>CM070903.1:3276666-4637500 GCA_036417435.1 Inia geoffrensis
CTGTGCCGACTCTGTGACCACACCGGGAGATGAGCTGGGTTTGAGCCCCGCTCAACCCTCTGGCAGCACCGCTGTGGACGGCACAACCACCTCGGTCTACACAGCAAGCCTGGTTGTGTTGCTGTGGATGAGGGGCGAGTGGGTGGGAGTGGGGTTCCCCAGAGCGTACTGTGTGAAGCAGGAGTTTAATGGGCACTTCTGGAAGATCACGGAGTTACGGAACTTTCCTCCAGGTGGCAGCTGCACGTAAAGTGGAGAAGTTCTAACAGTGAAGGGAAGACGTTGGGGTGTTAGCACTGCAATAACTGTCCGAGAGCCCAAAGGGGACTGGAGGGAATGGAAGCCGGTGTCCGAGGTCGGGATGGGGGCAGCCAGTCTGCGGGAGTAACAGGGGCAGCCCTGTCAACTCTCTTCCTTTGGGGTCAAGTACTGTCTGGGGAGGATGGTGGGAAGGGATGTATGGTGGCCTTGGGCAGTAGGGTCCTTGCAGGGCACAGCGTGTCTGTGCTGGGGACCTGTCCATAGGTAACGTGGTTCGGCTTTCCTCTCCCTCTGGGTCAACCTCTGACCAGTGCCACGATCATAATGAAGGTTGACCATTATCCATGAATAACATGAACCAAAAAAAGAAAGAAGAGAAACAAATAATTAGGGGGCTTGGAGAAGTCTTCTCCTGGGATAAAGGGAATATCTCAGTCTTAGCACCAAAAATGGCCATGCTGAGAGCGTCAGCGGCCTTCCAAGTTGAATACATAGTCTAGCTCAGCTCGAAGACGTGGCATTGACTCCTTTCCACTTCAAGGCCCGGCCTTGTCTGTGTTAGGAAAGTTGTGAACATCACAGCAGTTTCTCCGCCGTGGGACTGAGGCCGTGCTGGTCTGTGTCTTGCCTCCTTGCAGAGCTGAGAGGCCTGATCCCTGGACCAGGTGTCTGCAGGGTCTGTAGGAGCTTAGACCACAGTGAGTACAAACCAGGCCCCCCTGATGTGGAAGCGGCCTGTGGAGCATAACCCCGACACTTACCGCATCCTGGACCCTAGCTCTGGAGAAGAAGGTAGTTTCAGGTTAATTTTATGACTAGTATGGGTGTCTGTTTTATACAAAATGTCACCTTATAAATCGGTAGATACGAAAAACAGCCATTTTACTCCATTGTTTTGGAAAAGAAATAATAGCTTCTCATGTGAAATAGGCTAGAGCAGTTCAAGAATTTCAGAAGTCACTACTTTAATTCAAGCAAAGATGCGTTGAGGGATGTGCTCCAGAGCTGGGTACAAGCCGAGTGCAGGAGAAAGAAGACCCTTTGTTAGGGCTCTGAGTCCTCAGTGCAGAAAAGTTCTTCCAGCCGAGCAGGGTTCTCAACTCTGGGTGCCCCTGGGTATCTGCTGAGGAGTTTAAAAAAATGCTGATGACTGCGTCCCCCCTAGACTAAGGGGATCAGCATCTCTGAGGGTGGGCCTGGGCAGATGTATTTTTAAAACAGCACCTGGGTGGGTGCTGAGAACTATTGTGCAGAGTTTCCTGATTGCCACAAAGTCAGAATCCAACTGTTTTGGTGCCAAGGGTTTTGTGGCTGGGACTGGCTGGTGCAGGGGGCGGGGTGGGTGTTGCTGGTGAGGAAATGCGGGCCCAGCGTCCACAGCCAGGCTCCGTGGGAAGCCCCCATCCTCTTTGCCTCTTGATCAGGATTATCCAGGGGGCTGACAACCCCAGGCGAGGGTGTGTGATGGGCGTACAGGGAGGTTATAAAGGGACGGATGCCCCCCATCTCGACAGCTCCTCTAACAGGCAAGCTCTCATCAGTTCTTCTATGTGAGTCATCCTCCAGTTGCGCCTAAATTAGCCTGCGCATCTCCACGTGCATAGCAGGGAAGCAGTGACTGACAGCTTGTCCCAAAGTGGAAATGCAGATGACAGATGCTTAATCAAAATAGAATAGATAGTACTTTTAAGACCCCACACGTTGAGGCATGGATCGCGCTGGGAATGCAGTCGACGTGAACTTGAGTTAGTGAGTTGAGCCGTGGGGACGTGACTCAGCAGGGCCGAGGGGAGGCATTGAGCCTCAGGACTTCTCCCTGCGGTGTCTCTGACTCCAATCACGTCCCATCCCCAGCGGGCTGTACACTCCTCCAGGGCTGTGAGTATGTCTTATTCACCTCGGTCATCTGCATGGCAGCCATCTGATGTCAGACACATAATAGAATTACTTTTTCTCTCTTTTTTTTTCTTCGAGGAATGAGTGAGTAAAGGCAGTGATGTCTGAGAGTTAGAAGATGAAACCAGCTTCCATGAGGTGACAGGAGGTACATCTCACTGGGGACTGAGATTCCTCCTGCCCCAGGATGACCAGGGAGACAGGCAGATGCCAGCTGGTGTTTCCAACAGGGCGGTGACCAGTCCTGTCCTGAGTCCAGGCGTTGGACTCAGAACGGGTTTGGGGAAGGTGTGGAGGGGAGTCACGTCTTCATCAGGAGCGTGCATGTCACGATGGCTGAATCCTGCACCTAAGACCTGTGGGCAATGCTCTCGTGAAGGGTGACAGCAAACTGGCCAGGGCACCATTTGTACGCCCATGCCTTCGTCCCGCAGTGTTTTTTTATTTTTTATTTTTTGCGGTACGTGGGCCTCTCACTGATGTGGCCTCTCCCATTGTGGAGCACAGGCTCCGGATGTGCAGGCTCAGCGGCCATGGCTCACGGGCCTATCCGCTTGTGGCATGTGGGATCTTCCCGGACCGGGGCACGAACCCATGTCCCCTGCATCAGCAGGCGGACTCTCAACCACTGCGCCACCAGGGAAGCCCCTGCAGTGTTATTTTGAGCGTCAGGACATTCTGGGCTCTGAGCTGGGCCCCAGAGACCCAGGCTGAGGGACCACAGCTTGCCCTCATAGAATCACTGCCCAATGTGGAGACAGACTCTGACACAAACAATTTCAACTCCATTCGAGGGCTGGAGATGGAGCCTGGGGACCAAAGGGGTTCCGAGGAGAAGTACAGATCCTGTCTGGAGCAGGGAGCAGTCCACTTGTCCTGGGCATTTCTGATCCAGAGGAGCTGGGGCAAAGGTGGGAGCAGGCTTCCTGCTCTCTGGTTTTCTGACCACTTAACATTCTGGGTTAACGGTGCTGATTTTAGGAGAGCGGGAAGAAGGCCTGGGGTGAGGGGTGTGTGTGTGTGTGTGTGTGTGTGTGTGTGTGTGTGTGTGCGCGCGCGCGCATGCGTGCTCACCTTTGGAGCATCTGTGCGGAACCCCAAAGCATAGAATTGTCAAACAAGAGTATTGGACTCTGAGTTTATGGTGAAATAGGATAAAATGTGTACCTTCTACAAAACTACTCAGAATGCTGTTAAATCAGTCGTCTTTGGTGACAAGAACAAGTGGTTTTGCTGATGGTCAAGTATAGAGTGAGCTGAGGATGTCGAGTGGGTCTTTCATGACCAATTTAGTCACCTTTGTTCCCTAACCGTGTCTTGTTTACATTAAGCTCCCAATAAATTGCTGGCGAACAATAAAATGGATGACCTTAATACCCACGCGCATGCCCGCCCTGCATGGGGACGGTTGCAGTCGCCTTTTTATTTATTTATTTTTATTAAAAAAAATTTTTTTTCCAGTACGCGGGCCTCTCACTGTCGCGGCCTCTCCCGCTGCTGGGCACAGGCTCCCGACGCGCAAACTCAGCGGCAATGGCTCAGGGACCCACCCGCTCCGCGGCATGTGGGATCCTCCCGGACCGGGGCACGAACCCGTGTCTTCTGCATCAGCAGGCTGACTTTCAACCAACTGCGCCACGAGGGAAATCCCAGCAGTTGCCTTTTTAAATGTCTTTGTGTCTTAATGGTAGACATTTTCCTATTTTTAGCTTTTAATTGCGTTCATTGCAATACTAATACAAAAGAGATGGTTTACATTTCTGGACATGCTCTCACTCGTCCATATGGAAGATAGTGTGCTTTGGAACAGATGTTTACATTTATGCCTGAGATCTGCTATTTCTACCCGTTTTCTGCTGCCAGAGCCAGTGCCTTGTAATCTTTTCGAAGTAGGGATGGAGATCAGATTTTTCCTTAGTGTTACACAGAACATGAAAGTCCTGGGATGAGAAAAGAGGATTCAGCTCAAAGGGCCCAGCTGTGCTCTCGGGCGCCATTTTCCAGGTAACTCTGAGTTAAGTCAACTCAAGTTGGCAATTATTCCAGTGAGCATGGCCTCGTCCATCTTCACCTTTAGATACTGTGGACAAAGGTGGGGACTTTCTAGAATACCTGCTTGGCATGAATCCCACTCACGCTGGGTGTTCCCACCGCAGGCACCCCTGGGACAAGTTAAGTCTCAGCAGAGATGCTAAGAGAGCAGTGGACGGGGTGTCCTGCAGGCAGCAGGGACGAGGCAGGCGCCACTCCTCACAGGACAAGGGGCAGAATTTTCCAGTTTTAGAAGTCTGAGAGAGGGACTTCCCTGGTGGTCCAGTGGTTAAGACTTTGCCTTCCAAGGCAAGGGGTGTGGGTTCAATCCCTGGTTGGGGAGCTAAGATCCCACTTGCCTCGCGGACAAAAAAACAAAAACATAAAACAGAAGCAATATTGTAACCAATTCAATAAAGAGTTTTAAAAATGGTCTATGTCAAAAAGAAAATCTTTATTAAAAAAAAATCGGAAAGGCAAAATGGGCCCATTTGAGATTTTTGCTCTGTGCTCTCCTGAATTCTCGATGAGGTCCTGTCTGGGTACGAGGCCCTGCTGTTTGAAGATAACCACTTAACCTAAAATGTTTGTTTTTCTGGACCCACCGTGACAAGAAGGGAAGTGAGCACACGGGGTTGCTGTCTGATGTGCCTGTGGGAGGGGTTGGTAGCCTGGGGACCCTATAGAGAGACTCTCCAGGGAGATACCCAGTTAAATCAGAAACTAACTCCTTAAGTCTCCTTTGTGACAGTTTTTCAAGAGGTAATATCTGGGGCAAACATGCAAGCCTTGGTCCCCGGGTCCACCAGATGGTGGGAGCTGCAGTGGGTCGTGAGTGGAGTGACAGTTTGTGTGTGGAAAGCAGTTCGGACACTGTCTGATCCTCCCCTTTTAACAGACACTGTCACTTCCCTCTTTCTTTGGTTTTTGTTTTTTGGCCGCACCGTGTGTCTTGTGGGACCTTAGTTCCTCGACCAGGGATTGAACCCGCGCCCTCAGCGTGAAAGCGCGGAGTTCCAGCCACTGGACCACTAGGGAGTTCCCCAGTTCCCCTCTTTCTGATGAGAAAAATAATCCACCACCAGAACCCTCCTACATGCCAAATTTCTCTTTTTTTTTTCTTTGCAGTACGCGGGCCTCTCACTGTTGTGGCCTCTCCCGTTGCGGAGCACAGGCTCCGGACGCGCAGGCTCTGCGGCCATGGCTCACAGGCCCAGCTGCTCCGCGGCATGTGGGGTCTTCCCGGACCGGGGCACGAACCTGTGTCCCCTGCATTGGCAGGTGGACTCTCAACCACTGTGCTACCAGGGAAGCCCCCAAATTTCTCTTTAATAAATGCACTGAAGGGTCAAAGATATTCACGGTGATCTTCCGGTTGGGCTGCAGCCTGCCAAGAAAAACAGAGCCAATTACTTCAGACGTCAACAAGAGCATCTGTGGTTAAAAGAGTGTGTGCCGTTGGGGTACCTGCCTGGTGTGCCAATCGTGGGTGCCAGCCTGGATTCTTGCTTTGAAACAATAGAAAGCCACCCTCACTGAATAATGAATGTGCACGGACTCGAGGAGAAGCCAGAGAGACGGGCTCAGAATGGGCCGGGACCGGGCAGGGAGCAAAGCAGGGTTGGCAGCTGGCAGCACAGTCAGATGATCCTTCAGACGCTGGCCATCGTGGCATAGCCGCCTCTGGACACACGTCTCTCCACCACCGCACACAGGTGTAGGTTGCCAGCTCAGTGAAGCCAGCCAGGCATCCTTGAGGGTCACCATCCCCTCACCAGGCTGTGTTCACTGTGCTTGTCTATTGACCGTTTGAACTGGACATAGGAGAACAAAGATGCCCCGGGGGATTAGATGGGTACCAAACACATTTTTACATGTCACCAGCCCTACAGCCACATGACAATCAAGGTCAGTTATCCTGGCCGGCGTGGTGATACCTTTCTCTGCCCGTTGGTCTCTTGGCGTGAGGAGCCCGCAGCGCTGTTGCCACCCTGTGGGTTCTTCCTGGACCCTCTTTCCTACGATTGCCAGGAAGCCCCGGGCTGAAAGAGACTGCCCACCATCTGCCCTGTCCTACAGACGCCGGCCACCACGGACCACCGGGATCCCCATTCTGGGTGCATTTCGGGGATACCTAGAAAACAATCAACAACTATGGCAAAAACTTGTCAATGTTTGCAACGTGGGGCAATGTCAAGGGCTTTTCAGATCCAGTGGACAAACCATACAGAGACAGGGTGAAGGCTGGGAATAAGGAATCCACTGGGACCTACATGCACTGATGGGCAAGTGAAGACATCCTCCAACTCACCAGGGTCCCATCCTTTACCTATCAAGTTGTCAACGATTGAAGAGAAGTTTGGAAACTTGGAGTTTGCAGTTGGCTTAGACGCTTTCGAGTATGTTTCCTGCTCTCACCGTTCTGTGCCGTGCTTGGTGCATCTTGGGCCTCTGTCACTTTCACTGCCATCATTCAGTGAGCTTTCCTGCTTCCTGTTCACGAAACAGCATTCCTTTCATCTGGGCACTCGTAATGCGTGGTGGCCAGTATTACGCCCTTGATCACGCTCCAGAGGAGGATACCATACCTGGCAGGAGGAACATAACGTTCCTGATCAGAAGGATACACATGGGGGAGCTAGAAAAATGATTAGTGAACAGTGCAGAGACGAACTTGGCCACGGACGAGTGTGTGTATGAGTGCGCGTGTGTGTGAGAGAGATCACACCCAGCCTTGGCACGGCGAGGAGTCTAGGTGGGCTGGACGGCTGGAGCGGTGGATGGCGGGAAGTCTTATCCTGGCTCTGCTCCCGGCTTCCTTGGGATCGTGAGCAAATCATTTAATCAGCTTCGGCATCTGAGGCTCCTGAAATCCCTTTCAGCTCGGGCCTTAGTTCTGTTACCTTCAGGGATGGGTCAGCGTTGGGACAAGCTTTGCCACACAAGGGCTGTTCTGGGGATACATATGGAGCCTGCCCCTCGTGGGACCCCATAGGTCATGCTGGCCAGGCTAGACCTCAGATGGAGTCCAAAGCAAGGTCAGTCGTGAGGCCATGCCCGCTGGGAAGCACAGGCACGGTCACTGCGTATGTGGCCTCTGTCCGCATGACGTCTTCCATTCCCCTAGAGTTTGCCAAGTTGTTTTCAAAAACCAAACTGTCAGGGAGTAAACTCTGCCCAGACCTGCAGTGGGCCATGAATGTCAAATGTCCCCTCATCCCTGGAAAGCCCAGAGAAGTCCCTTTGGAAAAAACAATTCCAAGTTTCGTTGTCCAGAAATAGCCCCTTTGTGAATGTGGCTTTCTACTACAGACACTTTGATCAGACACCCCTGTAAAACCATAAGAGCAAGGTTTGCAGAGAAATGCACGCAGTGCTGTAGAGCTGTCGGGGGAGGGCCCTGGGCGGCAGCCGTGACCTGCAGGGAGGCTGGCTTCCAGGAGCCTCATTCCTTCACCTGTAAATGGGGAAAAGCCACGCTGATCATGTAACGGGTAGGGGCCAAGCCCGGCCCTCAGGAAAGAGTTGTAAACCGCTCAGGTGCTCCAACGACCCTCCACCTGCTTACAGCGTGAGCTCCTCTTGTGGTTGTAGCAAAACCAGGCAGGTTTTCTGTTTTCTAGAAAAACTGAGCACAATAGAATTGTCCACTAAAAAAGCGTAGGCAACCGAAACCTGCCAGGAATAAAAGCTTGACTTTGATTTGTTTGTAAACTGATAATAATAACAACCCCCCCCCCCCCGCCCCCCACAAAACCCCAGCAGCAACACTGTAGCATGTAAATCAAATTTGATTCCGTCAGGGCAAAAACCTAAAAAATGTGACTCCAGATAATCCCAGCCTTACAGACGCCTGGTTTATTAACACAAAGAGCTGCAGAAGCCTCAGGGCGGCCCCTGACCTCTCCCATTCTCTGTCTCCCCATCACTGGTCCCCTTTGATACAAGGCAGACACTGCTCTGCCCTGGAGCAGCTGAAAAAATATCCAGACTTGGAATATCCCCAGGATTCAGAATTGGAGGGAGAGAAAGTGCTGGAAAAGTAGGACCTCATTAAGGGAATTGAATAGTTAAAGTAGAGGCACCTCAGTGACTGTCTCTCCTATTGTCTCCCCCTCCCAGATAATTTCACCAACTTTCTCTGCAGGTGTTCTGTCCACTCTGCTGCCTGAAATGATAGAGTCATGTGTTATGACAAGTGCTTCTTTACAAACTTGGAATTAGTCTGAGCGGATTCCTCCCTCTGTCAGCTATGAGCTGAGACGGCCTGCAAAGGAGGAGTTTGAGATTTTATGGTGAGGGAAAAGGATGAGATGAATTGGGAGCGTGGAGCAGGATGGGTGCGAGACAGGATGTGTGAGGCTCTCCAGTGTGCAGTGGGGACCCCAGGGAGGCACAGGGTGCCTGGAGGCTGGGTGCTCAGAACGCAGAGAGGTGGGCAAACAGCAAAGGCAGAGTGAGCCTATTAAACATCTTCTCCCGGGCCCTCCTCCTACTTGGCAGACAGGGAGGCGGTCCCGTCTCTGGCTCCTGTAGTTTTCCTCTCATTGGCACCTCTGATCCTGTGACCCAGAATTCATGAGGCCTCAGTGGCTCAGCCCCACGTCGGGCCTCTTGTGGGCTGGCTGTCCTACATGGGAGCACACTGAAATCTAGACAACCCACTGACAGGTGAACTTTGAACTGCAACCTATTTAGAGTTCTAGGCCAGCTTGCCCTCAAGCTTTTGAGCTTCGTACAAAGTTTGACTGTATTTTTTTTCTCATTTGTATTCAGAGTATAGAATGATGTAGTCAGGCTGACAAAGTGAGCATATTTGAAGCTTTGATCTCTTGGTGTCAGAAGAGTGAATTGTTAAGTTTATGCTGAGAACAACAGTGTAAAGACTTGTGCTTCCAGGAATACTGACCTAAGCAATTTGGACCAACCCTCCCTCTGAGGACAAGAAGATATATTTGAACAAAATATCTGAAAAAAATTCTTGACTACTGGTGGACTAATAAGAGAGTGAAAGCCACGAGGCCAACGTCAGGGAGAAGATCAAAATTTGGAAAGATGAGCCCAGCTTCTGGGGCAATTTTTCTACTAAGAGTGTTTGCCAATCATGGAAGAGGCCACTGAGAAGTTGAGCAGTGCCTTCTGCCATCCCATAGGAAGAGAGGATGACATTTAGAGTTCAAGGCCCTCCAAGTTTGGGGGTCTTATCAAGCCTTCTTCTTTGGGTTGGGACCCCAAAGTGTTACACCTAAGGGGAAAAAAGTGAATTGGAAATAAACAAGCCCTCACGAAAAGTTCAGTCCAGTTTTCAGACATAGGATGTCTCAGGAAATCTCACTTATTACAATTAGATTAAAATGATTCCAGATCGCTAATATAACCAGGAGCCTGGCAGTCACAAAAAGTTCTCAGAGAAAAATATTTTCATCAATTATTTCTATAAAATCATTTTGCTCCAAGTGCATTGTCCAGCAGAAAATCTAGAATAACTGAACACACTAAGAGAAAAGATAGTATTGACAAGAACCAGCAGAAACAAAGGACAATGAAATTAGACAGACCCTCAGGGGCTCTAGATACTGGAATTAACCAGGTAAAACGTTAAAGTGAGCGAGAATTGAAAGCTATAAAAAATGACATAACATAAATGGAAATAACCAAATACAAAATTGAGAATACCAATATACAATTATTGAAATAAAAACTCAATGGATTGGTTTAACAGAATGTTTGATTACCTCATGAGAAAATGAGTGAATCTGAAACAGGTTAAAAGCAAACACCCAGAATGAAGCAAGGAGAGACACAGGACCGAACATACAAAATAGGGGGTAAAAGACATAGAGGCCACTGTGAGAAGATTTCATAAATATTTACAGGAGTCTGAAAAGGAAAGGGAAAAAAAGGATTGGCAGAAACAATATTGAAGAAATGTCGGCTACGAATTTTTCTCATTGAAGAAAGGCATTCAAGACCCAGAATGTTTCTCTAGACACTGCTTTGTTGCATCCCACAGTATCTAAAAAGTAAGGATAAAAATGGCTTAAAACAAAAGAATGAAAAAAAACATGCCGGGCTTCCCCGGTTGCGCAGTGGTTGAGAGTCCGCCTGCCGATGCAGGGGACACGGGTTCGTGCCCCGGTCCGGGAAGATCCCACGTGCCACGGAGCGGCTGGGCCCGTGAGCCATGGCCGCTGAGCCTGCGCGTCCGGAGCCTGTGCTCCGCAATGGGAGAGGCCACAACGGTGAGAGGTCCGTGTGCCGCAAAAAAAAAAAAAAAAAAAAAAAAAAAATGCCAGGCCAATACTCACAAAGAGAAAACTAGTGTATATATAGTAATTTCAGACAAAATTGACTTCAAGGTTAAAATCACTAGAAACACACATTTTCGAATGACAAAGGGGGATACTTTGATTCACCGGGAAGATATAGCAATTCTAAATTTGTGTGCACTTAATAACATGTTACCAAAATATATTTAAAAAATTGACAGAATGAAAATAAGTAGAAAAATCTACAAAGGCAACGATAGCGGGAGATGTTAACACACCTGGCTGGAATGCGTAGACTGTGTGAGCCCCAAACCTACGAGATGCTTCTCTTCCTTGGGAAGTCCTGCAGGTCACACCATTGACAATAGGCACATGAAATGCGTCGGTGAGATGAGGACCAGCGTCACGCAGAAGTCAGTAGCGGCCTCGTCTGTGGAACAGGCTCACGGCAGGAGGGGCCGTGATAACCGGCCTCACCAAGAGCCCCAGAGACGAAGACATGAAAACTGCAGGATCAGGTGTGGGTAAGGGCCCGTCACAACACAGCTGGACAGAATCACTGCAGAGAGCAGAAGGGTCGGTATGGCAACCTGCAGACCTCTGAAATGGTTAATAGAGCATAGCATCCTCAGGGGCAAAATGTACATGCAGCCAACAAGGGGGCCACTCAATGCAGACCATGAGACAAAAGCAAGGATGGATATCTGGAGGGTTAAAAACAGCTGCCCCATTAAAGAGTCATGATCCTTTGCCCTCTTTCCAGACCTGAGACGCCTGGGTCCCCAGGAGAATGGACCATGTAACACGCGAGCTTGTTACAATGACTTGCAGCCATTCCCTTGTGCGTGGGGGGGGTGTCTCCAAACATTTTAAGGAACGCTAGACATAGGTTAGAGTTTACTTTGGTACCTAAGGACCCAGAGCTCCACAGTGGCCCCCTGTTGGGGGGTGGTATATAGAAGTCAGGTAGTAATTATAGGTGGTCATGGCCAAGGACTGGCTTACAGTGGGTCCACTGGGTCTCTGACCCCCTATGGTCACGTCCTCCAACCCCAGGTTATAACTAGGACAAACTTGGAGCAAGCTCGCTCTGGGTCTTTAGCCTCTGGGGGGTAAAAGCAATCACAGTGGGACATGACAGGCCTCTGGAAATGCCCCTGACCCTGGTCAAGATAGTAAATGAAAAACACTCCCAGTGGAGCAGATACAGGAGGAGAAGCCCCGCCCAGTTCAGGGATGGGTCCATTCCAGCCAAGGCAGCACGGCTGCCACACGACAGCCTCTCTAAGGTCGCTCCAGGGAGAGGGAAAGTTCTCCCCATGGGCAGAGCTTTGGGCCCACCTGGTCCTCTGCTCTGTGTGGAAGGAGAGGCAGCCCCAAGCTTAGAAGGTACTGGAATTCACGAGCGATGGGGAAGGACTTGGCCAGCTGAACAGAGGTGGGGAGGGGGGACGTGAGGGGAGGAACAAGGAAGTGTAAGTGGGGGCGTTGGTGGGTAGACACGAGTGAGCAGAAAGAGAGGCTCTCTGGGAAGGAGGGAGCATCGGCAAGGGGGAGGCAGCCAGCAGCCCAGCAGGAGGACCCGGCCCGCCGTCCCAGACCTGAGGGCCGTTTTTGCTCAGATCTCCGCCCGGGGACCCAAGGCTGTGGTCTGGTCTGCACAGCAGCTCCACAGCGCCCTTTGCCACGTCCTTCTCTGCCCGTCCTTTCCACCACAGCTTCGATCCCAAGAGAACTCCTGACGAATGTCCTGCATGCTCAGCTCCATCTCAGGGTCTGCTCCCTGGGAGCCGGGCTGGGCGCCTAGCGGAGAGAACCGAGGCCGTTGTGAGTAGCACTGATGCCCACGCATCCGCTCCACTGCCCAAGGTTCCCTCTCCTCACATTGGAAATAGCTCTGCCCGCACAACCCCCAGTTCCTGTTCAGTCCTGCACAAAGCTCTCCGGCTCTCTGGGTGGTGTGTGTGTGTGTGTGCGTGTGGGTCTCTGCATTGGGGGTGATGCCCAGTGGTTCCCATGGGGTCAGGGATCTGGATGAAAAGGCAAATTATCCCCTCCACATTCAATATAAAATGTCAGAACTGGGCTTGGATGACAGAGATCCTCACACCCATTGGACAGGGCCAGGGGGACAGGCACACGGGAGTCCCAGATCTGCGCCCTCCTGGAATCCCGGTGGGGTGGGAAGAGCCCCGTCCACCGTGCCCTGGCTGTGGCTTGCCCCTTGGGTGTTTTCCCTTTGCTGTTGCTGTCTTCGGTCACGTCTGAACTGGACATGGGGGACCCGCCCTGCTGGGGGCTGAGCTGCTTTCCTAGCCTGTCTGCTCCTATGAGAACAGGGTATGTTTAAGTTCCCATCAGTCTCAACCACAGCTGGTCCTCGTTATTTGCGGATTCTGTTTTTAAATTCATCTACTGGAGAAAATTTATTTGTAACCTCGAATCAATACTCGAGGAATTTAGGGGCTTTTTCTGACATGCACAGGGGGCAAAGGCTCTGAGTGGCCGGATGTGCAAGTCCCCAGCTGAGGGTGACATGGTGACTCTGCCTGCTTGTTTCAGCTCGTGCTGCAAACCAGCATCCTTTCCAGGGCCTATTTAGTGCCATGTTTTTCACATTTTTGTGCTTTTTGCTGGTGATTTTGCTTTTTAAATGGCCCCAAGCACAGCGGGAAGGGCTGTCTAGTGTCCTAAGTGCAGGAAGGCTGGGACGTGCCTCCCAGGAGAAAACACATGTGTCAAATGAGCTTCGTTACAGGAGTGAGTTATGGGGCTGCTGGCGTGGGTTCAGTGTTAAAGAATCAACAACACGTATGAAATTAGCTGTGTTTGCGCAGAAACACACACCAAAGAGGCTCATTGACCGATGAAAATGTAGTGACCAGAGGCTCGCAGGACCCTGACCCTGTGTTTTTTCCCTTTGGAGCAATAGTTCAGATTTCACTAATTCTGGGTTCACAGCGACTTCCTGCAGTGTAGCTACTGCAAATGATGAGCAATGGCTGTTTTCCTCCTGGTTTGTAGTCTCTCTGAGGGATCGTCCTCTTACCCCGACGGTGGAGAGATGGCTGTGGTCTGTGAGCCTATGAGCCGACATGGGGGACACGACCTTCTCTTTGCTTGTGTCCACCTGGAATGACTCCCTGGGAGTCGCCTTGATCCACAGAGAGGTTTTAGGAACGGACGTGAGGCCGTGCCCTGATCTCACTCTCGGAAATGGCTGAGGTTCACGCACTTGCTGCTTCAGGCATTTCTCGGTTTCTCCACTTTGCCGTTGGGGTTTGAGCATCAGTAGCTTCTTTCCAGTCCTGCGAGTTCCTAAATGTGTTGACTCTCTGCCTTTCATCCCGTTTACAAACCAGAGAATTATTTTCTGAGCTCATCTTTTTGTATAATGTCTTTCCAACAGCAACTAAACCCACACACGCTAAAATCCAATTTCCAACCGTGTCCCCTAGAGTCACGGTGTCCTAAGGTGGAGGACCTGCTTCCCACGGGTCACAGGTGACAGTTTTACTAAATGAGTGACCAAGCCCACCAGGAATGACCCTCTTCTCGCCTCTGATGATGGTCTCTGCACGGCCCTCCTGCTAGCCCCTCAGCTGTGTAGGTTTTGCAGCGGGGACCCCGCCCCTGGGCCTGTCAGGGGCTCTGCTCACATCTAAGCCAGGCTCACACAGCAGCCAGCATCTCAACGTCACCAGCCACAACAACGGCAGAGGGAAAACTGCTCTGGAGGGTCACACTCTGGCAGTTAAATGCTTCAGCCCAGAAGGGACACGCGTCACCCCTCTCATAACATGTTGGCCGAACAAGCAGGGGGCTGGCAGCACAATGGCTGCGTGTGCTTGGAAGGGACGAGAATATTTGGCAGAAAATGCGAATGACTGCCACAGAGGACTAGAGAAGCAGGAGGACTTTTAGGGACTCCAGGGGAACAGATGCATGACAAGCCTGCTTGATGTAGCTTCAGGGCTGGGAGGATGAGCCCTGCAGGGCGGGCTTGCCAGGATGGTCAGGGTGAGCACACACGGTATCATGGTCCCGCCTCTGCTCCGGGTCGTGCTGGCCGCACACAGGGTGGTGTCTGAGGTGTGGTGACTCAGCTCTCGGGGTTGGATAAACCCTGGCACACACCCGGCCATATACTTGAAAGCCCTTTGGGGGTCCCTCCACGGGTCCTAGCTCAGGCAACAGGCCTGAAGTGTTTTTTATTTTTATTTTTTTGCGGTACGCGGGCTTCTCACTGTTGTGGCCTCTCCTGTTGCAGAGCACAGGCTTCGGACGCACAGGCTCAGCGGCCATGGCTCACAGGCCCAGCCGCTCCGCGGCATGTGGGATCTTCCCAGACCGGGGCATGAACCCGTGTCCCCTGCATCGGCAGGCGGACTCTCTACCGCTGCGCCACCAGGGAGGCCCAGGCCTGAAGTTTTGTTCCCACTTGACCTGGGAGCCCTAGAAGTACTGAGCCACCACTGCTCCTCACGATGCATTTGCTTTGATGGAGAGAGAGCTGATCTTTCCTGGAGGATGTAGTTAACACCATCGATTGTTTGCTGAGTTGCAACAAGCCCTCCAGTGGTTCACGGGCCCATCAAATCCCACTCCCAGGGCCCTCTGAGTCACGGGTACTTGGACGGTTTCCTGGCATTTCATATGATTTGGAGGCATTGATTTATCATTTCCCCTGCTTAGTATTCTAGAGACACTCATTTTTCATTTCACGCTGCAGTTTCTAAAAATGAACTTAGTGGTATCTTGAGTTTCTTACTCATTTCTCTTCCTTTTCAACCCCAGGTGATGGGATTTATGAAATCTTGTGGCCTAGGAGGTGAGTGGAGGACCTAGTTACTCGGCACGTGTGTCGCCACCCTTCTGCTTCGGTCCAGGTGGCACATGTGTGGTCACCTGCAGAGATGACACCACCGCGTCGGTGGGGCTCGCTCCTTGCCCTTGGGGTCAGGTCACCAGCAGGACCCGTGTCCCCAGGGCTCCCAGCTCTGAATCTTGTGGACGTGCTGTGGGAAGTTGCTCAGGCTCTCGGGCCATCAGTGATTTTGTCTGGACAGTGGAGATCAGCGTCTTGTCTTTGCTCCTACAGAAGAGAGCTGAGCAAATGGCTGGTGAAACCAGTGAAGGTGTTTGCGTGCAATGATATGATTCCAGATTTTACCTAAAGATACGTAACATTATAAGAGGAAACTGAAAATGCAGAGGTGGAGAGGAAACGGGAAACGTGCCGGGATGGCTGTTGAGGCTGGGGACGGGAGTGTGGAGCTTATTACGTTATCTTGCCAATTTCATGTAGGCATGAAAATTCCCTTAATAAGAAGTATTAAAAAAAAAAAACCCATAAAACAAAATCACAAGGATTTTGCTGGTTTGCTCCGGCTTCTCTGGGGAAGGACAGATGGACGGTGAGCTGCGGGCAGACACGTGGATGCTAACCTGGCTCAGCGAGCTTTGAGCAGTCAACCTGTCTAGACCTCGGGCCCTTCGTTATTTTATTAAACGAAGGGGAAGACGGGGCCTCACGAGTGTTGGGAGGAGGGGGTGGTGACTGAATGTGATGGAGCTTCCCCCCCAACCCCGCCCCGCGGCGGAGCTGAGCTTGACAAGGTCGGTGCCTCCCCTGGCCCCATCCCCCTGCCTCCCAGGCCCCCTTCCGCCCCCCTCCCCCCGCTGCACTGGGCCCAACCCCTCCCCGCTGCCTGCAGGTCCAACTTTCCCCTTGCCAGCCTGGCCACCTGACACACGGCACCTCCCCTTCGGTTTCCTGTACCACATTAAATGTGACAGCGAAGCAAAGGGACCCTCTGGAAACCCAGCCCTTGAGGGAAGACTGGGGGCTTGGCGGGGGACCCAGGGAGCCCCTGCAGAGGAGCCCCCCAGGGACGTGGCCGCATTGCCCCAGGTCCTTCTGTGACTCAGCGCAGGGAGGCCCTCTGGTGGCAGCAAAGGATCTGGGTTCCATTAAATCAGAACAAAAGAAAACACAAAACAGGGGTCTTGGCCTTTCAGACCCTCAGGCTTGCAGGTCCCGTGAGCCCTCCAGCCCTTTGGCTGAGGGGGGAGCCCCTGGCGGTCTGTCAGTGGCCGGGACCCCTGGAGCATGGGCGGTCCCATGGGTTGGGAGGCATGAGTCACAGTAGCCGGAAGGAGTGCCTTAAAGACAAGGGCGTCTCCAGGGGTACTGATGGCCATCAGAGGCCAGCTGGACTCGGCATTTATAAGGGACGGTGGGTAAAGCTCAGACCAGTGGCCGGCAGGACTGGGTTGGTCTCCACTGGGCCTCTCTTCGGGTCTCAGTGTCCTCCAGCGTCAAGTGACGTCTGTCAGCTCTGAGCTTGTGATCTGTGCCGACGTCGAGCCTCTGCTACGTTTCACCCAGCTCGGCTTTCCTTCTGGCGCTCCATCTCTAACCCTTGTCTCCCGATCAGCAGCTGCCCAGCTTGGCTCGCCTCCCCCCACGTCAGCCCCCATTTCTGCCATCACAACCTCAGCCTTGCTGTGGCCGGAGTCGGCAGACCTCCCGAGTCTCTGCGCTGAGGCCCGCTGACCACCTCCTCTGCCCGTCTGGACCGTGCAGCACTGTCCTTCCATCAGGTCCTCAGTCCCCCTACCACCCGCCCCTTCACCCACCGGGGATCCCGTCCCCCTTCCCCGCCTACCCCCTGCACCTCCCTCCCTCCTTCCCTGGCCCTGCCAGTCCTGGTTAAGGCAGCGCCCACTGTGGATGGTGCCCGCTGACCGTCCTGCCAGCTTGCCTGGGTCCCTGGACGGCTCACTCCATCCCGTCACTGAGTCCTCTGCTCAACGACCCCTTCCCAAAGACGACCATCCGATGTAAAATAACCTCTTCCCTCCTGTCCCCTCGCGCTGGTTTAGTTTCTCCTAGAACTGGGCCCCTGACGCGGCACCGCTGGTCTGTCTGCTGCTCTGGTCTATGTCCCACAGACTCAACCCCATGAGGCAGGGGCTGCACTCACCCTGCTTGTCACTGGTTTTCTCCAGCACCGGGAGACACGTGTGTTGGATGAAAGAATGACGCCGGTCTACCGACCGGATTTGAAGTCATGACTCTAGACACCTGAGCGGTGTCTTCACGGGTGTGGCCTCCTGGCCGGGGGTTCTGAACACAGCGCTTGTGCAGTTGGTGACATCTGATGTCCCTGAGGGTGTGGCAGGGTCCTAGGCTCCACAGCCCTGCTGCCGCTGCTGCAGCCCCTGGGAGGACGTGCTGAAACACAACTGGCCCGGGAGACCACAACCCACAACAGTGGTCTTTACTTTCTCTCTAGTGTTACCCCTACTTTCAAAATTAACTTTATTACTTGCTCTGATTATAAAAATAAGACATGTCCCCTGAAGACCTGAAGACAAGAGAGGAAAACATTGTACAAGTCAAGGTTCCAACAGACACACAGAACCAGTAGGGGACTAAAAATGCACACCCACACACAGACACACACAGACACACACCAGCCAAGTGCAAAACCAACCATCAGAGATGGGGACCAGCTCCAGGAGGTACTCTGCCAGGCAGAAAGAAAGAGGCCTGCAGCCCAACAGGAAAACGGGCAAAAGCTCTCAAGAGGCCAGCGCAGGTGCCCGGGAGCCTCCGACACACGATAGGAAACACACCCTCACTCGCTGCAGTACAGGAAAACTGGTAAGGTCAGAATAATGTTGACTTTGAAGGGCAGGAGGCCCGGGGCCCTCTCCAGGGTAGGGGTGACCTTCTACCTTTTGCCCCGGATCCCTGCTACATGGCTGTGAAGTTACAATCATTGATCAGTTGTACAAGAAGTGGTGAGGGGCTCCCCTGGAACGGCGCTGGTTCTCGCTTAGCAGGTAGAGGGAAGGCAGTACTGGCCTCAGCCTTTTGGGGTCAGACACGTTTGTGGGGAGAGTGCTGTAGCCCTTGCCCTCTGGAGCAAGCCACCGGCTTCTCCTGCAGCCCCCAAAGCACCCGGCTTTTCTGGCGCAAATGCAACCCATGCGGGGACCTCAGTCACATCGACTACGACACACAAAGATATGTTTTGGCCAGGGTTATCTGTTTTTGGTTGTAGGTTTAGTTTGACTCAAAGTAGTAAAACTAGTTAGTCTAAATCGATCTATTTTAAACACTGGTGGACCCGTGCACACTTAACACACATGTGTGATGTGTCCCGGCCGGACAGTAAGCCATTTGGTGCTGTTGGGAAATCATCAATAAGTAAAACCAATGGGAAGAGGAGAGGAAATGGTGTTTAGGACACAGGTACCTAGGCATCCGACTGAAAAGGAAAGGGGGGATGAGCCCATCAAAAGGGGCAAAACTCTAGCAGCCTGCCCGCCTTCTGAGCTGCGGGACACGGCCCGGCTCTGCCCGTGGGGTACCCCCTGCAATGGCTCAGCGGGGCCAGGACCCTCCGTCAAGATGTCACAAGGTCCCCATTTGGCTCACAGAGAGTTTGGAGGTGACGCCCCTGCCTTGTCACGGAAGCATCTCAGTTGGGATGGTGACTCACCAGTTTCAGGGTCAGGCTTTGTGTGGGTCTAGGGTGCCAGCTCCTGTGCTTTATTTGGGGTGTGGGGAAGTCCGGCTCCTGGCGTGGAACCCCGTCCCCGTGGCGGTGTCCCTGCCCTCGGAGCGCCGCTCCCATGGGCCTTGGTAAAGTGGCCCCAGTCAGTTAGCGCCCTCGGCAGTGGCCGGGTGGGAACAGGCTGGGGATGGGGACACTTAACCACGCTTCCTTAGAAGCATATCAGGAAGGCTGAGCCTTCAGGGGACAGTGACACCAGGCTGACTGGTGAAAGGGTGACTTGAAAGGAACTGACCGGCTCAGCTGGAGAGGCAGGCCAGCCCAGCACCTGGAAGGACTGAGACAGGCTGGGACCCGGGACCCTTTGCTGCAGGGCTTGCACTTGGACAAACGTCTTCTCAAGCAACAAAATACAAAGAAACTCTAAGGGACTAAAAATAACTGCGTGCACGCACAGCTGGGGCAAATTAATGACAGCAAGGTATAAAGAGACCAAAACCCAAGTGCCACTTCCGAAGAGCCTGGAGCAAAAGCAGGGCACTGCGTGTGCCCCCAGCACACACCACTGCGCGTGCCCCCTGCACACACACCACCTAAGGGGTGGGCAGACCACCTAAGTCGCCCCTCCGGCCTGACCCCTGGACACACCCCTCCCCTCACCCCATGTAAGGAACTGCTCGCCCCTCCCCTCGGGGAGCAGGTAAGCAAGGGAACCTGGGGCTTGTTGCTGATCCCGCCTGCTGCAGCAGGGGCCCCAGTAAAGCCCTGCCTGAATTTCTCATCTGGCCTCTGATCAACTTCTATTGGTTAAGGAGGCCAAGAACCCTGATCGGTAACAGGACGAGCCCAGAACCCGTGCCCGTTCCTGGGGGGGTGGGGGTGGGGGGTGGGACCTTTCAGACACCCTAGAGGAGGACGTCCACAGGCCACCCTAACCCAAACGGGCTGCACAACGTGCAGGGGCCACGCAGTGGCAGGGAGAGCACGCGAGCCCCCTCCGGCTGACTCTGGCCCGGGCTCCCCGTCTGGCCTACAGGTCCCGTCTAAGCCTGGGTGGGGCAGCGGCGTCGCCGTGATGGCTTCACGGGCCACGGCCGCCGCAGCCAAGGGCCCTGTGCTTGGGTTTACTGCTCTGCCGTTGCTGTGTTGAGTCCTGCAGGGTGTTCTCTCTGGATCCGTGGTTTGTAGTGAAGTCCGGTGCGGCAGTGTGAAGGGGCTGTAGGACTGAACCCTCAGTGGTCCCGTGACCCTGTCTCCTCCCGCCCCTTCCCAGGGAAGACGGAAAACGTTTCATACTCTAGTACTTTGAACAGCACTGTCTTCTGACTTTTGAACAAGGGGCCCATGTGTTCGTTTGACACTGGGCTCTGGTTGGAGAAACAGAAGCCTGCCAGCCCGGCCGGTGAGCAGAAGAGCCGCCGGCACTTCCCAGCCTAGCAGAGCTGGGGCGCCCCGGAAGCCAGGCTGCTGAGGCTCCTTGGGGACACTCCACGTGACACACAGTGTGGGTCACTCACAGCAGCCCCTGCGGCCCCACAGCCAGCCTCCAAGCCATCCACCCTGGAGCCCCCAACCCCGGGCGGGGGGCAGCCACGCAGCTCCCTGCCCTGCAAGTTTCCCTCCTATTCCGGGTGTGTCTGGTGGGTCACTGGTTACAGGTCATGATAAGATGAGCAGATTGAAAACAAATGGATGGTTACTGAAGGGAAAACGTGGGTTGTGGGGGCGGAGGGATGAATTAGGAGTTTGGGATTCACATACACACACGACTATATATAAAATAGCCAACAAGGTCCTACCGTAGAGCACAGGGAACTCTCCTCAATGTTCTGTAATGACCTATATGGGAAAAGAACGTGAAGAGGAATGAATGTACGTGTATGTATAACTGACTCACTTTGCTGTACACCTGCAACTAACGCAACGTTGTAAATCAACTCTACTCCAATAAAATTTTTTAAAAAGGGTGAGCAGAGAGGGGAGTCAGCATTCACCAACTTCTATAGCAATATGGCAGAGTACTTGTATGTGTATTGAACCTAATGATAAAAAAGTATGACTTGTGGGCTTCCCTGGTGGCACAGTGGTTGGGAGTCCACCTGCCTGCCGATGCAGGGGACGCGGGTTCGTGCCCCGGTCCGGGAGGATCCCACGTGCCGCGGAGCGGCTGGGCCCGTGAGCCGTGGCCGCTGAGCCTGCGTGTCCGGAGCCTGTGCTCCGCAACGGGAGAGGCCACAGCAGTGAGAGGCCCGCGTACCGCAAAAAAAAAAAATTATGATTTGTATTCTTTTTCCAGTAATTTATTTTTATTGGATTTTACAAGCTGGTGATCGGAGGGGGTTCTGGTTTTTGACTTTGAGGGGGCTCTTTATTATGGCGAGTTTCTAGGACCATTTTCTCTTTCCTTTGTGATTGGAGGGCTGTAGCCCCGCCCCTGGCTCCTTCACTGCCCCGTCACAAGCTTGCATTTCAACCATCCTGGGCATTTTTTATGGATTTGAATAGGAAAATCTTACTGACATATAAATCCAAGAAGGGCAGAGTTACATTTCCATATGAATACAAGCATGCAGGCAGCACGGCTGGCTACCTGCAGAAGGATATTATCCCAGCCACTGCGCGGAATGAAACGATGATGTATTTTTATACTGAAATCATATACTTTTTTCCTTAAAAGTCAGGATGAAAACTCCCATTCATGGATAGAGAATGCTTCAGCCAAGCTGCTTTAAAAAATAGCCGTGTGTGAGCCTCCTTTTCTAAAGGGGTCCACTCTCCCCTCCAAGGGCGTTGTTTGCTGTCCCTTTGCAGGCTCAGGACGGCCACCCCTCTTCCTCTGTGGGCTGTGGAAGATTTTCATCTAATACCTTAGTGCCCTGGGTTGGGAAAAACAACGATCGCCTCCTAAAAAGCTTTCTGTTGCTGAACCACAACAGAGGGTAGCTATTCTTCGTGGAAGGTGCAAAATTGAATTGGGTCAACTCAAGACCTCGGCATCTGAGCAGCTCAGGCCCCAGACAGAACTGTGCTCTGAGGCGGGAGCTCTGAGTCTTTTCCTGCCCTTGTTGATGCAATTTAGTAACGAAAGAAGGACAGAGGCTGTATGGTAGCAAGGGGGCCGCAGCCTGCAGGGCACAGACAAACTCAGGCCACCGCAATCCCTGGAGAAGAGGGGAGAAGGATGCTTACAGCCCAGGGCAGGGAGGGAGAATGAGAAGGACGTGTGGGCCAGAGGCAGAGGATGAAACACAGGATGCCGGCGGGGACAGAAGGATGAGGCTGAGTGAACCGTGTGTGCGAAACTGTATGGAATCTGCTTAGCGTCGATGGAAATTTTATCTTTGGTAGGAGGAAACTTTCTAAGCGTGCAAGTAACTTTGGTTAATAAAAAAGCAAGCTCCCTGTGAGGACCAGTGTGTGTTCAGAAGAGCCCTCACCTCGCCTGCCCGCCACTGGAGGGCAGGGACAACAAGACGACCGTGATCTGTGGCCAGACCCTGACCACGGCCCCAGGGACAGCCTGCCTTTCAGTGCACAGGTGTTAACACTCGGCACCCTGTCTGACAAAGACGTGTGTCACCTTAGAAGATGCCTGTTCTGAGAAGGACGTCTGAAAGCCTGCCCTGAACTGTGCAGTTTTCAAGTGCAGCCCTGCTCCTGCCGGTGTGACATTTCATCGTCAAGGACAAACCTTGGGGTATTCCTCGCATCACATGATTTACAAAATATCCAGCTGCTGGGTTTGCTGGGGCCTGGGCACGACCTTCTGTGTAGACTGGGGACTTGTCCGCAAGCAGGTGACGCCCTCTCTGCTGGAAACGGTCTCTGCTTCCAGCTGCAAAACCACAGACTGTGTCCGACCCTGAGAAAACTGAGCACGAGGCTCTATTTGGAAGTTTTCTTTTTTGAATGTAATGGAGACGTGAGCAGAAATAACCAACATTCTGCCTGAGTTTGTTTTTCTTTTAAACATTTTATTTCAAAGGTCAACAACCGAGAGGCAACACAGGAGGAAACAAGTGGTTAGAGAACAATTGGAGTTTGTCTGAATCAATAACAAGATCCCACTATGTTCCCTAAGCTTCCGTTAACACTTCACCCATTTCAATAAATAAATCCGCTCCAGCGCTGTGTCACCAAGGACAGGCCCAGGTCTGTGCGTGGCGTCATGGGGGGAGACAAGAGGGCTGGGCTGGGGGCCCGGCCTCGCCGCGTCCTCCCCGCGACCCCACCCGGGGCCAGTGGCTTCGGGGCCCTTGGGGCTCCGGTGACGGGAACCCCCGGGGTTCCGGGGCGGCCGTCTGTCCTCCAGCCTGTCCACAGGCTTTGACGGCTTCACCGCAGTCCACCCTGGACCGTTTCCCGGTGGGTGCAGGGCAGGGGGAAGTCCTGGGGACATCTTTTGGATGACAGGATGGGTCTGAGCTCTGTCTTGGTTTTGATGCAGGTGTCAGCTCTGTCCTTGCAGAGGCGTCTCTGCGGTCCGCACCCCGACTGCCTGCAACATCCTGACTGTCCCCCGGCATGCTCCTGCCACCTGAGCTCCGCCCACTCCGACATCCCGCGCTGAAATACCTGAGAGAGGCCGAGGCTCCCCTGGGAGCCACACACCAGTCCCGGCCGCTGCCACTCAGGATGCGGAGGGGTCACCCGGCGCCCCGAGGTGCCAGCTCGTGGGGCTCGGCGGGCGGCAGCCAGCACCGCCCACGAGCTGCTCCACCACTGCCGGGGAGCTCCACGGCCCGGCTGACATAGTACCAGGATTTCTCAAAGTGGCTTGTGTGTCTTTCCCAGGTGAACGTGCAAAAGGCAAGGGTAAATCACTCTTTTCAACACAGGATCCTTTATTTGAACTCTTCCTTGAAAGACAGTCTGTGAAGGACTGGCCCAGCCTCCCTCCACGGGACTCGAGGGGTCAGTGCTCCTTAAACCTGCAAGAGGAGGGTGAGACAGCAGCTGGTCTCCCAGCCTGCAGCGCTCAACTCACGCCCAAAGCGCCGAGCGTGGAGCTTCCCCCTTCCCGTCCTGAGGCCTTGGGGACAGAAAAGGGGAGAGGACACAGGAAGGGAGAGCAGAGCCAGGCTGAGCCTGGGAGCTGCTATGTTTGTCCGAAAGCTGCAGCTCAAAGAGCAGAAAAGAGGCAAATTTCCCGCACATTTTTTCGCTCCATTTTGAGGAGAGCTTGCCGGGATCATATCCACACCAGGTATTGATTAGGAAAGGAAAAATGAGCGTGAATGAGGCGTGCAGTGCCAGGGAGCACGGGTGAGGTGTGGTCTTTTAGGAGAAGCAGGTGTGGCAGCAGACAGGCCGGGCTGGCGCTGAGAGGCTGAGGGGCGCAGGGGGCAGGGCGCACTTACAGAGCTTGGTTTCCCGTCGCCGACCCCGGGCAGCTCAGCTCCTTGTGTATGAGGCGGAGCAGGAACTGCATCCAGAGCAAAGACAAGGCCACGGTTACTGCTGGGAGACCCTGCGGGTGGTGCCCTGCTGTCAGCGGGAAGGTGCCAGAGCAGCCCCGCCCCCCGGGAGCCCAACCCAACGGACGCTCAAGTTCACCGTGTCTGCGGCTCTCCCGTGGGGCACTGGGGACCGGCTGCCCACGGAGGGGCCTCTTCCTCAGAACATAAAGAACTTAAAAGCCTCAAGCCGAGCAGTGGGAGTGCCCTGCACAGCTAGCTGCCCATGGGCCGGGTCCCAGGGCAGGACTGCTGGGCACCGAGTCCCGTGTGTCACTGCGGAGGCCATGCTCCTGGGAATAAAGCCCTTAGGACAGATTCCAGCCAGAAGGATGTCTGTTTAAAATGAAACCAGTCCAGTCATAAAGTGTCCAAATGGGAAAAGGACAGCGAGTGAGGACAAGGTGACCCATGGTCACGGTGACACTGGGGGAGACCAGGGTGACGGAGGACCAGGCGAGGGTCCGCAGCCAGCAGCACCGGAGGCTGCCCGGCCATCCTTGGAGCAGCCCTGTTTTATGGGGTAGCTTCTGCGAGAGCCCCGGCCCTGCCACCTCAGGGCCTGCTGGTTGCCCCACCAACTTCTCAGATGTGCCAAAAGCGGCCGTCTGTGTGCACTGCCCAGCAGGGAGAGGGCCTCTTGGCCCCAGAGCCTGCCCAGGTGGCTGCAGCCCCGCGTGACTGGGGTCAGAGGGAGAGGGGAAGGCCCGGGGCTCGGAGAGCAGGGCCCCAGGCGTGATCACAGCCAGACAGTACACCGGCCCCCAGGGTCACCTGCCGGGTTCGTGGAGGTCCAGCCTCAGATGTGGAAGGAGGTGAAACTGACCTACTGACCCCAGAAGAGAAGAGGCATGTCTGGTTTTTTTTTTTTTTTTTTTTTTTTTTTGCGGTACGCGAGCCTCTCACTGTTGTGGCCTCTCCCGTTGCGGAGCACAGTCTCCAGACGCGCAGACTCAGGGGCCATGGCTCACGGGCCCAGCCGCTCCGCGGCATGTGGGATCTTCCCGGACCGGGGCACGAACCCGTGTCCCCTGCATCGGCAGGCGGACTCTCAACCACTGCGCCACCAGGGAAGCCCGTGTCTGGTCTTTAAGGCTGAAAAGACTGTCCTCAGTGGAACCACCGAGCAGTCTGCTGGCTGTCCTCCTCGCTCTCTCTCCTGCAGCGATTTTGGCTGTAGTCTCTCATCTAACCTAGCCGATGCCTCGGCCTCGCAGTTATTGTTTGCCTGTTACGTGTTTTCCCTTTCGTCCTTTCTGACATTTCAGGTGTGTTTCCTGTAAGTAACTGGAGTCGGGGTTTCCAAGCCAGTCTGCCGTCTGCTGGTGACCGCAGACCCGCTGCGATCCTCTCCCACACCCCTCACTCCCAGCTCTTTGCTCTTCAACGACTGCTTCGACCTCAGGTTCTCCAGTTTCTTCCTGCTGGACGGTGCCGGGCCGTCTCCTCTGAGCCTCCAGTCTCTACCTGCTCCCTAGTATTTCCCATCTTCCTCTTTCTGGGCTGCATCTGGATGGTTTCCTTATACCTGTAGGTCACCAGCTCTGTCTTTTTCAGTTGTTCTTTGCACATGATTCAGTTCCTTCTTTACCATCTTTAGTAATTTTTTTCCATCTTTTTTAAACTGGAGTCTAGTTGATTTACAGTGTGGTGCCAATCTCTGCTGTACAGCAAAGTGACTCAGTTATACACATACAATCTTTTTTTATATTCTTTTCCATTATGGTTTATCCCTGGAGGTTGGATATAGTTCCCTGTGCACTACAGTAAGTCCTTGTTGCTTATCCATCCTCTGTATAATCGTTTGCATCTGCTGACCCCAAACTCCCAATCCTTCCCTCCCCCACTGCCCCTCCCCCTTGGCCACCACAGTCTGTTTTCTATGTCTGTGAGTCTGTTTCTGTTTTGCAGATAGGTTCATTTGTGCCGCATTTTAGATTCCACATATAGGTGATATCATATGGTATCTGCCTTTCCCTTTCTGACTTACTTCACTCAGTATGATCATCTTAGTAACGTTACAAGTGTTTATTTTTACAGTTTATGCGATAACCCTTTTACCTGCTGTTTGGGGGTCTGTTTGTTGTGCCTGTCACTCCATCACAGCGGGCCGTTTCCTACTGTTTCCTGATTTGGGAGTGTGAGCTCATCTGCAGCTGGGTGTTAGAGGCCCCACGCGGCGGGGGGTGAACTTTGTCCCTCTCACATGGTTTGGGATTTGCTTCTGCCAGAGAACCAGGTACATCACCACCCTAGAACCAACTTTACTTAATTTTTTGTAGGTGTTATGTAATACTTACATAATGATAAGTTAAAAAATGGAAGGTTCCTGTAAGCAGCTCCATGGCTAAAAGTTCTCAGGGAAGACTTCCCCCCAGTCTGGCGTGTGGGCCGAGACGGCACACATCCTGGCTGTCTTCTGTACCAGTGCGCAAACGTGCATGCTTTCACTACACGCAGGGACCCCCGACGGTCCGGGCTTGATGAGGGGTCTCCACTTCCAGCTCCGCAAACTGGGCCAGCCCAGCACCGCGCCTCTTAGTCCCAGGGCTGTGGGAGGGGAGGCATAACCACCCAGCCCCTCAATTCCTGAGACCGATGACTCACCCTGGCTGCTCCAGCATCAGCTTGGGTACGTATTTTAGTTATCTTTACATTCTGGGGTCCTGGGGGTATCCTTTCCTTTCTTACGAGTTTAGCTGTGCTTTAAAAGGAAGTTTAGTGTATATATTACCTGGTATTTCTGAAATTGAAGTGTTTTCAGCCTTAAACAGCCGTAATGATGGAAGTTTCACTGCTACTTGGCGGAAATGATCTGGGGACTTAATTGAAGAGCTGCTTTTAACACCTAACAGGTTCGTAAGTTGAGAGTCGGTATGTGATTCTGTATGAAACGGGGGGAGCTGTGTCTTAGGGCTTCCGGGAATGAAAATATAAAAAGTTACATTTAATTGATGGAGTTGATATTTCCAAGATCCTCAACTCATTTGTAATGGGATCAACATTCGGTTTTCCGGGTGACGCGAGAGGAGACGGTGGTTTCAGGTCTGGGCCCCCGTGCGGGGTGACCAGTCGGGGGGGGGGGCGGTGGCCACTCTCGCAGGTGGCCGCTGCAGGGCTGTGCCGTCGGGACCGGCCTCCTCCGTCCCGGGGAAAGCCTCTGACCTTCGCATGCAGGAGGGGGCAGACGCGGGGCGCAGAGACCGCAGTGCTCCGCGCTGCACGGGCGGCCCCAGCTCCTGTTCTGAACTCCAGCCCTTTGGGTGCGGGAACCAGCTGCTTTCCCAGTGCGGCCGACTGGGGGCAGGAGGGGTGTGGGAGCAGTCATGGCACTGGGTGGGAGGCCAGCTCAGTGCACCGTCCCCTTTAGTCCCCACAGTAAATCCCGTCCCTGGTGCTGTTATTCTGCCCACTGCACAGGTGCACGCTTCGGGGCAGAGGGGCTCAAGAGCCCGCCCGAGGCACACACGAGCCCCCTCTCAGCCTCTTTCCCAACCCGCTGGAAACCACCTGCCACTGCTTCGGACATCTGTGTAAACCACAGAAAGGGCCTAGGACCACGGACATCTAGGGGTCTGTCACCGGCCCAAACTCTGCCAAGAGCCCCAGGAGTCCGCAGGAAAAAGCGCCAGGTGTTTGGCTGACAGCCACAGAGACACTCGTGAAAGCTGCTTGGCTGAAAAGCAAGATGACTCACCACTAAGGCACAGGCGTCTGCAAACATCAGCATGTAGAACACGTTGCTCCATCCCGACGGGGAGAGGAGCCCGGCCAGCAATGGGCCCAGCGCTGCTCCTGGAACGAGGCAAAGGGACACGCGTGGTGCTGTGTGCAGAAAACTCTAGAACGTGACTACCCAAAGTACCCAGGCCCAGTAAATACACAGGAAGGTGCTCAGCACCTTACTCCTAACTTTAAAAAAGCACGTTAAGGGGACTTCCCCGGCGCTCCAGTGGTTAAGACGTCAAGTTTCCACTTCAGGGGGCACGGGTTCAATCCCTGGTTGGGGAACTAAGATCCCGCAAGCCACGGAGCATGGCCCCAAAAAAGAAAAACCACATTAAATGCTAAAATTTCACTCCTGCCTGTCAGATTGATAAGGGATAAAAAAGCCTGGTACTTGTACTGCTGAGGACAGGATTGGTACAAGCTTTTTTTGGAGGCAAATCTAAAAATGTGTCTTCACTTTACAATACCCATTCTTTTGACCCAACAATCCCATTAAAAAATTATTATGTAGTCAGAACCTAATGCACAATCTTAGATATTCTTATGCTATAAAAATGTTTGGTTAAATATGAATAAGGTTCGTAGATGTTAATACTGTATCGCTGCTAACTTCCTCATTCTGATCATTGTACCGTGGTTATACCAGGAGTTCCTTGTTTTGGGGGAATACACGCTGAATACGTAGCTATTGGTCAAAGGGGCAGCATGTCTGCAATTTACTCTTAAGTGGTTTGCGAAAAAACATGCACGTGTATATTCATAAGTATACACTCGTGTGTACGCATAGGCGCCCATGTGTGGGTGTGTATGTACAGAGACAGAGAAAAGAGAGAGGGAGGGAGGGAGAGGGAATGATAAAGCAAATGTGATTTCTTCGTACTGTTTTTGAAACCTTTTTGTAAGTCTCAAATTATGTCAAAATAATTTTTTAAAAAACGATAAAACAAAAGCAAGCAAATATTCCTCAAAATATCCAGAGATACCTGTTTAAGAAGGTTTGTTGCAGCAGTTGTGTATTTTCCTAGGAGAGACTGGAATAAGCTATGAAACGCGTGTAGGATGCTCAGTGGCTTGGAACAGGAAGAAGTATGGGGCATTCACACCAAGTTACTGACTGAGATTTAACCGCTGAGAGAGATTAGGTTGATGAGGGGCTTTCCTACGTTAGATGCGCTAGTGTTGTTTTAAGTGTTCACAAAGAGTGCTTACTACTTTTATAATCGGAGAAGCGGTTGTGTTCTTTGAAAGTCACAGAAGGACTCCAGGTAAACGTGGATTGTTCACACGTGCTTATCTCTTCCCTCCCGAACACCCCAGGATGAACCATAACTGAGTTAAAAAAAATGAAAACCCACAAGGAGACGGGTGGATGAGAGAAGGCACTGCTTTTGAGGATGGGATTTAAAGGGCGTGACTGGCATGGTTTTTCCTTGCTCACGAGAAGGGGCCGGGGACTCCCAGCTCAGAGCCAGACTGCCCCAGTGCACGAGGCAGGGGAGGAGGGCCGGTAGGAGAAAACGGGACCTGGCTGAGACTCTTCTATAATGAACTGTTAGATACGACCCTCCGGCCCCTCTGACCCCAGGCTTCTCCTCCTCAGCATCACTACTCAGTGATCACCCCCCCACGCACCCCCCCCACCAGGAGAGCAGAAGTTTAACCTTGCCACCCAGTGGCAAGAATGATGGCCGTGAGGTCACACCCCTGTGGGTCCTGGGTGGGGGGGGGGGGTGTCTCCTCTTCCAGACCCCAGTCGGACCCCAAAGACCAGCAGTTGACATGCCCCCCGTGCAGAAAGGGCTTCTGACGAGTTCTTCGTGGCTCTGTCTTAAATATGAGTATACGATGGGATGGCCAAGGTTCACTTGTGTAGAGGAAAGCCTCAACGTGAAAGCAAACAAGCTGGGAGGAGGGGGAATCTGGAGGAAATAAAGAAACTGTGGAGAAGAACATTCCCAGGAAAATGTCATACCCTCCGAGAACGAACAGAAAAAGAAGTTGAATCATGCGAAACTCCCACTTTTGTGTCTGAAAACCATCCAACTTCAGCAATTTCACAGCATTCAACCTCACAACACTGCATCCAAGAAGTAAGAACAGGATGCGCTGAAAGGGCAGAATGACACTAATGAATATAACATTGTGATGCCTGAAATAAAAAGTTCAGTACGGAAGTTGGAAAGGAAAGCCAAGAACATCTCTGAGAAGGTAGAGGACGACAACAAAGACATAGTCAGGCAAAAGGAAAAAAGAATATTGAAGGATGAATCCAGAAAGTTAAACATCCAACAAATGGGTTTTCTAGGAAGACAAAAACAGGAGAGGAGACTTGTCAAAGAGAAAACAGCACACTTTCCCAGGGATGCAGGGCATGTGTTTCCAGACTGGGTGGGCCCCAGATGCCCAGGGCATGGGGGATGCAAAGAGGCTGCAGAGGTAAAGTGAGCCTGGGGGCCTCCAAGAGGAAAGACCAGAGGTCAGAGGTGGAGGCCTGGGCTAAAGGTGACAACGGGTTTCTCTGTGGTGACAGCGGGAGCTAGAAGACACTAGAATTCTGGAGAAAAAGGACTCTCAGCTAGAATTCTATACCCAGACAGACTATCCACCAAGGGAGAGAACTGAATCCAGACCCCACAGACTCCCGAGCTCTCAAATCTGCCTCCTGCAAACTATTCCTCGGAAGCTACTAGGAGGCGTTTTCCACCAAAGAGGAGAAGTAAACACGGGATCTAGAAAACAGGGGTCCACCGTGGGCAAGACATGAAAGGGGCTTGCAGGAGGGCAGTACAAGCAGCTCTGGGATGAGAGCCGTGTCCTAGGCAGAGCACAGGGGTCACGTGGCTGCAGGGCCCCTCGCAGGCTGCCGGCCATGCTGGAGAGGAAGGAACAGCCGAGACAGAAACGTAAACAAAAGGGAAAACAGGACGGTTGTTACTTTGGGGAAAAACAAAAATGTGCATATTAAGGGTGTACAGTTAAAGTTTATTTCTGGGCTCAAGCGTGAGCGACGTTAAGCGGTCAGGATGGCTGGGGAGGATGAGAGGAGGGGCCGTGGGGAGCAGGGTCCCCAGCTTCCTCACCAGGAGGACCGCAGAGAAGGTCAAAAGGTGATGGATCAAGAAACGTGTGAATGTGTATGTGGGGAAGACTGGAAAGAATGGTCCAAAGTGATGGCTTCTAGAAAGAGGGGGCAGAGGGGGCGTGGGCAGGGGACTGTCATTTTGCATTATAATACGTTTCTAAGGCTACTATCTGGTTTCTAAGGTAACACTGTGTGCTACTTTGAGAAAATAAAGATTAACTTGAAGAAATTCAGGGCTCTATTTAATCGCTCTGCATAAACATATTGAAACAGCCAGCCTTGCAGCCCACTGGGATGCAGTTCTCAACCCTGTGAACGCACCAAACACATGAACTGGTGTCCCCGCAAACCGTCTGGCTGGCTCTGGTGAATTGCGAGAAGGCACCAGCTTGTTCACAATTAGTCGAGCTCTGTCTCCATCGGAACCAACATTTACAACGTTTAATAAACACATCAGGGTAAACGCCCTTGTGAACAGAATTTCTGCTGGAACAGTGCGCACTTCCGCTTGAGTCTGCTTTGCTTCCATCTACTCGGGCAGCACTTTAGCAGAGAAAACTGGGGGAGGCACAGGGGTGGACATGCCTGCCTGCCGTTTCCATGGCGACCACCTCCTCTGTCCCCTTGCACTGGGGCTGCCAGAGCCCATGGACTTTTCTCTCAGCCAGACCCCGGATACAGGACCTGCAGTGAGCGCAGAGGCCAGGGATGGTCTGAGTTAGCCTCTGCCCTCCTTCTGTGAGGGGTGACAGGTGTCCAGAGCTGGGCTTTGGTTCCTCCTGCAGCTCAGAGCCTGCCCCCGATTAGAGACGCAGAGTCTCTACCCTGGGCCAAGAACTTCTGCCTCCCTCTTGTTTTGGGAAGGAGATCAAGAAAAATGTGTTCTTTAGGCTACTTCATAATTTCATTCTTTTTAACCCCCCCATCTTCTGCTTTAAAATGCAATCAGGGCTGCCGGCCAAGCTCCCAATTTGCTTTCAGAAAAGGGTGTCACAGTGGGGCGCTGGACTGACTCAGACAGAGGCCTCTGTGGAGAGAAGGTAGAGAGGATGCTGCCGGGTCACACAGCCTCTCAGAGCCGTCCTCAGCCCAGGAGTCTCCCGACAGTGCATCTTCCAGGCCGTGGGAAACTTCTCAGGGGCCAATCACGGGCCATGTGAGCCCGGGGGGGCGTGCTGGCAGACTGTGGACACCCGTCACACGGCACGGCCCCCTGCCCTACCTCCCTAACCCCAGACCTGTATCCCGGCTCCCAAGAGGTGCCCCCGAGGGGATGTTCTCACCGAGAACATCAGAGTGGTGAGACCACTATCACAGTGCGGCACGAGCAGGGACTGGGGAGGCCCTGTCCCAGTGAGCCGTGCAGGCTGAGGCCTCTGCTACCAGGCCCCTCATCTTCGAACCCGACAGCCTGGATGGGAGACTGCCCGGCCCACCTGCGATCTCCCGTCTTAGAGCCACCGGGCGATTCCTTCCTCACCCACTTACTGAGTGCCAGCTCCATCCCAGGCACCGTCCCGGGGCTCAGAGGACAACCGAGAACGAAACCAACTCCTGTCCTCCTGGGGCTTCCATTCAGGTGCAGGGAGAGAGGACAGTACAGAGCAGACAGGTGGACGGTGCTCCAGAGGAGGGTGGGCCAGCGGGGAGAGGCCCTGAGCCTGGGCAGGGAGGGGTCCGCACGCCCCAGACAGGGTGGACCGAGGAGGGCCCACGGAGAAGCCAGTATTGGGTGGAAATGTGCTTACAGAGCCGCTTTTGTCTGGCAAGCACTTGGTTTACCGCTACAAGGGTGCTCCAGACCCCCCAGGGCCCCTCCCCACCTGGCCTGCCCTCTCTCTCACCATCCCCCTACTTCAGGGGCCTGGGGCAGCAGGCGACACATCAGGATGCAACCGAGATCCTCCGCAGCAGCCATCGGGGCCACTGCAGCCCACCTCCCAGCTTCAGTTCCCGTGTCTCCAGCAAGGGGACACCTCACCGATGCAGAAGCCCGGGGCAGGCAGCTCTGGGGTCTTGGCAGGAGGGTTCCCAGTCTGTGTGCTCCTCCCAAGAGGCTCAACAAAGGTCAAGGATGTTGCTGCCAGCCTCTGACTCACGGGTCAGGGCAGGCTTGCTGTTGACCAGCTCCCACCGGCCCAGCTCAGAGCGGTGAGTTGCCCCTTTTTCCCTCCAGACTATGCTACTGCATTCTCTCCAAGGTCCTTAACGGGGCTGGTAACACTCGGAGTCTTGTGTGCCATGGGACCCACCAGTTCACCTGTCAGTTATATTGAAATAAGATCCTATCTCCCTTGAAACGACTGTGATAAACACTCAGTGGCCCAGACCCCCATGGGCCATAGTCTGTCCACCACCGGCTTGGAAGAAAACCTGGGTCCACCTCCTTTCAGACCGAGGAAACCTTGTTTTGCCAGCCACGTGCGCAGGTCTCCTCCGGAACCATCCGACCAAAGAGGATGGGCAGGGCCAGCCACCTCTTTGCTCTGGGTTTGCATGTGCTTTTGATCTGCTCACATTTTAAGGCCAGCTGATCCTGATATCACCAGGGCAACTGGAATCCTGGGCGTCCGTTAACTAGGATGTGATGATGTGTCTCCCCTAGGGCCACAATGATGGGCTAAAAGCATCCACGTACCTACAGACCCAGTTCCGTCAATGATGGCGGTCACCGTGGCCAGGGCGTGGGAGTTTCCCTTCAGACTTTTATGAGTCCCCTAGAAGACAGGGAAACACAAATGTGAAACACGTCCCAGCAACAGCAGAGGCAGAAATAAACCTACACCTCCTCTATGACAATTCACCCAAATCACTTTGCAAAGCAAAAGCGGGTATTTTTCCATCAGAAAATTTAAGTTCTATTCCATCCCAATCTCACCTTGGAAAAAGATGCAAAGTTTCAAGTGCTTTTAATAGTAAGAACTCATCAGAAATACTTGTCCAAATATATTCTAGTTTGAAAAAGTTCTTAGAGTTCTCTTCAGTAAGCAAATCTTTCCTCGGCACAATCACCGAGGCACCGTATCGGCCAGCGTGGAAAATGAAAAGATGAATGGTGTTCGTCCGGTCCCTAAGCTGTGCCAGTGCTAATGCCTGCGTCCACGAGTCTGCCTGGGGCTTTCTGTGCCGTGGGTGAGACGCCTCTGCAGTGTCTAATTAGTGGCAAGTGCCCGGGGACGGGTAACAGGGCAGGACCCAAGAAACCAACGGAGAGGGCACAAGTCCTAAATGAAAAACCAACAGGACCTCTGGTTTTCAAAAAGCAGACATACAGGTTTGGGGGGGGGGGGGGGCGGAAATCACAAACTGAGGACAATAAAAGGAAAAAATAAAGCAGGAAAAATAGTGCCTGGAAGCCTAAAACTGTACAAATAAACCAAAGCTTGTAAAATACAAGTGCTTGCGTGTTTATGCATACATCTATAGTACACAATAAAGCACACACACGAAGAGTTAATCCCCCAGAATCCACGTTTTCCGGAATCTGTGAAAGTCCCTCGTCCGCCCTCTAACTCCATGAGGGCAAACACACTGCTGGGCTGGTGTACACCCTTCCCAAATTTTCTGTGCTCACACAGACAGGAGCTTGGACACGCTTGGTAAAGGCAGTTTTAGGAGCAGACTGTCAACGGGAGGGTGGGCCAGAGCCCTCGTGGGCACGAGGAAGAGAAAAGCACCCCCTCCTTCCTCTTCTGCTCTCTGCTCAGAGAGACTTCTGGTCCTGCCTGGAAGAAAAGAGGCTGGGATGCTGAAGACAGTGCCTGAGGGCAGGCTGGCGGCTCTACGAGGGCTGAGGGCCAGGCAGACGCACTGCCCGCGGCCCTAAGAGAAGGGTACACGGGAGCAGGCGTGGGGACTGCAGAGGCATGGGCTTGCTGTGGTTTCTAAACAGGAGAGTGAGCTGGAGGCTGGTGGGTTCTGGGTCTGATGCAGAAAGGACTTGAGAGATGCCGAAGTGAAGAGGGGGCTGCTGGAGCTGGCAGGAAAGTTCAAGGGCACTCGAGAGCTGGCTGGGGGAGGGGATGCAGGACCAGACGGCTGAGACGCCCGGCCGCCCGGCCGCCCTGCCCACGAGTCTGTAAGCCACTTCTGGGGAACTGCTCGTGATTTTAAAATACGCTTTTAATTTTAGACGGAAAATTTGCAAAGAGAGAGCAGATTGTGGCAAACCCTGCTCTCACTTTCCCGTGTTAACATCGTACACCTTTCGCCTGTGTTTATCGTGATGAATGACCCACTACCGATGCAGTACTCACGAAAATCTACACTGTATTCAGACCCCCTGGGTTTTTACCCAGTGTCTAATTTAATCTCTCTCTGTCCCAGGATCCCACCCAGGACACTGAATAACATTTAGTCGTTGTGTCTCCTGGGGCTCCTCTTGGCTGTGACAGCTTTTCTCAGACTTCATTTCTGGGACTTTCCTTGTTTCTTGTGATTGGATAGGGTGTGGGTTCTGGGAGGGGGACCACAGAGGTGAAGAGCCGTGCTCATCGCCCCTTACCCGGCATCCGGGCATCAGTGCATCCCTGCTGGTGTTGACGGTGACCCCTGGCGGAGGCGGGGCTGTCAGGTTTCTCCCCTGAGAAGTTACTCTATTTCCCCCTCCCCACGCTGCGCCCTGTGGGAGGACATCCCTGTGCACAGCCTGCCCCTTAGGAAAGGGGAGGTGTTCTCCCTCCCCCAGGGCAGAGGACCTGCATAAACCCTTCTGTGCAGGACACTTGCCTCTTCTCTCCCGTTTATTTATGGAAACTGCCTTCTAACAGGGGATTTTGTATTTCAGTGCAGTGTGTCCTTCAGATGTCCGCACGTGGCCACTGCACGAAATTGACTGTCTTTCCTATCAGGTGGATGAGACAGCCCTGCTCTCTCAGGGCCCCTAAGGTCGACAGTCAAATGTCATCTGTAAGTGGCCTCCCCTCTAGGGAGAACTGGTCAGGAGTCCCTGTGGATTCCAAGGCCCTGGGGGGCCCTGCCGTGGCATTCACCACCCTGTACCGGAACCATTTCTTTACCATGTTGGCCTACCACCTGGAGTATGTCCTCCCAGGGCCAGGATCCCACTGGGCTTGTCCCTGAAGTCCCCAAGACCAGCAGGGGGCTGGGCACAGAGAGGGCACCCGGGGTGGGCTGGACTCTGCTGAGGCCCCGAGGGGGGGCTCTGGGGCACACGGCCATCAGCCTCCGGGGCTGCCAGGGCAGCTCAGAGGAGCAAGCCAGATGCTGGCTTCGGACCTCGGGCCTCAGACCATCTCAGCCCACTTGTCTATGGGACGGGACTCTGCCACGTCCCCTTATCTGCTTCAGAAGACTCTTGGCATCCTTACCGGTCATCTGCAGAAGAGTGCTTATAGAAACAGACCATTTTACTAACAGAGACCACTGCGTCACGATGGACGGGGCGGCCGCCCCGGGCAGCATCTGGCCCCGGCTCTGCGCTGAGCTGCCCGCACTCACCAGGTCGGCGGAGACGGCGGTCGTGATCAGTGCGTATGGCCCGCTGACCAGGGCCCCGCTGAGGAGCAGCATGGCTGCGGGAGACAGAAACCGGGAGGGGGGGATTCAGCCAGCAGAACAGGGTCCTGCGGGAGAGCCTCTACCGTCTTAGCTACTCCCTAGGTGGGCATCCCGGCACCACAGATGGGTTGGGACGCAGGCCGGTGTGGGGAGTGGCTACTGCTGGGGCAAGAGTCACAAACATCTTCCTTCAAACTTGCCCTGAGATGTCTCTAAGTCCAATCACACTTCCCAAAGATCCAAGCTCCCTTCAGAGGACCTGGTCCCCGCCTGCTCAAACCTGATGGGCAGCAGCTGTTGTCAAAAGCCAAGAGGAACTGACAGCCCTGGCACCCGGGCACAGACGGGACCACAGACGTTACCACGGATGTGACGCGGGTGAGCACCTGGATGCCACCACCGGCCACAGCCTCGTCTGCAGCGGACAGGGCTTCCTCTCTGCACCCACAGCTGCACAGCCCAGCTCCGCATGGGCGGGCCCACCGAGCTCATAGCCTGTCCCCTGGGCTCACTTTCCCAGACCATCCCCCGGTTCACATTCCTCTGTACGGAAGCTTCTGGACTGAGGGGCCCCAGGAAACTCCATGGTCTCCTTGAATCAGGAACCTGCCATCTGGATAACTTTTAATGGGATCCCTGCCAAACCCCACTGCTGTCACATGACAACAGAAGACGTAGTTACTCGGTGTCAGAGCCATAATTTGATAGCGCTCCTTGCAGGAAGTTAAAAATAGCAACTGCGCCCAGAATGGCAGTTGACAGGGCAGCTAAGAGGGGACAGTGCCCCTGGGCTGGTGATGCTGGGGGTGCTGCCTGCCGGGGCACGTGCGGCTTCTCTGAGTGCCTCCTGCGCTGGGCACCCAGAGCTTCTCACCGCCCCAGCCCAGGGGCCTGCACCCTCCCACGCTGGCGCTTAAACCTGAGGCCTCAGGTCCGGGAGCAGAAGTCTCTATGGGCCCCTCCCATCTGCCCCCCCCATCCCCCAAAGAGGGACACAGGGACAATTGTAGCCACATCGCACAAACTGCTTCCTTGTTGATTTCTAAGTTTCATTTCACAAGGCTGTGTGGACAAAAAAAAAAAAATGTGTGTGAAAGTAAAGAAAGGCCTCATAGACTCACCGATGGTGGCTTCTAGACCCATTTTGCTGACGGCAGAGAATACGTAGAGCTGTGAATGGTGTCAAAACCAGAGAAAGACAAAGGTTTACTACGACTAGCTGAGAGATTACCCAGGAATCTGTATTTCTGAAAAGTGATTCTCAAGCCGCCAACCAGACAGTGGAAACCCCTAGAAAGGAAGGAAGGCCACACCGCCCTGGCAGGCTACCCAAAGACAGGCGTCCAGAGTGCTCGGCAAACTGCCCCCAGGCTTGTCCCAGACACACAGGGTCTGATCACCCTGTGAGCTGGGAACCCAGGGGGGTGTCCCCACTCTGAGCTCCCAGGGGAGGGGCCTGGGTTTGGGGCAGCTCCCCCTGAGCTCCGTGTCCCCTCCCAGCCTGTCTGTCCCGAACACCAGGGCACCGATTGGGCTTGAGGTGATGCCAGTTCCCGGAAACCAGAGCCCTGAGAGGAGGGGGCCCGGGCAGCTGGCGTGTGTGCTGCGGGGAAGTCAGACAAGCTGTTTCCAGAGGCGCAGGCGCCCTGACGAGGTTGGGGGCTGGTCTCACCGTCGGGGCTGCGAGTAGCAGCATGAGGCCGCAGGTGGAGGCCCTCTTCTCCAGTCGATCGGAGATCACACCTGCCAGGATCCCACCTGCAAGAGAGAGGGAGGGTCCTGAGCTGAGGGGCGTGTGTGGCCAGGGCAGGACCCCGTGGAGAGGAGGCAGGACCCGCGTTGCAGCAGCGGCAAGAAGAGAACGACCTCCTCTCTAGACCCGTTTCCACAGCCCGTGAGCAGGAAGCTGCCTCAGCGCTGCTGACCCGTGACCCGAGGGCGCCTAGGCCCAGGGGTCGGCTTTCAGGCTGGGCTCAAAGCCCCTTTGCCTGTGAGGGTCCTGACACCGCCCGTCTGTCGCCCACGTGAGGCGTGCCCCGGTCCCCAGGGAGCACCGCTCACGGCCCAGGATGGGGAGGGGCCTGGCCTCAGAGGCCCGGCTCGGGGGCCTCCCGGTTGGAAGTCCACTCCGAGAGCGCGCGGGCCGCGGGCGTTCACGCGGCGCCGCGGCGGTGAAGGCTTCAGTCAAAGTAGAACAAAAATGAACTCACCGAAGATCCCGCCCACATCAAACAAGGTGGAGAGCTCCCCGGCCTTCTTGACATCTAGGTGATCTATTAACGCGACAGCAGAGCGTCACCGCGAGTGCGTCGCGGCGGCGTGCGAGCCTCACGCGACACTCTTGCTTCAGAAGCACGATTTAAGCCAGGCGGCAGTTATTAGACCCATTATCAGATTAGTGTCAAGGTAGCAATTGCAGAGGAGAAGGAAGAAAGAGTCCGCTCTGCGGGCAGACACACAGGAAGGATGAAAACCGAACACTCTTCACTGCAAGGTGAGGACTCCCCTGGCTCAGTCTAAGCATCGCCCCGCCTTTGCTCTGGGTCCCCCTCGGGGCAGCCGTGAAGTCAGACACGGCCCGGAGGCGAGGCAGGGCCTGTGGGGCACCACCTGGGGAAGGGGCTGGCCCGCAAGAGCGCCCTGGACACGGGCCCTAGGACCCCCAGCTTTCAGGTCGGGGGCGGCTGGAACTTTCTCCTCCAGAGGCCAAGGTGTCCTCGGCTCAGCTCAGGGTCCGTCGCTGGACTGAGCACAGAGCCTGGGCTTTAAGTCTGGATTCCGGCTGGCCAGCACCTCGAGGTTTGGGCGCCTCCGGACTGTGAATCAGGTCCTGCCCTTCCTAGAGGCCCAAATGGCACATACCGGGAACTCTGCTCTTTTCAAACAATCCCTCAGATGGTAAACGCCGGTAACTCAACATGTGAGCCCTTCGCAGTCACAGGAGACCGCTGGGGTGGAAGGCGCAGGGCCGGCCTATCACGCACCCACGTGTCTACACTGTGTGAGCCTTGTCTGCGGTAACGAGTGGAGGTCACTGGCCCGGGAAGGAAGCTCCGAAGCCCCGCCTTGACGGGGTCCCTGCTAACACAGGGTGGCCCCCTCGCCGCCTCCACAACCTCCATCCCCGAGAAGCTCAGCCCTCCGGCCTCAGGCTCACATCCACCTCTGCTGGTCCTGCGACACTGCCAGGAGCTACTGGTCTGTACTCTGGAGCCCCCATGTCCCAAATGTCTCCTCTTTTCACGTTCGCTAGAGCCCGCTCCTCCGGGGGACCCAGGTTTCTTTGCTTGGTCCTCACACTCCCTGACCCTGGGGCCCACAGTGCGGGGCCCTCCTTGACCATCCCTGTCCCCATTTAGCCGCGGCTGCAGGCCCTACACAGGACCTCTCCCCGGAGGAGCTGCTGGTCCCTGCCCATCTTCCCGTGTGGTCGCGCACGGGGACAGGGAGCGGGCGTCACTGCGGGGCGAGTCTGCTCTGTCAGAATCTCCGGCTTCAGCTCCTGCCGGACTGGAAATGCGAGACAAACTGTCTGCGCCCCAGAATTAGAGCTCATCTCCAGGAAGCAATTTCCAGGCCAGTTACTCAGCCTTTCTTATCTCAGATCCCTCAGGCCTCTGCTCCTGTTCACCAGCTGCTGTGACCCAAAGTCCGATGCAGCCTACATTTAAAAGCACGCTGCCCCAGACAGGAAGAACCGCGTGGAATTTGCAGCCACGGCTGGGATATACCGTGTCAACCCTTTAAACTCCATCCAGGTTATCATTATGGCAAATGAAACGTTGCTGTCTGAATTCTTTTTATCTGTACATTCCTACTAATCATGTTGTTTGACTCAAAAGCATCATGCATCCCTTTCCTTTCCAAGACTGTAGACACCAGTGGATGAAAGGCAGTCCTGATCACAGACCCTGCACAGAACTTCCCAGCTGTGATGCTAGCAACAGGTACTCACCTACATTTGTGATGTACAGTGGAAGCCAGAAGAGGAAAGTATAACTGACCAACTTGGCAAACAGCAGACACAGAGAGAACTCTATCACGCCCTGGGAGAGAGAGAGAGCGGGGGGTTCACCCCGAAAGTGGACTCAGCAGGTTTGCTGAGATATGCGGTAGAATTACACAGCACTTCATTCCCATAAAAACAGCCCACATCTTGGGTCTGGTTTCAGCCCCTCCAGATGCACGGATGCTGTACTGCTGTGGAGGATGTGAGGTAACTGGAGAACGGATCGATATGGACTCTTACCTTTTAAGGTTGAAATTCAATGTCCTTACATCAGATCAGAGTCAATAAAAATACTACTGGTTTAATTGTCACACCATCTCTCTCTGAAACTTAGCTATTAAAGGGGTTCTCAAAGGGCACAGATGTTGTGCAGGGTCATCTAGTTACTGAGTATTTATTGGCTATTTCCTTTCCCCCTAAAACTGAAATCACTGCCAAGGACAGAGATCTGGAAACACACAGCACAAACAATTCCGACTATCCTGTAAGATACACCGGCTACCTCCACCTGCCTGGGACTAAGCAAACTAGTGGGTGTTGGGGAGACACCCACGGAGCCCGGCAGAACCCTGCAACGCCCCCTCCCCCTCCAAGTACAAAGGCCCCTCCATGCCCCTGCCTCTTGTTTGTAGAGAAGGTGAAGTCTCCCAGGCCTCCCTGAGTCACAAGGGAATAGGCCTGAGCAGTTAATAACTAGGATAACAGAGTCACAGAACCTTTCAGGGTCTGATGCGCATTCCCGAGTTGTTTTACAGATACTGTAACTGCCACAGGAGAGGAGAAAGCTGACCGCACGATGACCAGACTGCAGCCATGACATAAGCTGCCCCATCTTCAGCACTACTGGATCTATGGTTAGCACGGTGCCGAGAACTGGCCTCAGGAGAATGGGATCAACACTATTGCACATAATAGTCTCTGTCTTTGTGGGCATCAGAATACTGGGTTGACCCAAAAATTCATTTGGGTCTTTCCATAAGGTGTTATGGAAAAACCTGAACGAACTTTTGGGCCAACCCAATAACTGTAGCTTGTTCTGCCCATGCACATAAGCAGGCAACTAAAATTGTCAGCAGAGAGGCGCCCCATGTCAACTTCTCCCACTCTGAGAATATGGCATCCTATGTCAGCATGAAGAAGTTATAGAAGATGGACCTTCCCCCATGAACCCATAGAAATGGGATGATGTTCTGACAAGGGGGATCTGTCAGCAGCTTTTGGAAGGAAAGAGCTCTCTGCAGGAGATGCCCCTTCTCTCGTCACTTTAGCAGAGCTGTACTGCAACTAACCTTAAACCAGGCACCCCCATGGTCTACGCGTCTCTGGCCTAAGCACACCTGTCAGATCTTTTGATTACACGATACCTTGCCTAACCTGCTGGTTCTTTCCTAGATCAAAGAAGTAAAAATGAAGAATAAGTAATTAACATCAATGGATGACTAGACCTCTTCCTTAGCTTCCCTGTCCGTAAGCCTGTGAACAAATTGTGTGAACAAGATAGCATCTAAAGAAAGATCACAAGAAGTCAACAAGCCTGCACACAAGCCTGCACACACTGGGGGATGGTGACAACTCTGACCCCTTATCTCAATGATTAACTGAGATTTCTTCTCCTTTTCTCTGTAAAAACTTTCAGGGCCGAGCAGAATCTTTGGAGTTGGTTTTGGGGACATGAGTCCGCCTTCTCCCCGGGTTGTCAGCTTTTCTGGTTAAAGCGACTTTCCTTTCTAACCAACACTTGCCTCTCGAGTATTGATTTTCGAGGGTAAGTAGCAGAACTTGAGTTTGGTAACACCCAAAAGGGAAACGTAGATCTTGATGAGGATACTGAGGTTTGGAGTCTCACGGCTACTGTGAAATGCTTGTTTGTGTTCCATCTTATGTCTGTGTTTACAAAGAGGTGGCCCTTGTGAGACAGTAAGTCCAGATATCACTTGGGAAATTTGAGTGAGAAATCGGGTAACACTAAGGTACTGACTCCCTCCCCTGCTCCTCCCAGGTTATACTGCATAGTTACGAACATCCCTCAAAATTAGGCAAAGCACACAATATGCAATTCATGTCAGTGCCTTTGAAATTAAGCAAGTTATGTTTTCACAGTCAGACCCAGTATGAGGGTGTGTGTGGGTGAGGTACTGCATGTTTACCATGTGCCTGGCATTGTGCTTACTGTATAGTTAATGATCTCATTTGATCCTCAGAACAGCATTAAGTAGTAATTCAGGTCCTGAGCCTGTATTACAGTGAGGAAATGGAGGCCCAGAGTGATTAACACCCTTGCCAGGCACACCCAGCTCATCTGCAGCAGGGCCAGGTCAGGCCAGGCCAGGGCTCTGAAGCCTGTTCTCTCCACCACCCCACTTCTGTTTATAGCGTGCACCCTACTTTTTAGCAAAAGTATTTGAGGTGGCTACACAATAAGGTACAACAGAAAAGTTACTTGTTGTTATTAGCAACATTTAAAAAATAACTTTTTAATTTAGAACCAGCATGTCCTCTGGCCAGCCCACAGAGATCTTTTTTAGTGACCCCAGGAGTCCAGGCCTGGCCTTCAACATTGTCTTCTGGCAGGAGACCGGCAACAGGGTCCTCCACAGCCCAGTTTCATCTGGGCGCTGGCAGAAGTTTCTGTTCTAAAGCCGACGTTCTCAGTTCTTGCATTTCTGGGCCATGGTTCTAAGGCTCCGGGAGAGCTGTTTAGTTTCCAGCTCCCACACGGTCGCTACAGAGCTTCTGGGTTCTCTCTGCTGGCTCTTCCCCGAGGCCAGTGTGAGGGAAGCGATCTTGCTGTGTGAGACCCACGTCTGTTCCCCTGAATAGGACCCAAGGGCAGGAGCCCAGGTGTTTCTGAGTGTGGCCCACGGGGTCCTCCATGCCGGCCCCCAGGGGCAGGGTGTGCTCCCTCCTCTCACCCTGCCTCTGTTCTCGGCTCTGTCTTCAGCACCCTCCACGGCTCCCCATTAGCAGAACACAGCTCCTCAGAGTCCTCTGCATGGCTCCCCAGATGCTCTGCTGAGGGAGCCCAGGAATTTCGTCTACATGATATACACATGTAATATATGTTATAACTATTAAGAGGCTAACACAACTCTGCGGCCTTATTCATTCCTGAGCTGACCTGTCTGCAACTTCTGGTTCATGCTATGGATTTCTAATTATGGATTATGTGATCCGGAGAATCACGGATTTCTCTTTTTTTTTTCCTCGGTACGCGGGCCTCTCACTGCTGTGGCCTCTCCCGTTGTGGAGCACAGGCTCCAGACGCGCAGGCTCAGAGGCCATGGCTCACGGGCCCAGCCGCTCCGCAGCACGTGGGATCCTCCCAGACCGGGGCACGAACCCGTGTCCCCTGCATCGGCAGGCGGACTCTCAACAACTGCGCCACCAGGGAAGCCCACGGATTTCTCTTTCTAAGCTTGGTTATCAACAGGCCAGTTTCTGTTCATAGTGAGCATAAATGCCCCCTTCTGAAACTCTCGTGGACACGTGTACTCACGGGAATTTTCAAGGCCCCTACGAAGCTGATGGCCGCGATGCCGCCACCGCCGCCTGCTGGGAGAATGACCATGTGGTTCTGGTGGCCGGAGCGCTTTCCATCCGACAGCAGTAAGCACTGCATCTCTGGGTCCTGGAGACAGATCCCGTTGAAAAGATAAAAGAAAAGAAAAGAAAAGAAAAGAAAAGAAAAGAAAAGGTGTCACCAGGTAGTTTATTTGGTTGAGGTGTGGTAAGCTGCTCCACTGAAGGTCTTGGGGAACGCCTTGGATAACATCCGCACTGTGGCCATTGCTTTATGACCATTAACATCCACGTGGTTTGGGGAAATACTAACTAAAAACACACAAAATCCTATCCTTTGACCCAGCAATTCTAGGACTCTGTGAAAAATAATTTAGGAAGTGGAAAAATACTTATATGATAAAAGTAATGTCACACCATCATTGAGAAAAATTGCTAAAGGACATCCATATAAATATCTTGCAGTTATAAAAAAAAAAAAAGTTTGTGAGATTTGATGACATGGGAAGGTGCTTACGATACATTAAGTAATAAGACGTCATTCAAAAGCACATTTTCAGTATGATCTCAAAGAATGTTTAAATATGCACCTATGTAAGTAGGTAACTAAAGGATCTATTTATAGGAAGAAAGAAGCTAAATTCTAAACCGACAGTGGTTATCACTGAATGGTAGAATTACATGTAATTTGTATGAAATGTCAATAAATTCTTTCCATGATCCTGTATTTTTTAAGGAGTTCACAAAGGACATACATGATCAAAAACAATATTATTTTAAAATTCATAAACCAGTTCCACTATTTCATAAATTCTGATTCCAGACATCCCTAAAGGGCAAAGTTTATCTTCATTAGGGCTTCCCTGGTGGCACAGTGGTTGAGAGTCCGCCTGCCGATGCAGGGGACACGGGTTCATCCCCCGGTCTGGGAATATCCCACATACTGCGGAGCGGCTGGGCCCGTGAGCCATGGCCGCTGTGCCTGCGCGTCCGGAGCCCATTCTGCGCAACGGGAGAGGCCGCAACAGTGAGAGGCCCACGTACCGCAAAAAAAAAAAAAAAAAAAGAAGAGTTTATCTTCATTAAAACAAAGAACTGTGGTCCTCGACTCTGGGGGCGGATATTAAGTCAGAGCAGGATGATCTGAAAGTGTCCTTCATGAGCGCACTATATAGGTGAAGGACTGAAAAAGCAATGTTTCTATGTATATTGGACCTACCACAAAACCAAATAGGTTTTATCGTACTTATCTCATTATAATCTACACGAGTTAGATTAAAAAAGGCAGTTAAATTAAAAAAAAATGACAATGCATTGTGGTATCCCACTCTTGATATTAGAATTCTCTTCCAGTGAAAGACAGAAATTGGGAAACGGGCTGGCAGGCTACAGCAACTGCAGCCCTATGGGCACTGAGCACGCAGCGTCTCACCTCTCGGGCAGCAAAGGCTGCATCACCGAGAAGCCCGGCGCCCACCATGACTCAGGCACGAGTGAACATGGTCGCAGGTAACCACGTGCTCTGATGTTTCAGGACGCAGACGACAAACCCCCGTGTGAAAGCAGAACATCCTCCTGATGACAATTCCGGAAAGGTATATGAGAACAGAGAATTATGATTTGCGTTTGGAAATAAAGTTTTCTCTCGTGAATTATGCCGGCTGTCCAGTGTAGGAGACGAAATCTTTAGTTCTCAACCCTGGCATCTCCTGGGGGCTCTGAGAGACCCCAGTGCCCAGGCTGCACCCCAGACCAAATACAGCAGTCTCAGGGGCAGGCCCCAGGAGAGCCCGATGTGTAGTCAAGGCTGAGAACCACAGGACAGGCTTTTTTTAACACTAAGAGGTCTGACTGGTGGACCATGAAATGCAGCCAGATAAAGAGAAAAAAGAAAGTGGAAAGACTCTGCTCAGCCAGCACAGTAGTAATGGCAGGTCCAGCACAGAAACCCACCAGGTCACAGCCCTGGGTCAGCACCTGGCCCTTCCTTGTTCTGTAAACTGGGCTGGTTTAAAGCCTTGGTCCAGCCCCTCTGCTCTAAGCCACGAGCAGCCCCTCAGGCAGGCAGGGAAGGCCTTGTCTTCGTTGAGGATGGGCCTCCTGCCCACACCTGCTCATCCTTTATGCACAGTCTGGGGAGTGGGGGCCGTCCCAGCCACCCAAGTCCAGTCTTTTGCAGTGTCTGGAGGAGACAGAGGGATGCATCAGGTCATGGCGGGTTTTTTTCCAAAGCAAATCAGGAAAGCAAGGCTGCCTCTTCCTCGGAGCCAGCAGAGACCTGCGGGGAGGACAGGGCAGGGGAAGCAGTGTGCCTGAAGCCCCCAGGGGATCTGCTGGGGTGGGTAGCCCTCAGTGGGCTGGGGGCTTATTCAGCTGGGGACCCTCCTCTGAGGTTTGTACATGCACAGAGTGAAAGGGCTCCGTGTGATGAGAGCAAACGCACACAGGGAGTTTGCACGAATGACGGCTTAGCCCTGCCTCACCGCGTGCTGGCCTCAGATGGAGTCACACTGGCATGCTGGGTGGAGAAACCTTCAGCATCAAAACACTCACTCAGCAGTCTTGAAGTGGCCGCTGAGCCACAGCCAATCAGAAAGGCCCTCAGAGGGGTGGGAGAGGGTTGGACTGGGAGGCTGGGGTTAGCAGGTGGAGACTGGTATATGGAGAATGGATAAACAAGGTCCTCCTGTAGAGCACAGGGTACTCTAGTCAATATCCTGTGAGAAACCATAATGGAAAAGAATATGAAAAAGAATATATAGGTATGTATAACTGAGTCACTTTGCTGTACAGCAGACGCTAACACGACGTTGTAATTCAACTATATGTCAATGAAAATAAATTTTTTAAAAAGATAAAAATAAATAAAAATAAAAAATAAGAACACAAAATGGAAAGAATTTAAAAAGAAAAAAATAAAGAAAAACCTCCAGAGAAGCCAAGGATGACATGAAGGGCATGTGACTACAAAGACGACAGAGGTCGACATCCCCAAGACGACATAAGAAACACCCACGGGGGCTGGACGCAGGTCCGCCGTGTGGCAAGAGACCCCGGAGCCTCTTTCTCTTTGTTCACATTCTCTTCCTTGCCCACCCCCTTCTTTATGTATTTCCCCACGAAGTCTAAGAACCAGGCCTGGCATAGAAGGGAATTAAGCAGTCCCAGCTGAAAAGCAGTCGTGATCCGGGTCCTGGGTAAGGCTCCGCTCCGAGCCCATGGATCTGAGCCAGGTCACTCTGGGAAAGGTGACACCAGTGTGTCTTGCCAAACGTGTGGGACATCCTGCCTGCTGACCCAAGGGCCAGCTCCAGCACGTGAGCTCTCCAGGCTACGGAAGGGCGGGGACCAAACAAAGCCTGGTTAGCGTGCAGGGGCCAGCTGAAAGGGGACACCCATCCACTGCGGCCAACACCTGCCCGGTCATGTCCACATCAAAGTCAGCCTGAGGCGTGGCCGGGCCTGAAACAGGACCTACGGGGGCCTGTAAATATGTTAACTGTCTCTTTGGTGACATGTTAGTAAATAGACTTTAATAGAAGGAACAGAAAAAGGGAAGAGGGAAGTTATGCTCAGAAGACAGAGCTAGCTTTACTGGTCAGTAACTACATTAGAACACAGGGCGTGGCTCTTGCCTCAGGGAAAAGATAACTCTTCGGTAACAAGCGGAGAGGAATTATAGCCATTTGGACATTGATTAAGACCTGATGCTATGGACTGACATTTGTGTTCCCCCAAAAGCTGTATGTTGAACCCCCATCTCTAGTATGACGGTATTAGGAGGTGGGGTCTTTGGGCGGTAATGAGGCCGTGTGGGTGGAGCCCGCATGATGGGATTAATACCCGTATAGGAAGAGACTGCAGAGAACTTGCTTCTCTCCCTGCTCTGCCACCTGAGGATCCACAGAGAAGGTGGCTGCCTACCAGCCAGGAAGACGCCTCTCACCAGACATCAGACCTGCTGCTGCCTCGATCTGGGACTTCCCAGCCTCCAGAAACAAATGTTTGAAATGCGAGAAATAAATGTTTACTGTTTAAGCCACCCAGTCTAGGGCATTTTTGTTACAGCAGCCCAATCTAAGACACCTGCTTCTGATGTAATCTCAGAAGTGGGTAGGGATTTTAAAGCATTTCAGTTGAATTTCACTAAGATCTAAGAACCAAGATGTATGAAACACCATTTTTCCCTCTTCCATTATTTCAACCACCAGAAATAACTTCCTTGGACAATAAAGAAAAAATAGTAAGAAGCCTGTTTAGTACCTTTATCCTTTAAGCTAACTGATTTAAAAAGAAAAGAGGGGCTTCCCTGGTGGCGCAGTGGTTGACAGTCCGCCTGCCGATGCAGGGGACGCAGGTTCGTGCCCCGGTCTGGGAAGATCCCACGTGCCGCGGAGCGGCTGGGCCCGTGAGCCATGGCCGCTGGAGCCTGTGCATCCAGAGCCTGTGCTCCGCAATGGAAGAGGCCACAACAGTGACAGGCCCGCGTACCGCAAAAGTAAATAAATAAATAAATAAATAAAAAGAGAAGAGAATATCTTATACTTTCAAGAATTAAAACCAAACGTAAAATGCCCTTGCGGCTCCATGTGGTCAGCTAGGCAGAAGCAATGGGAGGAACTTCTTGGAAGGACAGTCATCCCTTGGTACCCAGGATCTGCAGGGGACTGGTCCCAGGGATCCCCCGGGAGACCAAAATCTGCATTTGCTCAAGTCCCTTACGTACAATGGCTTAGTACAGTCAGCCCTTGTATGGTCGGGTTCGTATCTGTGCATACGGAGGCTGACTGCATCTTGAAAGGAGAGGGCAGGGTGAGCCCAGCGCTGGGGAAGGGCCCTGGACTGCATCCTGGCCTCCCCACTTGTGAAGGGGCCCAGGCAGGGAACTGAGCATCTCCGTGCCTCAACTTCCCCTTCTGTATAATGGAGGGGCACTGAAGGGGCGGAGGGCTGGAAGTCGACTTTCTATGTTGCCTTCGGGTCGCTCTTGTTATTCCCAGACCACCTACGTTCTCTCCACCTGAAACTCCCTTGGGCCACGTGTGTGCAGACTCACTCCTCACCTCCTTGACAGCTCCACACAAAGCCACCAGCTTCGGGAAGCTCCCAACACCAGGCCTGAATTAGTGCCTGTTCAGTCCTCTGGGTGGCTCTGTCTGCTGGTCTTCTCTCTACCCCACACTCGTCCCACCCCAGGATGTGAGTTCCATAGGACACTGGGACTGATGTCCATGGCACCGGTGCTGCAACCCTGAATGCTGCAGACAGCTGTCGGATGAATGAATTGCTTACAAATTGGATTCACAAACTAACAAAGGCAAACCGAAGAAATACAAGACCCTGGATGTCTGTGACAGATGTCAGGACTCTGCCTTCCTGCCAAGCGGCCTCGTGTGCAACTCACCAGAGGTTTGTTCCTCTCCTCGGTTAGCGCTTGCTTCTGCAGCCGAAATCTGTGCGTGCCGTTCTCGTAGCCTTTTGAATGCTGGGAGAAAAAAATTTAATTAGAGCAATTACCGAATCAATGGACAGAAATTACACCTAAACTCACTGCAGCAAGGACACTAAATACCTTCACAAAAATGCTATCAAGGGAAAATAAGACAAATGATTAAAACAGAACAAAGACTAATCAGTTTAACCTCAAGGCTCCAGACCCTCAGATAACAGAGGGTGAAAATCAAGTCCTTTCCTGAAGAATAACCCAAGACCGAGGAATAAAGAAACGTAAAACTGCTGATGAAGGAAACTTAATTTTCCTTAACGGCTTTGACATTTCTAAACGACTTTTCCTCTAACCAGTGAAAAACAGAGTCCGTGTGTATGTGCGTGTGTGTGTGTGTGTGTGTACACAATGAACGTATGTTTTAATTTCTCTTGGATATACCTAGGAGTGAAATTGCTGCTTAATTAAACAGACTGTTCTCCAAAGTGGTTACACCACTTTAACATCCCCACCAGCAGTGTAGGAGGGTTCCGGTTTATTATTATCTGTCTTTTTGATTCTGGCCATCTCAGTGGGTCTGAAGTGGTATCTCATTGTGATTTTGATTACACTTCGCTGATGGCCAATGATACTAAACACCTTTTCATGTGCTTACTGGCCATTTATTTATCTTCTCTGGCAAAATGTCTCTTCAGATCCTTTGCCCCTTTTTAAACTAGTTTGTCTTTTTATTACCGACTTCTAAGTGTTCTTCATGTATTCTAGATACAAGTCTTTCATCACATATATGATTTGCATATTGTCTCCCGTTCTTTGGGTTGTATTTTCACTTTCTTGATGGTACCCTTCAAAGCATAAAAGTTTTAAATTCAGTGAAGTCCAATTTATCTATTCTTCCTTCCACCCCTTGTGCTTTTGGTGTCATATCTAAGAAGGCTTTGCTTAATCCAAGGTCATGAAGATGTCCTCCTATATTTTCTTCTAAGAGTTTTATAGTTTTAGCTCTCACATTTAGGTCTTTGATGCATTTAAATGTTGTGTACGCCGTGACAAACAGTTCCAAATTCACTCTTTACCTGTGGATACCCAGCTGTCCCGGCACCACATGTTAAGAAGATTATCCTTTCCCCAATGAATGGTCCTAGCGCCTTGTCAAAAAACAATTGACCATAGGTATGAGGGTTTAATTTCTGAATTCAGTTCTCTTCCATTGATCTGTTATGTCTACCCTTACGATAGTAATACAGAGTCTTGAATACTGCAGCTTTGTAATAAGTTTTGAAATTGGGAAGTGTGCATCCAACTTTGTTCTTTTTCAGGATTCCTTTGGCTACTCTGGGTCCCTTAAATTTTCATATGAAATCAAGGATCAGCTTGTCAATTTCTGCCAAGAAGCCAGCTGGGGTTTTGATATAGATTACACTGAATCCGTAGATCAATTTGGGGCAATACTGCCATCTTGACAGTATTGAATCTTCCTGTCAGTGAACACAGGGTGTCTGTTCATTTATTTAGGTCTTCTGTAACTTCTTTCAACAATGTTTTGTAGTTTGCAATGTTATCAGTCTTGTACTTCCTTGGTTAAATTTATTCCTGATTTTTTTTATTCCTTTTGATGCTGCTGTTAATGAAGTTTTTTTTATTTTCACTTTTGGATTGTTCATGGCTAATGTATAGAAACATAATTGATTTTTATATACTGATCTTGTATCCTGCAACCTTGCTAACTTTTTAATTAGCTCGAATAGGTTTTTGGTGGATTCCTTGGGATTTTCTATATAGAAGATCATGTCATCTGCTAATAGAGGCACTTTTACTTCTTCTTGTTCAATCTGCATGTCTCTTATTTCACTTTCTTGCCTAAATGCTCTGGCTAGAACCTCCTGTACAACATTAAATAGAAATGGTGAGAGCAGGTGTCTTTCTCTTGTGCCTGATGTTACAGGGAAAGCATCCAAGCTTTCACCATCAAGTATGACGTCGGCTGTGGCTTTTTATAGATATTCTTTATCTGGTTGAGGCAGTTCCTTTCTATTCCTAGTTTGTTGAGTGCTTCATTATGAAGGGGTGTTGGATTTTGTTGAATGCTTTTTCTGCTTCTACTGAAAGGACCCTATGTTTTTTGTCCTGTATTCTATTGATGTGGAGTATTACACTAATTGATTTTCAGATGTTAAACCAACTGTATATTCCTGGAATAAATCCCATTTGATCATGATATTTCATCCTTTTTATATGTTGCTAGATTAGTATTTTGTTGAGTTTTGCATGTACATTCATAAGAGAGCTTGGTCTATAGTTTTCTTGTGATGTCTCCTTACGTTATCAGGATAATACCTCAGAGAGTGAATGGGGAATGTTCTCTTATTTTTTGGAAGAGTTTGTGAATAGTTGGTGCTAATTTTTCTTTACATGTCTGATAGAATTCACCAATGAAGCCATCTAGTCCTGGCATTTTCTTTGTAGTCAATTTTTAAATTAATAATTCAGTTTCTTTCCTTGTTATAGGTGTAGTCAGATTTTCTATCTCTTGAGTCAGTTCTGGTAGTTTATATCTTTCTAGGAATTTTCCCATTTATTCTAAGTTATCTAACTTGTTAGCATACAGTTGTTCATAGTATTCCTTTATAATTCGTTTTCTTTCTGTGAAGTTGGTAGTGGCGTCCCCTCTCTCATTCCAGATTTTGGTAATTTGAATCTTTTTTTCCTGGTCAGTCTAAAGGATGGTCAATTTTGTTCATCTTTTCGAAGAACAAATTTTGGCTTGTGGACAAAAAATGTTGTCTGCCGTTTCAGTAAACAAAGAGTGTGGCTACCACCAAGCTATCAGCCACTGCAGTCCCCACCTCAGCCTCTCCCAACTGTGTGCCCTGAGGGGCATTCAGGAAGGAGAGAAACTGAATACTGGCCCTAGATAGTTAGGATGCATATCTAAGGAATCATTTCAATGAGCCCAGAGCCCTGCACCTTCCCATACAGAGACAAGCAATAAAGTCATTAACTTGAGATGGCTGTTTTTTGTGATTAACAGTAATCTTTCGATGTTTGACTACATGGCTTTTTTTTTTTTTTTTTTTTTCAGCAAAAGCTCCGATATATCCTGGCTCCTACCTCACCTCTTTGGAGCAGTTCCTCAGAGCTATGGAGAGGCTGTCTCCTGGGCTACAGTCCTCAGTAAGTCCCTGAATAAACATTACTCACAATGTAGGCTGTGTGTTTTTCAGTTGTCAGGCTTAATTGATTATCTCTATTTTTTTTTTTTTTCTATTCTTTACTGTCGTTCTTTAGGTGTGCTAATGGTATAGTAATGTTTTTTTTTTTTTTTTTGCAGTACGCGGGCCTCTCACTGTTGTGGCCTCTCCCGCTGCGGAGCACAGGCTCCGGACGCGCAGGCTCAGCGGCCATGGCTCACGGGCCCAGCCGCTCCGTGGCACGCGGGATCCTCCCAGACCGGGGTACGAGCCCGTGTCCCCTGCATCGGCAGGCGGACTCTCAACCACTGCGCCACCAGGGAAGCCCCAGTAATGTTTTTTGTTGTTTGTTTGTTTTTAATAAAAGAGTCCTTAGAGTTTAGAAACATATACTGAAATAGTCGCGAGACAAAATAATATGATTAGTATTTGCTTACAAAATAAACCATGAGGAGATGGAGGGAGTATTAGAAAGGGTACTGATGAAATAAGACTGGCAGGGTGACGGGCACATGCGGGTTCATGATACTATTCTTTTTACCTTTTTACGTGTTTTAAAATTTCCATAACAAAAACTTTAAAGAACTGGAAAAGATAAAAACTTGATGCCGAAAATAACACCTTCAGATGGGAAATTCCCAGGACACAGCTCTACTTAGAAGTCAGCACCTGTGAAATGTCTTGCAAGTGCATCCGGCTTTGCATAGAAGCTCTGCTTATGATAAGGGGGAGGTGCCAAAGGACAGAGCAGACAGAACCAGCCAAGCTTGCCCTCAGGTCCCCAGGCTCTGGGGCCCCTCGAGAAAGCCTTGTGACACCGGTCTCTCCAGGGCCCTACAGGAAGTGAGCAGAGTTCCTGTGGGAAAGAGAACTTTGGGGCTGTGGCGGAAGCTGATGAAACGCCCCCAGAAATCAGTCCAATCTCTCCCTCTGATTGACCCCTGAGAGGAAGAAGACCCCCAGCTCCGTGGGCCACATGCCCCATGTATCCTGGGGAGGCTCAGTGAGCTGTCAGGGAGGATTCAGCGGGGGAAGATGACACAGCTTGGGCCCCAGGTCACACACACAAGTGCAGGAACGCCTCTAGCACAGGTATGCTTTCCCGTACGGCTGAAGCTGTGCACAAGGATGACTCCATACGCACATGTGCACGTGCACACACACACACACACACACACACACACACATACAGAGCTGACGGGCCTGGTGATGGATGGGCCACGGGGCTGATGGAAGGAGGAGTTGGGACGAGTCCTCTGGATCCAGCCTGTCCAAGGGGCGGACAGCGGTTCTCCGACTGACATGGGGAATGCCAGGGGCCTAGCAAGTTTATGGGGTGAAATAAAGAGAACATTCTGGTCGTGTTAAGTCTGGGAGGACACCCAGATGCCTCTGTGGGGATGTCGGGTGGGCAGTGTGACCTGTGACCACGGAGCTCAGGGCAGAGGACCATGCTGGGGACTGCACACCCACGCACACAGAGGTGCTGTGAGGATGCTGAAAGCCCCAGGCCCACGCAGGATCTCCTACGGTGAGAGCAGGAACGAGGGGAGAAGGGGCCAAGGACCAGGCCGGGGGCTCCCACGTTGGGGGGTCTGGCAGAGTAGGGCCAGCAAAGCGCTCTGCATGCTACCAGAGAAGCAGGAGAGCGTGTTACAAGCCCCCAAAGGGAGCATCTCATGGAGGCAGGAGACCACCGCATCACACGCTGGTGACAGGTCAGGGGTGAGGCCAGAGCACTGACCACATGCGGCCAGACCGTGCTGCTGGGGGCCCTGGCGGGTGGCTTTGGCAGAGCGGTGGAAGCCGGAGGACAGGAGGGGAGCCGGGCGAGGGAAGTCAGGGAGCACGACTCGGGGGGTCTACTCTAAGGTTAAGCAGGAAACCGGGTGCGAGGGCAACACCCCTGCTGGGAGCGACAGAGGAGAGAGGGCAAGCCGAAGGCCAGGTGGCCTGGGCAGCTCCCAGAGTTAGTTACCTGGGGGTAGGCAGAGACCTCCGCGGATGCCGGCGGAGCAAGCGCCCTCCCAGGGCCGCGAAGACAGCAGGGTCGCTCACCAGCTGGGCGTGAGCAGGTCAGTGGCGGTGAGCAGTGACAATGACCCAGGGAATGTGGTCCTGGTGCTGGGCGGTCCTAACGGGCCACCTGCCAGGTGTGGACGCCAGGTTCAAGTGACGTCAGCCAGCTTAGCTCTGCGTCAGCCTGTAGTCACACCACGACACCCGCCCAGGAAAAGTATGATGTCCCCGCTCCTCGTGAGGCCCGGCGGCCGGTCCCCAGCTCCTGGTCGCTCTCCGAGTCCCTAACCCAGACCGCACCAAGCTTCTCGTCTGGTTTTGGTTGTTATCATTACGATTAATCTTTTTCTAAAACTGCCGATATTTTGAGGGCAGGACCTCTGTCCACACTTTGTTACCCACTGCCAGGACAGACAGGGCCAGGCTGGTGACAGTCATCAGACACCTGGCAGACAGCACAGCATACTGAAGACACGAGAAGCAGGGAGCACGTCCTTACCATGGCCGGGGAGGAAGAGCAGGCGACGTCCTTCGGATCTGAAACACCAAACACGGAACAGTGTGAACCAGGGCTGGCTGTTTCCTCCGACACAAGAAGGTAAACCCAAACAAGGCACCCTCTGATGCTTTTACTAAATTAGCAACAATTTCAGAAAAAAGATAATGCACGAGGCAGCACGTTTGGTGGGGTGGGGGCGCAGCTCGGCCACCCCCGCAAGAACCCACACGCGCCCCTTCCGTCACTCGGGCCCCGTGACTGCCCGATCCCCACGCGCTGAAACGGGAGAGTACGAAACCAGCACTGACAAACGCAAATCGTCACGAATATGAAGGCTGCTTTGCAACATGGAAAAGAGTTTACAAATAAAAATAAGCTGAGCATAAGTACACTATGGTGACGAGCCGTGTGAGATATATTTAAAGGATGTAAGTATCAGAAGGAACTAGAAAAACAGCAACAGTAGGTCAGAGTAGCGGGGCTCTGAATAACATTTGGGATGAGTCATTTAATGTTATGGAATTAACTAGAAGTAAAATTAGCGGGCACAGAACATCTACCTTGAAATAGAACAAAATGCCTTTTACCTACATGCAAGGAGGTGTGAAAATACAATTCATGTTTTATGGCAAAAGACAAGAAAAACATACACATAAACATGCTTGTCTGCCCTTTGGCGTCCTCTGCCCCGCACCGTGCATCACGTATCCATGTGAGGCATCAACCAAAACTCCCCCATGAGCCGGAATACCTGTGCAGCCAAGAGGAGCAACATTCTCCCAGCATCCACAGGACAACTCCTTCAAGATAACATTCCTTACTGATCCTGTAAGGGACCACGTGACCCACCACGATGCCACTTAGGCCTGGGCTACGTAAAGTGTCAATAATAGGTCATCTGACGTACAGCCCTCTGTCTCAAAAACCTTACATATCCGTGTGTTGGCTTCTAATGGGCGGAACAGTCCTCAGAACTTTCTGAGATGCTCTTCCTGGGTTAGGACCCTCAAATTTGGCTTGAATAAAATGTTCCAAGTTTTTCTTAGATCCACTGCTTAACTTTTTGTCGACAGAGGGAAGGACATGTGGAAGCGAACAGAACCAGGAGCTAGGCTTTTTTCATCTTCGTACTTTAAGATCACGCTGGTGTGACCCGGGAACGAGAGCCGGGCTTAGGGCCACGAGTAGACCTGGCAAGCAAACGCCACTCCTTGAGAATCTAGACAGCTGCCTTTTAACAGCTTTGCTCCTTCCCCATCACCCAGAACCCGGGCCTTTTTTAATAATTTTTGGTGAGACAGTTTAACCGCCCCGAAACACAAACCGAGCCACAGGGCTTTAAACTTCCCACAGCGGCGTTCCCTCCCGCGAGATACAGAGGGTGACACCGCGGAGGGGCCCATGGACCACATGTGCTCCTGGGTTGAAGGCTCCTCCCCGCTGCCCTCTGCGGAGGGTGGGCCTGGGGAGCCCTGATGGTCCCGATGGCCCTGGGGATGTGCAGTGACATCAGCAGTTCCCCAGCCCGTGGCTTTCCCCAGCTGTGCTGTGAGCCCCAGGGTCAGTCTCAGTGGGGTGTGGCTGGTCCCCAGGACATGGCTTTTCCTGGGCTTTCACCCTGCAGGACATTAGTACCAGTGACCCTCGGCTGGGACACGTCTGAGGGCAGCTTCCCAGGCAGCCCTGGAGGGGCCTGTGGATGGGGTGCCCTGCCCCTTGGGCCCAGCCCCGGCAGGAAGGGGGAACAGGTCCGAGCCGGTCCCTCGCTGCTGGTCACGAGAAGGGGCGCTCCTGGGGCTTTCCCGCCCACCCTGCAGTAGGGGATTAGGGACCGGGAGGGAGAAGTAAGCCACCGAGATGCACGTGGATCCGGTCTCTCCTCTCTGCAGTGTTCTGCCCTTGGACACAGGATTTGCTGGGCACTGCTCGCAGCTGGCTTTCATCATCACTCATACAAACACCACCTTCTTGTTACCAGGGGGAGTACAGGTACCAATCCCCTCAGCAGAGAGGGCCCGGCGGTCTGATTCTCGTTCCGCCGTGGAGGGTCTCTGTTAGAGCAACGGGCCTGTGCCTGCGGTGGACTCAGGCTGACAGGCGATGTTGGGCCCAGGAGGAGAGGCCTTGTTCACAAGGGGCCCGGCTCGGGCTGACAAGGAGGAGTAAGGGTGTCCGAGCCTGCGAACCGGCTTCTCTCCGTTCGCCGAGACACTTGTGGACACGGGGCCCTGGGTACCGGGTCCCAGCGTGGGAGGGTGAGGGGACCACAGAAACGCCTCCTCCCGTGAGGCCAGCTGCAGGAGCTGCCCCCAGAGGGAATAGTCAGAGGCACGGTCGGCGGGCATCCTGTCCAAGTCATGTGCGCAAAGCAGTGCCTCCAGAGCCCGAGCTCAAGAGGAAGACGTTCAGTGAGACGGTGGAGAAACGCCAAGTCCGGAAGGTGCCCCCGGCCGCACAAGCTGGGCCCTGGTGAGCTGGGCGGAGGCCAGGCAAGGAAAGCAGCAGCCGCGGGCAGTCGGACAAAGCCGGCCAGTCCCGGGAAGAGGTGACCGGCCCACAGCAGAGAGAGAGAGGACCAGGTGACTGAGCGATGCTTGCGGGACACCAGAGAGCCCTGCCCAGCCATGGCGACAGCGGGAGGGGGGCGCAGGGGTGAGGGCAGGAAAGGAGGCCCTGTGGGAGGAAATCTTTGGCGGCCTCATGAAGAATGGGGGCACGGAACTCAACGGACGATCTTGCGCAACCCTGAACATTGGACACCTAACAGCTAAAGGCTAAGACTCCAGGTGAAGAGAACCAGCACGGACCAGGGGAATGCGATGGGCTGAGGGAGGAGGGGAGAACGGCCTCTGTGGCCCAGACTTCAGTCCACAGAGCCCTCCCCGTGGCCCGCTGCCCCCCAGGGCCCCGTCCGTCCTCAGTGCCCACTGAGGCCGCCTCCCCACAGGCCAAGAGGGGGCACGAGTGCTCATCTGTCCCCTGAGTCAGTACCAGTACATCTCCCAGGAACACCTTACGGGCCTGGGGGAAGCTGAGTGCAGTTCATCTCATCCCAGGGCGGGCCGGGGTGGGGCGGGGGTGGGGTTGGGGGGGAGGGAGGCAGAGCCCCACGGTCACCATGGAAACAGGAGAGGGGGTGAGAGGATGGCCAGCGGTGGGAAAGCAGCTCCAGGAGAGCCCCCCAGCCTCGCCCGCCCCCTCGGAAGCTACAGGAGCAAGCTACAGGAGCGGCGGCTCAGTGTGGAGGATGCTCTCATTTTATTATAAAAGACCAAACCAGGGCTTCCGCGTTCTTGGAAATCCTGCCCCGCCCAGGATGACTGAGCTGAATGGTGTTAGCGCTGAGAGCCCTGGCCAGGCCAGCCAACAAGCTCCCGTCCACTGCCATGCCCTCCGTTCCTTGTCACTCCGCCCCTTTCCCCCGAGCTGCCCCTTTATCACTTGAGGATGAGAATAAAAGCCACTGTGGACTCTGGACCTCGGGCCGAAGGCACCTGGGGGTGGGGTGGGGTGGGGGTGTCCCTGCACTAACATAGAGGAAGAGTGTCCTTGTCCTGGTGACGGTGTGGAAGCAGCCCCTGGAGAGTCCAGGTGACACCGTGATCCTTCCTGGAACTCCGGTGACACACAAGCGACAGGTGATGCTACAGGTCGGCATGTCGGCAAGGAAGTCACAATACCCACCCTCCCCCCGCACCCCCATCTGTTTAACGATTCACTTGTTTGGGCCATTTCGAGATGTTGCTAGAAGCTTACTGGGCCCCTGGAGAAAACGGTGAAGACGGGAGCTGAGCAACCCCGTGCCCTCTGCTCACACCCAGGGGAGGGGGGCATCTGATTCCTCATCTAACCTTAGCTTCCTTCTTCACTGACAGCACAACGCTGGCCCGAGAGCCTCACGTGTGCTCCACTAAATGGCGGTTATTTTAAAAATGAAAATGTTAGCCTTAGCAACAAGCACAAAGAAGTGAGAAACTTCACAGTGCCTTAACCTTTTGGATGATAAAACCGGCAACTCCGAACGCAAAGCGGAAGCTACAGTTAACGCCTCCCAGGGATGAGGTCATCTGGCTCCGCGGCATCCCTACCTGGGAGCTGACGGTGGGAGCTGTCTAAGTGCCATATGATCTTCTTTGGCTTTAAGCCAAATCCAAGAGGCAAACGCGAAGTACAGCTCATCAGGATAGCTCGTGGGATTAGATCACCCCGACATGTAACAGCTAAAGCAGCACCTGCCTCTCTGTCATTAGTGTACTTGTTAGCAACACTTGTCCTGCCGATTTCTAGTTAAAAAAGTAATTGAAAATTCAATCAAAACAAAAGTCTGGGATTGAGTCTAGGATGGAACAAAGGCTTGGATTTTCTGGTACAACACTACCTAATTAAGGTATACGATCTTAAGTCATGTCATGGTTTTAAAACATTGACGAGGCTATATCTTATCAGAAGGCAAACAAGCTGGTGAGGCACATTGCAGTTTGTGGCAGCAGGACTGGCGTGAGCAGGTGCAGCCACGTGGGCTGGGCAGCGAGCAACGTGGCAGAAGACCAGGCATGCCCAGTGCCGTGGGGCCAGAGGACAGGGCGGGAGGAGTTTCAACACTGGTGATTCCAGAAATCAGGAAACGGCAGAAAATCCAGCAAGACCAGGAGAGCAATGGCTCATCAGGGAAGCCTATACCTAAGACGGAAGTCTTCCTGGCAAGGGAAAGCTGGAGCACCCCATCCCTGCCGGGGACAAAACAGCAGCCTCTCCCCCTAAACTCGCCCCCCCCCCGACCCCGCAAAGCCCTCCCGCGGAGAGGCCATCATCCACCGGTACTTACGTTCAATGAGAAAGAGAAAGCACACTATCCCCATGGCTGCCACGATGGCCCCAGGCACGACGAAGGACAGGCCCCAGCACGTGGACACCCAGTAGCCAGCGATCAAGGAACCCAGAATGTTGCCCACAGAGGTGTGGGAATTCCAGACCCCCATAATCAAACCTCGCCTGCAACACAGCAAAACACAAGGCGGCAGATGATGTCTCGGGGCTTACATGGATCAGTACGTGAGCTTACAACAGTGCCTGCCCAGCGTAAGAGCTGGTGTAGAAATAAGTAGGCAGCGCAACACGCCACCTCTGCGAGGCCTGGGACCAGGGGTGTTAACAAGAGGACAGTATCTTCACTTACCTCCGGCTGCATAATTACACCTCTCTGAGCTTATTCACTCTATGATTAAAAGAAGAAAGAGGCCTTTTCCTAGGATTCTTGGAAGGGCCCCAAGTTTAAATTTGTGCCTTTGCAATCTAAATACCATCATTTGATGAAATACCCCATTAGCCAAAGTTCTCGTTGAGGAACCTGCCAGATGCACGAGGCTAAATAAGGCTGGAGGAGTGAGTTTCCTGTTTGAGTTTCCCCATCTTGTCCGGCATCTTCGACCACTTCCTAACTGTGGGCCCGGCCATGTTGCCTGTCACACGGACATTACAATGGAATGTGACCGCGGTGAGGTCACCAGAGGCTGGGTACAGCTCTGCTACCAGGCCCTGGGTGACCTGGACAGGTCACGCTTCCCTGTGCCTTTCAGTCCTGTGAAAATGTAGCTTCTGCTTAGAAAGGCCTGGGACAAGGCCCTGACTGCACTTCTCCCAGCTTCCCAGGAGGCCAGGGGAGGCCCGGGCTGCTGGCTGGCTGCGCAGACGACCCAGACTCCACCCTGCCCACAACAGGGGGGCAGGGGGGCATCTCCTGAAACAGAGGCCCGCCTGAACTTTAGACCCTCAAGACCCAGAGGTTTCAGGCATCCTATTTCATACAGGAGACTCACGTGTTTTTTACTGTAATGAATCTAAAGAAAAACTAAACATCAAGCGGTCTGGTTTTCATCAGAACCTGCTGAAAACGAACGCTGCTGGAAGCGGGGCTGTCTTCCTTACCTCCCTTTTCCAAACCAGTTGCCGAGGCAGGTGACGACGCTGGGCCAGCCGGTGGTCTGTACCAGTCCGTTGACGATCTGTGACAGAGGGCAAAGGAAGAGACCGCTGAGGGGGGGGACACCCACACCTGGGAGCCTGGCCTCAGGGGTTTGGGCACCCAGCGGGGACTCTCACAAAAGGAGGGGGCAGAGCCCGATTCGATGTGAGCCTCGACGGCCAGATGTGTATTTTAACAATATACGCATATGTCTTACCACGAGAGTCGTACTTGCCTATTGTGAAAATTTTAGAGTAAGTAGAGAAAAAAAAGACAAGAAAATCTCTTGCTCGGAGATGAACTGCTGTCAACAGCTTGGGGCCAAGCTGTCCATTCTCTTTCCAAGCTAAAACTTTATGCAAAGAGAAAAGCCCTCTCCTTTTTATAGAACTGTGATGATACCATAAGGGTGGCTTGTAAATTGCACGCTTTCCCTTCTTACATCACGAAGAAGGTACTGTTGCTATAACCACCGAAGGGGGCAGAACATTGACCCAGTGCCTAGAAGTGATTTCTCCAACTTGCCAAGAGTGCCCCGAACTTTTGTTTGAAGAAGGGATTTAGGAAGCGTGTCAGCAACTGGCCCTGCTTTAGTCTCGGGGGCCTCAGGGGCAGAGCCTCCTCCAACTGCCGCCGGGAAGGACCAGCCTCCGGAGGCCGACTGGGAGCCGCTGGTCCGGCCTCAGGGCCAGCCAGGCTCAGCCTTCCCTCCAGGAACGTGCTGGGACTCTGGGAAATGGTTTTTTCCTTCTCTCCGATTTTCTGTATCGCCATAAAGTGTGCATCGCTTTCGTAATGAAAACAGCCAAGCTCTTTCAAGTCCTATGGTGAAAATTTTAAAAGCAAATTACATACGACTGGCCCTGATGACTTTTGCCATATCTCCCTGGGCTGTGTCTGGAGAGCCTCGGAAGCTGAGCATCATTGCTTCAAGTCATTTTCCATTTCTAGCCAATATTATCCACAGGGCTGTGGGGAGGGGCAGATCCAAGAGTTCCGGGAAGCACTGAGCCCCGCGGAAAGGGCCGGGCCGCATGCTCGTCTGGCCCTCACTCCCCTGCAGCACCCTTAGGCCCTTGCCTTTCCCCGCCCCCTCCGCCCCCCGCCCCTCGCTGACTGCCCCTGACAATCCCCAAGTCCCCTCAACCTCCTCCCCTCATCCTCCCAACCCCAGAGCGGTCAAGTCTGACACAAGACAGAACATCTCAAATGCACCCAAATTATGGCAGAAGGACTCAGAAGGGCTTCATGCTTCAATCCCCCTGCTGGGGTACCGACAAATAGGATTCTTTAGGTGGCAACTCCTGAAACTAAGAAACACTTCACGGCTGCTGGAATTTCAGAGCAGAGGACAGAAAAGGGGCTGGATGTGCCAGCGCTGACCCTGACCTCAGCCAGGATGCAGTTCTGCGCCCACTCCCACCACCTGCCATGTTCTCTCTTGGCAGAGCCTGGGACCCGTGACATTAACACCCCGTCTGGCTCATCATGGAAATCCCATACATGGTGAGCCGTGGACCAGACCTTACCTGGGTCACCACATAGAATCCAAAACTGTGGATGTTGTAGAAATACCCTACCCCGAACAGGGCAGTAAAAGCACCACTGGCCACCATTCCGAAAGTCAGGTAATACCTAATTGGCAGGCGTTCCCCTATTATGCCACTGAGGACAGAGAAAAAAGAAAGACAAATATGAGAAAACAAACACACCCATAATGTAAATGACCCAGGATTCCTTTCTGGATGCTTTCATGCTCTGAGCTTTTAGAACTTGAAAGCACTCAATTTCCAGTAAATTTTAATCACAATTATTTTTCAATGGAGCATTTATTAACCAGAAACTGGCAACACCTTTTAAGACTTTCTATTTCATTTTTTTTTTTTTTTTTTTTTTTTGCGGTACGCGGGCCTCTCACTGTTGTGGCCTCTTCCGCTGCGGAACACAGGCTCCGGACGCGCAGGCCCAGTGGCTGTGGCTCATGGGCCCAGCCGCTCCGCGGCATGTGGGATCTTCCCGGACCGGGGCACGAACCTGTGTCTCCTGCATCGGCAGGCGGACTCTCAACCACTGCGCCACCAGGGAAGCCCAAGACTTTCTATTTCTAACAAGAGTCACTGTCAAATAATAAAACCGAAACACTCTGACATATATGATGCCTGCCAATTAAAAAAACAAAACCAAAAACTTGTCCTGCTAGCTAATCCTGTTTTATATAAACAACAGCCAGTGAACGTATAGAGTATTTTTAAGATTTCAACTGTCTGAACTGTAGACAAATATGAAAAGGGGTCACCTGTGACCTTGAGCACGTCTCTTGGCCCTCGGGCTGGCATGAAGCTGCTGCATCAGCGGCCAGGCCAGAGGCACTCTTGCCAACGACCATCTGGCCACAAGCACTGTAATCTGGTTTAAAGACAGAGGCTTTTCCTTAAGGTAAAGCCTGAAACATGGGGCAAAGCCTCCATGCTCCCTTTGAACAGCAACGTGACGCCATAAAGAGCTAATCTCTCTGGAGAATTGCTTCCTAGAGCTGCCTGGGTGCTCAAACGAGATAAATTCGGTTAAGTGCCTGGCAGGTAGTGGGTGCTCAATCAAACAGCTCCAGTGCTGCCGGGGAGGGTGAAAATCTCCGGTTTCATACCGGGACATACATTCAACAGGTCTTTACCGCCATCACACCTCACTACCCAATGCCATATGAAATACGTCCTTTACTGCCTTGTAGGACATGTCACTATGGAACAGCTTGACACTGTGACTTATTAAGTGAATAAAGAGATGGAGAACAATCACAAATGACTGTGAGCCTTTTGCAATCTTTACATACACTCTGTGGGTCTCGTTTTCGTCCACGTAATCATTCTAGGAGTCAGATAAATATGAAACGTAATGAAGGATGACGCCTGCCTGCCTGCCTGCCTGCCTGCGAACAGTACTCTGGGAACCAGCTCCAAAATTCTGGTCTTTCATCTCAAGAACAAACACCCCAGAGAGATCTTCCTTCGGAACCAAAGCAAAAAAAAGATCAACCTAGTATCACGCAAATGACCTATTAAACACTAAAGCAAAGGAAGTAATTTAAAATTGTAAACAGCATTCAGGTCAAATTTTAAGCTGAGTAGAAACTGATCACATACAAACTCGAGAGCATTCGAGAGCTAAAGGAATTATCTACTTCATCCTGCTCACTTCAGAGAAGAGGGAACATGTCCCGGGGAGCTGGCTGACCCGCCCAAGGTCACGGAGTAAGTGCTAGAGTCAGATGGGCCTCCTGCAAGCTAGTGCCATCGGCTGGGGCTTACAAATGTCCTCTAGTCTTGCTAGAGGATACTGGGACTCAATTTGGTCTCTATTTTCAAGTTTTAAAGAAAAGGCCTAACGGAATGGACAGCATTCCACGTCGTATCAGGCTCCTACAGGTAATAAAGGCCACGCCACACCTGCTTGAGCCTGCCAGCAATGACCTGGGTTAGTGAAGGTGCCACCACGTCTGAGTTATCTGCTACACTAACACCATCCATCTCACTAGCAATGTGTCATGATGTCACTAAGAAGCCATGCAAGGAAGCAGGGTACACCCTCATCCCCGTCACGAGTCCACTGTAGATTTCACATTAGGTTATTATGAAATAAATAATACTATTTCATAATAAAATAGAATTATTTAATAAGAACCTTCGTTGGCAAGTTGCACGAAGAATGATCTTTGCCAATAAATAAGCAAGAATAAAACCACTTTATTCAAACCAGGTTTCTTAGCCTCAGCACCCTTGGCATGTTGGGCCGGGTAATTCTTTGTGGCGAGGGGCTGTCTTGTGTCCTGTAGCACACTTAGCGGCACCCCCGGTCTCCGCCCACTAGATGCCAGTAGCACCCCCTTCTCCATCTGAGATGACCAAAACTATCTCCAGATATTGCTAAATGCTTCCTAGCAGACAACATCACTCCCAGCTGAGAACCACCTTTAACTAGTGTTTTCTAGTTAACTGAGAAAAACACACTCCAACCTTGGGGTCCTTTTATATTATTGATTATTGGTGTCCAGTAAAACTGCGGTTTTTAGAACATAAATATTTGACCGCGGGATGGAATACGGCTGGCAGGCCGGTTGCAGCCCACGCCCTAAGGCGCCTGAGGCTTACACCGTCCTTCTCCGCAGCTGGGCTCCAGTTCTGTGCTGCATCCGTATTATTCATTCCGCACTCGGACATGCCCTGCAGCTCTATGCAGATGCGCAAGTTCAACAAAGGGGTGACAGCCACTCCATCAGCAGAAACCGCCTGTCTGGGTACCAGACACCCAGACGGTCCTGAGCTGGGGAGGGGGTCCAGGTCTCGGTGATAACACGGTCTGGGTGGATCTCAGGGAAGAAGATAAACATTTACAGGGATTCCAGAGATTCCCAAAGCTCTAAAACTCTGTGTCTCTGAACAAAGTCCTCTTTGGACTAAAGGCCTTAGTCCCTATAAGTTTTGTTTTGTTTTTTCTGTTAAACCTGGCTGGACTGACACAATAGCAGTTTTTAGCCGGCCAACTGCATGTCCTGTTGTTACCCACTAATGTTTACCACCTCCCTAGGCCAATTCAGAACTGCATCAAGAATGGGCTAACGATCGTAGGTAACAGACACTGGGGACACAGCACGGGCCAGGCCCTGTTCTAAGCATTCTACACGTATTAACTCATTTAAACCTCACCACACTCCTGTGAGTTAAGAACTACTGTTTCCCCCATTTTGCAAAGGGGAAACTGAGGCCCAAGGAGGTGCGGTAACTCGTCCAAAGCCACCCAAGCGGGCAATCAAGCCGGGATCAAATCCCAGCAACGTGCCTCTGGGGTCCACACCTCCCACCGCCAGGCAGGATGGCCTCTGGCACTCAGGGGAGGCTCTGTTCCGGCCTAGCGGGGGCATCCAGGTGGATACGCCAAGCACCCGCTGTGTGAACTGCTCTGATGCCAGGCGGGGTTAGGAAAGAGACGGCGGCCCCTGAAACCAGAGAAGGGGAGGTTCTGCCGTGCGGGTCCCGGCAGGGGTCCCGGCGCATCCAACCCCGGGGCCAGGAAAGCTGTCCGAGGACAGTCTGCCTGAGCTGCAGGACACCTGGGGCCGTATGCTGGCTTCCACCTCACCCTTGTCTCTGAGGAGAGACCAGAGGACCAGCCGCCTGCGGGCGGGGCCGCTTCCTCAGCGTACCTGAGTTGCGCTCTGCACCCAGCGGACCACCTGGGTCTTGCAGCCTTAGCCAGACCTACCTCAGGTACATGCCAACAGCGTACGCACACAGGAAGGCGTAGTCCAGGGCGCCGAGCAGCTGCTGGAAGTTGTCCTGATCTACGTGGGGCGAAAACAGGAAAAGGATATTGTTTACTTTTCACTAAACACCGATTTATGTCCGTGGGAGGTTCAATGACACAGAGACCTCTGCTCTCCACGTCTGGGCGGCGTCCTCAGAGGGGAACACAGAAAACACAGCAACTGGAAGTCGAGTCACCATGTTCCCAATAATCGCTACATAAACATTACTCCCATCAGGTCAAATCCCCATTGCTGGCGGTGAGCTTGTGGGTTCTGTTCTGTTTCACATGTTACACCGGCTTTGGTTCAGGCCCCCCAGGCCAGCCCCACACCACAGCTCTGAGGTTGCTCTCTTCTTTCCACCCACAGCTTACGCTCTGTAAGTCCTAACTTCCAGCTTGGACCAATGCAACCTGCAGATGACCTTCAGCAGATCTGACCGCTGAGCGACAGCTCTGCACACGGGCGCGGGAAACCGTGCAGCAGCTGAAGGCGCGCGGCTGGTTTGCTGGGAGGAGAGGTTAGTTTGCACCTGGAGGCGCAGCGGCATCTGACAGCATCGTCACCGCTGCTGAGATCAGCCAGCCGGCTCGGGGACTGCCACCTGCGGAGGAGGCCCGCAGGGATGGCCAGCTTCAGCCACGGGACGAAAGCAGGGGCACGGACGGAGAACTCACCAAATGGGGCCCAGCCACAGTTGGTCCTGTTGTCTGCGAGCTGGTGAGCGGGGGTGTCCCCGGCTTTTTGGCTCTGGCTGTTGAATCCGACCTCCCCCTCATATGAAGCCGTGCAGTAGCTGTGCAGCTCACCCTGGGACGTCCATGGGGAGGGCAGAAGCCAGAGAGAGAGAGTGCACTCAGGTGGGGCTCAGCCGCCCCTCTCCTTACAGCTGTCCTAGGGTGACTGCGTTCTAGGGGGATACGGCACCTCTGGGGCGGTGTGTCTAGGGGACCCACAGAGTGCCTGACGACGAGGACGGTTTCTTGAGCTCCCTAGCGGCCGTCCCCTCCTGAGCACAGACACAGCCAACACAGCCTGTACCGGGCCACCCAGAGACGACTGCTCAGAGCAGCCGGGCAGCATGGGGGCCCACCTGCCCAGAACGGAAGAATGGATTCATCCTGCTGGATTTATATCATTGACTACAAGTTACAGGTCCACACAAGGTGAATCTCGAAACAAAATAAGCCTGACACAAAGCAGCACAAATGGGAGGACTCTGTTTACGAAGCTCAGGAGGAGAGAAATGAATAAATCCAGGTGACATTTATCACCTAGAGAAGGGCAACAGTGACGGGGACCAGACCTTAACCTGGGTGATGATTTCCCGGGTGAGCATGTAAATATTTGCCAAGCTAGACACCGCAGATCTGTGCACTTTACTATGTGCAAATCACATGTCAACCCCCCCCCAGCCCTAAAACTAGCTCAAGGTGCTCCTTAAGGAGGCATCCACACTTCCAGAAAAGTGCCGCAGGGCAGCCGGGGCCATCCTGTTATGGGGACCTGAGTAACTGGTGACTTGTTCCATAAAACACAAGGGGCAGCAGACAGGACTCCCTGCGCCTGCAGTGCCACCTGGGGGGGGGTCACACGTGTCCCCTCCCAGGTGGCCCCCGGCTCCCACTTCTCCCCTGCTGGGCGCTTTCTGGGGTTTCCGCTACACGGGGCTCAGATGAACCAACCCGTCAGGTGTGAGCGAGGGCAGAAAGGAGGCGTCCTCAAGGTCCAGGAGGTGGCCCTCAGGGGGAGCAGAGGTCCTGAAGGGGCGTCCTTTAGGGAGCTGCAACCTGAGAGGCTGGGCCTGGGGGGCTGTGAGGAAGCCTGGCCCCGGAAGGAGCATCTACCCCGGGGTCAAGACACAGGGCAGCGGGCAGGGAGCTGCACCCCAGTCCACCAGGTTGGGGGGCAGCCAGGAGGCCTGTTCACCACCTTCGCTTCGTGGGTACCCCGCCTCTTCAGGAGGGGGTCACTAAAGAGGCTGATCTCCTTTAGAAGGCCGCCTTGCTAGGGCTGTGGCCAGCCACGGCGGGACACCTGATTTTGCATGGACACACCCCCCCGAGACCTGGCCTGGCACACGGGACCCTGCCACTCTGTGGTCACGTGGCTTTGTCATCATCGCTGGGGCTGCTCTGCTGTAATTTAAACACAAGGTTCCGCTAAAACTAGCCAAGGTTCCGCTTTCCAAACTCAAAGTAACACTTCGCAGATAGCTTTCCTCAGCCGAGCTCACACTCCCCAGTGGTGGAGGCCGGGCACTGTCATCCTTGGAGCCCCTTCCCTGCCCGCCTGAGAAACTGTGGACGTGGCTGTGAATTTGGGACGGGGACACGGGGGAGCCCTGCCGTTCTGCATAAAGCTGGATTTCCGGCACTTCCCCACCCGCCTGATGTGATCATTTCCTTCTCCTCTTTGCCTTCAGAAGTCAGGTGTGTCCGCCCACCTTTCTCTGCTGCTTCTCTTGGAAGCCAGCCGGGCCCGGAGGCACCACTGAAGCTGTCTATTCACCTTTCAATGAGGGAGCCGCAGGCAGGACGCAAGGACCCCCACGGGCTGAGGGGGACCCTCGAGCGGGGCTGGCGGGGGGCTCCTAGCGCACGCCTTACACGGAAGCCCGGGAAGAGGACCGTTATGGACGCAGCTCCCACTGGCAGGTCCACATCCTCCTTCACCATCCACGGGGGATGTAAGGGATTAGAAAGCATCCCTTTTTGTTTCATAAACAAGCAGAAGAGGCTTTCTGTTTTGGTTTGTCCCGGGATGAGAGGTGCCGGTTAGGGACATGGGCTCCGAGCCGGGACCCTGGTGCTGCTGTCCCGGTTTCCAACCTTGGCCGACTCACGGGGACTCCCCACGGCCCCTTAAGAAGCCGACACAGCGCGGCCCGTCGGCGCTGCTGTAAAGATGAGCATGCGGAGGTGTGTGCAGAGAGCTCCTCTCCGGGGCCCTCGCCCAGAAAGGCTCAGCGACTGGCAGCTGTGTGTTTGGGGTCCACCCACACAGGGGCACCCCAGGGCCTCTAGCTGGCCCTAATCTCATTCAGCTCCCTTCTCTCCCCAGCCCTCCTCCTTCATATGAGAAATGCAATCTCCAGCCCACGCCGCTGAGAAGCTGAGGCAAAAGCAATAAAAGGTTTGACATTACTTGAGCATAAAGAGTTCTGAGGATATTTCAATGACCACATGTTAGCTTTTAATAAGACTCTGCCATATTTTAACTTTTCAATGAGTTTTATTCCCCAAACCTGGTGTTTGCAGGAAAATTAAGGATTAATGAAACTAAGATAAACTTAGTTTGTCAGAAAGCTCACCAGGTGAATTGATTCTTACCAGGTTATAAAATCATTTTGGGGGTGGGGAGCTAGTCCTTTGCTTTCATAAAAGTAGTCTCCTTTGCAAATTTCTTACACAGGTGCCTTTCAACAGATAACACATAAAATGAATCAAAATACACCAGGCAGTGATTAAAAGTCGATCATTCAAAAGACAATGTGGCAGCCGAGAAATACAGTTGTGAAATGCCAAGGGGGGAAGAGCAGAATGGAACATTCCAGGTGCATGGGGTTCATAAGTGTTTAGAGATGTCTGTGTAATACACAAAGGAACGGCAACAACACGATAAACCGCAAGACGCCAGAGTGACTGGAAGGTGGGCGGGGGTGGGGGGTGGGTGGGGAGTGAGAGAAGACAGGTGTGGACATGATGGAAGGATGCAGAAAACAGCCATGACGTCACGAAGCACCACGTGGGGGGGGAGGGGCAGAGACACGGGGGTGTGCACTTACCTCCCATCTACAGATCCCCTCTCTTAGCGCCCTCCACCCCCAGCACTGGGCAGCTGGAGCTGCAGCAGACATGTTCCCCGTAAGCTCCACACACACCGGCCCGTGCAGTCACTTAGGCACCAATATTTTTATATAAATGTACATTAATGGAGACTCTACGGGCTAAACTCTGAGCTTGAGCAGCTTCACCCTGAGAAACTCTTTATTCACTCATTCATTCCAAAAACGTGGGCTCTTCGGTTCTCTGGCCAAGGCTTCGGCGAGCTGCTCATTGCCTGTGGGAAAGGGGAAGGGGTCCAGAAGATGCTGAGAGGTGACAGGGAGAGGGACAGGAGACTGAGAGCCGGGGATTCGGGCCTCATCAGGAGGAGGGGGGTTGTGTTAGCTTCACTTCAGCTCTGAACGACACACGGGGTGTCGCGTGTGCACACGTACGTGCACGCGTGCGTCCACGTGACTGTGTACATAATCTATACAGAGTGTGTATGTTTAGTAAATTTTCTAGGGTTCATTAGGTTGTGTGGGTCCATTTATTTTAACTAGTCCTTTAGATTCCTTTTATAAAGCTCTGGGTTAAAAGAACTCTCCAAAGCATTATGCAAAAAAAGTCCTAGAAGCGAAATGAAAGCTCTGGTGCCTGCTATGCTCTGAATGCTGGTGCTCCCACCAAATTCACGTGTTGAAACCTAACCCCTGAGGTGTCGGTATTAGGAGGTAGGGCCTTTAGTAGGTGATTAGGTCATGAGGGTGGAGCCCTCATGAATGGGATTAGTGCTCTTTTAAATGGACCCCAGAGAGCTCCTCAACCTTCAACCAAGTGAAGTGAAGCTACAAGGAAGCGGCCGTCTGCAAGCTGGAAGAGGGCCCTCACCAGAAACTGACTGTGCTGGCACCCACCCTGATGTGGGACGTCCAGCCTTCAGAACTGTGAGCAACAAATGTCTGCTGTCTACAGCCACCCAGTCGATGGTATTTTGTTACAGCAGCAAGAGTGGATGAGACAGCGCTCAAAACAGGAAGAACAGACAACCTGGACCCCATTTACAATAGCACCTGGAGGTGGTCAGTTCACAGGAGCCACATGAAAATGGACCAGACACACACCTGCATATGCAAAGGTACACCCACTCACAAAGGTGTACAGAAATACATAGGGAAGCTTTTGGGTCACTGTCTGTTTTTTTTAAATGGGATCATTCTACATGGACTTATGTCCACCTTGACTCTTCTGACTCAAAAATACCTGCTGGGAATCTTTCTGAGTCAACTGGTTTGGCTCCAATGAATTCTTTTAAGTAGTTACACATATCAGAACGTGGATGTGCCATAATTTATTCAAACTTTCAGCTGCTGATTAAATTCGCATAATAGCCAGGTTTTTTTTTTTCCTTTAAAAGAAAAATTGCAGACAATGCTACAAAAAAGATGTTTTCTGCAAATACTCCTAAGTGCGGGCGCTTTCACTTTTATGGACAAGATTCCCAGAAGCAGGACTGCAGGACGAGCATTTTTAATTTCAACAGGTATTGCCCAGACGCTTTCCAAAAGGCCGTCACACATCACATCTCTGTCGCCCATACCTGAAAGTCTTCTCCCGCCATCACTGCCCGCAACAGGGGCTATTACTCTTTTAGGTGTTTTGCCACTTTGTGGGTATAAAATGGTATAGCCCTTGTCCGTGAACTGCCTCTTCACCCCCTCCGTCCATCATTCCTTTGGATTTCCCAACTTCATACCCCTTAAGAGGGACATCATCTTGTTCTTGGATTTTTACTTTTTATTTTTTACATTTAAATCTTTAATCCATCCATCTATTCTTTATAAGATAGGGGTTCAACTTTATTTCTTCCAGATGAATCTGCAGTTGTGTCAACACCATTTATTAGATGAACTATACTTTTCCCGTCACCTCTGTCAGCCATTCTACTGTATGTTTCCACAGTACTTTCTATACTTTTCTATTGGCCTCTTTGTCTGTCCTCATGCAATACCATAATAACTTGATTACGGTGGCTTAAAAAATGTTCCCTTTTCCACACGTTCCTTGGTAATTAATTCTTGGTCATTCTTTTCACATAAACTCTAAGATTATTTTATTCAGTTAAAAAAGACATGGCTGAGATTTTCATTGGAGTTGCGTCCTATTTAAATACGAATACGGGGAACGGTAGAACTTTCCAGATAGCAAGTTTCCCACCCAAAGCCAAGGCATGCACTTCCAGCCTTTCAGGCTTTGTTTTCTGTCCGCCACTGAGGATTTCACGGCTTTCTTTTCCTGGGTCCCGTGTGTGCAGAGAGGGCTGGACATTCACACTCAGACCGGTCAGTGTGACGGCTCCCCTCGGGGACCTTGGATCCCCTGCAGCCCAGGCTCTCCCCGAGAACCCTCTGTTTTCAGGCTTTTGTTCTGGCCCAGCCCGGCGGTGCGGGGCCAGGGAAGAGCCCCCCCAGAGGGTCCCTCGGGCAGCGTGCAGGCCCCACCTGTCCATCGGCCTCCAGTTAAGAGGCAGGGCTAGCGCTGGAGCAGCTCTCAGAAGAGAGCGGGGTTGTAACCCCACCTCCTCCCAGCCCTGTTTTCCACTATCACTTATTTTTCCTTTTTGCTATATAATAAAATCAGAGAAAAATGAAAGGTTTCATCAGTGGTTAAACTAAGTCTAAACAGAGTAGCCTCATGCCACCACGGCATGTCACGTCCCTGTAAGTCACATTAAAGGATATGAATTATTTTATGATTCATGACCCCTGGTGATCAATTCCAGGTACGCAAATACATTTTAGTTTTGTTTTGCTCATTATGTGCTAATAAATATAGGTTATAGATAATTCAGGCTGTTCCTTGGGTCAACAGCACCATTACTACTTCTAGTTTTATAAAGAGGATGAGCTAAATAAAGCGTAAGGCATTGCATAGTAAGTTATCATATGTAGTGTGACATCTTATCTATCTCAGAAGGCAAGAAGCCCCGGGGTTCCGCGTTAGGCCAATCCGCTTCCAGGCACGTCTAAGGTGCCGAGTCAGAGGACCTGCGTGTTAAAGACAACCTGGGTGTGATGCTGCGACTGTACCCAGCTTCTTACGCCTGCCCCAGAGGCCCTGTGGCAGGGAGGGTAAGGGCAGGGACCCTGGAGTCAGCCCGACCCCGTGGAATTCACCCGAGGTGGCCCTGGCCTGCACAGAGGAATTAGGCTCCTGAGTCTCGGTTTCCTCACAAGGACACCCACAGGACTGCCGTGACGATGAGATGAAATAAGGGAGGCGTGCACCTTGTCAGGCGCGGGGCTCAGCCAGTGGCGGTCACCGTGACTGATGAAAACTTAACTAAGAGCCGGACCCCTCATCACTAAGCCCCAAAGCCCCCGACGGGGAAGCCGCGAGAGTGGCCTGGAACAATGCCACATCCCTTCCTGGCTAAAGGGGGACCCTCGTGGCCACCAGAAGGAGACCCTCCAGTGGCCAGCCCCCCTCAGCATGCTGCCTCGGTCCCAACACGGGCCCTGCGCCTGTCAGGCTGCTGCTGCACCGTGACGCCCCCAGCAGGCCAGGACTGGCCCCAGGATCCACGCCCGGCCTTGCAGGGTCCATGGGAGCCGCAGGCAGGCTCCCGACCCCGCTGGCTCCTTCAGTTCTAGGCACTCTCTAAGGTCCCTTCCACGGCCTCTTCCCTTTTCATAACTTGCCCTTCTCTTGAGCCATATGTGTATTTCCCTAACCAGGAAGGCAGGAATTCGTAGTATTTAAGTTGACAGGGGCGGGTTGGTCCTTGGTACTGATATTAGAGACACTGGTCAAGTGGATGACGGCCCACCCTCTCCTGTCCCATCCTTTTCTCTTTCTTGAAAACTGCATTATAAAAGGTCTGCAAAGGTTGCCATAGTTATTCAAACTTCGTACATCAAAAAAGGGAGAAGTTTGCAAGCGACTTGAAGGGCCGGGGAAATTCCTGCTTACTGGGGGTCAAGGAGGAATTTTAGGATCTTTGGAGTAGATGGATGATGTTTCACGCCCACTGGGAGTTGCTGGAAACCGGGGAACGCAGAACCGCCCAGAGAACCAACAGCCTCGCACTGGGCACTGCCTCTGCCACCGGCCGGGAGCCCGAGACGACAGGTGTCCAGCAGTCGGCCCCTCCTCCCCACCCCCCGACCCGGGGAGCAGAGGAGGCAGGACTACAAAGGTCAATGGAATCATAGTCCTGGACCTGCGTCCCGGACAATGAGGAGAAAGTGAGGGAGGGGCAGTCGGGCTGTAAATGAACTACCTTTGGCCCTGGACGATTTCCTCATCCCTTCTATAATAAAGGCTCAGCAGCCGTTCAACTCCGCAGGCAAAATGATGTCATTCCAGTGAGGGTAAGAAAACGACTCGGCTCTTTCCCAGGTTACAACTGGCTATTACGTAGGATTGTCTCCTTTAATCTTCTTTTCCCCAGGTCGAGTTAAATGCCTGCTTAATGACTTCCTGCCCACCCGTCACTCACACAGGAACTCAGTGTTCTAAGAACAATGGAGAAACACCACCACTGCCACACTTAGGATCAAAGCCTAATGACCGTAGAAGCAATTTGGGGAACATTTTTAGACTGGATATATTCGGAGGGAAAGTTCACACAAGACAGAATAGATATTTAATTAAGCTTTAGAATTCTGGAACAGTCAACAAATATAACCAAAAGTATACTACCTCTGAAATTACAAATCCTAAAACCATTTTAAAGCTATTAATTTCAGAAAAGAGAAACCAAAAACCAAAGCAGCAAAATACCTTGCTTCTCAACAATCCATTTTCTCCATTTATCTTACTGCTCTCCCCCAAACTCCCCTTCCCCGCAACCGGCTTACTAGTTCCTTACAGAGATTACAGGCAGGAAATGACATTGAGTGCTTTTAATGATTTCTTACCTTAACTATGCTGATAGGCTTTCGAGATAAGTGAAAACTTGCATACAGCAAAAATGTCAAAATAAAAATGAAGGCTCTGTACCTGAAACACAAAACAGTGGCAGGGATGACATAAAATAATATAAGATGCTATATGATCCAGCAACCCCACTCCTGGGCATACACCCAGACAAAACCGTAATTCGAAAAGATACATGCACCTTATGTTTGTTCACAGCAGCACCAGTTACAATAGCCAAGACATGGAAACAGCCTCAACATCCATCGACAGATGAATGGATAAACAAGATGTGGTACATATACGCAATGGAATATTACTCATCCATAAGATAGAATGTAATAATGCCATTTGCAGCAACATGGATGGGCCTAGAAATTATACGAAGTGAAGTAAGTCAGAAAGAGAAAGACAAATATCATATGATATCACTTATATGTGGAATCTAAAATACGATACAAATGAACCTATCTGCAAAACAGAAACAGGCTCACAGACATAGAGAACAGACTGTGGTTGCCCAGGGTGAGGGAAGCTGACGGGAGGGCTGGACTGGGAGTTTGGGATTAGTAGATGCAAACTACTACATAGAGAATGGATAGACAACAAGGTCCTACTGTAGAGCACAGGGAACTATAATCAATATCCTGTGATAATCCATAATGGAAAAGAATATGAAAATGAACATATATATGTATAACGAATATATACATGTATCACTTTGCTGTACAGCAGAAATTAAACACAACGTTGTAAATCAACCATATTTCAATTAAAAAAAAGGTGCATTAAGAATCCATTACAACGGTATTCTTAAATTTCCTTATGCTGTATGTTTTTTACTCAGCCCTATATCAATGATCAATCCTGTTTATACTACAATATTTTAAAAATGTGCCACTTTTACTTTAATTGAAACTATTTAAACCATCATGAGAAAAACTAATCAAAAGAGAAACCTGGGACACAGGTGTACCCATGGGTTTACAAAGCAGACAAAAAGGAATGATGATTTAGTTTGTAACAAAATCAACTGCAAGCGACTTATAAGCCTGCTACCCTGGGCATTTAAGATCATATTTATTTTTTACTTTTTAAAAGGACACACAGCAAGGCAGAAATATAACTATTTCACCAGCCTCAGTGAGAACAACTCAGTGACGCTGACAAGCTATGAATAAGGCCAATGGCATAAAAACTATTGGCCCAAAGCCCTGCTGCTGTGCTTGGTTTATGAGAACAGCAGTTCGAGAGGAAGTGCTGAGGTGTATGGAGACTACAGACAAGAAGATACTTCAGCAGGAAGACGAAAGTTCATTCAGGTCTAAATGTGGTTCTAAATGTTTGAACCACCCTATAGAAAAGCGGCCCTTCGGGGAAGACAACGGGTCAGGAGGAAAAAGTCCTCGGGGCCCCTAACCCTGAAGAACCCGTCCTGTTCTGGTCTGCAAAGGCCAAGGACCTTCCAACTGCGTGCGGGCTTAAACCCATAATGACCCAAGGCGGAGGCAGGGGCAACAGAACAGACAGGGGCTGCAGGGGGGCCATGGCCCCTGGGGAGGCGGCTCATTCAAGGCCCTCGATGAGGAGAGGACCTTCCTCCTGTCTCCCACCCACATTTCCAAAGTTGTGATTTACTTCTCAAGGGTAGCTTTCTGGACTAACTAACACGAAGACTCCTGAGGCTGTCTGGCTCCCTGGCCACCAGAAAAGGCAGGAGTCAAATAAATATTGCCAGCTTTTTAACGAAAGGTCATATTTCAGGTGGGAAAAAAGGCTTGGTAGTACCGTGGGACTCAAACCGTCAACCTCTGGAACACCTGCGCTTAGCGAGGGCACACCACGCCTACTTCATCAACGAAACATTTACTGATGGTTTTCCTAGGATTCTTTGCTCTTCGAGCCCCTGCCAACGAGCAGGTAGGAAAAAAGTGAAACTATAACCAAGTGAGTGTGTCGTCTATCGCAAAGAACACAGACTATGCAAGTACAGTGGACCTGTGACAAAAGTCTAGGCTTTTGTCCTTCTGTTTCTGAAAGTCATCTGTTTTGGTAGGGGGTGGAGGTCTCTCAGTTCCTTGCTGGAAGCTCTCCACATCCCACCCCCTGCTCCTCTGCACCAGCTTATGAAGGTTCTAGGCCACTGGAACTTTCAACATCCGTATTTCCAGCCCATAGCTAGACTCATTGGTTGCTTGATGCCCACTTGCTAGGGCTAGTGTGGACTGTGGGGGACCCCGATCGGCCCCCATCTGGGTACAGCGCTCCCTTTGCCCATCTCCACAAGGAGTAAGAAAATATTCTCAGTCTGAGTTACCTCCAGCCCCTCCCAAATCAGAGTCTGAGAGGATTTGGAGCCCTCAAGGATGCTACATACAGCCAGCTTACAGGTGTGCCATCGGCCAGGAGACTCTGAATTTCATCATCACCCAGCTCACAAGGATTTGGAAAGAGCAGGTCTACTTAAATGGGCCTTGGGGGGCTTCCCTGGTAGCGCAGTGGTTAAAAATCCACCTGCCAGTGCAGCGACACGGGTTCGAGCCCTGGTCCGGGAAGATCCCACGTGTCGTGGAGCAACTGAGCCTGTGCGCCACAACTACTGAGCCTGTGCTCTAGAGCCCGCAAGCCACAACTACTCAGCCCTCGTGCCACAACTACTGAAGCCCGCGTGCCTAGAGCCCATGCTCCGCAACAAGAGAAGCCACCGCAATGAGAAGCCCACGCACCACAACGAAGAGTAGCCCCCGCTCGCCGCAACTAGAGAAAGCCCATGCACAGCAACAAAGACCCAACGCAGCCCAAAATAAAATAAATTGAATAAATAAATTTAAAAAGAAAATGGGCCTCAGGTTCATGGTCTCCACTCTCTACCCAGAACATTCCACTTATAAATATTCTAGTTTTATTAAGTGCATTTAATATATTTATTAAATAGAATAAATAAACCCCGAAATAACAAGCTTGTCCATATGCCTCGATCAGGTCTGAAGACCCCTGGGGCCCTAACATACCTGCATTCGTTCCTAGGTTGTCAAGCTGTCCAGGTTATTGGAACCCAGCAGCCATACCCGGGCCCTCGCCTTCTTGTCTAGCAGGCGGTCTTGCATGGGATGCTCACCTGCCCAGAGCCTGCAGGGGCGGAAGTGGTTCCCATGACCGCCCTGTGCTGGGGGATGCCACATGCTGCAGCACAGCCATGGAAGCCCCGAGCACACCGAGGGCTACAGAGTGGAGAACTTGCCTCCAGACATTTTCAGTTCAGTTTTGGGTGGAGGTGAAACACCTTGATGAATCAGCCCCTTTGGGAAGATACCGGCCTGCCGGTTAGCAGGGTTCTTGGAGGGAACCTGCTCCGCAGAATCAGGGCAAAGGGTCAACCTACCCTGCAAGCCAGGAGTTTCCTAGACACGCACAGAACGGATGTCTCCTAAAGAGGAACCCGATCTTTCATTTCGCCAGTATCAGGCCAACTCTACTCCCTCTGCTTTCAAATCCTTCCTCTCTCTTTCCTCATCTTATTACGTAGGATTTGAGGAGAGGGGAAGACCCAGCAGCTAGAGGCTGAGCTTTCCACTTCTGGAAGGCCTAAACACAGCCCCACCGGTCACTTTTAAACCACTGTGGGGCTGGTGCCTTCCCAGCGGCCATGGCAATACCCCCGTCCTGGTGAGTGAGCAGACTTTTTACTTCTGCAGGGTTATCCTGGGTGGGGATTAAACAATCCTTCAGAAGCCCTTTCCCATTTCGTAATTCTATCCTCGTCCACCTTCTTCCTTTATCACTTGTGAAGCAAGGACTTTGGATAATATATGTTTCCTTTTATCCATCTTGCAGTGGGTTGAATACTGTCCCCCCCAAAATTGATGTCTACCATAAATCTTAGAATGTGGCCTCATTTGGAAATCGGGTCTTGCAGATGTAATTAGTTACGTTGAGGTCATACTTAACCCACGTATGACCTAAAATCCACTAAGATCCTAAATCCAGCTCCGTGTCCTTATAAAAGGTCAGGGGGAGACACAGAGACAGACAGGGAGGAAGGCCATGTGGTGATGCAGGTAGAGCTGGACAAGGAAAACTAGGACCGCCAGGAGCCGCCAGAAACAGTTAGAGGCGAGGAAGAGCGCTTCCCTTGAGCCTTCCGCGGGAGTGCAGCCCTTACTGACACCTTGATCTCAGACGTCTGCTTTCCAGAACCATGAGAAAATTAATTTCTGTTCTTTTTTTTTTTTTTTTTTTTTTTTTTTTGCGGTACGCGGGCCTCTCACTGCTGTGGCCTCTCCCGTTGCGGAGCACAGGCTCCGGACGCGCAGGCTCAGCGGCCGTGGCTCACGGGCCCAGCCGCTCCGGGGCACGAACCCGTGTCCCCTGCATTGGCAGGCGGACTCCCAACCACTGTGCCCCCAGGGAAGCCCCAATTTCTGTTCTTTTAAGCCACCCAGTTTGTGGACTTGTTATAGCAGCCCCAGGAAACGAATATAATCCACTACTTTAATTTCTGCTTTGTGTTACATTTAGGCTTATGAATATTAAGCAAATACAATTAAAAATGAATTATTTAAACCTTTACTTCATCAGTGTTCCCCTTACTTTCTGTAACAATAGGTAGCATTCTCTGTATCCACCAATACTATAAGAATAGTGTTTGGGTTAACCCCAAGTTTCTAGCAACAAAAGCCTATCTCGGCAAGGCACCTTCCAAGCTTCCTCAGCAATGTTCTAGAATGCCGCAGGCATTCCCAGACAATTCAGAGACTCAAGGGAGAATATCGGTTCCTTACCTGAGTGTTATGTATCACAGTCACGTGCAAAGAAGTAAAAAGTTCTTTAGACGAGAGTTATTGAACAGTATCGTCTGGCACAGAAATTAGTAAGAAGACACCCCGAATTTAGGAACAAGGAAACGAGGCATACTGTGTCTCTCCAGAGCACCCCAAAGGAGGGCCACGATGTCAGTAATGTTATCACTGACCGCCTGGTTTAGGGGCTTTCTGCGTGGTCGCCCTTCCGAGAAGCTACGGTTTTTCCCTCTAGTAGTCAGTAAGGAGTTTGTGGGTACGTACTTTGAGGTTACATAGATATCCTGTTCCTCCAACCTTCCCCCCGTCGTGTGTGTCCGTTGATGATCCTTTTGCCTAAACCAAGCAGCCCTGATGGTTTCAGATGGCGATGCTCCAGCTTGGACACTCCTGCTCTACTCAGTGGCTGGCACTCTACTGCGGGAAAGAGCTTTCCTTCCTCCCATTTATGCGTCATTTAGTTATAGTAGAATGGACTCACTGGATTCTTGTTTTATTCAATGGGCTATATTCCATTACTGGTATCGTTTATTTCAAATCTCATCCCAGACTGGGCCAGTGAGCGCCCCTTCATTTTTAAGCACTTTCTTATTTTTTGGCACAAGATATTCCAGGCTCATCTCACTTTCCCTGCCCAGTGCTGACCCAGCCTCCAAGGATGCCGGACTGGCTCCTTCAGTGGAAAACGTTACAGAGAAACTGAGATCCAGCACCGGGTGTGCTCACTGCTGTCGGGGTGTTACTGTTCCCGGGGCCCCTCAGCGGGCAGAGAGAGGGCATTTTACATACATGAACACACGACCCCCACCCCATACATACACAACACACACACACACCCACTACATACACACACGTCACACACACACACATTTCTCTCCCTACTTCCTCTCCAGTTCTTCTTGATATCTTTAATTCCAACCCAACACCACATGGTTCATTCTGTCCCTCCTCCCCCCGCCCCCAATATTCGTAACTCCTTTACCATCAGCGAGAAGCTGTCTCTCTTCTGTGTTATTCCTGACAAAGATGCATAATCTGAATCTAAGCATGAAGAAGTGCCAGACACACACAACACAAGGGACAGTCTATAAAATAAACGGCTTGCATCCTTCAGAAATGGCAAGCTCATGAAAGACAAAGGAAGGCCAAGAAACAGCTCCAAGTTAAAGGAGACTAAACCCACAGGACAACTAAATGCGAAGTGTGGCCCCAGAAGACATCCTTGCCCAGGGAAAAAAAAAATCTATAAAAGACATTATTGGACATTTGATATAATTTTGAGTATGGACTGTGGATTAGATAATAGCATTATATCTGTGTTAAACTTGCTTATTTTGATCTTTGTGTGCAGTTACATGAAAATGTCTTGTTCACAGGAAGTACATACTGAAGTATTTAGAAATAAAAGGGCATAATGTCTTTAACTTGCTTTCAAATGGTTCAGGAAAAAAATGTGTGTGTGTGTATATGTACATCTACACGCACACACACACACACACACACACACACACACACAGAGATGAGAGAAAGTAGGGGGAGAAGCAAATGAGGACAAATGTTAAGAATTTGCCTGCCAGTTGAACCTGGCCCCCCGTGGCTGGACCAGAGGCGATTCACCATTTCCTCTGCCCTAGGTTCACTCAACTCAAGACGGAGAGTCCCAGGAAACGGAGGCCCGTAGCCCACCTTAGGTCCTCTCCTGCCTCCTGCCGGACCTGGGCTATGGCGGGAGGTCACGGGGCTGCCATAACGGGATGGAAACTCCTGAGACTCACGTACCTATTGCACCTGCACGCCAGGGAGGGAAGTCAATTCCCCAAAGGAAATCAAAGTGCTGTTGGGAAGAGGCAACGCGTGCTGGGTAGAAAAACAGAAAAGACGTCCTTCGCAGGAAAGCTGTAAGAAAAGCTAATTCTCTTCTTTTACAGCTAAGGAAGCTGAGGTCGAGAAAGGTTAAATAACCTTTCAAGGTCAAAGAGCAAGTCTGAGGTAGAGATGGAATAGAAATGAAGACAAATGTGCTATCTCCTTGTAACTCACAGTGTGGTCTATGGACGCAGAGCACCGCATCACCTGGGGAATGAAGACTCTCAGTCACCGCCCAGATCTACTGAGCCAGAGTCTGCATTTTAACATGTTTCAGGTGATGCCCACGCACACTAAAGTGTGAGAAGCACCCTTCTATCTCTGTAGGTCTCAACCTTAAAAAAGAAATAGAATTCGTGATTATAAGAGTTCGACAGGAGCTCCTGGTAACATTCTTATTTTCTTCTGTGAGTTTGAAATTGTATCAAAATAAAGTTTCAAAACAAGGGAAAGATAAACAACCCGCTAAATAAAAGGGAACCACTTGTGGCTAGATTAGCAGTAGACGGGAGATGAGTGGACACGCGAACCGCTGTGGAAACAGCCGGGTGTCTGAAGTCCCACCTGAGACCCTGCGGGCGCTCCACCCACCAGCCTGGGCCTGAGAAGTTGCAAACGGTGCGGAGGCCAAGAGTGCGCTGGTGAGACGGAGCTGAAGGGATTCAGAACACGCTGCTGCAGCATCAACGTGATTTTGAGCAGAAGACAACGTGAGTCCTGAAATCTCTTATCTGCCTAAAAGCAGAGCCTCTGAGAAAGAACTCAGCTGTCATAAATCCTCCCCTGGGAGCAGCCAGGAGAGACTGAGTCTTAATTCCAGAAATGGGATGTGCCCACATCACACCTAAACAGACATTGTCACAACGGTATCCTAGCTCTCAACTAGTCTCCTAAGGGCACATTTACCTTTCCAAAAAGTTACCTGTTTTCCCAAAAATGCCCTTCTCTGGCCCCTCTTCCCCTATTAAGATGGTATACAATCCCCAAATTCTAAGGCCCCCTCGAGTCACGTTTTTCTGTGAACTCCCACACATACGTGGTTAAATCTGTCTTTTCTCTTGTGAATCTGTTTTTCTGTCAGTTTAATTCACATGCCCCGAAGCATTCAACCTAAGAGGGTAGAGGAACAATTCTTCCTTCCCAACAGAGATCAGCAGGGGAGAAAACCCACTGAGAGTGTGGGTGAGAGACTAGACAGCCCAGCTCTGCACTCCGCCCTCACCATCCGCCTGCTCCAAGGAGTGTGGGATTCACGAATCTCCTGTGAGAAAGGCTCTCAGAGCACACCAGGTGCTCTCAGAACAGAAAGTGTTCTGCGTGTAACTTGTTCAGATTTCATTTTCTCTCTGAAAGTCCTGACCCAGCGAGGCCACTCACTAAGCTCAGAGTTAATGTACTTATTTCACCCACAGCCATTTTATTATCCTGCCAGTAGCCAGTGGTCATTTTTCTGTGGGTGGGGGCCAGGATTATCTTCAGTGGACCAGAAAGCACTGAAAACCTCGAAGGTTTTCAGTCTGTCTGTCACTGCCAGAACCAAAGATGGACAACTCGGCCGTGTTCCTGGTCACCGCTTCCACCACCAATAAACCATTCAACAGTTATGGGGAGGCTGATCATCCACGTGCATTTTATCATGAAACTGGGGGCAGGGGGCACTGGCTGCACGGAGGCACCGTGCCCAAGGACTTACCACTGATCCCTGGAGAACGAGACGATGAAGCGAATGCCGGGGGGAAGTGGGGCCATTTACGTCTCACTGACCGTGGAGCTTCGGTCACGGAATATGATGCTTCATAAATAGGTTCTTAATCCTGGGAAGAATGCAGGGCTGTCCTGTGGGGTCTTGCCTCCCCTCTTCCTTCCAGCAGAGGCTCAGCTCTCTACAAGGAGAGGGAGGGGTGGAAAAGTCAAGTGTTCTGACAATGGCACCGTTGGAGGCCCTGGCAGAAGTAACCACACGTGGTGTGGTCACCCAGCCCACAGCAGAGCTGGACTTCCCTGCAACAGGGCGCTCCCACCACAAGAGCCACCAGGTAGGGGTAGAGCATCCGTCCCGGGGTGGGGTGGGGGGCAGCTTGTTCAAAGGTCACTGAAATGAACTTCACATGATGTATAAGAAAGAACCACTGATTAGAGAAGAGCTAACACCTATCCTTCTCAAATTCTTCCAAAATATAGCAGAGGGAGGAACACTCCCAAACTCATTCTACGAGGCCACCATCACCCTGATGCCAAAACCAGAAAAAGACGTCACAAAGAAAGAAAACTACAGGCCAATATCACTGATGAACATAGATGCAAAAATCCTCAACAAAATACTAGCAAACAGAATCCAACAGCACATTAAAAGGATCATACACCATGATCAAGTGGGGTTTATCCCAGGAATGCAAGGATTCTTCAATATACGCAAATCAATCAATGTGATACATCATATTAACAAATTGAAGGACAAAAACCATATGATCATCTGAATAGATACAGAGAAAGCTTTCAACAAAATTCAACACCCATTTATGACAAAAACCCTGCAGACAGTAGGCATAGAGGGAACTTTCCTCAACATAATAAAGGCCATATATGACAAACCCACAGCCAACATCATCCTCAATGGTGAAAAACTGAAAGCATTTCCACTAAGATCAGGAACAAGACAAGGTTGTCCACTCTCACCACTCTTATTCAACATAGTTTTGGAAGTTTTAGTCACAGCAATCAGAGAAGAAAAGGAAATAAAAGGAATCCAAATCGGAAAAGAAGTAAAGCTGTCACCACTGTTTGCAGATGACATGATACTATACATAGAGAATCCTAAAGATGCTACCAGAAAACTACTAGAGCTAATCAATGAATTTGGTAAAGTAGCAGGACAAAATTAATGCACAGAACTCTCTGGCATTCCTATATACTAATGATGAAAAAACTGAAAGTGAAATTAAGAAAGCACGCCCATTTACCATTGTAGCAAAAAGAATAAAATATCTAGGAATAAACCTCCCTAAGGAGACAGAAGACCTGTATGCAGAAAATTATAAGACACTGATGAAAGAAATTAAAGATGATACAAATAGATGGAGAGATACACCATGTTCTTGGATTGGAAGAATCAACATTGTGAAAATGACTCTACTACCCACAGCAATCTACAGATTCAATGCAATCCCTATCAAACTGCCACTGGCATTTTTCACAGAACTAGAACAAAAAAATTTCACAATTTGTATGGAAACACAAAAGACCCCAAATAGCCAAAGCAATCCTGAGAATGAAAAATGGAGCTGAAGGAATCAGGCTCCCTGACTTCAGACTATACTACAAAGCTACAGTAATCAAGACAGTATGGTACTGGCACAAAAACAGAAATGTAGATCAGTGGAACAGGATAGAAAGCCCAGAGATAAACCCATGCACATATGGTCACCTTATCTTCGATAAAGGAGGCAAGAATATACAGTGGAGAAAAGACAGCCTCTTCAATAAGTGGTGCTGGGAAAACGGGACAGCTACATGTAAAAGTATGAAATTAGAACACTCCCCAACACCATACACAAAAATAAGCTCAAAATGGATTAAAGACCTAAATGTAAGGCCAGACACTATAAAACTCTTAGAGGAAAACACAGGCAGAACACTCTATGACATAAATCACAGCAAGATCCTTTTTGACCCGCCTCCTAGAGAAATGGAAATAAAAACAAAAATAAACAAATGGGACCTAATGAAACTTAAAAGCTTTTGCACAGCAAAGGAAACCATAAACAAGACCAAAAGACACCCTCAGAATGGGAGAAAATATCTGCAAATGAAGCAACTGACAAAGGACTAGTCTCCAACATTTACAAGCAGCTCATGCAGCTCAATAACAAAAAAACAAACAACCCAATCCAAAAATGGGCAGAAGACCTAAATAGACATTTTCCCAAAGAAGATATACAGATTGCCAACAAACACATGAAAGAATTCTCAACGTCATTAATCATTAGAGAAATGCAAATCAAAACTACAATGAGATATCATCTCACACCAGTCAGAATGGCCATCATCAAAAAATCTAGAAACAATAATGCTGGAGAGGGTGTGGAGAAAAAGGGAACCCTCTTGCACTGTTGGTGGGAATGTAAATTGATACAGCCACTATGGAGAACAGTATGGAGGTTCCTTAAAAAACTACAAATAGAACTACCATAAGACACAGCAATCCCACTACTGGGCATATACCCTGAGAAAACCATAATTCAAAAAGAGTCATGTACCAAAACATTCACTGAAGCTCTGTTTACAATAGCCAGGACATGGAAGCAGCCTAAGTGTCCATCGACAGATGAATGGATAAAGATGTGGCACATATATACAATGGAATATTACTCAGCCATAAAAAGAAACGAAATTGAGTTATTTGTAGTGAGGTGGATGGACCTAGAGTCTGTCATACAGAGTGAAGGAAGTCAGAAAGAGAAAAACAAATACCGTATGCTAACACATATACATGGAATCTAAGGAAAAAAAAAAAAAAAAAGGTCATGAAGTACCTAGGGGTAAGGCAGGAATAAAGACACAGACCTACTAGAGAATGGACTTGAGGATATGGGGAGGGGGAAGGGTAAGCTGTGACAAAGTGAGAGAGAGGCAGGGACATATATACACTACCAAACGTAAAATAGATAGCTGGTGGGAAGCAGCCGCATGGCACAGGGAGATCAGCTCGGTGCTTTGTGACCACCTAGAGGGGTGGGATAGGGAGGGTGGGAGGGAGGGAGACGCAAGAGGGAAGAGATATGGGAACATATGTATATGTATAACAGATTCACTCTGTTATAAAGCAGAAACTAACACACCATTGTAAAGCAATTATACTCCAATAAAGATGTTAAAAAAAAACAAATAATTAACAGATGGACAATGGAAAAAAAAAAAAAAGAACCACTGAACTCCTCTTCATTTGGAAGCCCTCCTGAGATCAACTTGTTCACTCTCAGTCACAGTACTCTGCAGAGCTAACATTCATATTCACAGGAGACCCACATGTGCCCAGTGGTCGCACCAGGTGCTCAATCACCACAGCGCCAGGGAGCTGGCCGTGCTCCATTCCCCCAAGCTGTGTCCCGGGCTACATCCGAGCCACAGTAACAGAGAGGAACATAGGCCTGGACAAGGTGGCAGGTCATGAAGCCCGTCATTTGACTGTTGCTTTGCAATGGAGTCTAAATGCACGTAATGCCGTGGGAATAAACTTCAGCTCGTCTGTGCCACCTCATTTCTCACACCTGTGGTCACCCCAGAGGCCTTGGAAAATGGCCCCATTCTGCAGTCAGGGCTGAAGGCAGAGCCAGACGGGAAGGAAGGCGCAGGGAGGCCTGGTCTCCTGTCCCAAAGCCAACCTCACGACTCGTGCTGTCCTTCAGTTTTTCTCCCATGTTCGGTGACAAGGAGTCTTTGGGACCCACGCATTGTCACACAGCACACAGTGCGTGAAGAAGTACGCGCTGTTCTACCTTAATACTCACCGAAAAGTCACAGGTTATACAACGTTGGTCAAGAAAGCTACTTTTGAATAAACATTAATCTCGAGTTAAAGCTGAAATGTATTCAGTGTCTTTAAACAACTTCCTTGAGAGAAGAGATCAGTAATAGCAAATAGCTCCGATTTAGAAGACCTAAACTATTACTCAGTGCCTGTCTCGTCCCAATTAAAAGAGTTTCCCCATGTTCCTTCCTGCTCTCCCTCCAGAGTGAGTTTTCAGAATGCACCTTGCCAAGCTCTCACACCCTCCCCACTCCCCCCACCTCCTCTCAGTGAGGCACTGAGGCCCCTCTGCTCCAGCCAGGGGAACTACACCCTTGCTCTGGACAGCCAGCCTGGCCACTCGGCACCCACACCCCACCGGGGTGCTAACTATGTCATAGCCGCAGCTCTTCATCCCACCAGAGTGCCACCTGCCCCGACAGCTGACCCTGGGCTGGGTTTTCCCAGGCATGCCACAAACTTTCTGCTCCCTCACCTTCCCCAGCTAAAAAATAGGGATGATGGCACCTACTCAGGGTTGTTATAAAGATGAAATGAGTGATCCATGGACAGCCCTCAGCACAGAGCCCGGTGTGGAGGAGATGCTCAGTAAACAGCAGCTGGTATCCTTCTCAGTAGAAATCAGGGGAGGGAGGCCCAGGGCTGCAGGCAGCCAACTGGTCCCCATCCCCTGGTTCAGAACCCAGCACAGAGCGAGCGGTCAGGAGGCGCGCTGAACCAAGCTCCACAAATGCTTCGCAATGTTTTTGCTCAAATCTCTAGATTTAAAAAAACCGTTTTACTGAAGTTCCGCTCAGAATGAGTGGGCTCCTGTTTGGGCCTAAATATGCTTTGAGAAACAATCTTTGAGTGATTCCTTTAGAGTAAAGGATTTGGTCGAAGTTTTACAGCACCTGGAAATGGATGCTCAGAGTCAACTTTCCTCCTCTGTCCAGATGCTGCTTCTCTAGGTACCTACAGCTCATCTGGAAATATTCTATTGCCATCTATTACATCAACTAATCAATAAACCTCAATTCAATTCTGGTAAAACCTGTCATGTTAAAAAAAAAAAAAAATCCAGAAGACACTGGAAAAGTCAGCAGGAAAAAAAAAATCTTGGGCTTCCCTGGTGGCGCAGTGGTTGAGAGTCCGCCTGCCAATGCAGGGGACACGGGTTCGTGCCCCGGTCCGGGAAGATCCCACATGCCGTGGGGCGGCCGGACCCGTGAGCCATGGCCGCTAGGCCTGCACGTCCGGAGCCTGTGCCCTGCAATGGGAGCGGCCACAGCAGTGAGAGGCCCGCGTACCGCAAAAAACAAAAAAACAAAAACAAAACAAAATCTTGATTTCCTTTTAAAACCATGGTTCTTACCTCTGTAAAATGGGTGAAGTCAAGTGCTATAAGTTTTCGCCGTAAGTGCAATTAAGATGTGTAAACATAGAAATATTACACGTAGGACATTAAGAGCTCGATTTAATGAGGCCCCTTCCTCCAAAGCCTGGACGGTGCCCACTGAAAATCATTCCAGCGAGGGCCGATCAAGACCGCCAAGGTCATCAGTGACAAATTCCGTGCTCTCCTGTGAGCCCCACTGCCTTGTCGAGGAAGAGGCCCGGAGGCTGGTCCGGGTTGGCTGGACGCTGTGGGGCAAATTCAGGTTGGTCCAGTTTCCCTCAGTGCCCTCCTCCCTCCAACCTGCTTCCTCCGGGCAGGTGTCCTCCAAAGAGAGGGCGGCAGAACTGGAGCAGATCACTTGGTTTAAGCCCCGTTTTTGGCACATAATCCAAGCACATAAAAAAGAAAACGTACTTAAAAAAAAAACGGCTCTTAATAGGCACCCTTGGAACTCATCACTCCAGTAGGGAAAAGTGTCAGAATACCTAGTTTCATTCTACTGTCAAAGACCGCAACTTCAGAAACACCCCATTAGAGCATCTCTCTTACAATCTAAAATACACATTTTTATACCCATGTTCCGGGAGTGCCCAACCTAGTCTATAAACTACATAACTATAAAATGGGATGACCTGAGGGCAATACGCATTCTGGAGCCCCACCCTCAGGCGCACTGCCTGGGGAACAGTTCCGTGTACTCGCTGGAGATGAAAATGAGTCTCAAAAGCAATGATGCGCATAACACTGAAAGGGTCTGCCCACAACTGAAGCGCTGTGGTCAGTAATCAAAGCAGCCCCAGGCGCATCTTAAAGAATCTACTTAGAGGCAAGGATTTTTAAAGTAGATCTTATTTTAAGGCAAATGCAGGGGGCGGGGGGAATGCATGTCTACCAAACAAGTTTTCAGACATTTTTCTTTTGAGAGAGAGAGAGAGAGAGAAAGAGAGAGAGGGAGAGGGAGGGAGGGAGGGAAGGAGGGAGAGGGAGAGAGAGAGAGAAACACAACTTCCTTTTCAGAGAAAACACTTTCTATGGTCTGTGCTTTAAAGGCTGTAAGCAATATTAAAAATTAATGACAATACCCAGTATTTCTTTCCTGGGCTTAAATACAAAAAGGAATCCTCTACCTGTACCACTTTCTTCCACCAACAAACAGAACCTCAAGGTGGCAGGTACAACACAGAACCTGCAAATGCCGTTCCAAAACCACATGGTGAGACACTGGAGGTCTAGAGCCCTGGGTTCTCAAGGTTGACCTTAAAAGACATTAAAGAAGGAGCCATGGGGGGAGGGGGAGATCTAATCTAGTTACCAACTCGAACATCCTCACACAATTCAGATTCAAGTGCAGGTAGGCACTTTCCAGACAGAAAGCTCAGGGAGACTAAAGGAAAGGCGGGCTTTGGAATTCCATCCGGACAAATTCAAACCTGGCGCTCTGCAGAGGGGCCTTCCAGGATCCTGGTCGCAGTCCTAGGTCGCCAGGTCCCCAGGATCAGCAGCGTGGCTGCAGAGGCTGGGAGGCCCGGCGGCTGGGAGGTGTTGGAAAAAAGAGCCTGACGGTTGGGGCCCCGAGGCCGGATGACTTTCCGGGGCTTTGAGTCCAGTAAAATCCCTCCAGGAGGCTCACCGGCTCCGGGAACCAGCTGCTCAGACGAACAAGCCGAAGGCCCAGGGAGCCGGCGCTCCGAGCCTCCCGAGGGCTTTGGCGTCGGCTCCTCCCCGGCGGCCCGTCCCGGAGGACTGGCGGGCACACCCACGTCCCGCCGCGCCGCCCACCCCGCGCGGGGCTCCCCTCTCGAGCCACGGGCTGGGCTGTCACCGCGGCCGCGCGGGCCGGGGAGAAGCCCGGAGGACCGCTGGGCTCGCCCCCGCCCGGGGCTCCGGTGGGCGGCTGCCGGCCCGGCACCGGCTCCCCCGGCTCCGCTCGCCGAGTCTCGGGGCGCCCGGCCGCTCCTCCAGCCCCGCCCCCGCCCGCTGCAACGGCCGCCCAGGGCCCGTGGCCCGCCGGACGCCTCCGCCCCGGACGAGCACAAAGACGCGCGCACGGCGCAGGGACCCCCGGCCTCCCCGCCCGTCGCCCGCGCTGGCAGGTGTCGCTCGGCCGCGGCGCCCGAGTCCCGCGGCCCGGCCGGCGCGGGCGGTGGGGAGGGGTCCCCGCGCCGCCCGCTCCCCCCCCCCCAGTCCCGGTCCCCGCGTCTCACCTGCGCCCCCAGGTCCGCGCCCCGCTGCCCGGCCCGGCCGCCGCCGGCGCTTCCTGCTCGCGACTTCCTGGGGTGGCGCGCGGAGGCCCCGGCGGCCCTTTCACTTTCCTGAGGCAGCGGGGCGCCCGGCCGGGCGGCGGCGGCGGCTCGGCCCCTCCCCCTCCGACTCATCTCCTCGCCGGTCCTCCCGCGGCCCCGGAGCGCAACCTGGGGCCCAGCCAGCCCCGGGGAGGCCGGACGGGGACGCCCCCACGAGGAGACCCCGGGCCACCGCCGCTCAGGAGTCCTCCCCGCGGCTCCCGCTCCTTGCACCTGCCTGCGGGCGCCCGGGCTTGAGTTCGAAACCAAAGAGGAGCTCCCCAAGGACCCTTTGTCCTTAAGGTAGGTCCTCCCTGACAGCAGCGGAGCCGGGCTTCCCGAGAAAGGACCGGCACTAAAGGGGGCCAGCCTTGGTCTCCTGGACATTATTTTTATTACCTCTTCTCAGGGGTCAGACTCAATGAGACTAGCCTCGTATTCAGTGAACATGGGCCCACGATCGATCGGCTGTGGTGAACCATCTTTGATCACATCTGTGTTTGTGTGTGTGTGTGTGTGTGTGAGAGAGAGAGAGAGAGAGAGAGAGAGACACGCCCCTCACGTGGCTGTGCTGGAGAACCTCACTGGGTCTCAGTCACCTGAACCAGACGGACCCTCCCCGTTGCCATAACAGGCTTCCCACCTCACCCAGGAACAGTGTTCTGCGAATCCCACGCTCACTTCTTGCCAAAAATTGACCTCGGGCACCGCCCCCCACAAGCCTGATTATTTTCCTGGGGTACCTTGCAAAGCACCCGTGGTAGACACATGGCATCTAAATCCAGCCCAGGTGCCCAGCTCCCAGGAAAGCCCCTCCCTGGAAGGGCCCAGTGAGGCAGAAAGCATGTTTTGCAGAAGAAATTGCAGGAAGAAGTCTCCCCCTTGTTAAAACAATGCTTAAAGTTAAAACCAATAGAAGCAGGAATAAAGATGCTGACGTAAAGAATGGACTTGACACAGGGGCAAGGGGAAGCTGGGACGAAGTGAGAGTGGCACGGATATATACACTACCAAATGTAAAATAGACAGCTAGTGGGAAGCAGCTGCATAGCACAGGGAGATCAGCTCGGTGCTTTGTGACCACCTAGAGGGGTGGGAGAGGGAGGGTGGGAGGGAGACGCAAGAGGGAGGGGATATGGGGACATATATATATACATATAGCTGATTCACTTTGTTATACAGCAGAAACTAACACCATTGTAAAGCAATTATACTCCAATAAAGATGTTAATAATTAATTAATTAATTAAAAAAACCAATCCAAAGCCTGGCAGTAACTGCCCAAAGAGGCCAGAAGGAGAGTGCGCACAGCCTCCTGGCAGGTACCCACCTCCCCCGCCAGGCCTGCGTTTGGGGACACCCTGCTATCCTTTCCCGTTGGCTAAGTTGGGTGTCGAATGCATCGCTTCTGTAGGCCTTTGAGAAGCGTTCTCAGTGCAGGAGGGAGACTGGCCAGCCTCACTGTAGCCCTGAGGTTCAGCCGAAGGATGGCTGCTGGCCCCTCATCCTGCAAGGGAGGTGGCCGGCGCCTCCTGATTTCTCCCTCCGCTTGGCGAGGTCTCTTTCCGAAGACCTCCTCTCTCAGACAGTCCTCCTCCCTCCCTTCCCTAACTCTCCATTCATGGTGATGCGAGCCTGCACAGCCTGGCACACCTCTCTCTCCGGATCACCCTGCTCTGCACCCACCCCAGGCTCTGCTCCAGGCTCCTCCTCTCTCCCTGAGCTTGTGCATCAGCCTCCCTGCCTGCAAGCTCTCCCCCCCACCCAAATCCACTCCTCCAGCCGTTCAAATTGCCCTCCCAAAGCAGATGGGACCCTGACGTTCCTGATGAGAACCCTTCGAGATCCCCCTCCGGATCAGGAAAGAGCCTCAGTCCTCAGTAGCTGGAAAACAAGACCCTAACCCATTCTCAACTTCATGACCAAAGCTCAGGACCGCCCTTTCAGCTTCCAGGACTTTCTCACACATTAAGTGACTATTTCTGCCTTAGCCCTCCAGACGCTGGCTCTTCCTAGTGAGCTCAGACTTCGAGACCCAGGTCAGGTGTTTGTCTGCTTTCCCAGGGCACTGTAGATACCCCTTGCTCCTGACTTAGCACACCAAACTCGTACTGGTTATTTCTAAATCTATCTCCTGGCCCCTAGCCTGGGACTGGAGGGGTTCTCGGGGCCCTGCCCTACTCAGAAGGTCTCATCCACGTTTGCCAACTGCATGAACAGGTGCGGAAGGACTCAGCACAGGGATGCTCCACGTTTCCACACCATTTCTCACCTAGAAAATGACGATGTTTGTATGGCACCCTGGGGAAAACCAGACGGACCTGAGGTGGTCTATATAATATTTGCCGAAAATATTCATCTATTAATTTTACAAAGATTAAAATATTAATCTTTCAGAAAATATTAGTTTCTATATTAATCTTTTGTATAATTGTAAGAAACACCTAAAAATGGATTAGGGAAGTTAGTAAATTTGTATGAAATCTCCAAATAAAACAGTTCACATTTTGAAACGAAAACGTGTGATTGCTTTGATGATCATATCAGGTGTAATGCTTGAAATGGCTGCACACAAGCTCAGGACGGGGCACAGCTGGGATGTCACCCTGGAGACTCTTTCTTGGTGCGGGTAGATGATAACTTTAAAGTCTTTTTTACAATCACACAAATTTCACAAAAGTTGAAATTATTTTTAAGAATCTGACACTCTTCCTTTTCTTTCTAGGTGTAATATTGACATTTCTTGTGCGAATCAATAAATGAATTTCCAACCCAGTTGAACTTTTCATATCCAGCATTTCGAACTCATGACACAGCGTGGGGACCGGTGGAGGTGTGCCCACAGGCTGCCGCTGCCACAGCCCATGGCCAGGCTTCCAGAGAGATGAGTCCAGGGTGCCCAGACCTGGGGCTGCCCGCTCAACACACCTGCCTGGCCGGGCCTCTGCTTTAACTCGAGACTTCCACGCTTGCTTTGAATTTATTTTGATTTTGAATTCAGAACAAGAGGAACAGACCAAATGAGAGGCACATTCACTCTTATCCAACAGATGTGTCTTGGGTGCCTACCGGGGCCAGAGCGCGCCAGGCACTGAGGCCTCAGTCAACTGGGGCCTTGCCTTTGAGGAGTCCACAGAGCAAGAGGCTTGCAGCAAGAGCGGGCGGTCACTGATGCGAGCGTGAGTATGGGACTTGGGTTCATATCCTGGGGCGGCCATAACAAAAGACCTCAGACGGGGGGGGGCTTAAGACAATGGACGTTTATGGTCTCACAGGCCTGGAGGCCACAGGTCTAGATCAAGATGCTGGCGGGGCCGTGCTCCTTCTGAAGCCTCCAGGGGAGAATGGGTTTCGTGCCCTTCTCTCAGCTTGCGGCATCGCTGGCAATCCTGGGGGTTTCTTAGCTCGTAGGTGCATCGCTCTAATAGGCCTCTGTCGTCACCTGGCCTGTCTGTGTTCACATCGTCTCTCCGTGTGTCTGTGCCTCTGTGTCCCCCCTTCTTGTAAGGACACCAGTCATGTTGGATTTAGGCTGTACCCTACTCTGGGAGGACTTCAACGGAACTGACTGTATCCGCAATGATCCTATTTCCAAGTAAGGGGATGTTCAGAGCTTCAGAGAGGGACATGAGTTTGTGGGGCGGGGCAGGGTGGGGCTGGAGGGGGACATTATTTAACCCACTACTAAAGACGTCTGAGCGGGTGGTGGAGAAGGCACTCCCAGGCCAGCGGCAGCAGGAAGGTGGCACCCGAGGCCTGAAGAGGCCGGGGGAGTGAGCCATTACTGGAACCCCGGGCGCTGAGGCTATAGAGGGACCCCCTGGACCAGGGCGGCGCTTTGGTAGGGAGGCAGCAGTGGGGGAGACGCAGGGGGTGCACAGCCCCACTCCCCCGCCTGCCCTCCACACTGCCCTCATCTAGGAGGGGGGCGGAGGCCGGGGGGGCCCCCCTGACGCAGTGCAGCCCAGGACAGATGTGGTCCTTCCCCGCCAAGAGCTCCCAGCTAGTGGAGAGGTCAGAGGACAGGGCACCAGCCATCATCACGGCACTGTCACACAGGGCAGTAGGGGACGGGGTGCAAAAGAGGGTCACCTGACCCAGACTTGATGGTCACAGGAGGTGACATCTCAGCAGCATACAAGGAGCTGGCCGAGCGCTCGGGTAAGAGAAGGGACATGGTCTGGGCAGAGGGAGCACAGGGTGGACACAAGCCGCAGGCTGGTATGGGGAGTGGGGATGGAGCAGGGAAAGGGAGGGGGAAGGGCTGAGGACCCTGGCAGCAGTCTGGGCCCCAGGATGGTTGCCTGGGAGTACGAACTTAAGGAAGGCCCGAGAGGTGAGAGAAGGCAGATGAGAGAAAGCGGAAGACGGAGCTGGGATGACACCCAGCTGTCTGGCCTGGGCAGCGAGCTGGATGGCGGCATCTTCGAGGAGAGAGGCAACAGACAGAGGACAGACAGACTTGAGGGGCAGGGTGCGGGCAAGGAGTTAAGTTATACTTGTTGAGCGTTCGGTTCCCGTGGGCCGTCTCAGTGAGGCTGTTGACTGGGGTTGGATGTGTGGGTCTGGAGTCTCTGGAAGAATCCTAGGTGGGTGAGGGAGGCCTGGTACAGACGGCAGGGGAGGAGAAAGCTTGCCGGGGGCCGGAGACTAGGGCTGAGCCCCCAGGGGTGCCAGTATCTAAGGGCCAGGCAGGGAGGAGGGCCTGGCAGCTGTGGGTGGAGCAGAGGGAAAAGCCAGGGAGTGTGATGTCCAGGAAGCCCCAGCAAGGCAGTGTTCGCGGATGGGGAGGGAGTGGGCATGGAGCTGGAGGCTGCGAGCAAGTCATTGTCCACTGGCCTCACCCTGGAGGTCATGACTGAAGAAGCTTCCTGGGCGGGGCGGGGCGTGGGCGGGGCGTGGTGGGCATGGGCGGGGCGGGGGTGGGTGGGTGGGGTGGGGGTTGGGGGTGGCGGAGGCCTGTCTAGGGGTGAGGAAGGAGAGCAGAAAACCATTTCAGGAAGGTTGGCTGCGCTGGACATTTTCTTTCTTTTTTTTTTTTTTTTTTTCATATTTCTTTATTTAGGCTGTGCCGGGTCTTAGTTGCAGTGTGCATGGGGGATCTAGTTCTCCCTCCAGGGATCGAACCTGGGCCCCCTGCATTGGGAGTGCGGAGTCTTACCCACCGGACCACCAGGGAAGTGCACGGACATTTTCAAGCGTAGACAGAAGTCGAGAGAACCTTATAGCGAAGCTCCAGGTACCCACGGCCTGGCTTCATCAATGATCAGTGCGCCACCAATTTTGTTTCCTCTCTGTCTTGACCCACTTCCTGCCCCAGGATATTTTGCAGAAAATCCCAGACGTTATATTTCACCTGTAAAGTTTCAGTGTGTATCTCTAAAAGGTACAGTTTTAAACATAACCACTGTACCGTCATCAGGGCTCCCCAAGCAAGAATAACTCCATAATAGCATCAAATACCCAGCCCGTGTTCTCACTCCCCTGAGTGCCCTATAAATGGTCTCATTCTGTCAGTTTATTTTCAGATGGGGACCCAAACAGTCCACACATGTATTGTCTGATGTGTCTCCTAGATCTCTCCATCTGGAGGTGCCCCTGCATCTTTGTCCTAAGCAATTTCTCGCTGTTGTCACGGAGGCCAGGCCGTTCTTCCTGCAGACTCCTACGCCCTCTACGCTCTGCATTGTGCTGACCCCATCGTTATGATATGGTCGAGCATATTCTTTATGTACTTCCTGTGTACTACCTGAAATTGGCAAGGAGCTCCCGAGGATTCAAGCCAGTGAGGCATCTAGTATCTGGTCATCTTCTGCCGTACTTAGACGTTCCTTGCCTAAGTTCATTAATTCATTAGAAGTAGAATTCATAGTTGTGAAATGGACATCATAATTTCACCGTTTCTTTTTTATTTGCTAGCTTACTTCTATAAAGAGAAACTTCCCCTCATCAGTTACTTAGTTAACTCTGAAGCACAGTTCATATAGGAGAGGCAGGATACACATGGAATTCCTTTATTTGCCACTTGTCAAAATAATGAGTTGGCTTTCTACTACTCTTCAAAAGTTAGCCATGGGTTTTCTTTTGTACTGCTTTCTTATTCTCCGCACTAAGTGGGCTGAGCCACAGTTGCTGTATTTGCATCCATTCTAGTTACTCTCCTTGCCGAATCGCATTGGCCAGTGAGTCCTTCTGACATGACCCGGGTACCTTTGATAGTGTCCTTGCTTTCTAGGGTGACAAGATGTCCTCACAAGCTCATCCCATGCACCTCCTGCCCCAGACCTGGAAATTAGCCCCTCCTCACGGGAGGCCCAGGTCCCAGGGCAGCCAGAAGGGAGGGTGGGTGTCGACATGTCCAGGAAAGGGAGCTGCGTGCTTGAATGACACGTCCCTCCAGAGGCGGAAAGACAAGGAATCCAGAATATGTGAGGAGGAATGAGCCTCGGGTTGGAGAAGAGATGGTGGAAAAAGGGCAGAGAGCCGTCACTTTGCCCGTGGGCAGGTACGAAGGGAGGGTTCCTCCCTCTGTTCCCCTTTGTCGCAGAAGGGAGTCAGTCAGTTGTGAAAGTGAAGAGGGAGGTGTTTTGGGGAAATGGAGAGAGTTCTGGGGAACCATTGGGAACCCTAGGGAGGGGACAGCAGGTGTGGCCCGGAGGCAAGATGGAAGGTCATGACACGATGAACTTCTCTCAGCGCCCATCTGAGAGGTGGTGCAAGCGTGTCCGTGAGCCCCAGCGGCGCTGAGAGAGGACAGACAGGTGGACAGCTCCACTTGGAAGGGTCAGCTTTCACCGCCCCCAACTCGCAGGGAAGACTCACTCCTTTTCCCTGGTCTTAAGAAAGAGGTAACTCTGACATCTGCTGGAGGGTTGGGTCATCCATGGTAGACAGGCACTAGGAATGCAAACCTACTATGTGCAAAACAAGCTGTGTGCTAGTAGTGGGCATTGCAAGGAGAAATAAGACTGGAAAAAAGGGCCTTCTGCCCAGAAGCTCTGTCTCTGCAGGAAAACCACGAGGCGTGTGCATCCAGGGAGGAGCAGACATTGCCTGGGGAGGACGGAAGCGGGCCGAGGGCTCCGTGTAGGGAGCTTTGAGGATACTGGGCTTCAGAGCTCGTGAGAATGCCTCCAGCTTAGAAAGCAGAAAAGCGTGAAATATTATTAGAGAAGGAAACAGAACGTGTTTCCTGACCGTGAAGGAGTTTCATTTTATCTCCACTGATCAAAAAGCAAGAATTTTAGCAGTATGGGGCGCTCAACCGGTGAGCCGGGGAGATTTTTGGTTCCGTTGCTCATGTTGGTAAAGAACCAAGTGAAGAGGCTCCCACTAGAAGCACGTCTTGTATTCCAGGCAGACAAGAGTCCACACACCAAGGAGCCGTAGCCTGACCAAGAATGGAGGAGCAGTTCTGCTGGGTCCCCAGGGGCCCAGAGAGGAGACGGCCAGGCCTCCGGCCGCCTCGGGCTGCAGATCTCTTGAGTCAACCCTAGTTGACCCTAGTATTCTGTGAGTCACCCCTTCTGTCCCGACCCAAGGCTCTCCTCCTGGATGGGAAAAGTCCAGACGGCAGCCTTAACAGCACTTAGAATCATCCTCGGGGATGTCAGAGAGCTAGATCCCGTCTGCAAAGCAAGAGGTCTACGCTGGGCAGTAAAGTCGCAGTGTACTCATCATCTTTAGAAATGTGGAGAAAAGGCTAAGAGTGGAAAGCAGTTGCCTCTGGGCTGGGAGAAGAGGCACAAAAAGGACAAAGCCGTGTATTTTCAAACAATAAAAATAAATGTTCATGTTAAAAAAAAAAAAAGAACGATGTGCTTAGCCTAGGCAATGGCTTGTTAGCGGTAGGATTTTAGACCCCGTGATACCCGAGTTAGGACGCATTTGGGGGAGAGGAGCTTTGTAAGTCCTAGGATAACACCTAACACTTGAGGCAACTGCCATTTGTGAGGGCGGTCCTTGGCAAACTGCTCGTGTAAGACAGGTGGGCAGATGTCCCTGCTTCCAGGGCCCTGGCAGTTTTTCCTAGTTGAGAGCTTTCTTGCTTTTCTTCTGTATTGGGGTGAGGGGAGTGGTCGCTGGAAGATGCCTGAGTGCCTTGGGCATAGCTGGACCCTGACTCCAGCGGGGCTGCTAGCGAGGCTTTTGCACTGAACGCAGGGACCTTTGCTTCCATCAGCCAAGTGTTCCTGGCGATGGAGCTCCCCTCTGGAGCTCACGTGTTGCCCGAGCCCATCCGCTGTAAATTCCTCCTAGTTTTAAGCCTATAAGGTCATAGCAGGTCAGGGAAAGGGAAATAGGAAGCTGGTCCATCAACTAGGGAGTCACCCCTCAGCTGAGCTAGTGCAGATAAACAGGATAACCAAGTTGGAATATTTTTATAAGGTCTTCAGCAAGGCTCAATACTTTTCAGCCTAGGTGTGGTTTGGTAAAATATGTGTTATAAACCAAGGGACTGTACTTTAAAGCTCCGTCTGGGTCTGTATTTGGTGCTTTACCCAGAGAGGGTACTTCTACGTGAAACAATATGTTAACAGCCTGGTGGGAGAATGCAATTACAGTGGGCCCTCTGTATCCTTGGGTCCTGCATCTGTGGATTCAACCAACCGTGGATGGAAAACATTCGAAAAAAAAAAAAATTCCAGAAAGCTCCAAAGAGCAGAACTTGAAGTTGCCGCACACCAACGACTTTTGACACAGCACTGACATTGTATTAGGTATCAGAAGTCATCTAGAGATGATTCAAAGTATACGGGAGGATGTGTGTAGGTTATATGCAAATAGGCCATTTTCTATAAGGAACTTGAGCATCCTTGGAGTTTGGTATCTGCGGGGTGGGCATCGGGGGGAGGGTACTGGAACCCCAACAGAAACCGAGGGACAATTGTACACCTGTTGTCTCTGCCAAACCTTAGCGGTCTTGCCTGCCCATCTTTTCCCAGCCAACACGGAGCCTGGGAAAGTCCGACCTTGCACAGCGAGGGTCTTTGCCCAGTCAGCTGAGTCTACCAGGGGGTAGACAGGGGGTGACAGTCCACAGAGGCAACTCCTCACAGCCTCCACTAATGACCTCGGCTCTTGCGGTGGTCACAGGAAGGCTTGGTCCCGGGGTCCTCCAGGTGCTACATTTTCTAGTTCACCCATTGTTTAACTCCTACGGTTGAAACCATTAGTTTTTAAGCTTTATAATCAAAATCCTTTCTAAAAATAGACTCATGTAACTCAATCATAAATGCAATGTATTGGCTATGGTATTTTTTCTTTACTGTCACTCATCTTTCTGAACACCAGCCATGATCCCGCAGTGTACGGTGGCCTGGCAGGAACCTGGAATCTGGGGCAAGATGCAGGTGCAAATCTTGACTCCACGCGTAGTGCTGGGGGACCCTGGGGACACCACTTCAACCTCCTGAGCACCAGGGCTTCCCGGGGCTGACTTGAGGGTGAAGGAGGTCATGTGTTAGGATGGGGGCTCCACGAAGGCAGAGATTTTTTTACCCTTTTTTGCCCAACGGTGAACCCTTATCACCTAGAACACCTGGCACAGCGAAGACACTCAACAAACCTCGGTTGTTGAATGACGAGTCACAAGTGTGAGAGCACAGAAGCTGTGGAAGCACGGCAAATGAGTGTGAATAATTCTCATTCGAGGACATAGGTTGGGGGTTGAGGGTGAGAGAGAAGTACAGAGTCCCTTTCCTCAGCTTAAATGGTTGATTTGCCATTTTGTCCTAAAGAAATGGAGTTTGTTTCGCCGCTTGCTCATCTTCAGTATGAATCCGGTTAAGGTTTGCTTATGTGGCATAAAGTTAATAGAGGTTTCAAAGCCAAATATGCCATCAAAGTTCCTATGGGTCACTTCACAGCCATCCTTCTGCCGGCAAAACAGGAGCCTCGGTGGGAGGACAGAGTGCTGCCTCTGTACCCGGGAGAGTCAGAGTGGAGCCCAGCCCCCAGCGGCCACGTGCCCCCCGCACGTGGACGGCAGAATCCCCGGCCTGTCTGCGGCCACGGCTGTGCCCACGCTGGCGCTACGAGGTGTGTCACGCCAGGAATGCACTTATGTGCCTCAGGTCCTGTTCCTCTAATGTCGGGGCACCGAGTCCTCCAACCTGTAAGACGCTGTCCCTGTTACAAAGATGACGAGGACGGTCCCGGGAGCTCACTATTAAGTTGGTCCAAAACCACAGAGAACCTCAAGCCACAGAACCTGAAAATCCCCCCAAATCCTTAACAGGTCACAAATTTTCTGGTTTTGACTTAAACAACAATTTAAAAACTTGGGGGAAAAAAATCATGCTTTTTTTTATATTATAATTTTTATGAACCAAACAATATTTTGAACATAAAGGAACAAATCAAAGCAATGCAGTGGTGAAATGATCCTTACCTAACTGATTTTGCTTAACAAACGCATATTTTTACACTTGCATTCTTTTCGATGGGGAAACTTTCAGGGCCCCTGCACAGAGACCGTGTACCCAGTGTGATAGATAGATGAGTTCCAGCACTGCCTGGAGGTGGTGGCCAGGGGCCTATCGTGGTCCAAAGTGGATCCCCGCCACTTTGGTGCTGAATCTCGGTACTTGGATGGTGTGGATGCCAGTCTAGGAAACCTGAAACTACCAGCCTGGTTTAAGACCTTCCTGACTCTCCTCTCTGTAGAGGGGGAAGGAAATGACTTCTTCATCTCTCCTGACGACTGTATTTGGTCCTCAATTGCCTAGAGGCTTGTCCTAGCAGCTAGAGCATCAAAGACTGGGCCTGGGGAGGAGAGAAAGACATAACAGACGAGCAGGTACGCCAGAGCCATAGAGGAGAGGCCAGCACCCAGAGCTGAGAAAGGGCTTTTGGGGGGTCATCCCAGAGCAGGGGGGGAATGAGGTACCCAGAAAAGACACCTGAAATGGTATTTTCTTAGTAACACAATGGAGTACAATTTCCTTAAGTAACGCTCCCTACATCCTTCAAACTTGTATTAAACATTCCCATTCATTCTTTTATCAGATCTTGATTGAGTCGAGATAATTTTGGTATATCCTTAAGGTGACATACTTTTCAGTCTTTTAAGCACTTTTGAAGAAGTTTGGACATGTCACCCCATAATGGTAAGTGATAATGGCAAGTGATAAAACGACTTCAGTTAAGTACACACATTATATATACCCATTCAAAAAGCCTGGGAGGCTGTGCACCAGACGCCAGCAGTGGCACCTCTCTCTGGGAGGTGGGGTTAGTGGTCATCTTTACTTTCCTCTTTATACTTTACTGTATTTCCCCAATTTGCCAAGAGTGTTTAGTAGTTTTTAATAATCCGAGCCTAGGCTCTGCGCTAGACTGCAGGGTGTCAAGGCCCTGGGACCCTTAGGGAGGCTGACCCCGAAACACAAGTAACAACTATGCAAGGAGGGCAACAGGCACAGCCAGAGGGGTAGTCAGAAGGGGCCTGAAGCAGTCGGGAAAGGCGTCCCCAGGAGGTGACATCTGGGTAAGGTGTTAAAGTTGAAGAACTATTCCCCTGGTAGAGAAACAAGACCCAGGTAGACATACATGGACCTCTGAGGGTGTCCTGGAGAAACGTGATCTAAATAGTTAACAACAGCTAATGTAGATGGAGAATGAGCCTTAGGGAAAAGTGCTTATCTTCACAAATAATCAAGGAAGTACAAAGTAAGGGCACCAGGAGACGCTGTTTTGCCCAGCAAATTAGCAAAGAAGAGAAATGACTTACAGCAGACCACGCAGCAGCAGGAATGGGTCACTCTGCTGGAGAGAGCAGGCCCAGGCCGGCCGTCCTAAAAGGCAATGTGGTAGTAGGTATTTAGTCCTAAGTTTCCTTCCCAGCAGCCCAGTAACTCTTCATTCTCTATAGCCAAATTCTAGAGTCGGATTCGAGATGTGGACGGAGATCTCTGCACTCCGGTGTCATTTCTTTATTTGGGGAAGTAGGTTCCCAGGTATTTGTGTGTGACTTTGCTACATCACTGACACATATGAATATATATTCTTCTGTATGCATCAAATATTGTACAATCAGTGAATTAAAAATGTGAGTTACGGGCTTCCCTGGTGGCGCAGTGGTTGAGAGTCCGCCTGCCGATGCAGGGGACACGGGTTCGTGCCCCGGTCCGGGAAGATCCCGCGTGCCGCGGAGCGGCTGGGCCCGTGAGCCATGGCTGCTGAGCCTGCGCGTCCGGAGCCTGTGCTCCGCGACGGGAGAGGCCGCAACAGTGAGAGGCCCGCGTAATGCAAAAACAAAACAAAACAAAAAAATGTGAGTTAAACTTACACATTACATTTCTCCAGCATCTGCCATTTCCAGGGCATTCTCATCCTCATCGTCTTATGTGGTCCTTGCGACCTCCTGAAGGTTGGGTAGGGTAAGCCTGACTCTGGGAAGAGCGGCCTGCAGCCTCCCCACCTGCTCAGAGAGACTGATCCATCCTTAGGCCTAGAAGGTGCAGCCCCTTGTACCATGGGATCTCCCATGACCTCTACCACTGGCCAGAGCATGGTGACAGGTAATATCCAACATAGAAGAAAACTTCCTGTCCACTAGTCGGAAAGGACGTCCATTCTAGGTTGAGGCACTAACATGTGGCCATCAGATATCATAGTTTTGGTAATTTTTTAAATAGCATGGATTAATGTCAAACTTGCCCCAAATGGGTCTGTACTTTTTCTTCCCTCATTTCCTCATAACCCCTAGTATATGACCAGGGACCCAGCACACACTAAGCCATAGTTATTTAACTGACATACTGAGAGAGCCCCTGGAAAATGGAATCTGATTTAAGGAGAATAAAAAAACAAGATATGAGCTAGAAGAAAAAAAGAATGAGAAATTGATATACTTTACCTTTTTTTTTTTCTTTCCCAAGTGTTGCATAAAGTACAACTCTGTTACAAAATGCTACCTAACACCACGATCACAAGCTTCTTTGATTGAGGACTTACTATGTGCCGGGCACTGCTATGAGGGGGGGTGAGGGGAGCACAGGGGAGCACAGTCTATGCCCTCAAGTTGCCGCCCAACATGAACTCGAGCCGGCCCAACTTCCTGATGTCTCCTAGCTCTACCCTGTCTGACTGCATGAACCCGTCCGCCCACTGCTGCTGCTGAATTACTGAATAATCCCACTACCTGGATGGAAAAGAATTTACTTCCTTTCTGGACTACAGCATTCTCAGTATCCTTCCATGAAACCGCATACCTCACATAGGTGTGTAGGGGTGTGTGTGTGTATCTGTTTATTTCCTCCTTGTCAGTTGTCACTTTTATAAGAGACATAACCTCAAACAGTTAAAAAAGTTCCTTTTACGTAAGAATCTACTCGTCTGTATCTTTCTAGAAATTTCGGTCTCTTCCCACCCTCATGTGTATCAGTGCTAATGGATATAAGCATTAAACATAATGTGTTTTTCACAGACTAACTTCTGATTGTCACGATTACCTGGTTGAACCATCTTTGGCAGTTTGATCCTCTCCGGGAAGACACAATTGAAAATGACCAAGACAACCTGACGTCAGAACTTCCCCAAAGACCCATGGATGTATACAGAACGTGCTTGGTTACTATATGAGTAACCACAGTGTAATTATTAACAATAATAGCTAACATTTACTAAGTGCTGAGTAACAATAATACAATTAGTAATAATAATAGCTAACATTGACTAGGTGTTATTGTGTGCTAGGCCCATGCTAAGCTCATTATAAACATCTTATTTAGACCTCACAACAGCCCTAAAAGGGCAGTGAACTATTACCTCAGTTTTACAGATGGGTAAATTGGCTTCAGAAAGAAGCAAACAGAGCTAGGATTTCAAACCTGGGTCTGACTCCTACCCACTAAATGCCATAAAAACTCCATTTTAAAAAAGAAGTTACAAGGCCTGTGTTTTTATATCTACCTATAGATATACCTAAAAGTGTATGTTTATAAATGTGCATATATATATATATATATAAAATAGTTCCATTCTCAAGAACACAAGTATTTTAATAAACAACCACACATTTCCACACTGAGGATGGGCCTGAATTCATTTCGTTGAAAGTCCCTGCTTTTGGTCTGAGCAGTTTGTAAACAAACACAGAAACAACCCTGTTTGCATTTTGCCCACTCCCCTCTGCCTTGTCCTCCACGGTCCAGAAGGGACAGGCTCCGGGCCTCAGCCAGTCGCCATGGCAACTGCCAGGCATCCCCGACCCAGCTCGGAGGTGGGTCAGAAAGCTGAGGAACAGGGGAAGCGGACCCCCAGGAGGCCTCCAAGTCACCTTCCTCCCCCGGGGCGGTCACACCGCAGACGCGGAAGCCACTATCCCCACAGCCCCTCTGGGCAGAACCACGGATCGGGTTTCCTTCACTCCTTTTGGCGGGGGTGCGAGAAGTAGAGAGAGGAGGGTCTCATTTATATTTAAGAAAAGCAAGAAGATAATTTCTGCCTGGGGGAAGGGAGCTGGGAGGAACCGTGGTCCTTCACCTCCTCGGCTCACCTGAAGCCGTGCCGCCTCGCCCCTCCCTTCTCCACGGAGGGCTCATCTGCGCACGCTCCCTGCGGTGGGGGGGGAGGGGGGAGGGGGGAGGGGGAGGGGAGGGGAGAGGATGCGAACCCCCTTCCCGGGGGTTGATGGGAACGGCCGGCTGGGGGAGTAGGGGAAGTGCCTCCCTGTCAAGGTTGAGAAGTAGGATTTCCTCCTTTTTCCAGTGAAGAAACTCCTCCTAGTGAGGCCTCACCTTTTTGTCTCAGGGAAAGGATGAGCTATGCCACAGTTTCGCAGGCCTTCAGATTTTGAAATCGCTGCTTCTGTGATCACCAAGTACTTGCGTGTCACGTGGGCCTTAAGGGTCAGGGAGTTTGGGGCTGCCCGGCACCAGGCTGGCCGAATGAGGTCTTTCTGGACTACGCAGGTCTCATAGGGAGAGGGTAGGTGGGGCTTTCTACCTGCCCTGAGCCGGGAGCAACCTCTTTCTGGAAGGAGTTTCTGGGCTCTTTGCTGCAGGAGGCTGGGAGGCCAGTCCTGATGTTTACCTGATCTTGCCTTATTTGGACGATTGCTAAACCTGCAGGGTAATGAAATTACTATAGATTGACTGGAAGATTTGGTGGGTGGGGAGGATTCTGACTAATTTGCATAAGCCATAAATCCAGTTGTAAATTTTAGGATCTAATAATTCAATGGCTAGGCACCCGGCTGCTTATGATGCGATCCCGGGCAGGGTGTGCGTAAACCACTTTCTGAGTCTTTTAATCGAAGGCTCTTTGAGCCAGTGGTTCTCTGCTTGGTAGATGGTTAAAGTCACTCCCAGAAAAGCATAGTTATTCCTTTAAATCAGAGATATGGGCAGGCAGTAGAGTGTAGTGATTTACAGCAATAGCTTGAGTCAGATGGCATGGTTTGAATCCCACTGGCTGTGTGATTTTGAGCAGTGTCTTTACCTCTCTGTGGCTCCATTTCCTTAGCTGTACAATGGAAAAATGACAGTGAGGATTTGTTAAGATAATTCACATATAAAACTCTTCAAACACTGCCAGCACAGAGTCAGAACTTAGCAAACATTACTCACTGGCATTTTTAGAGAAAATTTGAAAACTGAATTCCTGACATTTATTTTTATATGCAAAAAAGCTGGGCTTCCCTGGTGGCACAGTGGTTGAGAGTCCGCCTGCCGATGCAGGGGACATGGGTTTGTGCCCCGGTCCGGGAAGATCCCACATTCCGCGGAGCGGCTGGGCCCGTGAGCCATGGCCGCTGAGCCTGCGCCCGGAGCCTGTGCTCTGCCGCAACGGGAGAGGCCACAACAGTGAGAGGCCCACGTACCAAAAAAAAAAAAAAAAAAGCTAACATCTGGTTGCATATTCTTGATTGTATTACCATTCCAGATCTCTAATATTTAAAATATTTTGAGGTATTATTATAAAAAGACACACCCCACTGTAATAAATGTGGCAACTGACAAGTATAAAGAAGAAAATCATAGCCATCTGTCCTTCTAAAGTCCCCAATTTTTCCCACAAGAAAAACTGTTAATTTGGGGTGTTTACAATCTTTTTATCTTTGCAACTAACAAACAGTATAATTGTAGGGTCTTGTGTGTTAATTTGCCTGTACATTGTTTCTTTTTTCAGTAAGTGATGGATTTGGGCCTGAGATGTGGTTAAGATTGCAACCTTCCATTATGCTATTGTTTCAGAGGGAAACGTTGGCATGCTATGTGTGTTCTGGAAGATCTGTCGATTATTCAGCTATTCACCTCATGGATTTGGCCTTTGTGTTTACTCAGGCACTGCTACCCTGCCCCATCTTCCCATCCCCCAGCAACATCACACAACACACCTGGGAGGAGGGTGGGTGGGTGTGAGGAGAACTTTCTATTAGTGATATGTGATTTCTTTGTTAGATCTTCCTTGGTGGCATTATATAGCTATCATAATAAATAACAATACATTAATAAAGTACCATTTTTGATCCCCAGGGCAGCTCTTCGAGTTTGGAAGGGTTTATTCCCCTCAGTTTACAGAATAGGAAACTGAGGCTCAGGGCAGGTGAGTTGCCTGAGGTCATCAAAGCTAATAGGCCATGGGAACCCAGAATTTGACATTGGGCATTCTGGCTCTAGGTGAGTAATATTTCCACTAAATGATGATGACTTTAAGACCTGTTTTCCCTCCATTTAGATCAATTTTTAAAAATACTTAAATATTAGATTTAAATAAATAAAAAGTTGGGGTTATTATTATTGTTGAAGGTATTAAATCTCAAAAGCAACTAAGAGCACCATACAATATTTAGATTTAAGATGAAACACAGTTATTTGTATAATTTGCAAAAACACATTAAAATTGGATATACAAATGTACGATGGCCAAACCATATATAGAAATAGAACTCTGGCCCACAAGTTGCAGCAACAAGCCCAGGAAACCAACCCACTATCTACAGTAACCATCGCAAGAAGCCAGCCTACTGTAGGCCAGACTGGCAGGAAGTCAGTTGCTAGCTCTACTAACTGATCCAGTAACAAACAATAACCCCTTTAACAATCGGCTCCAAATGGCCAGGACTTGATTATAACTGAGAGGTACCCTAATTTTTGCCCTGCCCCTTCCCCCTTAGGACCAACCAGAGAAAGCTGAGTTTTTACTGTAACCAAACACATGGGATGTCTCGTTCTCGTGAGCCCTCTGGCAGCTTTCCCACACCCACAGCCTGCAGTCAGGGCACCAGCCCCTTTCCTTTTTCCCACTATAAAGCTTTTCCCACTCCTTTGCCTGCCTTTGAGTCTCTGCCAAAATGCAAGTGATGGTGGCTGAATCCCTTGCTATAGCAAGCCGTGAATAGTCTTTGCTTGTTCTCATTGGGTGGTCTTTGTTTACTTCCACACACAAAGTAGAGATTCTTTTAAGTAAAAGTGATAAAGGAAAAACATATTTCCATTTCACCAGGGGATCTAAAGGCCCGTATGGACTGGATTTCCTTGGCTTGGTTGAGCATCCACTGTGTGCAAAACATGAGGTGCTGAGGGGGAAACGAAGATGAGGGCGACATGGCTCCTGATACCCAGAAATCAGACAACCACCCAGATGACTGTCACATGAGACAGAACTTGTCTTGTGTATTTGATGAAGATGGTTCAAGGTACGATGGGAATTGAGAGAGACAGTGAGCACAGCTAACTTGAAGGATCAATAGAAACTGCAGGAGGGAGGTGTCCAACATTTAGAACAAAAAGTTAAAAATACAGAGAAATATGGTTATTATATACTAATGAAAACTCACTACTTAAAATTAAATTTTGCATGTTGTCACACTCAGACCTTTAAAATATATAGGTAGATGGATGGATGATAGCCAGACAGATGATACAGAGCTGAAGTCCTTTCCTCTTTCTCTAAGGCCCATTCCCCTCTTCCTCCACGAGGGCACCCTTATCATGAATTTGGAGCTTTTTCTGGAAGTTGTCTCTTATCCAGTCTTTGATGAATGGCTATGACTTTTGATAGGCAAGGCTGGGGGAAGGAAGACTTTCCAGGGAGAGAGTCTGGCACAGGCAGAGGCATAGAAGTGGGGAAGTGAAGGATGTACTGGGGCAAGTGCCTGTGGTTTTCTTTTGTCTGAAGCATCTAAACCAGTATAGGAAGGGGATGGTGGGCCGTGAGGCTGAGAGGATGACTTAGGGCTTGAACGTGGAGGGACTGAACGCCAGCGGATAAGGCTGCTCTGCATTTGGGCTTCGGAGTAGAGGAGGAACGTGGGGTGGTGAAGAGTACCAAAGGCTGGAGATAGAGAGGCTGAATTAGAGACCACTGCTAGAGCTTACAGGCTGGGATCAGGGCTGGTGACAGACGAGTTGGGAAGGAGATCATGAGGGGCCCTGGGCAGGCCGAGGGTCAGATGACCGGAGGGAAGCTAGGACGAGGGGCCCATTAACGAGTGGGAGTGAGTGTCAATGTGCAGGTGTATGTGTGCGCGTCTGAGTGATTGTCTAGGCGTGTGTGAGGGAGCGAGCTCCATATGGGAACCCCAGGGGGCTGGACTCACACCTAGGGTGGAGGAGAGACGTCAAACCCTGACGGGCATCAGGGTAGATTGCACCTGCTAATAGGTCGGAGCTGACTCCTTGAGTCAGGAGGAGATGTTTACAAACACGAGGAAAGATCTCGAAGAACACATCTCTGTGGACCGCCAACACCGAAGGATCAGAAGAGCTCAGAAGGGTGAAGAGGGCCTGCCGAGGGACCCGAGGAACCAGTGGCCGGGGCTGGGAAGGGGCAGTGCCCAACCCTAGGCAGGGGTGAAGGCCTCAGGAGAACTGGGCCGACGCGCTTCCTGCACCCCTCCTCGTTGCAGCATCACCCAGCAGCTGGTTAAAGGGGGCCAGCCACGTGGTGTCCAGGTTAGCGAGCAGGTGGGTACCCAGTACGTCTCGGGCCCCGCTCCCTCCCTCCTCTTGCGCGACGATTGGCCGAGGCTCCCCTTCTCGTTGCTATGACAGCCCCCGAAGGCTGCCATTGGCTTCTCCCTACGCCTTCCCGCCCCAGGCCCCGCCTCTCTCCCGTCCGAAGCGGCGATTGGTGGATGCATCCCGTTGCTATGACAGCATGCGACGGTTAACAGTGACTCCTACCCCCACCTTCCGGCTTCTACGCCCCAGTTGGGAGGAAGGCGGGCCTGGCCGCGTCTCCGTGGCGACGGTGGACGCGGTGCAGGCAGCTGGTACCTACCGACTAGAAAGGCTGAGGCGGCAGCCGGGATCCAGACTGGGGCGGGATCATGTCGGACCTGGGCTCTGAAGAGTTGGAGCAGGAGGGAGAGAATGATCTTGGGGTGAGATCTCCGGGCAAGAGGGAGGCTCCCAGGGGTGCGCGGACCCTTGGAAGCCGGTTTCGGAGAGTGGGGTGGCCTGGAGGCCAGCCACAGTCCCACTGGGAGGCCCAGCCAAGAACAAGGACCACGCAGGCCACAGCGGGCGCTGCGTCCTGCAAGATGGCTGTGAAAGGTGAAACGTTATGACGTCCGCCTGCCGGCCGAATCCCTTCTCGCTCCCCCCTCCACCAATTCCTCCTATCGTTAAAGGCAAAGATTTCCAAATCCAAGGCTTTGGAAGCGTCCTCTTCCCTGCTGTCACCCTTCATCGAGGTAGTTTCCTTGGGTGGCTGGGTCATCCCAAGCTACCATACTATTCTTGAATTTATTTTTCTATATTATTCTGAAACTATTTCTGTAATGGAGCCTGGCTCCTCAGGATTAAAGGGAGATGAAGGAAAGCTGCTTCCTGGCAGCCTTCAAGAAGTGCTAAGGAGGTCCCAGGCTCAGCGAAGGCTTCCTGGTCTGTAATCACATGTGCTTTCTTCACTCTTGTTGGAAATGACCCGGGTCGTTGGAAATATTTCCTGGTTTAGACAGCAGAGAGGAGGTAAGGGATGCACATTCAGTGATGTGAACTGGGATCCATGTGGGCATATTTGTACTGCCCGAAGCCAGAGGGTGACTATTGCCTGGCTGGCAGTTTGGGAACCTCATCCGCTGTGTGTGTGAAGGGTACAGAGTTGAAATAGTTTCAGAATTACCTGAAAAATCTAGCACCCCTGCTGAGATAGATGTGCTTGCTCAGACCTTTTTTACTAGCTCTGCACACCCATCTTCCGGCTTCTGCCTGATTTGCTGCTCAAGACAAGCACCTCTGTGCACTGGAGCCACCTGGCCAGTAGGGGGCGGCGGAAGTGCCTGGGATGTACGCATCCCGGGACAGCCAGCAGCTAGTGCTAAAAGGCAGGACAAACTGCAGTGATCTACACTCCAGAACCCCCTGTGCGATGAGGCTGAGTCTGGGACATCACCCGACATCACCCATGCTTGGCAGCCGCCTCCTTCACGTCTGTTTTCACACACCCTTTGCTGGTTTCTCCTGGGAGCACTTAAAAAAAAAATCTCTCTCCAAGGTCTGCTTCTGGGGAACCCAAGCTACATCACCTTCCCAGTAAGCTTTCTGGTTCGTCCCCTCAAATGGTCCTACCGATCTGTAACTTTTTAGTGCCCATAATTTTCAGGTTCGATTCACAGTTGGGGTCATTTTCAAGGGTTCTCTTCCTATTCAGGCAGCCCAGCATCTCAGTACTGGGTGTACTGAGAGGTCTTTGGGGCGGCAGGAGGAGCCGTTTGTACACTTGGACTTAGACTGACCCTGAAACAAGTTTGTAAGGTTATAAAATTCTGCCTTATAATCTGAGCATGAATTTCAGAGCCAAACAGTGGAGCCAAAGCACAAGAACTGCAAACATGTTTGTTTCTGAAGCCCTTGACTTAACGTGTCTGAGTTTGTGTGTAATGTCTATCCAGATCCAGCGCCACGGCAAATCATTGCTCTATGCCCTCGCCCTTTCATCGTTCATTATTTGCACTCTACACTCATGTATTAGGTGCTCGAGAAACGTTTATTTCATGAAGGGTCAAGAAAATAGGGAAGCGGCAAGCTTGCATTATGTTTTTTATTGATTTACTTTTAAGATAGATTAATTATCTATCTTAGCTATGAGCGTTTGAACCTTAAGTCTCTTGATAAGGAGTTCAAAAGTAAGATAAACTAAATTGAGTTGGGGGACTCAAGTTGACAACTGAGCCCAGTTTATTCCTCAGCTCCCCCTGCCCCTCTCCCACCATCAGAGCTTCCTTGAAGGTCAAAGCTGGCTTCAGGCCACAGACACCCCAGGGATGACTTGCACTTTAAGTTCTGTATTATTGGAGGAAGGTGGGTTTAGGACACTTTCCACCTGCAAATGCTACTTCAAACGTGTTCCTATAAAGAACACAGCTTGGAGCACCTCGCATTTTCCTCAAAATGGTCAGTTTTGTTTACAGCATAAAGGATTATCATAATACATTGGAGGGAGAGAGTGAAAGTCCCACCATGGACAGGTGCCAGCTGTGTGACCTTGGATAGATGCTCCATGTCACCCAGGTCTGGTACCTACCTCACCTGTAAGACAAGGCCAAGGATTGGGAGGATGCAATGGAATACTATTTATAAAATGCCTAACACATAGTTAGTGCTTTTATTTATTTTATTCATTTTTTTAAAAATTTATTTTGGCTGCTCTGGGTCTTCATTTTGGCACGTGGGATCTTCCTTGCAGCATGCAGGATCTAGTCCCCCAACCAGGGTTCAAACCCAGGTCCCCTGCTTTTGGAGCACAGAGTCTTACCCACTGGACCACCAGGGAGGTCCCTGGTTAGTGCTTAATAAATGGTAACTGCGATCGTCTTGTTTTCTTCGGTCCAGGAATACGAAGGGGAGCGGAACGAGGCCGGTGAGCGGCATGGACACGGGAAAGCGAGACTGCCCAATGGGGACACGTATGAAGGGAAATACGAACATGGTAAAAGGCACGGCCAGGTCAGAATCGGTGGCTTGAGTGGGTGGTTTACCCAATTTAATACTCTGTTAGCAATGATTAAATTCAGGATTGACATGAATTATATAATCAATGTGTTTCAGGGGACCTACAAATTTAAAAGTGGCGCGCGGTACATTGGAGAATATGTTAAAAATAAAAAACACGGTCAAGGGACTTTTATCTATCCAGACGGATCAAGATATGAAGGTAAAATGTTACCACAAAGCAGACTTCCGTGTTGTGGAGGACTTGGGGGTGGAACTTGTCTGGGGATGCTGAGACACACATGAAAGCTTCAAGTTCCCCAGTCATTCAACAAATACGATGCAGAAACCAGAGAGCCTTGTAATTAGTGAACTGATCCACAGGGGGACATGTGACTGTCCCTGTGACCTGCACATTCCCTCCTGGGGACCCACGCGCTGAGAGAGGCTGCTGGGCGAGCACGGACCTCGGGGAGTGGGTTGGACTCAGGTCAACTGGTGCTCAGTAGGAGAGTCTTCTCCTTGGAGCTGTTCTTGCTGTCTTCCATTTCTGACCAGCCCCTCTTCTGATGAGCACACTGTTGGTTTAGATGGTGGTTCCTTCACTGAAGGCTTCTGATCTGGGAGGCGTTCTGCCTCGTTAAAGTGGCGTTCTTACCTCTGCCGCAGTGCGTTACGTGCCAATGTTATGTGGCTCAGGAAGACTCTTGTCCCCTTATTTCCAAGAACCGCACTGCCGCCCCACCCACCATTGTCACCTGGTGTGACGACAGTGTGACGTCTCACCCCAAAGACCGGTGAAGGCCGTTCCTAACCCAGGGAGAGACACGAGCAGGGGTGGGTTGTGAGCCTCGCCAACGGTGTGCAAACGTTATGTTCTGGGCTGCTTTTCTGGGAAGAAGTTATCTAGTTTTCATCAGATTTCCAAAAAGGTCTGTGAGCCCGGCCCTGGAACTGGTGTGACAGTAGGTGTGACCTGGTTCACGGGACCCCATCCCTCCCTGCCTCAGCCTTCTCCCCTGCAGTGCGAGGATCAGATGAGTGAACACACGCGAGATGCTCAGAACCAGACCTGAGGGATCGTGTGTGTTCAGTCAATGTCGGTGGGCGACAATGTAGCTTGTGCGATAGCAGCGCTTCTTAGCACGGACTCCACCCTCTGAGGGTGTGGGCTGGAGCTGCAGGACTGGTGGCCACATAAAACCGGAACTGAGGCTTCTGCTGGAATCCGACACCCGGGTGGACAGTGTCACTGCTGTTCCTACTAGAGATGGAATTTCTCTTTGGTTTCGTTTCATAAATCTTAGAAGCCTGGCTCCAGACGTAGGACCCATCTGCTTTTTAAACCAACTCGACACAATCTAATTTAGGATTTAATTCTTTCCAGAGTCTGATGAACCTAATCTCATTATTATCATTTTGATTTCAGTGTAGATGTTAATCTAATTTGAACAACATATATATTTTTATATATTGTGTATGAGAAGATGTATGCATGTGTAGAGATACATATATACGCACTCAGAATAGGGGGTTGAAGGAATTTTTACTGTGAAGGTTATTAGCTAACATATAAAACGTCTTTGGAGGCAGTTGTAAGTTGCCGTGTCTCCTTATGGTTTTGTACCTTAATGGGTGCAGGGCGCAGTCACTGCCTAGGGATTTCTTCTCTGAGGTCAGAGGCTAAGTACTCATTTTAGCTCAGTAAGTCAACAGTCTTCCAGCCCAAAACCCAAGTTAACATGGGACTTCTTCACCACTGCTTTGGCCGAAAGGGGTGCAGACCGGCTCATGGCCGCTTGGTGAGGATGCTCAACACAGGTGTGCAGGGGGGGCGGCCCCAGGCGCTGGAGCAGGTGCGAGGTGGGAAACAGATTGAAATGCCGGCAAGTGGCTGAGAATAGACCACCGAGGCTCCGAGTTGTTGCTGGATCACTGAATGCACGCGAGGCAGCAGGGGTGTGGAGCTGGGGCCACTGTCCATAGGGCAGCAAACCCTGGCTTGAAGCCTTGCTGTGCCGCCGGCCAAGTGGGAAAAAGCCGCTGTTAGCACATGCAGGCGACAGTGGCCCAGTACATACACCTGCCAGCCTGTCCCCCCGGAGGCCCGGCTCAGCCTCCCTCTGCCGGCTCCCCGCTCCAGGTGTCCATCGGTCTGGCCAAGAGGCAGGGACGGAGGGGGGTCAGAGTGGGCAGGGGCAGCGGTGAAGGGCGGAGCTGTTTCCTCCTGACCCCTGCTTTTGTGTGGCCCTTCCAGGGGAGTGGGCGGACGACCTGAGGCATGGCCACGGCGTGTACTACTACGTCAACAATGACAGCTACACCGGGGAGTGGTTTGCTCACCAAAGGTTCGGTTCTCCCCCTGGGCCCACAGATCAGTTCACGTCATGAGCACATGACGGTGACTAAGCAACAGAATCATGACCGGAGAGCCCACTGGCCAGCTCTGCCCCACGGCTCATGGCTTTAAGGCCAGAGTGGGAGCAATGCACTGCTGCGCGGCTACAGGTTCCCGGGAACCCACCCAAGGGCCCTGGGCCACGGAGGGCACAGGAGAACCTTCTGGGCGCTGAGTTGCAGCTCCCAGGAGCCCTGCCTTTTCCTCCTCCTGATAGGCAGGAGGCCACCACTGTCCAGCAGGGATGCCTGCTCTCAGCTGGGGCCACGAACAGGAGGTGTGCTTCGATTGGGCCCAGATATAGAAGCCACTTGTGAGCCCGCCTCAGCCTAGGCGCCCCCTTGATTCAAATGTGTGTCTCAGGGCTTCCCTGGTGGCGCAGTGGTTGGGAGTCCGCCTGCCGATGCAGGGGACACGGGTTCGTGCCCCGGCCCGGGAAGATCCCACATGCCGCGGAGCGGCTGGGCCCGTGAGCCATGGCCGCTGAGCCTGCGCGTCCGGAGCCTGTGCACCACAATGGGAGAGGACACAGCAGTGAGAGGCCCGTGTACCACAAAAACAAAAACAAAAACAAATGTGTGTCTCATAAACCTGGAAGGGTTTTCACTGCAACGGAACCGAGTGCATCGCTATCCTCATCTTCACCAGGCACGGGCAAGGCACCTACTTCTACGCGGAGACGGGCAGCAAGTACGTGGGTACCTGGGTGAACGGCCAGCAGAATGGCACGGCCGAGCTCATCCACCTGAACCACAGGTACCAGGGCAAGTTCTTGAACAAAAATGTAAGTCAGCGGGCAGCGATGTTTGCCAATGAAATAAGCAACACCCTCCTCCCCGAGCCTGTGTAAATGTGTGAGCAGAAAATAGGACAAACCCAGGCAAACCCTCCCACCCCCTCCAGATAGGGAAACAGGGCAGCTGTGCTGAGCTCCGAGCCTCACTGATACCCACAGAGGGCGGGGCGGGGGCGGGGGAAGCTCGGCCATTTTCTCTGTGTCTCAGTAGCATCCATGCTCTCTCCCAGCAGCGGGAATCATTATAGCACTGGGGGCATCTTGACCTTGGTCTCATGAGTAAATTGGATATGAAATACGTATTTGTCTGGAACGACTGAGCATTTCCTCCAGTTGAGCCTGTGGGTGTTTTGACTTCCTTTCCCCCGGGAGGCCCGCAGCCGGAGCCGCAGGGAGGAAGACCCACCAGGTCCTCCCTGGAGCCCCACACCCACCCGCCTGCTCCAGGTGGTGGTGCAACTGGAGGCCTTGGGTCTGAAGGTTTCCGGTTTGCCGTACCTGTGATGGGTCATTTCTGTTTGGAGGACTCTGTGGCCTTACCTGTCCTTGTTGCCCGAGCCCTGATGGGACGCAGAGAAACCCTGAATAATTTGGAACCTACCTACCACCCTGCATTTGCCATGTAGCCTTGACCAGGGGTTGAGCAGAAACTTTCCCCAAAGAAAGAGTTTGCTGAGCAAATGAAAGGTGTTAAGAGTTTGACAGAGGAACATCTAACTGATTTAATAAAGTAGCCTCAGACCCTTAAAACTCAGTTTTCATTTCCATGTAATTCACTCCCTAATTGCAGACTCTGCTTTTAGTCTTTGTAAGTGTAGGCACGTTCTCCTCAAATCTGTACATGGAGTACGTCACTCCCAGCAAAATCTCATGAGATATTTTTCGGCACACGGAGGTGGGTGGAAGAAAGAGAATTTGATACCAGTTAATTGGGAGGAACCAATGAATGCTGCGAACCTAGACTCATGTGAGGAGTAAGAGCAGAGTGGGGCTTTGTTCTGCTAGTTAGAAAAAGACTTTAAAGTTGTGCCAGAGCGTAGTTCCAACCGTGAAACGCCCAGACCCTGGATCCCCCCCGCCCACCTCAAGCATCGTGAAGGCTTACACATACAGCTTATACAGAGTTACAGCATGGGGATTTTAATTACATAAATAGAACCACACTATATCAGGACACAAAAATATACCCCAAGAAAAAGCTATCTTTTTGTGCATTCAGAAGTTTTTATGTAGGTTAGTTACTGGAATTGCAAAATCTACAGGTATTGATACTTTAAATGATGATGGATACTCTAATTGTCCTGAAAAGCTAAGCCAGTTTATACTCTGGTCAGCAGGATATGGGAGTCTCTTCATCACTTCTTCCATCAACATTGGATAGTATTAGTCTTTAACATTTTCTTTTCAAATCTGGTGGGTAAAAAATGTTATCTCAGAGTTTTAATGTGCAATTCCCTGATTCCTGGTGAGGCCCAGCACCTTTACACACTTTTACTGCTGGTTTGACTTTCTTCCTTCAGACAATTACCTGTTCACATCCTTGCTGACAAGTTATGAAAATACACTATAAAGCTTCAATAATGAAAACAGTGTGATACTAGGATAGAGAAATATAGATCAGTGAAGCAGGTTAGAGAGTCCACAGACAGATCGAAGTATATAAAATAATTTAGCACATGAAAGGATGTCATTTCCAGTTAAAAGGAATGGTGGGGAGGGGCTTCCCTGGTGGTGCAGTGGTTGAGAGTCCGCCTGCTGATGCAGGGGACACGGGTTCCCAGGCACACGGGTGCCCAGGTCCGGGAAGATCCCACATGTCGCGGAGCAGCTGGGCCCGTGAGCCATGGCTGCTGAGCCTGCGTGTTCGGAGCCTGTGCTCCGCAACGGGAGGGGCCACAACAGTGAGAGGCCCGCATACCGCAAAAAAAAAAAAAAAAAAAAAAAAGGAATGGTGGGGAGAAGTCAAGAAATGGTGCTGGGAGGGCTTCCCTGGTGGCACAGTGGTTGAGGGTCCACCTGCTGATACAGGGGACACGGGTTCGTGCCCCGGTCCGGGAGGATCCCACATGCTGCGGAGCGGCTGGGCCCGTGAGCCATGGCTGCTGAGCCTGCGCATCCGGAGCCTGTGCTCCACAATGGGAGAGGCCACAACAGTGAGAAGCCCGCATACCGCAAAAAAAAAAAAAAAAAAAAAAATGGTGCTGGGACAGCTTGATGACCATTTGGGAGAAAAAATAAAACCAAAGTTTGTCCTCCAGCATGTAGATGAAGATACTTACTAGAAGAAATAAATATTTACATGCAAACAAGAAAGTCACAGATAGAAGAATAAATATTTATGACCTTTGGAATGAGGAAGAGGACTTTCTATACAGAAATAGAAAGGAAAACCCAAAAGATTTCACTTGATAAAAATAATCCAATATAGATTAGAGAGCACCATAAAGAAAATTTAAAAGGTATCTGACAAATGGGGTTGGGATATTTGTAACGTTTAATTTGTAAAGCACTTAATCAACGTGATTTAAATTTCAAAAATGTTGAAAAAAAATTCAACCTTACTAATAACTTAAAAGGTATGACTTAAAATGATGAGGTCCTGTTTTTTACATATATATAAAAAATGTAAAAGTATAACAAATGTTAAGCCCAGAAAAAATAAGGGTTTGCGGACGAGAGGCTCTTAAGTGCTGTTGTGGGAAAGAAAATTATTAGAGCCTTATTCTGGTTAAAATATATATATATGTATATAGAAAACACATACTTTTGTCCAGAAATTCAACTTCTGAAAATTTACCCCGAGGAAAATGTCAAGGGTGGACCTAAAGATTTAACTCAGAATATGTTTACCATAGCATTTTTTGTCAAAGTATCAGCATACCAAATATCAACAATAGTAAGTGAGTAAAACAGATTATAATTCTTTGATGAAATAACATGCCAGGTTGACAACTGATGTTATGGAAGAATATCCGTGATATGTGAGGTCATTCATGCCCTATTTCTAAGTAAAGATAGAATAAGAGCCAGCACGTGTAGTTACGGTCAGATTTTTATTTAAAAAAAAAAAATCTCTGTATTAGAAATAACGTTACAGAGACTACATCAAAATATTAGTAGTTCTAGCACAATATTGTAAATCAACTGTATTTAGATAAAAATTTAAAAAATATCAGTAGTACTACTTTTAGCTAGTTTGACTGTGAGGGTCAACTAAGTGAAATTTTTGTCATAAATACATTACTTTTATAAAGAGATAAAATGTAGTTAAAGTTTTTTTTAAAACAAACAAAAGGGGGCCTATACTTTGCATTCCATTAGCCATCAGTTCACAAAAGCATCTTTAATCCATACTGAATTTTTCCCCAGTCCCATGATTTGGGGTAGGTTTTATGAAAGTCACATTTATAAAGCATTTTGTACTTTCTACTGGGTGTTGACGCTCAAGAGTGAAGTATTTCTTGGTTTCTTTGCTCGTAGCCCGTTGGCCCTGGAAGGTACGTGTTTGATATTGGCTGTGAACAGCACGGGGAATATCGCTTAACAGATGTGGTAGGTTGCAGAGTCTATATCACTCCTACGTTCACAGGCAAACGAGCTGCTCGGTGATACTGATCCTACAGATCTGTGTGGGGACCAATTGCCCTAAGGGAGTGTAGGAAAGGGGATTGGGCAGAAGGGGAAGCTGGGTTCTGACGGGACCCCGTGGGAGCTCCGAAAGGGGATGACCCTTCAAAGTGTCCTGAATGGAGGCCAGGACCCGTGACCCACATGTGGACCAGTCACCGGCTGTGGGCTGCACGTGGACAGGGGCATGAAACCTGGACGCTGTGGCCTCCTTTGATTGAGGGCCGTTCCTATGAGGAACTCTGTTATGAGCAACCAGTTGCCAACACCCCCAGCAGCTGGAGGAGTGAGCGCCTGAAGGGGGGGCGGAGATCACGTGATCACACAGGAGCCAATGAGAGAGCAGACACCCCTGGGGGCGGTTCTCAAAGCGCAGTCCCCTGCGTGCAGCTTTGGCCCTACCTGGGAATCTGTTTGAAATGAAGAGTTTTGGGCCCCACCGCATTCTTCCTGAATCAGAAACTCAGGCTGGGGCCAGCGATCTGGACTTCAACAACCCCTCCACGGGATTCTGGTGCAGTTCAAGTTGGAGCACCACTGTCCTGGAGAAACTCAAGACATTTGGACACGGAGGAGAGCAGTGTATTTCTGAGTGACTCAACGGAAGTAATAGGCAGGGGTCTGTCACTCTTTGTCACAGGTATTATCATCTTTGCGACAGTGAAGTTTTCCATATTTATAGATTGATGTTCAATTTTTGGAGTTTTGTGATAGTTACAAAACTGAGAAGTAGACCAATGTGCTTGGTAAGATTGACACGTGTTGGCTGTTAACCTTTGTTGGAATTATTCACTATTATAAATTATTCCACATTTGGAACTGATGAACTTTGTCTACGTTCACTGCATTTTATTTTTCTCTCCATAATCCTTGAGACTAGAGCTTCAGGGTTTATGCCCTTCCATGTCATTACATGGATGTCTTCGGGTGTTTTTAGGCCTTTTCTTACAGCGATGTTGATAGCGAAACTTGGCCTCTGTACACCTGTGTTGAATCAAATCTCAAAGACAGAGTTTTGGGTGAAGCAGAAAAGAACAGTTTTATTGCTTTGCCAGGCAAAGGGGGGACACAGTGGGCTAATGCCCTCAAAACTGTGTGTCTCAACCTGGTGGAATTTGGTACGGAGTTTCATAGCAGTGGTTCAAGGGTGGGGTTGCTGATAAGGATCAGGGTGTGTGCAGGGCCTGCACTCGTTTAATCTGGCCTCAGGTGGTCTCTTGATGAGCTTCTCAAGTTATCAAACTGTGACCTTCTCTCTGCAATGACCAATGTTTCATCAAGTAGTGATGAAACATTCCAGTTTCATCAAATGAACATCTTCCATTTCTTGGGGGTTTTAGTTCTGCAGAAGAGCTCAAAGACATTGTTTTGTGTATCCCTTGAGGCAGAACGAGGACCCTGCCCCAAGGCTGCACCACTGTTTCTTGGTTCCTCCCGCCTCATCTCTGCATCCCCTCCCTTTCCTGATTAGTAACTGCTTGAACCTGCCCTTTGGAACTCAGGGAAGGTCATGGAGGCTGGGGCCTATTCCCTAAAACAAGAAACGGGGGACACAGAAAGGCTTTAGTGTCCAGGAGCCCCACAAGGTCCTGCTCAGTTTCAATGTTTGTTTTGTTATGTTTAAAGAATCTTAGAGCTGAAATGTGGCTGAGCCGTTGCAAAGGGCACTTAGTCCTGGTCATTTCTTAACTGGGAAGTGTTACGCCTTTTGTGCTGTCAGCGGAATGAGTACAGGGACCGTGTTGCCCTCACCTTCGTGTCCCATCCTCGTTCTTTCAAGATTCATTTTCAGCCCTTGGATTATACTATGGAGAGTTGGCAATTACTCTGATCACTGAATCCTGTTATAAAAATGCCCCAATGCAATTCAAAACCTGTCCTGTCTCCCCTCACTTTAAATGTCCCATGCATGTTGGTCAAGTTACATTTTTTAACTTAGGAAAGAGGAGAAGAGGATGAGGAGGAGACACCGGTAACTGTCGTTCCAAAGTGGAAAGTGACCAAAATCACAGAATTGGCGTTGTGGACCCCGCCCCGCCCCCAGGAGCAGCCCGCTGCCGATGGACCAGGCCAGGGCGAGGCCCCAGGAGCTGAGGGTATATGGAGGCCCTGGGGGGCAGATGGAGTAGGGCTCCCCGGGAAGCAGGCTCTGAGTCCCTCCCCTTGGTCAGTGATTGGCCGTGGGTGCGACCTGGGCAAGGCTCCAACAGCAGCTGGGATGACAGATCCATCCTAAAGGGGATCTGGACAGCATTTCTCTGTGACCCTCACAGGGGGCTTCCTAAGAAGTCCTCAGGGAGCTGTGGAGTGTTGAAGGTAGGTTACACTGGGCAGGAGCCCTTCTGTTGCAAGTGACTGAAGACCAATTCCAATTGGCCTAAGTGGAAAAATACTGATGCTAATTCATTGGTTCATACAACTGGAGCGGTGCGGGGGAGAGAGCCTCAGGTGTGGCTGGATCAGGCCTCCGCGCTCAGATCTCCACTCTCCTGTGCACTGGCTCTGCTTGCCAGCACCCTCTTCTCTTCGGCGACCGAAGCTCAGTGACTTTGTCAGATTGCCACCCAATCCGCTCAAGAACCCTAGGGAACAGAGAGCTTCTCTCTCCAAATGCTCATCAAAACCCTTGGGATCTATATTGTATACTTAAAATAAAAAGCCCTTGGGAATTAGCGCTTCAGGGCAGTGATGCCCATCCCTGAACCTATCACTGTGATGGGGATGAGGGAGCTGTGACTCTGAGTTGGGGGGTGGTCCCCTGATGGAGAAGCAAGCACTGCTGTCAGTAGGGTGTGTGTGGCAAGGCGCCTACTGACACTGGCTCCCTTTTTTCCATCTCAGGCGGGGGAGAGCCCGCGGAGGAGGTCCAGCCTCTGCCCGACGACGTGTCAGAGGGGGAATTAGATTCAGTGCATCCTGGAGAGGAGGAGGGAGACGCCAACAGGGAGGATGGAGAGGAATTCCGCTACGACAGCTTAGACCAGGGTGAGCCTGCGCCCTGGGGGCCAGGAGGGCGGGAGGGAAGGAGGCACCAGGCACGCTGGGGTGGGCGCAGGGTTTCCTCTGCCTTTGACCGAGGCCATCCTTGGGCCAGGCCTGAGGGATGGGACGTCTCAGAGGACCTGCCCTGGGAATGTCGCTCCTTCTTAGGTGTCCTGGTAGGGACAGCTGTGCGATGCATGTTCTCTCTAACTTGGTCCTTGCTAATCTGCATTTCACCAATACGGCATGCCTCGGGCTGCAGGTCCCAGTCGATTGATCCCATGGCTTCATTTTGCTACACGTTTTTCACCTTTATAACGCTTTATAATAATGCACGTATAATAATATACAGCAAACACCTTCAAAATTTAAACCCTTTTGCCATTTAATTTTTCAGCATTAATACACACAAATGCTCTTACGGGGGTGTGGGAGGAGGGTGGGAATCGTGGAGTACAGCTTCCACAGAGATCAGAGTTTCAGCAGTGTTACTTATAAATTATAGTCCAGCAATTTTATTCGCCGATGAGTGTGCGCAGGCAAAAGATAATGCTGGACCTTACCCTCACTTACGTGGATATTCTTTGTCTTAGCATTTACTCTGAATAAACCTTTTGCTTAGTTTATTACTGGTACCAAAAGAAAAACTATAAAAGTCTGTATATAAGATAAAGTTGAACATTCCATGATTTTGCCTGAGAAGTAAAAATGTTTAATATTTATAATACCTATTGCAAAAGATCTGCTAGCAAATCATGCATTTTTAAATAGAAAAAAGGTAATACACTCACATTTCCTTTTTCTTCCCAGGAAACGTTAGTTTTGGAGAAGAGGAAGCCAGACAGCCAGAACTGCTGGATTAAGATGAAGCAAAAGCCAGAATGGTAGGAGGTTGAGTCTTAAAGATGCTGCTGTTACCAGGGTAGTTATTACTAACCTATCACTAATCTTTCTTACTTAGTTGTTTGTTAAGATGTTTTACAATTGCAAATAAATTTCTTCATTATCCTTTGTTTATGAAATAGCCTCTGCTTCCAGTTCTTTAAAAGTTACCTGGTTGGGACTTCCCTGGTGGCACAGTGGTAAAGAATCCGCCTGCCAATGCAGAGGACACGGGTTTGAGCCCTGGTCCAGGAAGATCCCACATGCTGCCGAGCAACTAAGCCTGTGTGCCACAACTACTGAGCCCACGTGCCACAACAAATGAAGCCCGCATGCCTAGAGCCCGTGCTCTCTGCAACAAGAGAAGCCACCAGCCCCTGCTAGCCACGACTAGAGAAGGGCCGTGTGCAGCAATGAAGACCCAACGCAGCCAAAAAAAAAAGTTACCAGGTTATTTTGCCATGATTTTTTTAGTGCTGTTTTCTCCTAGGAGAAAGAAAAACATCATATGACTGTAACTCTGCTGAAGATGGTTAATGGAAATGGATTCTGGCTAAGTTAGCTGAGTGACTAGATAGTGAAGTCCCTCTCTCAAATTACCCTCAAGCGAGCCAGGAAAACACCTAGAAAATAAGAATTCCTGTGTGCAATGCTCATAAAACACAACGTAACAAATGCATGTCAGGCTTGGGTAAGAAACCCTCAGGTGCCGCCAGAGGGGGCACTCCCATCCGTTCTGCGTCTTCGGCATCTCGGGGTGGGCTTTGGGGCTCCCTGCCGGGAGGTCCCCGCAAAAGGCTGAGGGGCAGGGCTGACCGCAGAGATGGCTTTGGCCTGTGTGCACACTCTTCAGGCCTGCTGGTGGGCTGGGGGCTGACAACCTAGGTCACATCCAAGTTCCTTGAGTACGGGCCCACCTTGTTTTATTGTGTTTTGCTTTATTGCGTTTTGCAGATACCGTGTTTTTTTACAGATTGAAGGTTAGGGGCAACCCTGTGTCAAGCAAGTCTATTGGCACCATCTTTCCAAGAGCATTTGCTCACTTCACGTCTCTGGGTTGCATTTTGGTAATTCTCACAATATTTCCAACTTTTCCATTATTTTTATATTTGTTGTGGTGATCTGTGATCTTTTTTTTTTTTTTTAATGAAGTAGAGTTGATTTACAATATCATGTCGGTTTCAGGGGTACAGCACAGTGATTCAGATATATATATATATTACAAAATATTGAGTAGAGTTCCCTGTGCTATACAGTAGGTCCTTGCTGGTTACCTATTTTATATATAGCAGTGTGTATCTGCTAAGCCCAAACTCCTAATTCATCCCTCCCCCGACCTTTCCCCTTTGGCAACCATAAGTTTGTTTTGTATGTCCGTGAGGAGTCTGTTTCTGTTTTGTAAATAAATTCATTTGTATCTTACTTTTTTTGGATTCCACATATAAGCGATATCATATGATATTTGTCTTTCTCTGTCTGACTTACTTCACTTAGTATGATAAGCTCTAGGTCCATCCATTGCTACAAATGGCATGGTTTCATTCTTTTTTTATGGCTGAGTGATAATTCCAGTGATCAGTGATCTTTGACGTGACTATTGCCATTGTTTTGGGACACCATGAGCTGCATCCATATAAGATGGCCAACTAAATGGATTAATGTTGTGTGTGTTCTGACTGCTCCACTGACCGGCTGTTGTCCCATCTCTCCCTCTCTTTGGGCCTCCCTGTTCCCTGAGACACAACAATATTGAAATTAGGCCATTTAATAGCCCTACAGTGGCCTCTAAGTGTTCAAGAGAAGTAAAAGTCATGTGTCTCTCACTTTAAATCAAAAGCTAGAAATGATGATGCTTAGTGAGGAAGGCGTGTTGAAAGCCGAGACAAGCCAAAAGCTACATCTCTTGCACCAAACAGCCAAGTTGTGGATGCAAAGGAAAAGTTCTTGGAGGAGGTTAAAAGTGCTGCCCCAGTGAACACACGAATGATGAGAAAGCGAAACAGCTTTATTGCCGGTATGCAGAAAGTTTTGCTTGTCTGGATAGAAGATCAAACCAGCCACAATATTCCCTTAAGCCAGAGCCTAACCTAGAGCCAGGCCCTCGCTCTCTTCAATTCTGTGAAGGCTAAAAGAGGTTAGGAAGCTGCAGAGGAAAAGTTTGAAGCCAGCAGAGGTTGGTTCATGAAGCTTAAGGAAGAAACCGCCTCCTGACATAGAAGTAGGAGATAAAGCAGCAAGTGCTGATGTGGAAGCCGCAGCAAGTTACCAAGAAGGTCTAGCTAAGTACTTAATGAAGGTGGCTACATCTGTTATCCAGCGTACACAAAACAGCCTGCATCGGAAGAAGATGCCATCTAGGACTTTCATAGCTAGAGAGGAGAAGTCAGTGCCTGGCTTCAAATCTTCAGAGGACAGGCTGACTCTCTCGTTAGGGGCTAATGCAGTTAATGACTTGCAGTTGAAGCCGTTGCTCGTTTAACATTCTGAAAATCCTAAGACCCTTAAGAATTATGCTAAATCTACTCTGCCTGTGCTCTGTAAATGCAACGACAAAACCTGGATGACAGCACATATGTTTACAACATGGGTTACCGAAGATTTTAAGCCCACTGTTGAGACCTAGTGCTCAGAGAATAAGATTCCTTTCTAAATATTACTGCTCATTGACAAGGCACCTGCTCACCCGAGAGCTCTGATGGAGATGTACAGTGAGATTAGTGTTGTTTTCATGACTACTAACACAACATCCACTCTGCAGCCCATAGATTAAGGAGTAATTTCAGCGTTCAGGTCTTATTATTTAAGAATACATTTCGGAAGGCTGTAGTTGCCATAGATGATAGTTCCTCTGATGGGTCTGGGCAAAGTAAATCAAAAACCTCTGAAAAGGGCTCACCATTCTAGATGCCATTCGTAACATTCGTGATTCATGGGAAGAGGTCAAAGCATCAACATTAACAGGAGTTTGGAAGAAGTTGATTCCAGCCCTCATGGATGACTTTGAGGGGTTCAAGACCTCATGGAAGAAGTGACTGCAGATGTGGTGGAAACAGCAAGAGAAGTAGAATTAGAAGTGGAGCCTGAAGATGGGACTGAATTGCTGCAATTTCATGATAAAACTTAATCGATTGAGGAGTTGCTTCTTATGGATGAGCAAAGAAAGTGGTTCCTTGAGATGGAATCTTACTCCTGGTGAAGATGCCGTGAAGACTGTTGAAACGACAACAAAGGATTTAGAATGTTACATAAACTTAGTTGATAAGGCAGCTGCAGGATTTGAGAGGATTGACTCCAACTTTGAAAGAAGTTCTACTGAGGGCAAAATGCTATCACACGGCACTGCTGCTACAGAGAAATCATTCGTGAAAGGAAGAGTCAATTGACGTGGCAAACTTCATTGGGGTCTTATTTTAAAAACTGCCACAGCTGCTCCAAACTTCAGCAGCCACCACCCCGATCAGCCAGCAGCCATCAACATCTAAGAAAGACCCTCCACCAGCAACAAGATTTTGACTCGTGGAAGGTTCAGAAGATGGTTAGCAATGTTTAGCAATAAAATATTTTAAAATTAAGGTTTGTACACTGATTTTTATTTTTAAAAAATTTTTATTGGAGTAGAGTTGATTTACAATGTTGTGTTCGTTTCTGCTGTACAGCAAAGTGAGTCAGTTATACACATACACGTATCCACTTTTTTTATATTCTTTTCCCATATAGCTCATTACAGCGTATGGAGTAGAGTTCCCTGTGCTCTACGTGGTTGACCCTGGTTCCCTGTGCTATAATCAGCGTCCTTATTAGTTATCTGTTTTATATGTAGTGGTATGTATATGTCAATCCCAACCTCCCAATTTATCCCTCCCTGCCCCTCTCCCCTACCTTCCCCCCAGTAACCATAAGTTTATTTTTCACCTCTGTGACTCTATTTCTGTTCTGTAAATAAGTTCATTTGTACCAGCTTTTTTCGATTCCAGATATAAGCATATCATATTTGTCTTTCTCTGTCTGGCTTACTTCACTCAGTATGACAATCTCTAGGTCCATCCATGTTGCTGCAAACGGCATTATTTCATTCTTTATTATGGCTGAGTAATATTCCGTTGTATATATGTATCACATCTTCTTTATCCATTCCTCTGTTGATGGACATTTAGGTTGCTTCCATGTCCAGGCTATCGTAAATAGTGCTACAGTGAACACTGGGGTGCATGTATCTTCTCAAATTATGGCTTTCTCTGGATATACGCCCAGGTGTGGGAATGCTAATTTTAGTTTTCTAAGGAAACTCCGTACTGTTCTCCATAATGTTTGTACCAATTTACATTCCCACCAACATAAATTGTTTTCTAGGGCTATTGCACACTTAATAGACTGCAGTATAGTGTAAACGTAATTTTATATGCACTGGGAAACCAAAAAATTCGCGTGACCAGCTTTACCTCGATGTTCACTTTATTGCTGTCATCTGGAACCAAACCTGCAGTCTCTCTGAGGTCTGCCTGCGTTGGTCCCTCCCGGCCCCGCCTTTCTCTCCCAGCACCAGTTCAGGCCCCACTGCTCTGAAATCATGAACTCCGGAGGAGCCCCCGCCTCCCATTTCTCCAGCTCGGCTTCACCCATACTCCCCTGTTGCCAGAGTCACTCAGAGGGCAAGGGTCTCCAGTTCACCCCAAAATGTCCTTGGGAGCCGGTCTGCCCAACTCCAGGTCATGCACTGCATCTGGTGGTTATGCCCCTGAACGTGGGGCCTCTGTAAGAAAAAGCACACAGCACTATGGGTATAAAGTTACATGAAGCAAATATTTATTCAGAATGAGAAATTTCAAAATGATTATAAGCTAAAAGGTGACAAATCCACATATAGCACAGCTAGAAAACTGTCAGACCACTGCTACTAACTCATTGCCTAATACAATTCTCTAGTATATCTTTTCCTACAATTTTTTCGCCAGCATGTTCTTTGATTGCCTCTTCTTACGACAGTAATTTTGTAAGGTTTTCTATAGGGACATTAGCAAGAAAATTAGTTGTTCCTTGAGTGTGGTTTATGAAATACCAGTGGTCGAGGGGCACAAAACGCTTATCTTCCCCTGAGGGCATGTTGCTACTCACGAAATTGCTCCAGCTTGGCATTTCAAACAAGCACTCTGATAAACCCCACTGCGTGTGAGTCCCTCAAAAATTGTATATGCTGCAATTAACATACATACGCTACTATATATAAAATTGGTAAACAACAAGGACCTACTGTATAGCACAGGGAACCATAGTCAATATTTTGTAATAACCTACAAAGGGAAAGAATCTGAAAAAGAATATATATATATCTATCTATATATCTAACTGAATCAGTTTGCTGTACACTTGAAACTAGCACAACATTGTAAATTACCAATACTTCAATAAAAAAGAAAAAGAAAAAAAATTGTATACGTTGTATCATCATATTCCCCACAGGAGATACTCTGTTTTGATCTGGCATCAGTAGTAACCTCCCTTACAGCTTTGCACATCTGATGATTGAAATACTTTCCCATAGCCTGGAGCCTGTACTCCTTCTCCACTCCCACATCTATGGTGCTGGACTCACCAGACAAGTTCAGACTGAGACTTGACCTTTGACCCCACACCCTGGGGTGTCAGAAGCCTGGGTAAGTTATCAAAGTGGCTGGCAGGAGTGTTTCTGGAAGCTTTTCCAGAACAGCTAGCAATGACAGAACTACACGTGGAAGTTACTGCAAACCTGTCACAGACAGATACATATGTTCTACCAAACCCAAATTCCTAAGTCTATCTTCAATTCAGCTCACTCAATACTTCCTTAAATGGATTCTAAAAATGCCCCTGATTGTTCAAGTGACCCCATCGTGAGGACGTGTCTGAATGAGCCAGGAGAAAAGAGATGGAGGACGCAGGTGATTATGGTTAAAATACTTCGCTTCCGCAACTACACAAAAAACGTCACCACATGAATGCACGGTCAGGGTCTTGGAAGGGCCCAGGTTGGTGAGCTTCACGATAAATCCCCTCTGCCCTTCACACTCTATTTTGTACAGTCCCTCTCACATCACTGGGGTTTTTTGGTTTTGTTTTTTAGAATGTATTTTTAGCATCACTGGTTTTGAAGAAACTGAGCCACTCCCTGGCAGAATATCTGACCTTCTCCATGTGTCTGGATTCTCTTAGCTTGTTCTTCTGTCCCCGTATTTCTTATGTTCTAGAAGTTACAGCTAAAGGCGTGATGATTCACCGTTTGTGGTCGTGTGTACTCCTCACTTCATTAAGCAGAAGGTGTGGTGAACCTGGTTGACCCACCGTCACGGTTGACCTTGGTCTAGCACAGTGGCCGATACCCCTCTCTGGTCCCCTTTGCTGCTCATAGTTGTGTGCCTGGTGTGATTCTGGCTCTGTGTGCACGTCCACTTCCCCACAGTCACTTACCTGACAGTTTCAACACTAGTGGATAACCTTTGTCTGAGTTAATTTCATCATTGTCTTGGTTTCCTAGGGCTGCTGTATAAATTACCACAAACTGGGTGGCTTTAAACAACTAAAACTTATTCTCCCGCAGTTCTGGAGGCCAGACATTCAAAACTGAGGTCTTGGCAGGGCCGTGCTCCCTCAGAGGCTCCCGGGGAGGCTCCCATGTCCCTTGACTCGTGGCCACGTCACCGCGTCGACGCCTCCTTTCACATCTGTATCAAACCTCCCTCTGTCTCTCTTACAAGGACACGTGTGATCAGGTTTAGGGCTCTCCTGGATGATCTAGGATAATCTCCAAATCTTTAATCACATCTGCAGAGATCCTTTTTCCGAAGGAGGTAACATTCACAGGTTCCAGGGTTTAGGACCTGCTATCTTTGGGGCCACCATTCAGCCCACGACAATTACGGTTTAAAAAAATGGTTTTTCTAACTACTGTTCCTTCTGCATTTATCAGGCTGTAAAATATGCATTTATTTGGTTCCCATGAAATACAGTCCTCCTGGGAAGACAGGGTAAATACTTAATTCCTTCCTTTGAATTACCAATTTTAAAAGCAAGACATTAGTTCAATAAATGCTTCACACGGTAACAGATTAGTTTGTACTGGATCTCTCTTTTTTGAGCAGTCGTCATGGGCTCATGGATTCTCATTGACTGCATGTGTTTTAATCCACTACAATTCTTCTTTATCGTGCTGAAACAGACACAACTTTGGCCAGTGGTAGCTCTTCATGCTAGCTTCTGGTGCTTTGGGCACAACTCTGTTAGTCCTTGAAAATTTCATTACATCTTCCTCACTGTTCTTATAATTTATTTTTATGTATTTTCAAATTTACAAAAACATTGCAAGAATAGTAAAAGGAACTCCTATACTCCTTAACTAGGCTGAACAATTACTTAATTACTTGCATCTTTGCCCCATTTGCTTTAGAGACAGAAAAAGAGAATCGTATGTATAGTATCTATATAGTATATATACTATATACTATAGTATAGTATATATACTATAGACATACTATATATATCTATACACATACTATTTTATATATATATACAATTATATATTTTATATGTAGTATATATTATATACTATAATAGTATATTAATAATAGTATATTATATACTATTATTTGTATATATACTATATATGTATGTATACTATATACATGTGTATATAGTATACATACATATATAGTTATATATATACACTATTTCTTCAGAACAATTTGAATGTAAGATATGTCTAAGTTTTTCAGTGTATTTTTTAGAAACAAGGACATTCTCTTACATAACCACAGTATAATTATCCAAATCAGGAAACTTCACCTTGATGTAATTTGGTATGATTCCCCCAATCCCCACTCCTTATGTAAATTTCATCAATTTTCCCCCCCTTAATGTCCTTTTTAGCTAATATTAACGACTCAGCATTTATTCGTGTGCTTATTGGGTATTTACCTAACATTCTTTGTGAAATGTTTGTTCAGTATTTTTTCTAGTTTTTAACTGGCTTGTCTTAGTTTTTGATTTGTAGAAGTTCTTGATCTCTTCTGGAGGTAATTCCTTCATCAGACACATGTTTGCTTTCCGTCTGTGGCTTGCCTCTTTTCTTAACAGTGTCCTTGACGAGAAGAAGTTTGAGATTCTGATGATCTAATTTGGGCAGATGTATCCACAGAATTTGAGGCTCCTCCTTTCTGGCTTTTTCTGCTCCTGGATTTTCTGCTCACTTTCCAGCAGCTGTGGTGGCCCTGAACCTGGTCCTATGGCTCTTCAGATCAGAGAGGTGCCATTTTCTATCGGCATCTAGTCACTCTGTGTGGCTACCACCGCCCCAGGCTAAAGTTATAATCATGGAAACTCACCCTTACATCGCTTCTCCAGGTGTCAGCTCTCTGTCAGGTCCTGGCCAGTTTTTGTTCGCTCCCCTGGCATCAGATAGCTGTTTGGTAACTTCTCCAGAGTTTATCTCCTGTTATCTGCAGGAGGGCTGGGTCTGGAAGGAGCTTACCGAATTTGGAACCTTCAGTGCATAATGCTGGGTAGAGGAGAGTTTTGTTCACCAAATGTCTTTACCATAAATGAAATGAGTAAGACATTCATCTTGATCTCAAGATGTGAGTGATTCATATTTCAGGATTTCTGACACCCGGGGCTGTCCCCGGCCTCGGCCAGCTCCGTGGGTTCTGGCGTCCTGGGCCTCAGCCCAGGGCACCTCCTCAGAGTTGCCCCCTCTGCTGGAGCCCATCCCGGGGCTCTGGCCCTTCCCTGCATAGCTGCCTTCCCGAGTGAGGTGTCTGGGAGCCCACCTCAGAGAAGCGCCTCCACTCTACCCATTCTTCTCTGCGCCAAAACCCAGAAGGGTGGTCTGGATGTTGGCTCACCCCTCCTCTCTAGCCGGGGGTCCAGCTTCCCCGGCTCTCCTGCCAGGTGCCCGCACACTGGCTCTTGGTTGTTGATTTGGTTTGGTCCCAGTTTGGGGTGGGCAGGCAGGGGGACAGGGGAAGAGGAGGGCCTCCAGCAAGGCTGCTGTGGATGAGCAGGAAGCAGAGAAGGGGAAGAGGGTGGAAAGGATTGTAGGAAGAGAGGCGTGGAGGCTGAATGGAGCAGCTGCTGGATGTCTAAAGTCATGGAATCTCACCAGCCAAAAGCACCTATTTCTGTAGCTAAAAAGAGCGTGCAGCACAGGAATTCTGGAAACCCTCCAGCAAGGTTGCAGACCCTGGATGCTGCATGATCTTTCAGCCACTCTCCTCCGGCAGCATGTGAACCCAGGGGTGCGGGGCCGGTTCAGAGGGTGCAACATGTTTGTTCCCTGTCTCCTCTGCCATCATGCGAGTTACAGAGACAAACGCCACCGGGGTACCTCACCAGCGGAGTCTGGGTCTCCCGTCTCTGCTTTGTACCCGCTGAATCTTGACCCTTCAGCCCCTGCCACGCCCCCTCTAAAGCCACACGTGTTAGGAAAACTCCATCTACCTCCTGCATTTCTCCTTTACTCTCCATGACTGCCACACTCACAGCACTTCTGACACAGATGTGTGGGTTTCTCCACACCCGGCACTTCTGTGACCCCAGCTGGTGTCCTACGACTGAACTCAGTTCTGACACTGCCTACCTGGAGATGGCATCAGATCCCACAGGCTAAGGGCTCAGTCCCACGAGACTGCGCCCCACACACTTCAGATGCCAATGGCGAGGAGTGGGTCCCCAGGTGACCCACAACTTCTGTCCAACTTGGCTACAAAGCGGAGGTTCCCATGACTGCCTCCCTTTTGGATGCAGTAATTTGCAAGAACAGCTCATAGAACTCAGGGAAACACTTACTTACATTTACCAGTTTATTAAAGGATGAGATAGGGGATACGGATGAACACCCAGATGAAGAGGTACAAAGGCGAGGTCTTGGGGGCTCCTGAGTTCAGAAGCTTCTGTCCCCGTGGAAATGGGGTGCATCACCCACCAAATGCACAAACTGGAAGCTCCTCAAACCTCATACTGTTGGGATGTTATGGAGGCTTCCTCACAAGGGCGTGATCAATTATTAACTCCATTTCCAGCCCCTGTCCCATCTCTGGAGAATGTTGAGGAGAAGGGGCTGAAAATTCCAAGGTTCTAATCATGGCTTGGTCTTTCTGGTGAGACCAGCCCCCATTCAGGAGCCCAGAGTCACCTCATTAGAACAAAAGAGACTCCTATCACCCAGGAACTTCCAAGGGATTTAGGAGCTCTGCGGTCAAAGACCAAATATAAGAACAAATTCTAATTGTCTAATTGTCTTAGTTGTTGACAAACTGTCAACAAGTTCACCTTGTCTTATCACCTAGAGAATGACTAGGGTTTCAGGAGCTCTGTGCCAGGAGCAGAGACCAATTTATGTATTTTCTATTATTTCACACCACCCTTACCTTTCACCTCTTCACAAAGGCCTTCTTTGACCCAGTCTCTTTTAAGGCCCCTCTGAATGTCCTATCTCCTAGCACTCTTTTGTTTTTCTCCATGCCATTTCTCATAATTTTCAATTCATTCATTCAACAAATACTTCCTGAAAGCCAGCTGCTTGCCAGGTAGTGTGTTGGAGGTGGGGCTTAGAGTGGGATGTTTATTCCTAGGACCCCCCCCTTACACAGTGAAGCAAAAGGGGTCTGGCTTCCTTGACCGTATTTGCCACTTGCACCGGCCACTTCCAGAATGCATCCTCACTCGACACCCAGCCCTGGTCAGTGCTGGCATCTTTCTGTCCTTGACCATCACGCCCACACTTCTGGCAATCAGTTCTTCGGATTGTCAAATTTTCCACAATACAAGTCTATTACCAACAGATGGCAACATGAAAATTTGAATCTTGCGAAAGATGTAGGATTTCATGGAATTGATTAGATTTATGTTGAATGACTGCTCAAATCACATACAAAGCTGGGAGAGGTTCTGGCAAAGTTAGACTGAATAACAATAGGGTATAAGAACATCAACAAAGGGATAAACCCAGTTTCTGGGATAAACCTCACTTGGTCAGGATAGATCACCTTTTTTATATATTGTTATATTTGATTTGCTAAAATTTTGCTAATACGTTTTGCAACTATGTTTATGAGGGATATTTATTTGTAGCTTTCTGTTTTTGAAATGTCTTTCTCTAGTTCTGTTATCAAGGTAATGCTGGCTTCATAGAATATGTTGGTGAGCGTTCCCTTCTCTTCAATTTTCTGGAAGGGTTTGTTTAGAACTGGTATCATTTCTTCCTTCATTGTTCGGTAGAATTCACCAGTGAAGTCTTCTGGACCTGTACTTTTCTTTGTGGAAAGGTTTTTAACTACAAATTCAATTTTGTTATTAGATATAAGACTGTTCAGATTATTTTTTCTTGGTTGAGCTTTGACAGTTCGCGTCTTTAAGAAATTTTCTATTTAAGTTTTGGAAATTGTTGGCACAAAGTTGTTCATGATGTTGTCTTTTAATATCTGCCTCTCCTGATAGTGGTAATTTGTCTTTTCTCTCTCTTTTTCCCTCTGGTCAGTCTGTTGGAGGCTTATACATTTTCTTGAATGTGTTCAAAGAGCCAGCTTTTGTTTTCATTGATTCTATTAGTTTTTCTGTTTTCTATTTCATTGATAAATCCTTGGATCTATAGCATTTCCTTTCTTTGGCTTACGTTGGGTTTAATTTGCTGTTATATTTCTAGTTTTTAGGGTGGAAGCTAAGCTCATAGCTTTTAGACTTTACTTCTCTTCTAAGAATGGCATTTAATGTGCTATAAATTTCTTTCCAAATCGTGCCTTAATGGCATCTAACAAGTTCTGATACCTCGTATTCTCATTTTAACTCAGTTCAAAACTTTCCATTTACCCTTTTGATTTCATCTTTAATCCGTGCGTTATTTAGAGATGTGTTATTTAGCTTCCAAATATTCTAGATATTTTACTGTTATCAATTTCCATTTAATTCCTTTTTGGTAAGAAAACATACATTTAATGACTTGAGTACTTTTATTAAACTTACCAAGACTTGTTTTTTAGCCTAGCGTATGATCTATCTTAGTAAATGGCCCACGCACACTTGAAAAAGATGTGAATTCTGCTGTTGCTTGGTGGAGTGTTCTATAAATATTGATTAGACCAAGTTGGTTGATAATGTTGCCAAATTCTATTCACTTACTTATTTTCTGTCTACTAGTTTTTATCAATTATTATGAGAGAGATTGAAATCCATGACTAGAATTGTGGATTTTTCCACAGTTGCAGTTCTATCAGTTTTTGAAGCTCTGTTATCTGTAGTACAAATCTTTGGGGTTGCTATATTCTTTGGATGAGTTGACTCATTAATTATTATGAGGAAATAACTTCTTTATCTCTGACAATAATCTTTGCTCTGAAATGTTTAACATCAATATAGCCATTCCAGCTTTATTCTGAATAGAGTTAGCAGGGTATATCTTTCTCCATTCTTTTACTTCTAATAATTTTTAAAAATAAGCAAAAGATGTTTCATGTAGGTAGCATAAAGTTACGTCTTGATTATTTATCTTATCTGTTGATCTATGCTGTTTAATAGGTATGTTTAGACTACTGATATTTAATGGTATCACCGATATGACTAGGTTTAAATACCAACTGTTATTTTATTACCCTCCCCCCCCTCTTTGTCTTCTTTTAGATTGTTTTTTATGGTTCCCTTTATCTCTGTTCTTGGATTATTAGATATAAATCTTTGTCTTCTTTCTTAGTAATTGTTTTAGGGTCTATAGTACACATATTTAGTTCTTCACACTCTGCTTTCAGGTGATGGTATGCCAGTTCTTGTGCAGTGTAAGAAAGCTATTTCTGTTTCTCTGTCCCCAGGCTACTGTTGTCTTATATTTTAATTTACAGATATTATAAACCCCATCCTACATTGTTATTATTTTTCTTTATATATCCCATAGTCTCTTAAAAATAACAATAAGAATAAATATTATACACTTATCCATGCAGTTAACATTGTGGATGCTCTTTATTCCCTTGTGTACATTCAGATTTCCATCTGGCATCATTTTCCTTCTGATGAAGAATTTTCTTAATATTTCTTGTCATGTGAGTTTGCTGGTGATAACTTTCTTTAGCTTTGTGTATTTGAAAAAGTTTCCGTTTCACTTTCATTTTTGATGCACATTTTCCCTGGGTATAGAACTTTACGTTGGCAGTTTTTTCCTTCAGTACTTAAAGATGTTGCTCCACGTTACCTGTATTGTTTCTGACAAAAAGTCTGCTGTTTTCCTTAAATTTGTGTCTCTGTATGTTCTGTATATTTTTACTCTCTCTGCTTGTAAGATTTCTCCTAATTCCTGGTTTTGAACGATCTATTTTTTCTCATGTAATTTTCCTTATATTTCTTGTGCTTGGAGTTTGTTGAGATTCTTGGCTGTGGGTTTGTCGTTTTCATCAGATTTAACAACGTTTTGGCTATTGCTTTTCAAACATATTTTTTCTTCCCCCGTCCCTTTCAGGGACTCCAGCTCTTCATGTACTAGCCTGCTCAATAGTTTCCTACAAGTCACTGATGTTTTGTTTATTTCATTGTCGGTCATTTTTCTCTCTGTTTCAATTTGGTTAGTTTTTATTGTTATGTGCTCATATTTACCAATCTTTTCTTCTGCAGTTCTATCCAATGTGTTTTTAAGTCTCGGTCATTATAGTTTTCATCTCAAGAAATTTGATTTAGGTAAGTGGTCTGCTGAATAATTGAAGTTTACCATCCACATGTCCCTGGAGCTCTCTCTGTGCCACCCTCTTGTCTGGTACCGGTGAATCCCTGCTGCCTTGTCTCTACAAACTCTCACCCCTCCTCATCTACTCAGGCGGCCTACTGGGCTTACCTAGGTTCTCACTCTCTGTACTCTGACCTGGAAACCCTCTCTTCAGTCAGTAAGATGGACAATTGCTGCACTGCCCATTGTCCAACATCTGAAAAAAACCTGTTTCATATATTTTTGATGAGCTTTCTCATTGTTCACTGTGAGAAGGCAAGTGCCATAGCAATTACTTCCGGGACCCAATTTCACTTTTGATACTGGATCTAAATGTTTCTAAACCTGTACCAAACTCTTCTCACCTGGGCTCCATCACTTATGAGGTATTTGACTTGAAAAGCCACACCTTTTCACTAATACTGAGATGGTATTACTCATCCTCGTATAAAGTGTTAAAAGCATAAACTGAAAGAACAGAAAATGATTCAAGAAAATACAAAGCATATTCTGTAGAAGCTATTGTTATTTGTCATCTTGCTCTTTTCAGGAGCCATTTCTCTTCTGTTGTAATCTTTCTGATTACAACAAATTACTACTTTACCTTTTTGTATATAATTCTTTTAAATCCAAGTGCATAGAAAAATTGATTTAAATCAATTTTCTCAAGTTCTAGGTCCTGCTTCCCTCTCCGTTCACAATACCCCATGTAAGTATCCCTTAAACACTCCACATCTAGGCTCACAGGGCCAGAGTGGAGGAGGGAATCTAGAAAAAACCTGAGTGGCTTTATTGGTAATCAAAGCTACTACATAAAAAATAACAGAGCTTCCAACACAAATTGAGATCACTGTGTTCTAGGCATTATGCTAAATATTTTATGTAAAGAACATTGGTTAGCTTCACCTCACAACAATCTTATGAAGGAGGTACTAACATACGTCCATTTTTTAGGTGAGAAAATAGAAGTTTAGAGAATTAAATGACTCCAGGTCACAAAGTAGGTGAGCGTCAAGTGTGGGCTTAACTCAGAGTTTTCTGACTTGAAACTTGTGCTCTTTTTAGCTCCTCTGAACCACAGTGACCTAATGACCAGATTGGGGCACTTCACGTGCTCTGACGTCACCCACGCCAATCATGGCTGCAAACAGTCCACAGAGGTTCCCCAGCTCCAGTGTCCTGCTCCGTGCTCTATACAAGCGAGTTGGAACAGGAAACTCAAGAAGCATAGACATGGCAAGATGATTTATGTCTTCCCCAGATGACGTCCTGGCCGGGCCGTAGCTCTGCTTCCCTCCCTTGTCCCCTGCGCCTGCTGGCAGGGTGGCTGGTGGCCTGGATCGCTGCAGGGTGAGAGCCCAGGGTGAGCACTCCAGCCCCGGAGCAGGTCTGGCCCAGCTCATCCACCCATGCAGCCCACAGATTCCAGTGTGTCTTTCTTCCTCAGCCTCTACAGGCGACTGTCAGGTGTGATAACCAAGCCCCCTGACCCCTGCACTGCTCCTGAAAGATGAGTCCATCCACCCAGCAGGGCCCAGGACCAGGCTGGGTTTACATCCTGAGTCGAGAACCAGTCTGCTGGGAACAAGGACTGCTTGGTCCATTTTTCTTTCTTTATAACCCCTGGGGTGGACAGCTGTACTCAGTTCACCGGGGTTCAATTTGGGGGCCGACTCTCTTTTTGAGCTTTGTTTCATCTCTAGCTCATATGAAGTGACCAGTGTTTTCTCCCAGCCTTGTGGTTGGCTATCTTCCCGCTGCTGCTCAGGCCTCCTCGGTGGGGCTAGACTGCGGAGCCAGAGGACACGACCGGGATGACGTTTATGTAACAGTGAATGGGCACTGGAGATGTGTGCATTCAGACTTAATCAGGTGAGGTGGTCTCCTTGGGGCTCCCCAGACCCCCGCACGCCCCGATGATGTCCTGTCGCTCGCTCACCCACGCATGTCCTGCGCACGGCGGGGACTGAGTCTAAGTTTCTGTCTCCAGGGCCTCCAGCTGCCCATGTAGATGATGCCCATGTTCATCTCACATAAACTCTGAGGCTTCCGAGGAGGTCTTAAGGGCAGAAGAAAGCTTTCCCTCTAGTGGTAAAATATGGGTTCACTTATCTTTTATTTTTATTGAAGTATAGTTGATTTCCAATGTTGTGTTAGCTTCAGGTGTACAGCAAAGTGATTCAGTTACACATATATTCTTTTCAGATTCTTTTCCATTATGGGTTATTACAAGATATTGAATATAGTTCCCCATGCTACACAGTGGGTCCTTGTTGCTTATCTATTTTATATATAGTAGTGTATATCTGCTAATCCTAAACTCCTAATTTATCCCTCCACCCCTTTTCCCTTTGGTAACCATATATTTGTTTTCTATGTCTGTGAGTCTCTTTCTGTTCTATAACTAAGTTCATTTGTATTGGTTTTTTAGATTCCACATATAAGTGATATCACATGATTTTTGTCTTTCTCTGTCTGACTTACTTCACTTAGTATGATCATCCCCAGGTCCATCCTCATTGCTGCAAATGGCATTATTTCATTCTTTTTCGTGGCTGAGTAGTATTCCATTGTGTACATGCACCACATCCTCTTTGGGTTCACTTATCTTAAGGAATAAACGAAGGAAGAGGACTATTAGGAAGTTGTTAGAGCAGTCAACTGGCACCTCAGAGGGTCAGGACGTGGGGATGGTGGCACATTTCTATCACAAATGCTGTGTCACCATCACCGTGTTCCCTTCTCTGCTGTGTCCCTTTACATCTTCTCATGGCACGTGACATAATATATTTTCTTCAAGGCAGACAGCACCTCTTCACGTTCACTTCATGCAGACCCACTGGGGACTGAGTCAAAATGCAGCCTCTGACCCAGGAGGTGAGTGAGGGGCCCGAGACTCTGCACTTCTAACACGCTCCCAGGTGATGCCCATCCCACTGCATGTTTGAGAAGCAAGCTGATAGTTGGCTTATTCAGGGTTCCTTGCTTTTCCTCAAAGACTGGTTGTGTTTTCCCAGATAATAAGCTCTGGGACCCCCAGTTTTTAACAATGTCGACGTGAGCCAGGGTAGAGCGTCCACCCTTCCGTCAGCACCCCGAGCAAGGAGAGCAAAATGGTCCAAGGATAACTGAAGGCAGTAAAACGTGTACTTTCCAGAATCAACCACTAAAATCAGCTGGGCTGCCTCTCTGGGAAGAGTTTTAGGGGAAAGCCTACCTGCAGCTCACTCGGAGCATTTCTCCTTTAGGATTTACGTGCTGTAGCTTCTTGGAAAACACTTTGGCTTTATTGCGCTAACAGGTTCTCACCTTATTGTGAGTGGAACAGAATGAGAGATAATGAGTTACTAGTTGAAAGAAGCACTTTTGGAGGGAGAAGGAGAAATCTGACATTTCCAGATCATTCATTTTTGGAATGATTTCTTCAAGAACGTCTTTGCTCCACTGAGAAGATCATGTGTGTGTGTCTAATTCTTAGCTTTTTGGGGGGCTTCAGTTTTAGAAGCAAATGGTATTCAACAGCTGGAAGTGGCATTTACTTGGAACCAAACAGGGATGAGAAGCTAAGGATTCTGGACATTTTCTGCGGAGACTTGCAAAGACCTTTCGACACAGCTGGGTTCCTACTACCCTTTGTGATGGAGCAGCCTGTAAAATCTGTGAAGTCTGTAAAAGTCAAGTTCAGCTTGGTAGTTTGCCATCCTCACCCCCCAGACTTTACTCAGTGCGTGGAGTGTGCAGGCTTTGTCTTGCCTTGGAGGAAGTGTGTGGTTTTCTCGTGTGTGTGTGGGGGGGGGACAGCAGGTCAGGAGGAGGTGGAAGCAGGTGGTGCCCAGTTGAACAGGGAGACTGGGTACAGGCAAGCGGTGGGGCTCCCTCCAGGCAGGGTCCAGGCACCAGAGTCGCTGGTTGGACCCGGAACCCGGAAGAGACACAACCTTGGTGGGATCCTAGGAGCCAAACGTCTGTCCGGAGTGCAGCACACAGCATCTCACTTGATACCCCCTGGCCCGGCTTTTCTGCCAAGTCTTTCCTCCCAGCCCAGGGCCATGGACTCCTCACTCTCCTGATTTGGCCCCCTCCTCCTGCCCATCCCCCTCTTTGTGAAAGAGGCTTGTTTTCTTTAGCAGGAAGTGGGCACCAGCCCGAAGCACGTGGCTGCGATGGTGCCCGCAGGCCAGTCGAAGCCCCTCTCACTAACCCTGACCTCTCCCCACAGAGCAGTGGTGGGCTGGAGCCAGCTCACGCCAGCTCAGGAGAGCGGCTTTTGAAATTCTCAGGCATTTTGTAAATCAACTGTTAAAACGTTGATGGCTCAGAATCAGCCACGGTGGGAGGAGCGTTTGCATCATGGAAATTGGCAAACGCCACAGACACCCCAGCTCAGCCCCCCAGTGCTCACTGCTAACAGGGTGACACTTCCTCCAGAATAGAGGGTAGGATGCTGTTACCCAACGCCAGGTCACAGTGGCACACGCAAAACACACAGAAATGGTACCCGAGGTCACATGAGTAAAGGACAGAATTGGAGCTCAAACCCAGGTCTCCCAAACCCAATTTAATTCCTTTGGACAATGCTGGTGGTGACGTTGAATAATTAATGTCTCATTCATTATTGGAAACTATTTCTTGCAATTCTATTAGTTTTGTGTGTATCCATTGTCTGCTGGCCCTTGGGGTCTGGGGGAGGGAGGAAGGACGGGATAGGGGTGGAGGAGGAGACTACTCGGATTCGGGACCAGGCACTGTGTCCAAAGTCTCTACAGCCATTGGGCATTCATGGCAGACTTTCATATAGCATCACTTATACGTGGAATCTAAAAAAATGATACAAAGGAGCTTATTTACAAAACAAACAGACTTAGGAAACAAACTGATGGTTACCAAAGGGGAAAGGTGGGGGGTGGAATAAATTAGGAGGTTGGGATTAACATACACAGCTACTATATATAAAATAGATAAATCAATGAGGATCTCCTGTATAGCACAGGGGACTCAATACTCCGTAACAACCTATATGGGAAAAGAATCTGAAAAAGAATAGATTCATGTGTGTGCGTAACTGATCACTGTGCGGTACACCTGAAACTAACGCAACATTGTAAATCAACTATACTCCAATGTAAAGCAAAAATTAAAAATAAACAAAAACAAAAACAGACTTTCAAGCTCTAGAATTTGGTTGGGGGATTCAGTCAAATGGACTAAAAGACTAGAAACAAAGCTGGGTTGTCACCACGTCTCGGCCACCAGGACAGAAAGACCCACTTGACAGAGCTCTCCCCTGCTGGTCTCGGCCACCCCTCCGTGCAGCCCCCCAGGCTCACACAGCTCTTCACAGGTACCCCTGGGCTTCCTCTGTCCTGTAATGCACAAAGCCCTGCCCTTCAGAGCTACACAAGCTGCTCAGATCAAGCTAGGGACCTATTGGTTAAGGCATTTGCCTCCATAATAGCACGTGTACCCAGCAGGGGTTCCACAGGCACACGTGTGTGGGTCCTGGGGAGCCCGGGTGACTTCATGTGTCATCACCTGGGGACAGGGCTCTCAGCATCTCTGGGAACGGGATACATCAGTGGTTCTCAACTGGGGTGATTTTGCTCCCCCAGACACACTGGACAATGTCCAGAGACGTTTCTGGTTACCGTAATGGGGAGGAGGGGTGCTTCTGGCATCTTACTGGATCCAGACCAAGGATGCTGCTGGATGCCCACAATGCACAGGACAGCCCCCACAAGAAGCAATTATCCCTCCCCAGTGTCAACAGTGCCGAGGTCGGGAAACCCTGGACCACCTAAGCGGAGCAGGTTCGCAGGTGAATCACTGTCACAGGGGTGACCGGGTGCCACTCCCTGCCCAGGTCCTGGGCTTGCGGTGAACTTGGCACGTGGTCACCGTTGCACCCTTTGAAATAAGCAATGTCTACACAAACAAGTGACAGCAAACAGCAGAGCGAGGCAGAGCATGGCTGAGGGCATCGGGGTCCCTGGGGTGCAGAGGGAGGAGGCTGGGTGGGCTGGGGTAGGGTTACGCTTGTAGTACTTTTAAATTTTGTACTTCCCCAGCTTGTACTTTTAAACTTTGTTTAAGATTTTTTTAAAGCAGATTTGAAAAATATTTTAGTTGAATTTATCTATTTTTCCTTTTATAGTTCCAGATTTCTGTGTCATGGTTACAAAGGCCTTCCCCCCACTCTGAGATACTTTTAAAAAGTTCTCACGTGGTGTCTTCTAGTACTTTTACAATTTTACGTTTTACATTTAAACTTTAAAATTTTTTTTTTTTTTCCTTGTAATGAGTGAGGAACGACTCTAACCTGCTCTTCCCCGGATGGCGACCCTATTGTCCCAACATCACTGACTTAATCATCTCCCCCCCCGCCCCCACCCAGTCATTCCATTACCCAGTTTAACATACATAAAAGCCTATATTTCAGGGCTGATTCCTGTTTTTCTATTTATACCTCTGATCGCTCTGCCTAAATTCCAGCACTTCTGCCACACTGTTTTAACTACAGTAGCTTTATAATGGGTTTAATATCTGTTGGGGTTACTTCCCCTCTTTATCCCAACACTCCCTTTTGGATTTTGTTAGTTATTCCTCCTGGAAGTTTGTTTTTCCTCATGAACTTCAGAATCCACTCATTTCTCCCTCAAAAGTCATTTTCATGATTTGAATTTGATTGTGATCACCCTGTGGATGAATTCAGGAGATGGCATCCTTGTGATGTTGAGTCTTGCTTTCTATGGGGGAACATGCATGCCTTTCCAACCATTCGAGCCTTCTTCTGTGCCCCCTCGGTGGTATGTTAAATTCTCATGAGTCCTGTAAGTGTATTCCTAGGTGTTTCATGTTGTGCTGTCATGGCCATGCAAATGGGACATTCTCTGTGTCGTATCTCCTAAGGATGTGGCCCTAAACAAAAGCTATTGATGTTTGAACTTACCCATGAGCTCAGCCATGTTGCTGAATTCTCTTCCTGGGATACGAGGATTTCAGTCCATTTCCTGGGGTTCCAGGCTTATGGTCCCAGCATCTGCAAGTACTGACAACTGGCTTTCGATGTGTGGCCAGAGGGTGCAGGGTCTCTGCATGTGGATGGGAGGGATGCCTCTGTTCCCCACTGCCTCTGCCACACTCCTTGGACTGATATGGGGGTCTGATGGAGTGGGAGAAGCAGTTAGGGCTGTTTGTAGGCCTTTGTGAGCCCCCGAGACCGGGTGACAAAGGGACTTGGAGAGGATGAGAGCCCCAGCCTGGCTCTGTGTAGGAGGTTCTGGGAGTGTGGGCCGTGACCCTAGGTGGGTGCCTTCCTCTAGATGGTAGGATGGCAAAGCCACTAGGGGCTTTTGAACTTGGGGGCTGAGAAGGGTAGTGTCCCACAGATCCCTTCCCAAGCACCCGTGCTCCCCAGAGGGCGCCCAGAAATAACTGGGGTGGGAAGAGGGGGTCAGCACAAATGTCCCCACACCTCGTTCTTTCCCGAGGCCAGGGAGGGAGGACCTTTAGGGGACCCGGGTTCTGGCCTCTACTCCTCACAAGACCTGCCCACAGGGAGTTAGATTTTTATGTTAACTGTTTGAAAGTAAGTACAGAAAAATTCAGGAGGGGTAGTGTATGGATCTGGACGCTTTAAACAGGCTCGGTTGATGGTGACATTTATTATGGGCCTTGCGCTGAGCTGCGTGCCCTGGCCAGCAACCAGCCCTTCAGAAGTATCCATTTTTGGTGTTTGTATCAGTGTTTTTTATGCTCTGTAGTAGAGTCTTGGGGCTGCCTTGACAAAGTGCCACAGGCTGGGCGGCTCACAAAATAGTTGTTTATTTTAGTCTTATACTCTGGAGGTTGGAAGTTCAAGACTGAGGTGTGGGCAGGGCTGGTCCCTCTGAGGCCTCTCTCCTGGGCATGTAGACGGTCTTCTTCTCCCTGTGTCCTCACATGATTGTCCCTCTGTATGTCTGTGTCCTAATCTCCTCTGCTTATAAGGACTCCAGTCATCTTGGATTAGGGCCCCACCCCCATGACCTCATTTTAGTTTTATCACCTCTTTAAAGACCCATCTCCAATAGAAGTCACATTCTGAAGTGCTGTGGGTTAGGACTTCAACTTATAAAATTTAGGGGGATATGATTCAACCCATAAAATTCACCAACATGACTCTTATCTAAAGCATCTCAAATTTGGTGCGAAAATAAGACTTGTTTCAGTGGAAAATTGTGACAGCTCTTTTTTTTTCAGAGAAACGTAGCAGCGTTTGCAGGGATGGGTGGCCCCAGACCTGTGGCTGAGGGCTTCTCTGTCACAGGCATGAGCTCAGGCCCCTCAATTCTTTTGCAGCCCAGCCCAAGGCCAGCTCCACCCCCCCCACCCCCCCCACCCCCCCCACCCCCACCCCCCGGCTTTCAGCCTCCTCTCATCTTCTGAAGGAGCTGAGTCCTGGCCAGGAGAAGCCCCAGTCACAGTGCCGCAAAGCTATTAAACAACATTAACCTCCACCGTGTGGGGGGCAGCAAGCAAAACACGGTGGAGGGCTCCTTTCCAGGTTTGTGTTTTGGAGCTCACAGGTGAGGAAATCAAAGAGATAATGTGGGCGGGGTCGGAGGTGAGCGCCGGACATCTATTTCCAGATGACGCGTCAGCAGGGCTCAGACTAGGCTTGTAAACGCCCGAGGACCAGCAGGGCCAAAGGAAAGAGGGAAGAGGAGAGTGCTCAGAAATCTCTCTTTCTTTTTTTTTTACCTGCGGTACGCGGGCCTCTCACTGTCGTGGCCTCTCCCGTTGTGCAGCACAGGCTCCGGACGCGCAGGCTCAGCGGCCGTGGCTCACGGGCCCAGCCGCTCCGCGGCATGTGGGATCCTCCCGGACCGGGGCACGAACCCGTGTCCCCTGCATCGGCAGGCGGACTCTCAACCACTGCGCCACCGGGGAAGCCCTCTTTCCTTCTTTCCTGGCTCCTTATTAGTTCATAGAGTTGAAAACTTACACCAAATAATGAAAAGCTCCCAAAGGTACCTCCATCCTTGTCCCTCCACAGGACAGCTCTGTGCCAAGGCCGCCCCGCCCAGCGAGGGTCATTCTGGAAGCCGAGAATGACAGAAGTGGGCTTGTCTATCTTTGCAGCAGAAGTGGGGGGCTAGTCAGAAGAATTAGAGAATATAAAGAAATCAGTGTTTCTCGCACACTTGACTTCAAGCTCCGAGGTTCAAACCCATCTCGTCGTCCCGTGTAAACCCCCATCAGCAGCCCAGTGAAGAGGAGGTCGTTGTCTGTCCCCTTCATCACCCAGGGGCGTGAGACCCAGAAGCCTCCCCGCTGAGAGGGTGAACCTGGACATCTTGTGGACCACCCCAGAGCAGTGACCACCACGTAAACCCCGTTTGCTTGATTTGTGAAGTTTTTATCATCACCGTGATGAGGAAGGTCTGTGTGGCACTGGGATACCCAGGAGAGAGTGCAGAGGGATTGCGAGGTGGTGGTGTAGCACATCCAACCACGACTGTGCCCTCCCTCTGAGCACTTGGAGAACTTTTTCTTTTTCTTCAGCACGGACGGGGTGAGAGGACACCGCTGGGGGCCCCCCCTCGACTGCTTGGACCAGCTCCTTCAAAGTCAGAGCACCGCTGGATACACCATCTCTGGATACTTCACTGTGTCTGGTGGGCTTGGGGGCTCTCTGGTTTTTCCTTCCTGTGAGTCAGGGCAGGACCCACTGCCTCCCTTTGCAAAGCTCCCCTCCCCCCTCCACTTGATCAAAGGGAGACAAAGAGAAGCTGAATAAGACCTGCACCAAGGGGGGACGTCATAAATCCTTACACCCCGGCCTCTGTATAAGCAGCTGGAAGTGCTTGGAAGGACCAGGGGTGGGGTGGGCTGAAGACCGAGCGGCCCCAGAGATGTGCACGTCCTACTCCCTGGACCTGTGACTACGTTACATCACATGGCAAAGGGGACTTTGCAGGTGGGATTAAGTTATGGGTCTTGAGATGGGGAGATAGTCCCAGATTGTTGGGATTATTGGGTGGGTCCAGTGTGATCCCAGGGGAATTTACGAAAGGGAGACAGGAAGGTCAGAAGCGGAAGGCAATGTGACTGTAAGTAGAGGAACAGGGAGATCTAAAGAGGCACCACTGCTGCCTTTGACGACAGAGGAAGGCGCCGTGAGCCAAGGAATGCAGGCGCCTCTAAAGCCTGGAGAAGCAGGGAAGGAGACTCTCCCCAGGGCCGCGGAAGGAAGGGGACCCTCTGGCCTATTTCAGAACTGCTGACCTGCAGGACTGTGACAGAGTAAACACGTGTGTGTTTAAAAAGTTGTGTCTCTAATCAGTCCTGTGCAGTTACGTGTTTCAGCAGCAGCAGGAAGCTAATACCTGGTCTGCGGTCACCAAGCCTGTTTCCCGGTTTTGATGTGGTAGGTGGTTTTCTTGCACCACTTTATTCAATATTCCACCTCTTTTGGCCTATGTGGACACAGCCAAAGAGTGATGGAAACAGAAAAAGAAAAAAAAAACGATTGGGAACTTGATGAATAAAAACATATAAAGTAAAGTAGAATTTTCGGTGGGGTCAGTGTCGTGGTTCCTCCTTCCCCTCCAAGCCACTTGGCCAATGCACACGGTACAAGGTGGCATCCCCACATCTAAGCTCACAGGTTGACGGTCCGCAGAGGGCAAACACTCTGCTATCTAAAAGTGCCTTTTGTGCTTCCACGAGTCACATTAGGGGAGACTATGACCTCTTCGAAATAACAGTATCTTACAGCCGCTGCGAAGCATTTCCCCTCTTCATCATTGTGAATTATGCAAACATAGAGGTGGCTCTTAGTTGCCCAGGGTCCAGTTACTCCAGTTAAACGCTGAGTTTGAGCCATGAGTCAGCGTCTTCATGGGAGGGTTCACCAGCTCCCATTTTCCTTCTTCTTTGTTTTCTTCTAAGAAGCACATACCCAGAGAAGGGATCTAGAACAGAGTTAAATCACTTATTATTATTTTATACCAGGTCCATGGATTTCAGACTTGTTCCAAAGCCAACAGCCTTGGCGGCTGGCGTGACGTACCCACGATGCCTTGAACGCAGCACTAACATCCAATACAGCAGCCCTCAGTGGGGACTCCCCACCCCTCCCACGGGCAGTGGGAGATGTCCGCAGACCTTGCTCTTTGTCGCAGCTGGGGGTGCTACGGCATCTCAGGAGTAGAGGCCAGGGATGCTGCTAACCATCCCACAATGCACAGGACAGTCCCCATAGCACAGCATCGTCCTGCCCAAATGTCAAGTGTTGAGGCTGAGAACCCCTTCTGTCTACCCTACTGCTTCAAGAGTGGCTTCCATTCTCGAATTCAGCGTCACAAAAAGGTACAGGTATTGTGTTTTTAAACCCAAGATTAAAGGACAAAGCGAAACTTTAGACCTCAATTCCCTGTAAAATAAATGGTTTGGAGCAGATCTTTGTTTTTAAGGCTTTGTTTGTTTACATGTTCTGCTTTCCTTTCTCCCCCCTCTCTTTTCAATGTCGGGAAATTCCTTGCTTAGAAGAAATGTGTAAAAATTCCAACCTGGGGGGGCAGGATGCAAGTGGGGGCTGGCGTTGACTCAGGGACACTCTCTCCTTCTGTGTGTGTAGAGACTGGGGGGGAGGGTTCGGGGATGAGCGTGATGGGGGTGGGCTCCTGAATGTCCGTTTTCAGCTGCCCCTGACTTTAAGGCCCATCGTTGGTTGGTAAAGCCCTTGATGAATTTCTGATATTAACTGGACTGGCAAGTCCAGCTAACTTGGGGATGGGGTGGGGTGGACTCTAAATCCTCAGTGTAAGAAAGTGGCGGGAGTGTGGAAGTTCAAGGCTGGCATCTCGAGAGGCGAGACCAAGGGTCAGGGGAGCGGGTGGGAATTTGGCCACAAAGACTAATGGGATTTTGGAACTGTGTCAACATGCAACTGACATGCAGTCTCAGTCAGCGTCTGGCGTGTGCAGCGCTGCTATCTGCTTGGATGACGAGGACCCCCAGGGGCCCCCGGGGTGGGAAGGGATGCAAGAATAGGAGCGGCCACGTCGGAGTACGCGGGGACGGGAGACGTGGTGATGTCAGCAGGAGCGAGGCCCTGAGTAGATTTGGGGGGCAGGGATGGGGGTGGGGTCTGAATCCTGAGTTTCCCGCCTCCGTTCACCTCGCCATCGGGATAAAAGCCACCTCTGCTTTGCTGGGTGATGCTCCACAGTTTGGTCCAAAGTACCCATTATCCTTCTCTACACATCCGTCACCTGCTTGCTTTTTCAGTCTGTGTTTATACGGCCCCGGCCCGGCACCAGGCACCCCAGCAGCTTTGACCAGCTCGTGTGTTCCAAGGCTGGATGGCTCCAAAGGCAAGAGAGAGGGCCTCCCTTCTGTCCGTCAGCCCCCCAGTCCCCAGAGCAAGTGAGCCCAGCAACCGCCCTTTGTCTTCTTATCCAAATGTTTCACCCCCCACTGGACCAAGTGCTCAACTACTGGAGTGACAAGGAATTATCATGTGACCTGATAAGTTCTCTGTCTTGTTCTTTATATCATGTGGGTAGCAAATGGCCACAGTTGCCATAATGATAAAGATGACAAACCTCCCCGTCAGCTCCCTGCCCAAGGCTGCCCTTTGCGTCAGAGCAGGCGGGCACGTTCTCAGGAGACAGGTGGGTCCCTGCTGCCCTGGGTTGTCAGGACGCTTGTCTTCGTCCTGAGAGGGGCGTGTGGTGACGCCGCATCGTCGGGCTGCCTGTTTCTGCGGCAGAAACACGAACGAGGGGGCGCGTACCTTCCTCACTAGCTGGGTGAACACTGTGCAGTCCTGGCGTGGCAGCCCAAGGAGTGGGCGCGTGCAGGAGTCCAGCGCCGAGCCATGGCCCACGACCAGGATGACGCCCACTGTGGGAGAAAGGACACCCCGAGGTCAGAGCAGGCACAGAGAACGCCTCTTATTAGATGGTGGGGGGGGCCCAAAGTGGTCGGGCGGAACAAGCTCGTGGTGCCCCGAGGCCTTGAGGGACCCCGGGTAGGAGGGAGGCGTGGTTGGTAAGCGCCCATTAACACTGGCATTTGGCCTCTCGTTTGTGTAGTTCTTCTGAGCCTGTCTCATCCTGTGCGGGGCTCGGGTGGCTGCACCCGCCCGCAAGCTTCAGGGATGGGCCGGCGCCGTGCGCTGAGCGGCCTCATCCAGGCCTTGTCTGTGAGCTTGCGAAAGATCAGCTGTTCAGTGCCAAAGGGGCCACGGATGACTCTTTCTTTACAGAAAGACCTCCAGAGTCCAGGGCTGAGTGAGTCTCCTAAAGGTGACAGGCGCGGGCAAGGCTGGGAGTTAGACCCGCGCATGAGCCAGGGAGGCCCCGAGGCCGGACCCAGCCCGCCACCTGAGGACGGAATCGGAACCCGAGCTTCCCTGGAAAGCTGAGAGTCACAGAGCGATCTCTTCATTTGCCCCTAAAGCGGCTATAATTTCTCGGGTGTGACACCCAGAGCCAAGCCCCCACCTGCTTCTCTTGGGTTATTTCTGAGTAATTTCACACTCATTTCTTTGGCCTCCAAGGTCATGGTGAGGTTGCCGGACATGCAGGTTTGACCCCTGGGCTGTGCTCTCCAGCTGGGCCACCTGGACACGGCGGCCTCTTAGACACTCTGAGCTTCCAAGTCACATGGTGTCAGTGGAGGTGATATCTCAGACCGCACGGGAGGGTGAGGACCTAACAGGTAAAGCCTGTGAAGGGCCACCAGTGCCGCAGGGTTGGCAGGTGTGAGTTTTTACCGTCCGGCCCCCCTGGACTTTCCGGTGCTCTGTCCTCTGATCCACACGCCCCTCGTCTTCCTGGCCTGCTCACGCCTCCGCCTCCTCCTGGCTCCGCCTTTGCCTCCGAACCCTACTCATTCCACGGCTCAGTTGCTGCATCCTGGGTGCCTCAGCCAATTGTCACAGCCATGGGTGGATGGGTCTGCATCCCTGCAGCAGGCAGAGGCCACCTGTGTCACAGGCAGGGGTCAGTAGAGCCCAGAGGTAATGAAGCAATGGTTCTGCATCCGCTTCCAGAAGGCCTCAGGACCGTAGGGAGATGCTTGGAAGGAAGGGCATCCGTGGACACTGAATTTCAGCCTGGGTCAGGTGGAGACAGGTGGGCCAGGGCGGGGTCTGGGTGCAGGAAAGGCCCTCATTTCATTCTGTCCTCTGATGGCCTGTAGCAATAATTGTGAGCAACGTGAGACTGATAAGGAATCAAAGGCCACTAAGGTGTGGTTTCCAAAAGCACCTTCCCCAGGGTGCCCATCAGTCAAAAGAGGTCACATAGACCCGTCTCGTGGCCGGGTGTGTGTGTGGTGCTGGACACTGCAAGGTTGAGATCTCAGAGCATGTGCCCCACGGTGCACTGGGGACTCTGACGGGAGGGCAGGGGCTCAGCTGTCCCCGAGGTCCTGGTCATCAGAGTCTTGGGTCCCCTGAGCTCCTTTGGACGAGGGATGGGAAGAACGATGGTGGGGCAAGCGGGCCAGGTGGTCCCTTATCGACTCCTTCTGAGCTCTTTTTCATGTTATTTAATAGTCCTAATACTCCAGACGTTTGCGCCTTTTCCTCCAACAATATTCATACCCTTTTAGGGTAGAATGTGTGTCTTCTTTGCTTAGATTTTTCCCATGATGCTTTATTTGGTACCTGACACATTGCTGATGTTCAGTACGCACTTGCTAACTTAAATCTTATAGGGTTCGTTTTTCGAGTTTTACTGCGGACATTTTCATATATACCCCAAAAGCGGGTCTGATGAATCTCCGTGCTCCCATCAGGGAGCTCCAACGGTTGTTGACATTTTGCCCGTCTTGTATCATCTGTCTGCTACCCCACGCCCTTTTCTGTGAAGTATTTTTATTTTATTTTTACTGAAGTACAGTTTATGTGGAATATTATACTGTATAAGTTACAATATTATATAAGGTGTACAATATAGTGATTCACAATTTTTTTTTTTTTTTTTTTTTTTTGCGGTACGCGGGCCTCTCGCTGTTGGGGCCCCTCCCGTTGCGGAGCACAGGCTCCGGACGCGCAGGCTCAGCGGCCATGGCTCACGGGCCCAGCCGCTCCGCGGCACGTGGGATCTTCCCAGACTGGGGCACGAACCCGTGTCTCCTGCATCGGCAGGCGGACTCTCAACCACTGCACCACCAGGGAAGCCCGTGATTCACAATTTTTAAAGGTTATATGCCATTTAGTTGCTATAAAATATTGGTTATGTTCCCTATGTTGTACAATATATCCTTGTAGCTTCTTTTATACCTAATAGCTTGTACCTCTTAATCCCCTACCCCTATCTTGCCCCTCCCCGTTTCCTCTGCCCACTGGTACTCCTCGTTTGTTTTCAATATCTGCCTCTTTTTTGTTATATTCACTAGTTTGTTGTATTTTTCAGATTCCACATAGAAGTGTTTGTCCTTCTCTGTCCGACTCATTTCACTTGGCGTAACGCCCTTCAAGTCCATCCATGTTGCTGCAAATGTCAAAATTTCATTCTTTTCTTATGGCTGAGTAATATTCCATTGTGTATATGCACCACATCTTCTCAACCCATTCATTGGTTGATGGACACTTAGTGAAGCGTTTTGAAGCATATCCCAAACATCACTCCATTTCACAGGATATACCTCGGTTTGCATCTCCAAATGAGGGCTTCTCATTCTTACACAACAACCATGCTATTATCACACCTCACAAAATTAGCATTAATATTTCTTAAATACTTTCAAATTCCAGATTTAAATTCCATGTTCAAATTTCTTTAATGGTCTCAACCATCAACTTAAACAGATGCTTTGTCCAAACTGTCATTTAAACATGACCCAACATTTGGCTGTTTGGTCCGTAGTTTCTTTTGTTTCCTAGGAAGTGGGCATGGGTGGTCTGTGTTGACCCTTCTGTCCTGGATCCCATCAGCTCTTGGCTCCGAAATCAGGGGCCCCAGGGCCTGGGTCGGGGGGCACGTGTCTATGCAGAGGCAGCGATGTAGCACTCCAGTGGCAGGGAAATGGGGCAGGGGAGGCTGGGGCATCCCTAGGTTCAAAAATCAATCATTTCCATCTCGGAGGTGAGAACCCAACCCCCAGGGCGGCTGGTACCCGAGGACGATGAGGGCACTTACGATCCTGCGGGCGGATGCTGACCATATGTTCCATGCTCACTGCACACCTGTGCAAGTAATCTTCGTAGCGCTCGGCGGGCAGGAGGGAGGGAAGGGGGAAGGCGGGCCTGGAGGAGGGGGAGGGGAACAGAAGGAAGGAGACGGCTCGCCTCTAGCCAGGGCTCGCGGTCAGCAGCAAGCCTCGAGATTTGTGCTCAAAACCAGCAAAGAGCTGGCGTTGGGCCTCCAGTGTGCCTTATCACTGAGCACCAGGCACAGAGGCTTGTGATGGCGCAGACAGCCCCAGGCAGAGGGAGATGCAGGTCCTCTGGCTGACGAACTCTAGCCAGACTGACTGACCCTCTTCTCAACGGGCCCTACCTGTGGGCTTCACATCCAACCTTGTGGACTCAGTTTAGCCAGAATCGCCCACCCCCGTATCTGACCGCTCTGGATATCCGAGCAAACTCGGCTTCCCCTCCAACCCCAGGAGGTGTCTGATCCCCTGGCCTGCCTGCAGCAAGGATCCTTTTAGGGTCCGTTTAGCAAGAATCACCTTGTTCTCTCTCTCTTTTTTTTTTTTTTTTTTGCGGTACGCGGGCCTCTCACTGTTGTGGCCTCTCCCACTGCGGAGCACAGGCTCCGGAGGCGCAGGCTCAGCGGCCATGGCTCACGGGCCCAGCCGCTCCGCGGCATGTGGGATCTTCCCGGACCGGGGCACGAACCCGCCTACATCGGCAGGCGGACTCCCAACCACTGCGCCACCAGGGAAGCCCCACCCTGTTCTCTTAAGAATCTCCCATCACCCCATCCTGCTCCTGGGAGGAAGAACCCCCACTTGGCCTTATAATTGGAGGGGAATCTGATCTTCCTCCCGTTCTGCAAGCCCCCGCTGCAGTGGCCCCTCTTGAATAAAGCCTTCCTTGTTATCTTTACGAAGTGTCGTGAGTAATTCTTCCTTAACAAGAACGAGAAAACCCCAGCAGCAGACGACGTGAGGCGGCTCACCTATAATCCATGCTGACGTTGAAGTTCGCCTCTTTCAGCTCTTCCAGGGTCATGAGGTTTGGGGTAGTTTTGCCAGCCTCCCATTTGGTCCATTCAAAGATTCCGGGCTCCACTCTTATCTTAATTTTCTTCTCCAGTTTGAGCTCTGGATTCAACAGAATACAAGTGTTTATCATCTTCGGTGACTATTTTGGCTTTCTGTAAATAAGTCTCTTCCTAGGTCTAAATCAAACCTTTGGAAAAAAATCTGATTTTTTTTTTTTTTTTTTTTTTTGCTTGCTGATTAGGCACAGATACACAATTTCTCAGACAAAAGCCACCAGCAGTTGCAGGGTATGAGAGGAGTGATGACCCTCTGTTCATCAGGAAGGGCCTGAGTCTCTTGGGATCTGGGAGGTGCCACTGGCAGCACCCTCCCTGGTGCTCATCTTCGTCACCCGATGGACCCCCATAGCACGCGGCACCCAGGCTCCTCCTTGGGTCAAGAAGGAGCCTGCACCTATGAGGACTTGGCTGGTCCAATGGTCTGAGGAAAAGACGAGGGCAATCGTGGAGCTTGTTAGTCACACGGAAGCGCCGTCCTGGTAAACACTTACCCCAGACTGAGCTGAAGCAGAGGGTGGATGGGAGTCACCTTCTGGAACATTCTATCTCTCACAACTTGCCCTTCCCTAGGATTTTTTTTTTTAATGAGAAAAAACCTCCTCTTTCTATTGTAAATTTAAAAAAACTGGAAATGGAAGTCATGAATTCAGTAAAATCTAACTGGTGAAGTCGTTTTGGAAAAAACTTCATATAATCATATTTGTATCTAAGTATACTTCATCTGTTTTGCCCAAAATAGTACATATGTTTGCTACAGAAGAGCACATTCCATAAGCTGACTTTTTTTTTTTTTTATACCTTCGGTAAGAGACCTATAAACTAAGGCCAGCTCTTTTTGAGTGGGGGAAAAACAAGACCTTAATATGTTTATTCGAAATGGAGAAAATGACATTAAACGGAAATGCTGGCAATAAACTCCATTCCCAAAATGTATTTCAGGCCCATGAAATGGGTTCCTTTGCAAAGCACATTTAGAAAAGAGAGTTAAGCCTGGTTGATGGGGCTCCTGGGCTCTCCCGCAGCCTGTGAGGGGCTCGTGTCCACTGGGAATAGGCGACACGAGGAAAGAGTTTGGAGAGGGATGGATTGGGAGTTTGAGATTAGCAGATGCAACCTATTATATATAGGCTGGATAAACAACAAGGTCCTACTGTAGAGCGCAGGGAACTACATTCAATATCCTGTGATAAACCATCATGGAAAAGAATATGAAAAAGAATGCATATGCATATAACTGAGTCACTTTGCTGTACAGCAGAAATTAATACAACATTGTAATTCAACTATTCTTCAATAAAAAATAAATTGAAAAAAGAAAAATAATACTCTACAAAATTAAAAAAAAAAAAAAGAGTCTGGAGAGTGTCCCAAATGGCGTTGGGCCCTCTTCCTGTTCTGTGGGTCACACTTTGGGAAACGGTCCGTCTGGACACATTCACTGACATGGTGGTGAGATAAAGCTTAGCATCCTGGAGAACAGGATGGTCACGTTCGAGGACATATGAAGAGGGCCGGGCATCCTGCTTTCTGGATTAACACACGATTTATGGATTTACGCTCGTTTAACTGACTTTGTCGTCCTCTCCTCACCTGCATATAGAGTAAAAGTCAATGAGAGATCATGTTAAAGACATTGACGTGATCGTGGTCAGAAAACATTTTGGGGAGCTTTTATTTTAAATGCAAGAGATGCACATAATAGAAGTCAGAGAAATCGGAACAGATACGTTCATAATGAGGAAACATGAATGATAACCAAAAAGGGATAAAGTTACAAAAAATGCTTTTGAAGCTCTCAGTTATATTCGTTTAAGGCCAAAAGAATATTCCTTAACTTTTTTTTCATATGTTGTGACCATGGCTGGGAAGCTGGGTGGCGAAAGGGAGCCTGAGAGCGTCATTAGGAAAGGGCCTGGCGACTCAGAGGAATTCACCGTCAGAGACATCCACGTGCTGGCCTGGCTGGACACAGGCAATCTGCAGGTGTCACCCCCGCTCACCTGTGGGCTGCCAGCCTCAGATGGAAATTCAAGTGTTTGTTTAGGTTAGTGGAAAAGTATCAGCCTCTCGGATGGGTTAAAACAAAATAAGCTCCATTAAGTGGCGGGTTTTTTTTTTTTTTTTTTTTTTTTTTTTTGCGGCACGCGGGCCTCTCACTGTTGTGGCCTCTCCCGTTGTGGGGCACAGGCTCCAGACGCGCAGGCTCAGTGGCCATGGCTCACGGGCCCAGCCGCTCCGCGGCACGTGGGATCTTCCCGGACAGTACACGAACCGGTGTCCCCTGCATCGGCAGGCGGACTCTCAACCACTGCGCCACTAGGGAAGCCCTAAATCGCGGGTTTAAAGGCAGGTGGGGGGCATAGGAGAATCAGGGATGAGCCTGTCACCTTTTATCCTGTATCTGTGCGGGTTTCTAACTTTCTTCACATCTGATCTCTATAGCTGTTGAATTAATTACACATATATGGATCCTAAGCTATCCGGGGATAAAATGACTTCATATCTATTTTGCTTTCTTCTGTCCTATTTATTAAGAGTTATCAAATGGAAACAGAGCAAACACGGTGGGGTCCTGGGCCCCTCCCGGGTTTGTTTAGCAGCTGACACTGTACTTTAACCTGCCCTCGGCTCCACGGGTCCAGAGCCCAGAGCTGCAGGGAAGCAAAGCAGTGAACGTGCACATCTCAACAGCGGGGGAAACCATGGGCGTTTCTCCGTCTCAGGGACCCGAGAAACCGTGCAGGGGAGTCCAGGGTCCCCTGTCATGCTCGGATGAGAAATGACAAACGGAGGATGTCTGCAGGGCTGACGATCCACAGAGACGGCCTCCGAGTTTTAAATGTGTGGAAAGTGGACGGTGACGAAATGGGTTCCTACCCTCACAGCTTAGCGGGTGGATCAAGAAACAGCACGTTAATGAGAAGGTAGGAAAGGACTGCACTGGCCACGGGCCCACACGGGTCCTGTGCAAGGATCAGGTCCATCCCTGGGAGGGATTCCCAGCTGCATGGCAGAATCGAGAAGGCACTCTGTCAGAGCTTCTCTGATCGACGTGGAGGAGATACTGGGGAGGGGCTCAGGCTGGCGGACCCGCCATCGTTTCAACAGCTCCTCCCGTGAAGGTCTACTTGCTGCCCTCTTTCTGACACCGCTCCGAGCACGATGCCGTTATCTGCAAGACGGCTTGTCCAGCAGTAACCTCTTTCCGCCTTGTCCCCTTCCTCCACTGATGTCCTTCCTCCCTGACCTTGACCTGGTAGGTCATTCCCAGCAGCTGCAGCCCCCTCTAAACTCAGTGCCATCCCCTTCTCTATCTCCAGCCAGCCTTCCTTTCTCTGTAGGCTCCTGTCCCTCGTGTCTGATTCCAACCCTCCAGCCACCTCCCGGGATTTCACTCCATGGAACTGACTCTTTCCTTGGTATCATTGGCCTCCCCCAGCCCCTAACGCCCTTACACAGCTTAAAATCTCCACTCAACCTCCACGGCCCTTCCCTGTGCACCTCGCACCCTTTCTTGCTTCATCGTACTTACTTCTCAAACCCATCCGGGGTTATAGCCCCAGTTCCTTCCGCTCCTCCTGGCCCACGCCTGGGGGTGGCCCCAGCCCAGCTGATGGGTCTCCGTGTAAGGCCGTGCCCATGACCTCAGTGGCCTTTGTGCTGCCCAATGGTCACCTTGTACTTCCCCATCCCTGTCCTGGCCCCCCTCCCCAATAAGCATGTCACACATTCAGCGCTCCCCTTTCTCATGCTCGCCTGGTGACCTGAATTCCTGTGTCTCTGAGAAAGCAGAGGCAAGCCCCGTCCTCCACGTGTGCCCACCTGCTGCACCTGTGTCCACACGCTCTGCCCTCAGTCCCATCACGGTGGAGGACCGGCTGTGCGTGCATGGTGACCTAGGTCTCTTGTCCCCTTCCCCACACCGGGAGGGGCGGAACCAGGACCTCCAGGGCAGGCTGCCCATCTCTGGCAGGAAGTTGCTTCCTCCTGTAGGTGGACGCTCGCCCAGAAGGGTCTGCCCCTAGTTTCCCATCACACAGCAGCTTTTGATGGTGCTGAACAGCTCCCAGGAGCCGATTCCCTTGCCCAGGGAGTCTTGCATTTTGGACTTGAGAAGGGACCACAGCAGTTCTCAGCTCTCAGGGAACACCTTCGCCCCCAGCTTTTTAAAAAAACACAAGGCAGAAGCAGGTCAAAGGCGAATTACAATCCTGACCTTCCAGAAATGCTAACTGGCTCAGTGCCTCCTAACAGTTCTCGAGGGCTGGTTCGCAGCTGTCTTGTGACTTTGTGTGGCCATTCGTGGTCACCCACCCCAGTCTCACCTCTGCTCACTGTGGTCTCCCCCAGGAGAAGAGTCATGAGGTCAAGGCCACATGAGAAGCTATAGCTACAGTTCTCACTGACCTTCCAGGATGTGTTTGGCTGTCTGCACACAGCGGAGGGCTGGGGAGGTGAAGACGGAGGTGATCCTGATGCCACTGTCCAGCAGAGCTTCCCCTGGAAGACAGCAGGTGGAGAAGTGCCCTCTTCATAACTGTAGCTATGCATGGTGGCAACTCCAACAGGTGGCTCACTACCCGTGGCAGGCAGGGTCTAAGAGGCCCCAAGAATCCCCCCCACCACCCCGTATACACACTCTGTATAATCCCCTGGTGTGTGGGTGGAAGCTGTGAATACGGTGAGCTAGCACCCCTGTGACCAGGTTATGTTATAAGGCAGAAGGGAGATTATCACCGGTGGGCCAGACCCATTCGGGTGAGCCCATTAAAAGCAGAGATTTCTCCAGCCAGTCACGGAAAAGAAGTCAGATAACATATACACACTACTATGTATAAAATAGACAACCAACAAAGTCCTTCTTCATAGCGCAGGGAACTAGACTCAATATTTTGTAATAACCTATAAGGGAAAAGAATCTGATAAAGAACATCTATCTATCTATCTATCTGTCTGTCTGTCTCTCTATCTATCTAAAACTGAACCACTTTGCTGTACAGCTGAAACTTATATGATATTGTAAATCAACTATAATAAAATTTTTTTTAAAAACCAAAGGTAGAGGGATTTGACATGCAATAAATTCTCTATTGTTGGCTTCCAGGATAGAGGGGGCCATGTTGCAAGGAAGGTGGGTGGGCTCTAGGAATCCAGCAGGCCCTGTGCTGGCACCAGGCAAGGAAGTGAGGACTTCAGTCCTACAACCACAAGGAACTGAATTCTCCCACCAGCCCAGTGAATGTGGAACTGCTTCCAGGAGGCTCCAGGTGGGAAGTCAGCCCAGCCAAGCAGCTTGATATCAGAGTTCAGACCCTGAACAGAGAACCCAGCCATGCTGTGTTTGTGTTTCTGACCCACAGAACTGTGAGCATCAAGTGGGTGCTGTTTCAAGTTCATGGTCATCTGCAGTGATGGAAACTCAAGCCCCCTGGGGCTCATGGAAGGACAAGCCTGTAAATCACATTTCTTCTGGCAAAATTAGAGGACCTGGTCTTTGGGAAAGAAGGAGATCTCTTCAGTACAAAATCTGCATGGTACCAACACCAGTGAGGTTTCCACGGATGCTGTGATGGGCTGATTTCTGTTCCCTAAATTCATATGTTGGAGTCCTAACCCCATGCCTCACAGTGTGACCTTCTTTGAATGTAGGGTCTTTATAGAGGTGATCAAGTTAAGACGAGCAATTTATGAGGACTGGTGCCCTTATATAAAGGGGAGATCTGACCTCAAAGGGCACGTAGCAAGGACTCAATACACGTGAGTAATAATCACTGCTACAACTATTGTTACTATTCCTACTAGAATGATCCTCAAACATACCTGCCATTCTGGACTGGAAAATTCCACAGGACGATAAAGGTGGATCGTTTTCAAAGTCTTTGATACCTCGGCTCCGTCTGGGCAGACTGCGAGGGAAGTTCAGGTCTGGCCGGTAGTATTTCCCTAAAGCATAAATAAGTACCAGATGCTCAGTTCCACTGAGTTAGTGCATATTTGTCCCACTAAACTCTTAAGATCAAGACCCACATTTGAAACATGGTAATTATTTACATTGTGGTCAACTGTGTTTTTTCTTGAGCATGCTCTGTGATGTGGATTCAATTCCAGGAGGAAGTCCTACTCTCACCACCCATTCCCTCAAACACAGAAAACGTATGTTTCAGCCATAGGAAACACGAGACCTTCTTTGTCCTCTCAAACCCCCCCCCGAAGAGTCATTCATACAATTTTCCTGATTAAGAACTGAGACTGATTTAGCTTAACTCGATAAGAATCTCAAATTGGTATTAATTAATTAGATGAAACTCAACCCATCCCCATAGCTTGAAGATGTCCCATTGCCTACGGGACAGAATACAGATGGCAGGAGAGGGTCCTGCATTGTGTATTATTAGTCAGCTGCTTGAGGCAGGACTGGACATCAGGGGGCTCCACTGGGACTCCCCACCACCACCACCCATTCAGAGGCTCAGAGCACCTTGGTTCACTTTGAGTTTGACCTTGGGCTCGAAGATTGGACGATCTGGTGCAAATCCTGGCACCACCAGTTACTAGCTGTGTGTGTAGAGGCAACTGACTAATCTCCCTTATAAATAAAAATCGGGAAACAACAGAGTTGTCTGAACGAATCAGCAAGATAATGCTTGGAGCCAGGAGCCTGGCTCAGAGGTAGTGGCCAACAGGGTCAGGTCTGATCTCATCCTCAGATTATCCAATTATCCCTGCGGATAAATGGATAATCACGCCACACCACACCACACCACACCACACCACACCACACCACACCACACCACACCACACCGAGCCCTCTCATCCTCCCAAGCGGCCCCCAAACCTCCTGGCTACAACAGATTCTAGCAGCCCACCTGCCTCTCCTGAGACCTGCCATACGTCATACGGCTGGCCTGTCACTTGCTCCTGAACACGCCACCCCAGCCTCCCAGCAGTTCACCCAGGGGAGGCAGGTGGCAGCTATCTGCATGCCTTGTGTTTTTAGGTTCCATGCAAGATTTTTCTGGAAGCTGCCTCCCTGGAATTTCCACTGGCAGAGACTTTGTTTGAACCGTAAGCTTTACAGACCTTTATTAAATGTCAGTGTTAGGTGTGCCCACAGGGAAAGCTGGTATTTGTTTTTCATTCAAAGCGAAGGTCCGTCACTTCTGTCATATTCTCGAGGGCATCTGTCATCCCCAAATGTGAAACTACTCCACTGAGGTCTTTTGCCCTCACTGATGCTTTATCTGTGATCACTTTGGGAGTCAGAGGGCAGAGCTCAGAAGAAGCCAAGGACCTGGGGGGTGGTTGGGTTCTGACGGGAGTACAGTCTGAGCGAATAGGGGTGCCCTGGGCCAGCGCCGCTGGGAAGTGAGGGGCCATAAAGGGTGTGGGTCCTTCGTCCAGAAGTGAGCAGAAACCAGGAGGGACGCCGGAATGCAAGGGGAGGCCAGCAGTGTCCCCAAATACCCGTCATTGTAATTGATCAAACACTGCAACTTGCAGAATTCAGACCAAGTAGACAGTCACAATGCACTTTACCAGGGCTTTCTTACCTGGAAGAAGACCCATCAGCAGTTTCCTCTAAGCTGGGGATTTCCAGTGCCTTTAAAATATTTTCCCTTATAGGTGACTTGATTTTTGCATAGATGACCGAATCTTTTCCCTCTTTTTATGAAGTCCAGTCACTCTTTTTTTTTTTTTTCAGTCACTCTTTTTTGATGTTGGTTGTTTGGTCTGGTTCTCACACCACCACCACCATCATATACGTACTGCCATGTGTGCCATTTCAGTCTGTAGTTTTAGTCATTGCTTTATTGCAAGAAGTGTGTTATAATTCTTTGTTTGAATGCCAATGCATCTTCAGAGCCACCTATTTCTTCCTTGAGCCGCTGTGCCTCTACCTGGTCTTGTTTTATAGAGACAAGCATTGCATTAGTTCTATGGGTTCTTGGAGATAGATGTAGTCATGACGTCATTTGCTCAGAAATTTTCTTCTGCATTCAGGTCATCTGCCAATGCTTCCCCTATTCACTTCCCCCTTTCTTGGCCTGTTGGGCTCCTGGAGGGATCCCCAAGGGCTCAGCAAGTCCAGCCACTGTGAATGGATTTTATTACTAGGTTCATTTAATACTTTCATTTATATAATTATCCATGGCTCAGAAATAGTGGCACTCTGGGCTTTCCATTAGGGGATGTGTGTGATACAATTGTGGATCAGTACAGAGACTGTGGGTATTTTGTATTTACAAGCCCTGTTCTCAGTTCTTGGCAACCAGAGGGGTGAAGTTGGGGTAAGCACACAATACGTTAAAAAACATGCCCTTCAGTTGAGTATAGCATGGCCAAACACTGTAGGGAAGCGACCACCAAAGGGAAGATGACCTCAGAAAGATGCAGCTGTGAGACTGCAAGTTGGGGTATGTGCCAGCAGCTGAGCGTCCGTGACTGCGGTCAGAGTGACTCGCTCTCAAGGCAGTGCCTTACCCACTAACCAAATGCCATGTGTGTGCTGCCAGGACACACAGGGCTGTCCATGTGTCACTCCAGCAGACTTGCTTACAACTGAAAACCATTCCTCCATCTTCCCCAAAGCATTTGAGGTAAGATACTTACAGATGCATACATGCTCACACGTACACATGTAATGCCTGTGGAGAGAGATGGAGCATGTGTCTATCCCACATGAACAGTCTATGCATGGTCATTCTGAAGAATGGTGCCCCAGGGGCTCTGGCTAAGAAAACTGAGATGTGATGTCATCTGTTAGCTCTGTCTAATTCCTGTCTCTGGATTCTGCCAGGACTGCACCTACCGTCGGGAGTGGAACACTGCTGCAGCCAGGACTTCCCGAAGATCTGGTCCACTCTCTCCCCGTGGCGCACCACCAGGACGCTTTTCCTCACTATCGTGGCCTGGAATGGTGGAAAGAAAGGCACGTGAGAGTGGACACCCACCTGTGAGACTTGTTCCAACAGCTTCTGCCCCTTATCCAGTGGTGGCCTGGACACCACGTCTCTTCCTTCCTTGCTCAGTAGCTACAGCCCATTTTACCAGGACCATTATGATGAGAAGGGGCTAGGAATTGCAGGTGATCTCTAATTTCTTGCAACTTTTAATTTTCTGGGCACTATGGCACACATAGGAAATGAAAAGAAAGTGGAACGAATGACCCACATCATGGCACATCAACTGTCTACCTTCTGTCTCTTCCAAGTTCTTATCCCTTGTCTTGGACCCTTCAGGCTGCTGTAATAAAATACCCTGGGTGGCTTATAAACAACAGAAATTTGTGTCTGACGGTTCCGGGAACTGGAAGTCTCAGGGTGCCAGAGATCAGGCAGCAGCACAGTTAGGTGAGGGCCCTCTTTTGGGCTAACATCTCACTGTGTCCTCACACGGTGGAGCGTAAGGGAGGTCTCTGGGGTCTTTTCCATAAGATCACTAACCCCTTCCATGAGAGCTCCACCCGCATGACCTAAGCCCCACCTCCAAACGCCATCTCATTGATCAACAAGATTTCAACATAGGAATTTGGTGGGGGACACAAATATTCACCCCTCCATAGTGACTTCTTAGGAAATGATCTGAATCTATCTAAATATAATAATATATACATTTATTACTTTATAATATGATATGTAATTGTAACTCAATTATATAATATAATTATATTCTTTATAATATACTATATTATATCTATCATAATGTACTATACTATAATATACTATATATTACAATATTATAGATTACATAATATCTATTTATACTATGTAGATATGTACAAATCTTCCTCAACATAGGATGGGGTTACACCCCAATAAACTCATATAAATTGAAAATATCTTAAGTAAAAAATGCATTTAATATCATTCGATATCTGCCCAACATCAGAGAGAGGATTGGACCACATGTCACTAGTCTGGGAAAATTCAAAATTCAAGTATTCAAAATTCTACTGAATGCATATTGCTTTTGCACCATCGTAAAGTCAAACAACTGTAAGTCGAACCATTGTAAGTTGGGGACCATTTGTGTGTGTGTATATCTATATCTACATCTGTATCTATAAAATCTATCTATCCATTAATCAATCATCTATCTATCTATCTACCTACCTATCTGCCTACCTATCTATCTATCTATCTAATCTATCTATCATTTAACAACCCATCCATCCATCCTAGTCTCCTGTTGCTGGGCCTCTGGGACCACCCCAGTGTTGGTGTGTTAAATGTGGTTCTCTGCTTAAACGTGGTTCACCCTGTTCTCCAGGGTGCCAGGGCGTGTGTTCAGCTCTGGGCACCCAGGGGAGAAGCCCCGCACCTATCCCTTCTTTCTCCTTTCTTGCTGGCCCTTCTTTCCCATAGCTGGCGTTTTTCTGTTTGGCTGAGTGCTAGGGGAAAACAGCACTTTATTTTACTTTACTTATTTTGGGGAGAGAAAGGCATCGACAGGAGGTTAGCAGGGTCCAGCTGTGGAAACAACAGAGCTCTCTGGGGTTCTCCCCCTTTGCTTTGGGCAGGGGCTCAGACAGCCTTTGGGCCTCAAAACTGCAGGGCTCACGTCCACCTTTGCTCTGGGGGAGGTCAGTGCTTTGGTGAATTAACCCAAGGGCTGAATTCCAGGCCGTGGCGTGGGGGGTCTTTGAGGAGGGGGCCTCTATGTGCGGGGTGGCTGGGGGTTTCCTCAGGGGAGCTGGGGCTGGCCCTTCTCCTCGCTGTGCTATGTCAGAGGGAGAGGCTGACCTCGAGAGGAAGCCTGAGCACATTTTCTGCAAAAAAGACGGAGAGAATGAGGGAGAGCCGAGATGGCCAGAGAGGTGAGAGTGAGCTGCAGAGGCTGAGGGTGGAGCCGACGTGGAGCCGCTAGGACAGCTGTGTGGGGCACAGGCCTCCGCCGGGCGCCCCAGAGGTGACAGAGAACCTCTCGAGGGAGGCGCTGAGGCTGGGCCGGGACTCTGAAGGAGCTCGCCTCCCAGCCCCGGGGGCAGGGGCGGTGCTGCCCAGCGCCAGGCCCAGACCGTTCGGGGGACTCGACTCTGGAGCAGGATGGGAAATTCCACATCAGCACAGGCCCGCTGTCTCTTGGGACTCGTGCCGCCTGGGTCCGGGGACACGCGTGCCAGATGCTGGGACACAAGGTGTCGTCCACAGGTGCCCCACTTAGGGGGCCTCGGATCTCACTGGGGCCTCTGGACCAACATGGAAAGATGAGGCACAGATGGCAGAGGACAAGGGGCAGAGCTGACACTGCCTGCCACAGGAGGTGGGCTGGGGGGACTCCAGGGAAGACATGGGACTTGGTCACGCCTGGAGTCACGGTCACCAGGGACGGTCAGAAGGGGGAGGGCATCTGGACAGGAGACAGCTCCAGCCAGAGGCCTGCTTTGCCCTGACCACTCCTTTTCCTCAGGTGGACCCTTTCTCTCCCTCCCCATCTTTGGCCTCACATCCCTCTGAAGGTGGGCTTCGGGGTGAAAATGAGAGAGCTGATAGTTTTGTATCTGCTATTTTTTTTCTTTTGGCTGCTCTGCACAGCCTGTGGGATCTTAGTTCCCCGACCGGGGATCGAACTCTCACCCCCTGCATCGGAAGAGCGGAGTCATAACCACTGGGCCGCCAGGGAAGTCCCTGTATCTTTGCTATTGAGTGAGGTGAGGAAGAGGTGACGAGATGTGGCCCTCGTCAGTGTGAACTCCATCACCAGACCCAGAATCACACCCTGGTTTCCCCAGGAGAGGAAAATGTAGGTGTTTTTAACAGGTAAACACCCTGAGAGACACGGCGTTCATTTGAAACTAGCCAGTGCTACTGACCACGCCCTTGGGATTGATTCTGCTGACAGGGGTGGGGCCTCGAGGGTCTGCACCTCTGGCTGCTCCCCCAGCGCGTCTTCAAGTTCATCAAGAAGGATGAAGAGGTCCCCGCATGTTGGAAAGTGGTTGGGGAATTGCTGAGAAGGGCAGACACCAGAAAGTAGGGTCTCGGGCAAACTGCACCTGCCTCACAAGCGTTCTTGGGTCCGGCACCATGGGCAGCCCCAGCCAGACCCTCCCAACCCCTCATGGGGCCCACCCACCCCCGGGGGGGATGCAGAATTTCCAGCTGCTTGACATACAGTGCTCTTCTCAGTGGACCTGACAACGTTTTGACTGGCGCATGAAATGCGGTGTTTGTGAGCCGATGGGACGGTCAAAGTCTCCGTATGTAGTTTCTTGGGGCCTTGGGGCCAAGTCTTCAAAATGGGCACATGGTCAAGGTGAAGTGAATACTGTGGTGGAGGGCGCCGATGTTTGCTTCGGGATGCAAATACCGACCTCCGGCAGCTGCAAGGGGAAGGTCGTCTTGCTGTCTTACATTTTTTAAAAATTATTTATTTGGTTGCACTGGGTCTTAGTTGCAGCATGTGGGCTTCTTAGTTGCGGCACGCAGGCTCCTTAGTTGTGGCATGCATGTGGGATCTAGTTCCCTGACCGAGGATCAAACCCGAGCCCCCTGCATTTGGAGTACGGAGTCCCAGCCACTGTGCCACCAGGGAAGTCCCATTGCTGTCTTACATTTTGAAGTATGGCTGTCGGATTGCCTGCACTGACACCAGGACCCCCTTTCTATTTCATTCCCCCTGCCGAGGTCACAGGACACACACGTGCTCCCAACCTGGATCTGCTCACTGATGGTCTCAAAGCACCATCACTGCCTTGGGCTGAGGTTTTGGATCGGGGGCATTTTCTTCTCTGGAAGAGCACGGAGGAGTTGAACTTTGAAATGCAGAGCTTTGCATCAGGAATATTATGATAAAGTGAAAGGTCCATGGGGAATGGAATGGACTAACCCCTGGGTCCACACAACAGCAGGGCTGCATCAGATCTTTTGACAGAAGGCGCCGGATGCCTTTCCTGGGACTGCTGTAACAAGGCACCAACTGCGGGGGCTGAAAACAAAGGAAGCTTATTCTCTTCCAGTTCTGAAGGCCGGAAGTCCAAAATCAAGGTGTCACAGGGCCAGGCCCCCTCAGAGGCTCTAGGGGAGGGTCCCGGTGGCCCCAGCATCCTTGACGTGTGGCCGTGTGGCTCCAGTCTCTGCCCCGAGGTCACGCGGCTTCTCCCTGTGTGCCTGTCTCCCCGTCTATGAGCATCACATCCCCTGTTTCCTGTGATTAGGTTTAGGGCCTGCAGGGTAATCTCCCCATCAAGATCCTTATCTCAGTCCCACATGCAAAGACCATTTTCTCATAATACGTGGCAGGAATTGGGACCTTACCTCTTTGGAGACGTTTTTCAGCCCACTACTCGACCATAGCAAAATGATGGCCAGTTTTCCTTTCTCACTACCTGGATGGAGTGACCTCAGGCCAGGGGAGGGTTCTGTTTTCGGGGACGGTGTCAGGTTCTCATCCATTGAAAGCACCAGTGTTCAGACAGAGGCCGAGCTCGAGCTTGGGGCTGAGCATTGCAAGCCAGCTCCTCCCCTCGTTCAGTCTGAAAGGGGGGTTCAGCCTCAGGGAGCCCATGGCCCCAGTCCAGGCTAGCTCCCCTCATTCCCAGAGAGTCTGGGGCGGGGGCCCCATTTTCATCAGTCTGGGGCTGGCAGGCCTCTGGCTCCCAGTCTGCAGCTCCTCCACCCAGGCTGTTCACCCCCTGAAGGCCCAGCTAAAGAGGCCACCCATTGTCCTCCCAGGGTCCCAGTGTCCCCTGCCCTGCGCTCAGCTCTTGTCTGAACTGGAGGCAAGCTCTGGGGGCCGGTGGGCTCTTGGGGAAGGAGCCAGCTGGCCGATGGCAGAGTTAGGGTGAGAGTGTGGCCCCCCAGGAGGGCTGGGTCCCTGCCCCTTTCCTGCTCCGTGACCTAGTGCTATGATGACACTGGTCAGGATCACAGTGTGTGCGTGTGTGCGGGGGTCACCCTCTGCCCGGGGTGGACGGAGCAGGGGGACCTGGTAGCAGAGAGATGGGCCCCTTGCTCGCCCACCTGGGTCTGAGCTCAGGGCAGCAGTGTCTGAATGAAAGCTGCCCCTGAGAAGCCGAGTCTACCCAGAGTTAACACGGAGTGGGGCTGTGAGCGGCTCATTTGACCTCAGGGCCCCATCACCTGTAGGGACTGCAGGCTGCTGCTCTGGGACACGGGCAGACGCTGAGGCTCTCCGTGCCATCTGCTGCTGGCTTCACCGTCCTTCCCGGAGCTCGGGTCTGGGGCTACACTGAAGATGTACGTCCTGTGGGAGAGGAAAGAGATCAGTGTCATGACGACCCTGGGAAGCATCCGGTGGTCACGTGATGGAGAGTGTGCATGCGACGCGACGGGTGGGCTGGGTCATTGTGAGGATGAAACGAAACAATGGTTCAAAACGGCTCAGTGCCCAGCACATAGCAGCTCCTGAGCCAGTGGTGGTGGTTCATGTTCTCCGTCACCACCTGTAACAGACCGAACTGTGTGCTCTCAGATGTATAGTCCTGACCTCCAGGACCTCTGAATGGGACCCTCTTTGGAGGTAGGACCTTTAAAGAGCTGATGACGGTAAAATGAGGTCACTAGGGTGGGTGCTAATTCAATCTGACTGGGTCCTTTTGAGAAGAGGAGATCAGGACACAGGGAGGACAATGTGGGGACACTGGGAGGAGACGGCCATCTACACACCCGGGAGAGAGGCCTCGGGAGGGACCAGCCTGAGCTTGGACTTCCAGCCTCCACGGCTGCAAGAGAAGGGACACCTGCTGTTTAAGTCACCATGTCTGTGGTATCTTGTTATGAGGCCCAAGCAAACCAGTGCATCATCCTCTAAGAATCGCCTTCTAAAATAACCAGAGGTGTGCAGATGCTCGTGGTCAGGAACAGGGATAAGGGAGCAGAACAGACACATTAAACACCATGGCAACACACAGGAAAGGCACAGATGCATTAGTGGGCGGGTGGGTGACCACGGTGCCCGAGCAGTTGCAGGCAGAGAAGAAACTGCTGCTCGTCTAGGGGATCAAGAAAGGTGCCCCGGGTGGGCAGCCGTTTGGGAGCTCTGAGGACCACTGAGGGCAAAGGTCATGGCACACCAGAGCTGTGAGAACTCCGGAAGGTGAGTGGGTGCTGGTGCCGAGGTGAGGAACAGGGGAGGGGCCAGACGAGGAGTGAGAATGAAAAGCCAGGTGCCGACCGTCATGGATGGAAATCCTCCAAGAGCAAGAAATGGCCAGGTTCCCAGGGGAAATTCCTTTTAGAAAGCGAAGGGCCATCTTTGTAAACTCTAGTTAAAAACAATTTACAAGCACCTCTGGTTCCCTTTCCCATGGGATCTGAACACCTGTCCTGGTGGTCGTAAAAGGACGACTAGTTATACTAAAGCTGTCCTCACGAGGCCTGTAGTCTGCTTTGTAGCGTGTGGGCTAGTTTCAAACAAGGCTGAGTGAAAAAGATACAATCAGAGGAGAGTAATGGACAGTACCTAGAGAGGGAAATGGGAAAGAGAGCTTGTGCTTGATTTTGTTTTTAAGATAACAGCATGTTTGCTTGCTGGTGGGAGCCATTGGGGAGGGCCTTGGGATGACAGATGATGCTGGCGTGATGCCCTTGGAGGGCATGGGATGCCCAGGAGGGATGGGATGCAACGCGCCGTGGGCAGGTGGCCTTGGCTAGGAGTTTGGACCTAGCATCACAGTGTGCTGTGGGGAGAAGGGCACGTGGGCCCAGAGGCTGCAGGTGACCAGAGCTGGTGGACACCCTTCTGACGTTCACCTGTCCTGGTGGATAGGAGTGAGGAATGCAGTAGGTGGCCTCTGGGGTCAATGAAAAAATCGGACACAAATCAACGGGTGGGCAGAGTGTCCAGTGATGCCTGGGCCTCCAGTTTACGGGGGAAGAGAAGGAGGCAGACAGTCCGCTCACGTGAGTGACTGGTAAGGGAACGTCATCTTTATTACTATTTTCTGAAAAGCATGTTCTCATCTTGCTCTTTAGATTGTAGTATTCTTTATGATTTTTAACACACAGAAGGCTTACATTTTAAGCGTTTAATAATCAGTACTAAAGACACATCTGTTAAGTCTCACCCTAAGATCCATTCCACTTCTTCTCTGCTTTCAAAGCTCTCCCCAGTCCAGAAATCAGAAATACAGTCATTTAAACTGCCTTCTATTTTAAAATGATTTTCTTTTTCTGTTTTATTCTTGACTCAGAATTAAATTGATATCAGTGTGTGCTGTGAGGTCATACAGAACACCTTTTATTTTACACCCATTTACTTTCCTATTTCTGATGCATTCATCAGATAGGAGCCTCCTAATATACCGGGTCTCCTGCTCTGTTAGCTAGTCTGTTCCACAGATCTATTTTTCCTCTTTCCCTCAAGTCAGTACCATATTATAGATTTACAACATGCTTTTAATATCTGATAAGGTAAATATCTCCTCTCATCACTTTTATTTTTCAAAGTGTTCTCAGCTCTTCTCTCCTGTTTATTCTCCCAGATAAACTTTTCAACCACTCAGTGAAGTTCCAACGAACAATCCCACTGGGATTTTCCCTGGAATTTCATTAAACCTGGAAATGGCTCTGGGAGGATTCATTTTGCTCCATCATGAACGTGGTGTGTTTCTACTTATTTGGCCCATTTGTAAATGTTTGCCTTTCTCTCCCACAGTGGCCCCAAGTCCCCCAGTTCTCGTAAAGCTGATGGCTCCCAGGCCTCCATCCTGAGACCCTAACCGGGTCCTGAGCTGGGAGTGGCATCATTTCTCCTGCATCTCAGGGGTCCACAGGCTCAGGCCACCTGCTTTTCACCATCACAACCGTACGCCCAGGACCCTCAGTGCCCACGCGGTGTTTCGATGTAGTGAACTCACTTCTGAAACTGTCTGCCAGTCGTACCTTCTCTTCCCATCTTGTTGCCTGTCCTGTCTTGAGTGGTCAATCCTATTGGCGGTGAGACAGGCTGGGACCTGGGACCCTTTGCTGCGGGGCTTGCACCTGGACACACCTCTCCCCCAGCAACAGAATACAAATAAACTGTACAGGACTAAAAATAACTGTGTGCGTCCCCAGTTGGGTCAAATTCTGGACCCCAAAGATACAAAGAGACCAAAAAAACCCAACTGCCACTTTTGAAGAGCCTGGAGCAGAAACAGGGTGTCGGGAGCAAAAGCAGGGCACTGCGCGTGCCCCCTACACACACCACCACCTAAGTTGCCCCTCCGGCCTGACCCCTGGACACACCCTACCCTCACCCCATATAAGGAACTAGCTCGCCCCCCCTTCAGGGAGCAGGTAAGAGGCAAGGGTACCTGTTGTTGGTTCTCACTCCCCGCTGTTGCAGCAGTGGTCCCAACAAAGCCGTGCCTGAATTTCTTGTCTGGCCTCTGATCAGTTTCCATTGATTAAGGAAGCTAAGACCCCTGGTCCGTAACAGCAGGATCCAGGTCAAATAGATTTACACAGCTCATATTCTCACAGCGTCAGATGTCAGCACATTCGACATCTTTAACTGCTCATAAATAGACAAGAACATGATCCCCATATTCAGACCATTGACATTTCCCTCTTCTAATGAGCAGCTCTCAGTATTTGCAGAGTCTCATGTTGACACAGGAAATGCTGGTGGCTTTCTCCTTCCTGAGGGCTAGGTGTGGCCCTCCGGCACCCTGCTCCCGGGCCCATGGGGCAGATAGTGAAGCCTCATTATCTATAAATAACATCTGTGAAGTTTACAGTTGGAGAGAAAAATTAAATTTTTTTTTTTTTTTTGCTACCCTTTCAAATGAAATACAACCTTGATTACGATGGGGATGTCGGTGATGAGAAGAGAAAGAAAGGAACGTAGCATTTTAATACTTCTGTTTTTTTTCTGCAACGTCGGAGACCCATTTACTGCTTAACTTACACCATAGAAATAGATGTATTTAAATTCTCCCTGGCTTTTAAAAGGGGCACAACTGCCGTCTGTGGGGTTGTGTGGGCTGTGTCTGCTAGGGATGCCATAGCGAGGTACCACGGATGGGACAGCTTAGGTAACAGATACGTATTCTCATACAGTCTGGGGGCTGAGTCCAAGATCGAGGTATGGGTGGGGTCAGTTCCTCCAGAGGCCTCTCTCCTTGGTGTGTACACGGCCATCTTCTCCCTGTGTCCTCACATGATCACCCTTCTGTGTGTGTCTGTGTCCTGATCTCCTCTTCTTATAAGGACAACAGACAAATTGGATTAGGGCCCACCCTGTGATCTCATTTTACCTTAGTCACCTCTTTAAAGACCCATCTCTAAATACAATCACATTGTGAGGTGCTGGGGCTTCAGACATCGACGTATGAATTTGGGGGACACAACGCAGCCCATGACAATATCTCTATTATGTCTGAGCTACTTGCCAGGAACTTGCTCTGTGGTTTTGGAAAGTTACTGAGCATGTATTGCTCCAGGGTTGGTACTCTCATCTTGGCTCAAAGAGCACAAAGTGTCCTCTAAGCTCTAACGTTCATGGCTCTTTGTTCGAGATTGAGCTACATACATTCTTGTCTGTGGAGGGTTGAAAACTGCTGTGATTCATGACTATGCTCCATCAATATCACAGTGGTCACCTCTGATCTTTTTCTTCAAAGCAACAGGCAAATATTGTGGGGTCATTTTGTTGCTGAGTAAATCCAGAGACCCTGAACAATTGGCACAAAGGCTGAGTTGTCGCATGGGTGACGGGTCCCTGATGTAAGGCCAATAACTTTTCCTGCTTGGGTTGCACGTCCCAAGTGTGAATTCTGTGCTGACACTGTCAGAGATATTTATCCACTGTCTGTAAACAACCGTTTGTCTGCCCACAGCTAAAGTTGCCTTGGGACAGTATCATCGGACGGCATTTCTGCTCAACCGATTAGTAACGTGTCCAGACATTCTAGGGCCATTTTCTGAATTTAAAAGTTTGAATGTTTAATAAAGTACACTTTGGGCCATTTTAAAAGACTTAGCCAGGACAGCTGAGTCCAACAACAGTGCTGGTTTTCTGTCCTTCTGACCCATAATCACATGTCACAGTTTGTCTTACTTCTTCCCCAGCACAGCTGGGGTGCTTCCAAAGCATGGCCAATCAGACACCCCACAGCCCAGCCCAGTACTTGGTTTTCTCTTCTTTTGCTATAATTCTTGTTAATACTTATTAATTCCTAGGGGAAACATGTTTCTAGAAGGAATAGTCCCAGAAATGTTCAGCTTAAAAGCTGGAACTGCTATTTTGGTGACAGGTGACTAATAGATTAACTCTGAGGTGAAAGATGCAATAGCCACAAACTCATTTTCTCCAGAATCTTAGCTGCATAGTTCTAGAAACATCCAGTTTTCCGACTGCCTGGTGACCGTGATGCTCTCTTGTCCTGAGCAAGGATTGGAGGACTTGCTAGAGGACAGGGACCAGACGGGAGCCCACACCACCTGGACCTCGGATGGTCAGTTGGGATGGAACCGGCATCTTCTCTCTTGTTACTCCTTAAATGGTTCATTGGACCGGGTGATGGACTGAGCTGGTTCTAAAAGGAGCCAAGTGTTTCCTTGATTGCGTGATGTCATCTGGCCCCCCCACTTCTCTGGGCCCAAGTGTTCTCAGCTCTCAGGGATGGTGATGTACCTGATTATCTCTGCAGTCCCTCGTGACACCAATGTCCTATGATTTTGTTGTGGCCACTGGACACATGGCCATGTCCACACCTGCAAAACTGTGCTTCTCCAGGACGACTGGTCTACCCACACCTGGGATGGCTGTGATCTTTTTGTGGAAGCCATATCCCTTTCCACGTTGGGTGTGGGAGCGCTCGGAGGCTGGGGCCCACAGCGTGCATGGTGTGCACAGAGCTTGGCCCTGGGTTTGTCTGACCTCTCTCCCTTTATTCTCCCTTTGACCCAATTTCCTTATATTCTTTTCTTTAAACTTAAAATTGATTAATTTAGATTTTGAATAAGTAATGCATTTCTATGATTCACAAATTTAAAAATTATGCAGTGGTAGAGGGTGAAAAGTCTCCCTCCCATTCCTATTCCATTCTCCTAATTCCCACCCTCAACCCTGCGGTTAGCCTCTGTTAGAAGTTTATAGACATCTTCCCTTCCAGGGAACTTTTCGTATGAACGTGCATATAAATACATATTGTGCAGATATAAGTACAGATGATAATGTTTTAATGCATCTGTTCCTCACAGTTAGTACTATCCTATACACATTGTTCTGCAACTTCTCTTGGATTTTTTTATATCAGTACCTAAAATACTTCCTCGTGATCATTTTTAAAAACCTCAAGTATTCTATTGTATGGATGTATCATAATTTATTTCACTGGCTTATCTTTAATTGAATTATCTCTTCTACAGTGCTTGTATGCTTCTATAATTTATTATGCTCATAATAAGGAAGCGGTATTTTGTAGTCCATTTGGGATTATGATCTCAGAAAAGTTTTGTAGCGTAATTGATGTTTTCTGAATGTTTTCAGTGGAAGGCCAGAAATCAACCAAGATATTTACCATATACCTGCAGGGATAACGTTGCCAGCACGGAGAAGGCAATTTTTACCAACAATGGAACTGTCTAGAAGCATACAAGCACCATGGCCACTGTTTCCAAAAAGACGCTCTCAGACACTAAGTCTGAGAGAGGCATCTGGGCTGCAGGGGCAGAGCGGCGCTCACCTGTGCTTCACCCAGGTGTCACACTCGCTAGCTCGCTCCGTGTAGTTCTTGGGCAGGAAGCCCCGGCAGCCGGTCTGCTGCGAGATCCCAATCACCCAGCCCTCGCTGGCTTCCTCCTGCTGAGTGGGGTCCACGAAGATGTAGTCACCGGGGCTGAGTGTCAGCTCATCCATGTTCTGCGGTTTGTACTGGAACAGGACCCTCAGGGTCTAGAATGGAGGAAAGTGTCTTCATGTCTCAAGCAAGGATGGGTTCTGTGTCTCCAAGACACATCCAAGCCTCTGTCTGATGACAGTAGAATATGACAAAAGGAAGTATACACCTGTTCAGATACATTCAGAAATGAATTTTGGTATCTATCATCTGTCTCTCTAGTTATTATCTATCTATCTATCTATCATCTATTATCTCTCTATCATCTATCTATACATATCAATCATCTATCTATCTATCATCTATTTACCTATCTGTATCTATCAATCACCTATCTCTCTAATCTATAATCTATCTACCTCTTATCTACCTATCAGTTTATCTATCTACCTATCTATCATCTATCTATCTATCTCTATCATCCATCTACCTATTTTATCAGTCTACTATCTACCTACCTAATTATCTCTGTTTACTTATTTCTTATATGAAAATCTCAAAGCATAACCAGATATTCACATCCGCCCCCTTGGAGTGAGGTTATTTACAGCTTCTCCCACACCACAGAACACGGTGGATTCATTCATACTTGTTCCATGGGTCTGAAAGGAACATAACAAGCTTTCTATCTAAAGCAATCAGTCCCATGGGGAGGGAGTCTTGAACCGAGGCTTCACTCAAATCATTATCTAAACAAATTGGCAAGCAGCACAATGTATTCATAAATCTTTGCAACCGTCCCTTTTTTTTTTTTTTTTTACACGGGTCTCTCACTGCTGTGGTCTCTCCCGTTGCGGAGCACAGGCTCCGGACGCGGCTCACGGGCCCAGCCGCTCCGCGGCATATGGGATCTTCCCAGACCAGGGAACGAACCTGCGTCCCCTGCATCGGCAGGCGGACTCTCAACCACTGCGCCACCAGGGAAGCCCACAACTGTCCATTTTTAATACCAGAAACGTTTCCACTTTTTCCCCAAATTTCTGTGTCTGCGACTCATACATACAAAAGAATGTTAATTCCAAAACGCAGGCCACAGAATGATTTTAGACAAGGGATAGAAGTTCGTCCTTCTGCTGAAATACCTCCATCCGAGGGCTCCTGCGGGTCAGGGCTCCGTCAGGAGGGCAGCATTCACCTATTCCCATGGCGGGGTCCAGTCCAGCCGTCGCCTGCATTCGCTCACCTGGTAGTGTACAAAGCGCATGTCCCGGGAGTAGAGTGCGGCCGTCCACTGGCAGCCGTGGCCGGGGTGGACGGCTCTGGCCAGCTGCTCCAGCGTCCTCTGGTGGTGGGGATAGAACTTGTGGGCCAGGGTGAGATGCAGCTGCTTGGTGCAGGGCTTCACGGTGCAGTCTGTGAAATCAGGCAAACGGGGCACCTTGACCCAGACGTCCGCACTGCACGCCCGGGGTCTACGCATCCGGGGTGGCCACGAGCCCGGGTTGGAGGTGCAAACGCCTTTACACACGCACCTCCTGCCTCTGTCCACTCCCCTCCCCACACCAGCGCTTCCCCGACAGGGAAAGGAGTTGGCCCAGACGGGCCACCACACAGAGGTCACCTCGTTAAGGAGGTGGCTGGGTACTTCCAGATTCTAGGAGGAAGCAGGAAAGCAGAGGGTATAGAGACACAGGTTTTGGGGGCGGTTGTTTGTGGCCCATCAGTTTGCAAGCTAATTGCCCCAACAATTGATTCAAATCTCCTTCATCCCCCGGGGTGTGCATGTTACACAGTGGCCTGAACGGGTGGGCTTATGCTCCAGTCAATGGCTTTTTGTTCAGTTGCAGAGTCTCTGGAAGAAAATGCCCTAAGCAATGCGATTCCATCAGGCATCGCAGTGCCTCTAATATTCTGCTGACTTTGGTGAAGCAGGAAGCCCCTGGAGCGGCCAGGGCCCTGGTCTTTTTTTTTTTTTTTTTACGCGGGCCTCTCACTGCTGTGGCCCCTCCCATCACGGAGCACAGGCTCCGGATGCGCAGGCTCAGCGGCCATGGCTCACGGGCCCAGCCGCTCCGCGGCATGTGGGATCTTCCCGGACCGGGGCACGAACCCGTGTCCCCTACATCGGCAGGCGGACTCTCAACCACTGCGCCACCAGGCCCTGGTCTTTTTGAGTGATCTCTGCCCTCATGGCCCCAGCCCTCCTGGACCTCATCCCAGAGCCCTCAGGTTAGTGGGCAGCAGCGTCCCCGAAGCAACCAGGATCCAATTTCAGCCAGGTCACAAAGCAGCTTTGTTCTGGGGAGGAGGCGATTAGTGGAACTGCACGGACTCTGGAATCTGATAGACCTGACTTTAGACCCAGCTGCCCCGTTTGGCAGCCGACTGTGGGACCATCTTGGTCTGACTCAGCTTCAGTTTCGACAGCAACAACTTGAGGATTGGATGGGCTGTCCTGGGAAACCGGCCTCTTAACTGTAAGGTCCCCGGGAAATTTTAGTAAATCTTAGTTATCTGCTACCTTTCTCACGGGCAACACTTAGCAACACACAGGATCCGTCTTCCCCCTGAAAAACGTCAAGGGTGATGCACCCACTTCCTGGAGCCCAGACTTGGCAAAACCCCATTGATGTCTCCCGTCCTCTATCTGAGCCTTTGGTAGCAAAAGAGAAACCAGTGAGGTCTCCAGGCCCTGAGCTGCGGGGGAGAGGAGCTCGAAGCAAGAGAGCATGTGGGTGGCGGGGAAATTCCTTTTCTCGGGTGTTGCAGACGAGGAGGGGGGACGGCCTTGCCGTGGATGAGTCAGCGTGGCCTGGGAAAGGCCCGCTGAGGTCATCGTCAGAGAGATCACTGAGTCACCTGATCTGAATGGGCGCTTGTCTATTTCTCTGTGTGGGCCCATGCCCATGGGGACTGTGAGCTGGCCAGGAACACGCTGGCTGGCTGAGCTGTGCCTGGTGCCTCCCGATCCATCAGGGTCAGGCCCAGGGTGCCGGCCGTGGAGGGCAGGGCGGAGCCTGCTAAGGGGTGGGCGATGGACGTGAGGTCAAAGCTGGTTTCCCGGGGTGCGGAGCGGGTCAGCACGAAGCCAGGAGGCATGAAGCAGGACGTGGCCGGACTCTAGTGCCAGATCCACCATCCACTGGCTTGGGGACCCTGTTGGTTTCCCGGGCTGTTGTCACAGGTGGCCACACCCTGGGTGGCCTAGAACAACAGAAATTTGTTCTCATGCGCCTGGAGGCTGGAAGTCAAAAACCAAGGTGTTGCAGGGCAGTGCCCCCCTCTGAAGGCTCCCCGGGAGGGTCCCTCCCGGCCTCCTCCAGCTCCTGTGGCCCCAGCATTCCTTTGCTTGTGGCCACATCCCTTCAATGCCTGGCTCCGTGGTCACATGGCCCCTCCTCTGTGTCTCTGTGTCTTCTCGTCATACAAGGACACCAGTCACCGGACTTAGGGCCTGTCCTACTCCAGTGTGACCTCAAGTAATTACATCTAATAGAGACTCTATTTCCAAATAAGGTCCTTTTCTGAGGTTTTGGTGGACATGAAGTTTAGCGGACACTTTTCAACCCATGACAGTGACCTTGGGCGGGTACTTTACCCTGCACAGCCCTCGGTCACTCCATTTTTAAAATGAGTGGTCATTAAGAGCCCCTTTTTGGGGGCCGTGGGAGTAAGTGAGGTACTAGGCCTGCTCGGAGGCAAGCGGCTGATACTCTGCATCAGGACAAGAGCCACGTCCGTCATCCTTCTAGAGACAAGGAGATTCAAGAGCCATCCCCTGAACTCACGTTTACATAAGGGAGGCAATCCGCAAGGACATGGGGTAAGGTTATCATTATCTAGCAAATATGATCCCAGACTTGACAAGCGAGCCTCCAAATGGAAGTCTGGGACTAAGGAAATTATTCATGTGACCGGCATCTGCGTTCATACATGTCTGCAGGGGGCAGGGAGGGGTCCTGCTACCAGGGTGCTGCGGCCTCTTCGAGTTTCAGACTCAGCAGAGCACAGCTGTGCGGAGCACCTCTGAGTACCAGGACCACGGGGAAGTTCCCCAAACGTGCTGCACTGTTTAAAGGGCGAGAGCCCCGGCCATTTGCAGAGAAAGATAACGACTCAGGGGTCAGAGGACATGATTCAGGTCACATCACCAACCAGAGGTGAGGGAGAATTCACACCTGAGGTCAAGTCTGGAATTCTTCCCACTAAACCCCAGCCGGAGCCTCAGTCTCCAGACCGGGGCTGGTGTCTGAGGAAAGTGAATTTAGTTGATTTTCAAAGGGAGTCTAGATAATTTTCCCCCCCAAGAGGCCAGGGAGACAAGACTACGCTCATACCTAAAACGTTAAAATGAATCAGCTAGGACTTGTGTTTTACATACAGCACTGGCCTGGTGAGGAGGGATGCCCCTGGTGGGCGTGGGGCTGGGGGAGGTGCCCCAGCTTACTATCCCCTGTCATCATGTGACCACACACCGTCCCTCCTGGGACAGTTCCCCAGCAGCTGGAACACGGCTGAGTGTTCTGAAAAACCACATCGATGCAGACAAGGCTATTCCCACTTAGAGAAGAGCCCTCTGCTAGTTCTGAGTCTTTCTATTCGCTCACTCGTTTTTGTTTTTAATTAATTTTTATTGGAGTATCATTGATGTACAATGTTGTGTTAGTTTCTGCTGTACAGCAAAGGGAATCCGTTATACATATACATATATCCACTCTTTTTTAGATTCTATTCCCGTACAGGTTATTACAGAGTTATTGAGTAGGTTTCCCTGTGCTAAGCAGCAGGTTCTTATTAGTTATCTGTTTTGTGTATAGCAGTGTGGCTATGTCAGTCCCAGTTTATCCCTCGCACCCCTTTCCTCCTTGGTAACCGTAAGTTTGTTCTCTACATCTGTGACTCTACTTCTGTTTTGTAAATAGGTTCATCTGTACCATTTTTTGTATTCCACGTATAAGTGATATCATATGATATCTGTCTTTCTCTGTCTGACTTAGCTCACATTTTTGGAGGATATCCTGGCCCGTTACGGAGGTTCTAACTAATTGTTCAGCCTCAGGTTAAGGCCGTGTCATAGTTGCTGGCTGTAAAGGGCCAGGTGGGTGTGGAAGTGACCTGGTGACGGTGCAGACAACCCTGTGCCCGGCCAGCCCGCAGGATGACCGTCGCTGCATCGGGGAAACAGCCTCGCTCTTGCTGCCCTGGGGCCTGCCCATCACATCCGAGTGCGGCGAGCTCAGCCGCAGGCACAAAGGGACCACTTTCTATTAACCGGGCCCCGCGTGTGCTTCTGCCTGGGGCTGCCTACCTGCTAAGATGGAAGCTTCCGTGGCGAACATCACAGCAAATTCCTGAATGATGTCTGCAGTGCTGTCATTCACAAAGAAGCCCAGGTAGCTGACGGAAGAATGGAGGACCAGAGGCACGGCCGAGGGGAAGGCGCCCAGGATCTTATCCCCGGCTCTCTTCAGTGCTTCGTACAGACACTCCAACTTCTGGTCCTCGCACTGAGGGACAGAGACAGGACAGTCACCTGTCACCTTAACTAATAAAAATCAGGCAGCCTCAGGAGGCTCTTTTCTGTTCACGGTGCTGTAACGTAATTTAACTAGTCTTGGCGTTTGGGGTGATGGATCCGTTCTATAGCTGGTCCCCAGTTTCTTATAGAATTCAGGTCAAGCTCTTTTTGGAATAGAATAGCCTTTGGGCGCCCAGGTCAAAAATCCCTTGTCCCTCTAAATCTGTGCCTCACTCCACGTTGAGTTGACCCAACCCTGCATCACATCCTGAATCCCGTCCTCCAGTCCTGTGGCCCACAGCTGGGCTCAGTGCTGCATAATTGGCTTCTGGAGGTTTCCTGTAGACACCAAGGCAGCCCCGGGGCGCACTGCTCAGAACCTACCCTACTGAGGAGGGCCGTAGCCTACCCCTCAGCTGCTGACCTTCAGACCCAGCAGCAGGCCACACACTCGGCCAGTGATCGAGCCATCCTTGCCCCCAACGGGGTCTCCTCTGATGTGGTCTTGGCTCACAAGCTCCCCCTCAACCCTGCTGTCACCCACTCACCTGCCCTCTGGCCACACAGCTCTTGGCTCCTTGCTCAGTGGGAAAAGACTCCACGTGCCCGTGTGGGACCCAAGTGGAACCCTGACAGAGCCACCCCCTTCAGGGAGCCGGCCAAATCCCGCTCTCCCCAGCAGCTGGCTCCCTCTGGGCTTCCCACAGCCCTCTTTATTCTCTGAGTTATGAACCTTATCATCGTTGTTAATGTGCACCCTCAGCTCCCCTGCTAACCAGGCACGCACTAAATTCACCCCTGTCTGTTGTGTCTTTGCAGTCCTCATAGGGCCTGGAAAGCACGTGGTGCCTGGAGGACACTCATCTCATGTAATCTGGGAACATGGAGCCACGTTATACACCGACCTGTAGATGACAGCACTATTTGGTGGCTGAGCATTCTTATTTTACAGAATCAAAGGCAAAGGGTGAATCCCTGTTACACTCCTGTGCTGGAAAGGGGCACTCAGCCACCAGGGCAGGGTGGGACGTGGGGCAGGCGTGAGGGGGCAGCTACCTCGAGAGAAGGGAAATGTGTGTGTGTGTGTATCTATGTGTATGGTGTGTCTGTGTGTGATGCTGTGTGTGTCTCTGCGTATCTGTGTGCATATCTGTGTGTGTGACAAGGTGTGTGTGTGTGTGGTGTGTGTGTGTGTGTCTGTGTGAGATGCTGTGTGTGTGTGTGTGTGTGTGTGTGTGCGTGCACAAATGGACATGCCTCGACAGGCTGGGAGGAAGAGTTGGAGGCCCCGGTCAGCTCTCTGGCTGTCAGGACCAGGTGTGTCCATTTCTAAGGTCATGTTCGTTGCTGGCTTCACTGCCTCTCCTTTCCCTGATGAGCTCCTAGGACAAGCCAGGAAGGAGCCTGTCACAAATGCCATCAATGTGCAAGTAGGGCGACCAACTCACCCTGGTTTTCCTGGGACTTTCCTGGTTTCAGAACCTGGGAATCCCACCCCACTGGCCCTGGCAAGTGAGGACGATTGTCAAGGTTGGAAGATACTGCTTCTCCTGGGCATCCTCCGGAAGCCTTCCCGCACAGGTTTGCATCCCCCTTTCCGTGCAGCGCAAAGGAGCCTGGAACAGAGGGCTCCTTGGGCCCCCGGTGGGACCCTTAGAGTTTGCTGGCAGTAGAGCCAGGGTGGGGCCAGGGTGTGCCCTCTGTACTTTTCTCTGGTCGGGAGCCACAGTGGTGTCTGCCCCTCCTTCTCTCATTCTCATGCCTCCCTCTTGTCTTTGGAGCATCCCAGGTCCTTCTCACCTTCCCAGGACCCCATCCTGGGAGCTAGAGCTGGCTATCTGAACATCTTTCGAATCAGAGGGCTGGTTCCCCAGGCGGGGAGAAGTCCTACATCTGTGGCTGGCCAACCCGTTCTTCAGTTGATCCATCACTCAGCTGTGAAGCACCCACTCTGTTTGAGGCATGGTGCTGGTCTCTGGGGGGCAATGGTAAGTGAATTATCTTCCATCACTTGAGCGGTTCAGTCCAGTGAGGGAGGCAGAGCTGAACCAGACACATGGCCATGCAACAGGGAAAGAGTGCCACTAGACTTAGAAACAAGAGGATGGTGGGAGCACAAAGGGCAGTAACCTCTTCTGCCTGGGGAGCTGGGGAAGACGCAAAAAGGGAGGAGATAAATGAGTTGGGTTCTGAAGGATGAATAGAAGTTGACCAGACGAAGATGAGGAGGAAAGTAAAGGATATCTCACACAAAGAGTCCAGCTAACACCACCATTGTGGACCACCCTGTGAAAGTAAACTCCTCAATTTTGACCCATCGCCACCTGGTTCTGGCAGAAAATGACTCAGCTTCTGTGTTAATGAGCATGAAAAACTCCTCGGACCGACTCACCGTGAAGAAATCACAGAGCGTTATGTGAGGGAAGACCTCATGGGCTCTGTTCTTTGCACACTGACGCCTGCTCTCTCTCCAGAACTCTTGAAGTTTGTCCAGCAGGGGTCCCGTGGGACAGAGGAAAAGGGCGTACTCCTGGGGAATGGGGTCGTCGAGAGAAGGGTCATTGCAATGGCAGTGCAGCCTGCAACAGAGAATGGGACACTTTTACCTGGCGTTGTGGCCAAAAGAGTCTTTCCCCATGGAGGACACAGGACAGTGGTGACAGCAACTCAGAACAGAAGGCCGTGCAGAGCAGAGGTGTCCATGCCCGGGCGGGACTTGCCGAGCACGGGGCTGAGTGTGGCCGCAGAGCAGGTCAGTGTCCAGCCAGGTCTCAGATCCTGGCTAGTCTGATTCCCAGGCCAAAGGCCCAGAAAAGTAGAGAAAGGTGACAGAAACACTCAAAACCTGGTCTTCTAATGGTCTTTGTGGGCCAGTCATCTCCTTAGGGTTGAAAATTTTGTGGAAAAAAACACACTTTAATTTTATCTCCAACTTCAAATTAAGTGTAAAAATCAAAGCCACAAAGAACTAGGCAGAACTTAGGTGGCTACTATATTTTCTTTCAATTCAGAAAGTTATTTTAAATACTAAGAAAAAAAATACTAGGAAAAATGACATAGAGCCCCCAATTCAAGTTCATTCTCACCAATAATAAAAAAAAAAAAATTGGGGCTTCCCTGGTGGCGCAGTGGTTGAGAGTCTGCCCGCCGATGCAGCGGACACGGGTTCGTGCCCCGGTCTGAGAAGATCCCACATGCCGCGGAGCGGCTGGGCCCGTGAGCCATGGCCGCTGAGCCTGTGCTCCGCAATGGGACAGGCCACAACAGTGAGAGGCCCGTGTGCCGCAAAAAAAAAAAAAAAAAAAAAAAAAAATTGAGGCAACCACGAGACACTAATTTTCTCGCTTGTCAAATTAACAGGATGTCTTTGAGAGGGTGAAAGTTAGGCTTAATTGTGTGGAAGGTGCAGTGAGACTTAAGGATGAATTTCTGCAACCTTTACATACAGCAATTTGCTAAGATGTGTCAATAGCCTTAAAATACCCATTCCATTTGAACTAATAATTCCACTTCCAGAAATTTATCCGAGGCAAATAGTATAGATAAGACTTCATATAGCATATTTATTGTACGGCTATTTATAATAGGAAAGAAGAAAACAAGACAAAAGATAATAACTTTATCATGCAGTCATTGGAAATTATGGATTTGAATAATTTTTGATGACTCAGAGAAGTGCTTGTAGTATTAATATTGAATTTAGGAATCAGGGTACAGCCATGGGAGAGAACATAAGATACACACAAATACCTTCTCCTTAATAAAATATACCAATAGAGGAAGCTATACCCCTTCCATTGTAGCTCACTTCCCCTTTTCTAGAGGAAACCTCAAGTCTTAACCTGCTTTGTTTTCTTCTAGACAGTTAGGTAACAAATCCACAGATAGCACTTGTGTGTGTTTTATATAAATCATAAGCTATTGTTCAAATAATTCTGCAACTTGCATTTTTTACTCAACCCTGTGTTTCTGTAATCTCTCCACATTGATACACATACATCTGGGGAAGTTTGTCAGAATGAACCTTCTAAGGTCTGTATAACAGTGCATCATCTACATATGTACATTACATATGTAATCTACATCTACATATGTATATTACATATGTAATATCTCATCCACCCATGCCACTGATGGACATTTAAATTGTTTTCTTTTTTTTAAATTTCACAGCACTGTGATCAAGATCTTTGTACATGTCTTTTTAGGTCCTCTGTGTTTCTCCAGGGAACGTACTTGGACACGAACTTCTGGGTGGCAGCTACACATTTTCAGTGTTGATATTCACCGCTATTGCAGCTGAGAAAGTGAGAGAGCACCTTCCCCTCATTCTCACCAACACTTGAAGCCACCTTTTGCTGTTAACGGCAACCTAATTTGCAGCCCCCCGCCCCCAATTAGGAGTGCGGTTGGGCCCACTCTCACAGAATCTAGGGGACCCACCACCTCCCTGTTCTTCGGTGGGTCTGCTGGGCTCTCTGGCTGAGTCACCACTAGCACGGCCCTCAGGGCAGTGGGTTTGGATTTTAATTCCAATTCTGCAATTGACTTTAGGGTTAGCCTAGCCCAGAGGGTCCCCGGTGCTTCCCTTTGTTCTGTACAGGGCTGGCATTTCTGCCCTTAGCCTAGAGACTTTGGAGGAGGAGGGGGTTCCCGCTGAGGACACGCTGAGCCCTCAGAGACCTGGTGCCTGTGTCTGCCATCCTGCTCTGGGGAGGGCACCCCAGCCTGGCGGGACCTGGGGTTTTTGTTTGATTTTCACTGTAGCTATTCCGGGGCGGAGCATGAGGGGACTTCCCACCAGGGGCAGGATGATGGCATCAGGCCACACGCGGGAGGGACTGAGTTTTAGAGAACGGGGTGTCCTCTTTGATTCCCAGGGCAGGAAACCGAGGCCCGTAGCAGCAGGGGGCTGGCAGAGCCGCCGAGCTGAGGACTGGCTGGGCCTCCTGGAACCCAGAGCTCCCCCCAGCCCCCAGGCACCTGGCACCCTGAGGGGCAACGTGCGAGGCCTTGGGGGGCATTCAGCACCACCTGCAAGTTCTCGCCCCATCAGAGGTGAAGACAGTGGCAACCTCGCCTTCATATCAGCAAGAATGGCTCTGCCCTATTTACTCAACAAATCACATGGACGTTATTCTTCACTGACAGGCACATTTGGATTAAATCAGACTTCTAAGCGAAGAAGACATGTTCAAAGTTCTCTCTCTTTTGTTTTCCAGTTTAACCGGGGCCTCTTTACTCCTTTCCCTGGGTGCTGGGTGGGCGGCATGGAGGTTCCCCGCCCCCCTGGAGTGTCCTGGGCACTTCCCAGCGCTCACCCTGCAGAGACCTCACTGCACCTACCAGTCTGATGCCTCCGCCGCCGTCTTCCTTCCAGTCGCCGCCAACGCCTTGAGCCTGTGGGGAGGGAGAACGCGAGGAGGTCTCAGAACCTGCCTTCTGTTCTTAGGAAAAGGTCAGAGAGACAGGAGTATCCCTGCAGCACATGGGACCTTATGGGGTCCCCCCAGGGGCTGGACGGCCAGACCTCACAGTGGGATGCAGCGCCCAGGCCTCCACCCTCCGCGTGGCATCACTGTGGTTTTGGAAACACAGACGCCCTGCATCTCAGCCCATCATTTTCCTTCCCTGGCCCCCACCCCCAGTCCCTGGCACGGAGTCCAAGGGCTCCTGTCCTGAGGTCCACGCACACCTGAATCCTGCGTCCCCATCCCTCCCGAACGCACCTGCTCCCAAGCCAGGTGGACCCGCTCTTGGACCCTTGAGTCGGCTGTGCAGGGCCATGTCCCAGGCTTGCACACGTGCCTCCCTGCCAAGATTAGGCCCGGTGCCAACATGCCCTGGGGCAAATGGCACTGGGTCTTCCAGGCTCGGCTCAGATGGTGCTCTTCCAGGAAGCTCTCTGCAAATCACCCAAGCAGGATGCCCGTGCAGCTCTCCTGCACTTCCGCACCGCACATATGGCCACCTTGCCCCTCATCTCAATGGACTTGAGTCCATCTACCTGATCAACTGGACCATGGGCTCCCTGGGCCCAACCAAGTCTTACTCATCCTTGAAACTGGGATGAATGTACACTGAGTGGAGTTTAACTGAAGGGGACTGAACTGGACAGAATGGAGTTTGGTGAAGGTAATTCATCCTGGAGATAGCCGGAGTTGACCAGGCACCCAAGATGGCCAGTGCCCAGCGCTGCTATTTCAGAGGATACTGGTGGGGATGAGGCTGCCTGGAGAGGTTAACAGGAGCCTTACCTGGGCGCTCTCGCCTAAGGGAGACGTTTAAAACATGTTTCTCCACCTCCAACACGCAACTGTTTAAACTGGAAGGAATTTTGAGTATGTCTCTGATGGTGGCTTCGGTCACGTAATAAAGCGTGAGTGTTGCAAGCGTGAGTGTTACTGGGGGTGGGGTTCCAGCCCTGCCCCTCCGGAATCTGCCCTCTCCGGCCTCGTTGTCCCCGTCTGCCCCTGACGGACGGTGCCCGGCCCACGGCAAGCACCCTGCACACGTCTGGTTCTGTTCCCGTCTCACAGACCCCCGCTTTACTGTGAGCGTAACATGACAACAAAACCCTGATTTGGGTTGGGGAGGAAAGGGGTCCAGCCTCAGTCATCCCACACAGTTGGGCAAGGGTTTGTCTAAGGAGAATTTGCCCGCCCCCCCCAAATCTGAGGTTACCTAAGGGGACTTATGATGTATTTCCCACATGAATAAACATGTGAAAAGTACCAGATCTAAGAACACTGTGGAAGCTGAAACCTGATGTCGGTCTCAAGCTCATTGTTTTGGGGGACCCTGTCCTCTCCCAGAGGATAACCTTCAAGGTCGTCTCTGTGTGGCCCTTCTCCTTGGACAAGTAGGATCATGTCCACCTGCTCTGGGAGTTCCTTAACCATTTCGCTCCATTATCAGACATTCAAGAGAGTCCCCCACTAAGGACAAGGAGTTTCCCTGCATATTTAGGACTACATTCTTGTGTATTTCAAGAGGTCCCAGCATCACAGACCCACCCGGCTTTGGGGCTTTCAAATTCGAGTCTAAAAAGCTGTCTCAGATTCACTGAGCTGCCCACAGAGGGGGTACAGCCAGGCCCCTCCAAACCCTGCTTCCAATTTTCACAAATTTCAAGGTCCCTCCATCACCAGCCAGCAGAGTTTGTCTTTAAAAGGCAAAGGTCGTGTCATTTATAAAAGCAGAAAAGGCCTCATTTTGAGCCAGTCTCTGGCCCTGCATGGCGCACCCCTTGAGAGGAAGTAAGTGCTCTGAGCCACCTGCAGTTTTGTGGCCCCAGAGGTGCCAGCTCAGGGTCCAGGGCACATGGCCAGGCAGGGCGGTACTCACGCGGTGTGTGCCGGGAAGCCCATGCCCAAGAGGGGGTCCAGGAGCGAGGGGGTGCTGCGGCCCTTGAGCTTGTTGGAAACCTTGGCATAGATCTGAGTCTCACCCGCTGCCATCTCTTCCTGATGCCGACTGAAGCGAGCAGATAAAGCAGGGAGGGAGAGGCAGGGGAGGCTGAGGCTGAGAAGAAAAACCTCAAACCCTTTTTGATCTTTCTGACAAAAGCTAATATCCTGTTTGCAACAGCTATTGGTTTTCAGAATTCTCTTTGCAGAGTGTGGGTGTAAGGTCAACCAAGCCCCTTCCACAATGGGGTTTGGGGTCCAGAGGTCCAACCGAGTACCTGCATGGGATCGGCCTTGGCTCTGACTTGAGCTATATTGGGGAGCAAGTCGGCCTGGGAGGGAGGGGGCAGGGTGGGGGAGGGGAAGCCGGTGTGGGGTTAACTCTGAGCCACTGTATCTTAGCTTCCTTATCTGCAAGACACTGCATCTAGTGTCCCTGCTAGCTCTAAAAGTTTTGGCTCTTTTAGTTATTCATTGACTTTTTTTTTTAATTTAAAAAACTCGTAAAGTTTAATATGCATGCAGAAAAACTGATGAATCCTACATGTACAGCTCAATGCATTTTCACAAAGTGAGCTCACTAACCTAATCCTCCAAGACCAGCAATAAAACAAAGGTCCTCAACCAGGGAAATTTTGGCCCCCATCCCCAGGGACCACTGGCAATGTTTGGAGACATTTTTGGTTGTCACAGCTGGAGGAGCGGGTGTTTGCTACCTGCACCCAGTGGGCTGAGGCCAGGAATGCTGCAGCGTATATGACAGCAAAGAAGGGCCCAGACCAAGATGTCAACAGTGTCAAAGTTGAGAAACCCTGTTCTAGAACATCACCAGAACCTCAGAAAACCCCTGGCCCCCAGCGTCATTCCCCCAGCCTCCTAGCTTTCGCCTCCCTCCCCCAAAATGTAGCTGCTGTGCTCACTTGTATATTAATTTTGCTCATCTTTGAATCTGACATAAACAGAACCGTATAGCATGTACTCTTTCATGTCTGATTCCTTTTGCCCAAAATTATGAGTGTGAAATATATCCACGTTATTGAGTGTAGCCATGGTTCACTGTATTGCTGTGAACTATCAGATAAATGCACCATAATTTATTTCTCTAGTTCTCAGTTGATGTACATTTGAGGGGTTTTCAGTTTTGCTGCTGCACACATTCTTGCGTATGTGTTTGAGTGCCCCATGCATGCATTTCTGTTAGGCACCCGTCTAGGTGTGGGATAGTGAGGTCACAGGACATGTGCATCCTTCATTAGAAACTGCCAAGCAATTTTATAAAGCAGTTGTACCAACTTGCCCCCTTGCCAGCAGCGGATGAAAGTCTCTTCTTCTCTACATCCTTGCCCACACTTGATGTTAGCAGTCTTTCAGCCAGTCTGGGGCTGCGTCGTTCTATCTCACTCTGGTTCTAATTTGCATTTCCCCAAATGTCAGCGACACTGACCACCATGAGACAGGCTGTTGACCATCTGAATTTCCTCTTTGGGGATGGGCCTCTTCTAGTTGTCTGCCATTTTTAAATTAGGTTGTTTGTGCTTGCTTATCAATTTGTGGAAACTCTTAGAGAGGAGTCTTTTTTTTTTTTTTTTAAGATGTTGGGGGTAGGAGTTTATTAATTAATTAATTTATTTTTGCTGTGTTGGGTCTTCGTTTCTGTGCAAGGGCTTTCTCTAGTTGCGGCGAGCAGGGGCCATTCTTCATCACGACGCACGGGCCTCTCACTATGGCGGCCTCTCTCGTTGCGGAGCACAGGCTCCAGACGCGCAGGCTCAGTAGTTGTGGCTCACGGGCCTAGTCGCTCCGCAGCATGTGGGATCCTCCCAGACCAAGGCTCGAACCTGTGTCCCCTGAATTAGCAGGCAGACTCCCAACCACTGTGCCACCAGGGAAGCCCTAGAGATGAGTCTTCGGCTGGATGCCTTTACAGGTAACTTCTTCCAGGCTTTGGTTTGCTTTTTTAATGTCTTACTAATGTCTTTGGGCAAAACAAAAGTTCCTAATTTGAATAAAAATTAATTTAGCAATCTTTTCTTTTATGGTTAGAACTTCCTACATCTTATTTAAGAAATCATTGTTAATCCAACATTGACGAAGATAGTCTCCTATGTTTCCTTCTTGGAGCTTTACCATGTTTGTGGTTGATATTTAGCTCTGTGATCCCCTTGAATTCATTCTCTATATGGTGGGAGGTAGGCGTACAAGTTCACTTATCTCCCTATACTTTTCTTTATTCATTGAAAAGACCATCCTCTGCCCAGTGAATTGCAGGAGAATGCTTATTATAAGTCAGTAGACTGAATATGTATTAGTCTGTTTCTGACTCTGTTTTCCTGTTTGATTTGTTCATTTTCGTGTCCACACCACGCTATTTTAATTCCTATAATGCTAAGGCCTCTGACTTGTGTCTCCTACTTCAAGATTGTCTTCCTCTCTGGACCCTTTGATTTTTCATATAAATTTAAAAATCAGGTTGCCATAGTGAGCCACTGGAGAGTGCAGAAAGACCCTCATATGTAGCCAAACGGATTCTCAACAAAGGGATCAATGTAATTCACGGGGGAAGGGGTAATATTTTCAATAAATAGTGCTGGAAAACTGCATATGGATATGGGAAAAGTATGAACCTCAACCCTTTCTCCACATCATGCCCCCAAATTAACCCAAAATGTATGATAAACCTAAATGTGAAAGCTAAAACTGTGAAATTTCTAAAAGAAAAAGCGTTTGCTATGCTGGAGTTGGCAAAGCTTTCTTAGTACATAAGAAGCACGAATCATACAAGAAGAAAATTAATAACTTGGACTTCATCAAAATTGAAAACATCTGCCCTTGAAAAGACATCATAAATAAAATAAAAAGGCCAGGCACAGACTGGGAGAGAACATCATCATATATACACCTGACAAAGGACTTATATCCAGAATATATAGAGAATATAATATAATATACCGCAAGTCCCCTACATACGAACGAGTTCCATTCTGAGAGCACGTTCATAAGTCCAATTTGTTGGTAAGTCCAACAAAGTTAGCCTAGGTACCCAACTAACACAATCGGCTATATACCACTGCTTTTACACTTGCTTCCAGACATCCTGGGTTTGAAATAAAGACACTATGCTGCTGTACTCTGTACAGTAAAGTACTCAAAAGCACAACCACTTGTAGAGGATGCACACCCGTGACAATGTATGCTAGACACATGAACTAACTTACGTGATTGGACATGCGAACGCACGTTTGCATCTTTGACAGTTTGCAACTTGAAGGTTCATATGTAGGGGACTTACTGTAATTGCATATGTATCTATTGTGTGTATTTATATTATTATAATCAATAATAAGAAAACAATTCAGTTTAAAGATAGGCATAAGATCTAAATGGACACTTAACAATAGAAGATACATGAATGGCTAGTGAGGATGTGAAAAGATATTCAACATCATTAGTCATTGGGGAAATGTAAATTAAAACCACAACGTGATACCACAACACACTTACTAGAAGAGCTAAAATTGAAAAGACAGACAATACCAAGTTTTGACAAGACTGTGGAATAACTGGAACTCTCATAATGTTGTTGGTGGGAATACAAAATTGTCCAGCCAGTTTGGAAAACATTTTGACAGTTTCTTAGAGTTAAACGTACATTTGCTATATGACCAATCCATTCTTAGCAATCTGCCAAAGAGAAATGAAGATGTATGTCCACAGTAAGACTTGTATATGAATGTCCATGATGGCTTTATTCACAAGAGACCCAAACTGGAAAGAATCCAAATGTCCATCAACTGGAGAATGGATACACAAATTATGGTATATTCAATCAATGGGATAACATTTATCAATAATAAGTAACACACCACCGATTCATGCAACAGCATGGATGAATTTAAAAGAACATTTTGTTGGCTGAAAGAAGCCAGACACAAGATCGTGCATACTATATGATTTTATTTAAATGAAATCCTAAAAACTGTAAAACTAATCTATAGAAACAGAAAGCAGATAACGTGGTTGACCAAGACTAGTGTATGCAGGGGTTTGGGGAGGATAATGGAAATGTCCTATTTCCTGATTTGGCGGTGACTGTATAGGTGCATAGATGTTCAAGACTGACTGAACTAAACACTTAGGATGGGTGCATTTTAGAGTGTGTAAACTGAACCTCAATAAAATTGATTTTAAAAAAGGAAAGGGAAGGAATCCCGAGGAAACTAAAAAGCAGTACATAATGCCCATTTCCGCCAATAAAAAGGCCTGCTGAGATTTTGTTGAAGATTTCGCTGACTCCATAGACCAATTTCAATGTTAAATCTTTCATTTCATGAGTATGGTATATCTATTTATTTAATTTCTTGTAGTAATGCTTTGTAGTTTTCAGTGTCTTGTACTTCTGTCATTAAGTTTATTCCTACATGTTGTATGTTTTTGATGCTATGGTTTAAAAATAATTTCAGTTTCCATTTGTTTGCTGCCAGTGTATAGAAATACGATTGATTTTTATGTATTGACATCACATCCAATAATCTGGCTGAGATCACTTTTTTTTTTTTTTTTTTTTTTTTTTTTTTTTTTTTGCGGTACGCGGGCCTCTCACTGTTGTGGCCTCTCCCGCTGCGGAGCACAGGCTCCGGACGCGCAGGCCCAGCGGCCATGGCTCACGGGCCCAGCCGCTGCGCAGCATGCGGGATCTTCCCGGACCAGGGGCACGAACCCATGTCTCCTGCATCGGCAGGCGGACTCTCAACCACTGCGCCACCAGGGACGCCCTGAGACCACTTATTAATTCTAATATTTGGTAGATGCTTTTGGATTTTCTATGTACACAATTATGTAATCTTCAAATAAGGACAGTTTTCCCCTCACTTTTCTAATATTTATAAACTTTATTTCCCCTTCTTGCCATATTGTCTGGCAAAGACCTCCAATGCCATGTTGAATAAAAGTGGCTTTTTTGGTAGATACTCTTTTTCAAATAAAAGAAATTCCTTTTCACTCCTAGTTTACTGAAGTGTCTTAAAATTTCATTAATGGATATTAACTTTTGTCTTACGCTTTTTCTGCGTCTATTGAGGTGATCATATTGTTTTCCTTTTTTATTCAATGAATGAGGTAACTTACACCAATTGACTTTTGAATGTTAAATCGATCTTGTTTTCCAAAGATAAAACCTCCTTGGCTATAATATGTTATCCTTTTTATATATCGCTGGAATCAATTTGTTAACGTTTTGTTTAAAATCTTTGCAGCAATATTTGTAAGTTAGCTTGGCCTTTTGTTTTCCCTTCTTGTAATTTCCTTGTCGGGTTTTGGTATCAGCAGTGATCAACTCATTCTGACTTACCTGTGACTTTCTTGGTCTTAGCACTGAAAGTTCCCATCCTGGGAAAACCCTCTCAGTCCCAGGAAAACAAGGACAGTTGGTCACCCTAGTGTCAAGCCTTATTCTGGCCTCATAGATGAGTTGGGAAGTGTTATCTCGTTCCAAATTCTCTGAGTTTTTGTAAGTTTGGTATAATTTCTTTCTTAAATACTTGAAAAGATTTATCAGGGAAGTCATCTGAGCCTAGAATTTTCTTTTTTGGGAAGTTTTAAACTATGGATTTACTTTATTTAAGCAATATAGGACTATTCTTCTTGCATGTGTTTTGTTAAATTGTTTTTCAAGGAATTTGACCATCTTATGTAAGTTGCCAAATTTCCAGGCACTTCCAATTCTGTTACACAGTTCCTGTATCCAGATTGTTATCTTAAAAAATAAAAGTCAGTTATTTTACCAGCAAAAATGGGTTTATTCGAGATAAACAGAGAATTGCAATTCAGGACAAGTAAGTCACAGTAAAAACCACAGGCAAGTCTAATAAACAAAGGAGAGGAACATTGTTTTATAGTAAAAAAGAGGAAGCTGGGAGGGGCTTCTTTTGAACTAAGTCCATTGGATAAGAGTGAAAATTCAGGGTGATGATGGTTTTTCACTGGCTGAGTTACCCAGGGTGGTCAATTTCTTGTAGGAGATGCAATGTGCATCTTTTCCTGCTGGGGCGCATAATTGGTGATTCTTTCCTTTCAGTAATCCTTCTGCTGGGGTCTGTAATTGACAATTCTTCCTGTAATTGACAATTCATGTAACTGACATCTCCCTGTGTGTCTGTGAGAACTCCCACTTCTGGCCTTCCAATTCCATTTTAGTGAGGCTTCCCTCTTAATTTTCACAAGGTTTTATAATATTGGTTTTATTCTTCTTAGATATTTGACTATTATTGATGCACTGTAAAATATATCTTTTAAAATTTTCATGTTCCTACTCTCTGTTGCTGGTAGATCAAAATACTATTGATTTCACATTATTTTACACTCAACTTACATCCACAAGTCTTACTTGACTTACTTATTAATTTAAAAAGTTTATCTTTAGAATTTTAAAGATATTCTTTGTGCAAAAATAATTTTGTCTGTGAATAATACTAGCTTTATTTCTTGTTTTCTAACCAGTACATATTCTTTTCTTTTAAAAATTCTCCCTTCCTTCCCTCTTTCTTCCCTTCCTTCCTTTCTTCCTTTCTTTTTCTTTCATCTTTTTTCTTTTTTCCTTTTCTTTTTTTCTTTCTTCTTCCTCCTCCTCCTCCTTCTTCTTTAGTTTTATTGCACTGGTTTGGACACCAAATATTGAATACATATGACATATACCTACATAGTGCATCTCCTTATATTTTCGTCCACGTCAGAGGAAAAAGTTTCAATAGTCCACCTTTAAATGTGAAAAGTAGGTCTTCCCTGGTGGCGCAGTGGTTGAGAGTCTGCCTGCCGATGCAGGGGACACGGGTTCGTGCCCCGGTATGGGAGGATCCCACATGCCGCGGAGCGGCTGCGCCCGTGAGCCATGGCCGCTGAGCCTGTGCGTCCGGAGCCTGTGCTCCGCAACGAGAGAGGCCACAGCAGTGAGAGGCCCGCGTAACAAAAAAAAAAAAAAAAAAAAAATGTGAAAAGTAAAAATTATATTTTAAAGTAATATCTTTTTCCTTTGAGGATTTCAAAAGATGAAATAATTTCAAAATCAAATGAATTATAGATCTTAAATTTGAATGTCTGAAAATAGGCAGAGCTTGTTACCCAAAGGGAAAAAAGTAGGTTTGGGGTCTGAAATAGAGCCTCTCCTCAAACATACTTTTCTCTTCTAATAGTAAACCACTTTTTGAACCATGGTGCTTATAGCACATTAATATGGAAATTTTTTTTTAAAATATCTTATCTGTGTAAACCAGGAAGTGCCCTATCTAGCTTAATTCCTTTCTCTTAGATTGAAAAGTTATCTTCAAAGGCCAGCAGTGAAAAGACTAAAGCTTCCTGATCAACGATTTCTACTGTGGCTGAGCCCCAAAGCCTCCCTTCCCTCACTAAAGGAATCAAGGTGGAAACAGACCACGCCTGTAACTCAAGCTGTGTGAAGATGGTTACTAAGGCTTCACAGCTTCTAGAGGAGTCCTCAGGGGAGGACGCCCCTTCTCATACCTTCAAACGGAGACCTCTGAATACATTAGCTTGGTGAATATCAGATGCCAGCCCTACGTATGCTGATTTCTGTTTCCTTAACATTTTATTTTGAGTTTGATGGAATTGAATTGTAGGTAACCTTTCTGAAAAGCTACTTATGGTGGTAGAAGTCCAGCTACCTTCACAGGTTCTTTCCCTAATACCCCCTGGTGAATTGTCCCAATCTTTGACTCCATGTGACCCACATGCCAACATGTGAACACGTGGTAATACGTCCTCGTGGCTGCTTTTGGTTTTCTGCATGTCCACTCAGTATTCTCCGTCCATCTAGGTTTACAATCAACTTGTATATGTGGAGACCCATCATACACTCACCATTGGGCTGGACACCCAAAGAGTACATTCTAGACTCTGTCCTTCGAGATCTGCACCACACTTGGGAGCACCAGCTATGACACTCAGATAAAAGCAAAGAAAGAATTAAGTTCTAAGTTTCCTGTCGCTGTCTTTGAGAGCAAATGCTCCTTCAGGGACTGGGCTGGGTAGTTAGGACAGATGTAAAGAAGGGATGTATGGGCTTGAGGGACACCTGGTGTTAAATGCAAAAGACACTGAGAGATATGTGGGCAGGTGCTCGGAGGTGGGAAAGCAAGACTGAAGTAAATCACGACTGGCTGAATATAGTTCTGTGGCTACTGTTGCCATTGACAAATCCCACCAAGGCGACCTTCAAGATCAATCCCAAACCCTGCCCTTGATCTCCACCTGCACCACCAGCACCCTGGTCGCAGTTGTGGTGGCCCAGGGTTTCAGTAGCCTCCTACCGGTTCTCTGTACACACAAACCTGTCCCTATACTTGGTGCACACAGGTAGATCCCCACCACACCCGGGGATCTACCACATCAGCTCCTTCACCCTTGCCCTCACACGGATGCCAACCCAGAGTCCTTCCAGGAGCCCGGGCTCTCCAAGCTCTGCCCTTTGGCCTCTCCAGGCACATAGGCTTTCCCGAGTTTCTCCAACACTCCTAACTCATCCTCTCCACTGGGCCTTTGGCATTGATGGTCCCATGCTTGAAGCAAGCTCCCCTCTTAGCTGGAGACAGGCTGGGACCTGGGCCCCTTTGCTGCAGTGTTTGCACCTGGACAGACGTATCCTAGAGAAATAAAATGCAAAGAAACTATAAAGGACTAAAAATAACTTCGTGCATTCACAGTTAGGGCAAATTCTGGACAACAATATTCAAAAAATACAAAAAGACCAAAAAAAACCAAAAAAAACCAAGAAAAACCCCAACTGCCACTTCTGAAGAGCTGGGAGCAAAAGCAGGGCACTGCACATGTCCCCTGCACTCAACACCACCAAAGGGGTGGGCAGACCTCCTGAGTCACCCTCTGGCCTGACCCCTGGACACACCCCTCCCCTCACCCCATGTGAGAAACAGCTCAACCCCCCTCGGGGAGCGATCAGGGGAACCTGTTACTTGCTTTTGCTCCTCCCTGCGGCCGCAGGAGCCCCAATACGGCCTTGCCTGAATTTCTTGTCTGGCCTCTTATCAATTTCTATTGGTTAAGGAGGCCAAGAATCCTGGTTAGTATCAAGCTCACAAGACCCACTTTACCACATCATCAAGGGCTCCACTAAAACATCACGTCCTTCCTGGAGGCCTTCCTCCACCACACTGTCCCGTCATTATCTAAATCTCCCCTGGCCTCATCTCTTCCTACTGTTAGTCATCACCTGAGACCACAGGTGAGTGCTTTGTCCCCTCGGCCATCTGCTCTGAGTCTAGATGGCTGGCTTATGGCAGGTGGCCCATCAATATTTGCTGAATCAGTGAATGCATGACTCTCATCTAGCTCACGTTCACCCTGGCCTTCCAAAGGGGTTCCTAGTCCCCTGCCCACAGCAGCAGGGCACTGTGCTTTCCTGATAACACATCTTTAAGCTGTATTGTGTGCGGAAGCCTCTTGGGACGTAGAGGGCTCTACAGAGTGGAGCGGGCAGGGTGTCTCTGTAGAGCACTGGCTGCGGGTCCCCTGTCTTTTGTCTGCAGAGCGCTGCAAGTCTAAACCTGAGCTCAGGCCCACAGGGGGCTCGAAAGCCCCACCAAAGAGTTTCCCTGCCCTGCTGGGTGAACTTGCTCAGCAGTGGGCAGGACCTGCCTGTTCTTTTAAATAAAAGGAGTGCCTGTGTCCCAAAGCCTCTCTTATGAGAAGTTTCTGAAAAGGCTTGCTTACCTTACTTAACTAATTAAAGGCGAGCCACATTTTCCCCTCTCTGGTCTCTGCAGTCAACCACCAGTGGCTACTTGATAGTCACTGCCAGGTAGGGTTACCCAGAGGCCCGTGATCAAGCCATTTGCGTGATGATTGAGTCGACAAGGCTGAGTGCCTCGGTGGAAATATTTCCCGGTTGGACTCTCCTGTTGGCAGCCTGCTTCCCATCACGCTTGCTTTTATAATGAGAAAAGAAATTATTTCTGCTTTTAATGATGGCGGCTCCAGAAATGGTGAGTGAAGTGGGCGGGGGGAGGGGAGAGAAGCCGCTTCTAAAAGATGACTTGTCAACATTTCTGGATGTGAAACCTCCCAGCCATGACCTGCTGGGAAGGGACCCCCTTACCTAGGTTCCCTGTTTCAGGAAGCATTTTGCTGTTGATTCTTATTCTTGTTCTAAAGCTAGGCTGTGGAATTTGCCACAGGCTGATAGTAAGCTGCAGTTACGAGCAAGAATCAAGGTAAGAAAAGCTGAATGTGAATTATTAGTTTCCTAAGCAATTCTTCGAAGCTACTCTTGCAATGGAAATGAAATAAACATTTTTAGCGCGTAACTCTTGCTTACATTTTCCCATGACCACGTGAAACAGCATGAAGACAGAGTCTGTTTTAAGTGGCCTAATAGTTCCCTTTTGAATTTCAAACATCACAAGTAAATGGAGAGAAAATGACAATGTGTGATCTAAGTATCCATGTTTATATGACTGTTGGAAAGTCTAGGTTTTAGCACTTTGCAGAAGCAACTTCCTGGGGTGCTCACGCCTGATTCCTCGGAGAGTGAGCTGGAATTTAGTCGGGAACATTTGGACTGTTTCTTGGCTCCCTCTGCCCCTCTTCTGAGTTATTGGAAATGACTTCCAAAGGCTTCTGACCTGTCCGGCATCACGATAGGTGGAATTCTCTTGGAGGAAACAGATCCCCCGTGTAGCTTTTGGGCGAGCCCGCAGTCCCCAGCCACTCCTCCCTTTGCGAGGTAAGGGGGGCACTGGGCACCCAGAGGGCGAGGATACTTTCATCCTTAATTAGGTCAAGCCTGTGCGAGCCAGGAAAAGGTTGTGTTTACGGGAAGCTCCGAATACTGTGGGTGAGCGTCCCTTCCTCAGTGCTATCTGCATTTTGGGGGCACGGACACTATGTGAGTATGCAGACTTCTTATAGTATGGTAGGTGTATCACCTGCACGGGCAAAGGGTCAAGTTTAAGTGGGACAAAAGAGAGAAGGAAAGGGTTTGAAAGTAATTTATCTTCTGAAAAATAATGGTAACTAACTTCTAAATGGTAAAAGGCCATATCTCTAGAGACATGCTATTCAATTTTTTGAAGATTGGTTGAACAAATAATGGGAAAGTCATACGTTTGGCAGAGTTACATTCGTAGTTTCGCTCACTCTAGACGTTTCTGTGTTATCTGCTGTGGCTCAGAAGAAAAAAAAAATGCGCTCTCCCTGGACAAATAGTTTTGATTTATCGGCACTGAATGCTCTTTATGTGGATTGTCAGATTTCAAAGATTTCACACGACAAAGATTCGTTTGATGCTAAAACTATAAATGGGGACGCAAACGCCCTCTATTCTTTCCTGCGAAGGAGGTGGAGGTAGAGCCTGGTCTCCGAGGTCCTGAAATAGTCACCATGGGGGAAAATGACCCACCTGCTGCCGAAGCCCCCTTCTCCTTCAGATCGCTTTTCGGCCTTGACGATTTGAAAATAAGTCCTGTTACACCAGGTAGGTGGCACCAGCTATCATTTCTGCCCTGCTTCCTCTCCCCCACACAGATGATCTATGTGGCTGAGTGATCCCCTGGAGAAATATCTCCCCGGGAGCCCTCACACCCACAGGCCGCTTCCTCGTGTTTGCAGACCCCTGGAGAGAAGGGGCATTCGGGGGGCCGTCACTTTGTTCAGCCTCTTGCCAACTCCCTGGAGATAGGTGTTGGTATTCTCTGGATGGATGGAGGTTTTCAGAAATCGAGGCTCCAACGGCCCCTGGGAGTTAGGGGTCAGATCCTGACTGGGAAATCTCTGAGCCCTCCAGGAATTCCTGACAATCAGTGGTCACCAGCCCTTCCAGAAAACTTAAAATAAGCTGTTTGCCCTAACGGTATCAGATACCTAGATTACAATTCAACAGCAGGTGACGGAGTTGCTCCTAGCAACTGAAGGAAGGAAAGTTGGTTTTGGAAATGGGTCATAAATGCTTGGAGAAATGGCAGACTCCTTCATGCCTGGAGAGGATCTTTTTGGCAAAGACCCTATCAGGACTTGTCACAGGAAGCTGTGGCTCCCTGGTCCTGGCTGCAGTCAGGAAGACTGAGCCCAGGGGCTGGGCAGAGGGACACCTTGGGCCCCTGGCCAGGGTTCCAGAAAGCATGGCATGGGGGAGCCGCACTAACGGTTCCTTTCAAACCACCTGGACAGCTGATGTGGACCGATGGGAGGTGGGAGAAGAGGTTTCAAGTAAGGGAAAATATACACAATTTACAAATGCTTTTCAAAAATTAGCATCAGTGGAAATGAAGAAAAAACATCCTGCAGTTACCTAACCACCCAAACTTAGCTAGTTTTTACATTTTCTTTATTCTCTCCATGTCCTTAACCATAAGTATACACTCACAGGCAGTGCAGGTGCACACAGGCGTTTTTCCATGTGCTTTTTGGTTTTCTAAATGCCCTTTTTTATAGGATCAGGTAGGTGTGTAATTTACATAGCCATTTTTGTCATCATTTGACATATAATTGTTTCTAATATTTTTTAATATAAATCATAACATGAATAGCACTATACATATTCTTTTCTGCTAAGTTTTGATCATTTCTTCATGATTAATTCCTAATCATGGGAAGGAATAAAAACTTTTTTAAACTTTTCTTCTTAAATAAACCAATGCATTGTTTATGAGAGAAATTTAGAAAATACAGTTAATCAAAGTTTTTTTAAGATGACCCACAATTTTACTCTTACTCAGAGAGAAACCTATTAGCACTTTATCATTTATTTCTTGCCTCTTTCCTATCAACATATCTGTATTTCTCTTTGGAAGTGAAATAGGAAGGTAGACCCCAGAGATATTTTGGGTTTGGTTCCAGACCACTGCGATAAGCAAATCTTGCAATAAAATGAGTCACACTAATTTTTTAGTTTCCCCATACATATAAAAGTCAAGTTTATTCGATAGCATAGTCTATTCAGTGTGCAATAGCCTTATGCCCCCAAACAATGTACATACCCTAATTTAAAAATTATGTTTTAACTTAAACAATTAACTTCATTGCTAAAAAATGCTAGCCTTTATCTGACTACACAGTGTTGCTACAAATCTTCAATTTATGAAAACTGCAATATCAGCAAAGTGTGATAAAACGAGGTCTGCCTGTACTATTTGTATGATTTTGAAGCTTATTTTCTTTTAACTTAAAAATATTATGTTCATCTTTCCATGACATCAAATAATTAAATAGCCTTTAAGCCTTGGCAAACTATGGCCCCTGGGCCAAATCTGGCCAGCTGTCTGTTTTTGTAAATAAAGTTTTATTGGGACACAGACATATCCATTTATTCACATTTTGTCTGGCTGCTTTCAGGCCATAGCTGCAGAGTTGAGAAGTTGTGACAGGGACCACTTATGGCCCATAAAGTTTAAAGCATTTATGATCGGGTCCATCACAGAAAAATGTTGCCGACCCCTCTCCTCTATCATTTTAGATATTTCTATACCATTTGTTATTTCACCACCTCCCTTTCGTTGGTCACTTAGGCTGTTTCCATATGTCTGTGCATCAATATTATCAAGGTCACTCCTTTAAGTGTCCTTTCCATAGAGATTTGTGTACATCTATGATGACTTTTTGGGATAAATTCCTAGAAGTGGAATTAATAGGTCAAAAATTCTATCAATGTTTTAGCTCTTTGGTACATATTTCCAATTTGACTATCAAAAAGTTTACACAATTTATACTCTTATTGACTGTTAAGTGGAGATCCATTTCCTTTCACTTTGGACTGCAGTGGAAATAGTAGTAGTAGTAATGATACATTGCAAAGGTGCTATGCAATTATGTCTAATTTGTCGTGGTTTTTTTGTTTCCAGAGGGGTTGAAGGTTGTTTTTGTGTGTGCTTGTTTATCATCTGCATTCCTTCTTTGAAGAGATGCTATACCTTTTGCTTTTTATTCCAAGCATGGCCTCAAAGACAGGGCAAGGAGGAGGGGGACCATGGTGGGACCACAGGGCACGTGGCCGAGGAGCCGTAAAGTGGCAAATGTGAGCTGCTACAAAGGTGCTAACTGAAGGACAGTCTTTGGATCTACAACTGGGGCTCACTTCCTGAACCTCACTCTTAGATACTGAACAGCTAGAATGATGAGAAGTCATTCTGGGGTTCCTGCTGAGTTTTAAAGTGTGACTGGAGAGCTGGCATCTCAGTAGGGAGAGTGACTGATTGGGGCAGGCTTCCGGAGGTGGGGCAGGTGGAGGGGAGGGGTCTGCTTTGCTGACTCTAAATGGGTCATCCTGAAAGGAACTGGTCTCTGGCCTTGAGATAAAACCATGTTCATTATCCCCAAACCATCCCCAAACCATCCATCCATCCATCCATCCATCCATCCATCCATCCATCCACCCATCCATCCATCCATCCATCCATTCCTTCAACCTATTAACATTTACTGAGGACCGTGGAATGGCTAGTGCCACTCTAGGTGCTGAGAGTACAGCCTGGAGCAAGCCGCCCGCTCCTGCATCCAAGGCTAAACAAGCACCGTGTGGGTGGCCCCTCCGCCCCGCTCCACACTCACGGCACAGAGTCTGATGTGCATCTCCCATCCCCCCATTCTTCCCTTTCTGCTCCTGCTTTTTCCTTCTTTACTCTTTTCTCCTTTTTCTCCCATTTCATCACTTTCTTTTTTCCATTTTTGTTTTCTAATTCACTTCTGTTTGGGGCAACTGGGAAGGGTAATGACCATTTTATTTATTTTTTAGTGTTTTTTTATTATTTTTTTTTTGCGCTACGCGGGCCTCTCACTGTCGTGGGCCCTCCCGTTGCAGAGCACAGGCTCCGGACGCGCAGGCACAGCGGCCACGGCTCACGGGCCCAGCCGCTCCGCGGCACGTGGGATCTTCCCGGACCGGGACACGAACCCGCGTCCCCTGCGTCGGCAGGCGGACTCTCAACCACTGCGCCACCAGGGAAGCCCTACTGACCATTTTATAATCGCAGTCTTTATAGCCAGAGGTTGAAGTTGTGGGCTTCCAAAGACAGACAGGGAGCCTCTTTTTGGCTCTTCCATGGGAGACTCTCGGCCCGACATCTCCAAGAGCAGGAGAACAGAGGCCAAGGCAGTCTCTGTCCTGTGTCGTCATGTGAGGCCTGGAACGCTTCCTCCCCTTGCTACATTCTAACCTTGCTAATTATAAGAGAGGACAACTTCAGCATAGATGTATTTTCAGGATTGATGAGATAATTTGCATGAAATGGCCTGTTCTCCTGAGAGTAAACCTTGCAGTGGAAATCCTCCCGGTGTCCAGAGAGGCTTGCACTTTTGGTCTTAAGCTCTTCACATCTTCTTTTCTACCAGATCAGCCTTGTTCTGTAGGCAAGAACTGGGAAGGGTCTGGGGCTTTACCCTACTTGCAAGCTAACAAGTCAGCCTGCCCCAGTCCCACGGATGCTGGCAGAAGACACAGCCTTTCCGTCAGACACGTGTACGCACAGCACAGGTGGCACGAGCATCCTGTTTGAGTAGGTCACGCTTGCCCGCCAAGTCCCTCAGCGGCAATGTGGAGCGGCCCAGGCGCACGCTGTACACGCAGTGGGTCTGCATCACAGCTGGGGAACCCTGAGCTGAGGGAATCCACATCTTTTATAATGGGCTTCAAACAGACCTGCACAAGCTTTGTCCCAGAGGAAGAGGTGGTATTTATTAAGCCAGACAGTCAATAATAACCTGTCCCTTGCTCTGGAGAAGGACACCATCTCTGTCTTCTAAGGCTGTTTGCTCTGCCAGCATCCTCCAAGAGATGGTCTGGAATAAAGGCCTTCGGTGTCTATGCCCAGGACTGGTGGAGAATGACCCGCACGTCACCTGGTGACCCTCTCAGAGATCCCAGCTCTCTCTCTCCTGAAAGCACGCTGTTTGGGTTTTACATGTTGCCTTCCTCTGTAGGAAACCATTCTTGAGAGCTGGGGTCCTACCTCCCCTCCGTATTAGCTTCCTAGGGCCACCAAAACATCACAAACTCAGTGGCCTAAAACAGCAGAAATCTATTATCTCTGGAGGCTAGAAGTCTGAAACTATGGTGACGGCAAGGACCTGCTCCCTCTGACACCTGCAGGGGAATCCTTCCTTGCCTCACCTTAGATGTTGGGGTTTGCTGGTAAATCATGGGTTCCTTGGCTTACAGATGAATCACCCCAATCTCTGTCTTCCCCTTCACATGGCCTTCTGCCCGTTGTCTCTTCACATCATCTTCCCTCTGTGTGCGTCTGTCTCTGTGTCTGAATTTCCCCTTTTTATAAGGACACCAGTCATTTTAGATTAAGGCCCACATTGATGACCCTGATTTAACTTGATCACCTCTGTAAAGACTCTATTTCCAAATAAGATGATATTCTGAGTTCTGAGGGTTTGAACATAAACATGTCTCTTGGGGGACACAGTTCAACCCATCACGCCAGCCCCTAACCGAGGACGGATGGAGCTGGGCTGCTGTTGGGGAGCTTGGGGCTCAACTTTTAGAGAATGTGCCCCCGGGTAGGCGGCCATTTCTCTAAGTCAACTCCCTTTGGGCTGGAACATTCTCTGCACTGAGGGCAGGGGGGAGGAATAGCTAAATTTTGTTTTATTTCATTCAGATTCGCTGTTCCGTGGCCTTTTGCTCTCCCCGCTTTTTGGTTTCTAGATGCCGACGCGGTGGCTGCCCAGGTCCTGTCTCTGCTGCCGCTGAAGTTCTTTCCCATCATTGTCATCGGGATAATTGCATTGATATTAGCGCTGGCCATTGGTCTGGGCAGTGAGTACGATCCATTATTTAGTAGGTTCTCAAATACCTGTTCAGGCGTTTAGACTTTCACGGGCTCCCCCCTCACACCAACCTGGGCCCGCCACACAGCCCTAATTACTAAGGCAAACACCCTCTGGGTTTGCTGATTTGAGCTTTATTTGCCTGCAGGATTGTGAAGCCATCCAGGGCCCCAGTGGGGGCCTTTGGCTGTGCTGGAGGTTTTGTCACCAAGGAGCCTGCCCAGTTAAAAGTGGCCAAAGGCAGCTGATGAAACTGAACCCACAGGCAGGAGCGGGTGGGAGCTGGTGGAGGAGACAAGGAGGCCATTCATGCCAGGCCAAGCTGGGTTTCAAATAAGGTGCAAGTGGCTTTTGAGAAAGAGAGTCATTTGAATGGTCTCTGATAGGGAACAATTTCGCATTTACTCTTCAAATAGGCGGATCTCAGATCAGTTTAACTCTCCACGTGCTCGACTTTGGGGTCCACAGTTCCCTCACTTCTCGTCCAGGGTCAGAGAAGACAGGAGGTAGATTGGGGGCCAGGGGTCCTCATTCAAGGCTCCTTGCTCAGCCGGCTTAGCCAGTCGGCCACAGCCATGCACTTTCTCTCTGGACCTTGAGCCACCGGACTCTAAATTCATCTTGAGTTGTGGCTTGAGGTCACTTAGGGAGACACGGTGGGGTGCAGCTGCCCCACCCGCTGGAATCTGGAACAGAAACTGGGCTGAGGGAAACAGGCTGCTGGCAGTGGTGCCGTTTCAACGCAGCTTTCATGACGCTTGGGCGAGCTCGAGGCCGCATGGCAGGTGCATGGTTGTCAGTGCTGTGCACTGAAGCAGCCCTTCCTCGACCCCCTCCCTCCTTTCCTCAGTCCACTTTGACTGCTCCGGGAAGTACAGGTGTCGGTCATCTTTTAAGTGTATTGAGCTGACGGCTAGATGCGACGGAGTGTCGGACTGCAAAGACGGGGAAGATGAGTACCGATGTGGTAAGGTCATGCCTTTTCACTGCAGAAGCAGGGGGACGTCAGTACAACCCGACCCTGACCTTCCCCAACTGAGAAATGGATCCAAGGCAATGCCTTTGTTAAGTCATGGGATCCAACTGGCATTCACCCCAGGAGACCCTGGGCTGGGTATTAAGGGAGGGCCCTTACATGGAGCTAAAATTGGGTTGGGGAGACTCCGTAAAGCAAGCAGAAGAGAACTCCAAGAGAGCTCAGGGGTCCAGACGATAAGAACCGTGGCCGCCCTGCGTGGGTGCGGCACTGACCAGGGGCAGGTCAGACTCAGCACGGGAGGGTCTAGGCTGGCTGCAGAGAAATTCTGCCGGGTCGCAGTGCTCCTCAGGCCACTAACGACCTGTCTTCCTGTGCATTGGTCAGTCCGCGTGAGCGGTCAGAACGCCGCACTCCAGGTGTTCACGGCTGCCACCTGGAGGACCATGTGCTCTGAGGACTGGAAGAGTCACCACGCTGCTGTCGCCTGTGCCCAGCTGGGGTTTCCAAGGTAATTCAGAGAGCATCCAGCAGTGGGCAGGACATGAGCAGTGATCACGATGAGGGCAGACAGCTGCCGTTTAGCTGAGCACGCACAAGGCACCTGGACATCCCCATGGCAACCCCGCGATGCCTGACATCACAGGTGCGCAAACCAAGGTCACAACATGCTAAGTGAGTTGCTTAAGGTCAAATGGGACCTAGCGTGTTTGGGGGCGTCTCAGGCCAGGACCCTAGATGCAAACATTCAATAAAGAGCTTCAGAGCTGAGGACTGAGCTCCCAGTTCCTCAGGCCACAGCTTTTGGGCAGCTTCCCGACACCACCCAGCTTGGTCCCACTTCCCAAGGAGCCCTAGAGAGCCAAGTTCGAAAAGTCAGCAGTTTAGTGAATGTCCAGTTATTCAAAACAGTTGATTAGCAACAGGTGGAAGAAAGAAACAGGTAGAAGAAAGAACTATTGCTGTGGAATCTCCACGTTCTGAGTTGCCTGTGTGACTTTTTGCATTGGGGCGACACATTTTGGCCCTGTTGAGGCCACGTCCCTCCCTAGGCCCCTCCTTCGGGCCCCTGGTAGCTGCCGTCTTTCTTGGGTGCCCAGGACTGCACTCCTGCTCCTCTTTGTGCCGGATTCTTGGAGTTCAAAACTAGCAGGCTCTGAGTACCCACACTCTCCTCAGGAAGTGGGCATCCCTGTTTGCGCCCAAGGAAACGGGCGTTAAAACCCCCACGCTCTGAGCAGGGAGCCCTGACTTGCAAATCTGATGCAGCCTGTTCTCAACTCTTTTCTCCAAAGCCAGTGAAGCCCGCCCTCCAGCCTGTATCCCTGAGATGTGCCTCTTTCTCACCCGTGACAACCTGGATTCAGAAATCAGCTGCACTTCAAGCCCAACGACAGCAGCAAAAGCACTGACACAATTGCCTTCAGGAATTATGTAGACTTGACCCCTCATAGGCGAAGAGGAAGTTTACACACCACACACACACCGCCCACATCACACACCACAAACACACACACGCCATCCACACCATGCGCATACATCACGTCACACACGCGCCGATTACACAGACACACACACAAACCCCACCACCACGGCTCACAGCTGAAAGCTTCCCTTGGGCGTTTCTGCTCCATAGGAGGTAGTTCCTTGGACTCAATAGGGGGCGTCCCTTCTTCTTCCCGTCTGTCTCCCCTACTTCTCCCTCCTGGACCACCTCCCCTCCCTGAATCCTTGGCCTCCCCTCTGTCCTGCAGAAGGACCCAGCAGCCCCTCTCTCCTTCCCCCAACCCTTCCCGGCAGTGCTCAGGCATCTCTGCACCTCAGCCGTCTGCGGAGAGGGTCCTTCCTTACTCCATCTCAGGGCAAGTCTGGAGTATGCAATTTTCCAGTCTGTCCCCTCAGCATTGTCCATTTTCTTCCCTCTAAACTTGCTCTGTTCTTCCCTGTTTCTTCAGTTCTAAGATTTGGTTCTGTATCCTTTCTTGTTTATTCTTCCTATTTCTCTCTTGAAAGCCCTCCTTTGATCCCCTCTGCTCTACAGCATCCTGTGTCAGAGGTCTGTGATAAAGAAAAAAAGATAGACTGGTGACTCAGATTGCCTGGCTCCAAGTCCCAGCACACATGCAGCCCCCTCACATGACTGAGGCCTCAAAACTAAGGCAAATAATAATGCCAGCTTTAAAGGGTCGCTGTGACGGTCAAGTGACCTTGGGGCTTTGAAGCCAGCCTGGACCGCAGGGACGCCCTATAAGAGTCTGTGGTCATGGTTGTTGTTACCACTGAGACTTTGACAATTTATGGGGCTCCAGTTGCAGCCTTTGGGGTCCCTTTGCCTCACCCCCACCGCCCCACTGGTGGCCCAGTCCTCCTGTATCAGGATCTCCATCTCGGTAACATCTGGCTCTTTCATCTGGTGCCTGACGTCTCAGCAGGTTGAGCAATACCTGGGGAGGCTGGGGCGGGGGTCATTGCTGCTGCCTGGGTCACCTTCTTCTCAAAACTCAAACCTGGCTGCACTTTGTACCCCACGTACGCTGCCTGCGCTGCCCCCCAGCGTTTACAGTCACCTGATGAAATCATGCTTGATAAGCTGGTGAGTTCGCGAGCAAAGCAAAAGCCAGCGACTGTGTCTTTTGTTCATTTCACGACCTCCCATCTCATAACTGTTTGGATGCCTGATTTGAAAAATATTATGCCCTCTTTTCCATCATTCTCCAGACCTGTCTCCTGACCCTTTAAACACTGGCTTGTCCTGGTGCCCCCGAATCTGTCCGTCTACGTGCTCATCTCTCTGTAATGGGAGCCCTGTCAGCTCTGGGCAGCCTGGGAAAGTCTTTCGTCCTCCCCTCCCCCAGTCTATTGTACCTGGGGCGCTCAGCATCCCCACTTTGGTGCTCACCTGAAAACACTCCACCCAATTCTGTGTTCTGTACCCTCTGAGGCTTGCTTCAGGCCAAGCAAAGGTCAGTTCAGCTGAATGCATCAGGGAGTGTCCACCAGCTACGTCAGGAAGTGGTCCTCCCTCGCATGTGGCTGGAGCCCGTGGTGGGTGGATGGACTGTGGGGAGAGGGTCACCCCAGACTCTTCCAGGTCTGGAATACCTTGCTAAGTTGGCAGAAGGAAGCCACTGATGGTTTGGGCCTGCAAAATGACTCCCCTCCCAGTATGATACCTGTGTCATTGTGACTTGAGCCCAGGTGGATTTGCTGCAGAGTGATTTCCACACATTGGGTCGGTGTTTCCATTGTGCTTGCAGCTATGTGAGTTCGGACACCCTCAGAGTGGATTCACTCGAGGAGCAGTTCCGAGAGGACTTCGTTTCCATCAATCACCTCTTGCCAGATGACAAAGTGACCGCTTTACACCAGTCGGTATACGTGAGGTAAGTGGCCAGGTGGTGCTGTGTCCACTTATGTCCAGTCATCCGCTGGACTCGTGCATGAGGCTGTGTTCTCCAAGTGCAAGGTGCGGGTTTAGTCACTTTGGTTCGATGGGTGGACGCACCAGGCTGGGGTACAAGACTTAATCCCAAACCAGGCAAATACAGCCCAACAGACAGAGGGAGGAAGGATGGTAAAGGGGTCCCGAGATGCGCGTGTCGTAAATGCAGCATTGCACCGTGCACACAGCGGGCGCTGCTGATGCGTTTGGGGAAAGGAAGGGAGGGAGGGAGGAGAAAAATTAGAAAGAAAGAAATTAAGAAAGAAACGTATCCTTCTTTATTTACAAAATACTTTAATGTTCACCATTTGTATTACATGTTTCCCCAAAGAAGTCATAAGGAAGGTAAAACGAGGTATCCTTAAATGACAGTCAGGTACCTGAAGCTTACAGGGGTCACCTGTCTGGTGCACGGAGGTACGTCAGGCTTTCTGAACCCACGTTCCATGTGCTCTTCCTGACTCCTTGCACCAAACCCCAAGAGGAGTGTGTTCTCTGCTCCAGGAAACAACTGCCTGTCAGCCTATTGTGCAATTGACAGTCGCTCCTCAACCCACATGCAATCTGCAGGGACAGCTCATCTCTTGGGTCCTAAAACCTCAGTCTGGTGACACTAGCTTTTTCTTGCATGATCATGTGACAGGACTGGGGCTCTAAAGGCAGGAAATCTACAAAGGGATCTACAAAGGGATCCCAGGGTGGATTGTAACATGAGCACCCACCCACGCAAGGGACAGTGTGTGCCATTTCCCGGGCAATCACATCTCAGCTCTGGAGGTGGGGGGAGGTCTTCCCTGACATGCGTGTGTCCCAGGCTGCAAGGACTTTGTGGCAGGAGAGCCATAAAACTGACATGCAACTGACACCAGTGTATATTTATGTAATATAGCTCATTATGCATTTCTTATCATTAGCTATACAAAGCCTAGAAATACTCAACACCCGGTCACACACACCATACCTCACTGTAGTCACGTGTTTTGTAATGAATTGTGTGACCTCACTCTTGTGGTTTTTTTCTATAGACTAAAATTATCATCTGTATTCAAGAGCAGGGGAGTAAAGTTTATTTTTCTTTTACCCCAAGATTTAAGTAAAAAAAAAAAAGTGTTCAGTTCACAGGCCTCGGGTATTTATCATTAAACGCATTCTTTTTCCACTTTAGGGAGGGATGCACCTCGGGTTACGTGGTTACCTTGAAGTGCTCAGGTGAGAGTTACAGAAACGCAGAGAGAAACGGAAGGAAGCCCTGGCTCCCAGGCTCCTGTTCCCCCTCCCCGCTCCTTGGACTGCTCTGCTGGCAGTCCCTTCCTCCTAGGGGCCAGGTGGGAACTCTGTGACCCCCATCTGCCAGGTTGGTGAAGAGAGCCCTGGGCGACTTCTCAGCAGCAGACAGGACCACGGCGCACGATGTCCTGTCCTTCCGTGGTGGCTCTGATCGCCTCTCTGTCACCTTCTCTTCCCCACCCCTCCTGCATGGGCTGCTTAGTGCCCGCCCCCAGCTTGGGCAGGCACCCTGTGTTCCTGGCAAGGGGGCGCCGTACCTGGCACTGTGTCCTGACGGGCTTTTCCCACTGCATCCCTACAGCACCCTGCTTGTCCCACGCCGCAGGTGACCTGCCCCCCCCATCCCTCACCCTGTGCTCCCGCCAAAGCTCCTGCCCCTGCCCCTCCCTCTCCCTCTGCAGTCTGCGGTCTGAGGACGGGCTCCAGCCCGCGCATCGTGGGTGGCAACGTGTCCTTGCTGGCGCAGTGGCCCTGGCAGGCCAGCCTGCAGTTCCAGGGCTACCACTTGTGTGGAGGGTCCGTCATCACCCCCGTGTGGATCGTCACTGCTGCCCACTGTGTTTATGAGTGAGTTTTCCTGACCTCCTTGCGGGGGGTCCTCATCTTCTGTAGACCCCCATCCCAGTCCAGGCCATGTTGGGACAGGGCTGATTTGGGTGGTCAACAGCAGGGCAGGTCCAGAAAGCAGGAAAACAGACCGGATGGTCACAAAGTAATGTCCACGGGGCGGGACACCTTCCTTCTCACTGTGGATCCAGCTCCATCAGCTGGGTGAGACTGGTGACCCCGGGCTCATTTTAAGGATCTCTGGCCTGCAGCTCTTACAGAAAAGAGAGAAGGAAGAGGAAGGAAGCTCTTGCAGGAGGGAACCCAGCAACATAAAGGCCCTAGGGCTCCCCGTAGCTCATCATAGTGGACCATGCCGTGGCCGAGAGGAAGAGGGATGGTGCAGGGTAGGCAGGGGTCTCCCCAGAGCCACCCCTCCTTGAGTATCTCTCAAGGAGGGGTGGCTTGGAAGAAAACCACAGAAAATACTTCCAAACACAGGGGCAATTGTCCCCGTTATTTCCACCTCCCTCTATTTCGGTTTCTGATGGAGAACAGACCCTGATGGGCTCTCACAGGGAGCAAAGTTCAGCTCACTTCTCAAATGCCCAGAGGTGCAAAGAGCAAGGCCTGTCTAGGAAATGCATGGGGTGGGTCTGTGCTTCTGCAGGGCTTGGTGGGGGGGACGTCTGCTGACATCTCCTTGGCACCGGCTCTCGGGACACCTGAGGGGTCCGTGGGTTAACGTGCTTGGGGCTTTCTCATTTTAGTCTCTACCTCCCCAAGTCATGGACCATCCAGGTGGGCCTCGTTTCCCTGCTGGACAGTCCTGCCCCCTCCCATCTGGTGGAAAAAATCATCTACCACAGCAAGTACAAGCCAAAGAGGTTGGGCAATGACATCGCCCTCATGAAGCTGGCCGGGCCCGTCACTTTCAACGGTACGTCTTGGTCTCTGTCGTTTTGTTGCTATCCTTTGTTTCAAGGGAATTTGAATTGCTTGTTGAAGCATGTTGATGAAGGCTGCCTTACGATCTATGCCAGATCATTCCAATATGTGACGCATTCCCGCGTTGGCCTCAGTTGACCGTCTCTTTGCATTAAAGTTGTGATAAGAAATTTTCAGTCATATTCTGGTCATTTGGGCCATCGTGTTAGGAGACGTACATCTTCCATTTTAGCAGACGGTCACCCTGTTCAGCTTCACTATGCAGGTCCTGGCCTGCTTTTGTGGGCTGTGGTTCTGAGGATTATTTGATTTCAGAGCCTTTGTGGTTCTCCTTTGGTCAACTTGGTTTGGCTGGGGCCACCGGGGCCCTCACTTGTGCTACTTTCTTTCTGCTGGTACCACCTGGAGATTAGAGGGACTTCCCCAGGCCAGACCACCTGGTGCCTGTGGGTGGTAGAAGGGGGTCTCAGGTGCACGGGTACAAAGAGCTTTTCCTTGTTTCGTGTTTATTGTGGTGAGGTCCCCACCCATCTGCCTGGTGCCTCAATCTTGGCTGAGAAAGAGAGGGCCTCCCAGGCCAGCCAGTTGGTTGTGGTGGGATCTTCCCTGCAGCCCTTTCTTTACAAGTTAGAAGACACTGGGAATCTCCGCCTCCTGGAAATACTCAGAAACGTTCTCTCCCAACCAGCTGCTGAGTTCAGAGGCTCTGTTTCTCCACAGAAACGTCAAGTCCTGACTCCCGGAGGTTTCAAAAACACCAGAAAAGCCACACAGGACAGAACTTTCCAAGATGTTGCAGATGCAACAAAGCATACGAGCCTACTCCTGTATGAATAAAAGCCCCCTTCTGCTTCCCAAGGATTAGAGCAGCTCAGAGGGCAGCAGAGTATGATAAACAAGGCCCCTTGTGGGAGCAGAATCCTGGCTCAGGACCAGCAGCAGGTTGGACCTGGCAGAATCAACAGTGTGTTTATCACACAGCACACAGAATTCTCTACGCATCACACTTGGAAACAAATATTTCTAGAGAAACAAAGAGAAATTGTAAAGGTGGTGTTCGTTTGTTAATTATGATTAATGACCCTTGGTTATAAAAAATGAGGTGCCTACACTTGCACTTTGACAAAAATTAAAATGAGTGCCCTAATCTCTTCTCTACCTTTCCATTATTGTCCTACCCCGAAAGCTTAGCGTGTCTCAGAATGCAGTCACATGAAGGCCCCGTGACAGTCTTTGGTGGAGGGCTTACGTGACACAGCCCACGTGGACAGGCAGGCTCGTCGCCTCCAGATATGTCAGGAGGGATGGGAATAGTCACACCGTGTTGGTCCATAAAGCAGCGTGCCCATGGTCTAGAACAAGAGCAGGCAGACTGTGGCCCGTGGGCTGAATCTGACCCTTTGCCTACTTTTGTAAACAAAGTTTTATCGGCCCACGGCCTGGCCCATTTGTTCACCACGGCCCGTGGCTGCTTTCATGCTACTGTGGCAGAGGTGAGGGTTGAAACAGAGACCACGTGGCCTGCCAAGCCTAAAATATAAACTATTTGGCCTTTTTTTTTTTTTTTTTTTTTTTTTTTTGCGGTACGCGGACCTCTCACTGTTGTGGCCTCTCCCGTTGTGGAGCACAGGCTCCAGACGTGCAGGCTCAGTGGCCATGGCTCACGGGCCCAGCCACTCCGTGGCATGTGGGATCTTCCCGGACTGGGGCACGAACCCATGTCCCCTGCATCGGCCCGTGGACTCCCAACCACTGCACCACCAGGGAAACTCTGTTTGGCTTTTTATAGAAAATATGCTGACCCCTGGTCTAGACTCCCTCATGTTGCCATGGTCTCGGGTTGTTTTAAACTTTCAGGGCTCTGGTGGGCGAGGGGTCCCTACTCTGAGCAAATAGCTTCCAAACGACCAGGGACCTGGCCTTTCTCTGGGAGCCGGCTTGAGCTGCCAGAGCGGTAGGCACTGAGAAGACGGTTTTCTCAGACCACAGCTGCCACGGGCTTGAAAGCTCTTGTTTCCTCTCCAAACAGAGATGATCCAGCCAGTCTGTCTGCCCAACTCCGAAGAGCACTTTCCTGATGGGAAAATGTGCTGGACGTCAGGCTGGGGGGCCACAGAGGATGGAGGTCAGTGTTCTGAAATCAAGATTCTGAGTCCAGGGTGCCTAGAACCGAGAGGGCTGTGAGCCTGCTCCCCAGGCTCCCAGTGTAATGTCCCCGCCCACGTGTCCCGGTCGGGGTGTAGCGCAGACCCCCAGCTGGCCACTGAGACATGAGAGGAATGGGAGGCGGGTGTGCCCTGTGGTGAGCCTGTAATACGTGAAGGTCACAGTTTACAAGCAGGTGAAGTTAGAGGGTGTCGATCGGTTCGGGTGGGTGGCGAGGCTGACCCACCGCAGATGTGTTAGTTTCTTGTCGCTGCTGTAACAAATGACCCCAAATTTAGTGGCCTAAAGCAGTGCACGTGTATTACCTTACAGTTACTGGGGTCAGAAGTCATAAATCAGTGTGTCAGGAGGGCTGCGATCCTCCCCGAGGCTCGGGGGGAGGATCCGTTCCCACGTGTTCCAGCCTCTAGGGCCCCTGTGTCTCTTGCTTCTGCCCTCACCTCCACCTTCAAGCCAGCAGCACAGCATCTTCCAATCTCTCTCCCCTCTAACCTCTGCTTCTCCTATCATCACATCTCCTTCTCTGACCCTTTGAAGGACCCTTGTGATTACCCTTAAGGTCCACCCAGAGAGCCCGGCATCGTGTCCCCATCTCAAGGTCTTACCACATCTGCAAAGTCCCTTTTAGAAGGTGACACGGTCCCTGGTTCCAGGGGTTGGGATGTGGATGCCTTTGGGAGTACAAGTTTCTGCTGACCACCCCCAGGTTGCACCCCAAAGCTGTGAGTGGGACCTTCGCGTGCCTCAGTTTCCCTGCTGTCCTCTGGGTTATTTTGGGAACTAAACAGACTGGTGTAGGTCAAGTGCTTGGCCCAGGACAGGCTCTGGCGGGGTGGGGGTGGGGGTCCCTGTTGGCTACAGTTGCCCCCCGTCCTCCCACATTGGTGACCTTAGAGAAGTGAATGGCCCTGACATGAAGCAGTGGGGTCCCCCAGCCCACTCCCCAGGGGGCAGAGCTCTAAGGCCATCCACCTCCAGGTTTCCCTGCCCACATGCAGGCCCCCTGAGTTCCCGGTGGGGGCCCTCCGCACCACACGGACTACGCCCTGCTCTGACCCAGGCGATGCCTCCCCGGTCCTCAACCACGCGGCTGTGCCTCTGATCTCCAACAAGATCTGCAACCATAGGGACGTGTACGGCGGCATCATCTCCCCCTCCATGGTCTGTGCTGGCTACCTGAAAGGCGGTGTGGACAGCTGCCAGGTAGGGGCCCCTGGTGACCCCTGGGGGCCACGCTGCGAGCAAGGCGAGGCTCTGCTGTGGCGACCCAGCCTGTGGGAGAGGCCACCACCAGCGTGTCCCTGTGACTGACTGAAAAGCAAATTTACAGGGCGTGGGAAGAAGTTTGCTCAGGATATCAGTGTTTACCCAGCGCTCCCCTCTGCCTGGCTGCTGGGCAGTGGGAAGGGTCTCGGAGTTTGCAGAGGGACCAGAGGGGCAGAGGGCAGGTGGGAACCAGGGAATCCAGTCTGCAAAGCTACAGTGGGCGAGACTCCAACACTGCCTGGTCCAGCTGAAGCCCCTGGCCAGGCAGACCCTCCCTCTGGAGCGTCCCTCTGTTCCCCCAGCTGCCTTGACCCTCGTGGGTTCAGGGTACCGAGATCTGGCAGGGAGATGGCTGGAAGGGGACCGTCCCCAAAGGATAAGGACCCCGCTATTAGGGGTGCAAGTCAGTTCCAGAAGGGCTGGAGGTGGGGTGAATGCAGAGCCATCTTCGTGCTATATTTTGTGATAGAGTGAAGGGGGGGATCCTGCCGCCAGGACAAGGGACACACCATGGCAGTGCCTGTTGTGTGCCCTTTGCTCTTTCCTTGTCATCTAGGGAGACAGCGGGGGGCCCCTGGTGTGTCAAGAGAGGAGGGTGTGGAAGTTGGTGGGAGCCACAAGCTTCGGCATTGGCTGTGCCGCGGCAAACAAGCCCGGAGTCTACACCCGCATCACCTCCTTCCTGGACTGGATTCACGAGCAGATGGAGGTGGGCGCAGCGCCGCCCCTGCCCTGGAATCTCGTGCTGGTGCCCGTCAGTCAGTCCACCTCTGGCATCCCTTCCGTGGGACCCCAGTCCTGCTGTCCGGAGCCAGGAAGTGACCAATCAGTTATCGATTTGTCAAGCAGTGACTTTGTGCTTCTGGGTGTTAGACTGAGCAGGGCTAATCCCACAGACAAGGCCCTGGCGGGGTGGGCATGGCGGGTGGGCACACACAGGGCGAGTGTTGCTGGGACGTGAAGGAAACGTGCTTCCACCAACTGGGGAAAGGAGGAGGGGCAGCCGAGGAAGAGCCCTGGGGGACGGGAACCAGTCAGGTGGGCACGTGTGGGTGTGGAGACAGGTGGAGGATGGTCTGGACTGGAGGCCGCCAATGCCCACTGGGGAGTTTGGACCTTGCCAGGAGCCAGGGTGGGATGGAAAGTCTCCAATCAGGAGGGGTCTGGGCGGTTCTGTGCGTTGGGGGGGCCTCCCTGTGGGCGGTCGGGGGTGGTGCTGGAGGAGGGAGATGGGTCAGTGAGGCTGGCTTGGCAGGACCAGGGCTGGCAGGGGGAGCCCTGGTGATGGCGGGGGGAAGAATGGGACGCCCAGGGACAAGGAATACCCCAGCCTACTCCAGGCCCCAGCGCAATGGCTTAGAAGACAGGGGGAGACACCCACCTAGGGAGCGAGAGCCTGGACAGCCCGGCCTTCCACCCCACGGGCGCGCAGCAGATGTTTGCGGACCTGATCACCGGCTCTGAGTCCCATGTCAGGCCTTGGACCAATTTCAAAGAACTTTGTATTTTTTTTTTTTTTTGGTGTGTTTTGTTGTTGTTGTTTTCATTGGGTTTTGTTGAGGCTAAATTTACACAGAGTGAAACTGACCATTCTAAAGTGAAAATCTGGGGGCATTTAGCCCATTCACCATGTTGGGCTGCTGCCGTCTCTACCTAGTTTCAGAACATTTTCATCTTCTGGAAATAAGACTTCATTAAGCAGTCGCTCCCTGTTCCCTGTCCCCCGGCCTCCAGTGACCAGTAATCTGCTTTCTGTCCTGGTAGATCAAGACCTTTAAAAATGCTCCTTTTAATTTAAAACGTTTGGCTAAGAAGGACCAAACTCCTCGAGCGCCTTGGTGTTAATTTCCACTCCTTCCTCCTTGAATATTTGCCTTGAATCAGGAGCTACGAGCAGGGCTGAGGCCCCAGGACTGGACCTGGCTGGAATTCCAGCCCTGCTGTCGTGTGTCCTCTGCAGGCACATAGTGCCACATAGTGCCTGCCCTTTGCAGGGCAAGGCTAGGAGATAGGCCTGCTGGGGTCTTCTGCTGGGGCTCATTTTGCTGTTAGCTGACCGCCTGGCCCAGCGCTGAGGGCTGTGCAATGCTCTTCAGCCCCCGATTCAGCCCAAATCCCTCACCCCCTCAGAAAACAGACGTTTGAAAGAGCAGCCTCCTTGCTGCAGTGGCTGCAGACAGCCCGTGAGCAGGATTGAGAGGGGTGAGGGTCATGTGGGCAGGGGGGCTGGGGGCATCACGTGGGCATAGGGAGTGGAGGACCCTCCGCATTCACCCAGGGAGCCTCGGAGGTGCAGCTCCGTGACGCTGCTCCCAGGCTCAGAGGGTCCATGTGACCAGGCTTGCTGCAGGGGTAGGTTTAAGAAGCCCGGCCCAGTCCTGAGCTGGTGGGGAGGACCAGGTTCCAAAATCAGTCTGGGAGGTTGTGACAAAGGGGTCCTGACTCTCAGCGCATTTCCCCCCAGCACCGCCCTGGCTGTGGGGCCCTAGGACCATTCCCATATTAGAGGTGAGGGGACCCACATAAGCCCCCTACCGAGGCTAATGAGGGCAGAGCGTGAGTCTAACCAGCTCCGTGAGCCCAGCCCCCCACCCCGCAAAGCTCAGTGAAGGATCTCCAAGCGGGGCTGCAGAGCACTCCTCCTGGCTGCTCGCTAGCGTTGAGGGTCCAGGGGGGTCTGATCGGACGCCCTGCCAATTCTGAGGCAGGGGTCTCCGGGGCACACTCTGAGGACATGGGGGGATTTTAGAAAGGGCTCCTCTTCCTCCCAGAGCTCGAGAAGCAGGATCTTCTGGATATAGGTGGACGGCTCCCCTGAGGCCTGGGAGAGCATCTCAGCCACGGCAGCCTCTGGCGTCTGAAGGCCCGTGTGAGTCATGCCTCTCTTCAAACGTCTCTGGGACGACCCAGAAGAGGCTTCCCTCCCATGAGAGTTTTCCAGCGGGCCTGCATTTTTATTATCTTTTTTATTTTTTATTTTTTGCGGTACGCGGGCCTCTCACTGTTGTGGCCTCTCCCGTTGCGGAGCACAGGCTCCGGACGCGCAGGCTCAGCGGCCATGGCTCACGGGCCCAGCCGCTCCGCGGCTTGTGGGATCTTCCTGGACCGGGGCACGAACCCGCGTCCCCCGCATCAGCAGGCGGCCTCTCAACCACACTGCGCCACCAGGGAAGCCCCGGGCCTACATTTTTAGTTGCTCCTTTTGAACCTTGATGTGAGGGCCTTCCAATAGCTCTCGCACCTCGAGGGGAATCACCCCATTTTTTAGCTGATGCTAAAGCTTGCTGCATCACCTTCATTTTCATCCAGTAGTTTTCTCTCTCTGCTGGACGCTTAAAACGAAATTGTTGCAACTCAAAGAGAGACATAGGAACACTGATGCTAAGAGCTGGAAACGATGGAATAGTCTCAGGTTGATGACGGAGACGGCGAGGGTGTGGCAGGTTGGAGGTGTGGCACAGGGAAGGGGAGCTATTTCTCACATACCCGGATCCGCATGGAGCAGAGGCCAACTTTGTCCCCATCAGTCGTGAACAGCTGACACTCCACTCAGGGTACAATCAGGTGCTCACTCCATCTTAATATTGAAGAGATGGCTTGAAGCGCTGAAAAAGATAATACCTATGTTTTCATTTCTAGAGGGACCTGAAAACTTGAAGAGAAAGAGGCAGGTTACCACCTTGAGTTCCGGCCAAGATGGAGACATCCTTGTCCTTCCATGGATTCTAACAGCAGAGCCAAAAGAAGGGGCATCTTTTCATTCCTTTACATCTAGAGCAATTTTCTTCTATCCCCTCTAACAAGCCAGAGGGGCGTTGGACTAAAATGACCCCGAAACTCCTTTCTGATCTTCACTAAGAACAGAAGCAGGAATGCCTCCAAAGTGCTACAGTTTCCTTGTCCATCTGGTTTCCTCCCCTGCAAAGCGATCCACACCTTAGCCCCTCAACAAAGACACGGCAGCCTGGACCTGCAGGGGTGCGGTCAGTGTAGATTCAGCCGTCTGCACCTTTCTATCCGGGCGCCAGAACCTAACCAATTTTCTACCAGGATCTCCTTTGACATGTGCGAACTTAAGATTATAGTTTGAGGTTTATTTCTAGTATTTTTTGTAGCCTTTGGTGCTTGATGTATCATTGTCCCTTGCTTCCAGAGGATGTACCCCTTCTTAGTGCATTCATCACTCCGAGCTTGCCTGAATGAATCCTGACTGCTCGTATAAGCTTAATTCAAGAGGCTCAATTAATTTGATCCCTTCTATATCCATCGTGGGTTTTGTATTTTCTGTTAGAACAGGTTTCTCGGCAGATCAGAATTATCTGCTATTACATCACAGCACTCAGAAGCAGAGTAAGAAAAGAAAGTACTAAGTCAAAGCCACCTAAACCTCACACAACGGTACTGAGGCAGACTAGACAGTCCAAGTCGTTAAGAGGCCAGAGGTTTCCCTAACTCTCCATATGGGCCCATTAATCTCCCATGCAGCTGCAGGATTAGAGACCCCTTTCTGTACCCACACACCTTCTGAAGTCCACATAACACATACATAACAGAGGAAGGTTACCTGGTAAGTAATCACTGTCCAGTGGTGCTTTATCACAAATGACTTCATCAGAATATGAATCCGTTGCTTTGCCTGAGGTAACAGTGGAAAAGATGGGTGAGTTTCAAAGAGATCAGGGATGGGTCCAGGTACCCGGGGAAGGGCCAGCTCCAGGGAGCCTCCATGTGTGAGAAAGGGATGGGGAAGATAGGGAGGGAGAACTAAGGGCAAGCTTCATTTGGATGCACCTCACTGTATCATAGTCACTGCACAGATCTCTGTACGTGTCAGAAAGTGACAAGACCATTTTTATTTTAAGTGTTTCTGCCCAGCTCTCTTTGAAAGCAGTGGTAGCTCACCAAAGCATCTTGAGAAAGAGGAACAAAGCTGGAGGTATCACTCTCCTGATGTCAAACTATCCTACAAAATTTCAGTCATCAAAACAGTATGGTACTGGCACAAAAACAGACACACAGATTAATGGAACAGGATAGAGATCCCAGAAGTAAACCCACACTTATATAGGCAATTAATCTACACCAGAGGAGGCAAGGATATACAATGGAGGAAAAGACAATCTCTACATCAAAGGAGGCAAGAATATGCAATGGAGGAAAAGACAATCTCTACAGCTACATGCAGAAAAATGAAACTGGCCTACTTTGTTATACCATGCACAAAAATAAACTCAACATGGATTAAAGACTTAAATGCAAGACCTGAAACCACAAAATCTGTAGAAGAAAGCATAGGCAGTAAACTCTTTGACATTGGTATTAGTACTATTTTTTGGATCTGTCTCCTCAGGCAAGGGCAAGAAAAACAAAAATAAGCAAATAGGACTATATCATACTAAAAAAACATTTTGCACAGTGAACAAAACCATCAACAAAACGACAACTCTGCCTACTGAATTGGAGAAGATATTTGCAAATGGTATATCCAATGAGGGGTTAATATCCAAAATATATAAAGAACTCATACAACTCAATAGCCAAAAACCAAACAATCCAATTTTAAAAGTGGGCAGAGGACCTGAATAGACATTTTTTCCAAAGAAGACGTAGAGATGGTGAACAGACACATGAAAAGATGTTCAACATCAATAATCACCAGGAAAATGCAAATCAAAACCATCATGAGGTATTACCTCACACCTGTCAGAATGGCTATTATCAAAAAGAACACAAATAACAAATGTTGGTGAGGGTGTGGAGAAAAGGGAACCCTTGTGCACTGTCGGTGGGAATGTAAATTGGTGCAGCCACTATGGAAAACAGTATGGAGGTTCCTCAAAAATTAAAAATAGAACTGCCATATGACCCAGCAATCTCACTACTGGGTATTTACCCAAAGAAAACAAAAACACTATGTGGAAAAAATATATGCACTCCTGTGTTCATTGCAGCATTGTTTACAATAGCCAAGATATGGAAGCAACTTATGTGTCCATCAGAAGATGAATGGATAAAGAAGATGTTGTGTATATATACAATGGAATATTATTCAGCCATAGAAAAGAATGGAATCTTGTCATTTGTGACAACATGGATGGACCCTGAGGATATTATGCTAAGTGAAATAAGTCAGACAGAGAAAGACAAACACAAAAATGAAAGAAATACTTCACTTACATGTGGAATCTAAAAAACAAAACAAATGAGCAAACATAACAAAACGATACAGAGAACACATGGGTGGTTGCCAGAGGGGAGGGGGGTGAGGGTTGGGTGAAATGGGTGAAGGAGATTAACGGGTACAAAGTTCCAGTTGTAAAATAAATAAGGCGTGGGGATGTAATGTACAGAGCAAATATAGTCAATAATACAGTAATAAGTTTGGATGGGGACAGATGCTAACGAGACCTATCCCAGTGACTGTTTCATAATATATTTAAATGTTGAATCACTCTGTTGTACACCTGAAACTAACATAATATTGTACATCTGCTATACTTCAATAAAAAAACCATGTTCTATAGGAAAAAAGAATAAGAAATCATCAAGTTCTTCAGATTTCAGTCTATAATGGTATCATGGCACATAATCATTTGCTAGTTTAAATAAACCCATATAACTTCACTAAATTTACCCTGTTATACATAAAATAATACTCCAATTTAAAAGAAAAAGAAAGTAGTGGTAACTCAGGTATTGAGGATCCAAGCTGTGAAAAGTTGAAAGATTTCATATGTTTTGAAAACTTGACTTTGGGGTCACCAGAAATGCACTCTAGCCTGTTGTGGTTTCCTTCTGCTAGCTTGTTGGGAAAGACTTGCTGTCTTACATCTTTCAAAGGGTCCTGGATAATACTAATGGTGGTGAGTTACTCGGTGTGTGCTGGGTCCTGACCCTGTTCTAAACCTGTCCCCTACGCTTACTTGCTTCATCGTTAACAGCACCCCTATGACACAGGGTTTACCACTAGTTCCAGTCGCAGATGAGGAAACCGACTTGTGAAAGTGACATTTTCCCAAGACCACACCCTCCGGCCAGTGGGGTACATCATACCAGCAGGAATTAAAGCAATTAACTAATTGCAAAGCTACATTCTTTCACATTTGAGTCCAAAGGGACTTTGTGCCACCAGTTTGAACCCATCTGAGTTGTAGTAGTGATTCAAAGTCGTGATCCACTTTGTCCTCCAGAAACGTTTGGTTCCCATGGAGCCGTTTGCTGGCTTAAGGTTCTCGAGTGAAGAGGTTTGTCATCTTGTGGGTACAACAACTTGACACCTACCTCACACCTGGCAGCCAGGCCACAGCCGGAGCCAGGAGAGAAGGCCATGGCTGGAGCATCCCTAACCTGCAACCCAGCCACAGCCAGAGGAACACACCATAGATGAGGTGGGCTGCCTCCCCTGACGGCTCAGACCTGTGGAAGCAGCTATGGGGCATCTGTGTCCCGAGGTAGTAAATGAGGGAGCCCCACCTGCGCCCAGACGTCCAGGACAGTGGCTGGGAAACAGCTCCTCTCCCTCTCTCTCTCTCTCTTTCTCTGTCTCTTTCTTGTTCCCCCTCTTTCTGGTGCTTTAGTATTTGATACGGCTGTATTTAAATATGTTTATAAGAATTGCAGAAGACCTAACGATATTATAGAAAGCTTGGAAACAGAGTATTAAAAATTGGTCCGGGGCTTCCCAGGTGGCGCAGGGGTTAAGAATCCACCTGCCAATGCAGGGGACACAGGTTCGATCCCTGGTCGGGGAAGATCCCACATGCCGTGGAGCAACTAAGCCCGTGCGCCACAACTACTGAAGCCCAAGCGCCTGGAGCCCGTGCTCCACAACAAGAGAAGCCACCGCAATGAGAAGCCCGCGCACCGCAACAAAGAGTAGCCCCCGCTCGCCGCAACTAGAGAAAGCCCGCGCGTAGCATCGAAGACCCAACGCAGCCAAAAATAAACAAATAAAATAAATAAATTTATTAAAAAAATAAAAATTGGTCAACAACTTGAATACTGTAATTGGCCACAGAATCTGTTAGTTGCCTCCTTTTTCTAATAGGAGGGCTGCTGGCCGGGAGCTGAGGAATCTACTGAAGCCTATCTCCTCCAGTTCTCACCTGGAGAGACCACCTGGGCTGTGCAGGAAGATGCCAGGAAGGTCTGGCTGTGGGTCCCCCGCCCCGTCACCCTGTCCCACAGCCCAGCCCGGGAGCCACTGCTGCTGGAAGACGTTCCAGGTGTGGGCGCAGCTGTACTGGTCTCAATGTCCAAAGGCTTCTCCGCGAGAATTTCCCAACAGCAACAGTGGGGTTGGGATACTTGTGCAGGAGTCAAGCCCTGATCTAACGGGCAGGTGCATTTTCCGATGGCCTGGCCACCAGCACTGGGGAGGCAAAGGGACGTGCCAGTGGTAAAGCAAGAAGAATCCAGTTTCTGCTGCAGAAATCATAAACAATACTGGCTTCCAATCCATTAATTTAGACTTATTTACTCACCGGGCCGCGTTTTCCCCACAGCGTGACAACGCCTGGCTGGCTTGTTGCATCTCAGTGACTTGCAACACAGCGTCCTCTGTGTCTGGCCCAGCTCTGCACCAAGAACCATGGCCTGTGTCCCACCTGCGTGGGAGCAACTTCTGGAGACTGGCTGCCTTCTAGTTCACGTGCCTCTTCTGGGTTCCTAAATGGTCTGTATAGTCCCCAAAGTTCACGGACCTGTAGACAAAGGTCATTCGTTGGGCTCCTGTAGCACTTGGTGTGTGTGTGTGTGTGTGTGTGTGTGTGTGTGTGTGTGTACACAGAGATGGTAGCACACTTATATGGCAACAAACTCATTTGTTTCTGAACCTGTCTCTCATATAGGCTGAGACTCCCGAGGATGGGCTGTGTTTTATGCACCTACACATCCCAACATCCAGCCCAGTACCCAGAAGCTGCTCATGGACACGAGTGGAGTGACCGAATGATGACTGTGCAATAAATGCACCACCTCCGTGGACTATACCTGAATGCCGTTGTTTCATAAACCAGCACATATTATGTATGGAAGTAGGTGAAAATCAACCTAATGATAACATTGATAATTTAAAATTATGACGTATGTAAAAGAACATCCATATTTCTCCCCTTAAAAGTACAAAATAACTGCCTGATGTGTGAAAACCAAATCCTGCTACATGTTCTACACTGTATTCTGGTCTGCTGTAGAGTGATCAAAATTCTGTAAAAAATTATGACTCAGAGTCTAGTTCACAGAAAAATGGTCAAAGTGATATCACTAAGGGGTGAGAAATGACAAAAGAGAGAATTTATTTTAAGGATGAAAAGAAAACAATAGTGATGCTCTTTAAAATCCATCCACTAAGCACTGATGTTATGTTTTCAGAGTTGGGGAAGTGGACTCTTAAGACAATTTTTTTGCGGTACGCGGGCCTCTCACTGTTGTGGCCTCTCCCGTTGCGGAGCACAGGCTCCGGACGCGCAGGCTCCGCGGCTGTGGCTCACGGGCCCAGCCGCTCTGCGGCATGTGGGATCCTCCTGGACCGGGGCACGAACCCGTGTCCCCTGCATCGGCAGGCGGACTCTCAACCACTGTGCCACCAGGGAAGCCCTTAAGACATAATTTTTATATCAGAGGTTTTTTTTTTTTTTTTTTTGACTGTTTTCCCCTTTCTTTCCTTTTCATCTTATGTGCAAACTAGAAGCTTCCACTGGCCCTCATTTCCTTGCTGGGGTCAGAGCGGCGAGGGAGGTTTGCAGGAAGAGCTGGGGTCTGCTGTCTAGCCCACATGTGCCTTGGCCTCTTGCCGACATCCCTCTTCTCCAGGAGTGGCTGGTGTGGGGATGCAGCTGCCACATCTGCACGATTCCCTGTATTCTCTCCTCAGGCCTCAGGGGCGGGGGGAAGGGGCTGGCCCCAGGCAGGAGGCCCCCAGGTTGGTACATTAAAATGTGTATAATATCACTGGTTCCCAGCACAATATTAAAACTTAGTGCTCATTACCTGCAGACTCCAGCGGACAAAGCAAGGAAAGGGAAGGGATGGAGTTGGGGACCATCCCTGGGTCCAGAGAGATTCTTGTTTATCACACCCACCCTCAGAGAACTTCAAGGGAAACCTAGGAGCTTCCCAGGCCTGGTCACCAGGGGGGGCTTTGGGGAGGGCACCCACTCCCACCCCTTCCGCCTGGTCACTGGAAAATTCCAGATTCTCTCCCAGGTCCTGGACAGACAGCTGTCTGCTGGGACTGTGACGCTGGGGCCACAGTTCGCCTTCCTTCTGGCTTGTGAGAGGGCTGCCTGCTGCCAGGCCAGAGCCAGAGCTTATTCCTGTCCCCATCCCTGGGGTACCCGCCCACCGTGACTCAGGGCAGGATGGATGCCAGACGGGCGGCAGGGCCCAGGGCGAGATTCCAGAGTCTGTCCGCATTTCAACCAGAGCAGGAGTCAGGCCTTCAGCTGTGAAATTGTGAGGACACCCCTGCAGTCCCCAGCTTCCCTGAGGCTGAAGCCAGAGTGCCTCCATGGGCCTTTGTGCGGGAGGCTGTTATCTTCTGGGTGCAGTCACATCCGGGAGGGGCGGGGGGCTGGGGTTTCCGTTTAACCACTTTCCATCACCAACACACAGAGGGCTGCTGAGAAAAGGAACCATGAAAATGATTGTTTAAAGTTATGCTTGGTTCATGGAGCCCAAAGAACTATGATTTCAGAAACATTCTTATTGGGCTAATATATATGTTTTTTAACATCTTTATTGGAGTGTAATTGCTTTACAATGGTGTGTTAGTTTCTGCTGTATAACAAAGTGAATCAGCTATACATATACATATATCCCCATATCTCCTCCCGCTTGCGTCTCCCTCCCTCCCACCCTCCCTATCTCACCCTCTAGATGGTCACAGAGCACTGAGCTGATCTCCCTGTGCTCTGCGGCTGCTTCCCACCAGCTATCTATTTTACGATTGGTAGTGTATATATGTCCACGCCACTCTCTCACTTTGTCCCAGCTTAGCCTTCCCCCTCCTCAAGTCCATTCTCTATGTCTGCGTCTTTATTCCTGTCCTGCCCCTAGGTTCCTCAGAGCCACTTTTTTTTAGATTCCATATATATGTGTGAGCATATGGTATTTGTTTTTCTCTTTCTGGCTTACTCCACTCTGTATGACAGACTCTAGGTCCATCCACCTCACTACAAAGAACTCAATTTCATTTCTTTTTATGGCTGAGTAACATTCCATTGTATACATGTGCCACATCTTCTTTATCCATTCTTCTGTCTGATAGGCACTTAGGTTGCTTCCATCTCCGGGCTATTGTAAATAGAGCTGCAGTGAACATTTTGGTACATGATTCTTTTTGAATTATGGTTTTCTCAGGGTATATGCCCAGGAGTAGGATTGCTGGGTCATACGGTAGTTCTATTTTCAGTTTTTTAAGGAACCTCCATACTGTTCTCCATAGTGGCTGTATCAATTCACATTCCCACCAAGAGTGCAAGAGGGTTCCCTTTTCTCCACACCCTCTCCAGCATTTATTGTTTGTAGATTTTTTGATGATGGCCATTCTGACTGGTGTGAGATGATACCTTATTGTAGTTTTGATTTGCATTTCTCTAATGATTAGTGATGTTGAGCATCCTTTCATGTGTTTGTTGGCAGTCTGTATATCTTTGGAGAAATGTCTGTTTAGGTCTTCTGCCCATTTTGGGATTGGGTTGCTTGTTTTTTTGATATTGAGCTGCATGAGCTGCTTGTAAATTTTGGAGATTAATCCTTTGTCAGTTGCTTCTTTTGCAAATATTTTCCCCCATTCTGAGGGTCGTCTTTTGGTCTTGGTTATGGTTTCCTTTGCTGTGCAAAAGCTTTTGTTTCATTAGGTCCCATTTGTTTATTTTTGTTTTTATTTCCCTTTCTCTAGGAGGTGGGTCAAAAAGGATCTTGCTGTGATTTATGTCATAGAGAGTTCTGCCTATGTTTTCCTCTAAGAGTTTGATAGTGTCTGGCCTTACGTTTAGGTCTTTAATCCATTTTGAGTTTATTTTTGTGCATGGTGTTAGGGAGTGTTCTAATTTCATTCTTTTACATGTAGCTGTCCAGTTTTCCCAGCACCACTTATTGAAGAGGTTGTCTTTTCTCAACTGTACATTCTTGCCTGCTTTATCAAAACTAAGGCGACCATATGTGCGTGTGTTTATCTCTGGGCTTTCTATCCTGTTCCGTTGGTCTATATTTCTGTTTTGGTGCCAGTACCATACTGTCTTGATTACTGTAGCTTTGTAGTATAGTCTGAAGTCAGGGAGCCTGATTCCTCCAGCTCCAGTTTTCTTTCTTAAGATTGCTTTGGCTATTCGGGGTCTTTTGTGTTTCCATACAAATTGTGAAATTTTTTGTTCTAGTTCTGTGAAAAATGCCACTAGTAGTTTGATAGGGTTTGCATTGAATCTGCAGATTGCTTTGGGTAGTACAGTCATTTTCACAATGTTGATTCTTCCAATCCAAGAACATGGTATATCTCTCCATCTGTTTGTATCATCTTTAATTTCTTTCATCAGTGTCTTATAGTTTTCTGCATACACGTCTTTTGTCTCCTTAGGTAGGTTTAGTCAGAGGTATTTTATTCTTTTAGTTGCAATGGTAAATGAGACTGTTTCCTTAATTTCTCTTTCAGATTTTACATCATTAGTGTATAGGAATGAAAGAGATTTCTGTGCATTAATTTTGTATGCTGCTACTTTACCAAATTCATTGATTAGCTCTAGTAGTTTTCTGGTAGCATCTTTAGGATTCTCTATGTATAGTGTCATGTCATCTGCAAACAGTGACAGCTTTACTTCTTCTTTTCTGATTTGGATTCCTTTTATTTCCTTTTCTTCTCTGATTGCTGTGGCTAAAACTTCCAAAACTATGCTGAATAATAGTGATGAGAGTGGACAACCTTGTCTTTTTCCTGATCTTAGAGCAAATGGTTTCAGTTTTTCACCATTGAGAACTAGGTGGCTGTGGTTTTTTCATAAATGGCCTTTATTATGTTGAGGTAAGTTCCCTCTATGCCTATTTTCTGGAGAGTTTTTATAATAAATGCATGTTGAATTTTGTTGAAAGCTTTTTCTGCATCTATTGAGATAATGATATGGTTTTTCTCCTTCAATATGTTAATATGGTTTATCTTCACATTGATTGATTTGCGTATATTGAAAAATCCTTGCATTCCTGGGATAAGCCCCGCTTGATCGTGGTGTATGGTCCTTTTACTGTGCTGTTGGATTCTGTTTGCTAGTATTTTGTTAAGGATTTTTGCATCTATGTTCATCAGTGATATTGGCCTGTAGTTTTCTTTCTTTGTGACATCTTTGTCTGGTTTTGGTATCAGGGTGATGGTGGCCTCGTAGAATGAGTTTGGGAGTGTTGCTCCCTCTGCTATATTTTGGAAGAGTTTGAGAAGGATAGGTGTTAGCTCTTCTCTAAATGTGCAGCCATCTGGTCCTGGGCCTTTGTTTGTTGGCAGAGTTTTAATCACAATCTCAATTTCAGTGCTGGTGATTGGTCTGTTTATATTTTCTATTTCTTCCTGGTTCAGTCTCAGAAGGTTGTGCTTTTCTAAGAATTTGTCCATTTCTTCCAGGTTGTCCATTTTATTGGCATACAGTTGCTTGTAGTAATCTCTCATTATCCTTTGTCTTTCTGCAGTGTCAGTTGTTAGTTCTCCTTTTTCATTTCTTTTTTTTTTTTGTGGTGGTACACGGGCCTCTCACTGTTGTGGCCTCTTCCATTGCGGAGCACAGGCTCAGCGGCCATGGTTCATGGGCCCAGCCGCTCCGCGGCATGTGGGATCTTCCCGGACAGGGGCACGAACCCGCGTCCCCTGCATCGGCAGGCGGACTCTCAACCACTGTGCCACCAGGGAAGCCCCATTTCTAATTCTATTGATTAGAGTCATCTCCCTTTTTTTTTCTTGATGAGTCTGGCTAATGGTTTATCAATTTTGTTTATCTTCTCAAAGAACCAGCTTTTAATTTTATTGATGTTTGCTATTGTTTCCTTCATTTCTTTTTCATTTATTTCTGATCTGATCTTTATGATTTCTTTCCTTCTGCTACCTTTGGGGTTTTTTGTTCTTCTTTCTCTAATTGCTTTAGGTGTAAGGTTAGATTCTTTATTTGAGATTTTTCTTATTTCTTGAGGTAGGCTTGTATAGCTATAAACTTCCCTCTTAGAACTGCTTTCGCTGCATCCCATAGGTTTTGGGTCATCTTGTTTTCATTCTCATTTGTTTCTAGGTATTTTTTGATTTCCTTTTTGATTTCTTCAGTGATCTCTTGGTTATTTAGTAGTGTATTGTTTAGCCTCCATGTGTTTGCATTCTTTACAGATTTTTTTCCTGTAATTGATACGTAGTCTCATAGCGTTGTGGTCAGAAAAGATACTTGATACGATTTCAATTTTCTTAAATTTACCAAGGCTTGATTTGTGACCCAGGATATGATCTCTCCTGGAGAATGTTCCATGAGGACTTAAGAAGAAAGTGTATTCTGTTGTTTTTGGTTGAAATGTCCTATGAATATCAATTAAGTCCATCTTGTTTAATGTATCATTTAAAGCTTGTGTTTCCTTATTTATTTTCATTTTGGATGATCTGTCCGTTGGTGAAAGTGGGGTGTTAAAGTCCCCTACTATGATTGTGTTACTGTCAATTTCCCCTTTTATGGCTGCTAGCATTTGCCTTATATACTGAGGTGCTTGTATGTTGAGTGCGTAGATATTCACAATTGTTATATCTTCTTCTTGGATTGATCACTGGATCATTATATAGTGTCCTTTCTTGTCTGTTATAATAGTCTTTATTCTAAAGTCTATTTTGTCTGAGTGCTGTTATTACAGCTTTCTTTTGATTTCTATCTGCATGGAATATCTTTTTCCATCCCCTCACTTTCAGTCTGTTAGTGTCCCAAGGTCTGAAGTGGGGCTCTTGTAGACATCATATATATGGGTCTTGTTTTTGTATCAGCTAGTCTATGTCTTTTGGTGGGAGCATTCAATCCATTTACATTTAAGGTAATTATCGATATGTATGTTCCTATTACCATTTTCTTAATTGTTTTGGGTTTGTTATTGTAGGTCTTTTCCTTCTCTTGTGTTTCCTGCCTAGAGAAGTTCCTTTAGCATTTGTTGTAAAGCTGGTTTTGTGGTGCTGAATTCTCTTAGCTTTTGCTTGTCTGTAAAGGTTTTAATGTCTCTGTTGAATCTGAATGAGATCCTTGCTGGATAGAGTAATCTTGTTTTTGTTTTTTTAAAATTATTTATTTGTTTTTGGCTGTGTTGGGTCTTTGTTTCTGTGTGAGGGCTTTCTCTATTTGCAGCGAGCGGGGGCCACTCTTCCTTGCGGTGCGCTGACCTCTCACTGTCGCGGCCTCTTTTGTTGTGGAGCACAAGCCCCAGACGTGCAGGCTCAGTAGTTGTGGCACACGGGCCTAGCCACCCCGCGGCATGTGGGATCTTCCCAGACCAGGGCTCGAACCCGTGTCCCTTGCGTTGGCAGGTGGACTCTCAACCACTGTGCCACCAGGGAAGCCCCGAGTGATCTCAGTTGTAGGTTTTTCCCTTTCATCACTTTAAATATGTCCTGCCACTCCCTTCTGGCTTGCAGAGTTTCTGCTGAAAGATCAGCTGTTAACTTCATGGGGATTCCCTTGTATGTTATTTGTTGTTTTCCCTTGCTGCTTTTAATATTTTTTCTTTGTATTTAATTTTTTTCTTTGCATTTTTTAACATCTTTATTGGAGTATAATTGCTTTACAATGGTGTGTTAATTTCTGCTTTATAACAAAGTGAACCAGCTATACATATATCCCCATATCTCCTCCCTTTGCATTTAATTTTTGATAGTTTGATTAATATGTATCTTGGTGTGTTTCTCCTTGGATTTATCCTGTATGGGACCCTCTGCACTTCCTGGACTTGATTGACTATTTCCTTTCCCATATTAGGGAAGTTTTCAATTATAATCTCTTCAACTATTTTCTCAGTCCCTTTCTTTTTCTCTTCTTCTTCTGGGACCCCTATAATTCAAATGTTGGTGCGTTTAATGTTGTCCCAGAGGTGTCTGAGACTGTCCTCAATTCTTTTCATTCTTTTTTCTTTATTCTGCTCTGCGATAGTTATTTCCACTATTTTATCTTCCAGATCAAACGTATCCGTTCTTCTGCCCCAGTTATTCTGCTATTGATTCCTGCTAGAGAATTTTTAATTTCATTTATTGTGTTGTTCATCATTGTTTGTTTGCTCTTTAGTTCTTCTAGCTCCTTGTTAAACATTTCTTGTATTTTCTCCATTCTATTTCCAAGATTTTGAATCCTCTTTACTGTCATTACTCTGAATTCTTTTTCAGGTAGACTGCCGAAGTGCTACTGAAGTGCAACTCCTTATAGAGCCACGGAATATCAGGCTAGCGCAGCAGCTTCTGGGCGGGTCATGCCCCCACAGTGCCCCCTGCCAGACGACAGTCTTCTTGGGCTAATATTTTTTAATTGAAACTTTTATTGAGATAATTATCGTATCACATGCAGTCACAAGGAATAATACAGATAGGGGTCTTGTGAAGTTTGCCCAGTTTTCCCTCATGATGACATTTTATAAAACTATGGGGCAATATCACAGACAGAACGTGGACAGTGTTAAAGTGCATTGATCTTACTTGGGTGTGTCCAGTTTTACTTGTTCTTGTGTGTGTGTGTGTGTGTGTTTATATGTGGTATATGTCTTGTGTGTGTCTGTGGTGTGTACGTATATGTGTCTGTGTGTATATGTGGTATGTCTGTTTATGTGTGGGTGTTTATGTGTGCATGTATGTGTATGTGGGGTGTGTGTGTCTGTGTATGTGGTGTGTGTCTGTGTGTATATGTGGTATATATATATGTGTGTATATGTGGTATGTATATGTGTGTGTGGTGCATGTGTCTGTTTATGTGTGTGTGCTTATATAGGTGTGTTTGTGTATGTGTGTATATGTGGTATGTACGTGTTGTGTATATGGTGTGTGTGTTTGTGTGTGCATGTATGTGTATGTGGTGTGTGTACGTGTGTGTATGTGGTGTGTGTCTGTGTGTGGTGTGTGTGTATTTAGCTCTGTTCACTGTGTAAAACCCATGTAGGTCTGTGTACCCACCACCACAATGCAGACACTGAACAGTTCCATCACTGGAAGGATCCCTCCAACTGCCCTTTTCAAAACCCCACCTAATTCCTTCATGAATCCACTGCCCTCACCTCCCACCCCTCTCCTGTCTCTAATCCCTGGCAACGACTAAGCTGTTCTTCATTTCTAAAATATAGTCATTTCCAAATGTTCCATATGGAAGCAGACAGTTTCTATTTCTCTCAGATAAATGCCCAGAAGGGCAACTTGCTGGGTGATCCCATAGTTGCATAATTAGATTTTTAGGAAACTGCTGCCCTCTTTTCCAGAGCGACTCCACCATTTGACAAGCTCAGAAATGCATGAGAGCTCCAGTTTCCTGAACCCTTGTCAGCATCTGCTGTGGTCCCTGGTTTTTATTTGAGCCATTCTGATAGGTGTTTGGTGGTATTTCATTACAGTTTTAACTCGCATTTCCCTGATGGCTAATGATGGTGAACACCTTTTCCTGTGCTCATTTGCCATCTGTGTACACTCTTGGTGGAACGTCTCTTCCTGTTTTCGCCATTTTCTAGTTGGATTGTTTTCTAGTGCTGAGATTTGAGAGTTCTTTATACATTCTAGATACAAGTCCTTTTTTGGATGTGTAGTTTACAAATATATTTCCTACCAGTCTGTAGTTTGTCTTTTCATTTTTCTCACACAAGGATTCTCAGAGCAAAAGTTTTAAATTTTGGGAGGAGGGTACATTTATCAACTTTTCTTTTTATGTGTCATGTTCATGGCACCAAGTTGAAGAACTTCTTGCTTAGTTCTAGGTCCCAAAGATTTTCTCAGTTTTTATCCTAAAAAATTGATAGCTTTATGTTTAATTCTATGCTGTATTTTGGTTAATTTTTTATATAAGAAGTGAGGTTTAGGTTATAGTTCACTTTTTTTCCCCCTGTGGATGTCCATTTGCCCAGCACTATTTGTTGACAAGGCTGTCTTCTCTCCATTGAATTGCTTTTACTCCTTTGTCAAAAAAAAGAGTTGGGTGGGCTTCCCTGGTGATACAGTGGTTGAGAATCTGCCTACCAATGCAGGGGACATGGGTTCAAGCCCTGGTCCAGGAAGATCCCACATGCCATGGAGCAACTAAGCCTGTGCTCCACAACTACTGAGCTTGCACTCTAGAGCCCGCGAGCCACAACTACTGAAGCCCGCGTGCCTAGAGCCCATGCTCCGCAACAAGAAAAGCCACTGCAATGAGAAGCCCGCACACTGCAATGAAAAGTAGCCCCCGCTCACCACAACTAGAGAAAAGTCTGCGTGCAGCAACGAAGACCCAACGCAGCCAAAAATAAATAAATTTATTAAAAAAAAATCAGTTGGGCATATTTGTGTGAGTCTATTTCTGGGTCCCCTGTCCTGTTGTATTGATCTATCTCTCTTGTCTTGATTACGGCCACTAGATAGTAAGACTTACTATCAGGTAGAGTGATTCCTCTCAGTTTATTCCTCTTTTTCAAGATTGTTTTAACTATTCAAGGGCTTGTGTCTTTCCATATAAACTTTAAAGTAAGTTTCTCTATGTCTACAAAAACCTTGCTGGAATTTTGATAGGAGTTGCATAAACATATAGATCAATTCAGTGAGAATTGACATCTTGACTATGTTGAGTCTTCCAACATGTCTCTCTATTAGATTTTCTTTGATTTCTTTCATCAAAACGTTGTCATTTGCAGCGTACAGTTCCTCAAAATATTTTGTTAAATGTATACCTAAGTGTTCCATTTTTTGATTGGTTATAAATGGTATTGTGTTCTTAATTTCAGTTTGTGTATGTTTACTGATAGTAAACAGAAATACAATTGATTTTTGCATACTGATCTTGAATCCTGTGAATCATTGAACTCTTTATTATTTCTAAGAGTTTGTGTTTAGTTTCTTTGGGATTTTATACATAGATGATCATACCATCTGCAAACAGTGTTATTTCTTCCTTTCTCATCTCATGTTCTTTTAATTTCTTTTTCTTCCTTTATTTCAGTGGCTAGAATGTCTAGGACTATATTAAACAGTAGTGATGAGAGCAGAGAGACTTGCCTTGCTCTCAGTCTTATGGGGAAAGCATTCAGTCTTTTTCAAGTTTGACATCAGCTATAGGTGTAGATGCCCTTTTCCAAGCTGAGGTAATACCCTACTATTTTTAATGGCTGAGAGTGTTTGTCAGTAATGGCTGTTGGATTTTGTCAAATATTTTTTCCACATCAGTTGATAATGTATGGTTTTTCTTCTTTAGCTTGATGTTGATTATTTTCTAATGTTGAACCAGCCTTGTATACCTGGAATAAGCCCTATTTGGCCATGGTGTATAGTTCTTTTTTATTGTTGAATTAAGTTTGCTAGTATTTTGTTGGGAAATTCTGCATCTAAATTCATGAGAGATACTGGTTTGTAGTTTCCTTTTTTTGTGTGTTGTCTTCATCTGGTATTGGTATCAGGGTGACACTGGCCTCATAGAATGAACTGGGAAAAGTTTATCCCTTTTCTATTTTCTGGAAGAGATTGTGTAAAATTGTTGTTAATTATTCTTTTAAAACTGGGTGGAGGGGCTTCCCTGGTGGCACAGTGGTTGACAGTCCGCCTTCTGATGCAGGGGACGCAGGTTCATGCCCCGGTCCGGGAAGATCCCACATGCCACAGAGCGGCTGGGCCCGTGAGCCATGGCTGCTGAACCTGCGTGTCCGGAGCCTGTGCTCCACAACGGGAGAGGCCACAACAGTGAGAGGCCCACGTACTGCAAAACAAACAAACAAACAAAAAACAACAACTGGGTGGAAATTTCTTTTTTCAGAGATTTTACATTATAAATTAAAATTCTTTGAGGTTTATAGGACAGCTCAGATTGTCTATTCCATGTTCATTGAATTTTGGTTGTTTGTAGCTTTTGAGAACTTAATCCATTTCTTCCTAGTTGTCAAATTTATAAGCATAAAGTTCTTCACGGAATTCCCTTAATATCCTTTAGATGCCTGCAGGGTCTGTAGTAATATCCCCTTTTTCATTTCTAATGTTATTTGTGCCTTCTTGCTTTTAATTTTTGTCAGTTTTGCTATAGGTTTGTCAATTTTATTCATTTTTCCAAAGAATTAGTTTTCATCTCATTGTTTTTTTCCTATTTTTCAATTTCATTGATTTCCGCTTTTATTTTTTTTATTTCCTTCCTTCTAATTGCTTTGGCTTTATTTGGCTCTTATTTTTCTAATCTTTTGAGGTAGAAACAATTTTTTGATTTAACAACGTTTCTTATTTCTATTGTAAGTTAATGCAATGCATTTCCCTCTCAGCACTGCTTTAGCTGAGTCCCACAAATTTTGATATGCTGTGTGTTCATTTTCATTCAGCTCTATATACTTTTAAATTTCTTTAGAAACTTCTTTTTTAACCTGTAAATTATTTACACAAGCGTTATTTAATTTCCACCCATTTAGAGCTTTCTCTATTATTTGCTATTGATTTTTCATTTGATTTCATTGTGGTCAGAGCACACATTCTGTATGATTTCAATTCTTTTAGATTTGTTGAAATTTATTTTATGGTCCAGTATACTGTCTATCTTGGTGAATTTACATGAGCACTTAGAAAAAAATGTGTATTCTGGTGTTATTGGGTGGAAAGTCCTAGAAATACCAGTTAGATCCTGTTGGCTGGTGTGTAGTTCATATGTGCTATGTCTTTGCTGATTGTTTGTCTAGTGGTTCATCTGTTGTGGGGGGGGGTCTTGATGTTTCCAACCATAATTGTGGACTTATCATCTATTTCTCCTTTCAGCTGTATCAGTTTTTGTTTCATATATTTTGAGGCTGTTTTTTAAATAAGGACTAAAACTTTTGAAAATTTTAAATGCAAAATAATTTTTTTAAGAGTCATGTAAGCAAGGTAAAAATTTTTGAGAGTATACACACTACATTTTTTTACCCCAAACCACTTTCAACTTTTTCATCATGCTATCCTCAGGCTGACTGTGGAAGGAAAAGTCAGGTCCACAGAGGTCTGGGTCTCAGAAACCACTTCCCCTTTAGTATTTTTTTGGAATCTTTATCTTCTTATGTGGAAAAATGAAAAAGATTAAGAGTGGATATTCAAGGCAATGTTGTAAACATCCTATTAAAACACTTAAGAAAAATGACCTCCCTTTTTAAAGTAAGGATTTAAAAATAGAACATTCCAGCTGAACGAGTAGACCTGAAGCCATTCCCTGACACATACATAGGGATGAATTTCCTACAAGGAGCCTAGGTTGTGTGTGACCTGGAGCTTGATTACTCCAGGGCTGCCTCTTTCTTCTCCAAAGAAGAAAGAATGTGAAAATGCAAGGGAGAGATAATAATATGGGGAGAACCTTGAATCTCTTCTAATTTACATTTTTAAAAAGCCATTCATTTAAAAATTTTTTAAATTTTATTTTACTTATTTTTTTATACAGCAGGTTCTTATTAGTCATCAATTTTATACAAATTAGTGTATACATGTCAATCACAATCTCCCAACTCATCACACCACCATCCCCAACCCCCACGGCTTTCGCTCATTGATGTCCATACATTTGTTCTCTACATCTGTGTCTCAACTTCTGCCCTGTAAACCAGTTCATCTGTACCATTTTTCTAGGTTCCACATACGTGCGTTAAATTACGATATTTGTTTTTCTCTTTCTGACTTACTTCACTCTGTGTGACAGTATCTAGATCCATCCACGTCTCAACAAATGACTCAATTTCATTCCTTTTTATGGCTGAGTAATATTCCATTGTATATATGTACCACATCTTCTTTATCCATTCGTCTGTCGATGGGCATTTAGATTGCTTCCATGTCCTGGCTATTGTAAATAGTGCTGCAATGAACATTGGGGTGCATGTGTCTTTTTCAATTTTGATTTTCTCAGGGTATATGCCCAGGAGTGGGATTGCTGGGTCATATGGTAATTCTATTTTTAGTTTTTTAAGGAACCGCCATACTGTTCTCCATAGTGACTGTATCAATTTACATTCCCACCAAGAGTGCAAGAGGGTTCTCTTTTCTGCACACCCTCTCCAGCATTTGTTCCTTGTAGATTTTCTGATGATGCCCATTCTAACTGGTGTGAGGTGATACCTCATTGTAGTTTTGATTTGCATTTCTCTAATAATTAGTGATGTTGAGCAGCTTTTCATGTGTTTCTTGGCCATCTGTATGTCTTCTTTGGAGAAATGTCTATTTAGGTCTTCTGCCTATTTTTGGATTGGGTTGTTTGTTTCTTTAATATTGAGCTGCATGAGCTGTTTATATATTTTGGAGATTAATCCTTTGTCTGTTGATTCATTTGCAAATATTTTCTCCCATTCTGAGGGTTATCTTTTGGTCTTGTTTATGGTTTCCTTTGCTGAGCAAAAGCTTTTGTTTCGTTAGGTCCCATTTGTTTATTTTTGTTTTTATTTCCATTTCTCTAGGAGGTGGGTCAAAAAGGATTTTGCTGTGATTTACGTCATAGAGCGTTCTGCCTATGTTTTCCTCTAAGAGTTTTATAGTGTCTGGCCTTACATTTAGGTCTTTAATCCATTTTGAGTTTATTTTTGTGTATGGTGTTAGGGAGTGTTCTAATTTCATTCTTTTACATGTAGCTGTCCAGTTTTCCCAGCACCACTTACTGAAGAGACTGTCTTTTCTCCATTGTATATCCTTGCCTCCTTTGTCATAGAGCAGTTGACCATAGGTGCATGGGTTTATCTCTGGGCTTTCTATCTTGTTCCATTGATCTACATTTCTGTTTTTGTGCCAGTACCATATTGTCTTGATTACTGTCACTTTGTAGTATAGTCTGAAGTCAGGGAGTCTGATTCCTCCAGCTCCGTTTTTTTCCCTCAAGGCTGCTTTGGCTATTCGGGGTCTTTTGTATCTCCATACAAATTTTAAGATTTTTTGTTCTAGTTCCTCAAAAAAAAATGCCATTGGCAATTTGATATGGATTGCATTGAATCTGTAGATAGCTTTGGGTAGTATAGTGATTTTCACAATATTGACTTTCCAATCCAAGAGCATGGTATATCTCTCCTTCTGGTTGTATCATCTTTAATTTCTTTCATCAGTGTCTTATAGTTTTCTGCATACAGGTCTTTTGTCTCCCTAGGTAGGCTTATTTCTAGGTATTTTCTTTTTTTTGTTGCAGCGGTAAATGGGAGTGTTTCCTTAATTTCTCTTTCAGATTTTTCATCATTAGTATATAGGAATGAAAGATATTTCTGTGCATTAATTTTGTATCCTGCTACTTTACCTAATTCATTGATTAGCTCTAGTAGCTTTCTGGTAGCTTCTTTAGGATTCTCTATGTATAGTATCATGTCATCTGCAAACAGTGACAGTTTTACTTCTTTTCCAATTTGTATTCCTTTTATTTCTTTTTCTTCTCTGATTGCTGTGGCTAGGACTTCCAAACTATGTTGAATAATAGTGATGAGAGTTGACATCCTTGTCTTGTTCCTGATCATAGAGGAAATGCTTTCAGTTTTTCAGCATTGAGAATGATGTTTGCTGTGGGTTTGTCATATATGGCCCGTATTATGTTGAGAGTGGTTCCCTCTATGTCCACTTTCTGGAGTGTTTTTATCATAAGTGGGTGTTGAATTTTGTCAAAAGCCTTTACTGCATCTATTGAGATGATTATATGGTTTTTATTCTTCAATTTGTGAATATGGAGTATCACACTGATTGATTTCCCTATATTGAAGAATCCTTGCATCCCTGGGATAAATCCCACTTGATCATGGTGTACGATCCTTTAACGTGTTGTTGGATCCTGTTTGCTAGTATTTTGTTGAGGATTTTTGCATCTACATTCATCAGTGTTATTGGTCTTTAATTTTCTATTTTTGTAGTATCTTTGCTTGGTTTTGGTATCAGGCTGATGGTGGTCTCATAGAATGAGTTTGGTAGTGTTCCTTACTCTGCAATTTTTTGGGAGACTTTGAGAAGGATGGGTGTTAGCTCTTCTCTGAATGTTTGATAGAGTTCACCTGTGAAGCCATCTGGTCCTGCACTTTTGTTTCTTGGAAGATTTTTAATCACAGTTTCAAATTCATTACTTGTGATTGGTCTGTTCATATTTTCTACTTCTTCCTGGTTCAGTCTTGGAAGGTTATACCTTTCTAAAAATTTGTCCATTTCTTCCAGGTTGCCCATTTTATTGGCATAGAGTTGCTTGTAGTAGTCTCTTTGGATGCTTTGTATTTCTGCAGTGTCTGTTGTAACTTCTCCTTTTTCATTTCTAATTTTATTGATTTGAGTCCTCTCCCTCTTTTTCTTGATGAGTGTGGCTAATGGTTTATCAATGTTGTTTATCTTCTCAAAGAACCAGTGTTTAGTTTAATTGATCTTTGCTATTGTTTTCTCTGTTTCTGTTTCATTTATTTCTGCTCTGAACTTTATGATTTCTTTCCTTCTGCTAACTTTGGGTTTCGTTTGTTCTTCTTTCTCTAGTTCCTTTAGGTTTAAGGTTAGATTGTTTACTTGAGATTTTTCTTGTTTCTTGAGGTAGGCTTGTATAGCTATAAACTTCCCTCTTAGAACTGTATTGACGCATCGCATAGGTTTTGGATTGTCTTGTTTTCATTATCATTTGTCTCTAGGTATTTTTTGATTTCCTCTTTGGTTTCTTCAGTGATCTCTTGGTTATTTAGTAATGTTTTGTTTAGCCTCCATGTGTTTGTGTTTTTTATGTTTTTTTCCCTGTAATTGATTTCTAATCTCAAAGCATTGTGATCAGAAAAGATGCTTGATATGATTGCACTTTTTAAAAATTTACTGAGGCTTGATTTGTGACCCAAGATGTGATCTATTCTGGAGCATGTTCTGTGTGCACTTGAAAAGAAAGTGGAATCTGCTGTTTATGGATGGAATGTCGTATAGATATCAGTTAAAACTACCTGGTCTATTGTGTCATTTAAAGCTTGTGTTTCCTTATTAATTTTCTGTTTGGCTGATCTGTCCATTGGTGTTAAGTGAGGTGTTAAAGTCCCCTACTATTACTGTGTTACTGTCGCTTTCCTCTTTTATAGATGTTAGCAGTTGTCTTATGTATTGAGGTGCTCCTCTGTTGGGTGCGTATATATTTATAATTGTTACATCTTCTTGGATTCATCCCTTGATCATTATGTAGCGTCCTTCGTTGTCTCTTGTCACATTCTTTATTTTAAAGTCTATTTTATCTGATATGAGAATTGCTACTCCAGTTTTCTTTTGATTTCCATTTGCATGGAATATCTTTTTCCATCCCTTCACTTTCAGTCCGTATGTGTCCCTAGGTCTGAAGTGGGTCTATTGTAGACCACATATATATGGGTCTTGTTTTTGTATCCATTCAGAAAGCCTGTATCTTTTGGTTGGAGCATTTAATCCATTCATGTTTAAGGTAATTATCGATATGTATGTCCCTATGACCATTTTCTTAATGTTTTGGGTTTGTGTTTGTAGATCCTTTTCTTCTCTTGTGTTTCCCACTTAGAGAAGTTCTTTTAGCATTTTTTGTAGAGCTGGTTTGGTGGTGCTGAATTCTCTTAGCTTTTGCTTGTCTGTAAAGCTTTTGATTTCTCCATCGAATCTGAATGAGATCTGGGTAGAGTAATCTTGGTTGTAGGTTCTTCCCTTTCCTCACTTTAAGTGTATCATGCCACTCCCTTCTGGCTTGTAGAGTTTCTGCTGAGAAATCAGCTGTTAACCTTATGGGAGTTCCCTTGTATGTTATTTGTCATTTTTCCCTTGCTGCTTTCAATAATATTTGTTTGTCTTTAATTTTTGCCAATTTGATTATTGTGTGTCTTGGCATGTTTCTCCTTGGGTTTATCCTGTATGGGCCTCGCTGTGCTTCCTGGACTTGGGTGGCTATTTCTTTTCCCATGTTAGGGATTTTTGGACTATAATCTCTTCAAATATTTTCTCTGGTCCTTTCCCTCTTCTCATTCTGGGACCTCTATAATGTGAATGTTGTTGCATTTAATGTTGTCCCAGAGGTCACTTAGGCTGTCTTCATTTCTTTTCATTCCTTTTTTTAAATTCTGTTCCACAGCAGTGAATTCCACCTTTCTGTCTTCTAGGTCACATATCCGTTCTTCTGCCTCAGTTATTCTGCTATTGATTCCTTCTAGTGTAGTTTTCATTTCAGTTATTGTACTGTTCATCTCTGTTTGTTTGTTCTTTAATTCTTCTAAGTCTTTGTTAAACATTTCTTACATCTTCTCGATCTTTGCCTCCATTCTTTTTCTGGGGTCCTGGATCATCTTCACTATCATTATTCTGAATTCTTTTCCTGGAAGGTTCCCTACCTCCACTTCATTTAGTTGTTTTTCTGGGGGTTTATCTTGTTCCTTCACCTGGTACATAGTTCTCTGCCTTTTCATCTCGTCTATCTTCCTGTGAATGTGGTTTTAGTTCCACAGGCTGCAGGATTGTTGTTCTTCTTGAGGCTGCTGTCTGCCCTCTGGTGGATGAGGCTATATAAGAGGCTTGTGTAATTTTCCTGATGGGAGGGACTGGTGGTGGGTAGAGCTGGCTGTTGCTCTGGTGGGCAGAGCTCAGTAAAACTTTAATCAGCTTGTCTGCTGATGGGTGGGTCTGGGTTCCCTCCTTGTTGGTTGTTTGGCCTGAGGCAACCCAGCACTGGAGCCCACCTGGGCTCTTTGGTGGGGCTAATGACAGACTCTGGGAGGGCTCATGCCAAGGAATACTTCCCAGAACTTCTGCTGCCAGTGTCCTTGTCCCCACAGTGAGCCACAGCCACCTCCTGCCTCTGCAGGAGACCCTCCAACACTAGCAGGTAGGTCTGGTTCAGTCTCCCCCGGGTCCCGATGCACACACTATTTTGTGTGTGCCCTCCAAGAGTGGAGTCTCTGTTTCCCCCAGTCCTGTCGAAGTCCTGCAATCAAATCCCATTAGGCTTCAAAGTCTGATTCTCTAGGAATTCCTTCTCCTGTTGCCGGACTCCCAGGTTGGGAAGCCTGACGTGGGGCTCAGAACCAAAGCCACGCATTTTAACATTGCTGGTGACACCATAAAGAAGATGCTAAACGGCCCAAGCTGGTTCACATTTTATGTGGTAACATCTTGGGTACGTGAGTGGCACCTGAGCCATCAGGCTGCTTTGGTGAGATCCCTCTGGTTTTCACCAAGAAGCTAGGCAGTGCCACCTGGAGGGCGGTGGGTGAGGGGTGCAGTCAGGACACCTGGTCCAGGTGTTACCCACCACTGAAGAACCATAGGGTTCAGGACATTCTGTTAACCTCACCCCCAGTCCCCTGAGTCCTCCTTCATAACCGGCCTTGGCTACGTGTTAGGGCCGTTAGGAAGAGAAAACAGGATCCTTGGTACAGGGGACTCTTTCTGCCATTTGTTTTTGGATAAACTTGTGTAGCAACTTGAATGGTAAAAGTGGTTTTGTCTCCATCAGGGTGAAGTTTGCATTGAAGCTGGAATGCTAATAACTAAGCCTGGGAGGTGGCCTATTCCACACCCCTCTGACCAGTGTCACACCTGCTGTCAGAGCCTCTGTCTTGCGGAAGGTGCTGCACAGCAGGGACAAGATAACCAGTTTAGGACACAACCAGTGAGATAAGACTTGGCCCCAGAATCATAATCCTTTACACATCATACTCCAACCAGTGGTCGTGCAATCAGATTTGCCTGAATTCTAGCGCCCAGTCCTCGGGACCTCTATTTAGAAAAAGTAGAGGGAAGACATGAACAAAAGGTATAAAACTGAAATAAAGTTTAGTCAGGGTCTTCTGAGATGATCAAATCCAGGCCCTTTGTCCAGTAAATGAAACCCTCCCTACTGGTCAATCATGACTGATCACTAAACCACAGGATAATCTGGGGCTTATGAAACAGTATTACAGAAACAGCCTCAGAGCAAAGCAGGAGCTAGTAACTGCCATCCTTGGGCAGCCCCACTTAAGGGTAGTTTACATGTAATTCTTCTTATTTCCTCTGCTGGAGTGGAGACCGTTCACCACCAGTCCTGGCCAGATGGAAAGTCCTCATGCCTGAAATAACAAATGTACCCGCACAATTCTGTCTGGGGTAGACATGGATTGAAATTTGGTCTCGTGGTCAGGAGAGGTGCAGCACCAAGGCCCGAGGGGGTAAGACTCCAGCCAGGGACAGCAGGCGGGAGGAAGTAACACAGTCAGTGTCACTGGGAGGGGGCTGGTGCAGTCCTCACCGTGGGGACTGAGGTGCAGATCAATGGGAGAATGTACAGTGTCCGCACTTACCCCAGGCTCCTGGAACCTAGGCAAGGAATCAGCAGATGATTCCAGGCTCACTTGCTGGGCAGAACAACCCTGGCTGTTGCCGAGCTGAGTGTAGGATATTTAGCCGCAGCTTGTCAGAGTCAAGGAGGCTGGCGGGGATGGCTTGGGGCTGAGGAATCAGGTATCAGGCTCCTTGTCTCTCACTCCTAGTTTTAAATTCCTTGGAGGCCATGGTTAGGACTTGGTGGGTTTTTGGAGCCTTGGTTAGTGGAAGGGATTGCTGGGCTTTGGCATTCCCTCTCTGAACAGAGAAGGGTGGTGAAGGCTATTGCTGGGCTTAGCAGGGAGGAAAGTGTGGAGAGGCCTGGGCGAGCCTGCACCTCACTGGCACGGCTTCTGTGTGGATCAAGGACTCAGTGGACAGGAATGTGTGGCTTTGCTCAGAGGGATTGCTGAAATCTATGGGATTATGGGCAGCTCACACCAACTCCTGACCTGTGTTTAACTTTAGGGAAGGTTTATGGAAGGTGTGAGCAAGGAGGTCTTGCGGGAAGCAGGTCAGTGGGGTGTGGCCAGTGGGGAATCCCTCCAAGGTCAATACCTGCTCCAGGACTGACTCACTGCCTCACCCATGGAGGGGAGGTGGCAGGGAAACTCTCCTCTTTTTCTCTTTTTGGGGAGAGCAAAGCCATTACACTTCATTTTTAAAAATACAGTATTTTTCAATTATAAAAGTTTATTATGTGCCTTATAGAAACATTTCAGGGACTTCCGTGGTGGCACAGTGATTAAGAATCCACCTACCAATGCAGGGAACACAGGTTCGATCCCTGGTCCGGGAGGATCCCATATGCTGCAGAGCAACTAAGCCCGTGTGCCACAACTACTGAACCCCACGCACCTAGAACCCGTGCTCCGCACAAGAGAAGACACCGCAGAGGGAAGCCCGCACACCACAATGGGAAGCCTGTGCACCGCAATGAAGAGTAACCTCACTTGCCACAACTAGAGAAAAGCCTGCACGCAGCAACGAAGACCCAATGCAGCCAAAAATAAATAAAATACATAGATAAAAAAATAAACAAACAAAAACATTTCAATGACCAGGAAAGCAGAATCCAAGAGAAGGGATGGAACTCACCCTTTCACAGTGACACCCACTGGTGTATCTTCTTTTTTCTCCTTTTTTCTACTGAGTTGTTTGTAAAGTTTTGTTGTCTTGTTCTGTCTGAGTTAACACTGCAGGATGAAAATTCTCCACGTGATTACAAATTCCATAGAAATACACTAGTGACGGTTGCATGTTTCACCATGTAGCTGTAACCAAGATGTGTTAGTCATTTCTCTACTGCTGGTAATTTGGGTTGCTTATAATTTTTCACTATTACTAAGATTTCCTTTGATAAACATCTTCATGCAAAATGATTTTTCTTGGGGAAAAAAGTGATTTTTCTGTGCTTGGGATTCTTTCTTTAGGACATCTCCAGAGTAGATTTACTGGGTCAGAGAGCGTGCTGTTTCTCAGATTCTTGGTACAAAATACCATGTTGATTTCCACAGAGGTGATGCCGATTTCCACTTACTATGGGTGTAGGTGTTCATTTCACCTGAGCTTCATTCAGCAGCATTGAATCTTCCGATAAAAAAAATCAAAATCTGACAATTTGATTGGTTTGAATATTGTTATTGTTTTAAATTATTTGTTTGATTGCTAATCATTTTTCTCACTTTTCCTGTAATTTTTAAGCCTTTGCACATTGTTTCCTAAGAATTTTGTGTTCATATTCTTTGCTTCTTTAATTATTGGAGTTCCAGGGCTTTAGAAATCATTTTGTGTGAGATCTTTACATCTTAAAGTTTTTAAACCTTTGTCCATTGTATATACTATAAACTTTGCACAGTTAACATTTTTTTATATCCAAAGTTCAAGATATTTTACACAGTCAAATTTGCTCTCTACCTACGTATTTATATACATTTAGATGATTTCTCTCATTTTTACAAGGGTTAGAAATCCCTAAACCTTCCAGAAGTTTGTTAAGTATTTACTGTCATTTTCTTTAATTTACATTAAGCATAGCTGCAACAGTACCTGCTTTGGTTGTTGGTCAAGAGGTCAAAGTAGGTTGTCATTGCTTCCTTCCCATTTCACATCCTGTTATCATCTGCAGTCATTCCAGCTGGATGTGGTTATCTCCCTGGTAGGGTGACCCAAATCTTGACATCTGTAGGATATGAGTTCTTAAGTGGTCTTATATTTACTGCGCTGCTTTGGTTTTCCATCGACCAGGACCCCTGAGTGAGAAAGCACTACCAGTGACCCCCTTGGGCTACAAGCATTGTCCTGCTGGTTCCCACGGTGCAGCAGTTACACAGTTTCCTTTGGGAATCAGAACCACTCCTTCTAGTTGATAATTCTCTGCCAGCTGGTTCAGGGGCCTGAAGAGGTCAAGGGTACTATCTCCACTGCCAGTTCAGTGGAACCAAGAGTGTGTTTCTAAGTGGAAGCCAGCCTTTCTTGGGCAACAGCGCTCCAGCCCACTCAGGCCATGGTCACGGGGATGGGAAGCAAAATTTCTTACATCCTTTAGTCAGCAGAAAAACCACTCCTACTTCTATTGCTTTGTTTCTGGACAGGCACACTTGGCTTGAGATGGTCCCATATTTTGCTGCTGTTTGAGGCATATACTGCTGGCTGCCAAGCAGATAGGTCCATCATTCTATGACGCTAGCTGCTCCTGGGTGGTGGGCACGTGGAGACACCAGCGAATAGCTGGGACATTGTTCTATTTCTTTGACCTAAAATGTATTGTGATGTATTCTGTGCACTGGATTACACTTGCTGTAAATTCACAAGTGGTGGTGCTGCCAGGGGCTGCAGGCTCAGAGGGAAGGCATGTCCGGACCCAAACTATGTGCCCCTGGCCCTCTGTAATGGAAGGAATCCTATCAAATTAACTTGCTGCCAGCTTGCTGGCCACTGCTCCTGGGTAATGATGCTATATCCAGTCTCACGTGCCAGCCTTTGATGGGAATTCAGTGGAATAACTCAGATCAGCCACAGCAAGCAGAAACTCATGGGATTGATCCTATATGTCACCATTGCCACCTTTTACATGGGCCAATTGTATACGGACAGGGAAAAGGAAATTGATGTGTTTGCATTCGTGAGCTCTGCATTCATCCCTGGACGACACCTACTGCAGCCAATGAGAGATCCTGAGCCAGAGACCCCAGGAAAGCTGTGGTGGCACAACTAAAGCTCAGAAACTAGAAGACCGTAAATGTTTGTTGCTTTAACCCACTAAGTCTTGGGGTCATTTGGCACATGGCAACAGAGAACTAAGACAGATCTGTGCTCTTTCACTTATTAGGACTTCCCAAAGGTGCTGTACACTATCTGTGTCTGCCATGAATATTTCACAAGCCATAGAAACTTCTGGGCTCAGTGGCAGGGCATCTTGTATTACAGCCTGGACCAGCTGCTGCCAAGCAGTCTATGACTCTTAACTCTACTCAAAATTGCAAACTTACCTGTGGCTTGGTAAATAAGCCAGAACAATATGTCCAAATGTTGTGTATATTATCTCAAAATCACATGAGTATTTTGGGGGTGAGTGGTACAAACTGCAGAAAATTATCTTTCTCTTTCAAGAGGATATTTCCAGTGTACTGGGTCTCCTAACACCTCACTCATAGGCCAGGTCCCTGAACTTTTGCAGTTACAATCTCTGACACATCTGTGTTTCGCTAAGGCATCTTACTTCCTGTTTTCCAAATGCAATCAACACAGCATCCTGTCATCAGTGTAATGGGCCAGTGGGATGTTTAGCATAATGTTCAAGGTCCCTCTGAATGTGTTATATCAGAGAACAGGGGACTTGATGTAACCCAATATAACTCACACAGTAGAGGTATATTGCTGCCCTTGCCATGCAAAGGCAAAGTACTTCTGATGATTTTTTCTGAAGGAATGGGGGAAAACCAAACATTTTCTAGGTCAGTAGCTGCATATCAGGTGCCAGGAAATTTGCTCCAGTATTGATATTTCATCCAGAACCTCAGCAACACTCATCACCACTTGGTTAAATTTATGATACTCTATATCAAGGACGTGACAAATGTCGGTCTGTGGGCCAAATCCTGCCTGTGGCCTGTTTTAATACAGCCTTTAAACTAAGAATGGTTTCTACATGTTTTAAGGGTCACAAAAATAAAACAAAGAAGAACATGTAATAGAGGCCGAATGTGTTCCACCAAGCCTAAAATATTTACTACCTGGCCCTTTACAGAGAACGTGTGCTCTGTAGTCATTCTCTGTAACTCACCTGGCCTGAGCACTGGCCAAACATGCGAGCTCAAAGGGCATGTGCAGTGACCACTCCTGAATCTTTCACATCCTTGATAGTGACATGGATTTCTGCAATTCCTTCCTGGACGATGATAGTGGTTTTTCTTCCCTGTCTTGGTGAGAGAGACTTCCGCTATAATATGCCTCTCCAAAAATCAGAGAAGCAATGTAGCTACTGAGTGTATCTATTCTGGGCCTTAGGAGGTCCCCAAGGGATGTGTGTGTCACCTTCACTGGACCCATAATGAGACCATGTCTTGGACCAAGACGTCAACCAGCACCTGAAATCCACAGGCTCCATCTTTGGTGAACCACAGGAGATTTGGGCTCTGAGGATTAGTGTCAGTTCAGAGCTAATATTTAATGACCTTCAGAAAGCCTAGATATTTTTCTTTCTCCAGTAGTAGTCACCCTGGTTGTATCAGTTTCTAGGACTGTATCATAAAGTACCACAGGCTGAATTTACAACAGAAATTTATTGTCTCTCAGTTCTAGAGACTAGAAGTCTGAGATCAAGGTGTCACCAGGGTTGGTTCCTTCTGAGGGTAACTCTCTCATAGCTTCTAACAGCCTCAGCCATTCCCTTGGCCATAGATGGTGTTCTCCCTGGGTGTCTTTACATCATATTCCCTCTGTGTATGTCTGTATCTAAATATCCTCTTTTTATAAGGACACAGTCATAATGGATTAGGGCCCACACTAATGACCTCATCTCAACTTGATTATCTGCAAAGATCCTATTTCCAAATAAGGTCACATTTATGGATACTGGGGGTTAGGACTGCAACATATTTTGGGGAACTCAATTAAACGCTAGCAAACGAGTACTAGTGAATGGCTCAGATCACTCTGGGGAAGGCTTGGGGGACAGCTCATCACTTGTATCTGTGGCTTTGCTGTAAGGCTCTTCCTCAAGGGGACCTGGCCTCCATTCTTGGTGAGGGACTCTGGGTCCCACATCAACTCTGGGCTACAAAGACTTGAGAAGCCCAGAGGGGATTGTGAAAGATCCTTGTGGCCCCTCACCAGGGCATTTTTGAACATCTGAGTGATGGGAGAACCCAAAAGAGTTGCAGGACTGCATTGGCAGGAGCCTGGGGAGGATGGTTGAGGGTGGAGTCAAGGGATGTTGGACCCTAGGGTGGCCGAGAAGGGTGCACATCATAGGTCCATCCAACTCTGAAGCCTCCTTGAGCCGGGACACCCTCACCTGCAGCATCACTGAGCTTCCCACAGCTAACATGCCTGTGAAGTACCTGGGATCTTTCTAGAATGCAGATTTGACTTCATGAAGCCTGGGAGGGAGCGTGTCTGCCGAGATCCCAGGGGTGGGATGCTGCTAACCCAGGGTCACCTTGAGTAGTGAGGTTGCCATGTTTTGGAGGTGGAAGGTGCGTCTCCGGCATTCCCCCTGCATGAACTCTTGGCCACCTTCGAGCCCAGGGCTTGGTTACCCACTCACAGGACGGTCATAGCCTCCTGTACGCTTGGCCAGCACATCCGCCCCGAATCCTGGTGAGTGTGACAATGTCAGTCCTCTGAGCTTGGCACTTCATCCTCTGTGGTCTGACACCCCCAAATCTACCCTCAGTCCTCCCCAGGATCCTGTCAATTAGGCTCTGCAACTCTCCTGGGCACAGGCTGTCCACCCTGGCAGGACAGTGCGTGTGTCTGGGCCATGAGGGGTCTCACCCTCATGCACCTGGAAGCGATGTGGGATGTGGAGATGGCCCCATCCTGTGTCCACATCCCGTGTGAGCCCTTGGGTAGTCAATGGTCAATGGAAGCATTTATGGAGGGGAGAGATGCTTGGTCTCAGATGGGGGTGGAGGGGTCATCTCTGCTGGGGGAGAAGGGTCAGGGTATTTGCTCAGGATCCCAAATTCTCGGCCTCACCTTTCTGCCCAAACTTCCCAACCCCATGTCTCAGAGTTTAACTCTTTGCTCTCCAAGGCCAAGACCTTGGTGTAAGGAAGTGGGACGTGATGGACGTCTAATTGGTGCTGCAAATCCAGGAGCCTGGCCCGGCCTGAGCCCAGCCCTCACTGCCTCACAACAGTGAGGGCTTAGCTGGGAAAGCCTCTCCATTGTCCCATTCCCAGAGGGACACTCTCACGCCTCCATTCCTTCTTTCCTTCTTGAATGTTGTGTAGCTCTCAGAAGAAGCCAGCTGACCCCATCTTTATCACGTGACTGTTACCATGGAAACGAGGTGCCCCCAGGTACCTTAACTCACACTAATGCTCCCAGGTACCTTACCTCACACTTCACTCCACATCACCTCTGGTAAGTTTGGGATCTTTTTCCACCTCTCCAACCAGGAGACATGTCCTGGGAGCCAACCTTGGGTCTCATTTCTGGGGTCGGTTAACAGGGTCACTGCTGGTAGCAATTTCTATGTCAATCAGAGGCCCTGCAGGAAGCAGGCCTGTCACTCCAAATCTGGGTAATTCAAGGAAAGTTAGATGGAGAGAGTGTTGACCTCTCTTTGGAGCTAGTGAACCCCTCAGCCTGAGGAGTGAAGAGAGGGGTCAGTTTTGGTGAGCCAGAGAAGACTGCTGTGTGGAGAGGGCTGCCCACGGGGCTGTGGGTAGACATGGAGGTACAGCCTGCCCAGGGTGACACTGCCAGGAGGGACCAGGAGGCAACCTCCACCCACTGAGTTCACTTTCTCCCAAGTACCCATGTCCTGCTGGTGCCACCACAGTGCCCAAAAGCCGGGGGATGTGAGGGCTGGAGACACAGCCGATGCAGCACCACCTCCAGGGGCTCAGAGAGCTGATAAGGATGGGCAGACAGAAGACCCCAGCCCACCCCACTCAGACACGCACCCCCGAGCAGAACCAGGGTGACTGTGAGATGGAGGTCGACGGGGGGCAGGCCAAGTCAAACTACACGCAGTGGGAGTGGGTGTGGGGAGGCGGCCTGGAGATGGAAAACTTTAGCCCCAAAGGAGGAAGGCCTGCTGGGCATGCAAAACCAGGGGCGCCTACTTGGAGCCCTGGCACGAGAGGACTGCAAATTAGTTGAGGCTCCAGCTGCCTCAGGGTCCAGACACATTATTTTCCATCAAGAAAAGTGAAACCCAAGAGGACTTACAATATTTGTACAAGGCGACCCAGCTCGTTAGTGGACCAATACTCAACTCAGTGCGGTGTCTTCGTCACCAAATGGTCATTTTTTAAAAACAAGACCATCATGTGGTCTTGCGTTAGTGTTGTCCGCCAGGAGTCTTGGAATCACCGCTGCAAGTCTGAGAGGCGGTCTGGAGAGTGATGTGGGCCCCCGTCCACCCGCCCCCCACTCACTCGGGAGGACAAAGCCAGACACACACAGGGAAGGATGTAGCAAAACAACCATGAATCCTGCCCGTTGGGCCTCTCCTGGAGACCCCAGCTCAGGACTGGCAGCTGGAGCCAGGGTGGCAGGCTGGGGGTGAACCTGACTAAGAATGTGGGGGCCCCAGTTCTGACCCTGCTCCCCTCCCAGAGGGGCCGCCAGGACACACTTACCAGGTCACCCAAGAGAAGTTATTCTCTCTCCAAGGCCAGACCCATTTTCCTCCGAACCTCATCTTTCACTGAAGAAAAGAATTTCTCTTACATTCATTCATTCATTCGTTCATTCATTCATTCTTCAACAGATATTTGTTGAGTAAGGCACTGTCGTAGGTGCTGGGGCCACCTGAATGCACAAAACAGACGAAGCTCCCTGCATTGTGGACTTTCCGTTCTACGGAGGGGGGTGGCGAGGGTGTCAATACATAACAAGGACAGAGTGTGAGCAAATCATTGTGTCCCTTAGAAGGCAGTGAGAGCTGCAGAGCAGGGGAGGGACCTGGGACACTGCGGTTGGAGGTGGCCCTTTAGGTACAAGGTCAGGGAGGCTGCACCTCAAGGACCTGAGAGAGGGAGACCCCCCCACCCCCACCACCAGATGCAGGGCCCCTGCTAGAGGGAGAGACCGCTACCTCATCAGTGTCACGTCAGCTCTCGTACACACAACCTCACTGTGAAAAGGACTCCACTGAGAAAGGAAAAAGCCAAGCAAAAAAAATTTTTAATTAATTAATTTAGGTAAATAAGTAAAAATGCTCCCACAATTCCTTTAAGTGGGATGTTGAACATTTGTGAATTTTCAATGTCCATGCCAACAGGAAGGGCACGGCTCTCTGTACAGGGCCAGGGTGCTGAAGGGCCTAAGGGTGCTCTGCTCACGTACCAGTTTGCCATGGAAAAGTCTGACAAGACAGACGAGTGGAGGAAAGAAGAAGTTTGAAGTCCAGTTCCTGGTATTTCCAGGTCATTTTGCCCAGGCACATGGATCCTTAAAACCATTGGAAATAGTTGCATGCCCAGTTGGAAAGGACCAGGCTGGGCCAGTGGGCTTCGCTTGCCCCTGTCTGCCTGTCCGTCCCTGAATCGCCATGGGGGACCGGTGAGTCATTGTTGACACACTGTGCCTTGCATGGGCATCTCCCCTATGACTCACTCTCCAGTGAGTGTACTGTTGATTTAGCAGGAGGGTCTCCAAAAAGCTCAGGCACTGGACCATGTCGTGACCGTGACCGAGGAGACTGCCACAGGATAAGAAAGGGATTTTCTGAATCTCAACTCCCTCAACAAAGATGACCATGCAATATAGCATTTTTCTCTGTCAACAAACTTGTCAGTTTGGTTTGGCTGTGTTTAGGAAACACCTTTTAATCAGTGGAGATTACTTGGAATGAAGGGTGTCGGGGCCCTCCTTAGGCAAACAATATCTGACCCTCTTTAAAAAGCAAACATCGAGCCTGTGGCATAAGATCGAGGGCCAGGAGGCACACTCACCGCACACTTGACGGTGGTGTCCTGTGGACAGAGGAGGAAGGTCATAGCCGCCATGGAGCCCAAGGTGACCTGCATCCTGGTCATGGTCTTTGCTCTGGCCCTCAGCAGCCTGGCTCAGGGCGAGGCCGGTAAGACATCCCCTTTCCTGCTCTGTGGTGGGCACGCGGGGCAGGGGTCCACCTCTGGGAGTCATGGTATCACAACGTACTTTTAAGCCAAGTGCTGTTTTGTGCCAGGGGCTGTTCTAGACCCTGGAGAGATTCTGGAAAGCAGAACAGGGGGAAGATAGCAGCAGGGTGGAGGGGCCCGTGAAAGCTTTGGGAACTGCAGTGAGAAAGTAGTGGCCTCGGTTGGCATCTCTCTTCAGTACTGATGCTAGAATATTCTGGGGCTCTTAAGTATCACATTTCAAAGACCTATCTTTGATGTTGGGAATAGGAATAGCTCTTCCAAATGCCCAAGCCAAACCCCTGGGGCTGGACCCACTCAAGGTCCACACAGACCTCTAAGAGCCTCTTCTGAGGACGGGCGTCCCGTGGGAACCCCGCTGGTAGGTTCTGTGGGCTCTCCTGGGCCACCTGTTCCGTGGAACCCAGACCGCCTGTCCCATTGGTGCATGTGTCCCATCAGTGCTTAGTCCATGGGTGTCACCAAATGAGAGAATTAAGGAGGGAGGGCACCATTGCTTCCTTTGAACGTGTTTGTGTCTCAAATCCTTTACCTGCAGAACGGGGTCGATCTTCAGCTTTAGAGGTTTGTCAACAAAATTAAGTGTGATGATATTTGGGAAAAGCTACAAAGTGCTAAATAAACGTTGCTTATTATTGGTAGATACACTTTTAAAGGGAGAGGGCTGGAGAAGAACTTTCCAAAGGTTTCAAAATGAGGATTCCGATAGCGGCTTGAAGGGATGTAAAAGGATGGGTCCCATGTATCTCTGGACACGTTCCAAGGAACTCACATGTCAGGAACAGCGGACCAGGCATGTGAGGAGGGGATGGGGGGAGGAAGACCCCACAGCCTAAGGCAAGGAGGAGGGAGGGGGTTTGGACCTGAAAGGACGTATGCTCTGCTTGGAGCACCCATTGCCTCGTCCTCACCTGGTCAGCCGCCTCTGACAGGAAGCCCTCCTTGCTTTGTTCAGCCTGTTGTCACTCTCCCCTCTTGGGCCTGCCCATGGCTGGTTGCACTGTGCCGTTTTGTACCTTTACTCAGCTTCCGCCTCCGTCAGACTGTTAGCTTCTTAACAACAACATCTCAATTTTTAATTTCTGGGTCCCTATCACCCAGCACAGGGCCTGGCATGAACTTGATCCCTGAGGGGATAAATAGATCCCTGTCTATTTCTGCTGCGCTGGCTCCTGTTCCTAGCACCCACAAGTGGTGCTCCACAGATATTTATTGATTGAGTGAATAAAGTTTAATAATTGTTGAAATGAGTAGATTATCTAGGTAGGTGAAAAGTTTACAAATCCCAGGCACCTTGCACTTTCCCAGAGTTTCAGTGTGTTCGCATCAGGAAATGAGGACAGGGTCTCCTCTTGGAAGGGGGGCCCTGGGTCTACATCAGCTGCTCCGCTGGCTGCTGATTTAATTGGGGAAAGGAAGTGAGCTTCAGTGCGGGTAATAACAGGGAGGGATTCAGCCCGCCACTTACCTTCACCTCTTGGTCCATATACTTTCAGAGACATGTCAGATGGAACCCCATCGAAGGGTAAATTGTGGTCACCCCAGTATCACATCTACGGAGTGCAAAAGTAAAGGCTGCTGCTTTGATAACAGCATCTATGGAATCCCCTGGTGTTTCCATCCTGTGGCCGTTGAACCCCCAGAAGGTGAGCCCATGACAGCACTGTGGGGTCTGAAGATGCAGAATTAGTGAGAAAAAAAACTCCACATGGGACCACGGGACCCTGCTCCGAATTGCCTTCTGCATTTTTACCCAGAGTAATGGCCAAGGGGTGACTAGAAAGAAGTGGCTTTGCCTAAATCAGTCTGAATCCAGGGCTGGGGGATGGAAACACAGGGGTGAAAGACCCATTGGGTGAGGCACCCTATTTTTTTTCTGGCTTTTCTTCACATCTCTTAACTACAGATCTGTGGAGAATTGTCCTTGGTAACGCTTCATTGCTTGCTTAGGGGTGGGGAGTGGGAAGAATGACAAAATATAAAGACAATCTTTGTTTTCTAAAGAATGTTCCCAGGGGGCTTCCCTGGTGGCGCAGTGGTTGAGAGTCCGCCTGCCAATGCAGGGGACGCGGGTTCGTGCCCCGGTCCGGGAAGATCCCACATGCCGCGGAGCGGCTGGGCCCGTGAGCCATGGCCGCTGAGCCTGCGCGTCCGGAGCCTGTGCTCCTCGACGGGAGAGGCCACAACAGTGAGAGGCCCGCGTATCGTAAAAAACAACAAAAAAAGAATGTTCCCGGTCACGCTTTTAAGCAAATTCTCTGTAATTATTTAAAACTGAAAGAAAATACTTATTCTTGGTAACACATCTCTTCTTCCCCACACTTCACCTTTGCAGGGGAGTGTCAGTTTTAGACGCTTTTCCGGTGGGGATGGCATCAGCCCGGCGCCGGGGTCTTAACTCCATCTCTGGCCGGATGTTTCGGGTCCTCTGAGCCTGAACTCACTGCCTGGATTGACTGCTCTGATTCCTCGGACCCAAAATCAGCCTAAAAATTAAAAGAGATAAATGTTGCTCTGTGCTGTTACTTCTTTTAAAAAATAGAAAGGACTTTCCCTTTGAGAGAGGAATGTGATATTTGCACCTCTGGGTTCTCATCATGGATGACACATTAACTCAGGCTATCTGGGGCCAGATGAGAGCGTGACCTGTGATTGCATTAGGCTCTCTCGATGGATACCAGCCATCGGTGTCCGTGCACAAGGCCATTGGGCTGCAAAGTCTCAGAAGCAGCTCGGAGCCACACCCTTGTCAAATCATGAAAACAGGCACCAAACCTTACTCACATTCTTTATGTATTCATGGTGGTAATAAAAATTGCCTGGCAATTTCTTCACTTCCCCCAGATGGAAACTGACTTAGGAGATCAAATCCATTGCAAAGCGTCTGCAAGTGTTAATAATAAAAACAATTGCAGAGGACGGCGCGGGTTGACGTCTTGAGGAAACACCCACCCGCCTGGCCCCCCACTCTTGAGCTCCAAGCTGGAAAATAGAACAAAATGGGGGGTGGGGTGGGAGATGCGGAGGCCACGGTGCCCCCTTATCACCGACACAGGCAAGACGGAAGGGAGCCAGTCGGACCTGTCTGGACCTGGGCAGATGCCTCACCCTGGCAGGCAGTGCTGGACTGAGCAGCCTCAAGTGCCCCCGGGGCAGTCAGCCCTGCTCCAGGGAGCTCAGCTCAGCCAGCCGTGCTCCTGGACGCCTCCTCCCAGAGCTTGTCTCTGGGGTCCCAGGAGCCCCGCACTCCCACCCTCCCCAGCCACCTGGTCCCCAGAAGGAGGTACCGTCTTCTGCGCGACCAGTTTTCCTCCCAATTTTCCAGCAGATCCATCACCCACCTGCAACCCTTGGCCACCAGGACAAGTAAGTACAGAGGCCCCGGGGGCCAGGAGATACACGGCACGTGTGGAAACATCAGGATGGGGACCCCAGCACACGCACACAGCAGCATACGTGTGTGTGCAATAGTATATGTGTCACGCGTGTGCCGTGACCTTCGCGGGAGAATGTGCAGAGAAACGTTGGCTTCTCTTTTTTTTTAAATCTGAAGCATATCTGAACTTTCTTACAATCTTCACCTGTTAGTGAGAGGTAAAAATAAACTACCTGTGTTTACTCCGGCCCCTCTGGAAATGCAGTGTGTGACGGTACTTTGTGCAGCATCTGCAGGTAGTAGTCGCCAGTCTCTCTGAACCCTCCCTCTCCCACTTTCCTGCCCCTCCTTAGAGCTGGGTGGACAGAGGGGACCAAGCCCCCACGGCTGTGGAGCAAGGGAGTCCTTGGGTCTACGTCATGCCCTTTGGGTTGCCACTGGCCTGTCTGGGGGCCTGGGCTGGAGATTTTTCTGGGGTCCAGCTTGTCGCGTCCCTTCTACCTTCTCCCCACTCTCCCCAGTGCCAGAGAGGAGGGCTTTCCCCCGTGACAAATCAGGCCTGTGTCCCAGTTCCCAACATCCATTCCTTCCCTTCTTTCTTCCCTGACTTCCACTCTATAAAGAATGGAAAAAGTACCCACTTTCCCAGCCTCCCTTTCAATTAGAGGTAGGGCTCCACTCTGGCCCATGAGGCAGGAGCAGGCATCTACTTGAAGGCTCTGGGGAAAGGCTTTTACTGCTTGGTGAGAGGAGAGCGCCCTCTAGCGGTCCTGGACGGCCCTTGCAGCCTGCCTTTGTGCTGTGTGGTGTGAGGGTGTGATGTGGTGCTTCAGGCAGTCATCCTATGATAATGCGGAAAAGTCAGAGAACTAGAGCCTTGATATCCCTCAGCTGCTGATGTGTCCCAGCATCACCCACCTCCAGACTTCATGTTAAGTAAACCCAAATATCCTTATGGGTTAAACCTCTGCCGGTTGAGTTTTCTGTATCTTCCAAGACTTTACCAAGGCCTGTATCTTCCTTGTACCTGAGAGGGGTGAGTCTACATCCCAGCTACCACGGGCAGGGACAAGCTCTCAGCCAAAGTAAAAGTCCTCAGGGTGAGTCCTCCAGGCTGGGCCCTTCATCTGTTAAAGGACAGTGGCCAATCTGTCCCCTCTACCGCACCTAGTGTTTCACTAACTTCTCACAGAGCCATCCACCCGCCTCAGGCTCTCGGGAGGAATTTTGGGCTCAGAATCAGGAGTGATCAGGGGCAAAGGGAGGTGCATGTGGGGAGGATTAAAAGGCATTTCTTTAGGTTTTCGAAACAAACTCCGTTACAAATGTGATCTTACCCTTATCTTCATCCCCATTTGGTAAGCCAAGAAATGTTTAGTAACTCGCCCAACTGAGCAGACACACAGATCAGACCGGACTGCCCTGAACCAGAGAGCCTCTAGAATCAAGGTTTACTAATAATTTCAAGGATGCAATCAAGAGAAAGCCAAGAATGGGATCTGGGGCACGAGGGCCATACCCACGCTGCCCCTTTGTGTCACATGTACTCCCTGGCTGAGAGGTGAACTTGGTCTCCTGGGGGTTCCTGCAGCAGCGGGCTGAACTGGGCATTCTCCGCCTTTTACTGGGCAGAGAGCGTGCAGACTATGCCACTTTTCAGGGAGCTGTGATGCACAGAGTGGGGTTTCTTTTTTTCTTTTTTTTTTTTTTAACATCTTTACTGGGATATAATTGCTTTACGATGGTGTGTTAGTTTCTACTTTATAACAAAGTGATTCAGTTATACATATACTTATGTTCCCATACCTCTTTCCTCTTGCGTCTCGCTCCCCCCCACCCTCCCTATCCCACCCCTCTAGGTGGTCACAAAGCCCCCACAGCTCACCCTTCCCCCTCCCCATATCCTCAAGTCCGTTCTCCAGTAGGTCTGTGTCTTTATTCCTGTCTTACCCCTAGGTTTCTTGACTGTAAGTACTCCTGTGGCTGACAGGCACCAGGCTGTGGGGCGGAGGTGCCTGGAGGTGACAGGCAGGTGACAGGAGGCCAGGTGGGTCCCCTGCCTTCCTTCTGTTTCTCTGGATTCCTGCCCCCTGAGGGAGTGAATGGATGGAGAACGAGCAGCTTCAAAACCCTTCCCCCTCCCCCCACGTTACAGGGAAAGAAATCTGCGGTCCACGATGGCTCGGCCACCTCCCCTGGTGTTTACCCGCGTGGATGCGTGATCCTACGGCTCCACCGTCTGGACACCAGGCCTCTCGGGCTCACCCGCACGGGGACGAGAACACGGGGGACTCCTGCAGGGGCGTCCAGTCCAGCACCCCGCACGGGTGGGAAAGGGATTTGACTTGGCCTCGGCCACGCTGTGATTCCTGAGAATCACAAAATCCCTAGGAATTCCGACAGTGGAGGCAACTGAGGGCAGAGGGGGAGGCGCCCAGGCAGCGTGCGGGGTGACCTGTCAGAACAGATGCTGGTGGAAACGCTCTGGGAAGCCGGGTGGCCTCAGAGGGCAGTCAAGCCCGTGTCCGCCCGTGCTGTCTGGCCTCAGCCGCCCAGGACATCCCAGTGGGTCCCAGCGCTCAGTGAGGCTGTGGAGGGAGAGAGGTGAGAGCCGGGGTGTTGCGTCCTCCCCGTGTTCAGATCCAGGATGGGGGAGACGGCAGGGGAGTGGGTGGGGGACAGAACAGGGCGGTAAAGAAGTCCCCCACCACCCACGGGGGCAGACCTGCCCCTATGGCCGCCTCCCCGTCACGCTCTCGCATCACCTGCTCCTCCCCGTCATGCGCCCCCATGAAGGTGATTGGTTGGTGACCCCTCCTGGGGAGGGAAATCTGGGCTTCCCAGGAGCCTGGACCACCTCCCTGCCCCGCGCTTCACTATAGCCAGGAGTCCATGGCCAGGGGAGCAGAACAGATGGCAGGGCTTAGGAGCAAAGGGCGCCTTGTCATGGCCAGTGCAGAGGTCTTGAAGCATCCAGAAGGTGGTGGAAAAAAGGCAGAGGCTGTGGGATAAAGTGCCTCAATAAGAACAGCTCTGCTGATAAGGCACAAGGAGCCTTTAGCAGTTTGGGGACCATGTCACACGCATGCACACACACACACACACACACACACACACACACACATGCAGACACACATACACACAGCTCTTAAAGGGCCCACGCCGCTCCCTCCCCCCAACCTTGGAAACCAGGCTGAGGGAGGCTATTTGGGGGTGAGCTCTCTTGCACCTCAAGACCATTGGATTTCTGCCAGAGGAGGGAGAGCCCCCCTTATACTTTCTACATCTGAATATGTAGCTTGTTAGTGGAAAGTTTTATGTTTTCTACCTTTGTTTTTAGAGACAGGCCTTCAACTTGAGAATGACGCAACGGAGTGATGTGTCAGTTTAGAGTTTTCTTGGTTTTCACACAGGTGGAGCTACAAGGCTAACTGGCCAGTCAACACGGCTGTCTAACGCCCTGCGTACTACCCTTTCCCTCCAGCCTGGAAACCACCAACGCGGGAATTTTTCTAGAACTTTCCATGTCCTTGAAGAGCTTCAGACAAAAGTTCAGGAAGTTTCTCCTGGGAGAGATTCGTATTTTGAGAGGAAGTCAGGGGTCTTTTGGTGGACACAACTGGTGTGGGAGGGAGTCACGCCTGTATCAGCCCTGGAGAGAATGGGTAACAAATGCGTAACAGAGGAGCCCAAGTGAGCACAGCTCTCCACGCGGCCTGAGGGGCTGGGCGAGGACAGGTGGATGTGCAGAGAGGGGCCCAAGGGAGAGGGAGCGAGTCCCGACCCCGAGGCTGGCAGTGCTGTCACCCTGGTGTCCCAGTGACACCTGAAGCCATGTGACACACCCTCCCCTTTCTTCATCAGCTTGCGCTGGTATCTTCGTCAGACCGGACGGCTTACAGAAACAACTGACGTTTATTCTCTCAGTTCTAGAGGCTGGAAGTCCAAGACTGAGGTGTGGGCAGGGCTGATTTCTCCCGAGGCCTCTCCCCTTGGTGTGCAGAAGAGGCCGTCTTCCGTGTTCTCTGTGTGTGCCCTAATCTCCTCTTAGACGGACACCAGTCATATTGGATTAAGGCCCACCCTACTGGCTTCATTTTAACTTAATTACTTTTAGAGACTTCATCTCCAGATAAGGTCACATTATGAGGTCCTGGAGAATAGGACTTCCACATGTGAATTTGGAGGAGACATTTTAGCCCATAACAGCTGGTGTCTCTTACCTGCAACCAAGGAACCCTAATAAATGCAAATTCCCAAAGGGCAGGGGTCACAACTGTTTGTTGCTGAGACTAGTCACTTCTGCTCTAGGTGGTAAGAAAACAAAAGGAACACATGAGACTGAGAATGTGTCAAATGCAGACAGTGAGCAAACCCAGAGACTGTGAGACATAGGGGACATTCACACTGTGTGTTAAGGGCAGACAGGGAGTGAGTGGGTCACCTGTAGGGTGTGTTATGTGACAAAGAGGATGGGACAGGCAGAATGTTATCACAGGTGGGACAGGATGGAGGATCCATAGGAATCAGACTGCACATCTCCAGCCTGGCCGCTCCGTCATCTTTAAACAGGCCCCCATTGGTGACCCTGGTCACGGTCCAATTCAGGTTCCACATGTCATCCCAGACTAACAGCGTGGCTGCTCTGTGGGTCACTGTGGGCTGCAGTTGGGCCAGCGCTGCTTTCCCTGACTCTCCCCAGTAAAGCCTGAGTGTGTGGTGGCCCTTCCCATGTCCTGGCCCCTGTTCACACCCCGGTTCTGGCCCTTGTCACCATGCATTGATGGAAAGGCCGAGAGAGGACCAGGACACATGAGCATCTCATGACCCAGGATCCAGGTGTGTGGTCCTTCCACCCACTTGCACCCCATGCAGAATGCAAACCTGCCACTTCTGCCCCTCACTTTTCATCGTGTGTTGGAGATAGATTTCCTAAACCCCGTGGCTCAAGCACCTTAATTGGATCTGTGAGCCTTTCCACTCTGCAGCTGGCCGTGTACTTGGAGGTTATCGTTATTTCTAGATAACTGCCAACACAACAATAGGCTTCTATTCAGAACATGTTGAACTAAGGACCAGGCCAGGAACCAACTCTTGAAGCCGAGTTGTGGTTTCAGATCCTATTCGTAGGATATTGTTAGCTTAAGAAAACTCCCTTGTGTTTATTTGTGAGTGTGGGCAGAGACAGCTTATGGAAATATTCAGTGCTTGTGAGCCCGACAGGAAACATCAGCTAAGAAGAGACACATACCTGGTAAATACCAGCATAGGAATGTACTGGCAGGTATCAAACAGTCACCCATTTAAAGGTCAGAGCTGTCACATTATAGTTAGTTCCAGAAAGATAACTAGTATTATTTTAAAGGTATTTCTTAATTGTTCTTCTCAGCTCTTGACATTGCCCTGAGCCGGACATTTTGGGGGTAGCAAACAGATTAAATTAGGCAAAGCCATACATACTCACATATATATGTGGTACAGTGAGGTTCATTGAACCTAAAAGTAGGGAACATCTATTCTAAAGACAAACATGGATGGGATTTTTATATTTAATCTTATCTGGTTCATCAGTGTTGAGAACTCAGAAGGGCTGAGAGTTTACCCTACTTGCAAGCGAATAGCTTCATGGTTGCTGGCCGAGGACAGGAGACTCCTGGTTCAGAGATAAAGGACCTTAGTACTCAACACATAGCAAGCAGTGTAAGCAGCAGCGTGCTTGTCTTGGCTCCCTTTGCCCCCAAGTCCTTCAGGGGTGGCACAGATGACCTCAGATGGATACCAGCACACACAGTGGACTGCCTTCCAGGAGAGAAACACTGACCTCTCAAGGGGTTTAAATCTTTCAAGGGGCAGTAAGCTTGCCTGCCCTCTGCCGCCTGCTTATCTGCCTTCCAAGGTTGTTTGCCACACAAGTATCCTGCCACACAGGGCCACACGGGGGTTGCACTCAGGAACCCAGTGAACAGCCAGGGGCTGTGGAAGGAGCTGTGTAGTATCAAGTGGGCGAGGTGCTCCCTGGTTCCTGCAGGAGGATGAGATTGGCTTGATTGAATAGTTCTGCTGGCTGGCAGGGAAGTGAGGTCCACTCCTCAGGGATAAGCAGGAACTGTGCCCAGTCCCTAGATAAGGAGGTTGTTTGGCTAAGGGGCCTTATCTGTGGGAGCTGAGTAGGGAGGAGAATTTGTGGTTAGGCCACTCATGGCCTCTCAATTGCCACATGTCAAGGCATCTTGATATCATTAACATTCAACTGTAATTTTAGGTCCTAAGCTATCGGGACAGTTAGTGTCTCATTCACAAGACATGCAAGAACGTGAGAGACTCGCGGAGAATTGTCTCCTGAAAATCAGTATATTAAATATACCATTTCCAAGACCAGATTACAGAAGGGGAAAAGAGCACTGAGGCACATTTCTGTAACATTTCATTTATAAATACACATATTTACCACCTTGTTTTTAAAATTTGGTTTTTAGAGAGTTGTAGCACTAAAATACAGGGATAGGCAGATTTTTTTTTTTTTTCTTAAAAGGCCAGAGAGTAAATATTTTAGGTTTTCTGGGCCGTACAGTCTCTGCCACAGGTAATCAACTCTGCAATCATAGCTAGAAAGTGGCCATAGACAACGTGTGAATGAATGGGTATGGCTGTGTTTTTAATAAAGTTTTATTTAAACAGGCAACAAGCTCACGTGCCATAGTTTGCCAACTCCTATATCATTTTTCCTTCACTTGTGGTGAGTTTCAAGACTGGCCAGCTCCCACTCAGATACAAAAGGGGTACAAAAGAGACATTGTGAAGGAATGTAAATCTTGGTTAAAGTCCCTCAGAGTAGGACAAGGAGGAATTCCATTGTACAATACATTGAAAAATGCTAAGGTTTATGTCCGTCCAATTATGTCCCCCGAATATAACCCATCAAGACATCTCTACTCCTTCCTAAACTCTGTACCAAATTCTCATCAGCATTGGCTCATCTGTTTATGTCTCCTCCCAGCTTTGGCCATCTTCTTTATTACGTAGCTAAATTAAGTCCTGGGTTTTAGAAGAGTCTATTATTATTATTTTTGTCTGCATTGGGCCTTTGTTGCTGTGTGCCAGCTTTCTCTAGTTGCGGTGAGCGGGGGCTACTCTTCGTTGCAGCGGGAGTCTTCTCATTGCAGTGGCTTCTCTTGTTGCAGAGCATGGGCTCTAGGCACGTGGGCTTCAGTAATTGTGGCACACGGGCTCAGTAGTTGTGGCTTGTGGGCTCTAGAGCGCAGGCTCAGTAGTTGTGGTGCACGGGCCTAGTTGCTCCACAGCATGTAGGATCTTCCCAGACCAGGGCTCGAACCCGTGTCACCTGCATTGGCAGGCAGATTCTTAACCACTGTGCCACCAGGGAAGTCCCATAGAAGAGTCTATTATTTACCCATTCTATTGATCAGCACAGCCAAACTCCAGAAACCTGGAATGCTGGGGAGGGAAATTGAATTTGCATGTTTTTCAGCCCCACCTTCTATATTTAGGAACACTGTACATGCAAATGTTAGTAATAAAAATTTACTTTTTCCCCTGATGACAGTGTAAAAATGAAATATTATCCTAGTCAGTATCCGAGTGAGGGTTCACCAGGCATGTGAGGCCTTGGAGATCATTTGATAAACTCTCATTCCAGCTCTCATTTCACACAGGAGGAAATTAATCCAGAGATGAGAAGCGGTTTGCCTTACTTATTTGCATGTATCCAGGCCTAGGTATTATTTTATGAATTCCATAAGGAAATTTGGGCAAATGGGTGACATTAGGAGGCAGACTCCTCTTCCTCACCTTCTGGGTGTCACTTAACCATTTTTCCACCCCACACCGCCTCACTAAGTAGGTCTAGTTTGTGCAGATGCTGGCTTTGGTTCTAGGGATTCAAAATAAAGGAGGCATAGGTCCAGTTCTGGATCCACCCTTACACTTACTTTCTGTGTTGTTTGGGGAAACTATTTTTCCGTATACACTATAAAATGGGGGTGATAGGTTTAGCTCTTCATTTGGATTGTTGTAAGAATTAAATGAGATATAGCACATGAAATCCTTAGAATATCACCTGGGACAAAGTTGGTCTGTAGATTTAGCTGCTACCGTTGGTACAATTAATAAAGGAACCAGAAATATAAAACTCCACTTAAAACGCAGGTGTGGCTAAGTGTTGTGAATCAGGTGAACAAAGGATGCTTGGGGGAGGGGTGAAGGGCCCTGTCTTCTCTCAGGGGAAGTGAAGGAGGCCTTCCTGGAAGAAGTGGCTCCTGAGTCAAGAGCTGAAGGATGCACAGGAGTTAGCAAGGCAAAGAGTGGAGGAAGAGCATTGCAGAGAGAGGAGGACATGCAAACAAAGTGTCAGAGGTCAGGGTGTGTCTAGAGGGCAAGAGGCTTATGTTATGAAGGAGACCTGGCAATAGAAGAGTGCGGGGCTGGGGGGAGAGGGTATGTGGGGACCAGTTCATAAGAAGTCTTGCTTTTCATGCTCAGGAAACTCATACTCAGGTTTTACGCTTCAGGCTGGGAGGTGTGAGGGAGTGCCAGGGGAGTGACATGTACTGATTGTCACTTTATAAAGGTAATTAAGGCACCAGACTTTTGTCTAGATGAGGACAAAACTCTGGCTGAGAGATTATTTAGGAAACAGTTGTAGCAAACCAAGGGAGAAATCATGAGACTAGACTGGGCTGTAAACACAAATGCTGACAGAGGCCCAAACTCTGCCATAACTGAATAAATCCAGCCAGGTGGGAAGTGGTGGCAGCAACGTGGAGAAATCATGCCCTGCATCAAGGGACAACCACAGCTTCAGCCTGAAGAACCAATTTTAGATTCCTTGGAGGAGAGGTTGGCAAGTGACAGATTCTTACAGCCTTTGTTTGTCTAAAAAAGTATTTTGAAATCTCTGTACCTTCTGCTCAATTCTGCTGTGAATCTAGACTTGCTCTAAAAAATAAAATAAGGACATTTTCCGTGAGTATAGAATTCTGACTTGACAGATCTTCTCCTTTAGCACTTTAATATCATTGTTCCATTGCCTTCCAGATTGCATGGTTTCAGATGAGAGGTCACTTGTCATTCTTTTTTTTCCAATACAATATTTTTAATAACTTTCTTATAATATCAATTGTTCTAAAATATACTTTAAGTATGTTTCCATCCAAACCTTGAGCTGACATTTAAAAAAAAAATTTTAATTTAATTTATTTTTTTATACAGCAGGTTCTTAGTAGTCATCCATTTTATACACATCAGTGTATATGTGTCAATCCCAATCTCCCAATTCATCCCACCACCCCCACTTTGCCCCCTTGGTGTCCATACGTTTGTTCTCTACATTTGTGTCTCAATTTCTGCCCTGCAAACCGGTTCATCTGTACCATTTTTCTAGGTTCCACATATATGCGTTAATAGGCGATATTTGTTTTTCTCTTTCTGACTTACTTCACTCTGTATGACAGTCTCTAGATCCATCTACGTCTCTACAAATAACTCAATTTCGTTTCTTTTTATGGCTGAGTAATATTCCATTGTATATATGAACCACATCTTCTTTATCCATTCGTCTGTTGATGGGCATTTAGGTTGCTTCCGTGACCTGGCTATTGTAAATAGTGCTGCAATGAACATTGGGGTGCATGTGTCTTTTTCAATTTTGATTTTCTCTGGGTGTATGCCCAGTAGTGGGATTGCTGGGTCATATGGTAATTCTATTTTTAGTTTTTTAAGGAACCGCCATACTGTTCTCCACAGTGGCTGTATCAATCTACATTCTCACCAACAGTGCAAGAGTGTTCCTTTTTCTCCACGCCCTCTCCAGCATTTGTTCCTTGTAGATTTTCTGATGATGCCCATTCCAACTGGTGTGAGGTGGTACCTCACTGTAGTTTTGATTTGCATTTCCCTAATAATTAGTGATGTTGAGCAGCTTTTCATGTGCTTCTTGGCTATCTGTATGTTTTCTTTGGAGAAATGTCTGTTTAGGTCTTCTGCCCATTTTTGGACTGGGTTGTTTGTTTTTTTAATATTGAGCTGCACGAGCTATTTATATATTTTGGAGATTAATCCTTTGTCTGTTGATTCATTTGCAAATATTTTCTCCCATTCTGAGGGTTGTCTTTTCGTCTTGTTTATGGTTTTCTTTGCTGTACAAAAGCTTTTAAGTTTCATTAGGTCTCATTTGTTTATTTTTGTTTTTATTTCCATTACTCTAGGAGGTGGATCAAAAAAGATTTTGCTGTGATTTATGTCAAAGAGTGTTCTTCCTGTGTTTTCCTCTAAGAGTTTTATAGTGTCTGGCCTTCATTTAGGTCTTTAATCCATTTTGAGTTTATTTTTGTGTAGGGTGTTAGGGAGTGTTCTAATTTCATTCTTTCACATGTAGCTGTCCAGTTTTCCCAGCACCACTTACTGAAGAGACTGTCTTTTCTCCATTGTATATCCTTGCCTCCTTTGTCATAGATTAGTTGGCCATAGGTGCATGGGTTTATCTCTGGGCTTTCTATCCTGTTACATTGATCTGTATTTCTGATTTTGTGCCAGTACCATATTGTCTTGATTACTGTCGCTTCGTAGTGTAGTCTGAAGTCAGGGAGTATGATTCCTCCACCTCTGTGTTTTTCCTTCAAGACCACTTTGGCTATTCGGGGTCTTTTGTATCTCCATACACATTTTAAGATTTTTTGCTCTAGTTCTATAAAAAATGCCATTGGTAATTTGATAGGGATTGCATTGAATCTGTAGATTGCTTTGGGTAGTAGAGTCATTTTCACAATATTGATTCTTCCAATCCAAGAACATGGTATATCTCTCCATCTGTTTGTATCATCTTTAATTTCTTTCATCAGTGTCTTATAGTTTTGTGCATACAGGTCTTTTGTGTCCCTCGGTAGGTTTATTCCTAGGTATTTTATTCTTTTTGTTGCAATGGTAAATGGGAGCATTTCCTTAATTTCTCTTTCAGATTTTTCATCATTAGTGTATAGGAATGCAAGTGATTTCTGTGTATTTTGTATCCTGCAACTTTACCAGACTCATCGATTAGCTCTAGTAGTTTTCTGGTGGCATCTTTAGGATTCTCTATGTATAGTATCATGTCACCTGCAAACAGTAACAGTTTTAATTCTTCTTTTCCAGTTTGTATTCCTTTTATTTCTTTTTCTTCTCTGATTGCTGTGGCTAGGACTTCCAAAACTATGTTGAATAATCGTGGCAAGAATGGACCTCCTTGTCTTGTTCCTGATCTTGGCGGAAATGATTTCAGTTTTTCACCATTGAGAACGATGTTTGCTGTGGGTTGGTCATATATGGCCTTTATTATGTTGAGGTAAATTCCCTATATGTCTACTTTCTGAAGAGGTTTTATCATAAATGAGTGATGAATTTTGTCAAAAGCTTTTTCTGCATCTATTGAGATGATCATATGGTTTTTATTCTTCAATTTGTTAATGTGGTGTATCACATGGAATGATTTGCATATACTGAAGATTCCTTGCATATGTGGGATAAATCCCACTTGATCATGGTGTATGATGCTTTTAATGTGCTGTTGGATTCTGTCTGCTAGTATTTTGTTGAGGATTTTTACATTGATAATCATCAGTGATATTGGTCTGTAATTTTTTTTTTGTAGTATCTTTGATTCTGGTATCAGGAAGATGGTGGCCTCATAGAATGAGTTTGGGAGGGTTCCTTCCTCTGCAATTTTTTGGAAGAGTTTGAGAAGGATAGGTGTTAGCTCTTCTCTAAATGTTTGATAGAATTCGCCTGTGAAGCCATCTGGTCCTAGGCTTTTGTTTTTTGGAAGATTTTGTTTGTTTGTTTGTTTTCTGGAAGATTTTTAATCACAGTTTCAATTTCAGTGCTTGTGATTGGTCTGTTCATGTTTTCTGTTTCTTCCTGGTTCATTCTTTGAAGGCTATACCTTTCTAAAAATTTGTCCACTTCTTCCAGGTTGTCCATTTTATTGGCATAGAGTTGCTTGTAGTAGTCTCTTTGGATGCTTTGTATTTCTGCGGTGTCTGTTGTAACTTCTCCTTTTTCATTTCTAATTTTATTGATTTGAGTCCTCTCCCTCTTTTTCTTGATGAGTCTGGCTAATGGTTTATCAATGTTGTTTATCTTCTCAAAGAACCAGTGTTTAGTTTGATTGATCTTTGCTATTGTTTTCTCTGTTTCTATTTCATTTATTTCTGCTCTGATCTTTATGATTTCTTTCCTTCTGCTAACTTTGGGTTTCGTTTGTTCTTCTTTCTCTAGTACCTTTAGGTTTAAGGTTAGATTGTTTACTTGAGATTTTTCTTGTTTCTTGAGGTAGGCTTGTATAGCTATAAGCTTGCCTCTTAGTACTGCTTTTGCTGCATCGCATAGGTTTTGAATTGTCTGGTTTTCATTATCATTTGTCTCTAGGTATTTTTTGATTTCCTCTTTGGTTCCTTCAGTGATCTCTTGGTTATTTAATAACGTATTGTTTAGCCTCCATGTGTTTGTGTTTTTTACATTTTTTCCCTGCTATTGATTTCTAATCTCATAGCGTTGTGGTCAGAAAAGATGCTTGATATGATTTCAAATTTCTTAAATTTACTGAGGCTTGATTTGTGACCCAAGATGTGATCTATCCTGGAGAATGTTCCTTGTGCACTCGAGAAGAAAGTGGAATCTACTGTTTATGGATGGAATGTCGTATAGATATCAATTAAATCTACCTGGTCTATTGTGTCATTTAAAGCTTGTGTTTCCTTATTAATTTTCTGTTTGGCTGATCTGTCCATTGGTGTAAGTGAGGTGTTAAAGTCCCCCACTATTATTGTGTTACTGTCAGCTTCCTCTTTTATAGCTGTTAGCAGTTGCCTTATGTATTGAGGTGCTCCTCTGTTGGGTGCATATATAATTGCTATATCTTCTTCTTGGATTGATCCCTTGATCATTATTTAGTGTCTGTCCTTGTCTCTTGTAACATTCTTTATTTTAAAGTCTATTTTATCTGATATGAGAATTGCTACTCCAGCCTTCTTTTGATTTCCATTTGCATGGAATATCTTTTTCCATCCCTTCACTTTCAGTCTGTATGTGTCCCTAGGTCTGAAGTGGGTCTCTTGTAGATAGCATATACATGGGTCTTGTTTTTGTATCCATTCAGCAAGCCTGTGTCTTTTGGTTGAAGCATTTAATCTATTCATGTTTAAGGTAATTATCGATATGTATGTCCCTATGACCATTTTCTTAATTGTTTTGGGTTTGTTTTTGTAGGTCCTTTTCTTCTCTTGTGTTTCCCACTTAGAGAAGTTCCTTTAGCATTTGTTGTGGAGCTGGTTTGGTGGTGCTGAATTCTCTTAGCTTTTGCTTGTCTGTAAAGCTTTTGATTTCTCCATCGAATCTGAATGAGATCTGGGTAGAGTAATCTTGGTTGTAGTTTCTTCCCTTTCATCACTTTAAGTATATCTTGCCACTCCCTTCTGGCTTGTAGAGTTTCTGCTGAGAAATCAGCTGTTAACCTTATGGGAGTTCCCTTCTATGTTATTTGTCATTTTTCCCTTGATGCTTTCTATAATTTTTCTTTGTTTTCAATTTTTGCCAATTTGATTACTATGTGTCTTGGCGTGTTTCTCCTTGGGTTTATCCTGTATGGGACTCACTGTACCTCCTGGACTTGGGTGACTATTTCCTTTCCCATGTTAGGAAAGTTTTCAACTATAATGTCTTCAAATATTTTCTCTGGTCCTTTCTCTCTCTCTTCTCCTTCTGCGACCCCTATAATGCGAATGTTGTTACATTTAATGTTTTCTCAGAGGTCTCTTAGTCTGTCTTCATTTCTTTTCATTATTCTTTTTTCTTTATTCTGTTCTGCAGCAGTGAATTCCACCATTCTGTCTTCTAGGTCACGTGTCCGTTCTTCTGCCTCAGTTGTTCTGCTACTGATTCCTTCTAGTGTAGTTTTTATTTCAGTTATTGTATTGTTCATCTCTGTTTGTTTGTTCTTCAATTCTTCTAGTTCTCTGTTGAACATTTCTTGCATCTTCTCAATCTTTGCCTCTATTCATTTTTCGAGGTCCTGGATCATCTTCACTATCATTATTCTGAATTCTTTTTCTGGAAGGTTGCCTATCTCCACTTCATTTAGTTGTTTTTCTGGGGTTTTATGTTGTTCCTTCATCTGGTATGTAGCTCTCTGCATTTTCATTTTGTCTGTCTTTCTGTGAATGTGGTTTTTGTTTCACAGGATGCCGGATTGTAGTTCTTCTTGCTTCTGCTGTCTGCCCTCTGGTGGATGAGGCTATCTAAGAGACTTGTGTAAATTTCCTGATGGGAGGGACTGGTGGTGGGTAGAGCTGGGTGTTGCTCTGGTTTGCAGAACTCAGTAAAACTTTAATCTGCTTATCTGCTGATGGGTGGGGCTGGGTCCCCTCCTTGTTGGTTGTTTGGCCTGAGGTGACTGAACACTGAAGTCTTCCTGTGCTCTTTGGTGGGGCTATTGACAGACTCTGGGAGGGCTTACACTAAGGAGTAACCAACTTCCCAGAACCCTTCCATTCCCTTGTCCTCACGGTGAGACAGAGCCACCCCCTGCCTCTGCAGGAGACCCTCCCACACTAGCAGGTAGGTCTGGTTCAATCTCCTATGGGATCACTGCTCCTTCCCCTGGGTCCCGATGTGCACACTACTTTGTGTGTGCCCTCCAAGAGTGGCGTCTCTGTTTCCCCCAGTCCTGTCAAATGTCCTGCAGTCAAATCCTGCTAGCCTTCAAAGTCTGATTCTCTAGGAATTCCTCCTCCTGTTGCCAGACCCCCAGGTTTGGAAGCCTGACGTGGGGCTCAGAACCTTCACTGCAGTGGGTTGACTTCTGTGGTATAAATGTTCTCCAGTTTGTGAGTCACCCACCCATCAGTTATGGGATTCGATTTTATTGTGATTGCGCCCCTCGTACCATCTCATTGTGGCTTCTCATTTGTCTTTGGATGTGGGGTATATTTTTTGGGGAGTTCCAGTGTTTTCCTGTCAATGATTGTTTAGCAGTGATTAGCAGTGATTCCAGTGTTCTTGCAAAAGGGAGTGAGAGCACGTCCTTCTACTCTGCCATCTTGAGCCAATCTCCGACTCACTTGTCAGTCTTAATATGCTCCCCTGTAATTCAGTGTGTCTTACTGCCAGTTGCTGTAAAAACATTTTAAAATTACTGATTTTCAACAATTTGATCATGCTGTGCCTTTATGTGGTTTTCTTTATCTTGCTTGGCATTCATTGAGCTTCTGGAGTATATGAGTCTATATTTGTCAGGATATATGAGTTTATATTTGTCAGCAAATTTACAAAAAATATGGCCATTTTTTCAAATCCTTTTTCTTGCCCCAATATTTCTTCCCCTCCTACTGGTACACCAATGACATGCATGTTAGTCTGCTGACACTGTCTCACAGGTCACTGAGGTTCTGTTCCTTTTTATTTCAGCTCTCTTTCTCTCTATGCCCCAGTTTGGAGAGCTTGTACTGCACTGGCTTCAAATAAATCAGCCATTTCTTCTAAAGTATCTAATCTAATTAGAATTTTTCATTTCCCATATTGTAGTTTTCATGCCTAGAATTTCCACCTGGTTCATTTTTAGTTTCCATTTCTCTATGTCGATTTTAAAATGTGCTCCCTTGTTATATTTCTCTTTAAGTACTTGACCATTTTAATGCAGCATCTGCTCTGTTTCTATTCTCTGTGATTCCCAGTGCTTTAGATCCTGTTTCTTCACTCACCTAGAAAGTTTCGAGTTCGTGTTGGACATTATGAATATGCTATGTCACGTGTCTGGATTTTGTTGTCTTCCTTAACCAAATGCTGAGTTTCATTCTGTTAGGCAGTCACTTTACTTACAGATTAACTTGATCTTTTAGGACTTGTTTTAAAGTTTTGTTAGAAGGGGTATGGCTTTACTCTAGAACAAGATCAAGATAACATACTCTTATGGCATGTTATGGACTGAATGTTTGTGCCCCTCCCCCATTCTTATGTGGAAGCCATACCCCTCAATGTGATGCTATTAGGAGGTAGGGGCTTTGGGAGGTAATTAGGGTTGGAAGAGGTCATGAGGATGGATCCCCCACAATGGGGTTCGTGGTCTTAGAGAAAGAGACAGCAGGGAACTTACCCTTTCTCCACCAGGTGAGCACACATTGAGAAGGCCACCATCTGCAAGCCAGGAAGAGAGCCCTCACCAGAACCCTACCCAGCAGGCACCCTGATAATGAATTTCCATCCACCAGAACTGTGAGAAACCAGTGTTGGTTGTTTAACCCATCTCCCTGTGGTATTTCGTTATGGCCACCCAAGCTGACTAAGACATGGCATGGTCATTCTATGTCCCTGCTCAGTGCTCGGACAGCCAACAAGCCTTTCCCCTGTGGCTGGTCAGAGCTCATGTGAATCTGGCTGCTGACAGCCCTGTCTCCTTGGTGTGTGTTCCTTCCTGGGAGCTGTTTCTTCCTGGCCTTGTGTGTGTGGCGGCTTAGCATCTGACTAAACCCCAGGGAGCCCCCAGCCCTGTTTCAGGTGTCCCTCTCCTCCAGCCCCCACCCTGGAAACCCATCACCTTGTGGCCTCTGATTCCACCCTCTGTCCCTCAGCCCCATGAGCCTCTGATGCTCTGTGGCAAGACTGTGTTTCTAGACAGAAAACCAGGTGACCTTGGGCCTCCCCACACTGCTTCCCTTTCTGTCCCACACAGCCTGTTGCTCAGCATCTGTAAACGGTTATTCCACATAAGTTTAGAGTTACTTATGGCAGGAGGAAGTGTCTGGTACCAGTACCTCCATAATAATCAGAAGTAGATTGACATGGGTGACATCTAAGGGGCCCCCCATTTGGCTTCTGTTTCCTGTGAGAACTGATAGGTAACATCACTACAAAGAAGAATTGCAGTCCCACTAGGCACGGGATGGGTCTGAGACTGGGCGCTCCTGTGGCAGCGCCAGCTAGCGCAGCAGGTGGGGTGGGAGGGCCTGGAGATGGTCAACAGATGGGTACACCTGGGGGTGATAAGACAGGGGGGGAGCAGGTGGAGTGGGGACCGTGGGAACCAGGCTGGAGAAGGAGGGGAGGGGGAGACGCAGACGGTACAGTGCTCAGAGGGGAAGCCGAGGGGTTAAGGGACTGGAGGGTTTAGGAGTAACGAGGAAACAGTGGAAGCTTAGACATCCTGAACAGAAAGGACATGTGCATGTCCTCTTTCAGAGGTGGAGTGTGGGTTCTGAGTGTGGTCATGGCGGGGGGTGGCAGAGTGGAGGAGGGATGGGAGTTCCCAGAGATGAGGAGGAAGGAAAAACCTGAGCTCCTGTGGCTTTGGGTGAGATGTCCCTGGAGTGCTGACGCCGCCCAGGATGTCACACATCTTGGTGCGACAGGGGACACAGCGAGCGCGGTGCCAAACCCTTAACAAGGAGCAGGTTGACAGTCAGCCGATGACAGTGGGGCAGAAGCCTTGAAGGCGGTACAGTCACAGCTGCGGTTCCGAGGAGCATGGTGACCCTGGGGCCTGAGCCCACGTGATGGGAGCACAGTCACCCAACACAGCTTAGAGGTTGTGCCGTGCATACGGCTCCACGTTCAGGTGGGTGCCACTCATACTGTAATGTAATGACTTCCCCACAAGTGGAAGTAACTTGTCTTGAAGAAAATGTGCCTTTTTCTAAAAGCACAAAAATACCATGTGGGCGGATGGTGCCCTGGATGGGGGCCTGAGCACCTCCACCTGAGATGCATGCAAGAGGAACATCTCAGGGAAGATGCAGGCTTCCGTTAGGGCCAGAGCAGGTCAGAGACCAAGGGGCTGAGAAGCCGCCTCTTTGGCATGGATCAGGCGGTTTCAGTGGGAATCCCGGAAGGGCCAGGAGGGCGCAGTGGGAAGTCGGGCCAAGGGGGAGGAAGGAGAGAGGAAAGTGGAGGTGAGAGTCGGGGGAAGAGGGAGGACTTGGGGCCCTGTGTCTTGGCGACTAAGAGTGACAGGGACGCAGTGGGGAAAGGTGACTTTCTCAAGGTTTGCAAAGATAGAGTCATGGTGGTTGCTCAGTGGGGGAATAGGCAGGGGTCTGGGGCGGCTGGAGCTGGATCTGGCAGAAGCCCTGAGGACCAGGGTTTCAGATTCCATGCATCTCTGGGTTCCTGGCTGCTCAAGCCGTGCTGGACAGATTGGTGGTTCCTGGAAGTCCCCCAGAGTAGGGAGTTTACGATCCTCTCTTTCCTCCACATTCCTCTTTGTGTGTTGCATGTCTCATCTCCATTTCTCTTTTCTCTCTTTGGGTCCCATCCACAGAGTCTTTTCCCTGGAGCATCTTATCCCGGGCATAGGCTGGCTTACAGGTGCCATCTTTTAGGAAACACAGACAGTTCCCATGGATGAAAAAAATGACACACTTCAGGCTTTGCTGAAACGAACTTGTTACTTCTATACTCATCTGGAGCCGTTCCGTATACCCAGACAGCTTCATTTCCACGAAGAGCAGCCCCCTCCCCAAAACAGAGGCAAGGAGATACAGACAGGGGCTGAGAGAGGGGTCTGCGGCCCTGACGGAGGGTCTCCTGCCTTCCTCGGAGACCCTCCCATTCCTGGAGGAGGGGTCTTCTCTCTGTCCACGGCCGGCCCAGTCATTTCCCCCAGTAGCCTTGGGCCCAATATTTAAAAATTCCTGTGGTAGCCAAGTACTTTATCAGGAGAAATACATGACTTCTCCCTTCCTGGGTGGGACCCTGTGAGTACCCAGCGCCACACGTGCACGTGGCCCGTCTTCCATGTTGGCATCCTGGCACGACCTGGCTCCCTGCCTGGGTCAGGGGAAGCCTGGCTGTGCTCGGGGAGCCCGGAGTCCTGCTCTGTCACCACTTGGCAATTTAGCTAAGCTACCTGAGCTCCTTTTCCTAACAAAGGTTCCAAAGTGTCCATGCCACAGGAAGAGAGGGGATTATCTTGCTTACTGAGCAAACAGAGAGAAGCTTATAAAACAGCCCCCCGCACTGGGGAGCGTGCACTCTTCGGGCGGCCCTGGGATGCAGCCGAGCATGGGCATGGGATCCCGCTGCACCCGGCTCCTGGCTGCGCTCCTTCTGCTGGGGCTGTGTGCCCTGGCGGGGGCCCAGAAACCTGGTAAGCGAGGGCTCAGGTCCTCGAGGGGCCGTGGGGACCATTCGGACCAGCGAGCATGGGGAGGCCTCTAGTGCCCCGAGCGCAGGGAGGGCATGAGAGGTCCTCGTTTTCTGCCCCTCGGGGTGTCTCTGTTCATGTTAGTTTCCCTCAGAGAGAAAACGCAGGTGATGAGTTAACTTGAGAAGGGAAGCAGGTGGGAAGGTGTCCTGAGGTTTGGGATGCTAGCCATACAGCCAGCTACTGTGTGTGTCCCCCCACTTCCCCGCCACTCAGGAAGGACAGCAGGGGGTCACTGGAGGGGGGTGAGACCTCCCAGGAGGACCCCCTTCAGGATCAGTGGGATGGCCTCAGGCTCAGGTGGGCAGGGGCTCCAGGAAAGTCTGGGTGGGAGGCCCACTAAGGGCTTCTAGGGGTCCGGCCTTGCCCACTTTCATCCCGACCTGGGCCTGAGCGCATCTGTCCACCCTATTGCCAGAAGGTTTTTTTTTTTTTTTTGCGGTACGCGGGCCTCTCACTGCTGTGGCCTCTCCCGTTGCGGAGCACAGGCTCCGGACGCGCAGGCCCAGCGGCCGTGGCTCACAGGCCCAGCCGCTCCGCGGCATGTGGGATCCTCCTGGACCAGGGCACGAACCTGCGTCCCCTGCATCGGCAGGCGGACTCTCAACCACTGCGCCACCAGGGAAGCCCCAGAAGGTTTTATTTTTAAACTAAGAAAACCCTTTCAGCTAAGCCCTGTCAGTTCCTCTGAAGGACCCTGGCTGGTTCAAATACGACCAAGATAAGACGGCCTTTCCCAGGGTGGGAGTGGCACTGCTGGGGGGTCCCGGCTGCGCCCGGGGGCTGGGGGCACGTGTTTGGGGGGCTGGCTGAGCAGGGCCTCTCCGCAGGTCCCTGCCAATGCTCACGCGTGAGCGCCAAGAACAGGCTGAACTGCGGCTTCCCGGGCATCTCCAGCGACCAGTGCTCCTCCGCCAGCTGTTGCTTCGACTCCAGCATCCCCGGGGTCCCCTGGTGTTTCAAGCCCCTCCCCAAGCAAGGTAACATCCAGGAGAGCTGGGACCTCCTCCTGTGCCCCGGCTGGCAGCCCAGGACCTGGCTTCTTAGGGCTCCAACACCACCTGGGCCAGCCCCAGGGAAGGGAAAACGTGCCCCGACCCCCGTGTCCACACTGGACCCCAGAGGCCAGCCGTCTGGCCTTTTGGGGAGACTTGTGGGAATCCGTTTGACAGTATTTGAAGAAAACACAGTTCTGAGGCCCCTGTTCGCTGTGGCTCCTGAAGAAGTTTCTAGGAGACGTGAGGCATGAAAATCGGGGCAGTATTAACACAGCTGCAAACAGAGCCCAAACGTTAAGAAATTCACTTAAGTCTTCTTGAGGTACCTTTTGAGCGTGAGTTTTGTGCCTGTGCATATTATCAATTTAGAAAGTCTCCGACTCCAAAGCGTGCACACAAAAAAGTCTGTGTGCGAAGCTGATCCGTGTGTGTAGAACTGAGTACCCCGGCCTCCCGTCCACACCCCCCGAGGCTGCCGGTCAGAGGCTCCCGGGCTCCGGGGGAAACAGGCCCGATGGCTGGCTGTTGGTTGGTTGTAGCCAGGGCTCTCCCAGTAGTGGAAGCATCGCTGGGTTTCAATTCTTTGGTCTAATGCTTTACATCCTTAAAGGGTCCCCACAGGAGGAACGGTGGGCCACCCCGCTTTACAGAGCAATGTCAAGTGCAGGGAGGTGAGACGACTTTCCCTCCAGACCTTCTGACTTTTGGCATCAGGAGGAAGGGGTGCCCACCTGCTGGCGCCCACTCTTAGCCCAGGGGTGACAGTCTCAGAAGCCCCTCGTGCTACCCCGAGCCCGTGAGCCCAGCGGCGCTCCCCTGGGAGGATGGAATGGACGTGTCTGGTTAGCTAGCTGGCCTAACTGAGTCCCCTTGTCGTCCCCAAATCCGGTGGCACACGGCAGAGTCGGAGGAGTGTGTCATGGAGGTCTCGGCACGCAAGAATTGCGGCTACCCGGGCATCAGCCCCAAGGAGTGCGCCTCTAGGAAGTGTTGCTTCTCCGACACCATCCCCCAATTGCCTTTGTGCTTCTTTCCACTCTCCGTGCAAGGTAATGTCCGGCTCCTGGACAAGGATGGTTCTCGAGGGCAGTGGGAGCTGGGGCGGGGGAGGTCCTAGGCTGGGCAGGATGCCTGATGTCATCCCGGCCAGGCCCCTGGACCCAGTGGATGACCAGTTCAGGAAAAAGTGTACTCACGTAGGAAGCCACCTTTATTGTGAACCAGCTCAAAAGGCAATTCCAGAACGTTCTCAACAACGACAGCTTCTTTTGAATAAGTTAAGCCCTCCAGCCTTCCCACTGTGTCTTTTGGATGGTTGCAGAAAGCATCCCTTTCTCAGACGCACCCCCAGGTCCCAGCACAGTTGGGTGGTGTCACTATTTTGGATGCTTTGAATGTCACGTGCTGTGCTGGGCATAGTGAGAGGGACCCAGAGTGAAGCAGACGTGGTCTCTTCTCTTGTGGACCCCGCTGTTCTCTCCCGTGACCACGAGTGACAGGTCCTGCCCCAGTGCCAGTCCCAAGAGAGCCCACCTCCCCTGCCCCACCCCTCAGTTACAGTGTGTCCCTGACACTGATTTTGATAAGATCAAGGAAAGACCGGGTGTTCCAAAAGATGGGAAGAATGCAGATCCTTGAAGGGTGCCTCTTCCCATTTTGAGAAAATCAGTGTGCTCTAAAGAGCATGGCCTTTACTTTCAGAAATTTCCAAGTGATTTTTTTGTGTGACCTAAGGGTCTACCTGGAAAATTACCAGTCATCTGGGGAGAATGGACTCCCAGAGGGCATCTGGCCCCAGAGGACTGTGCCCCCCAGGCAGCTCCTGCTCCAGCAGGGAGGGCTGGACTAAGGGCTATAGTCCCGTGAACCCACGGGGCCTTCTAGCTCAGGCAGCCTGGCTCTCTGACGTGCTCACCAACAATGTCACGTTTAAATTTCTAGACTGTCATTAAGAGGTAGTGGCTTCAGAGAACCCCTCAGGCTCCTTGGATGTCCTGAAACTAAAGAAGAACATGGACCAGCTTATGGTCTCAGATTTCATGTTTCCCGAATTCCTGGGTTTTCTTAACCTGCTTTTTATCCTTTTCAATGGCTTCACATGCAATTTCTTCAAATAAAGAATACACTTAAAATCTGCTAAATTTCATTTTGGCTTCATTGACACAGAGGTGGCAATAGCAGTGTGTGTGTGTGTGTGTGTGTGTGTGTGTGTGTGTGTGAGAGAGAGAGAGAGAGAGAGAGAGAGAGAGAGAGAGAGAGAGAGGGAGAGAGAGAGGTTGAGAGTACGAGTGTGTGTGTAATTTTAAGATTCTTTCATTTGCTAGAAGAGCAAGAATTCATCTAATACATTCAGGCTACTCTGACCGTGAAAAAGTATTGCATGTAAGGAACTTCAGAATCCATGATCCCTTTATAACTCTCGTAGTAAATCACTGTATTAAAAGTCAAATGATTTTACCCCAAAACACATACTAAAAATTATATGCTGCTCTTGGAGCAACATATAATTTCAGATTGCAATTACAAAACTGCTTTGCTTTTACAAATGCATCACAGGCCACTTGCTTTTGAAATTCGTGCCAGGCACCCAAATGCCTCTTCCAAAGGTGAGTCGGGGCTTGTGCCAGATTAGCTCCTATGAGTTCTCCCCTAGGCTTGGGAGCGCACAGCTGCAGCATCCATCGTGTTGCGATTTGAAAGCTGTTCCAAAGAGGGAGTTGACAGCTTCCATCACGCCTTTTATGAAGCGTGTGTGAAAGTCGTTGCGTGAAAGATATTTCAGGCATCTGGGTGAAGGGGTCCTGGCATTCTTCGGCTCAAGGGTGGAAGTGCAGGCGGGTGACCCCAGGCCAGACTTTCTGTGGCCTGTCCCTCCTCCCTAACCCTCCTCCAGCCCGGGGCCTATGGTCAACCTTGAAACCCAGGGCCTCTCCTTCTAGGTGACACTGGCTTTGCATCGAAAGGAGGGAATTTTAAAAAGTGTTTCTTTCAGGAAGGGACTTGGCCTCCCATCCCCTCTCGGGACCCCTATTTTGAGAAGGGGGCCCCATACAGTCTTAGGTCACTATTGTATCTTCATCTTGCTAATAACACACACATAGGCTGCATGAAACAACGGCTCTTGCTGGAACACGGGGTCTGAAACACTCAAGACAAGTGGCCGGTGGAGACAGGCGCGGCCTTAGTGAATCGATTCCTCACCGGGAACCGTGTCCTCACGTGCGGTTCGCCTGTCCCGACTCAGCCCCGCGCTCGGCCCCCGCAGAGCCAAGGCCGGCCCTGGTATTGGCACATTGGGGAAAGGGTCTTTGACACATGAATTCTTCGTACCCACACCCCCGGGGTTGGGAATTGGGCTGTGCTGCTCCCAGAGCGGCCCTGGCTGTCTTGGATTTGGGGTCTGGTGGAAGCTTTTGGTCTCAGGCCTCCTGTTCCAGGGCTGCAGGTGCGGGAGCCCTGGTTCTTTCTCAGGAGTCCTCGCGCACGACCCCAGCCCCACCTCCTCTCATATGTTCTCTCTGACGCATTGACGCCCTCATTTCCCAGCTGGCTCCCGATGGCCCTTCTGATAACTGAGCGCAGACTTTTAGGTTTTGAAGCAATTTCAGTGGCGTTCCCCGGGCGGGGCATCCTTAGGCCATTTAAATCTTTTTGACGTTATTTCCATACCTCCGCTTGCTCCAGCGCCGTTGATTACAGAGAACGGCCTGGCCCCCCAGAGTGGTTCAGACCGTCCCCGTTGCCCTTTTGTAGGTGGCCCATGGGGAGTGTCGTCGTTGCCCCTGGAGCAGCAGCTGGTGACATCTGACCCCCCTCCGTCAGACAACCCACCTTTCTTCCTCCCCCCTCCATCCCCTCTTCTGCTGGGCCTACGCCCTCCAGGGGCTCCCATAGCCCCGCTGGGCTCAGCTGGGACATCGCTGAGGGTGGAGAAGGACGGGCTTGGTGCAGAGGGTCTGGCAGGGGGAGGGGACGGCAGCTCCGCCCCTCACTCCCAGTGTCCTGGTCTCCGGTCTCCGGGGCTTCACCCAGGTCCTTGCCTGGCTGGTTCAGGTAATGAAGGTGCTTTGAGAGGCAGTCACAGGAGAGGGGATGGGCCAGGTCTTTGGGGCGGAAACAACAGCAGACATCACAGTGCTGGTGTGTGACCTCGGGGAGGCTCTCCACATCTCCTGAGATGTGGTTAGTACAGTGTCGGGCACGTGGCGAGGGCTTCATGACAATTAATGCCAGTTATTGTTATATTCGCACATACTGACCCGATAGTCTGGGCCCTATTAAGTGGGGGGACAGATGGGATCTCCTTACCCCAGTGTCCGATCATCAGCCCCTCCCAGGTCGCCCCTGCTGATGCAGGAAGGCTAATCCCTGCCAGGTCCCCTCCCCGGGGGTCCTTCTGTGGCCCTGGCTAATGCCATGGTCTTAGTGGACAGCTGTGCCCACAGCAGGCTGGGCCCCAACTGCTGGGCCTCCTGGGAACACCCTGGGAGTTGGCCTGGCCAGCAGCGTTCCCGTGAAATGAGGGGAAGCTCCGTCTTCCCCCTCGCTACACTTGGTGGGGACCCCGGAAGGGATGCTGAGCCTTGGCACCCCACAGCCTTGAGAAAGTGGCTGAAGCATAGTATCCTCTGCAATCCCCGAGGCCACCGCTTCAGGGTCACACACACAGAGTGCAGCGTGTCTCTGGGGTTTGCACACCTAAGCATCACCTGGCTGCTGAGCAGTGCCCCTTCCCCTGGCTGGTGGTCTGTCTTGCTACAGTGAGGTGACACCATGCCTCCCAGCCAGGCGGGCTCGGGCTGGCGCCCTCATGGACCTCCGCTCTCCCCGGCCCGGTGTCCCAGAGCCCCTCCCCACTGGTCAAGCCCTCCCCTTCATCCTCCTGGGCCCTTCCCTTTTCACAGCCTCTGTCCCTTCCTCAGGGTTTGTCTGCATCTGTGTGAACAGTTGTGGGAGCTTCCAGGACATGCTGGCAACTTCCTGGGCTTCCCTGCCGCCCGGACGGATGGGGACCAGAGGAGCAGCCTCACTGCACCGCCCCTGGGGGCCGGATCCCCACTCCAGCCCAGCCAGGCCTCCCTGGCAGCTCAGACACACGCCCAGGTGTCAGGCACCTGGGTTGATACTGCTCCGGGGCTGAGGGGCTGGCTTTCCAGAAGGTCCCGTGGGCGGCAACTTCTGTATTTATTTCCTGGGATCCAAAGAGAGCTCCGCACTTAATGAAGACTCGACCTTAATTTAGCACAGTCAGAAACGCGGCTTCGAGGAAGGACGGCCCCGTCCTGTTCATCTCAGGACACAGGTTTAATGAACTTCGGAAGGTGTTTCCCCCCCCATGAAGAGCCTTCAGGCCCAGGATGCTCGCAGGGCTGTCTGTCCTCCAGTGCCCTCTGCTGGCCACCCTGGGGACTGACGCACCCGCCTTCACCAAGGGGCAGGGATTTGTCTGACAATAGGTAGCCTCCTCATGTCCAGAGATTGGCCTCAAGAACGATTGTAAAGGGGGAAAGGGGGGAGTGGGAGGAATTGGGAGATGGGGATTGACATATATACACTATTGATACTATGTATAAAATAGATAACTAATGAGAACCCACTGTACAGCACAGGGAACCACTCAGTGCTCTGTGGGGACCTAAATGGGAAAGAAATCCGAAAAAGAGGGGATATATGCATACGTAGAGCTGATTCACTTTGCTGTACAGCAGAAACTAACACAACGTTGTAAAGCAACTGTACTCCAATAAAAATGTTTTTAAAAAAGATTGTAAGTTGCTAAACTTATAAAGTTGGATCAGGCCGAATTTACTGATATGGGTTCACGAGGCAGAAATGTTGCATGCAGGCTTGCAGCCTAGGAACTTGGAAAGGGCTCTCTTGCTGGTTTGAAGACGGCCACCTTCTGGCTGTCCTTACAGGGACTCTCCTAGGTGTATATACATGGGGAGAGAGGCAGAGACTGAGATAGAGACAGAGCGGGACAGGGAGAGAGAAAGCTATAAGGCTTAATCCTATCAGGTCAAGGCCCTACCCTGATGACCTCATTTAAGCTTTAATTTACTTTACTCCAAATATAGTCACAAATACAGTCACATTGAGGGTTAGGGCTTCAACAGGTGAATTTGGGGACACAATTTTGTCATAGCATTGACCTTTCATTCAGCTCACTGTCTTTATACCAGTAATACTGATAATTGTTATACCTTGAGGTTGTTTTTTTTTTTAAATTAGCCTTATTAAGGTATAATTCAAGGCAATAAAATTTGTCTATTTTAACTGAATCAGTTCAGTGAGTTTTGAAAAATGTTTGCAGTTGTGTAAACACTACCACAAGGAAGATATAGATCTTCATTTCCCCCAGCCATTCCCTCATGCCTGTTTGTAGTCAATGCCCTCCTCCCACTTCCAGCCCCAAGTAACCAATGAATCTGCTTCCTTTCACTATAGTTTTGCCTCTTCTAGAATCTCCTGTAAGTTTAGTCACGTTGTGCATGATCCTTTGCATCTTTCTTTAGAGATTTATCTGGGTTGTCCACACCTGTTGCTTGCTGAGTAGGATTCTGCAGGGGGGCATTTCACTGTGTGTTTACCATCCCCCAGTCGATGGGCATTTGGGTTGTTTCCGGGCTTCACTGTTAGGAATAGACCTGCTGGGGACAAGTGTGTGCGAGTCTGGAGTTGGCTGGGTAAATACCTCTTCTCTTGGAAAATATCTGCTAAGTAAGATTGCCGGGTTGTATGGCAACTGTTCTGTTGGACTTAATAAGAATCTAACAAACTCTTCTTGCAAAATGGTTGTGCCATTTTGCCTTCCCACCAACAAAGCATGAGAATCCGGAGGTTTCCCACACCCTCTCCGGCACGATGTTGTTAGCTTTTACTTTGAGTCATGCTGCTGTGTGATGCGTATCTCATTTCCACTTTAATTTACATTTCCCTAGTAACTAATGATATGGAGTATCTTTTCGTGGGCTTGTCTTTTTATTTTATTTGATTTTTTTTTACTTTTTCTCTGGTTAAGCATCTGTTCAAGTCTTTTTATTTTAAATTGATTTTTATTGGAGTAGAGTTGATTTACAATGCTTTGTTCGTTTCTGCTGTACAGCAAAGTGAGTCAGTTATACACATACATATACCTACTCTTTTTTTTAGATTCTTTTCCCATATAGGTCATTACAGAGTATTGAGTAGAGCTCCCTGTGCTATACAGCAGGTTCTTATTAGTTATCTATTTTACATATGGTAGTGTGTATATGTCAGTCCTACGGTTTTCATCAGGTGTTTTGTCTTCTTTAAATTGAATTCTAAGAGCTCTTTATCCATTCTGCATACAGATCCTTTATCAGATTTATGCTGTGCAGATATTTCCTCCAAGTCTGAGACTTGCCTTTTCATTTCCTTAAGTGTCTTTCAAAGAACAGATGATTTTAATTTTGTAGAAGTCCCATGTTTTCAATTTTTCTTTCATGATTCACACTTTATGTGCCCTAGATGAAAAAATTGTTTGCCTAATCCAAGACCACAAAGATTTTCTAGTATGTTTCCTTCTAAGAGTTTTATAGCCTTAGCTCCTATATTTTGGGTTTATGACACATTTTGAGGTAATTTTTTCAGTATGAATTTTGGCATTTTCCATTGCTTTTTTTTTAAATTCTCTGGAACAATATATGTTGCACTGGGACTATTTGGTATTTGCAGCTTTGTTAGAATTTCTCTGTGAGACCATCTGGGCATGGAGAGTTTTACAGAACAAATCTGTAAAACTTGATAACGTTCTCTCTTTCCTCTATGGTTGATTTGAGCTTCATGCCTCTACCAGATCACTTTGGGTAAAGGGTGATTTTCCTAGGAACTTGTCTATTTCATCTAGATTTACACAATTAGCTGCATAAAGTTATGCAGAGCAGCCTCTTATAATTTTTTAAGTTTCCTCTATTGTAATAGGTGTTTCCCAAAGAAGTCTTATTTTGTTTATTTGGGTTTTTTTTTCTTTCTCTCTCTCTCTCTCTCTCTCCCCCCCCCCCTTTTTTTTTTTCTATTTTCTTTATTAGGTTGGCTAGTGGTTTGCATATTTTGTTTATTTTTCAAAAGAACCAAGATTTTGATTTATTACTTTATTCTTTTTCTCTTAGCTACTTCATTAATTTCTTCATCTTTGTGTTATTTTGGCTTGCGTTCCTATTCTTTTGCTAGCTTTCTGAGTTGGGAATTTACTTCCATTATTACTGATATGTGTTTAAAGCTATACATTTTCTTTTGATCACTATTTTACATACTCTTCATAGATTCAGAAATGTCGTGTTTTTATTACCATGATTTTTAAGAAAGTCTGTAATTTTGGTTTGTAGTTAATCTTTTAGCCACAAGTGTTTAGTAGAGATATTTAAATTTCCTTATGCAAGAACCTTCAGAAATGTTGTCATTATTTTCTAGCTTTTTTTACATTTGACCGTAGAGTGATTGTCACATGTCTACCATATGGAACACAATGCTTTCTTTGTGAACAAACATATGATTAAATTTTGTGAATATTTCACATGCACTTAGGAAGTTGTGTTATGGAACCCACGTTTGGCTGCTGGCTGCTCCTAAGCCAATAATTCGAGAGGCAAGTGCCAGTAGAAAGGAAAGTTGCTTTAATCAGAAAAGCCAGCAATCTGGGGAGAAGGTGGACTCGTGTCCAGAGACCAACTCCAGAGATTCTGCTCAGCCATGGCAGTTTTTAATGGAAAAAAAACCGGGGTGGGGGAAGGGGCAAAATCTCAGTGAATTATGGAGTCAGGAGGTTGGGTTCTGCATCCTTCTCCATTGTGTGCAGACTAGATGACTCTTCAGATGCCATCTTATTTTTTTTTTTTGCGGTACGCGAGCCTCTCACTGTTGTGGCCTCTCCCGTTGTAGAGCACAGGCTCCGGACGCGCAGGCTCAGTGGCCATGGCTCACGGGCCCAGCCGCTCTGCAGCATGTGGGATCCTCCCGGACCGGGGCACGAACCCGTGTCTCCTGCATCGGCAGGCGGACTCTCAACCACTGCGCCACCAGCGAAGCCCCAGATGTCATCTTGCCCAAGTGGTCTGCAGGATTGCTGAGGGGCTGTTGGGGCTGAGAGCTGGTCACCCTTTAACTGCTTACTTCTTCATCCTTACTTATTTTTACCTAGGGAAAGAATCAACAGGTCAGACACGGCATGGTGGGCATTGAGGAGAGCACACATCAGGAGTTAGTTTCAATTGCTTAGTGATCTCATTCCTATAATTAGGTTCTTTGTAAGGTTAGAGGGGAACAGAAAAGGGGAAACAGGAAAGGGGCAAAGGAGCTGCTTAACAAATCCCTACTTGTCAGACATCACTCCAGTTCTAAAGGGTTATGGGCAAAAGTCTGCCTTCTGTCACTTCCTCATGCTAAATAGCATGCCGTATCCTCAGAGTGGAAGATGTCAACATGGGTCTGTAGCATCTCTTGGCTGACAATTTTAGTTGACCTCTGCCCACGGGCAGAGCAAGCTACAATTATTTTGATGCCCACAAAAATATAGATTACTATGAGCAGTCATATTAATCCCATTCTCTTGAGACCAGTTCTTGGAACTGTGCTAACCACAGACTCAGTACTGCTCAAGATGGAGCAGCTTATGTCATGGCTGCAGTCTGGTCATCATGCAGTTAGCTTTTCCTCTCCAGTGGCAGTTACAGTATCTGTAAAAGCAATTCAGGAATGTGCATCAGACAATGAGTCTGTGATTCTATTGCCCTAATTATTAACTACTCGGTTTTGTACTTGGCTCCTTCGCCCAGGGATCTGCTTGGTTCCAAGTTGTATTATCAGGCCTTAAGTTTGACATATGTATGTCCATAAGATCTACCTTATTGATTATATTGTTTGTCTCTCTTTTCTTACTTATATTTTTGTTCACATGGCATACCCAGAATGGTGTCCCCATCGACACAGCATGGTGTTCCCAACTCAGCATCAGCTGTATTTTCCTCTCTCTGCATCACCAGAATGGTGTCCCCATCGACACAGCATGGTGTTCCCAACTCAGCATCAGCTGTATTTTCCTCTCTCTGCATCACCAGAATGGTGTCCCCATCGACACAGCATGGTGTTCCCAACTCAGCATCAGCTGTATTTTCCTCTCTCTGCATCACCTGTGCTTTCTGGCTAGTAAAGCAGAATACCTTTGCCCAGCCCCTTATTGGTACAAAGGTATTTGTACCTGGTATATACCTTCATTGTGAATTGTGGCTTATAAAGTGTCGCTTCATTATGTATAAGAGCTTTGTCCTGAATTCTATTTCGACTGAGGTCGAGACACACCCTCGGCTTCATGTCACATCAGCTAAATCACTTTTTTTTTTTTTAATTTTATTTATTTTATTATTTATTTATTTAGGCTGTGTTGGGTCTTTTGTTGCTGTGCACGGGCTTTCTCTAGTTGTGGTGAGCGGGGGCTCTCATCGTTGCAGTGCACGGGCTTCTCACTGCGATGGCCTCTCCTGTTGCGGGGCATGGGCTCTAGGCACATGGGCCTCAGTAGCTGTGGCACACGGGCTCTAGAGCACAGGCTCAGTAGTTGCGGCGCACGGGCCCAGCTGCTCCGCAGCATGTGGGATCCTCCCAGACCAGGGCTTGAACCCGTGTCCCCTGCATTGGCAGGTGGATTCTTAACAACTGCGCCACCAGGGAAGCCCTAAATCACTTTTGATCCTTAGTGTTTTCAAGTTTACGTTTATTAGCAAGATATTGACTAATTTTTAATCATAATGACAACTAGTTAGAAGCAAGAAGCAAGAGAATACTGGTCAAGAAATACAGGAAGCTAATGAGGAGAAAAATCATAAAAGTAGTAATACTGAAAAATCATCTTCAGATCTTCAGCAGAGACGTTATCTGATGAATTGATTTTAAAATCTTACAGAGAACATCAAATTTCTCCAGAAAGTAAAAATGTTAAGAAATAAACACAACTGTAATAGAAATGACTGCAGTTTTAAGGAAACACCTAAAAGAGAAGATTTTTGTATCAATTCACTTTATCCTACACCATACAAAGTTACTACGACTTATTTTTTTGGAATTCCTAGAAAAGCTTTTGAGGGTTTTCATGTTTTACTGTGAAAAGGGCACAGTGGAAAGGGCTGGGAAGCCTGGCTCCAGGGCCTGCCTCCACAGTTCCTTATAACTCAGAACCTCAGAATCACCCCAGCAGTTATTTATTAGCTACAAGAATCTCTGAATTTTTCTGCTTTATGGCTACATCATTCTGAAGAAGGTACCTTGGCGCAGTGAGTGTATTGAATTATGGTCCAAATAACCCTCATTAAGGCAGATGAACCCAGCACAGAGATCCTGCCTGTTCTCAGTTTGCTTTATTAGAGTCTATAAAAGTGGGGTGATAAGCAAGCACCCAGCTGGTGGTTCTCCAATCAGTTAATAGCCTTTGGGCACTTGCCCGGAGCTGTGCAATCTGCTGGACTGTTAACTGCTGGCCGCAGGGTACAGCCCTCGCTTACAGGGCTCCTTATCCATGAGCTCCAGGCCAGGTCACCTCCTTCCTTCTCCTCCGTTAGCCATCCCACTTCCACACTCACCTACTGGGAGGACTCCCACCCCCCGCAGCTGGGGTGCCAAGGAATTGAGCAGACAGCAGCTTCCAGCTCAGGGAGAAGAGCTGGCAGGGCAGGGGGCACGAAGGGTCTGGTCCAGGACTGGACAGCTGCTCTGGGCACGAAACCGAGAGTGGGACCCAGTCCCTGAGGCCAAGTCAAGCTGAACTGAGTCTTGAGGGTTGGAGAATGTTTATAGGGTTTGCACCTCCAGATTGTCACAGCTGCACTAAAGCCGTCACCTTGTATAGGACTCCTGTAATGATGACAACACCACCCACGACCAGCACGGGAATGATGCTTTGCCCATTAGATTATCCTGACATCACTGCTCCAGCCTCACACCTACCTCGGAAGGCGTCCTAGTTGCCCATCAGGAAATCACGGCTCAGGCATGCGGGGACACCCACGAAAGCTTGAATCCAGTTTTCCGTCTCTAGATCCCACAGGGCTATCCTCTCTCAACCTTCCTGCACGACAGCAAAGATGGCATCATGGAGGGTCCGGGTCACGACCACTGTGCTTGGTCCTGGAGCTGCTGCCACGTGGACACAAAGTGCTGGGGACCCTTCTGCGCAGGGCTATCCAGGGTCTCTCACCACGTATGCTCCAGGGTCAGGACTGTCTCACTCTGCCCTGATGCCCTGGAAAGAGGTGTGTTCTCGCTACATCTTCGTCTTCCTCTTTCTCACATTTAGGACAACACACCCCCATTGCCCCCTGCCTGGCAGAGCCCAATTCAGGGTACCCTGTATCTTTCTTATTGATATACCCTCTGTTAGGAAGAGTGATGTGCAGACATAGGGGCCCCAACACTCACACATCTTTTCCTCCCACATGACTGCCTGTGTGTTTTGAATTTATTTTTGAAATTAGCATATTCACCCACTCAATCCTTCCTAATATAACGAATATGAAAAAGGATGTATATATATATGTGTGTGTGTGTGTATGTGTGTGTGTGTGTATGTGTGTATAACTGAATCACTGTGCTGTGCAGTAGAAATTAACACAGCTGAGTAAATCAACTGTACTTCAATAAAATAAATTTTTTAAAAAATGAGTAAGTTTGGGGAATGATAACAGCTTCCTCTTATGCAAATTGATGTCAGATTAATTTAGTTATTCATGAAAGACTATGTGTTATTCACCTCTATTCAGATAGAATTAAAAGGTATATATATATATAATAGAAAACAAAACACAAAGTTGACTATAGAAGTTTTTCAATTAATTTCAGGAGGAAAGAATTCTAAGGTGAAATTAAACTTTGAGACAATGTTATACCATTTCAATACACATACGACCATGTAAAAATAAAGATTATAGAAAAATAAATGAGTTGTTGTATTGTGTGTACTTTTAAAGCTATAAGCTATTTGGAGTACAATGGAGTCTTTCATGTCATGTTAACCATTTACTTAGCAAAATACCCCCCAAAAATCTAAAAAAAGTATTCCTCACGTTTGGAGCCGCTGGAAGGAAGTGGCTGCAGCAGAAGGAATGCTGCATGGATTCAGTAATGAGGTATCTGAGTTGGAGTTCATGATGCTCCCTTCATGACCACCGCTTCCCTATCAGCTGTGACCACATCATCTTCTCCGTTTGGAACCTCTCCAGGGTATCTGGGCCAAAGGCTGTGCACACGGTGGATGCTTAGTAAATATTGACTGATTTTTCTTTGCTCAATAATGTATCGGCCTGTGGGAGTTGAACAAATATAAACACTTTGGTAAAACCTCTCAAGACAGTCAAACACAAGCTATCATGTGAGTGCTGCAGATATGAATCATCTATTAATGAGACTTGGTTTTAGCTTATTTACATTTAATATGCAAAACAGGGCTATTCTGAGTCTTGAGGACACGTGAGCCCCTTTATAACTAAGAGCTACATGTAGGGAGACTTTGGCAGTTGAGGTAGGCTCTGGCCTGTCGATGTTGCCATTCTTGATGGTCTCATACTTTGCTTTCAATTTCCTGGTGGACTGAATTCTTAACGAGGAGAATATATTATAGCCGGGGAAATGCATTCTCTGAAACATTGAAATGATGGTGAGTATGAAAGGTCAACCTGAGAGATATGCTTGCTTCAAACCCATGTGGCACCTTAGCACATACCAGCCAGAATCCCTGTGAGCAGCAGCCCTGGAGAGGTGGCAGCTGTGAGGAATCCTCCTCCATGCAGAGAAAGCTCCTTTCCCCCTGTGTAGACAGCTTCGAGGGATCAGTCGGAGATTCCAGTCTGGGTAACGGAAACATTCTCTTTGCAGTTTTGACGGTCCAGTATGGCTTTGCTTTTGGCGTCACATTTCTCACTGGACGGATCTGCTCTCCGTACCTTCTGAATTCCCTACAAACTACTTTCTACGCAGCTGAGCCAACAATGGTCTGGGATGTGGTGGAGAGAGCCAGGGGTGAGATATGGCTGCAGTTTATGAGATGTAAGGCGCCTTCCATTCTCATCATTCTTATCCTGCATTGTAGTGAAAAATCAAATAGGCCATTTGTTCACCTCTGCTGGAACCACTTGATTTTTGAACAACTTACTGGTCATCCCTACGAAGTCAGAACCACAACCTCCAGTTTATTTTCTCTGACGAGCTTTGAGGTGAAGGATAAGCTGGTACGTGGTGTGAGGGTCGCACTGAGAGCACATTTGATCCAGGGATTCTATACGATCCAGGGATTGTATAAAACGTGGTCACTGACTGGACGCTTCCCTGGCGGGATGCCGAGTCACTCTCACGAATGTTGTCCATCCTCACCCAGGGATGTAGCCGGTCTTCAGAACTGGTGAATTTGGCGAATCTACTAATATACAGAGAAAGTTGGGATTGCACTGCAGATGCCCAAGGACCTAGGAATTAAAATAAGAAAACTTGAAATGGCTTGAGACTTTTATTTACCCTTAAGCTGGACGCTGGGTAGGATTTCAGTGGTTCCCTCCCTCATCCCTGGGCAGATAAATCTCTTTCGTACTGACAGGGCGTCCAGGATGGGACGTTCAAATGGCTCCCAAACCGGGTCCCCAGCGTTCTGACCCCAAGTCTTGGTGCTGGCCTCTTCCAGGCCTGCCTCACTCTCAGCCCTTCCTCTCCCTGCTTCCCGGACCACCTTATTTATTTGGATATTTTTAATGAAAATTTTAAGCTGCCATATTTTAAGCCCTTTTCCTCAGATTAACAGTGTACAATGTTATGGGCATCTATATACGTGCTACCCAGATTTATCCACCTTGGACTTTGGTTCTATTTGCCTAGATACCTCTCATTTCATAAAAAGAAATAAAACAATAACAGTGCCCCTTTAACCCATCCTTTTCCCCTCCCTCCCCAGAGTCAACTGTCATTCTAAAGTCAGTATACATTATTCCCATCATATCCATAAACATTCTATAGTATTTGTTGTTGTTTTTAAAATAATCAGAAATGGTAGGGACTTACCCGGAGGTCCAGTGGTCAAGACTCCATGCTTCCACTGCAGGAGCATGGGTTCGATCCCTGGTGAGGGAACTAAGATCTCACATGTTGCACAGCACAGCCAAAAAAAAAAAAAAAAAAATCAGAAATGATACCATAATATGCAGGCTTTCCATCTTACATTGTACAGTTAAATTTTGAAATTTATTTCTATTGATAAATAGGTCTGATTCATTTAATTTAACATAGAATGCATTCCCCTACTGAGAGGCAATTAGGTATATTATTCCCAGTTTCTTCCTTTCGGAACGATATGGACTTGTTCAATTTCCTAGGTATTGCCCAAATGCTTGCCGGGGTGGATGTGTCAATGATGCCCTACCAACTTTAAGAGTTCCTAATTCTCTGCATCCTTATCAACATTTGGTGATATGTCATTCTAATGTTAGTTTATTTTGTAATTATCAGTTATGAGTGAGGTGGAGCCTCTTTCCACATCCTTATTGACTACTTAGGTTTCCCTTACCGTACACTTCCTATTTGTGTATTCTAAAAACCATGTTTGTCCTTTGCGACCTTAGTTTGTAGGAGTTCTTTGTGTATCCTTGATAGGAATCTTTTGTCAATTATGTGGGCTCCAAATATCTTCTCCGAGTTCAAGACCTGACATTTTACTCATCCGTCACATACTGATAAATATGTAGTCTTGATTTTAATTGAGTCATATTTATCAACTGTGCCCTCACAATTTGTGCTGTTTTAGGAAATCCTAAGAAACCTTTGAAACAAAAAAGTTATAGGATACAAAGTTGATATAAAAAATCAATCGTAGTTTTATATATTAGCCACAGGCAGTTGGAAATAAGATTATCTTCTGTGAATAAAGACAATTTTACTTCTTCCTTTGTGATCTCTACTATTTTTTTACCTTGCCTTAACACATTTTCTGGAACCACCATCATAATGTTAAAAGAAGTGGTGTGATTGAAGATTCTTGCTTTGGTCTCAATCTTAGAATGAGAATGTCCAGTATTTCACCTCAAGGTACGATGGTACTTGTGGGGCTTCTTTTGCTGATGCCCTTTATCAGCTTAAGAGTGTTCCCTTGTATTCCTAGTTGCTGAAATTTCTATCATGCATGGGTGTGAATTTTGTTGAATGCCTTTTATGCATTTATTAAAATGATTGCATGTTTTTATTTTCATTTTCCTATTAATGTGGTAAATTGCATCAATTATCTGATGTTAAACCGACCTTGTTTTCCTTAGATAAATCCACCTAAACTCTGATGTATCATTATTCTTGTATCTTGCTGGATTCAATTTACTAATATTTTGTTAGGTATTTTTGAATCTATATTCACAATGGTCTTTCATAATTCATAATGTATGTGTCAGGTTTGAGTATTAGGCTCATGCTGGCCCCATAAAATGAGTTGGGATGTATTTCCTTCTTATCTTTTTTTTCTAAGTTTGCATTAAGATTAGAGTTCCTTGTTTGATAGAATGCAATAGTGAAAACACCTTAGCCCGAAACTTTCTTTGGAGGAAGGTTTTTGATAGTAACTTCAAAAATTTTAACAGAAATAAGGATATTTAGATTTTGCTATTTATTCTTGTGCTCATCTAGGTAAATTTTGTTTTTCAAGGAATTTGTCCATTTCATCTAAGTTGTCAAATTTGTTGGTATTAATATTAATTAGTATTATTCTGAATATTACCTATTTTTCCTTTTAATGTCTGTAGGACTGTAGTAATAGCCCACCTTTCATTTCTGACGTTGGTGATTTGTGTTTTCTTTAATTTTTGTTTCTTCATCAGCCTAGTTAGAAGTTCATCATTTTGTTAATCTTTTCAAAGATCAAGGATTGCTAATTTTTTATCTTGTTCACTTTTTTCTATTTTACTTCTGTTAGATATTTTGACAGTTTCCCATAGGTACTGAGGGCTTTGTGCATGTTTTACACTTTTTTTCTTCTCTGTTCTTCAAATAGGATGATTTCCCATGCTCTATCTTTAAGTTAACTGACTCTTTCTCCTGCCATCTGCATTTTGCTAAGTCCGTCCAATAAGTTTTAATTTCTCATATTGGAGTTTTCAGTTTTCTAATTGTTATTTTTCTATTTTATTACCGTTTTCTTTCCTTTTCTTTCCTTCCTTCCTTTCTTTCTTTCTTCTATGATTTTCTATCTTTTCATACATTTTGAGCACATTTTTCTTTACTTCCTCAAGCATAGTTATGGTTGCTGTTTTAAAATCTTTATCCTATTGTTGCAACGTCTGGGTCATCTCCATTTGTTTTTCTCTTAAGAATGCATGACACTTTCCTGTTTCTTTGTCTTTTTGTAATTTTGGATTAAATACAGGATAATATATTGTTATGCTGTGGGGACTCTAGATTCTCTTACATTCCTCTGAAGAGTGTTATATTTGTTTGTTTGAACAAACCATCTACTTGGTTGGATTCAAACTTCAAACTCTGCCTCTTGAGTGGCACTCAAACCTCAGTTCTTTTATTTTAGCTGGGGTCTGTCCTGAATACACATGGTTCAGAGGTCAAACCAAAATTTGGGAAGAGTTTTTACACAGAATTTGGGGTTCTCCCTGTGACTCTCTCCTTTTTGGAATTTCCCCTTCACTTCCCAGCTGCTGGGCTTGTCTTGTTTTCTGTATGCTAGTTACTTAGGCTAGAAAGACTGTAGATTTTCTGTTGGGGTTTTAGCCACCACTAGACAATATCAACCATGGCCTACCCTCAGGCAAAAATCCATAAAGATAGCAAATTCACTCCATTCCCTTCCTCCAAGTGTCAATGCCCCTCTAGGATCTTACAGGGCATTTTTGTTCTGTTTTCGCTTCGTTTTTCACTCCCCATTGCCTACAGGTCATTCTTTTTGTATATTTTCCAGAGTTCTCATTGTTATATTCAGGAGGGTTGGGTCTGGTGGTGGCTGGTCATCTATATTTTCTTTTTAAATTTTAAGGCTTACTTTCACTTTTGGGCCTTTAATTTATCTGGGAATGTGTTAATATGAGTTGTAAGTTGTGAATCTAAATTTACCTTTTTCTCAGTATGGATAATTAAGAGATGCTTAGTGTTGTGATGCAGGGATCTAAACTTACCCTTTTCTAAGATCAATAACTTATTGCCCTGATACCAGGTACTTAGTTGTCCTTGCTTTCCCCACTGATACGAAGTACTTTTCTGTTATTATCCAAGTTACCTTATGTAACTGGATCTATTTCTAGGCCTTCTGTTCTGTTCCAGTTGTCTGTTACTCTATCACCGCACCGATACTTCTTTGCTTTAAACACAATTTTTGAATAATCTGATTAGACAGATACCTTCTGATCCCTTCTCTTCCTCTTTTTACTACTTGTTTTTTAAAAGTTTCACTGGATATCTTTGGCCCTTTACCTTTCCATATAAATACTAGGACCAGTTTGTGGTGTTTCATAAAAATCTCCCTTTGGGATTTTGATAAAAAATGCATTGAATATGTAGTTTAATTTTGAAAAAATGGCTACTTTTAAAATCTAGTCTCTTCAACAAGTGGTGTTGGGAAGGATGGACAGCTACATATAAATCAATGAAATTAGAACACTTCCTCACACCATATACAAACATAAACTCAAAATGGTTTAAAGACAAATACAAGACATGGCACCATAAAACTCCTAGAAGAGAACATAGGCAAAACATTCTCAAACATAAATTGCAGCAATATTTTCTTGGGCCAGTCTCTCAAGGCAAAAGAAATAAAAGCAAAAATAAACGAATGAGACCTAATCAAACTTAAAATCTTTTGCACAGCAAAAGAAATCATCAACAACCAAAAAGACAACCTTCAGAATGGGAGAAAATATTTGTGAATGATGTGACTGACAAGGGGTTAATATCCAAAATATACAAACAACTCATACAACTCAATATCAAAAAACCAAACAAACCAATCAAAAAATGGGCAGAGGACCTAAAGAGACATTTCTCCAAAGAAGACATACACATATCCAACAGGCACATCAAAAGATGCTCAACATCACTAATTATTAGAGAAATGCAATCAAAACCACAGTGAAGTACCACCTCACACCTTTCAGAATAGCTTTCATCAAAAAGTCTACAAATAACAAATGCTGGAGAGGGTGTGGAGAAAAGGGAACCCTCCTACACTGCTAGAGGGAATGTAAATTAGAACAACCACTATGGAAAGCAGTATGGAGGTTCCTTAAAAAAATAAAAATAGAACTACCATATGATTCAACAACCCCACCCCTGGGCAGATATCCAGAAAAGAAGAAAACTCTACTTCAAAAGATACATGCATCCCAGTGTTCATAGCAGCACTATTCACAATAGCCAAGACATGGAAACAACCCAAGTGCCCATCAACGGATGAATGGGTAAAGAAGATGTGGTACATATATATATAATGGAATATGACTCAGTCATAAAAAAGGGTGACATATTGCCATCTGCAGCAACATGGATGGACCTAGAAATTGTCATACTAAGTGAAGTAAGTCAGACAAAGACAAATATTATATGACATCACTTATACGTGGAATCTAAAAAGTAATACAAATGAATCTAAACACAAAACAGAAACAGACTCACAGACATAGAAAACAACCTTATGATTACCTAAGGGGAAAGGGGGTGTGGGAGGGATAAATTAGGAGTATGGGATTAGCAGATACAAGCTATTATATATAAAATAAACAACAAGGCCCTACTGTATAGCACAGGGAACTATATTCATTATCTTGTAATAATCTATAATGGAAAGTAATATAAATCTAAACATATTTCTATTTATGTTTACATATATATATATCTCACTATGCTGAAACCAGCACAGCTGAAACTAACACAATATAGTAAATCAACTATACTTCAATTAAAAAAAAGTACAAAAAAATGTGGTCTTCTTATCCATGAATAGGCACCTTCCTACTTATTTAGTTCTTTCAGGTGCTTCAGTAAAGTACACAATTTGTTTGCTTATTTAGCCTTCTGTTGTGCTATGAAGCCCCTCATGAGAAGGAAATGGTCATTTATCTGATTTCGTTCTCTCTCACTAGAGTCTGTCACAGTGACCTGCCCATTAGAAGATCTCAAGAAACAAACTTAGAACTTCTGTCTTTGGGTTTTATATTCAATCAAGAATAAATATAGTTATAATCTCTCTTCTTTCTAACCTACCCCTAGTGTCATAGGATGTTAAGAGTGGAGGGTCAGCTGGGACATCCAGAAACAACAGATGTCATGTTTCAAAGTGAGATACAGACCACGGCATCTTAAAAGTAATTTGGACTGTTAGAGGAGTCTTAAATTTTGTACTGGTATTCAAGCTATAAAAGACTCATGAGCAGAGAATTTTGGAGAAAATGACATGTGAGAACATTCAGAGAGAGCTGTTTAGGTGCTGTGAGTCCCTCCCACTCCCACCTTGCCCCAACAGGGAAGGAGGGTGGGTGTGCCTGCCCTTAATCTCAAGCCTGGTGGACAAGGCATAGGGGGACCACCAAGAGAGCTTGGTCCATGCCCGCCATAGTTGGGGGTGACAGAAGGCTCGTTTCTGACTCTTGAGAACTCTAATCTCAAGCAAGGAATAAGATGAACTGTTAGGATCTTCCTGCATCCCAGAGTTTGTTGGGGTGAAGGATGAATAAATGTTTCTACTTATGAACCAGAGAGAGGCCATGGGGCTTAGGGGAACTCTGTGCATCCCCTCTAGGGCTTGGACAAGAAGTGTGAACTCTTCTTTTTTTTTTTTAAGTAATCTAACTACCAGTTTTTTAAAAAATTTTTTTAATTAAAAAAATTTTTATTTTGGCCATGCTGCACAGCAGGTGGGGACTTAGTTCCCCGACCAGGGATCAAACCCGGGCCCTGGTATATATCTGAATATATATAGGTACCTGAATATATATACAGATACACAGTCATAAATCTACAATACAATTATCATGCTATCACTAATTCCTTTATAGCATCAAATGAAGTCAAATTCAGAATTTTGAATTTAATCATAATGTGGAGCTTAAAGCTTCAGTTCCAGACAACTAAATTTTGTGACTTTAGGGGTCATGGGATCACCTGAGTTTTCATCCCAAAGGGAAAAGAATCGGTCCCCACTGAATGGGAAATGAAAACAAAGACACTTAATGATGCAATCCCACGGGCCCTGTGTGGTTACTCCGCTCACTGACTACTGATTAGGGCCTGCAATGGCCTGAATGTCTGTGCCCCTCCCAAAGTCCTGTGTTGAAATCCTAATGCTCCACGTGATGGCCTTTGGGAGGTGATGAGGTCATGAGGGTGGAGCCCTCATGAATGGGATCAGTGGCCTTATAAATGAGGCTCCAGAGATCCTCAGCCCCTCCCGCCATGTGAAGTGCAGATGTCTCTGAGCAAAGCAGGCCCATCTATGAACCAGGATAATGACCCTCAACAGAAGGCCTCGGTGTCATGATCCTGGGCTTCCAATCTCCAGAGCTGTGAGAAATACGTGTTGTTTATAAACTGCTCAGTCTGTGGTGCTGTTACGGCAGCCTGAACACACTAAGACAGGGCTGGATATTCACACTCATATCCACACGCACACTGCCCGCCAGTGCACAGGCATGCACGTCAGAGCGTGACGGACCACGATGCACTCATGTTTGTACCCCTTGGCTTTGTGCCTGTTTCCAGAGCTTTAGAGAGCACCTTGCCAGTGCCCCATCAAAGCCACACGCTGTTCAAATCAGACTCAGAAGTGACTGCCATTGGTGAGGGGCTGGTTGAGTGCCCTCTTGGTGGGTGGCCTGGGACCCCACAGCTGCTGTCCTGGAATAATCGTTAATAGCACCCCATACTCTCTGAAAATGTCCCAGTTTGGATGACTCATGACACGGTCACCTCCCTTTGGGCCTCCTCTGGCGTGGGCTGCTCCCTGCCCTGGCCCTTGAGGCCCTGATTGGGAAGTGAGACCCCTGCACTTCCCTGCTGGTCAGTGTGGTCCAGCCTCCCCAAGACAAGGAAATTGGAATAAAGGACCCGTGGGGATTATTTGCGTGACGTGTGGAAGCATGGGAAGGGATTCAACAAGCACGTGGTGATTGATTATAGCCTGTGATTCATAGGGGCCAACAATCACACGTGCACAGTGAGGACAAATGCAGGGGCCCGAGACAGGGGTGGAGTCACAGCCTGCACAGCAGGAGGGCCAGGGTGGGCCACTGGGCACTGGGCACTGGGCACTGGGCAGAGTTCATCCAGTTCACCAGGGGAGGGTCAGGGTGAGGAAGGAGAGGGTCTCTTTTCAAAACAACTGTCGAGATCTTTAGCTGTGTCCTTCCCTCCCTGCTCCTCACCCAAGAAAGTACAAGTTAAAATAGACCCTCAGAGCCGGGTGTCCCTTGGGGTGACCATAACAAAGTACCACAAACTGGGTGGTTTAAACCACAGAAATTCCTTCTCCCACAGCCTGGAGGCTGGAAGTGTCGGCGGGCTGGGCTCCCTCTGAGGGCTCGCCCCCATCTCCGGGCTCCTTGGGTCTGCCCACGTTCCTTGTATCTTAGCTGTATCTCCCGGTCTCGGTCCCCATAGTCAAGGGCATCTCCCTACCTGTCCACGTTCACATCGTCTCCTTTCTGTGTATCTGTCTCTGCATCTCCTCCCCTCTTATAAGGACACCAGTCAGATGGGACCAGGGACCCACCCTACTCCAGCCTGACCTCGTCTTAACTGAAACCTTACACCTGCAACAACTCTGTTCCAGATAAAGCCACGCTCGCTCTGAGTTTCCAGGAAGGACGTGAATCTGGGGAGGACATTCTTGTTTACCCAGCACACCTGCAAGTCAGTCAGTGACAGAGGTTTGATTCACAGGGATGAAGTGCGCGGTGGCTTTTATCCAACTTGGCTGGCGGGAGGATGGTGTGCCCGGGGTCTCCTGCTGCTGCTGGGCTTTTGTCCTGCCCCGCCTGTACCGGGGGCTCTCAGGGACCACCTCTGTCTTCCATGGCTGTCCTCCTGGGACACAGCGCAGGGCCAGGGGCTGGCGTTCGTCAGCCCCAAGTGGAGGCACACCCAGGTGCCGCCCGAGTGGCTGCCAGACCTCAGCTTCCTGCTGGAGCCCGTCCAGCTGCAGAGAAAGGCCGTCTGGGTCCAAAAGGCAGGGCTGTCCACGAGGGGCCTGGTGCCCCCCGGCCGGGCACATCCGCTCCCGGCTCTCAGCTCTGTTTACTTCTGACTTATCTCTGTTCCTTTGGGTACCCTGGTCATCAGCTGACTTGTTCTTGGGAACCTTTCCTTGGTGTCACAGCACCTGGGGCTGACGCAATAGCTCCAAACCCAAAGGGGCCCTAGACGTAGAGGTCACTGTGGCAGCATCACCTGATATGTACCTTGAGCTGGATTCTGCTTTCCCTGAAACCCCCAGTGGCTGTCACATGCCCCTGTATGTGGTATGATGGGTGCTGGCCCAGGACTGGGGGCAAGAGATCCAGGGTCCATGAGGGGCGTATTCGGGCCCATAACCTCCGTCCAGACTCAGGACCCGCTGTCCTCTACCCCTCCCCCACAGCTGGTGTGCGATACATGTGCACGACTCTAAGCCCCCCGCTAGTCCTCAGTGTAAACCAGGAGCCTCCCTGAATCGGTCCATGGTTGTGTCCCCAGAGCATCCACACTCAGGTCCGGCTCCTCAGGAAGGGTTGGGCTGGAGGGAACTCTGTACGGAACACAGAGGGCAGGGTCACACCCCAGGCAGCTGCAGAGCGATGCGACAGCTGGTCAGCAGGAAGCTCCCTTGGGAGGTCTGTGGCCCCAGGGCTACCCTAGGCGTGTCGAACAATGTGACTTTGTACCTTCCATCTCTGTGTGGCTCTCTGCCAGCTTGAGTAAACAAGGGGGACAATATTAGAAAGCTGAGAGGTGACATGGAGTATTTGGCCCTGACTGTGTTTTCTCTGAGGTGGTGAGTTCACAGTGACTGCCTGGAACGTGCTTCTGACCTTCACCCATCTGTGAACTCCTACTCATCCCTCAAGACCCAGTGCAGATTTCACCTCGGATGAGAAGGCTGCTGGGCAGCATTCTGCCAGGTCTTGTGGCATCATACCACAGTTCACACTTCAAGGCTGGTTCACCCTCACAGGGCTGTGGGCTCCGAGGGCAGGACTCCACCTGGTGTCCTCAGGGCCCTACATTACAGGCCAAGTGACAGGCCTGTGATCACGCTCGGTCCATGCTTGTTGTATACGGGCCAGGGGCCATGCATCCTGCCGGTGGGAGGTTGCAACCCCAGCACTTGGGGCCAGGCAGCCTGTTTCTAGGCCCTCGCCTTCCCTGGGCACCAGCATACAAAGACCAGGGAGGGAGGGATGCAGGGTAGGCTCCCAGGACGGCCCAGGCAGCTCTTCATCCTGGTCTCTGGGAGCGCTGGGCAAGCCATCTGTCAAGGCTGGGCCAAGACAGGTGACCCTGGGGCCTGCCACTCTGGCACCGGTGTTACTTCATTCCTGGAACTTGAACTCTTCCGGGGGAACGCGGATGGCTATGGGCCTGTGTGCTCTGGAGGGGCAGGATGGGCTCTCTGCCCCCCATCTTCTGCCCCTGGTGGACAGCCCAGGGTCCCCAGAACAGAACAAAGAGCACACACACGGCTGAACTTCCCCCAGCAACATGTGCTCAGGTCTCGAGGCTCCGAGGCCGGCCTCACCCCCTTCCCTCTAAGAAGCCTGTGCTCCATCCCCGCGACCCCCCTTCCCACAACTGCCGCTTCTATTAAGACCTGGAGTCTGCGAGGCTGGACCCTCTGCCGCTGTGGCTGCTGCGCTGCAGCTGGCAGGTGATCAGGTGTGACCCCAGCACCTGGCTTGGGCTCACCAGCTCAGGCGAACCTGCAGATGAGGCTGTGTGTGACAGGCTAGGAAGCTGGGGCACCGGTGTGGGAAGGGAGGCGCCCAAGGTCACGCAGCCCCGGACTTGGGACCAGGTCTTGAGGCTTCATCGTTGTAATGGTGACCCCCGTCTCCCTGTGAGGGAGTCTTTTAGGATGGGGATCTGCCCCCTTGTTTTTCCTTCCTCAGCCCCAAGCCCCAGGCTCCTGCAGCGGGGTCTCCACCCACATCCACCGAGTGAAACTGAAGCAGACCATCAGGTGGTGGCTCGCGCTGGCTGCCGGGAGAACTCAGTGGTCTCCGAGTCACCTGCCCGGGCAGGCAGGGCCCAGGGATCCACGCCGGTCTGACCCTCCAGGTGATTCCAAGGGCAGCCAGGCGGGCTCCCTGCCAGGGCAGCCTTCAAATAACTGCCCCTTCTAAGCCCATTTCTGGGGGTCTGTGCTTTCCTGAAACCTGGTCCAACCCCAGCCTGGCCTGGCCTGGGGTACTATGGGGGGTGGGAGGGCAGGGGCTGTGGCAGCAGTCTGGCCAGAAGAGGCTCCCAGGAATTTCCCCTGCGGTGACATAACAATCACGCCATCTGTTAGCTGGGGCGACTCTCTCCCTCTGGGAACAGAGCGAGTGGCGTGAAAACGATGCAGAGCATGCTCTGTCTCCAAGCCTTGGAGCGGGTAGCAAACCCGATGCGGGTGTCACCGCATGTGGATTCTCCCAGAGATCACTGGGTAGGTAGCAGGGCCGGGCCAGGGCAGTCGCGAGGCGGGACAGAGTCCCCGTTCCCAGTGCACGCACAGTCTGGCCCTATCGGTCGCTCAGGGGAGGACAGCTCTGAGGAGGAGCCCCTGGGTGGTTTGGGGACCCCCTCCAACACTGTAACCCCGCCTGTGGATTAAAGTATGGCCAGCAAGTGGGTCCGCCCTGGGATGGTGTACAAAACCTACCCCATGGCTCCTGGGTCAGAACTGAACAGAGGGAAGACTAGCCCAGCCAAGAAGGAAGCCTGAAGAACACACGATAACCGGGCCCCAGGGGCGCCCTCTCTCCCCAGTCAGCCAGCTGCAGGGCGGGGTGGGCACACTGAATGGAGAGTGGAGACCGCAGGGTCCCACAGAGGCAGGTCGAATCCCAGCTCCGCCGGGTCCGCTAGGTAAGCTTTGACAGCCATACTGTAACAGAGAACAAACCTGACTCCATGCGGGATCTGTCCCCTCAGCTCTAACCTTTGTGCTGTGTGCTTAATCATGTTGCCTCCTCACCTGGGTACCGGAATGTCACCTACAGCCTGAAATATACATAACAGCCCTTTCTCAAGGCTCTGCCTCCCAGGATTGACCTTTAAAGGTAAAACCCTTTTCATTCACATAGGGATAAAAAGTTGCACGATAGAGAATAACCCTTGTTTTGTTGGAAGTTTACAGGAACGCGGTGACTAGACCTACGTGGAAGGCTGCAAGAGCAAAGGTCTGGGTCTGGTGGCACTAAGAAGTTTCAGGCAACCAGCCACGCCCCCTCCCCTTTTAGAATAAAAGAAGTCTGAACTCTAACTCGGGTAAGGATGCTTCTTTGGGACACGAGTCCACCATCTTCTCGGACTCCCAGCTTTCCCAATAAAGCCGCTATTCCTGCCCCGACCTGTCTCTCGATTTATTGGCCTTTTGTGTGGCCGGCCAGCAGTATGAGCTTGGATTCAGTAACAACATTTTGAGCCTTGGTTTGTTCCTCCAGAAAATGGGTAAAATTATACCCGTCTCATTTAGGTATGCTGTTATAAAATAATTTCCAAGATATAGCCTTCACTTAAAAAAAAAAAAAAAAAAAGCCAGCTGGGCAAGGCGTAAATTCGCCTTTGTGTTAAAAATGTGCTTAAATGTACAGAGAACATTCTGGAGAACACCTAAGAACGTGTTAAACATGGACAGCGCCACACAAAAGGGAGAGAGTTTTCTGTACTGCCTGATTTTAAAAACCTACCGCAGGGACTTCCCTGGTGGTCCAGTGGTTAGGACTTCGCCTTCCATTACAGGGGGTGCGGGTTCGATCCCTGGCCGGGGAGCTAAGATCCCACATGCCTCCTGGCCAAAAAACCAAAGCAGAAAACAGAGGCAATATGGTAACAAATTCAATAAAGACTTTAAAAAAAAACAAATGGTCCACGGCAAGAAAATACTAAAAAAAAAAAAAAAAAAAAAACAGCTGCAGGTATTATATTTCTATGAAAATGTATTGAATAAATTTATTTAATACATTTGTTAATGTGTAGCTGATGATAAAAACAATTTTTTTTGCTGGAGAAAGCAAAAAAGAAAGAAAAGGAACTTCTACCTTTCAAGAGTTGTGAAATCTGCACACGGACCACGTACTGCACTTGCGCCGTCACCTGTCTTTTCAAGTACCCGAGGTTGGTCTGCGATTAAGCGGCCTGGGAGCTCTTGTCGCTGAGCAGGAACCCTGGTGGCCTGCTGCTGGGCGGGTTGCAGGATTGATGCCCAGGCCTGTTGACCCTGCCCTCCAGCCCCACGCTGAGCCTTCATCCTTTTCTCCCAGCCAGGCTAACACAGGCATCAACACGGCCCTGCTCCCTGACAGAGAGGTATTCACAGGCAACTGGAATCTGCTACCACCGCTGGCTTACTACCAGAAAGGTGGGGTCGGAAGCAGCCTCTCCCCTTTGGGGTGGACGACGCTCTGGGGGCTGTACCATCTCGTGCAGGGGAGAAGCAGGTGGGGCTGGACCTAGAGGGAAGGGCTCCCCAGACAAACAGAATCTGGAGTGCCTGTGTAAACACAGGGGTATAAAAAATGGCTCTTCTCGGCAGACGTGGCATGTCCTCTGAGCCGACGGGTCCCCAGAGCCCGCCCGTGACCATGGAGGCCAGAAGGTTCTGGCTGCTGGTGATCGTCCTGGCCTTGGTGTCCTCCAGCTCGACTGGGCAGTACGTAGGCCTGTGTGAGTACCACTCTGACCTCCTTAAGGAGGAGGGGCCGGGTGGCAGGGTGGGAGCACATGACAAGGGGACAGGACATGGGAGAAACAGGCTGGGGGCTTCCTGTGGCTTGAAGACAGTGACCAGGCCCCTTAATAGTTTAATAATTGCCACTTACCAGACACACACATTTTCTCTCAACGGCTCTACATAGTGGGTCTTGCTGTCCCCATTTTACAGACAAGGAAACCGAGGCTCAGAAAGTTTATAACTGACCCTCTCGGGCTGTGTGGAAATTAGGATTGGAACCCAGGTCCACCTGGCTGGCAGCCAACACCGAGGCCCACTATCCCACTGCCTTCCTTGCTGGAGATTTCTGAATTACAATGTAGGTCTTTGTGCATTGTTCTGGCACATTCACAAAACAAAAAGAAAAGACAAATGAAAACGATCCCTTCCAGGACATTTTCAATACCTGCAAACAGTTTTCATTTAGCCGTTACACTGCAGTTCCAATGGAATGTGGTTGCTCCATTAACCAGAGTGTGAAGAAATTAGGGTGTGGCAGTTATCTGCTGAGAGGTCTTAAACTTGTCACCCATCAGAATCACCTGGAAGATTTTAAAACTCTTAAAGCCCAGGATACGCCAATCATATCAGAGAGTCTCTGGGTGGGAGGAGGTATCAATGGTTTTTTCAAGATCCCCGGCTGATCCCAATGTGAGCAAAGTTTGGGAACCAGTGGAATGAGGGATTATGAATTGGCAGCCATAGAAGAGGGTTTGAGATTTCACGTGACTTCTATTTTCCGAAGGAAAAATCCAGTTTAAGAAATGAGGCAGGGCTTCCCTGGTGGCGCAGTGGTTGAGAGTCCGCCTGCCGATGCAGGGGACACCGGTTCGTGCCCTGGTCCGGGAAGATCCCACGTGCCGCGGAGCAGCTGGGCCCGTGAGCCGTGGCCGCTGAGCCTGCGCGTCTGGAGCCTGTGCTCCGCCACGGGAGAGGCCGCGACAGTGAGAGGCCCGCGGACCGCAAAAAAAAAAAAAAAAAAAGAAATGAGGCAAAGTGGACTTTTGCTGAACTTCAGACAAATAGACTTACTTGGAAAATGGGTAGCAGAAGCCCCAGGATGTACGGGGAAGGCTTGACAGGGGGTAGGAGCTACAGAAACGCAGCAGAAAAGAGAGCACATTGTGATTTTCTCTTGCCCGGAACGCCCGCCTTCCATCATACTCTTCCTTTGTTTTTAAGGGGGAGATTTTGTTGATAAGACAATGAAGGGGAACATCGTTTCCGGGTTCGGGGGGGCACTGGATTCCCATGGGTACCTGCCAGCTGGAAGGAATCCAGGCTCTATTGACTTCCTGGCAAGGTGCTAGGGGCACCCAAGTGAGAGACACCAGGCAGCCAGCCAGGCCTCCTACAGAACGTTTCTCTTTAAACATTTACGGGGAGAGTGTCCTCGACAAACAGATCAGCACAGGTTACGGGAGGGGTGAGATCACAGCCTTTGAACTCAGGAGCTGGCGGAGGGTGCAGACCTGCAAAGTGCAGCCGGCAGACCAACGCCAAGCCAGCAAAGGCTCTAACTGGGCTTTGTTTGGGACAGCGCCGAACCAGTGCATGGTCCCAGCCAAGGACAGGGTGGACTGCGCCTACCCCAACGTCACCCCCGAGCAATGCAACAACCGGGGCTGCTGCTTCGACTCCAGCATCCCCGGGGTGCCCTGGTGCTTCAAGCCCCTGCAGGAAGCAGGTGAGTCAGCCCCACGTGCACGGCGGACCTTTCCGGGCTCCCAGGAAGCCACACACACCTGAGCCCTGGGTGGGACCCCCTGCGCCACGGCTGTCAGCTGGCCAAGGAGGTCTGTGCAAACTCTAATCACTTCAGAAAGGTGTTCAAAGTCGAGGCCCTATGGAGAGGGAACTAGTTTGGAGAGAAATGGACAATTCGTAGGTTTGGAAAGCTGGGCGGATTTCAAGGTCATTTTCAGCCCATGACACCCGCAGAGTCTCTGTCCTTCGCGACTGGCGACATGCTCTCGGCTGGGCTGGAGTCCTGGCACCTCTCCCCACCCTGCCATCCCCCACCCTGCCCCCAGCACGAGGTGCTCACCCCTCCATCGCTGGAGCAGTGGGGTGCAGGGCAGCCCCTGGGGAACCGCGTGTCAGGAGCAGACTGTGCACAGGCGACTTGCCTCCATGCCCCACTCATCACATGTGCGGCGTGGAGGTGGCCGTGAGCCAGCTGGCAGCCCCGGTGCCAGATCACCGTCTAAGATGAACGTAGCTACCTAAGGCCCCTTCCTGGAACGAGCACCCCGGGTGGCCACTCTTGCCCTTCGTCCCCGGGTAACGACAAAGGAGGCTGCGTCTCAGCCTGATGCCGGCTCCCTAATCAGCACGGGGCCCCTTCCCACTGTCCAGGGCCTCCTCCCCTTCCCAGCAAAGCCGGGCAGAGGTCCACGTAAGGCTCTGGGCCCAGGAGGGAGAGTCACCCCTGTGCTGGCCATCCTCGCTCTGCCGGCTCCTCGGCCTGCGACGACACTTCTTTGGACTCTGGCAGTGGCCCTGCCTGGGCCCGTATCTGGTGCCGTCTGCCCTGACAACCTGGGTCCCCATGGGGCATGTGGCTATTCTCCCACAAGGGTCGGGGGGAACTCAACCCTTCCCCAGGGACTTGGTGTGGAAAGCAGCAAACAGCTCTGACCTTAGAGACTGTCTGGACCTGGAGAAGTGGGGTAGCGGGTGGGCAGGCACGAGATGGCTCAGGGTAATGCATGTCTCTGCTTTGTTTCCAGAATGCACCTTCTGAAGCCATGCTGCTGCCCGACAGCTTGGGAGAGGGACTCTGCCTGGTGCTAGCACCTCTCCTTTTCTATTACCTGCTCCCGGCAAGTGCTGCCCCTAATGTGTGAGGCCTGATGTCTTAAAGAATAAAGCTCCCATACTCAGCATGAGGACACGTCTTCATTCCTGAGACTTTCCGCTGTTGTGGTTTATTTCTACCGAGTCACACTCTCCCTTCTCAGCATTTCACAGACGGGAGTGGCAGAGGGTGTCTTAGCATCTCCCAGCAGAGGGTCTCCCCCAGGCCTGGGGAGGAGGGAAGAGTCCCAAAGTGGCTCCCTAGCTGTGACAGTGCAGCAAACCTCATGTCTAGCGCTGACCTGATGGGGAGGGCAAGCCACCTTCTAAGTGTCACTTGAGAAACACCGTTTCAAATGTAAGTTCCAAAAAAAAAAAAAAAAAAAAAAGGATTATTAATGTCTTTCCTGGCAAAGAGAAAGCCAATAAAGCCATCTTACCAATTGGCACTTTTTGGTATTTCTTTGTAAGTCAAGTTTACCATCTGTGACAGCTTGGGTGGCCTTCTTTTGCCTTTTTCCTCTGAAAATGGATGCAGCTTTGTGGATAAATGAACAAATGTCACCACGAACACTCAAGAAGTCTTAGTAACCCCGAGATGGAGAGCTGTCCCCTCCCGCACTCCTGGGGACACGCAGCTCTCCATGGACACCAGGAGGGTCCCCAGCCGTCCAAGCAGAGTGTCCTGCTCTCCTTCTGCTGACAGGCCTCTGTTAAGGTTGCACAGGCGATTCAACTGATTCTGCCGCAGGGCTTGTTTACGCCGCACGGGGGTGGCCAGAAAGCAGCGCAGCCTCCAGACAGAGGGGGGGGGGGGGCGGGTTCTGGGTCTGAGCCATCCTTCCCGCTGGAAAAGAGACACTGGCTCCTTTTCGAAACAAAAGGCTTTGTTTTTAAGCTTGCACTTTGGGCCAGGTCTCTCGAGTGAGATCCTATGAACATCCTAGAAGTGAGATATTATTCCTTTTGTTGTAGGATAAGTAACTCATCCCAAAGCCCCCGCTGAGGGCGCAGCACCCCAGAGCCCACCCAGGAGAGGCCTGTTACACTGCGATTTGTCACGTGAGGTCTGGTTGGAGGAGATAGAGCCCCTCTGAGGTGCACGTGATTCCCCACGAGCGAGAGGCCCCGCCCGCTCCCTGAGTGCTCTCACGTCCTCCACCCTGCGAGAGGGACTCCATCCTGTCCTTCCTCCCTGACGGCCGAGTCCCCGAGTCCGTAGCTCTTCATGGCGTCTGCCCTTACCCACTCGACTTGTCCACAGAGTCCCACCAGCACCTTCCCCCCGCCCCACCCCCTCCCCCCCACAGGTCCCCGCTCGCCCTCCACCCCCAGGAGGACCGGGCATTCAGCGCACAAACCCATGGGGTGAGGAGGGAGCAGAGGCTGGGGACCACCCTCCACCCCAGAGGCCCCAGCATCCCAGGCCCCTGCACCCGCCCTTCTGGATGGAGCTAGAGGCCCGGGGAGCTGCTATCTTCCCTCACAGATGCTGCTGCCACCGTCCACCGTAGCTTCTGTGGTCAGATCTGAGCCACTGCTTCTGTGTCAAGGCCACCGACACCATCAGGGGAGACGGTGCTCACCCCTCACCCCCAGGCCCCGGACGGTGGCTTCTGTTCTCTTGCTGGCTGTTCAGGGCCTCATCTTGAGAGTGTGCTTTCCCGGGGCACTTGGGAAGACCCCAGGCCAGACTCAGACACTGGAGCGACCTTCATCCCTGCTCAGGAGAATCAGCCACAGGTGGGCGGATGGGGAGATGGACCTTCATCTTCCCCTCCTGGGGCGCACGTCTCTCCCCAACCTTCGCTCCGTTGTTTGTGCAGGGGGCAGAGGGGGTCATTGCGCAAGCCGGGCCCCGTGTGCCCTGGGGTCCCGGTGAACGTGAATACGGAGCGGCTCACCCTCCTTTAGTGCCCACCGCCGCAGCCCTGCGGGGTTTTACACATTTGACTTGCTTTAATTCCCACAGCAGCCCCGCAAAGTACGGATGATTATCTCCAGGTTTGCAAGTGAACGAACAGAGGCACAGAAAGGTTAGGTTAGGACCCCAGGGTCACACGCAGTGCAGGGAGTTCTGGTTCCAGCGTCCGAAGACACTCTCCCACCCCAGCAGCTCTGAGCTCTCACAGTACAGGGGGGCTCTTTCCCCGTTCGCAGCCTGGACGCCGGACGGGGCAGCCTCCGGGTGGGGGGGGAGGGGAAGATGCGCGGGTGTGGCGGGCGGCTCCAGTGCCCTCAGGTCAGTGAGGACCCCGGTCTGCTGTGTGTCCTGCCAAAGAGAGCGGGAAGCAGCCCCGCTGAACCCTCAGGTTCCAGAAGGATCTGGGAGCGTGTCCCATCGGGACCCCACCTTGGTGCGTGCCAGCCCGGGGGTGGGGGGGCTTGCGGAGGTCCACACCACCCTGCCCAGCATGGAAGCCCGGACCCCAACAAGCCCCAGCTCGCTCAGCAGGGAACGGGATGGAATTTGCCCCAAAGTGCCTGGGTGGGGATTTTAAGTTCAGCGGTAGAGAAAACTCAAGTCACTGACATGCACATCGCAAATGAATTTTGGGGTGAGGCTGAAACACGTGTGTACCACATTTTGTGTGTCTGCCCTAATGGTGTGGCTGCCTCTCGTTTCACCCTTTGGGCAGACACACGACGGGTCTGCGTGAAGCCCAGAGTCAAGGTGACATCTGGGGGGTGGAAGGAACTTGGAGAGATGCCGTTCCCGGGGTGCTCTGTGTTGGGGGCAGGGTGGTTTCTGCCTTTATCTTTCCCCCAGGTATGGACGTCTCACGGTGCAGCCAGCCGCGAGTCCCTGGCGGCACCCAGAGGAATCTGTAAAGATAATCAAAGCTAGTGAGATGCTCAAGCCCTTGGCATGCGTCAGACTCCCATCAGGCGCTTGGGGTTTGCTAACTCCTAGAACGCCCACGCGGTGAGGGGTACCACCATCCCCATTTTCGTTTTCGGAAGAGGAAACTCTCCACGGAGCCCTACAGGAACTTGGTCAGGGAGTGGTGCCCAGAGGCAGCCTGTGAGGACAGGCTAACAGCGGGAGGCGGGGAGGGTTCAGAGCCCTTTTAGAAGGTTGTGGCTGAATCGTAGCCCCTCCCACTGGCCATTCCCATCCAATTCAGTTTGTAAGTCACAATAGATTGGGGATAAGGAAATTAAATAGTTAATATGTTTCCAACCTTGTGTAAAGGCCCATAATAACTGGCTAGGTTTAAAAAGGAAACACTGAAATGCCGATAAACTAGAATAATTATTCTAATTACTGGCTTGCCAGGAGCCAGCAGATGATCCCACTGAGCCCTCTTCTGTCCTTGCGTCCGCTGTGACTCGATGGGGGTCTCTCAGGGGTGGGTGGTCTCTCTCTGGAATTTTAAACAACCTTCTTGGCTCCGGACACTGGATGTCAATTAAGTACCCAGAGAGTGCTAACCGATTTTAAAATTCTGGGATAAGAAGTACTACAGTGTGGGCTGGAAACGTTTTTTTCTTTAATCCAGGGTGCAGTGAGTAACTTGATATTTACCGTTACTTTGCCAATGAGGACATTGGGACAAATTCGCTCCAGGACACAGCCTTGCTAAGACTCAAACCCGGGATGGGCTGTGGCCGCTTTTGCTGGTCTGCGTCTAATATGGTCATGATAGGTGGACTTCAGCACCCCTGAAGGCACTTAGCTGACACTGACTGCCCACAGCCCACGTGGCCTTTACACCGCCCTTACACCTCCCCACCTCCTGGTCAGTGCGCCTCTAAAATTTGAATCCACAAGTGGCTCAGGGTGAATTCAAATGATCAGTTGAGTTTCACAGGATCCAGGGGTCACTTTGATATCAAGTGCCTTTTCCTCACTGATTAATGGCGCATATTTGTAGAACTTTCCAGAAACCATGGAATGAGAGCTTTGACTTGCCAAGGGGAAGCCAGAACCCCGCTGCTGCTGGTGGAAAAGGAAGGTGACACCAGGCTTCCCCCCCACCAGCCCCCAACACACAGCGTGGCCACTAAACCTACTGATAACTTCTTGTGGCGTTTATATGCTTTTCCCCTCCTCTTGTGTCAGTATGGTTGGTCTGTAAGAGCGTCGCGTCAGCGTTTATTTGGCAATGGTTCCCTCTGCACTGTTCCAGAGTATGTCAAAAATTCACTGGAATTCGTTATGCTATTCCAAGAATTCTTGAACATTCAGTGGCACGGAGAGGAGGGATTTAGCTTCAAGCTGAGACACCTGCACAGGGTCAGATGCTCAGCAGACTCATGGTTAGGGGGGACCCTGTGAGGGAGAAAAGCAGGTGGTGCAGGAGGTCTCAGATCTCACTGCGGATCTGACACCACTGAATGGAGCGGGGAAGGAAGGACTGGGTGGGCAGGGCCTCAGGCCACAGCCAACTTAGACAAGGTCTCCAACAGGTGGATGGACGGTCCCTAAACCATTGTGCCCCGTAGGGGAATCCCGTTTGGGGCAGGAATGGCCTGGTTGGGAGAGGCCAGGGGGAAGCGTGCTGGTGTAGGTGACATGGGACTGGAGGCTGAATGTGGGTGCTGGATGGGGCTGCCTTGAAAGCACCGTGAGAGTGGGGGGCACCCGTGGGGTCTGCAGTCTCACCTCCAGTGGGAAACCTTCTCTGCGCACCTGTCTCACATTTTGGATTTCCTTCCAGTTGAGTTTCCAGAAAAGCTTCTGTGGTTTAAACGGTAGGTTGTAAGGATGTAAGTATAAGGATGTTTTCCAAATTTTCAGACTGACTGAAGCACGGTTGTTATGGTAGAAACCACCACAGCAGGGATCAGGAGGGACGTGGCTTTACGGATTCTGGAACATTCTGACAAAGGCATGAGTGCTGTACATTCTGGTCCAGGGCGCTGTTGGCAATCTGGGGCGAGGGGCGGGAAGCGCAGCAATGAGGAGTGTCTTTCTGGGTGGGATGAGGGGCTGGGTGATAACCTGCCACCTGGTTGTCAGCTCTGGTTACCTCGAGGGGGTGGGCTTGGGACAGGATGGTTTGGGGGTGAGATTACTAACTTTTGTATTATTTGTTCAAAGAAGTGTGCAGAGTATTTGTAAATTAAAATTTCTAATGAAGATCATCTGGGAAGGAGTGGGGAAGGAGTGGGGATTTTGGTGGGGAAGTTGGCAGGTGGTTCAGGAGCACAAGACAGCACCCAGGGACAGAGAAGCCTGGGCAGCGAGAAGGAACGGGGGCGCCAGGTCCTCAGTGTGCTTTCTCTCTCTGTCCCGTCCCTGCACGCACACCTTCCTCCACACCAACAAAGGTAACCTAGTCCAGCCCCATTACGGCCACACCCTGGTGATTCATCCCAGAGTGACGCCTGAACTCCAGTGCTGACCCATATGGGGCCCTAACAGCACAAAGACCCCCAAAGCTGACTCCTGGGGAGAAATTTCCCCTGGGTGTGGGGGACGGACTCCCCCAGGCCACTTCCTGTGACCCGACGGATTCTTTGCTGTCAGTTTCTCAGTGTCTTCTTCCAAACGAGGCAGTGCGAAGCAGGGGCCGGAGCGCCGGTTCCCTGGCTACTGTCACCATCTGGTTTCTGCCTCCACCACTTGCCTCGGGCCACTTGTCTAATCTCCCTGATCCTCAGTTCTCTGGCCTGTGAAATGGGCTGGCAGTGACACACTGGCCCCAAGGATGGCAGTGAAATGAGACCACATATAAAAGGCACCTGACCCTGTGCTACCACATCACCTAACAAGTGGGGCCTGCACATCACCGCCATCACTCTTATTTTTCTTCCCAATTTCATCCAAAGCCATTATAACTCCTACCAGAGGAACTTTTTCATTAAAAGAGAGGGCAATGCAAGAATGAGAAAATTCCCCACAGGCTCCGCCAGACCCCAGGCCCAATTCTCCTGGCTGGTCTGCAGGCTGCTGTTGTTAAAAGCAAAACAGAGAGAGAAACAGAAATCTGAAAAGAACGATGCTTTATTTTGATTTATGTCACATTTTCATAAATGGCATCTAATTTCAGAAAACAAAGTTCAAGTCTGCAAAAAATGCATGTACAAATTTTCTAAGAAGATCTCTGCAGAAATATACAAAGCAGGACCACGGTCTGTAGAGTCAGAAAGCTCACATCTTAGGGTCTGCATGGGTCTATGTTCTAATAGACCCAAGGGAAACAGCCAAGGAGACAAGTAGCCAAGGGAGCCACTGTTATTATATATATATATATATAATATATATATATAATATATATACACACACACACACACACACACATATATACACACACACACATATGCACGTATGTATAGATGTTCTCATCTGGGACAGTGCACACTTCTCCCAGCGTGCAAGCACAGTATTTCCTAAAGTCATGTGGCTAAATCAATGTACGTTTATCCACATAGCATTATAAAAACCAGACATTACATAATTACATAGTAGATATACAGATATATGCACATCTTTACACGATGATTAAAAATGTTATTTGCATTGACTCTTGCTTTGGAAGGAAGAACAAAGGAAAAATGTTACATAGCTAACCATTAAGTAAAAGGCAGCGATTCAGATTCAGCTACGAGCAGGTATTAAGCCACTAGGTCTGCAAAGGAAAAACAAACCCGGGTAAGGGGGTCAGCTACACACGCTAACTTTTTTAAACATACTCATTCTATGGAGAAACTCATTTCTGGTCACCCCCTTCCCCAGGGAGCATTTGACTAAAACAGAAAACTCCTTGTGTGGGGTGGGTGGTCCATTTTGTTAGCAGTTTGGATGATAGGACCTACGGCTACCATTTTTCACTGGCCGAGGACTTGAAATGAAATATTTATGAGGAAGTTTTTGGGCAACCTGTGTTCCAAAGGTTGTGGAAAAGATACCCCCCCCCCAAGGTACGTGATGACAGAATTGTGAAAACATGTAAAGATATAAATACAAAATATATACCATGGCCACTGACATATTCTCAAAGAAACCAACCGTGGTACCTTTCATATCAGGTTGCACCTGGGATGTCCGGGAATCCATGAATACAGAGACCTTAACCTTGACCCAGGTACCCATGACTTTCAGCCTTTCCCTTCAAGGCCTGATCCATTCCACCCAGCACAGGAGAGCACATGCTGGGGCCCCAAGAGCGGACGTCGGGTAGGTAACTTCTCCCCCAGAAATGGGTGAGCCTGTTGTTGCCTCTGCTTCAGCAAAGCCCTGTTGGGTAAAAGCACTGTTTTCTCGAAAGCTCCACCGTGCCGATGCAGGGCTGTGATGGAAGGGAGGGGCTGACGCTGGACAGTCACCTCACGGCAGGTGAGGTGAAAGAACACTCCCCTCTCAGCGCTGGCGACAAGGGCTCCCCGAACCCTCCTTCCAGGAGATGCTCTGCGGGACTTGAGAACGGGCCCCCAAGCAGGCGGCAGGGAGGGTCACACCGCACCACTCCGACGCTTGCCAGCCAAGCCTCAGCATCTCCGTCCCAGCTCACCTTGGCGCCCGCTGCAGGTGAGGGATGACTCCCGTCCTGCAGAGGTACGAGCAGGTGGCTTACAAGTTCCGCAGAATCAGATGTCCGAACGTCAGTGGACATAGGAGATACCATTTAACTGTATGCAGCATCACGGCCATGGTTAGATTCACGTGCAAAGTACAGGCCAAAGGCACCCACAGGTGATCAACAGGGTCCTCTTTCATGTTTATTCAGACACACCAAGCAGAGGATGGAGCCACGCCACTGAGAGAAAACGTCAGCTGAATGTAATCGTTTCCAGCTTTGCTAGTGTTCGCTTGTGTGGCTTGGGCTCATGCCGTTCCCAACATCTGGGTCAAACCATGAACCCCAGGGAGAAACTCACACGTGCTTGTGGCCACGACCCTGGCTTGGGGTGTCTCCCTGGGAACCGGTGGGCTGGGCCCTCCAGCTGTGTACGGACATCCCACCACCCTCCTTCCCAAAGCAGGGCTCAGCTTCCGCCCAGCCTGTGACAATACAAGGGCACTTTTGTGCTTCTGTTCCTTTCTCTCCAGCCTTACAATGGTCCTTATATTGTGGAAAAGCCCCGAAGCCATGCCCCCACTGGTGATGACCCCCTGGCTGGACAGAATGTGATGGCCAGTGTGCCTGCGGTACTTTCTCCTTTCTGACACCAAGGGACTATTTTGAGAACAGGGAGGTGGTGGTCAGGGGCTCTGAGCCTGACCTGTGCTCACTTTAGTCATTTGTGGAAACCTGGCTTCCTTGGCTGGCCTCAGGGTCCGCTCGACCAGGCCATAGAACATCAGTCTGAGGAATGATTCCAAGTGGACTGTTCAGAGGTAACATAAAAAATTAAGCTAATGCTAAACCCTCGTTTCCTTAAAGATGGGGAGAAGGGAAGGATACGCGATAGTTAACAGAAAACCTAGGCTAGGCCTGCAGAAGGATGGGCGTGAGTGCATCACCTTCATGCCGACTTCCTGCCCAGGAGGCTGGATTTTCAGCACAGGCTGAGCGGAGCCTGCACGTGTGAACACTGGACTGTGCAATGGGGGTGCGGGGCTCCCCGACTTATTCCTGCTTCTGGTCCCAGGGAGACGCCAACAGGGATGTCAGGGACATCTGGCTTTGGCAGAGGATGACTGTCTCCGGGGAATCTCCCTGAGGCAGGAGGCCAAGTGTAGGGACCTGAGGGACCATGACCTTAATGGAAATTGCACAGAAGCAGGGCGGGGTCCGCAGGGCAGAAGGGGTGCAGAGAGGAGGCCGAGGGAGCCTCGTGAGCTTGCCCCACCCCAGGGTGCTCTCTGAGGCTCCCCGCACCCTCTCTCCCCGTCACTTGGTGGGACTGCAGGGGCCGTGCACTCTGGGACTTGGCCCAGCACCGCGTTCTGCCCTGTGTCCCTGAGGAGGAATGCAAGCTGGGGATGACAGCCTGGCCCTGAGCACGCTGCTCTCGGAAGCGCGGCTCAGTGTAGTTTACCCACCAGAGCTGAGCTAAGACAACACCCTACGCCCTGCTCCTAGGTCCTCCCGCCCAGGGCCCGTGTCCCCAGGGACCATCGCAAGGGAGGCACACGTGGGGCCCATGCATCTGGGCTCCGGGCATTTCTTAAAGCCCGGGCCGACATTAACAAGTGGGAAGAGATGGGTGACAAGGCTGGAAAATGGAGGAAAAACACAAAACTTTAAGACCGTTCAACCTAAAACATCCAAGTTACCGAGAGAGAAAGGTGACTATTGACAGTGGGGTGTTAGACCAGAACCCCGAGGAAAGAACCAGAGCCCATGCTAGACGTACAATGAAGATATTCCAAATGCAACCTAAAGATCCCCTGTACCTGGTACAGTTCAAGCCAGTTATTTTGAATTTGAAGCATTTAACACTGAACGCAAGTAAAAAGTTTTACATACGATATTTTATTAGCAGTCTTATTTCTTCAGAGCATCTAACTTTATAGCCACACACGCTGCACCACCCTCTGCCCTGCTGGGTTGTTTTGTTTTGGTTTTTGTCACATTCTAGTTGAGCTGGTATTTGCTGAAAGACTTAGTGGGTTCTGACTACACTTTACCAACTGCTCGGCAGGCATGAGGTGAGGGAATTTTCTCTTTCTTTCTTGCAGTAAAGGACGATTGACCATTTAGAAACACCACAGATAATACTATGAGATACATACCCGGATCGAGCTGGCACGTGCCCTCGTGTGTGTGCACACGTGTGTGCATGCACACACTCATAGGCATGCACGCATGCACGCGTGCGCGCACACACACACACACACACACACACACACACACACACACACACACATCAGCCCCTCTCGGGCCCCAGCCAGCCCACTGGTACACTGAGTTAAGAAGCTAAGGCTGAGCAAAGGCAGAGGAAGGCACCTCTCCACTGAGACAGGGGGGAGAGAAGCTGGGCCCCCAGGCCAGCTCAGGACACCCCTATGCCACGCAATTGAGGAAAGGGGCGCAGGCTACCCCCCATCTCAGCTGTCCGTTTGGTGACGGCAAGTACAGAGCTAACCTAGTATTGCACTTCAGACCTTGCAAAGCGTTTTCACGTACATTTGCACACTATGAACAGGAGGCAATACGACAAAACAAAAAACAGAGAATTTGGGGTCAGACTTGGGCCCTTTCCCGGCCCTGGACCCGGGGCCTCACGGACCCTCTCCAGCCTCGGCACCCTGCATCTGCAGAACAAGATCCCCTCCAGCCTGCCAGCACTGGAGGGCGAGCCCGCTCTGAGCTCCAAGCCCCTGTGCCTGGGCCACATCAAGCACGCAGGGATGGGTCGACACATGTCTGCTGAGTGAGTAAGTGAACAGAGGCGTCGGTAAGGCATCCAGCCGGCTCCCGGGCCACCCGGCAAGGAAGGATGCTCGGGGCACTGAGGCCCACCCACCGGAGGGCTTTCTACCCCATGGATTCAGCCTGCCCCTGACCTCCAGGCAGTGCCTTTCTTAGGTGGAAAAATGACCTTTTTGTGGGTCTCCAGGATGAGTTTTTACCTAAAAGCTTAAGTCCTATTTCTTGATTCTGAAGGCCCTCCCCACAAGGTGACTTAATCAGATCCCAGCATCTTCTATGTAAAATGTTTACCTGATTTCTTGCCTTCCCACGTCACCCACACAGGAGCTTTTGAAGCATTTAATTCTCGAGCTGATACCCAGCAAGGGTAGAAGAAACAGAGGCACAAAGCGCTATGAACGTGGACAGAGGCGCATGGCTCCCGAGACAGGGCTGGTCAGCAGACCCAGGCCCTGCCGCCTCTGCGGAGCGGGCACTAGAACCCAGCGTAGGCCCTTCCTCTCCCCGGTTCCATGTGACAGTGATATCGTTGGACTTCCACTTTCATCTCTACTAACAACTGCAAAGGCTGCACACCGTTCATCCGACGTTTCCTCCATCCTTCTAAACGAAGAAGTGCAATCAGACGAAAGGAAGATCTGAGTCATTACATTCAGAAATTACTTAAAAGAAGTAGATTTGGGAAGTCGGCCTGGTTTAAATTCCAGTGTATGAAAGACAGCACGTCACCGGCCCCGCCCCGCCCCCACCCCCACTTCTTAATGACACCTACTTAGAAAAATAAAATCAACAAGTTACTTGCACGTTTTCTTGGGCCATGGCAATAAGGTGTTTTATCAACCTTCCCTACAGCAAAAAGCAGAGGGGAAATCCAAATTGCAGCGTCTGGGTCTATGCTGCCGAGGGTTTAGGATGAGAAAGCTGGGGCGAGGGGCATCGCTGACACTTGAAGACTGATGATCGCAGCTTCCTGGGCCGACATCCTCACAGGACCCGGCCTCAGGTGCTCCAAATCAGATTATCCTGCGGTGGTGACCTCAGTGTACTCACCGCACTCCAGGTAGCATCCTTTAAAAAATACCCGTGTGCATGTCCTTCTTGGGCTCACAGACCCACGACTGGAAGGACTCATCTGGAGGGAAAAATCTTTCAACACTGGCCTCAGCTGATGTAATTCTGAGGCATGGTCCAGGACTTTTCCTATTCCCAACTCTCTATTTCACCAGGCTGTTCCCATGTGTGTCTTCCTACGTGTGACATTCGTACAGGCAAGTCTATCTTGAAACTGAATAAAGACTTTTTATAAAGGCTAAGTTTGACCCTGGTTAAGTAACTTAATCTGGAGGGCAATGTCACATTGGTGGAAAACAGGCAAACATAAAGTTACATTTAAAATACCTCAATTGTGTTTACTAAAAGGGATCTAAGGGTGAAAAAGAGGCCTCTAAGCACTTGCAAGTCAAATCCATGTGAGTAAAATGTGCAACACAACCTAGGAATCTCAGAACTTTTCAGAGCAGAACATGACCTTGAGGACGATCTCGTGCTGCTCTTTACAGGTGGGGAAACTGAGGCTCAGGGAGATGAATGAATCTGTCCACAAAAAATACAGTCTTTCATTAGGAGACCTTGGTTCCAGGTTCACAGCATTCTAGAAGGGGAAAGCGATTCCATTTCCCTTCCGAGGACCTTCTTTGGCCAGAATCCCCTTCCACACTGGGGTCATACTGCCGCCAACAAGCACACAGGCGCCTGCCATGAATTCAAAGGCCGTTTACCCTGCAGATGTGCCCACTGCTCCTGTGCTAGAGGGATTTTATTTATGTGACTGTATCACTGGAAAGGAGTTTCTGGTCTGGAAAGACTATGCTAGCCCAGCGCTGAGAAGGTGAAGGTAACCGCTGAGGTGCCATGGAAACCAGATGTGGGAGATGGAATCTCCCACGGCTCTCAGTGCATGATTTGATGGAGTTCCAGACGCCTCGGCCACACTAAGTCTTCGCCAGTTTCCGGCAAAGGCCTTGGATTCTCAGGAAATCTCAGCATCTCCCCTCCTGTGCAGTTAGTGCATCTTTTGCGGGCTACGCCTGCAGATACCACAACGTTCACACCTGGAGTTTCTCTAAGCCCAGCTTCCCCAGGTTCAGTGGAGGTAGTTGATGTGATACGTCAGGGAAGAATGTTTGTACAAAATCAACAGGACTGATTTTCTAGAATTTTTTTTTAGGCAAAATTAAGGTGCTTGGAAAGTTAGGAAGAAAAAAACCCCAACATATTTTGCTTAAAGTAAGAAGCATGGGGAAAATAAGAGACTTTGAAAGAGATGGCCAATTTCACCTTACAACTTTCTGTGTAACTTTAAAAGATTTCCACACAGCTTAGTGCGTACGGTTCCAAGGTCACCCTTCAACCTGGAGCCGGCTTCTGTGTCTTTCCCAAGTTCTGTCTGTAAATGAGACCAGCTCAGCGATCAAGTCAAACCCCTCTCATCTCTAAACAAAGCATATTGACCCTGAATAATTTTCTTCGCCAAGTACTAAAAAGGTACAGTTTCTAGAAATGAATGAAATTTATCGACTTTTGGCTTGGAAAATGACCTCACTGGAAAAAGAGACAAACCGTAGAAAGGTGAAACTACGAAAACACCAGTCACAGAATGGAATCGCTCCTGGCTTCGCCTTTCTGCCCCTGGACGTCTGACTGCACAGGGGTCCCCAGGAAGCTGCCTGAATCCCCGGTCCAGGACCAGAGCTCCCTGGTCAGAAGGAAGAATTTTGCCAAGGAGCCCTCTCATCACCAGCTTTGTTGCAGTTTTAAATTCTGCCTCAGGGGTGGTATTTTAAAATCCTGCACGTGGAAAAAAAACCTTTCTATATCTTCTTCTTAGTTACAGCTAGAAAGGGTAATGGAGAGAAGGCCCAACCCAGAGGGGCAGCGGTGTCCATCCAGCACTGGACGCCCAACAACCACACGTGGTCCCAGGGGTTGGGTCACAGGAGTGTCTGTGTCCTTGGGCCCGGGATTGTCGCAGGTTCTGCAAGTGGCCCTTGGCCACTGTGTCCAATTTTCCTCTCTCTGGCTCTCCAGTGCTTTACCTCTCTGCCCGGATTTTGTATCTCAGCACAAAGTAGGCAATGAGACGCAGGGAGATGAAAAAAATCCCCAGGACGATGAAGTCCAGGTAGAGCTTGGCGTTCTCCACGTCCAGCTCTCTGAGAATGGCCTCCGACTTCTGGAAGTGGCACGTATCATCGATGTCACAGTGCAGGTCCTCGCGGTCGAGGCCATAGATGGAGAGGATGACCCCTTCAAACCCATATCTGAGGAAGGAAGTGCCAGCGTGAGGAGGGCTCAGGGACCCTCCCCCCTGCCTCTGCCCACGTCTGTGGAGGGTAAGGTGCCACCACCATCCCCCCATCCTCAGCCTGGCTCCCCTCCCTCCCCGGAGATCTTTCTCCCTGGAACACTTCCTAATGACTCCACAGCTTCCTCAGATAAATCCATTCAACGGCTTGACGAGGTGTTTTGCAATTTTGTTTCCTCCAAAGTCTCAACAACAAAAAAAACCCACCCCAAAAAACCAAGAGTAGGTATTGTTCAAGGGTGATACGAATGGAAAAGCACTTTGATTACTGCTAAAATCATACTTTTTTTTTAACAGTTAAATATAATAAAGGGTCCGATAGCTTTCCAAGGACTGGGGAGCATTTAAATAAAACATTTCTGCATCACCTTTCATTCTGTTCCAGCCCTGCATCATCAGAACAAAAACGCTAATTCTGAGAAGAAAGACACGGGTTTCTGATTTCTTGGTCTTGGAAGGTGCACCAATGGCTGAAACTCTGCACAAGTGCTTTGTTTTGATTTTGTTCTCCGGAACAATAGACCTGGGTCTGAATTGGCATTCTAGAAAAGACAAGCTTGTCCACAACTGGGGACCCTGGCTGTCACGTGGAATGGCTGTGGCTGGGGAGAAAAGCTCTAACGACCAACGACCAGCCCCGCCTGCCGTGGGCCAATGTGCGGAAGCACCTCTGAGTCGAGAGCGTGAAATCTGACGGCCTAAGTGCTGGGGCACCAGACTGCCTCGTCCAAGAGTATTAGGGTGCTTGAAACATGACCTGTTTGCCACTGGATTTCTTATTAAGGTTTTAGGATTTCAGAACCCTGCTCATCCCAGAGAGGAATGAAGTTCCTAAAAGACAGAAATATGCAAGGCAGTTCTCCAAAGCACGCAGGACATGGAGCCACGAGTATGCGTGTGTGTGTGGCACATGCACAATGAGGAGAAAAACAAAAGGTACCGATACTCCTTGGGTTCACGATCCAAGAAACATGCCGTCATCTAGCCGACAGCGAGCAAGGGGCTTTTGGGAGCCTCTGCACGTCCCCAAGTCCCTTCCCTCTGTCGTCCTAAAGCCCCTGAGTCGTAAGGTGCCCCCGCATGTACCTGACATAGGAAATGTAGGACATCCACTGCAGGTAGGTGGGGATTGTGTCAAAGCTGACGAAGAATCCTGAGAAGAGGAGGACGGGGACGGCCGTGACGGGGCCCACAAACGTTGCCACCTGAGAGGGGACACAAAGGGGGCTTACTCCCATCTACCTCCTCCTCCCCAGGTGGCCCGGAGGCCACAGCCCGTGTTTCTGGACGGTCGCCAGCAGCTGGCAAAGGGCCAGAGACTTCAGGACGGGTCACACCAGGGCCAGGACGGCGCAGAGAAGCACCCTGTTTGGGGAGGGAGCTGGCTGGTCTCTGGCACAGGGAGGGGCTGGGGCTTGTGCCCAGAGGCCCAGCAGAGGGGACAGAAGGTAAGAAAGAGTAGAAACCCCACGGAGCAGGGGTAGCACGATGCTGGACATGTGGTTGTGAGGGCGCTTGGCTGGGAGAGAGGCACAGCGTCTCAGGACCTGATGTCAGCGTGTTCCAGGGAGGAAGGGTCGGGAGCGCGATTCCCTGGGTGCTGACTGCGGCTGGCATGGCCGAGCACTTTCTACGGCTCGGCTGTGGGGTGGATGCCATCGCTATTCCCATCCACAGATGAGGGTACCGCCCAGAGGCTCTGAACACAGAAAGGAGTCCATCACACGCCGGGGAGGGGGGCATCAGAAGGCCACAGTGGTGCTGACTCCCCAGGATTTTGGCTTTGTCTTCTAAGGGGCAGACTGGCCCGAGCACCAGGAAGCCCGAGGCGCAGAAACTGCAAACGCAGTGGGTTTGGCAGGTTGGGGGTGGGTGGTACCAGGCATCCAGAAGGGACACATGGAGGGGCTCAGGAGGGTGGGAGCATGGGGTGCAAAGGCGGGTGTCTAGGGGACAGCTGAGTGGATCCCGCAGAGGCAACAAAACGTAGGCATTGAGAGCTTGGCCTCTGAGCCGGCTGTGTGACTCTGACAAAATCACGTTGCCCCTCTGGGCCTCAGCCTCCCCATCTGTGAAATGGGGAGCATTGCACGTAACTCATGGGTGTGCTTGGACTCGATGAGCTCATGTTCAGAAAGCACTGAGACCAGCACCTGGTGTGCCCCAAGCTCCACACAAGGGCACCTGCTGCTGTCAGTTTGCCCATCCTGTGAGGCCAGTACCACTCGATCCCTTCCCTGGAGGTCAGTCGACCTACTGAAGCCAGACTAGGAACTTGGGGCAGAATCGGGAGGAGGGTCACAAGGAGCGGGTGCTGAGCCCCAGCAGAGCCACAGCCCCGGTCACACGGGCCAGGGTGGAGAAGCGAGGCCTGTCCTGTGGTGCGTCCTCGGCCGATACCTGCAGGGATGTGGAGGCAGCTCCAATCAGCAGGCCCAGAGACTGCGCCACCAGCGAGGTCATGGTGCCCAGTGCCGCAAAGAGGACGAAGCGCACGGCGTCGGACGGCTGGGATGTCATCCAGTACACGATGCTGCAGTAGGCCACGGGGAACATGATCTGGAAACACAGGGCCTGTCACCCTCTCCTGGAGGCCACACTTTCCTCTCCCCCACTGGGGGTACTGGAGAACCCCTGCCCCTCTTTACGTCATGCCACTGCCACTCACATACCTGAAAGGGCACGTCAGCCATGGTCTTGGCCAGGTAGTAGGCCTTCAGGCTGTACCAGTAATTCAGGTGTTCTCGAAGAAACACTCCCATCTCCAGGGGAACTAGGGGATGGGAAAATGGAAAGGGTCAGGCATACATCACAGTGGGATCAACACCTCAAACAGGTGGTCTCGGGCTCCCCTGGTGGCGCAGTGGTTGAGAGTCCGCCTGCCGATGCAGGGGGACACGGGTTCGTGCCACGGTCCGGGAAGATCCCACATGCCGCAGAGCGGCTGGGCCCGTGAGCCGTGGCTGCTGTGCCTGTGCATCCGGAGCCTGTGCTCCGCAACAGGAGAGGCCACGACAGTGAGAGGCCCGCGTACCGCAAAAAAAAAAACCAAAAAAAAACACAGGTGGTCTCCTGCTGCGCCCTCTGTAGCCCCAACCTGTCCTACACCTCCCTGTGGACCATGCAATACTTACAAAGTACCTGAAGGTTGAATGGAAAGGTGTGAAATGATTTAACCCTCTGGAAAAACTGCCAATCATTTTTATAACGGAAGCATCACGACGGGGAGAATCCAAGTGCGGAACATCACTGTAGTGATGGGTACAAATGTCTACGGTTGCCCTTATTTTCACTGAGTAACTGTAACAATGTGATTCCCTTCCTGGACAACACCTAGCAAGCTGCTATTGGAAATTCAGGGCAATTTAAGGAGGAGGCCTTGCCGGGAGGGAGTGTTGTTTAGGTGTTGCCGGGAGGGGGTGTTGTTTAGGCTGGAGAGCTGGTGAAGCAACAGCTTTCTACACTGTCTCCCTGAAGGGGCCAAGGGCAGCCTACTTTGCAAATAGTCTAGAATTGCACGGAAATCCACCTAGAATAGCTTCACCCACTCACACACTTGGACGCACCAGGGCTGTCTTAACTGAAACGAGGTCATGCTCGTGCACTAGTGCTTACGGGGATCCTGATTAGAAAACCTTTTAAAAATGTCCCTTCAGCCTGCCACCAGGCTTACAAGACTTCCTAGTGGTTCATTCCTTTGGCTTAACTATAGTATGTATTTTCTTGTCTAACAGAAGATACAATAATACCTACATCTGTCAACGAAGAAAGCGGTATTTAAAGACACAAGACGCTACGTGTTCGTGGCCAAGCCAGCCATGGCCCCCGTGGCAGATAGGGAGGGAGAGGCGGGCCCGGGGCCCGCCAGCACTCACACGTGAGGACGGTGGGCATGAGGGCTGCGAACATGAGGAAGAGCATGGAGAAGAAAAGGAAGCCAGAGTTGCTGAGGACTTTCTTGGCCTCGTTCCCGATCCCCAAGTACAGCAGCCCAATGAGGAGGCCAACGCCGATGTGGGAAGTGATCCGCAGGTGCGTCAGGACCTGGCGACAGACGTGGTCCACACTCAGGCGCGCAGAAGTCCGGAGGTGGACAGTGAAAGAACAAGGTGGCCGAGGGCCCCAGAGGCAGTGGCCAGGGCGGGTCACAAGCTCTGTCTTGCCCCTTCCCGGCACAGAACGAGCCCCCGACCCTAAACCAGCACACGTGCGTGCATGTGTGCCCACACACACACACACAGACACAGACACACACACACACACACAGACACAGACACACACACACACACAGACACACACACACAGACACAGACACACACACACACAGACACAGACACACACACACACAGACACACACACACAGACACAGACACACACACACACACACACACACAGACACACACACAGACACAGACACACACACACAGACACACACACACAGACACACAGACACACACACACACAGACACACACACAGACACAGACACACACACACAGACACACACACACACACACACAGACACATACACACAGGCACAGACACACACACAGACACAGACACACACACACACGGCACTGTTTTACTGCCGTTAAAACAGAAAGAATTGCTATCCTTTGTGAAATCCCCTTCAAAGTGGCAAACCAGGGAGGGCAGTGTACCTTCAGAGGGGAGGACAAGGGACAATGATGGTGGCGAAGGGGGCAAAGAATGGACACATGGCAGGCCCGCCCTCGCAGAGCTCCGCCTGGCGGCTACCAGCCCCTACATCTTTCAAACTGGGTCCCAGAGGCCCCTGGGCACTCAGCCCCCTCCACAGGTTGTCAGATCATCCACTCGAAAGGGTGGATGTTGTCATGGTTCCCAATCCTTCACCAACTCCTTCCTATAAGTGTCTGCACAACCCGCCATGCCCTGTGTCGGACGGAGCTTTCCGGAGGGAGGAACACACTCCCTGACGTCAGCCTTGGCCAACGGAATGTGAACACCAGTAACTGTTCCTCTCCGGGAGCCAGAGCTGTAAGGGCTGCCATTCAGTTTCTCCTGCACTTTCCCTCTGCCATGTTCCAGAAAGGAGCCGGTCCTCCATTCTGGGTCCCAGGACGAGAAGACTCGTGGGGCAAGGCCATGGCCCACAGCACGTTACACGAACCAGACATGGGTATTTACTGTCCCAGCCACGGGCATCTGGGGAGTGTTTGTTACTACTGCTTCACAGGGAGCTGACGGATGCAGATGGAAGTAAAACAGTCTGAAAGCGCAAAGCAGGATGAAAAACCCGAAAATGACCCTACAGCTTCCTTTGCCACGGAGACCGCCTTACCGAATCCCTCATGATGCTGAGGAAAGTCCTTTTGAAGAGGATGCAGAACTGGGTAAGGCAGCTGGCAGAGAAACTGTGACAGCCTTCCAGGGAAGTGGAGTCCTGAGGACACACCAAGGAGGGAGGAGGGGTGAGAGCCCAGCCCTGGGACGCCTCCCCTCTCGGCTAAGAAAAGTTCTCATGCGGCGGGCGCACGAGGGGGTGTGCAGCGCTGCTGGGGGCTGGGGCTTTGCATTACCTTTCTCCACCCCTTCAATCGTTTTGCCTGCTTTACCTCTTCAGAGGGCTGGTGCCAAAGAAAAGGGTTCACCTCGCCATCACCTCCGGGCTCTCTCCTGTAGTCAGAGTCACACATGCCCTCCCGGACGGCTCTCACCAGGCGGCCGTTCTGATCGCCATATTCACCGGACGCGACTTCCATGACTGCACCGTGAGACACAGACAGGGTCACCCTAGGCATCGCTCATGTGAATGGTGGGCCTCTTTGCTTTGCAGCAAAAGCATTAATCTAGCAGGAATATTTTTAACTGATTATGTAGATGCTGTGTGATGATGCTAACGATATGATAAAAATCATTTAGTGACCAATGTTCTCTTGGCTCTAAACGCCCAGGCAAAGCCATTTATCACGTCAGGAGCCTGAAAACGCAAATACGCATCGTGATGTCGGAGAGCCCGGGAGGTCATGAGCTCATGCATCTGTTAACTTATTCATCTGTCCAATATTTACTGAGTGCCGGCCATGGGCATTCAAGCACCAGAGCTGGAGCTGGGAGGAGGGCAGAAGGAAGCAGGATTCCTGCTGGTAAGGCGGTTCCCAGGGTGGGAGTGAGTGACGGGTGCGGTGGCAGCTCTCTGGGACCAAGGAGAAGTGCCGGGGGTCCTGAGGGAGGTGAGCTCGGCGTCCTGGGGACGTCGAGATCATGGACCACCAGCTCCACCTCTCAGATCCCCAGGGACCATCTCCTCCACCTTCCCTCCTTGGCCCCGGTGTCATGCCTCTGCACCCCAAACTGTCCAAGGTCCCCCGCTGCCCCTTCTCTCCTGGGTCCACACTCCCCCCAGTGACTGCTGTTCCTTCCTACCCTCCCACCTGCCCTCTCCTCTCCCCCATCCTGTCCCTCCTGGTGTGGGTCCCAGCCCCTCACCCGAATAAGATTCTTGCTAATGCAAAGCCCGCAGGGACCACCCCCTGGCAAAACCAGCCGTCTGTTTCCTGAGCCCGGGTGGCTAAGCCTTCCCCCATCTGGTCACACACCAGGAGAGGTTGTCGTCACCAGAAGGTCACGACCAATGACACCAAAGGAGCCAGCGCTGACCACTCTGCTGGTCACTCACACCCACCACCCTCCAACGGCCATCCTCATCTCTCACCCTCTCAGGTGTGACACTGAGGGTCTAGAAGCCACCGGAAGGGCACACTGTCCCCTTCTTGGGCCCTCCTTGCAGTCCCACGTGCTCTGTTCCTTCTCCTGTCATCTTTCTCTCTGGGTTCTCACCTCTTCGCAGGCCACGGACCTCACTGCCCTTCCCTGTGCAGCAGCGCCTGTGCCCGACCGTCCTCTCTCCTGAACGACTGGGCAGCTATCAACCTGATCCATCCCTGCCTTTAAAGATGCTCAAGCCTCCTCTTCCTCCCCCTCGGCCCCCACGTCCTGACAGCTCACGGCACCCTGGCTCTACTTCGTCAGAGCCCCTGCTTTTGAGAGAGAAGAATTTCCCAGCAACAGCGTCTTGTGGAACACTATTTGGGAGATGACATGTAGAGAATGTAGGGTCTGGATGCTTGAGAGGAAAACAACTGAGTGAGAAAGGCCAGTGACCAGGATACCAAGGAGGAGAATTATGGTGGATTGAAGGGTGTTCCCCCCAAAATTCATGTCCACCTGGAACCTCAGAATGTGGCCTTACTTGGAGAAGGTTCTTTGCAGATGTAATTTTCTGGTTATGGAACTTGAGGTGAAATTATCCTGGATTTAGGATGGGCCCTGAATCCGAAGACTGCCCTTATAGTAAGAGGAGAGGACACACAGAGACACACAGAGAAACACAGAAAAAGAGCCGAGTGAAGACAAGGGGCAGAGACTGGAGGGACGCAGCCACAAGCCAAGGAATGCTGGAGCCTCCAGGAGCTGGAAGAGGCAAGGAAGGACTCTCCCCCGGAGCCTTAGGACGGAGCCTGGCCCTGTAGACACCTTGACTGCTGGCCTCCAGAGCCGTGATCAAATGAAATTTCTCTTGTTTTAGGCCACCCAGTTCGTGGTGCTTTGTTATAGCAGTGCCAGGAAAGCAGGATGCAATGGCCAGGAAGGGACCCCAGATACAATGGCGGAGGGAGAGAACAGGGCTGGGTCGGGCTGTTTGAGCACTTGGTGGTCTAGTAAATATGAGCTCGAGAGAAAGAGAAGGGCAAGGGGGGTGCAAGGTCTCCCGCTTGGAGAGCAGGGTGAGGAAGGGCAGATCTGACAGGAGGAAGAGGGAGGCGTGGGGCTTGAAGAGGCTGTCATTTGCAGGTACGCGTGTGTGCCGCACAGTGGGCAGATCTGGTGGGAAAGTGACTTCAGATGTCATTGTCAGTGCTCTGGAGGGCCTGGGCCAAGAGGGGAGGCCAGAGCAGGAACCCCAGGGGCACCGGAGGTGGAGCCCATAAATCACAAGCTACAAAGCACGGAAGCGCCAGCCTCAGGACCTCCGAGTCACGAGAAGTGACTCGGACCGTTAGCCTCGTCTCTAGACTCCCAGGGTCACAGGTTTTGTTGGGTTTGGTCAAAATTTAAATCAGTATTTCAACATCTCCATTAATCAAGGCAAAAGGGTTTTTTCCTAAGGTGATTTCTTTTCAGAAATAACTTCCTTTAGACTAGAAACACCACAGAGTAAAGTATGAGGAAATATTTATCTATCTAACAATAGATCCCTTGTTGTAGTTCCCAGGAATTTTATCTGGAGGAAACAAAACCTCTTTTGACGTGGTCTTAAAAGTGCTACCTCAGGATGGCACTTGAGCTTTCTGTGGAATATTCAAGTAATTCTTGATTTGGAGGCTTCAGGTAAAAGCGGAAACCCACCAGGAAAGAAAAGACCCCCTTTCTTTTCTTTCCGGCTGGTCATGGCTCTACTTACCAAAATCGGCCGGGTTGTGGTAGGTTGGGCAATTCAGACCTAAATCCCTCAAATATGGTACAAGATTTGAGACTTTTCCCCGGTACACACACTGTCCTTGGCTGAGGACATAAAGCTGGAAAAAAGTACAGAAAAGGGAAACATCAACTCCACCTTCCTCTGTAAAGCAACAGACACTCTCAATCCATCCATCCATCCATCCATTCATCCATCCATCCATCCATCCAACCACCCATACATTCATCCAGCCATCCATCCACCCATCCATCAATCCATCAATTTCTCTCTCAAGAGAGCTTTATGTTACCTCCCAAGGACTCAAAAGTTCAAACGGAAATCCATGATAAGTCAGGGAAAACAAGGGATATCATATGACCAGGAATTACTATGATGTTGCTTTTTTCCCTTCATGCTAACCACCTGCTTAGGAAAGATTTTGGAGCTATACACATTTCATTCCTTGGGACATTTTTTTTTGCTCATGATAGTATCAAAACCTAAGATTTATAAAAAAGATGATATTGTCCAGATATCACAACCTGCAATCTAATTCTGTATGGCAAGTGCTCCCCCACTGTCACCAGGGGATGGGGAATGAAGCCTCAGTAATGTCAGTGACTCGCCCAAGACCCCGTAGCCGGACACCAGCCCCAGAGAGAGGATACTGGCCAACTCTTTTACCCTCTCCGGTCCTGCCACCTGAGCTGCTTATGGAGCCAAAACCTTGAGAAACATAACACTTAAGGCCACTCAGAAATGAAGACACCCCAATGAACTAAGGGGAAGCCGTGAGTACCGGGATTTGGTTTCACCAGGGCTGATCACAGCAAGGCGTACGCACCTGGTCGAACAGCTCAAAGAGCTTGGCGCTGGGCTGGTGGATGGTGCAGATGATGGACCGTCCCCCCTGAGCCAGCCCCTTCATCAGGGAGACCACCTGGAAGCAGGAAGCGCTGTCCAGGCCGCTGCAAGGCAAGGGGTACCGTGAGACGCCTGTGGTCCCCAACCAGACCCCGCGTTCAGAGTGTCCCAGCTGGGTCTGCGTAGGCAGGGGAGGGGATTCAGGAGGTATCCCCTCCTGCCGGCAGGGAGGGCAGGGGTCCTGCCTCCGTGGCTCCTGCTTACCTGGTGGGCTCATCAAAGAACATGACCGGAGGGTTGTTCACCAGCTCCAGCGCGATGGCCAGGCGCTTTCTCTGGCCGCCTGAGAGGCTGCCGGTCCGCGTGTTGGTGCAAGACAGCAGGCCTAGGGCCGTGAGGATCTCCTTGACCTGGGGGACAGTGGAGCCAGAGTGGCATCAGGGACCACCTGCCCCCTAGCCGCCTACAGGGAACCCCCAGCTGCCTCCCCAAGCCCACTTGCACGCCTGCCCTTTGCCAAGGCGGCAGACACTCGGCAAGTGTGAGCTCAGGAGGCTGAGAGGCAGGGCTGGGGCCAGGCCGTCCTGGGTTGGGGTCCTGGTCCTGCCGCCTGCCAGTCACCTGTCAAGTCCCTTCACTTGTAAGCCTCGCTCAGGGCCCAGGTCAGGGAAGATGTTGGATAAACACAGCAGAAAGTGTGGATCAGTGAACACATAGGTGGACGAGTGACCAGGTGTCTGACCAGAACAAAGGGAAGGGCCACCCTGATGGTCTGATACAATACAGTAAGTCCCCTACATATGAACCTTCAAGCTGCGAACTTTCAAAGACGCGAACGTGCCCCTGTGTGCCAGCTGTTATACTGTACTACGGTACTTTTCAAGGTACTGTACTGTGATATCTAAAATGTTTCATTTTTTGTGTGTGCTTGTTTTTTATGTATTATTTCTGTGAAAAGTATTATAAACCTATTACGGTACAGTACCATATAGACGATCGTGTTAGTTGGGTACCTAGGCTAACTTTGTCGGACTTATGAACAGATTGGACTTATGAACATGCTCTCGGAACGGAACTCGTTCGTAAGTAGGGGACTCAGCGCAGCAGATAAGATGCTTGGCACCCGGTAAGCATTTACTCAAAGGCAGCTATTAGTGACACTGTTACTAGTGTACACAGCTCCTGTAGACAAAATCAAGCAGGCCGGGCCTCTCGGAAAGAAGGGGTGAAGCCCCTTTCACACTTGTAAACAGGCAAAGGTCTCTGATTCAGCAGCAAGGCGAGGAAACTGCTTAAAGCTGTCTCCACCTCCCTCAGCGGCCCTGCCGATGCCACCCTGGAAGCAGCCTGGGCACCAAGATATAAACAGCTCGCTGTGCACTGAGCCCTCCACGGCTGTTCCCGCCCAATCATTGATGCGGTATCAACGCGGCGGGCAGGAAAGGTCTGCAGGCTTCGGTGCAGGCTGTGGCGTGGGTTTCGGCCGCAGTGTTCAGCGTTCAGGGTTCATCCCAGCACCTTCCCGGGGGCGGCGGCCCTCCCTGCCTCCAACTCCAGGTTCACCTCTCAGGGGACAGCCTGCCACGGAGGCCCTGCCAGCATCCACTGGGCCATTGTCCCAGCTCCTGGCGGCAGCAGGGGGACCCAGGTCCGGCAGCTTCTCTGGGGAGATGAGGTCATCCAAAAGGAGAAGAAACTCACAAGGAAGAAAAGTTCCACCCCAGCTCTTGAATTACTTGCACGGTCAGGACAAAAGGTGGCTTTGGTGACGGGAAGAGTCAGGGGATAGCGGTTCCATGGGTCGGGAAGCAGGCGGGTCAGACAGACCTGGGTTTGAATCCTGCCTGGTCTCTCCCTTGCTGAGCCCTAACCCAGCTCCACTACCTCTTCCCCGGAAGAGGCAGGTCAGCGTGGTCGCCCGGAAAAGGCCATCTTTCAGGCACACTTTCCCTCACGTGGACCGTCTGCTGGCCTTCCCAGGACAGCACGGCTCCAGCGGCCCCCGGGAACCCAGGCGGAAGGTGCGGAACAAAGCCCACGCCCCCACCTGCCCTCAGCCCTACCGGAAGGATGCTGGAGGTGGAGGTCAAGGTAAGTCCCTCTCGTTTCCGCCCTGTGCTGGCCTCTGGTCCCCAGTTCTCAAGAGTGATGCCTTGAAGGCTGGTTTTGTTTTAAAATCAATCAGAAAGAACAACGTTCTGGCCTTGGGAGAACTGGCTCCTGAGGAAGGCTCCTCGCTGGGGGTTCTCGAGGGTTGAGGCTGCTTTTCTGGGAAATGAGGGAGGTGGGCAACATTCTACCACCTGCTGGAACATTCCATTCTCTTGTGTTTCCTCGAGAAGTAAACAGCCAGGACCTAGGTACACACAGGGGCTGGAGGGAAGTGAGTCAGGGCGTGCCCTCAGCAGCAGTCCTCTGCTTAGACAGTCACACAGTCCCGTTAGGGTTAGGGTTAGCTAAGTTGAGTTACCCTTAGACAATGCGTAAACACAAAGGGATGTGTAAATATAAACCAGGCCTCTCCACTAAGTGGGGCTTTCTGGCGCTCCCTGCGGGGTCTGCTTACCCAACACTCTCGTGCTCCCTAGGGTTTTAGGGAAGCAGAGAAAAGTAATGAGAAGGATTAGGAGATCTCCATCATCCCAGAAACTTGTTTGTGCTATTCTTAAAAGGCTGATTAGTAACATGTAAGAACCCAATTTCTCCTTGCAAATGTGTCGGGGTGGACTCTGGTTATTTTTAAATGAATGATTAACTATCCTCATTGTTGGTGTTTTATAAACAAACAAAAAAACAATGGAGCATAACGTGTATTAAACACTGAAAGGGCAGAGCGCTGGGTCTAACCCTGAGGCTGGGTCCTCAGGCCGGTGTCCTGCACATCCTCACTGTGTCTGTGTGTCTGCGTCTGAGAGTCCCTGGCAGCGTGGTCACTCCAGGTGTGTGCCAGCCCAGGCGCACACCGCGATGCCACCGTCACCCACACGAGGACAGCCGGGGCCAAGCCACAAGCTCAACCAGCCCCCAAAGGCTGAGTGGACTTCAGGCAATTCTGGAGCACCTGTGGCCCGAGCAGACACACTCACCATCTCCCTTCTCCCTTCGTCCTTGTCTTGGAGTTTCAGATGCGCAGACACCTGCAGGGGATGAAGGTCATAGTGTGGAATCAGAACAGGTGGCCGGCAACAGCACAGACTCACTCAGCGACCGCAGGCCCAGTGCCCCAGGGAGCTGAGCCATCAGACTACGGAGGAAATCCTCAGAGGTCTGGGCTTCCAAGCTTCCTTGGTTAACTAAGGTAGGTCCAGGAGAGCAGCGATGCCTGGGATGCATCCTGTTACCTCAGGGGATTCTCTGCTGTGTCCCGAGGGAAGTTAGAGAGATGAGGAATCCCCAGGCATCCTCGAGGGCTTGAAGCCAACTGGTGCATATTCAGGAATTTCACAAGCCACCTGCTAAACCACTGATAGCTTATAATTATCCATAGCGGAGTATTTATGCCACAGAAATTGGTAAGTGGTATATATAAGAACTCCAGTTTTGTTGTTGCTGTTGTTTTGTTTTGTTTTGTTTGAAATCCTGCCTGCTAGCACACCGTGGGGCCCCTGAGACCCTGCTTGGTGAAACCCTGAGTAACCATCACCGTGCCCAGCATCAGCCTTGGTTCTTCTCTGCCAACGCCTGTGACCTTGGGAAGCAAGGATTTCGGCTTCCTCATCAGCACAGTGGTGAGGTTAGAACCTGCCCACCCGGTGAGCTAGTGAGGTTGTCTCGAGGCTCCATGAGAGACTAAAATGCAGGGGACGAGGGGCCAAAGGGCCACGGTCCCAGAGTCAGAGAGGGCCAGCCGCCTGCCATGTGACACCAAGTGTCACATCTTGGCTTGCCTGGTGGTGGAGGGTCAGAAGCAACGCGTGGAAATGTACCACCCATGGCTGGTGGCCAATGTCACCCCTACACGTGGGACAGGACCCTGCAGAGTGAAAGGTACCCTTTCTCATTAACTCAGGTTAACTGTATTTATCAAAGGAATCGTGAAATTCTCAAAAGCAAAATCTAATTGATTTTAATTCTGAAAAATAAATGGATTTCACAGCAGAGCCTGGTGACACGTTGGGGGAGGATGGAGGTGACAGCAGGAGTCACCAATCTTGTTTGCAAAAGAAAGCGGTGATTGAGCTGGAAATCAAAGTGAAGTTTCTCAGACAAGTAACCAAGGACTTCATGCAGTAACTCTGACAAGCGAAACTCTGGTCACCCCAGATGAAGGTGAAGTAGTGATTAAGGAATCCACAGGGTCGGTAGAAATCTTGTATCTCCTAACTTTACCACCCTATTTTCAAACACCTCCTGAGCTCCCTGTGCCCCCATCAGTATGACCACTTGGAGGCCAGAGAAGCTACATGGTCAGGGTGCCCGGCGCTCATGGCTGCTGGGGGAGCCCGTCAGAGGGCAGATCACATACCCGACACCTTCCCTGCTTTTCTTTGCTCAGCTAAGGATCTCCTGGAATTGCCCTTTGGACAAGATGTGACACCACAGACAGGAAACCTTGAGCCATCCGAGTCAAGAGTGCAGGGCATGGGCTTCCCTGGTGGCGCAGTGGTTGAGGGTCCGCCTGCCGATGCAGGGGACATGGGTGCGTGCTCCGGTCCGGGAAGATCCCACATGCCGCGGAGTGGCTGGGCCCGTGAGCCGTGGTGGCTGAGCCTGTGCGTCCGGAGCCTGTGCTCCGCAACGGGAGAGGCCGCAACAGTGAGAGGCCCGCGTACCGCAAAAAAAAAAAAAGAGTGCAGGGCAACACTTCACCCGTAGCAGCCCAAGAGGAATGCCCATCTACTGCCCAAGTACAAGGCAGACCAGCTGGGAAGGTCCCCAACGTGCCAGGAGAGGCCCGGAGGTCAGGCACCGCCTTGTGCCGTGGACGAGGGGACGGAGAACAGCAAGCAGCCCTGGGCACACACGCTCCATGACGGACAAGGGCGGCCCACTGACCTTCCAGTCTCCTCTGGCCGGGAGGCTCTCTAGTGGCTCCCGTGGCCCACGGTTGGTCACTGTGGTCCCTGTCCACCTGGTACTTGGCTGGGTCACGGTCTGTCCAAAGAGGACAGCTGGGCCAGGCCGTCCTGGACCACACTGTACAGGACGCCCGCGCTAACTGCTAAACTCTCGAAGGCGCCCTTCCTCGTGTGCTTCTGCAGGATTTTACATGTCTGATGACTGTGCCGGGCTATGAAGGTGAAGGCCTGGGACCCAACCGGTGTGCAGCAAACTCTGGTTTCACCCCCACCTGGCGGGCATGTGAGTCAGAGGACGAGACCCTCGGGGCCCTAACCCAGGCACCAGACTGCCTGGAACTTGTGCCCAAAGCCACAGAACACTGATGAGAAGGGAAGAGCCTCAGCTGGGGCACAGGACTGTGGTCACCCTGGAAGCGGTCCCTCACATCAGCCAGGTGAATAACCTTCTCAGAAACCTGACCTCGATTTCGTCATCCAGGGTCTACAGGACCCAGGGCCTTGAGGGGCTGCCTTGGGCAAAGCTGTCCAAATAGCACAGCCGGTGTCAGGACTCCGCGTGAGGGAGGGGCGCCGGGCGCTGCGCTGTCTCACGCGAGGAGACGGGGGGGGGGGCGGCCAGGCGAGGGGCTGCAGGCCCCAGGATGCTCACCATCATGGCCTCCTGCACGGTCAGGTGTGGCAGCAGCATGTCGTCCTGCATGATGTAACAGGACACCTTCCGGAAGCAGCGTAGGTCCCGCGGGAGGCCGTTGATGAGGACCTCCCCCTTCATGCCCGTCTCCCTGCAAGGCCAGCGAGAGGACGTGTCAGCCCGATCCCTCCTGCACCCCTTCCTCTTCCAGGGCCTGGGGACGGGAGAGAGGATGGCCCCTCCCAGCATCTTCTCACCGGACCAGTAGGGACACCAAGGCAGGCAGGGTTGGGAGGCCCAGAAGAGCACCAGAACTCAGAGGAGGGAACTGCACAAAAAGAACACTCAGCGTGGAAAGGGAGAGGCAAGCGTGGGGCCTCTCTGGGACAGCACGTTCGTAACAGGCGCCTGTGGACCAAACCGATGGAGATACGCATGGACGCTCCCACACGCAGCCACGAGGCCCCAGGCACACCTCTGGCTCTGCAGGGTTTTATAAGATGGGCGTGTGAACGATGTTATGTGCAGCCGAGGCTGCACCAATCGCCCCAGAGGCCCCAGAGGCCAAGAATCTTCAGTCTGGGGTGTGGCCACTACATTAGAACCAGTTCCTGGGGGTTGCACGACTGCGATGCTGACTGGGAGGACCACTGCAGGCTCCCTGGGCTCAGGTGGCTCAGAGAGGAGGAGGTCTGCGCCCTGACCCTCCTCAGCCAAGCGACGGGAAGCTGTTCTCTCTGACCCCAGTGGAGGTGGGGCATCCTATGTGTACTGTGGAGATGGAAGGGCATGGCTCCACCAGCCACGCTCACTCCCTCATCCACAGACCCACTGGGCATCGCTATGGCCCGATGCTCTCCTGAGTGCATCATCTCAGCCCAGGGACACAGTGGGAGCCGTGGGCATCCTACTAAGGATCCCCGTTCTCCAGCCCTGCCTCCCCGATGCCATGAAGAACAGAAACACAGAGGGTCTATGGAGACCAGTGCAGTTATATCTGGTGTCCAACTTCACCCAGCCCATTGCTGTGACCGTGTCACCCAGCCCATTGCTGTGACCGTGGGCCCTGTGGTGGGTCCCTTCTTTCCTCCAGGGAATGGGTGGGATCAACTGGCATTCCAGGGAACCAGGCTGGGAGCTCAGTTGTCTCCAGGTTGCCCTCTGTGGCTCCAGGACGGCCACGTGCCGCGCAGGCTGGACAGCAGCTGAGGGTGTGGGATGAGCTGAAAAAACGGCTGCTCTCCCGTCCCGTGTCCCCAGCATGACGCTGGGTGTTGGAAGTTTGGCTCTCACCTTTAGAAGTGAATACAACAGACAGGAATCTGCCATAAGTGAGACTTTTAAAAATCCTGATTTTCATCTTTAAAGAGTAATTCAGAAGTCCTAAGGAAGTGGGGGGGGGGGCGGAATTGATCTTTCTTTGCCAGTAAATGAAGTTATTTTTAAAATGTATTTGCTGAAGTAGCAAATGGAAGCCATGAGATCTGAAGGGAACTGGCTTTAAGAGAGCATTTTGTTAACACTTCTGAAGATTCAGTTTTCAAATCATCCTTACATGAACATCACCAGACAGGATGTGGAGAGCTGTGGTTTCTGAACGTCGGAGCAGCTAACGTGGCCACAAGCAAGAGTCGTGTGAGCTCCGGGCCCCAGCCTGACGCTGCTGCTTTTCTTCTGAAAATGGCTCATCTTACCTTAGACCTTCATTCACACTTGTCTCAGTGTTCTCCTGCCGTCCCCTCCCCAACCTGAACCCCTCCATTACTTCCTGTCCCGTAAGGCCTGGCCCTTCTGCCCCAGGACCTCCCTCTCCTGAGCACAGCATCCACTCACCACCACCAGGTGACAACCAGCATGTGCTGCCTTCTGATGCCCCCAATGCCGAAGCTCTGTTCCCTTCACAGATCCCAAAGCCTCTTAATGTGAGACACCCCTCCGGCTTCCCGGGAGCCTGCCCAGAGCCTTAAGAAGTGATGGGATGGACCATTCATACTGTTGGCCCCTGGCTGACCGCTGGGCGAGGGTCTGCTCACCTGTATCCGGCGAGGATGTTCATGAACGTGGACTTCCCAGCCCCAGAAGGACCCATGATGGCCACCAGCTCTCCACTGTTGAATTTCCCAGAAATTCCTTTCAGAAGGGTCTTGTATCCTGTGAAAAGCGGATCACATTCATTTTCAAACCAGGACTCACTGGTTTTGCCCCCAGTACTGCAGAGGCAAACACACAGTATGCTTGGCCGCAGAACCAAGGCCAAAGGCAAGGTTTTTCACACCAAAGGACAGCATCCCCCAACCTTTTTGGCACCAGGGACTGGTTTCGTGGAAGACAGTTTTTCCACGGATGGCAGGGGTGGGAGGGGGGATGGTTTCGGGATGATTCAAGTGCATTACATTTATTGTGCACTTTATTTCTATTATTATTGCATTGTAATATATAACACAATAATTATATAACTCACCATAGGCAGAATCAGTGGGAGGCCTGAGCTTGGTTTCCTGCAACTAGAGGGTCCCATCTGGGGGTGATGGGAGACAGTGACACCCGAAGTGTGTTGCTTATGTCCAGTCTACTCCATAAGATGCAGCTTAATTGTCACTTGCCACTCACCGATAGGGTTTTGATATGAGTGTGCAAGCAATTGATTTATTATGGTCTCTGTGCGGTCAAACCTCTCTGCTAATGAGAATCTGTATTTGCAGCCGCTCCCCAGAGCTAGCATCACTGCCTCAGCTCCCCTTCAGATCATCAGGCGTTAAGTTCTTATAAGGAGCGCGCCACCTAGATCCCTCGCATGCGCAGTTCACAGTAAGGTTCGCACTCCTATGAGAATCTAATGCCGCAGATGATCTGACAGGAGGCGGGGCTCAGGCGGTAACGCGAACCATGGGGAGTGGCTGTAAATACAGATGAAGCCTCGCTTGCTCCCCCGCTGCTCACTTCCTGCTGTGCGGCCTGGCTTCGGGGGGGGGGGGGGGGCGGTTGGGGACCCCTGCCATAGTATTTATGAAAATGCTGAGTTCTGGGCAAGAAAATGGACCTCAGGTCTTTTGGATGCCTCTGCCTACTTCCTCGATGGCATGTCATGGGTGTATCAGTGATAAGTACCAGTGCACGTACAGTGCTTTAGAGTTTACAAAGCCCTTTCGTGGACATCATCTAGGGTACGAGGACTCCACCATTCTCATTTCAGATTGAGGAACTGGATGTCCAGCAGGCCTGGGCGACTTGTCCAGGACCTCAGAGCTAGTGTGAACAGATTCTAACCCAGGGCTGCACCACCCACCACAATGGTCAACTCATGCTTTTATCAATTAAGTGATTATTATTTCATGTATGAATGTTCTATTTCTCATCTCTACCGGTATACATTATTTGTATAGAATTTATTCACAAATCATTATTTTATAATTAAATGATTCATATGTTAATAATCATTAATAATTAAAAGCTTATCATTTTGCACTTGCATCACATTGCTTTGGACTTTCTGCCAAATCTCCATCCGAGGGCTTTGTAAAAGGAGAAGAAAGCTACATATGCCAAATGGAGTCACGTTTTCTCAAGCAGACTGTTCAAATGAGCTACAAAGAATCAAAAAGAAGCAACTGGATTCATCTAAAGACTACTAATTCAGAAACATTTCTCAGGGGCTTCCCTGGCGCTCCAGTGGTTAAGATTCTGTGCTTCCACTGCAGGGGGCACAGGTTTGATGCCTGGTCGGGGAACTAAGATCCCATGTGCTGTGCAGCTCAGTCAATAATCCTACCCCCGGGACGTGGGTGATGGCAGGTGGGCAAACACACAGCAGGGGAGCCCAAGGAGACAAGGGTTGGGGGTCGGGGACCCTGAAAGATCATGTCTGCCACATGGTGGACAGATGGAGGGAAGAGCTGGGGGACAGCAGGGCCCCCTCCCTGCAGGGTCAAGCCCCAGGGTGGGCTCCCCATGGGATGGAGCTCTGCAGAGGGGGGCCAGGTGCTCTGGGCCCCGGGCCCAGGGGACCTGTGTGACATCACTGAGGGAGCACTAATGCGGGGCGTCTGCTCCTTGCTGTCTTCCTGGGGGTTCAGGCGGCATCGGGGTTACTCCAGAGCAAACCTTCCTTTAGGCTGTTCTGCCCCTAGTTCAGAGCCGATCCCCAGCTGGTCCCCTGGCAACCGGGAGCCGCCCGGTTAGGGAAACGGATGGCTGAGGTGACCACTGGCCACTTAGAGGCCATGCACAGCCTGCCCCTGGGTCATGACGCCTGAGGACAGCCTCACCTTGGGGATCTGAGGGGTCCGTTCCCTCCAGCAGGGCCCATGGGTGCTGCTTTCACTGTGACCCGTGGTGTTGGGGTCCACACAGGGGCACCGGATAATAACACTGCTAGGGAGCTCCCACAGGCTGTGACACCCATGGCCAGGATGCCAGGAACAGACATGGGTCTGGGAGTTGGGGGAGCATCAGGCCTTTCAGGGGAAAAGGTGGGCAGACCAGGGTTATAGACCATGGTTTTGTCATTTACAGCCAGCAAACCGGAGTTGGGGGTCTGGCTGTGGACCCCAGAGCTAAAGTGACACACGTGGAGCCAGGTGAGTCAGCGGCCCCCAGCTCTTGCTCTGGAGGGGCGTGGGCTCCCAGGGGGACGTGGAGCGAGGGACAGGGCCTATGTGTGACACGATGCAAGGCCGGCCAGCTGAGAAGCATCCTCACGTGCAGTCCACCCTCTCGGGCGGTGCTTCTCTAATATCAGAGAACTGTTTTTCTTTTATTTGTTTATTTATTTTATAATGATTATTATTTTGCGGTGCGCGGGCCTCTCACTGCTGTGGCCTTTCCCATTGCGGAGCACAGGCTCCAGACGCGCAGGCTCAGCGGCCATGGCTCACGGGCCCAGCCCTTGCTAGGCACGGTGTGTTTTGTAAGGGAGGGACAAACATGCCACGGTATTTCTAACTATCCCACGGATCCACTGAACTCGGAGCTGGTGGACGGGCCAGCCCTGTGCCTTGCCCAGTGGGCATCAGGAAAGAAAGCGACGATGGTGAAACCAGTAAAGGCTTTCTCCATAAACCCCGATAGTGACACGAAAATGAAGCCAACCGGAAGTGACTGGTCCATGATCTAATCCTTTTCAAGGGGAGTTGTGACATGTACAGAAAATCCACACGTCCATTCAGCACCCACCTGGTGGGGCTGTAATTGTCTATAAAGACATGGAGATAAAGATGCTTATTGGCAGTTAGCATTAAGTGAAACTGAAGGGCTTTCTTAGTTATGCCTACAGTGAGTTACTTTTAGAATGTTACCAGTTCGGAAAAAGTCTGTCCAGACATCCTGAGTTTCAAGAATAAAGGAGACATCTGAGCAGGCTACTTCTAAAGGCGACGCCCGCCTGCCAGCGCCAAACCGAGTGCCCGACAGGAGCCCAGAGCCTGATACCTGCCCCCAACGCACGCCTCCTTTTGCCTCCCAGCCCTAGCATTGCCCCTAGAGGCAGTGAACATCAGCCCCACGAAGACATGATCAGAACAGCCTTCTGAAGCACCATGTCCTGTGTGTGGAGCGGTGCTTGGCATGTAGTGGTCACTGAAAAAGCGTCTATGACGTTGATAATAAGAAGGTGAACTCTTTGCACAAGTGAATTCGGAGTGACAGCCACCGCCTTGGGCATTGCCCTTTGGTTGTCACTTCTTTCCAAGCCACCCCCAACAGGACCAGACCCCTCTGGCGAATGCTGGGCCAGCAGGAAATGGCCAGGAGCCCACGGAGGACCAGCTGTCTGGATGGTCTCTGAGGTCAACTCACAGGGCGGGCACTGCCTTATGGAGGGGCCGTGGTGTCCCTGTGTCTCACATCCTATAAGTATAAACCCATGCCCCGTCGCCAGTAAACTTTTACGTAACAGCAATCAAAATGTGCACATTCCATCATTTCTGGGTAATCACTTTTGATGCAAATTTTATTGAAGTATAGAATACACAGAGAAAAGCGCACATGTCTTAAGTGTACACGCAGCTCAATACATGCCCCTAGACAGAACCACCACGGAGCCAGCGCCCGGACCAAGAAGCAGGGTGCACAGAGCCTCTGGAGGCCCCTCAGGTCCCCTGCCATCAGGTCAGTGCCTAACTGCTTTTGAATCTTAAATAGAACCCCTGGGGCGTTGATTTTTAATCAGAGGAACACATCTTTCCCAAACAGAGGAAAAAAAAAAAGATAATTTCCTTCCTTGGAAATGAAGACACCCCTCCTTTGCTACGGACAAGTCAAGGATGACCCCTTAGATGGGAAACCACTTCCCAGTGTCCGGCTGTGAGTGCCTGTTTGCGGGCGTGTGGCCCCTGCCCTCCTCCGGCCAGACAGCAGCTCCTGGGATGAGCTGATTCTTGCCCAGAATGTACATCAGGAAACCAGGGAGAAACAGAGTGAGCAACTGTTACATTTCCTACGTCAGCTAATGGTGCTTTAAAGAAAAACGGTCCTTGTCAACACCTCCGAGGTTCTGTAAGCTTGGTCGGGTAGGGGTATGGATTTTCTCACTGTAGACACGCGCGCGCCCTTGAAGTAGGGGCCGGGGAACAGCCCCACCCTCGGGAAGCGCCAGCCCTGGGCACCCTCACTCAAGGTCAGCAGAGGCCAACTTTGAGACATCTTCCCCTCTACGCCCCACAGCAGGCTAAGTCCCGGGTGCCTCTCCATATTGTGCAGAGGAGAAACAAGGGCTCAGACAGGGTTCGTGAGCTGCCTGAGGCCACACAGAGGCTCAGCAGAGGAGCCAACATTTCAACCACTTCTGCCCGGCTCCAGCGCGGCCAGGAGCGCCTGCTGGCCCGGGCAGCACAGCCGGGGGCCCGGGCAGCACAGCCGGGGGTCCAGGCAGCCTCACCGTCCCTCCTTCCGCGTGCAGGCCTGCTCCCAGTGAGTCCCGAAGGTCAGCTCAATTCGGGAACGCGCATTTAGTCTGCTGTTGCATGAAATATTTCACAGAGGATGGGAAGAAACCACACACCTTCCTTCCCAAAAACATGAGATGCCCTTGGTCACCAAAGGCCATGGTTGCCACCTGGGTGCCAGCAGCCTATCCCAGTGGCAAGATGTTCTGAAAGCCAAGCTCCCCGGATCCCTCTGTGCGTCCAAAGGGCTCCTGACTCTCCAGTCGTCCCTCATCTTTCAATTTCTTTTTCATTTTTATGAAATGTCCTCAAGTTTAAAAAAAAAAAAAAAAAAGGAAAGAAAACCAAACTCTTCTTGCCAGGATGTGGGAAGCTCCTTTTGCCGGAGCAGGGGACTCAAGCCTCGCTGTCTATTAAGGACCCTCACTGCATGTCCAGTGGTTGCTTCTCACGAACCCCTCTCGCCTTCACTGTCAGAAGCGGGGTGGGCGGGGGCAACATACAGATTCGTGAAGAAGGTGCAGGGCAGCAGTGTCGCCGGCAACTTGCGGCCCGTTTTGTGAACCCCCTCGGGAACCATTAGGCCCCCGACCCCATCACCTGCAGAAAATAATAAGCGGCTTGTCCGTCAGACTCCAGCCAGTGGCCTGCTCACTCAGGTTTCATTTTAACAAGCTGCGGTCTTTGTAACAAGGGGCAGCTCTTCTAGGGAGATCCCAGGGTCGGTCAGTCTGTTTCTGAGCTGCACTGCACAGAGGCCTGTGGTCTGACCGTGCAGCGGGGCCGGGCCGGGCCGTGGGCACCCTCCCAGGCAGGCTATCTGAAGGTCCAGTGCCACAGCGGCAGCTCAGCACTTGGGACCCTCGGCGGGGTCGGGGGGATAAGTGTGCCACAAAAGTATTGGACGTAAACCACAGGGACCACAGCCAGCGTGTGTGTGCAGCTCACAGAGGTGACTGGGTCACACACAGCATTCCTCCTCTGAGCCTCATGGCAAAGAGGCGAGTTTCATCACAGAGGAGGGTCCCCAGTGGGCAGAGAAGCCGGCCTGCAGGGGAGATGGGGGAGGGAGCCTCCCAAATTCCCCTCCCATCCCCACCTGGTCCCCTCTCATCCACCCCCAGGGTCTCCACACCCATCAGCCAGGCTCCGAGACAGACTTTCAGATCCCGCTGGTTTCTATCCTCATTGGGAGACCCCCTCTCACACAGGGGAGAATAAAGCACACACCGAACCTCCCCCTCTAACCCCACTCCCATCTCCGCACATCCAGGAGGTCAGTTTTCCAAATAAAAAAACAGATCAGTGTCATCACTGACCACTTGACCACCTGACCACCAGGGACATCCGAAACCCCTACGGATGCCTCCTTGTCGAGACTCCCTGCAGCTACAAGGAGGGCCCTAAGCTACCGGGGCGGGCTGGGGGTGCCCCGCGCCGTCTGCGGATGGTGGTCGGGGATTCCGTGCTGGAAGGGGAGGGGGCAGGACACTGGTCAGGAGCCGGCAGCCCACATGGAATCGAGGGACGCCTGCCTCTGGGTGCTTTTCCCGTTCCTGGGATGTCTTTCCATTTTTTCTTTCTGCTGATGGGTATTTTCCCGCCATCAGCTCCTTGGCTCCCTGGCAGAGAAGACCCCCGTCCTGCCTTCTGCTGCCACCTCGGGTGTCACCAGTCAGGTGGGTGGGTGGGTTCAGATCCAGGTCTCTAATTGTCCAGGATTCCACGCATGCATATGCACACTCCCGCCTCCTTGCAAATGGCGAGCTTTTAGGTATTTGAGCAAGCTCCTTTAAAATGTCTCAACTCTAAAAGGACCACAGCAAAATCATTCAGAGGGAACAGGGGGAGGGGAGAATATGTGACTTTCAGTCACCTCCCCGTTTCAGCACAGTTCATGTGTCATCGAGGGACAAGACCCTGGCTGGTCAAGTGCTGACAACTCATATCTCAGGCCCTTTGGGAGGAGTCCGGTCCCAGCTCAGCCACCATCAAGCTATGGGACTCGGGCCAGTTCCCAGAAATAATCGCTGCCCCACCTCCGGATCTCACCTCAGGGTAGAGGTAAGCATCCGCTCTAAACATGCGGCCCATGTCACCGGATTTACCCGAGAGGTGACACACGGTCCTCACCTTCCTCCACGGGTTGGTCCAGGAAACCGCAGTCCTTTGCCCCTTCCTGCCCTGTGAGCCCTGCCGTGACTGGTGTTGACAGAACAACACATCTGGGATACAGTGGCCCTCACTGTAGGGGGACTGACAGTGTGGAAGCAGTGCCTCCAGAAGCCATATCCTTGTGCAGTAAATGCACACAGAGGGACTTCCCTGGTGGCGCGGTGGTTAAGAATCGGCCGGCCAATGCAGGGGACACGGGTTCGAGCCCTGGTCCGGGAAGATCCCACATGCCGCGGAGCAACTAAGCCTGTGCGCCACAGCTACTGAGCCCGCGTGCCACAACTACTGAGCCCACGAACTGCAACTACTGAAGCCCATGTGCTCTAGGGCATGTGTGCTGCAACTCCTGAGCCCCAGTGCTGCAACTACCGAAGACCGTGCACCTAGAGCGCGTGCTCTGCAACAAGAGAAGCCACTGCAATGAGAAGCCCGTGCACCGCAACAAAGGGTAGCCCCCACTCACCACAACTAGAGAAAGCCCGCGCACAGCAACGAAGACCCAACACAGCCAAAAATAAATAAATAAAATAAATAAGTAAATAAATAAACGCATGCACAACTGCCTGACAGGCACAAAGACGTGTTTCCAGCAATCCTGCCAGTTTCACAAGATGAGTGACAGTTAGGTAAGCCAGGCAATGGCCAGCTCCTCAAAAGCCACACTGGCTCCGGTCACCTCCATAGTCCCCAGGCCAGCACAGCGGCCCTACCAGGGAGGCCTCCAGGAAGCGCTCCTTGAATGACCGGTCAGGTGGCAGAGATGACAAGGTTCAAACCCTGCAGCCCAGGCGTTGGCAACGCTTTTCTGTAGGGGTTCCATCACCAATATTTCAGGCTCTGCAGGGTGCACAGCCTGTCAGAACCACTCAGCTCTGTGGTTTTGCCACAAAAGCAGCCAGAAGTAACGAACAGACGCAACTATATTCCCATAAAATTTTACTTAGAGAACCAAGCGGTGGGTCAGTTTGGTCCCCAGGCCATTGTTTGCCGGCCCTGCCTTAGGGCCCTGGGGCAGGGTCCAGCACCAGCTACAGCCGCTTCCTATCACGTTATCCCTTCCGTGAAGGAGGGGGCACCAGTGCTCGGGGAAGGACAGGAGGGCTGAGGCGGGTCTGAGAGCCAGGTGCCCACTTTACACCCAGAAACAAGGAAGAGCACACTCACCTGGGCCTCAGGGAGCTCTGGACGGCATGTCCTCCAGCATTCCGGAAGGAATAACGCCAGCTTGGCCAGCACGACAGAGAGGTGACGGCCTGCGGGGTAGCAGCCGCTAGGAAAGCTTTGGGCTGGCTGTTCTCCCAACCCTCGCAGACTCCCCACCGTGCCGCCCCAGTTGGGACATGAAGCCGCTGCCAGGGGCACCACCAGAGCTACGGCCTTGAGGGCCACCTGCGGGGCAGCCCTCATCGGATGTCCTGAGAGCAGGTGCTAGCAGCAGTCCTGCTCCAGTGGCCCCTCGTCTGATAGAATGTTCTAGACCATGTCTCCAAAGCTCACCAGGAACAGCAGAGTCACCTACAAATTGTCACTTGCCATCTACCTCTACAAGGATTAAATTATGAGCCACTGCAGCCACTGACCTTCAACACCCCCTGAAAGGAGTTCAGGGTGGAGAACAGGAATGAGGCACTCTGTGCTCTGGGAAAAACTGGCAGAACAGGTCTTCAGATAGTTAGATATTCTCAGAAGATTTTTTGAGCCCAATTCTGGCATCTCCTCATATCTAGAAAAGCACTAAAATCCTTCATGGTGACGTCTGTTCCTTGTGACTAGAAGTAACCTTCACGAGACAAGCAGAAAATATGTGCTTGATGGCATGGACTCTCCCTTCACCAAAACCACATGTGTACTGGCCTTCCCCCTACCTCTTTGGAGCAGCTTCTCAGAGCTGTCTGAGATGCTCTCCTCCTTTTGCCCCAAATAAAACTTAACTCACAATTCTTACACTGTGCTTTTTTTTTTTTTTTCTCCAATCAACAGCAGGAACATGTTCAGAGCAATCCCCAACTGCCACCCCCAGGGTTGTTTACAGGCCCAGATTTTTGGAGACTCAGGGTGAGCAGAGCTCTGGGTGGAGGGAGGGAGGGAGGGAAGGATGGATGGGTGGGTGGGTGGACAGAGGGAGACGTGGTGGGATTCACGCTCTGCCTCACGGGGGGTGGGGCAGAATGAGAGTCCCCAAGGATGGCCACATCCTAACCCTTGGCGTCTGTGGATACATTGTCTTACACGGCAAAAGAGACTTTGCAGATGGGATTCAGTTAAGAATCTTGAGATGGAGAGATTATTCTGTGTTATCCTGGGGGTCCAAAATCATCGCAGGGGTCTTTACAGGGGAAACAAGGAGCAGAAGAATCAGTGGCAGCAGTAGGAGATGGGACGACAGGTGCGGAGGACACGAGAGAGCAATTGGACGATGCAGCTCTGTTAGCTTCGAAGGTGGAGGAGGCCACGGGGCCGGGAACGCAGGTGCGTCCAGAGGGAGAAGAGGAAGGGAAGGGGTTCTTCCCCGAACCTGCAGAAGGAACGCAGCCCTGCTAACACTTTGATTTTAGATTTCTGAACTTCGAAACTTTCAGGCAGTAAACTTGTATGTTTTGTTTTTGTTGTTTTTGCGGTCCGCGGGCCTCTCGCTGCTGTGGCCTCTCCCGTGGCGGAGCACAGGCTCCGGACGCGCAGGCTCAGCGGCCACGGCTCACGGGCCCAGCCCGCTCCGCGGCATGTGGGATTTTCCCGGACCGGGGCACGAACCCGTGTCCCCTGCATCGGCAGGCGGACTCCCAACCACTGCGCCACCAGGGAAGCCCACTTGTGTGTGCTTTTAAGCCACCCAGTTTGCAGCAATTTGTTATAGCAGCCACACGAAACGAACACGCCCAGCCTCCCACTGCCCACACCAGCCACGCCCCCGCCAGGCCTCCTGGGTCCGCCCTGGGGGGCCACTTCCCGCGGAAGATAACTTCCTGCTTCCTCCATGAACATTATGTAACAGTTGCACTTTTTAGCCAGCAAGCCTTCCCAAGGGGCAGTGTCCTGAGAAGGAATGTTCTAGAAGCAATGAGAGCTGCCACCTTGCAGCTCTTCCAGGGGCCCTTCTCCAATCCAGGGTCATTCTCAGACTTTCCTGTGCAGCCCACATGGGCACGAAGCCTCGTTAAAGCACCCCCAGTGCAGGCTCTTCATAATGAGGTTAAAGGAGCCGATTAAGCTCTGTCCAATTAAATGTGAAAAGAAGGATGATCGGCCTTGGGAGTTTCCAGTGGGGACCTCCGGAGAGGGGAGAGCACGGGGGTGGGTGGCAGCCCGGGCCTCATTCCCAGCAGTGCTCATGGCTGGATAGTGGCCATGCACAGGCCATCCGTCCACCATCCTGGCCTCAGTTTCCCCTGATGAAAGAAGAGGTCTACCCTCCAAAGACCCAGAATTCACCAGGTGTGCGTCACGTGGGGCTTTCTTCCCTGGACAACCAAATGTCAGCTGAGGTTCAGGTGTGGGCTTTTATTGAAACGGCCAAGGGTCCCAACCTAAGGGCCGGAGACACGGAATTCCATCTGCAGACTCAACGCTCACGGCAAACGTTGCTATTGAGGCTGAACCCAAGTTTACCAGCATGCAGAGCCCGGCCCAGAATCTTTCCTCAAATCTGAAGCAGGTCTTTCCTTTCACAGAGATGTTTTTCAGTTGGTTCTAAACAATGACAACTAAAAAGAAACGAGGGAGCCCAAGCAAATTACAAAGAGCCAGGCAATAAACCCAGATCACTGACTATTTTCAGATGGATGTGTGTCTTTATTTTTTTTAATGGTAAATTTTTGCACAGTGGACTCACAGGATTCTAGAGTGAGACATTTCCTAGCTCTGCCAAAGAGGACTTGCCCAACCCCAATGCACCGCCCTAATACCACACACATCACTGGCTCTCCCCTACCCGGAACTGTGCTCACTGACTGTGTATTTTCTCTGCTGAGAGGTAGAAACGAGGCAGACATTCCTACCCAGCTGATGAAACTTATCGTCGATGTCACGGGATGCGAAAATTACGGCAATCGAAGGATTGTCCGATGTGGTGAGCACAAATCACTCTGGATCCTTCTCAATGTTTGGAAACCAGGAAGGGAACATCGGCTGAATGATGGGAGAGGGAAGTGGGGCTGCAGGACAGAGAAGAGGTTGCCTTGGCGGCTCAAGAGAGGACAAGTCGTGGTCTGGTTGTCCAGTCGCCTCTGGAAGGAAGAGTGTAAATGTCTCCTGTGCTTGCCAGTGTTGTCCATTGTACCCAACTGGCATGGAGCAATTCAGCCCATATGCACTTTCTTCATCCTCATGAGGTGTCGTTTTCGAGAGCTCCTTTGCTGGCATGATAGCTGGGCTCACTCTAGCCATGCAGGGAAGCACCTCTGGACTGCAGGCGTTTCAGTGGCCAGTTCCATCACATTCTAACGTGTGTGAAATTCTTCTTGACCACGAATTTAAACATATTCCAATTTCTGGAGTGTTGTATCCACTGTGGGGGGATGAGCACAGTCGGTGGGTGGCCTGAGGGAGGGGTCGGCCCTGTAGAGTCTGGATGTCCCAGCCTTGTGCCTTCCCGTGGTCGGTGTCTATGCCCTCACACTGGCCCAGCAACAAGCTTTGGGTCGAGGCTGCTTAGAGGAGGGGGGACGGACAGTGGGTCTCAGCTCATCTATCCCCAGCACCAAGCAAACTCCAGCACGTGTCCTGCTGAAGCTGTGTCTCTTTTCACCAGCCCTGTGCCTCCTTAATACTAACTCCGTAAACAACGAGGGATAATTCAGACCAGACAGTGAATGGGAAATAACTCTGCAGAGCCACCAGCCCTGTGGTCCCCAATATTGCTTGCATGCGGAGTCTTCCTGGAGCTTTGGAAACAATTCTGATGGGGTCGGTCTGGCCCCAGGGGCCCCTCCATCGCCCTACAGCTGTGTCTCTAGTTTGCTGTGCGACTGGGGCCAGTTCCTTCAGCTTCCTAGACTCACCTTCCTCACCTGGTGATGGGCAGGAAAGAGTACTTGACCTTAAGGGTGTTTGTGAAGATAGAACAAGATCACGTGTTTGAAGGATGTCACAAGGAGCTGCAGGTAGATGATGTAATAAGCAGTGGTCGCTAGAGATGCAACTGGGACAAAACGCATCCCGGGAACCACAAGCCATGTGACAGCAGTGTCTCTTCACCTGAGGAGGAACAGCTGGACCACCATCCTCGTTCACGTGGACTGAGGATGCCACACATATCCTGGCGCATCTGCGGGGAAGGGGCGCCCACCAAGAGCGCCCACCTCAGGGTTAACATTCTGGATTTGGCTGCTCAGGCTTGTGATCATTTTCAATGAGCCAGAGCCCATTTCTGGAAGGCTCCAGAATGCCTCCAAATGCTTCTGGGTGCAAAGAGGCCAGTCAGCCTCTGTGAGGAGGGACAGGGCTGCCTGGGAACCCTGACCCCAGCCTCTCCAGGAGAGGACCTGCATCTGTTTACACCATGAGAACTGCTGTCTCTCAGTGGCTCAGGGTCCCAGAGAACACCGATGGGACATTGCTGGGAAGTCATTTCCTGTCACCCAGGCCACACAGGTCACCTGGAATCACAGCCCCCTCAAGCCAGCACTCCTCGGTTGAGTGCTCAGAGCAGCTCTGATGCTGATGCCAAGACAACATGCTGTGCACCCCTACATGCACACACACACCATGTACATACACTGTGTACACACACACACCAAGTACACACACACCATGTACATACACACATCGTGTACACACATACCATGTACACACACATATCATGTACACACACACTGTGTACATGCACTGTGTACACACACATACCATGTACACACACACCATGTACACACACATGCCATGTACATACACACACCGTATACCTACTCACACACCATGTACACACACACCATGTACACACACATGCCATGTACGTACACACACCGTATACCTACTCACACACCATGTACACACACACCGTGTACACACACATACCATATACACACGCTGTGTGCATACACTGTGTACACACATACACCATGTACACACACATACCGTGGACATACACACACTGTGTACACACACACCATGTACATACACACTGTGTACATATGCACACCTTGTACACACACTGTATACACACACATACCATGTACACACACACCATGTACACATACATCCCATGTACATACACTATGTACACACACATACCATGTTTATACACTGTGTACATACACTGTGTACACACATACACACCATGTACACACACATACCATGTACATACACACACTGTGTACATACACTGTGTACACACATACACACCATGTACATACACTGTGTACATATGCACACCTTGTACATAGACATACCGTGTACATACACACACTGTGTACATACACACACATACGTGTACACACACCATGTACACACACGTACCATGTACATACACTGTGTACCTACTCACACACCATGTGCACACCCACCGTGTACACACACATACCATGTACACACACTGTGTACACACACTGTGTACACACATACACACCATGTACACACACATACCGTGTACATACACACACTGTGTACACACACATACCATGTACACACACACACCATGTACACACACTGTGTATGTTCACTGTGTACACACACACCATGTACATACACACTGTGTACATACGCACACCTTGTACACACACTGTATACACACACATACCGTGTACACACACACACCATGTACTTACACTTTGTGTACACACACCATGTACACATACACCCATGTACATACACTATGTACACACACATACCATGTTTACACACTGTGTACATACACTGTGTACACACATACACACCATGTAGACACACATACCGTGTACACACACACCCATGCCCCACAGGCAGCTAGTTCATGAGTGCACTGGCAGTGGAGCCCCTGCCCCAGTGCAGATACTAAAAAATAGATGGGAGTTATTCACATCTGCCTGTCAGGCATGAAGCAGTTTTCTATCACTGCAGTATTTTTATCCTTCTAAAAGAAGAACTGGTCTTTTTCACAAGCTTCTAAACCTGCTAGAACAACGAAGAAAAAAACATCCTTCTGATTACTTAAATTATGCCAAAAGCACCAATAAGGTTGCCAAATAATCTCCTAGTATCACGTCAACTTCAATCTGAAATCAACAAAGCAGGTCCATTTCTGCACCCAAAGTCGTGCTTCTCTAGATGCCAACATTGAGCAGATAAGCCCAGCTGCGCTCCCCACCCCTCCCCCTTCCCCTCCCCCACCCGTCTCCCCTTGGAGCTGAAAGGGGCTCTTGGTGAGAACAGACGGCCTTATTCTCCAGACCCCTCTTCCTCCCTCTGCAAGAGGGAGCTCAAGGCAAAAAGGACAAAGGTCCATATTCCCAGACACCAGTGACATTTCCTTCTCCCCCGCCTACTTCCTCCCCCTAACGCCCAAGGGCCGGCTCATCAGTGCCTCACTTTTCCTTATTAAGAGGCAAAGCCACACCCACAGCTCAGACCTCTTCTAGTTTTTCGCACCTTCTGAAATCGAAAAGGGGCTTTTTCGACGACAGTAACAACAAGAACCAGGTCTGGGAAGCTGGGCTTAAAAATATCAGCACGGACGCGACCATGACACGTGAAGGCTTCTGAGTCACGGGGAGGAAGCACCACTCGTGAAATGAGGACATTGTCATTTGTCCCCAAACTGCGCAGATAGCACGTCACCCCCTGCCAACCCCCGGTGGATGTTACAGCAGGAAGTCCACTCGGCCTTCCGAACAGCTGCTCGATTTGTCAGGCTGTGGACACGGACCCCTGGATTTTTAGCAGGCGCTCACGCTCTGGGAGTCGACAGGGCAACAGACGAGGCGGCAAGCTTTCCGGACGGTTCCCCTGAGGCGCGACTTTAATGGACGTAAAATGGTCCCCTGGGGACTTCCCTGGCGGCCCAGCGGTTAAGACCCCGCGCCCGCAATGCAGGGGGCCTGGGTTCAATCCCTGGTCAGGGAACTAGATCCCGAATGCTGCAACTAAGACCCAGCGCAGCCTAAATAAATAAATATCATTTAAAAAAAAAAATCCTCAGGGACACCCAATCACAGTGGGTTCCTACGCTTAAAAAAAAAAAGATGGTCCCCTGACCATAGCTCAGGGATGCTTTCCATCCTTTTGTCCTGAGAGCCTCTCCCCACTTCACCACCCCGATCTCCCTCATGTTTCGAGGTCCCTGTCAGTCTGCCTGCCCGCCCCCGCCCTCCACAAACCCAGTGCCCCCCTAGGTTCCACTTCTGCCCCGACCCCGAGCAAAAGTAGCTTCTCATCCTTCTGCCTAAGTGGGTCTAAGTATTTTGAATTTCGGTGGGCCACTATCACGTCAGTAGGTATCCTGTACAATGATGCTCTGTGTCCGCAAGCACCGCCAAGGAGGCGCACACAACTTCCTCTCACCTCTGATCCCACAACACTGTTGGGAAATCCACCACCTTAAAATGAGCCTCTGCCACACAGAGCTTCATGCCTGTCCTTCAAAGCCCACTACTCTGCAGCCTTGGAGGACAGTGGCACGTCAGGGGCCACTCAGCAGAGTCGCTGAAATGCAATTTCCCTTTTGTGTTCCCCAGAAAAAAGTCATAGAACTGAGGGTGGCGCCCAGCTCCTCCTAGGCGGGCTCCTGGCCTGGGGATAGTGGGACGCTGGCTGCAACTGCCTGGCGGGTCCCATCAGATGAGGGCCTCCCTCCCTCCCTATCAGGATCCAAGGGGCTCTGTGAGAAAATGATATGGTGGGCTGCATCCCAGGTCTTGCTGAGCTGAGCCCGGCATGGCTCTGGCTCACTCCCCACCCGCCGAGGGGGCACCTGCGCATCCCTGGTCTGATCCTGTGACCTGCTCTGGGCACCTGCCCTGACAGGTGCTGTGGTCTCTGCCCCTCGCCCATGTTCCCGGCTGACATGCCCACGCCGACCCTGGCATCTCCCACTGGAGCAGCGACCAGCCCTTGATTCAGGGCAGAGCAGGCGTACTCCCTGGGGGCCAGCTGCCCCCAGGCTGGGATCTGGATTTAGATACCTCGTCTGCTGCTTCCTGAAGCTCTGGCTACATCCGTCCCCACGCGTTGCTGTCACATGCAGGCATGTGGGGACTCTGCAAGGCAGAGCACACAGGTGGCAGCCCCAGCACAAAAGTCCCTTCAACTGCTGTGCCCAAGCAGCAGCCCCTGAACCTCGCTCACTGCCGCCACCACCTGGCCTGGGACGACATCTAGAGGTGGCCTTCCCTCCAATGACTTCCCAAACTCCGTCCCCAAAGCGGGTTAAAATCCAAGTGGTGAACCTTGAAATCCAAGGTTGCCGGGAGGAGGGAGGAAAGGTCGCCTCCAACCCTCAGTCACCCAGCCGGGAAGATGCTGAGGTCCCCAAGCAACTCATCTGTGAATAAAGCTTTCTCTTGGGACACATTTCAAAGCTGAATGACATCGGAGCCACCTTCTATTAAAGAAAGATCACAGGGCTTCCCTGGTGGCTCAGTGGTTGAGAGTCCGCCTGCTGATGCAGGGGTCACGGGTTCGTGCCCCGGTCCGGGAGGATCCCACATGCCGTGGAGCGGCTGGGCCCGTGAGCCATGGCCGCTGAGCCTGCGCGTCCGGAGCCTGTGCTCCGCGATGGGAGGGGCCACAGCAGTGAGAGGCCTGCGCCAGCGTATGGCAAAAAAATAAAGAAAGATCACAGTGCAACGCCAACCAGAGGCCACAGACTCTCAAGAAAGGCACAGGTAAGACTCTCGAACAGGACAGCCCAGGAGGTGAGCCAAAATGCCCCACACCCAACAGCCACCCAAGCTCTGTGCCTCTGAACTTGGCTTCCCAGCCCCGCTGGCCGATTCGCAGTCGGGGGTCTCTATTTCACGAGAGCCGGGATCACTGCTGTGATACAGCAAATGGCTGTACTCCTGGCCCCAAATTCATACTGTGAAAGAGAAAGAGAAAACAAAGCAAAAATCGGCACGCACACAAAGGCAGGTGCAGAGCACACTGGAAGCGGGGCTTGGCTGGCAACCACTGGGCTTTGGCGCTTCCCCAAACGTTTACGTTAATGACATTTTTCGGAGCCCAGCAGCCCACAGCTGACGCGCCTCCAAGTAGCCAGGCACAGCTGGAGATGCTCGGCTCAGCCTCTGGCTGCTGTGCGGGAGCATTTTGGGGGGCAGTTTTAAAAGCAGCAGCTCAGAGAGCTGCCGTATTTCTACACTGGGGATTTTCAAGAGCTCGGTGACCTGGCTGAGGCTGCCGCCACCTGCTTCGTGAACTTGCCCGGTGTCCCGTGGAGAGAGCGCGGCACACGGGGCTGGCTGTGTCCTCGACAGGCTCCGGGGACACATCCTGGACCAGTGGGGCTCCTGGGTGGGATGCTGAGCCTCTCAAGGCTCCCTCTGGATGGGCCCCCACCCATCTCCTTCCAGGACCAACTCTACGTGCCCCAGCCTGGGGTTCACGGCGTTCCTTCCACAGTACACATGAACCCTTCTAGGACCATCTCCCTTTTCCCCCCTTTACCCACTGCCTCAATTTCCCTGCACGCCAGGCTGGTCTTCTTGGGGTCTCCCCAACCCGCCCGTGCTCGTGCACTTCCTCCACTGAGAACATGCCCATCGTCCTCTCTCAACCTTGTCCTACCTGTTCTTCAAACCAGTTCCCTGGCCCCTGAGGAAGACGATGACCTTTATAGGGTGACAATAGCTCGAAGCTTAAACCCACCCCTCGAGTATCGTGGGACTTGGGGCAACTTGATGTAGCTCTGTGAGCCTCTGTTTTTTCATCCATAAATTGGGGATACACATACCTCCTACCACTGGGTGCTGCTGGGAGATGAAATGACACAAGGACTGGGAAGCATTCCATACGTGGTTGCGTCTCAAAGACTCTGCCCCCCACAAACCTAAGGCAATGGCTTCCTCCTCCAAGCACCTGGGCCATTTTCATCCATTTGTTCAATGTGCCAATTCATCATTTCACCACCTTGAGAGTCAAAATGGGAGGCCTGGAGGCACACCAGCTGATCCCCTGCCTGCCTCCCTCCTGGGCCAATGACAGAGTCCCCTGGGCCCCAGACTCCCCACCTTCAAGGGAAGGGCGATGTAGCTCCATCCGGGCTGTAGGTGGGTAAATACGGCAGCGTGTGTCAGGCGGGGACAGAGCCTGGCACCGAGTGGGTGCTCATCACGCTAGTTACTATTATCGACGCTGTGTTGCGATCACATCTATCGTTGGCAGCAGTGTACTTATTAGCTCTGCCGTGGTTCCCCTTCCCAGCTGTCTGGCGGGTCTCCCCCTGGAAGCCCCATCCTCCCAGGTACCTGGAGCAGGCCTTCCACACACCGCTGTCTGTTCCTTGGTCTGACTCCTGAACAAATTCCCAAGCCAGCAATCAGGCATGATAGGAGGAAAGGTACAATTGAAAGAGAGACAAAAAAGCTTGTGTTATCCTCAGTTCGGTGAACACGAGGCATAGAACCGGCCTGGGTTCATGGTACCGTGTGAGAGACCCTGATGCAGACAAGCATGCCTTCTGCTGACACCATGAGTGACCCCAGAGGACCAAGAACAGCCACGGGGGGGGACCAACGAGCAGGCCAGGAGGAGACGTTTCTCCTGAACGGCCTTGACTCATTCCCACTGATGCCCCAGTGCCCATCTTCGGGCGCCACTTCCAAGGAGCGAGCTTGAGTGTGGCTTCTCAATGTCTGAGTGCCACTGCATGCAGCTGCCTGTCCTTGGGGAGCCCGGAGCCACCCTCCCGGTGCAGGACATCCACAGGAACCCCGAGGAGACCAGAGGACCATGCAGCGCCCAGCAGCACGGGGAGGGCGAACTGGGTTTCAAGCTGCCTTCTGTCCATTTAAATGCTTTCAAAATGTGACCAGAAGGGCCAAACCCCCCCAAGTCCCAGCTCAGCTCCAGCCCCTGCTTTCCCCTGGGAACATGCCTTCAACAGGGCCCCTACAGCACCGGCCAGCAGAGGGGCGGGATTCGCCCCAGGAGAACGCCAGCCACCCAAATAGAATCATCAGCTCCGGCCAGGCCTCACCTCTCTGTCTTCATTTTGTGTCACTGCTTCCTGTGGTTTCCGGTCTCCCAGGCTGACAGTTAGGGTCCCCACCACCCCCGTGTGCACTCACCTCATTTCTGCACGGTCCCATCCCTTCCTTTTTTTAATTTCAGTGCACTTTACATTTACAAGATGATGACGATGACGACGTGATGACAACTACAGTAGCCAATGTGTATCCAGACGCACTATATGCCCTGCACTATTCTGAGCTCTCACGTGTATTGACTTTGATTCTCACCACAGCCCTATGTGGTACAGACTTTCATATCCCCATTTTATAGGTGAGAACATTGAGGCACAGAGAGCTAAAATAACTTTCTTAAGGTACCATGGCTAACAGGTGGAGGGCCAGATCTTAACACCAAGCAGTCGGGCTCTAAGCCCACACTTGACACTATACTAATTCTCTAACGCAGACTGCATGTTTGTGAGGTTTAAAGAAGAAAAATAAGTGAAGACACACGCTGTGCCTCTCCTGATCTCAGTCCCCTGCCTCACTCCAGATGTCACCATTGTCTTGAATTGTATTATTCCCTTATTTTTGTCTCTATTGTAGCACATTTGTATTTATCCTTAAATAATTTTGGTAAGTGTTGCATGTTTGGGGGACTTATATAAATGGTGTCATAACGTGTCTTCCAAGAATTGCTTTTTTCTCCTCTCCGCCTTATTTTGTCTGTAAGATTCATTCCTGTTGATGCTATGACTGTGCTCATTTTCCTTCATGCCTCTACAATGTTCCACCGTGGAGTTAACCACTGTTTGTTACTCACTCTTCCTTCGATGAGCATTTGGGTTGTTGTCTCCAGTCTTTCCGCTATTAACGAAAAACACATGACTGCATCGCACACACCTAGGAGGGAAAGTGCTGGGTCACCAAGCGTATGCGTCTTTGACTTGGCTTCATAAAGCCAGATACGTTTTCCGGGGCTGCACCCCTCCACACTCCCGGAAGAGAGGGGTCGGTCTGGAAGAGCATGCTCCCTCTATATCCCCACCAACGCTCCGCAGTGAGGTTCTTTGTCAAAATGTTTATCCCTTCTTTTCTTCTGTAGTCATCTCCTGGAGCTGCCTCAATAAGTTACCCCAAAGTTTGCTGCTTAAAGCAACAGGAATGTACTCTCTCACAGTCTGGAGGCCAGAAGTCTGAAATCAAGCTATGAGCAGGGCCGCGCTACCTCCAAAGGCTCGAGGGCAGAGTCCTTCCTGCCTCTTCCAGCTCCGGTGGCTCCATGCCCCCCTGGCTGGTGGTCGCATCTTCAATTGCTGCCCCTGTCTTCACGTGCATTCTGCCCTGTGTGCCTGTGTCTTTTAGCTCAGAGTGTCCCTTTCTCTCCTAAGACCTTGTCCTTGGACTTCAAGTCCACCCTAATCCAGGATGATCTCACCTGCAGATCCTTAACTTAATAAATCTGCCAACACCCTTATTCCCAGTAAGGTCCCATTTACAGGGTCCAGGGTTAGAACAGAGACTCATCATTTTTCAAGGTCACCATTCAACCCACTACCCCGTTGTCACTGTGGATGAAGAATGTCACCTGCCACATGAGTAAACAAAGGATGCTGAGGCCATGAAGCCAACAGCCACTGCGGGCGACCCCAACCTTGCATCCTGAGGGGACTCAGGATTGGAAAGCACAGGATGCTGGCCCCAGATAGCTACGGTGCCTATGCAAGGAATGATTTCCATGAGCCCAGACCCTAGCATGTTCCCATACACAGAAAAGCACTAAATGCGTTAACTTGAGATATCTGGTTTTCTTTAATTATCAGTAATCTTTTGATGGCCCAGCTACCTGTTGCAAAAACTCCTCTATATCCTGGCTCCCCCCGGCCTCTTTGGAGCCATCTGGGAGGCTGCCTCCTAGGCAGGCATGAGTCCTCAGAAAGTTCACCAAATAATCAACTCTCAACCTTTAGGCTGTGCATTTTTTTTCAGTCAACATCACACTCGAGTCCAAGATCTTCACCCGAATTGTGGTGAAACACCCTTTATGGGCCTCCAGCCTCTCTCCTCCCAGGCACCCTGCACCCTGATCAGGCAGTCTCCGGAAAGCCCATTTCCATCACCAGGTACCACTGACCTCTCCCAGCACCAAATCTCAACCCCACAGCCAAGCCCTCAGCAGGGTCCTTCCTTGTGGCTCCCACCCGCCTTCTGTTCTAAAGAGGCTTCCTGCCAGCCGTGCTGGGCTGCCTCTGCTCCCCCTGGACATTCTGTCCCCAGCCCCCTCTGCCTTACCAACTGCATCTGTGTCCTGTCTTCCCAGGTCATCCAAGTCCCCCCTCCCCATGCCCAGAGACCTTCTCCGTGCCAAAGAGAAACTCATTGAGGGCCATGGTTCATCCACTTTTTCCTCCCCAGCACTTAGCAAAAGTACTTTGCTTATAACAGATAATTAAAATAAAAACGTGTTGACTGACAAACAGACGCTTAATCCCGCAGAATGAAATGGAAAAAAAATTCAAATATTTTCTACCTTGAAAATTACTCAGATTGAAAAAAGAAGCAAACTCAATAAGAAGTAGGAAAAGGCTCAGCTAGAAATTGCTTCTTGAGAGTTTATAATCCCTCGCATTCTTACCTTAGACGTTCACGACTCATTTGAAGTACAAGGTTTCCCCAGTGTCATTGTAAAATCAGAGTCAAGGCTACAGCTTTGTGGCTCTGTTGTAATCGTAGGTGTTTGATGTTTTTGGATTTATCCTAATCTGGTTGCATGGCTTTAGTACTGACAGGAGAATCATCAATATTTCACCTTCTCGCTCAGAACAAAATAAATACATGTATATAAGACACAAATTTAGACGTGGCAGTAATAGGACTTGATCTCAAAAGCTGGTTTATCTTAAACCCAAAATCTCTCAACCTGCGACTTGGTTTTCTAATCTATAAAATGAGAGGACTGAACTACAGGAATCTTTAATGGCTTTTGCTCACTTAAAAAAATACTCATGTATAAATATAATCACACATGAATGTATTTATAAAGACAAGCACAAATATATGCACATGCTCTTGTATCGTGAAGTTATGTTTCTTCCTTTTTGCTAAGGCACATTTATGAAAAAGAAACTGAAAAGCTCATGGAGTTGTATTTCATCCCTTTATGTCAGTGAGGAAAAGCTGTGCCTGACCCTTCTCTTAGCCAAAGCAGCTCTGTTTACTCTTTTTGCAGTGGACTGAGCTTCGTTTATGAAAATATTCATTCACAGGCAAATTATTAGAACAGCTTTATTGTTTTTGCCAGTATCTTAGGTGAAAAATGTCTCGATAGTAATAATTCCTTTTAAAAGCTAGCTTATATCCATTGATGACTATGTTTCCCCTCGAGCAACAGCCTCTAAAATTCCCCATATTAATTCCTCTGAAGTGCTTGGATGGCAAATTCAGTTCCTGCCACCTCCCAAGTCTGGAGGCTGACAGCTGAGCCGGTGAGCTGCCCAGAGGTGGGAGCTAACTTGGTGGGACGGTGACCTCCTGCCCCCTGGCCATCGGCTCCTGTCCCCCTCCCAGAGCTGCTACCTCCTCCAGTGACAGGTGTCCCACTGCCCTGGGCTCTCTGGGATGTTCCCGCCCAGGGTTGCTGTCCCTGACCTTATTCCGGGACATTCTGTGGAAGAGACGCAGGCAAGGTGTCTCATGCTGCCCCACCAGCACTTTCCCCGCCTTGAGCCCCGTCTGCCAGTCGTCAGAACTCCGACAAGACACTCAGATGTGGAGGTGCCTTTGAGAAAGGGGGTGCTCAGAAACAGATGGGAGCTGCTGGATTGCCTGGCTTCCCCCAGAGTTTGGCCAGTGAGCTTAGTTCCCATCCAACGGGCCTCCCCTCTCCTGAGCCACTCTCACGCCCTGACGGGACATCCGCCCGCCTGGCCAGCCACTCCTGCTCCCCGGATCTCTCCGTGCCTCCCTCCCACGAGGGGACCCGGCTTGTCTTTGCTTCTGCTCTGCCATCTGTCCCGTCCCCTGGCTGCCCATCTCATCTGTGCCGGATTGCAGGATGTGTGGCCCAGCTTACAAATGAAAGGACCCCGGTGTCTACGAGAGCGCCTTGTCCAGGCAATGTCACTGTCGTGAAGCAAATCAGGATGAAGGTGTCCTGCTTCCCTCACTGGGTAATCCCTTTATCTGGCCCGAACGCCTAAAGTCAACTGGAGAAAAATGCAATTTCCGGTGCCTTTATAATTTTTATGACTACAAAAACCCCAGACCAATGTCTCCCTTATGAATCAGGCTTATACACAAATCAACGGAAAGGCTCAAGCTTTTACATAAACCCCGTTTTCTTTGGTTCTTCCATCTATGGACTTTCAAAAGTCTTCTGATCCTGGGCTTCCCTGGTGGTGCAGTGGTTAAGAATCCGCCTGCCAATTCAGGGGACAGACGTTCGAGCTCTGACATGGGAAGATCCCACATGCTGCAGAGCAACTAAGCCCGTGTGCCACAACTACTGAGCTTGTGCTCTAGAGCCCTCAAGCCACAACTACTGAGCCCATGTGCCACAACTACTGAAGCCCGCACGCCTAGAGCCTGTGCTATGCAACAAGAGAAGCCACCGCAATGAGAAGCCCGCGCACCGCAACGAAGAGTAGCCCCCGCTCGCTGCAACTAGAGAAAGCCCGCATGCAGCAACGAAGACCCAGTGCAGCCAGAAAAAAAAAAAAAGTCTTCTGATCCTGAAGTCGGCTTCAGCCTACACCCTCTGGTACAAAGCACAGGGCGTCTGGAATTCACCGGAGGAGGCCCAGGGGCAGCCCCGGAGGACACACTCCAGAAAGTCAGTTGCTAGGATGGGGCTGAATTTCAGGAGGTACCTGAAGGGCAGAGCTGGGTCAGTGACTGGGGGATTCAGGACCTGCCAGGCACAGGGTAGTCTTCCTTGGAGGTCACCCTCCACAAGTGAGTCAGGGAATGATGGCGCCCATATTTCTGGTTTCTCCTCCCCCTCCCGGAATAACTTTCTCTGAACCTGCAGTTCCTCCAGCACGCCTGGGGTTTTCTCTGCCTAAGGTCACCACCCCAAAAAGGGAAGGTGCTTCCCCAGAGGTGCAGGTCACAGTCATCTCTCAGCAGGTGTTTTCCAAGCTTTTCGTAGAGTCAGTTGTTTTTGTGTCGGGGGAACGGACTTCCTGGAAAGAGGCCCTCGCTTCAGCACAGAGGCAAGAAGGCTTCCGATCACCCAGCTCATGCTTCAACCACTAGGACACCTCCGTGCTCCAAGTAGAATTTTTAAAATTCATGAATTACTACCCCTGCAATTCAGAGTCTGCCATCTGGGAGACGAGGAAGAGGCTCCAGTTCTTTGCCAGAAAGACAGTGGGGATCACAAAGTAAGGCAATGCCATCCATTAGACTGTGGGTACCCAGTGCGTGACAGGACAGACTTTGGAGGCCTTTCAGATGTGCCAACTGATTGGCAAATCAGTGACAACATCAGCTGCCCCTGTTTCCTATCTGGTCCCTGGAGCTGCTGCAGAGGACTGTGGACATGCCGACCTTATTCTGCAGTGACCGGTATCACTACATGCAAAATACCGAGAGAAGGGCTCAGACAGGCTCATGTCAAAACACAGCACCGGGAGAGGATGGAGAGGCTCAGGTCCAATGCCCCCCCCTAAACACCCACCAGCCCCGCAGCTGCCCCTGCCGTGCTCTCCCCACCCCAGACTGACCGCAGGCTCCAGCCTCTGCAAATGATTTTGCTACTTGCTGTGTGGTTTTAGCCAGAAGAGGACAATTCTTTGAGTCAAAGATAAGGAGGTGGGCTTCCCTGGTGGCGCAGTAGTTGAGAGTCCGCCTGCCGATGCAGGGGACACGGGTTCATGCCCCGGTCCGGGAGGATCCCACATACCATGGAGTGGCTGGGCCCGTGAGCCATGGCCACTGAGCCTGCACGTCCGGAGCCTGTGCTCCGCAAGGGGAGAGGCCACAACAGTGAGAGGCCCGCGTAACCGCAAAAAAAAAAAAAAAAAGATAAGGAGGTTTACAGACAAGGAAAGAGAACAGCCAGGGTAGCCAGGTGAGGAGTTGTACGCACCTGGCTCCCACTGACGACTCTCCCACCGTCCGTCTGGGCAGTGCTGCGAAGCGCTTCCCACCAGCCCTCTCCCCAGATTTCACAGACAAACTGGCCAGGGGATAAGTCGGACAGTGACAGAGATCAAAACAGCTCTACTTGGGGGCTTGACCAGGTTTTGCAAATAAGCAGAAGGAAACTTTATCTTCTTTATCCTGCACAGAAGATACTGCAAACCAGGGAGTGTAAATACACACACACACACACACACACACACACGCACACACACGCACAGGGATGGGTACCTAGAACACGATGGTTCTCTGGATCAGATGAAGATAAAAATACAATCTGTGCTCTCTTAAATAATGGTATAAATGGCTAAATCCTCGGAATTCCCTGGTGGTCCAGTGGTTAGGGCTACGCGCTTTCACTGCCGAGGTCCCGGGTTCAATCCCTGGTCAGGGAACTAAGACCCCACAAGCCATGAGGCACGGCCCAAAATTAATAAATAAATAAATTGCTGAATCCAGGCATTCCTGCCCTGTTACCCAGCGTCTGGAAGCACAGAGACGCCTTGAGGGCCAGTGAACTTCTCCTGGTCGCTGTGGAGGGGAGGGGCCTGCAGGCTCCCCAAGTCCACAGAGTGGGGGGCTCAGAAGCTATGCCTGGCCCTGCATCTCCCACGAAGTAAGGTCTGCATCCTTGTCCCACCACCCTCATCCCCAGGGAAGCTGACTGTGTGAGCAGGGCCGTTTCCGGCTCTGGCTTTTGAAACGGTCAAGTGTGGTTCTCAAGTGGCCGCCAGGTTCTCTGCTCTACCCCAGCGGCTCTCAGAGCAGGGTCCTCGGGCCAGCATCAGTGTCACTCGGCACTCGCTGGACACACCGAGGCTTGCCACTCTCAGACCCCCAAAGAGGAGCCTCGGGGCAGGGCTGGGGGCCGCTCACCCTCCGGGCCGCTTTGGTACTCACTCGGTTTGGGACCGCTGCTCACTGTGATGGACTCCTGCCACATCAGCTTCTGGGGGCATGAAACAGCCAAAGTGCCACCTCCTGGGCCATCATACCCTCACCAGCTCTGAGAGCCGCTGTGGACGTGTGAGGTGTGAAACAGCCCCCCGAGAGGTCGGCCTTCTCCCAGCAGCAAACTCACCCCTTCCCTCTTGGCATTTCTCTCCATCCCCAGATTGACCCTCCGGTTCTGGGTACCAGGCATCGCTGCCCTTAATTGCTCCAGCACCCTCCTCCCCTCTCATAGCACAGTTTTTGAAAAGCCACTAATCCCTAATGGGAACGCAGAAAGTCCAAATACAGTAGTAAGAATAGCACGTGCTTTGATAATTTTGCACAAAATGAAAGAAAACCTCACTGCCCTACGTTCCTTAGGGAGGTATCTGGCTCTGCTGTACTGTCCATGGCAGGCACATTTGTAAAAAAAAGTGACCAGGGCTTCCCTGGTGGTGCAGTGGTTGGGAGTCCACCTGCCGATGCAGGGGACACGGGTTCGTGCCCCGGTCCGGGAAGATCCCACGTGCCACGGAGCGGCTGGGCCCGTGAGCCATGGCCGCTGAGCCTGCGCATCCGGAGCCTGTGCTCCGCAATGGGAGAGGCCACAACGGTGAAAGGCCCGCATACTGCAAGAAAAAAAAAGTGACCAAAGCACCCTAGGGCCTTCTCCATACGACGGAATCATTTACCAAACAGTATAACATTACCAAACCTTAGGGATTTTCAAACTCCCCCCAGAAACACTGCTCTGATGTGTCCCCCTTCAGTCTACAGCAAGCTCATGGACGTCATGTGAACCAAGAAGGCCCACTTTGCACAGGTTTTCATGAAATCTGGTGGCCCAGCCGGGTCGTCCGGTTCTCGCATTCCAAGTCCAGTCACTTCTGGACGTGGGCAGGGCTCTCAGAGCAAGTCTTTGAGCATCAGAGTTACGAAACTCCCAGAGATCCACGTGCTCCTTCCTGGCCATTACAGGCCTCCGGGCCCCCGATTCCTGCTGGAAAGTCTGCCCACGTGGCCACCCCACCCCCGCGATGCTGACAAAGTCCCAGAGCAGCGGATTCACAGCCCAAGGCAGGTACACAGGGCTGGACCCTCCCTCTAACACAAGACTTACAGCCCTGTGACCTCGGGAGGTCCTTCCCCTCCTCCCTCGCACACAGGAAACGCTCAGCTAAGTCCACGTTCACCATAACTGTGCAGTAGCTTCACTCTTTTTATTTCTAAAGCCTCAGATTTTACCCCCAACTTATTTGTAGAATGATAACATCCTGTTGACTCTAGGCTATTATTATTTTATTATATCCCATATAATACCATTCATAAGGACTGTAGCTACTGTTTATTAAATGCTACATGTTGGGCACAGAGCTTCACCTGTATCAAGATATTTGGTCCAATAAGATGGGTATTATTATTATTAATTACCCCTTTCTACAGGGAGGTTACGTGACTCAGCCAGTGGCCCAGCTGGTAAGTGGTAGAGCTGGGTTTTGAACCCTGATTCTTTTAGTCTGGAGGCCACGTTTCCAGCCCCGCCCCGTTCTCTGCTGAGTGCATGTTGCTAAAAGGCGCTAGACGGGGAATCATTTATTAAAATAAACAGAGAGAGAAAGAAGGAAACTTTTAACTAAGCCCCACATACAATTCAATTCATCTTAACCTCCTTCGTGGTACACATTAATTCAGAATTAGTGTAAAGGAGGAAAAATACATTTTCTACAAAACTATAGCCAGTGGGGTTTCACGTTAAATATCTGCAATTCCAAGAACAGCCTTCACGTGCTGGCCATGCCGCTGCCACGCTGAGACCTCGCTCACCACCGACACCCCCGCGGCTGCCAGTTGGAGCAGTGGGTACAACATCCTTAATGTTCAATCATCAAAGTCTAGCCACCAGACTAAAATGCACGGCACCTGATAAAATCTCACATCCTCCTAAGGTAACCTACACAAACCTCACTCCTGAGGCCAAGCCCTAAAGTGTAAGGTTGAGGGTAGCTTAGTTCCAACGGTGGAAATTTCCATCCAGTAACGACAAGTGAAAATGCTTCCATGTAAATGTCTGGACCATGCAACCCTCCTCGGGTGGTAACCTAAAGCTCTTGGAAGACCTCCCGGATAGAATAAACTCTACCTAGCTGGTCCACGAAAGCACATGCGTCTTAACAAGAGGCATTTGTTCACATCTCTGAAATGCTCGGTTGATATAGTCCTAATTGTTGCCATGAGCAGGAAACCCAGGGGCACGGTAGAGAAGGAACAGTATAGAAATTCTCTCGCAGAACAACTCTGGGGAAGCTTGTCAGCTGTCTCCCTCTGGGAGGGCAGGAAGCTCCAGGCATTTGGATGAGAGATCCCCGATGCCGTGCAAGAGACAGCACTTCTGTGCTGCTGGACAAGTGAGCAAGGGACTTAACTGCTCTGAACCACAGGGCAAGGGTAGACAAACCTTCCCACGGGGTTGCTGGGAAGACGGGGTAAGTTACTGCGCATGAGCTGTGTTATTATTATTATTTTATTGTTATTATTATGCCAAATCTTTAATGAAGCCAAGAACCCAACCCTTCAGAGACCTTTGACCCACACACTAAAAAGCATTGAGCCCCACTGTGTGCACGTGGGTCACAGTCACTCCCCACTCTGACCCTCTGAGACTGGCACTCTTATCAGGCCCATTCTGCAGATGAGAAACCGAGGCCCCCAAACCACGTGGAGCCAGGCTTCAAGAGCAGGCTGCCTGACCCAGAATCCAGGCTCTCCCCACTGCCCGGCACCCCGCCTGCCCATCCACGATGCTGTTGCTGAGGCCAGAGGTTGAGCTGCCCCAAGGAAGCAGCACCTAGAAACCACTTCCTACATGGCTAGTCAGAGATGGCGCACGGGCTTGACACAGCAAGGGAAGATCAAAACCCACCATCTCCTCGGGGCTCTCGCTTTTCCTCCCCACTTCCCCTAAGACCTCTTCTGGGGTAAAAGCATATGCTCTTCTACTGTATTCAGATTTTTGTTATTTCATACATTCATTTGGCAGACACCTAGAGGGTGTTGACTCTGAGTGAAGCCTGGGGTAGGTGGCAGAGATGAGGGGTGACTGACACAGCCCCTGCTTGGAAGCTCAGAAGAAGAAACACATAAAATCATGCACTGAGTTCTATGATCGTAAGGCAGAGGGGTAGGGAGGTGCCCAGGAAGGACCCTGGCCCCAGAGGTAAGGATGGATGAGGGCAGGCTTTACCCCAGCTTGGGGAGACAGGGAGGGTTCTAGCAGGGGGTGTGGCCCAGGCAGAGAACACACAGATACTGGGTAAGCAGCCACTTCTGCAGCAGGCGGTCCACCTGGCTGGCACATGCAGAGTGGCTGCAGAGAAAAGAGACAAGCAGGAAAGGGCCCAGAGAGAGACTTTCGGCCAGGCTAAGCACTTTATAGAGACTTATCCAATCCTGAAACTAAGAACGCTCTTAAGAAGAGACAAAGGGACAAGATGACAGTTGTCATCCTCCTCTCTAAGCCAGACAAAAATCAGAGACGAGAAAAGGGTGTGGGGTTTGGACCAAGGCATGCAGCACATTTGTGACAATTGTAAATTTGATTAGACAGTACCCTCTCATACCATTTAGGACATAACCATTTTCTGGACAGGCTGACATGCAGGTCTTAGAAACAGGAAACCCACAAGCTTCCTTTCCAAGTCTCAATGGGGACTCTCATGAAATGTGAAACTAAATGTAAGGGGTCCCCACTTTTCAACCAGCTTTTGGATATAGTCTATTCTTCTGCTGGCAATAAGCACTGCTATTGTTTATAGCAATGGAACGTCTCGGCTATCATAAATGTGCACTTCCTTCTTTTTTCCAAAGGTTTTTCACCCACCTCACCAGCAGCACCTCAGGAAAACACAAGAGGGAATTTATGTGTAAAAGCTACCCACCACCATCTCTGATTCCTGTATCCAACCTTCAGGTCAGTGAGTCTCAGAGATCTGAGAACCATGCTTTCTAGGTAGGTTTATGTCAACTGTACAATCACAAAATCAAATAAGCAACCAAGTAAAACCCAAGACTGTTCTCATAAGAACAATCATTAGCTCCCGGTCTCCTTGTGTTTGGTCAGGAGCCATATGAATGATGGCTTGAACGTTTCATAACTCACCTAAATTCAGCCCATAGGAACCAGACCGGCCGGGTGTCTAGGGAAGACCCTGGTTCCCAGGGACAGGCAAAGCATGGCACCTCCAGTTCCATCAAGGCATCCCAGGCCTTTGAGGCGCTGGAACAGAGCCCAACTTGTAGAAATCATGTTTATATTTATGATCGCGTGTATGGATTCTCACACACACACACGCACACACGCGCACGCACACACACGCACGCACACACACACACACACGCACGCACACGATGTGTACTGGATGCCACGGGAAGCACACCTAAAGTTCAGCTGCTATTTCTCTAAGCCTCGCCAACACACCCAGGATGGAAGTGAGTCAGCAGGGATCAGGGAAGTGGCAGCCTTGCAGCGTGACACTGGATTGCAGCCCACTTACTGGACCTGCCACTCACATTCCTAAGGGAATTCCAGGATTCCAAAATCCACCCTCTGGTCATTTGTAAACGCTGACTGCTTCATCTGCTTGGCCCAAACTAGGAGGTCCTGCCTCCCATTACTTCACCCACAGGGAGAACCTAAAACACAGCAAAACAACATTTCATGAGGATTCAGGTGTCGGTTGTCTCACAGGAAACGCATGCACCTGACCTAATGGCCCCACTTGCCACTTTAAATAGAAGTCTGGAAAATTCATGAAGCCTCCCCATTCTGATGAAAGTGATAAGGACGGAGACACTGCACAGGACGCCAGCCATTTTCCTGAGGACAGCCTTTCTAAATATCTATGTGCTATTTCTATTCCAGTGAAGTTTCCCAATTATGCTTAAAGACGTTAAAATAATAATCATTGGGTAAGAAATATCTCCATTCCTCAGATACATTTTAGTGATGCCTCCAGAGCAAAATTAGGCCACTGGAAAAGTTCTCCCACTTTCTGGGCCCAGGTGTTCGTCGGATCTGGGCTGGAGCAGTGGGGAGTGCATGCCCGGGGATCCGCTGTGCACAGGGCAGCCCCAGTCGGGGGTAGGCGGAGACCCCGGCCTGCTCGGAGGGGCCGCAGCGTCCGGGCCTAGGAGCTCGGCGTCCTCTGCTTGCGCTTAGCAACAGCGCCCGGCGCGCAGCCAATCGCGCGGCGCCGCCGAGGTTACCCGCGAGCGTTGACCGGTAGTAACCCCGGCGCGGGCGGCGGCGGCGGCGGCGGCGGTAGCGGTGGCCGGCGGTCACTGCGCACGCGCAGCGGGGCGCACCTGCCCGGCCCGCAGCTAGGCCGGCCGTGCTCTTCTCTTTCAACCACTGAAAATTTAGGATTCCCGAGGAGCACGAAAAGCTCCAGGGAGCCTCTGCCGGACCCTCAGCCAGATCTATATCTGAAAGCAGGTGTGTCCCTGCCGCTTGGCTGGGACAGTGCAAACGTCGCCCTGGGCCCCATGCCTGCAGAGTCAGCGTCCGCCCCGGCCAAGAAAAGAGATAGGTTGTTACTCTATTTTTAAAGCCGGCGGAAGAGCCCTCTCGGCGGGCGGGGGGTGGGGGGTGGGCCTGGCCAGAATGAATTCGCTCCTTCGAGACAAGCCGGTCGGGTCGCCCTTGGAAGGAACGTAGGGGTGGACGACAGGGGGCCCGATTCCCCCGTCCTGGAGAGGCAGGGCGAGCAGAGGCTCCCCGCACAGACCCCAGCCAGCTGGACGGAGTTCTGATTCACGATGGAAGCCAAAACTGCCCCCAGCCCAGCTCATGAAGGATATCTGGGGGTCCCCTTCCCCAGCAGATGAGGAGGGCTTCTGTGGCACCCCTGCTGCCGCCAGGGTCTGGGGTTGTGTTTGTCACCCGCAAAGAAAAGGTGAGAAAAACAGCGCATCTTACGTGGACCTGCGAAATGACAAGAGGGAGAAGGGTTCGCAGTGGAGCCTGTTGAGAGGCAGGTCGTTAGGACTTGCGGGCTAAGCCCGAACCTGAGATCTGCCTCCTTCTAAGCCTCCTTTTCTCCTGGGTAATGTCCACACTGATAATGCCCCGTGGCTTTCCGGGGAACACATAATGAGACAATGTGCTAAAGCAAACAGCATTTGCTTAGTAAACAGTTATTTTTAATTAAAAAAACAAAACAAAAAAACCCAAAACAGACACTTCTCCCGCCAAAAAAGTGGGAGGGAAGAAATAAAAACTGAGAAATCCCATAAAATTCCTGCTAAAAGTTTCGCTTTCAGGATAGGCAGTGGAGCTATCAAGGCGAGGGACTTTTTTGTCTGAGCGCATCAGCTCACCTTATGACAATAAAAGAAACAGAAAGAGTCACTCCGGTTCCGTTTTTCCGTTGATCTCCACCCTTACCAGTTCACAACCAAAACCAAGAACATTCCAGCAGGGGCCCCTGCTCACTGCCCTGACCCCAGGGATGCCACTGTGGTACCTGCTCCCAAAGCAGGACTCCAGCCTCATCTCCTCCACGAACCACAGGCTTCTTATTTCCTCCTTTCCGGGTAGCCCTGGATCTCGATGTACCTGTTTTGTACATGGTTAGGCTTTTCTCCTCCCAATCGGTGAGCTCATTTCAAGACCAAGATTGTACGTGTTCTGCAGAATTCCAAAAAGCAGAACTTGGATCAACAAATGAACATGACTCGAATTGAGATTTCAGCTCAACAGACAGAATTCTAAGAATGAGAGTTGTGCAAACATGGACCTGGCCACACAGAGAGATGTCAGGCTCTGGCCTGCTGCCCAGACAGGCTGGCTGCCCGTTGTCATGGGGCGAGAGGGATTGCTCCACGGGTGAGAGGTCAGATGAGGGAGCTCCCAGGACCCTTTGGGCTCCAGGATTCAGGCTCTAAATATAGGTCTCAGCTGGACACAATCACAGTCTTGAAATCACTCTGGCATGTCTTAATTTTGACACCGAATGCCATTTACCCCACAAGCACAAAGGTGACTAACGACAGCACAGCTGACAAAGTGAGAAGTAAAACTGAGGGCTGTGGGTCAGGCTGGGTCCCTGCAGGCGCATCAGCCTCCATCCTTCACTCTGAAAACTCCTCTTGACGCCTTTTCTCAAATTAGGGGCAAAAACGCTCAGTATCAGTGATATTTTACTTGAATGTAAGCTTTCCTATAGAGGTTTTGGAACTCCATCAGCGAGGGTTTTATAGAGCATGTACCTCCAGGGGTCCTACAGACCCCTGGTTTGTAGGGTGCAGTCTTTCCAAATGTTTTTTAATCTGACCCACGTGGTTACCTTTGTTCCTTAATTAAGCAAATCTGTTGATTGTACAACTGAACTCAAAAAGAGCAGGTGTGTATGGTTACTAAACATTTTCTTCTGCCAATTTATAGACGAAAGAAATGGTTCCGTGTTCAGCAGGACATCACCCTGTGTTACTTCTTGGCCTTGATGGATTCGGTTCTGGTTTACAAGAGAGGACGTTAGTTCCTGCATGTGAGGTTTTCAAGATGTCAGCATATTTGGGGGTGTTAAAGGAAGGCAGGAGGGCACCCCCCCCCAGCAAGTGAAAATGAGTGTCGCAAGAATGTCCTTGGAAAGTGATAGTGACACCAACCCCCCGCTGAGCAGAACACAGTCCTGCAAAGTCACACTGAAGAGACCAGATGGCTCCAGACCAGGCACAACACTCTCTGGAAAAATAGCAACGTGTTACTGTGCCTTGCCAATCGGAAGGCCACGGGGGTGGCCTGACAGTGAAGCAAAGGAGAAGAGCCAGTGTTGGCAGGGCCACTTGTGCCGTGTCTACGGGGGCTCTTGAGCCCGACTGAGCCACACTTGAATCACGCACCCCTGATTCCAGGTCCCAACTGGTGACGGTTTTTGCTTCCATGCAGTGTGCTCCAAGGGAGAGAAGGGGCTGGCTGGAGAAGGGGCGCCTAGACCCCTTGGATGTTCAAGTTCTGCCTGTAAACTAGCCAACCCTTTTGGTTTTGTACATGGTCACGCTACATCCATCTGTCCTGAGAGTCAGCCCATCCTCCACAGGTTTTCAAAGCCTCTTTCGAAGCATATAAGACGGAGGTACAGAACTATTCCAGAAGACCTCATCACCAGATGGGCCTGGGAGGAAGCCACTGAGAGCCTGAGAACTGGCCCGGGAGGGGATGGGAGGAGGTCTCCAGCCATCTGCGTTCACCAAGGTGACCTGGGGTCATTGGGCTCCCGGTGTAAAGCCCCAGCCTCAAGCAGGGAGCCCCGGCAAGCAACGTTTAGGTTTGCCACACTGCACTGTAAGACCAGTCACAGCCTCAAATAAAGACAAAGGAAGAGTATCAAAAGCCATTTCTTCTGCACCCCAAAGAAAGCCCACCTTAGCATGATAGTTTCCAAGAAGTACAAAAGCAATTCATTCATGCTAGGGGAACAGAAACCCTCCTTGGCACTTAAGCAGCCACCCCTCTGGAGCCCCCTCTCTGCTCTGGGATTTCTAGAGTCCCCCTTTCTCTGGCCTTCCTTCCCCACCCCTGTCCCAGTCGGTTGGATCAAGTCACCCAGCGCTGGGTTGGAATCCAGCCTCTTCCCTTGATGGAATCGCTGAAAGTGATCTTAACGGCACATTCTACTCATTTTAGCCAGCCTGTCGGTGCAGGCCTTGTGAAATTGCCATGGAAATTAAGAGAAAGCAAACTTCAATTTGAGAAGGGTATTCGAATGCATTTTTATAGCTCAGAAGCAAACCAATACAGATAATCTGACATATGGGGCTGCCCAGAATATTTAACTCCATCCTGGCATTTGGCAAGGATGAGGCTGGAGGTCCGGTTTCAAAGTAGGAGGTGCTGTCCCATTCCATCGGAGTGTTACTGTGTTGAGGCCCCAGCCGGGCTGCGGAAGAGTAAAGAAAACTCTCCAAACCCTCAGATATTATTACTTTTGTTCTCAACCCACAAGGTAATCTTGGGAGGTGTTATTTCATTTCTAAGAATCATGTCACCTGTTTGTGCAAAGCATGCCATACATGCCAGCCTCACCCCCCTGGGGAGAAGACAGGACAGCCAAGCCTCTCCATGGGATTAGGAAACCTCTTTATGGGTCCTTGTGAAAGGCAGAGGTGACTGACACCCAAGCAGGCCGATTAAAGGGGAAATGAGTCAGAGGTAACAGTCAAGGCCACCCCCAGTGGTTTTGTAAAATGGGGTGGGGCACATCCGTGCCATAATGGTTCCGTTGTGTGCCCACGTCAGGGCCGGATGTTTACTAGGTGCCTTGTCAGGTCCTATAGCCTCAAGCCCCCCAGACCTGCCTTCACGTCCCACCTCCCCTGCTCCTGTGACCTGGGATATATCTCTGAACCTCGTGTACTCCACACATTGAAAGGACAGAATTGGCCCCTGAGCCAATTGGACCAAAGGGCTGCTTGAATTGTATAAATGGAAATGGCTCCAGTCTCCTTGGGGGACAGACGACCCAGAGTCACACTGGGGTGAGTGAGGACAGTCAAACCCGATTGTTCCCCTACGTCACTCGACACAATAGTTTGTGTAATGGCACCAGAGTCCGCATTGTTCCAAATCATCTGTCCCGTCAACTGAGGCTATGTGAGTGAATTCCTTGAGGGAAAGTAATCACTGTATCAGAAGCCAGGGAAGTCATCCTTGGGGTGTACTTTTTTCTCCTGGGAACAGTTCCTTTCACAATTATGTTGTCTACTAGGAATCTATGATACAATCCAGATTTTCCTCTCAAGCCATCATTAGTCATATGGTGAAAATGGAGCTAGAATTGAAAATACAAGTTGTTTTCTTAGACGCGGAAGTCAATACCTGGCATTTGCCAAGCTCAAGAATTAGAAAGCATCAGTGCCTGACACTGCCTTCTTAAACATACTGCTATGGCGTCACTTATGACCCTTCTACTAAGGATTATGAAGCTCTCTTTCTCCGTCTTCTTTCTTTAAAATAACCGTGTAGGAGTTTTTAATATTATTCTAATCCCAGTGCCAGGCTTTGCTACAGCATTCTGTGTTGAGTTTGTGTCGTAGCACCATGTTCTGGGAGAAAACGGCTTTCCTAGAGTTTACTGGAGTGGCCCAGTGTCTTCGTGATGGAAAGAAGCCTGAACTAGGAATCCCACGGCTGGATGGCGGACCTTGCTGGCTGCGACCTTGAGCGAATCACTCCAGCCCTCGGGCTCGTTTGTCCTTCACTACACACTTCACTGTGGTCATTACAGCGAGCTCAGCACATAAAGTTGAATTAAAAAACAAAAACAAAAACACAAACTATTGAGCTGATACAGACAGAAAAACAGAATATGGTCGGAGAAGTAAGAGCAAAAACCCCTGCCCCAGAGTTCAGCCACACTTGGCATCACACTGGGCATCACACAGAGGCGACGCGAAATATAAAACTGCCACTAAGGGAAAAGAGAAATGCTTGCCAGCTCGGCAAGCATTTGTGGGCACCAAGCCTGGAGAAGGGACACAGCTTCCCTATGGCCATGGGGACCCTGGCACCCTGAGGCTCTGCACCAGGCGCTGCCCGGATGCCCAAGTGTTGGAAACCACCACCCAGCCCCCGGCCTACCCCCCAGCTCAGGCTTGGGCAAGCCTTTCACACGTGGCTTCCTTTCTATTCAGTGAGAAGGTGGACGAGTATTCCACACCCTCGAGGTACGCGGGAGTGATAAACCATCTGAATTCTGAACTGCGAGGGTACCAAAAACAAAGGAAACGATGGGGCTGCACGGGAGAAGGGGCACAGAGAGGGAAATGGACACAGGTGCTGGGGCAGAGAAAGAGGCCGGGAGGAAGCCAGACAGAGAAGTCAGGCCTCGTTGGTTGAGAAACAAAACACCGGGACACAGCAGACTGACGGTGCCCGACTTCCTCTCCAGCCCTAGCCATCTCTGACTCACAGGCAGGTCCCGGAGGCCCACTTTCGACTCCTTCCCGCTTGAGCCCACATAGGTTACTGCAGGGCAAGTGTTTATCCGGCAGCCATCTGGGCGGGGCTTCCTAGGAGGCCACCGGCCATGGATGGCAGTGGCCCCTCCCTCATTAATTAAGAGGCCATCACTGTTGACAATCAGAGTGTGACCAGTTCTAACATGTAGAGAACAGAGGGTGGGCAAACCGCACACCTGACCAGGAAATGATATTCTTCACCTGCCAGCGCCAGGTGAACACCTGCTGGGTTGGATTTCAAACCAAGATTCCGCCATGGTTTTCAAACATGTGCATTTCTGCATTTCAAGCCTTCACCTGCGAGGATACCCACCCAAGCGTTTTCAGCATCATGACCATGTTTCTAAGGCCATACGTAACACGTGTACAGAAACCTGCCCACGTGGCCCACAGGTCTGCCACAGTTTGTCTATAGAGACACATCAGGCCAAAACCTCATGACACTCTCCTGGTCGCTCAGTGCATTTTTTCGGTAAAATCTTTGTTCAGGTGGAGAAGAAAAAGGCTGGAATCTTATGTAGAAATTTCAAGAGGCTCAAACAAATGGGCGCAACCCTGAGCCTCTCCCAGAATTTCTTTGTTAACAAAACAGGCTGGCACACTATGAAAATGTTGAGTCTCAGATAACAATGCTATGGTATCAGCCACTGAGGAGGTTTGGGATCTGTTCCCATTTGTGCAAACAGACACAAAATCATCCCACAACCAGCTCGGCTCAAAGGTCCCAGGGACCAGTCAATCAAGGTTCTAAAATCATGGCTCCAGGGAATTCCAGGGTGCCCACGCCAACCGTCTCAATTGCTTCACGTCAAAAGAGTAGGAAGCAAACTGAAGGCAATAAGGGGCAGAAAGATGACAAGTAAACAAGTGAGTCTTGGTGGGTCTTCTTCAAAAAGGAAGAAGGATTGAATCTAGATTTAAGCTGAGAGCTCTAAACACCCCCAATATTCCAGGATACTCCGGGGGTACCTGAGTCACTTTGCTCCAAATTCCTCATAGATTTTCAAGTTGTTTTAAATGATTCATTAGAAACTGAGGTCCACTGTTTTTGGGTGATGTGTAGCACGTCCTCTCCCAGTCACGCCCCCTCAAAGATGGACACATGGAGGGTGCACGGGGCAGCAGGGGATGTGGAGTGAGTTCCACGGGAAGAAGTCGGTCAGGCTCGAGAAAGAAATACCAACCCAGGGAGGCATTAACTCCACGCACTTTGAAAACCTAGAGCTGGCAGAGGAGCATCCACGTTGCTAAGAAAACTCAGAATACCGTCAGTCATCAATTCCCATTAACATGCAACAGGCTGGCGGCAAACTCCTGTGTGTGTGGCTCTCCCAAGACCTCCGAGTCCCACCTGCTCCATCATCTCTTCTGTTTTTATGGATAGCCCCCCAACGCCCCCCATGAGACAGTCCTTTCAAGATCTGTAAACATACATGTCTGGTTTCCAGAGAGGTTACTATAGGTCACTGGTTACTTTTCAACACTTCAAGCTTGGGAGGAAACACCTGGCACACCTGGCTTCCACTTTGCTCTGAAACATTTTTAAAAAAAGAGTCCTATCTCGAAAGACTAACATTAACGGCATCCAGTAAAGAGGACCCTCCGAGTGCAGACAGGAAACCCGCACACATGGACCCTGGTCAAACTCTGTGATCATATCAGAGCTTAAGAACCAGTGTGTGACTCACAGACGTAGAAAACAATCTTATGGTTACCAAAGGGGAAAGGGGGGTGGATAAATTAGGGGTTTGGGATTAACAGATACACACGACTATATATAAAATGGATAAACAACAAGGACCTACTGTAGAGCACAGGGAACTATATTCAATATCTTGTAATAACCTATAATGGAAAAGAATCTGAAAAAGTGCATATGTGTGTGTGTGTGTGTGTGTATCACTGTCTGGAAAGAGAATCAGCCTCCCAGCTTCCAGACCCAGATCTTCCCAAACAACCTGTTCCTTCCTCCGAGGTGCCTGCACCTCTGGATGCACACAGCAGCCCCCGCCCTACCTTTCCTCCTCCACCAGGGGCCTTCTGGGACCGAGTAGGAAAGGTCCTTGAATTCGATGTTCACAGCTGCCCTCCGCGGCAGGGAGGAGAGGCGCTGGGCCTCTGTGAGACTGTTATCCTCTTTCTTGAGATGTCCGTTCAGCAGCTCCGTCTCCATGACCTCCCTGCTGCCGGAGACCACCTCGTCCACAGAGACACACACTGACTTGGGCTCTGTCATTGCTGCAGAGTAACTGCTGCCATTCTAGAAAGGTGGGGAGGAAAGCACCAAGAGGAGGTATAAGTTACACCACGGGAAGGAGCACAGGGACTCACCATTAGGCTCAGGGCCATCGATCAGTCAGACTCATCGATCACCGCTTGTCACCCTCCATGGTGCCCTCAGCATCACAGGAAGGATGCTCACCTAGAGGAATTCCTCCTCCCCAGCCCTCACTTATTCTTCTATTAAGAACATGCTAAAGATAAACTACGATCTACCGTCTTATTTAGGAATCCTAACATCTAATCATAAAACTGATAAATACATCACCTGTCTCAAAGAATGAAACACCAGCCACCCTAAAAATTATCTGCCTGCAGTCCACTTACTAAAAAATCCCATAAAAATGCATGAGGCTGCTAAGAAATGCACAACTGAAAAAGCTTTACAATGAACTCTTTTAGTCCCTTCCTGGCGTAACCTCATAGACATTTCTCAAGAGCGGTGATACCACTTGGACCGACGGGGTTTGTAGGAGATGGCCTTTGTGTTTTCCTTGTAAATTTTCCAAATCCCTTACAGCTCTCCTCTCTCACTGTATCTTCATAATGGCACTGGAGTGTTGGAAAGGTTGATCTGTTTTTCTCTGGGATACAGACAAGGAAACTGAGGCACAGACTATTTTAAGGAACTTGCTCTGAGCTCTATGATCAAGTGAGGGGCAGAAGTGATCCCAGTATGAGTCATCTGAAAAAACTGTTGCCTCCTCCACTGCATCACCTGGATACCTAATACATAGCTACACTGGCTTTTCAAGCGTCCGTTGGGAGTCCACTGAACTGTTACAGATAAGCCAAGAACCAAAGGTATTTAAGCAAAGAAAGGAATATTCTTTCTAATGGCTTCGCAACGTTGGACAAGTCAATATGCTTCAGGCACCTCAAAAACACAGAAGAACGCTGGGGTGGATGAATAATGCGCTGTGCTTTTTCTAGCTGCCTCTTGAATCAAGACAGAACATTCCACAGTGCCAGAAGCGTGGGCCTCTGGCGACACTCCTCCATACTGTTGCAGGCAGTCACCCTGATCGGGAGAGCCCGTGGACAGCCACCTTTGATAATTCAGCCCTTCTGACGGCCGTAGGACTGGGGAGACACTGCCATACGGCTGTTTGTTCTAAATAACATCATACTGTTATTTTTCCACAGGTTGTGAGGTATTCCTTTAAAGTTGATGGCTTTTTGATCGTTACTGTTCCTAACAAAAGGCTAAAACAAAACCAGAGAGTGCATCGTCCATAAACATCCTTATAAACTCCAGCAACTCTAGTGACCGAAACAAGCCCTCCCCCGCATTAGAGTGGCCTCTTGAGGGTACGTGACTGCATCCTTGAAGAGGATTTCCATTATTATTATGCCATGTTATTTCCATCGTGGAAATCTTGGACGATTTGGAGGTTTTGAATCTTTAAAACCCAAATAGGGGGATGGGGAGATGTGGGCACAGGGGTTTCCGGTTCTTGTGCTGTTTGAAAATGTTGCTTTGCTGTTTAAGAAAAAGACACACAACACACACACCTCCCAGGCATCTCCTACCTCTGGAAAGCTTAACCGCATCAAAACTTAGCTCACTGACTCTAACATTCTGTGGCTAAAAATTAAAGTGCGGAGTAAAACTCTGACAAAATTAATCTTGCTTTGCCGCTGGCACCGAGCATGAGAAATGCTTCAGACACAAGCAGGAGTACGTTCGTGCATCCTCCGCATAACTGGGGAGGTTTGTGTTAGCCTGACAACGGGCCTCCTGAGAGCCTGGGCTGAGAACCAGCCTCTCCCGCTCCCGGGAGGGCGCTGCAGGGCGTGGCCTCTGCATCGGGGCTTGTCTGGTGCCTTCTGCATCGGGGGCCCTTGAAGGAACAACAGGAGACCCTGCCCCAGCTCAGCACGCTCTTGCCTTTGACCTGCGGGTAAGAACGTGCACCCAGAGCAGCACCAAATGCCATCCCTGGGCCCACCTGTCTTGCTCTTGGGGAACACCAGCTGCTGTCCCAGGGTTATAACCCCGTTTGACCCCACAGGGGCCCTGGAAGCACCAAATCCTGGCTTTGCTTGGGGGGCGGGGAGGGGGTGTGGGTAGTGGACAGAACAATGGGTGAGGCAGTTAGCTCCAGGCCTGGTCCCCAAAGTGCATCCTCACCGCCACCTGGAAAGGTGAGACGTCTACTTCCAGACCCACGTCCTGCCGGGGCACTGGCTCTAACGCCGGGAGAGCCAATTGCTCTGTGTTCAGTTGGGGGTGGGAGCTTCCAGAAGCCCCTCCCCAGGGCGTGGCGCCCTCCACCTCCAGCCACCTTGGACCATCCACACCCTCCCCCAGCGCCCACCACTCACGTCAACCCCTGAGGAAGCCCAGGGATAGGTCGGGTCTTCTCTTTTTAATGAAACCTACAAGAATACAGGGACAAACGGCCATGACTCCACCCACCTGCCAACTGGAGCAGATGTCAGACCTGGATTATGATGAGGGTCTGACTTATCCGTCTAGACTCCAGGCCTATCTATCCTCTCACTCACTCACTCACTCACAGCCCAGATAAAGCCCTGGGCATCAGCAGTCAGCCAGACAGACATGGCCTGTGGCCTCAGCACGCTCAAGTCCAAGACTGGGCCGCAAACAATTTCAATACCAAGGGGCAAGAGCTAGAACAAGACGATGCAGGGACCCACGAGGGTCACGCAATGCAGTGGGGGCCCTGGGTGGGGATACACGGTGTTTCTGAGGAAATAAACTGTGAGGTGAGCTTAGCGAGGTGGGGTGGGGAAGGGGTGCTTGTTCACGACCGACATTCCCTGCGAGGGAACAGCACGTGCAAAGCCTCGGCAGCAAGACAGCAGAACATCTGGAGATCTGAAATTCAGGGGCTGGAGCTCTGATTTGGGGAGGGGGAAGGGGCTTTTGGAACAAGGTGGGACTAGCGAGGCACACGGGGGTCCGCACGGTGGGGGGCTTGCAAAGCTTGTTAAGGGATGTGCACTTCATCCCGAGGTCTCTGTGGGCCGCGGAGGCATCTCAAGGCGAAAGCAGCAGAGACCAGCGGGCCGGTGAAAACGTCTCCCGCGCTGCCTGCAGTGGGGAGGGTGCGTGCCCTTCACCAGCGGGGGACAGTGGGGAGGGAGACCAGTGGACGGGCCAGTGGGACAAAGCTGGGGGAGTAAACTGATTTGGGAGCGAGAGAGTGAAGCCAGAGGCCCGTACTTACTATTTACAGTTTTGCATTAATACCTCCCGCGTAGTAGGTAAGCAATTATGAACAGTAGCGACCATTCATTCAGCAATGCACAGTTACAGTGCGCTCATTAAACTCCAGACTGCACAGGTTACTCCTCCTCTGTCTCCAGAGCTCTTCGGAGGGCGGGGGCCGGGTGGGGTATGACCCTCTGCCGCTCCATTTCACGAGAAGACCACCTCACCTGCCTGAGACCCCACCGTTAAGGAGTAGCCAAGCTGGGGTCCAGCTCTCTGCGGCTTCCCTGCCTGCACGGGTCCTCCCAAACAGTCCCCAGCAGCGCCGGGACGTTGCTTGGCTTTCTGTAGGCAAGCTGTAGTGGACCCTGGGTCATCCCAGCCCCCGTCCCTTTCAGGGAAATCCACGAGAGAATGGGGGACCGCACAACCCTACCCCCAAAGCAACCGACACCAAAGCGGTGCACGCCATCACCCACTTTTCTGCTATGGGTGTCCAATTAATAAAATCCTGAAATCCTGTCTAATGGGTGGCCGTGGCTGTCACTCCAAAATAGACCAGCTCTCTGGAAACACATCCTCAGATGAAAGCCGCCGGTGATGTAGGTTACAGCTACCTTGTCCTTAGCCTCCTGAGTTCATTAAAGATGAAACAAATACATCCTCCCTCCCCACTCTTTCCCCTTCTTTGTTCGCTTCCCTATCTCGCTGAAGCATTGTCTTTGACCTCCCCTTCCACACACAATTTGTGCTGCATAATAAATGGTAAATACTAGTGAGTCCATTCACAGGTGTGGAATGCAGAGGAGACCCTATTTGGACTGCTCCTGCCCGCTGTTGTTAGGAATATTTTCTTGGGCACTGATTTCAGTTTGAATGCTAATATATTGAGATGCTTGTTTAGCTGGGGAGGGTCTCTAATGGTCAGAGAGCCCCTGAGCCATTGTGAGGCTGCTTCACTCCCTTTACCCAGGGAAGTCCAGCTGGAGATAGAAACTTTCCCCACAGCATCTTGGGGAAAGGAGGAAAGCCAAGAGGAACTCGCAGGCTCCAGGCGTGCACTCTCACTGCTGCCAGCTATGGTGCCCACCTAGACCAGAAGACCCTGCAGTTGAAGGGCAGATCCCTCCCTGGGACCCTGGGCACATTAGAGGAAAACGTACTGGTCCAGAATCCTCAAGGCCACCGCCTAAGGGAAAAGAGCCCAAACGTCACGCCCTTAACGAAGCAAAGGGTAGGTGTCACTGGCATGGTCACTCAGAATGCCAACCTCATTGTCTCCAAAATCTGGCTTCCAACAGCCCCAAATACCAGTCCCCATTGGGAGCCCTTGCCTGCCCTGCCCAGCCCAGCTCAGGGACTCTGAAACACCATGTGGGTGCTTCGTCCATCCTCCAAGGCACCCTCTCCAGACTCACACCTGGCAGCCAGCCCCGGGCTGGACCGCAGAGCAAAGTTTAGGATCCTGGGTATCTCCCAAGGGCTCTGTTTATGACTTGGGTAGAATTTCTTAAATTAAAAACAAAAAAGCACAAGGTTTTCAGGCAGAATGGTTTTCACATAAAACAACATTCTCTGAAAAAATGAGCTCAGCCATTAGCACCTCCGCATGAACGACACACCTGAGGTCCGGGGCTGTGTCTCAAACCATCACGTAACATCCAAAATATCTTGACATAAAAACACCTGTACCTTAAAACATTCGGATTCATTATTGTCCCACATGTATGAGCTACTTTTGCAGCTTTGAAAGGGCTTCAAGAGTTAGTTACCCAGTATCTCCAAGACCTGAAACTTTCTTTACCCACAACTAACAATACTAACCTCCTTCATCTTCCATTACCACCATCATTTAGGAATCCCAAAGAAATGAACACGGGTAAAATGAAGAATGGCCAAGTGTTACCCAAACATGCAACCAGATAAAAGCAAATGTCATGAGGAGGGGACTGCCTCTTTCATTTTTTGATCCCTCTTATAAGTAAGAAGCCAAGTCATAAAGGCAGAACATGCCCAGAGATGGGACCCGGCCTGTGGGTCACCCTGCCCCTGGCTCTTTCCTGCTCTACCAACCTCCTTAATGTGTCCGAGGCCCCATTGTATTGGTTTACACAAAATCATTATATAATGAGCTGCCGAGGCTCGGTATGTTCTACAGTAACCTGTTTGGAATCATAGGATGCAGTTGTCAGAGCAGAGCATGCGCAGAAACCCGGCTACTTTTTTTTTTCTTGAGCTCAAGGCAAGAGGTAACTGTCGGTCAAATCCTGCTGAGCCCTGCTGACTTCAAATACGGGATGCTAAAAATGAAATAAAGGCGAGGGGTGGAGGTGAAAACCGATGTGCACGGTGGGGTTACAGCTCAAGGGAAGTGACTAGCAGGATAGTAAATACATAGACAAAGGATAGAAGGGGGATGGATAGAGAGGGCTTGGAATACGGAATGCTTTCTACTTGTACTTTAGATGACCTGAAATCGGTCCAGAGGTACCTAACTGCACTGTCGGCGTGCTAGGCATAGAAATGAAGGGCCCTAGGATGGGTGAGACGATGGTTAGTTTGTTTTTTTTGTCCTAATGTGACTTTATGGAGATATTTTAAAGGGGCAAGAGGAGACTCTTGACCACTCAGAGGAATAGCACTTACTGTAATAGTGTCTAGCAAAGAATGCGCCTGCAGCCGGTGGTACCCCTACAGAGCTGGCACCCTTGGGAAAAGTGAGATGCGTGCCTCTGTCCCCACCCTATTCTCTCTACAGGGTGCAGAAATGTGGCCAGAGGTACCCAGGCTCGGCCCTCATCTGCCTCCCCATGACTCCGCCGCCCCCTCCTGAGCAGGTCCGGGAGAGGCTGTCCCCGAGGGCGAAGGGGCAGCACGGGCTCCAGCTCTCCACCGCCTCTCTCTTTTGTTCCCCCAGACAGTGCCGGTGCTCCGGAGCGTAGCGCGAGAGGCGCCCGCTCCCCAGGCTCTGGCCGCACGCGCCGGCAGAGGGATGGGGCCCCCTTTCCCTCTGGCCCAGGCTGCTGCCCCGCCCCGGTACACTCCGGGTCCCCAGGCCCCAGGCCCCTCACCCGGAGGCAGACGAGGTCAAGGCCATTAGTACACTTGTGGGGCTGCTGGCCTCCTTCCTCCCTGCCTCTCCTGGCCCCTCCACCTTCCCCGCGTCCTCAGCTGCAAGAGGCATCCCGAGGAGCCAGGTAGCTAGGGCGGGGGGCGATGGGAGGCAGGCGCCTCTCCCGGTGCTCGGGGGACAGGTGTCAGGGTGCGGGTGCGGATCTTTGTGCGTTTCTTATTCTTCTAGAGAACAGAACTAAGCCCCGGGGCCAAAGGATGCGCTCACTCACCATGGCGGTGCCGACCGAGAAAGCGGCCGTCAGACAGGCCATGCCCCGGGGACGGCGGCGGCGGGGACGAGGCTGCGGGCGGCGGGGACGGGCGACGGGCAAGAGGCTGCGCTCGCCCTGGGCTCGGCGTCTGCGCCGGGCGCGGACTCTGGCTCCGGCTCCGGCTCCGGCCGCAGCTGGGGCCCCGGCCCCGCCCACGACCCGCCCGCGCCGGCCCCGCCCGCGACCCGCGATTGGCCGGCGCGCAGGGGCGGGGCGGAGCCGGCAGGTGCGCGTGCTCTTGTTTTGCTCCTGTGCGGCGCGGCTGCCCCAGTTCTGGGCAGTCCGGCTCCTCGCGCTGCCCGCGCCCCTGGCCGGGCAGGTGCCGAGGGTCCGCCCCGGCCCCGGAGGCGCCGAGTTCTGAAACTCGCGGGGCCTGGGCCAGCGACCCCGGGCCCCCTATGGTCAGTCAGCGGGGGTCCCCCTCCAGGACGGCCACCTCAAAGCCTGCAGTGCTGGGCCAGGGAGGGCCAGGGGAGGCGTCTGGCGGGGGAGGGTGGAGGGGCACTTTTTTCCTTGTTGGGCATCTCTCTGCCACGTAGGAGCGTGAGAACTAAAGGAGAGATGGCCGCTCCAACGCCCCCTCCCCCGCCACTGCAGCTCCATATCTGGGGTGGTACCCCCATACTGAGGCAGCACACTCACTCATTAATGCAGCATTGCTGTGTGCCAGACGCAGAGCCAAGGGCTGGGTAACAAAGGGGTGACCAGGTGAAGATGCCCAGGCCTGTGTCCTCCCCTGGCTCCCACCCCCGGATCCCAACAAATAAAGATAAGACCCGGTGTTCCCCGTACGTGGCCCAGCACCTGGCCCAGAGCTGTGTTCAGGTAACTTCATAAGGAGTAACACTTCAGGCACCCTGTCTTTTGGCCCCAGATGGGAGCATCAGATGGCCTGGCCTCTGCTAAAGTCCTTATTATATATAAGTGGGACCATTTCCCGGTAACCATGGTGATAAGACATTCCTTACTCCCAGTCTCAGAGGCTAATGCTTTTATTCAGTGGTTTGCATGTGGGGACCACAGGTAGGAATGCATCTCTTCTCCCATCCAGCACACCTGGATCGCCCCTTCCCACTACCCCTCAGATGAGCTAAGCCCGTCCTTCTCCTCACCTAGAAAGAGAGCATGGCTTTTCATGCCAGGCAGGAGAGCTTCACACCACAGCCTCATGACCATAGGCAAATTCTCCCCTCAAATCAAAGGAGGGCAAGGCAGTATAATGTATGATTTCAAGAGGGAGAGGCCCCTGCTTTTGTCTGCATAGTTCACTTGAAGAGTCCACACATTACCTCTATTCTATTGTTAGGAAATCTGACTGCTGCATTTCCAGGTGCCACCCTCTACATGCTGGGCCCACGGGGCTGTGTGGTGCCTTAAACGTGCTGAACAGGGAGGCCAACAAACTCTGAATGTTCTGGAAAGAGGATTCAAATCCACAAACCTCCTTGGGGGAGTTTAGGCCAAAAGGCAGAGACAGAGGTGCCTCATCTCTGGGACCCAGGATTGATGGCCGGCACTGAAGCCCGCCACTTGCTCCAGGGGCAGATGGGACATAAAGCAGGGGAGAAAGACACAGAAAGTGGCTGGGGAGAGATTCTCTATGAGAACCCGGCTGGTCACTGCCCAGCTGTGTAGCTGGGACAAGTGACAGCGTGGTCCTGTTGCACTGGCGTCTATTCTCTGCCCAATATCCATTCTCCATGCTGCTAGGAATGTGTTCACAATTTCCTTCTGGAACTCCCCTTGCTCCCAGTTCTACACCATGCGGTCTGGTCAGTGGTTGGTCAGGAGCCGGAAGTGTAAGGCAATGCTCGCCGGGCTCCTGGGAGTGGCCAGGGGACAATACGTAGAGCCTAGGAAGAAGCCAGAAAGGGCAGACAGTGATAAAGTGGGTCCTTATTGCCGTGGCTTGAGCTGCTGGCTTTGCACTTACAGGCATGGAAAGAGTCCCACTTATACACATCTATACATTGGGGTAATAATCATCTCAGCCGCATGGGAAATAGTGCCTGTGAAGTGCTGCCCACTGTGCATGGCACGTAGCTAGCACTGCAGTTCTAATCCTTACTAATGTCATCCCCCTGGCGCCAAATCTGAGAGTAAGCAAATGGTAAAGTAGGTCGGATCTGTGACATTGCTATTGGGACTTTTGGTTGTAAGTGACCAAAACTCCGCTCCAAATGGCTAAAGGGAAGGCGCAGGGTGCACTGGTTTCAGGCCTGCCAGGACCAAGCACCCATTCTGGGTTTTCAGCCCTTGATCTCTAACTCTCTCCATGGCTCTGCCTTCCATCTGCTGGCTTTCTGCTCCGCAAGGCTGTCACCATGGCCCTCCTGGCAGCTCCAAGCCTGCATCCCATCAGTGTTACCAAACCAAATTCGGGTCCACTCGCCTGCCACACAGCAAAGCCAATCTACTGACACTGGGCTGTGGTGAAGGAAAGTACAGCATTGATTGCAGGCATCAAATGAGGGAAGGGGAGACAAGCCTCAGAGCCACTGCCACCTGGTCTTTGGGTTGGGGGATGTGTTTAAGGGGACAAACAAAGAAGCTGGGGTGAATCTTTGTCTTGTGACATTTCTGAATCATGGTTTCGGGAGTCAGGGTGTCCCAGGTGGTCCCCGGCTCAGGGGTCTGTGAGCTCACCTTGCCCTGGAGAAACGACCCGAGTTTGTACGTTAATGATGAATCTATAATAGCAATTTTAGTACGTTAACGATGGACAACAGCAACCTTAAGCATCTGACTCTGGTGATTAGTGTTAGCCCAGGCTTGAGGCCAGAGGGGACAGAAAGGGGATGAAGTTTTGGATAGAGAGATGAATCCTAAACTTGGTAAAGGAACTTGGTTTTAGGGGACTGGGTTTCATCAGCTGGCAACCAGCCACGATGCCCAGTGAGGGGGAACCAAACACTGACTGGCCTGGTTTGAATCCCAGGGAACCAAACAGGCCAAAGGAATGCCGGCCCTAATGGAAACATGCAGAAAGATTGGGACATGGGTGCTTCCTCAAGGCCATTTTGGGGAACTTAGAGCCCAATGTGGGTGCCAGGGAGGCAAACATAAGAGGAGCTCATCACAGGACTGCTCAGTCCAGACCCCAACCCTAACAGGAATTTCGACAGGACATCACAGGCAGGTGGACAAGGCTGGGCTTGAGAATGTCCAGTGGGAAAACACTTTCTGCCTCAAAGGGCAGCCCGTACCAGTTTGAAGTAGTTGTCATCGCAGGGAGCGGTCCCTGTGCCTAATGGGACTCCCTGTTGCCCCGAGGGCTCTGTGTCACCGTGTCCGTGAGCCCCACCCCCACACAAGAGGACTTGAGCTCTTCAATCATGGCGCCATATTTCTCTCCAGGCCTTAGCTTCCCTGGACAAATCATGCCCGGTCCCTCCGACATTGTTCTGTAGAAGATGCCCCTTCTTCCTGCTCACCTTTCTCTCTGTGAGTTCCGTTTTCTCAGTGTCCCCTCTGAAACTTGGGGTCCACAACCGAACACCTACTCCAGGTAACTCCTCCACTCTCTAATGAGCATTTGCTCCCTCAAATTATTGGTAAGGACCTGCTACCATGCTGCAGAGCCGACTGCCTGATGTCCTGGGGGCAAGCAGGTCAGTGGACTCAATCAGCAGCCGATTCAATTCACTTTCCTTGTAATTGTGTAGTTTCAGTTGCCTGGTTTGCACTTTATCCCCCAGATCCCATGTTAAGGAGTGTCCAATGTATTTATGCCAGGCATACAGCCCCCGAGGCTGGGAAATGGAGGGGACACCCTGAGGACTTCGTCTCTGGTGCAAGGATTCCGCTCTTGGTGCCTGGCGGTGGTGGGGGGGGGGGGGGGTGCAGGTAAATCAGATGTCCAGGTGGCCTTGCGGCAGGCCTGTGGATTGACCCAGGTGTACTTCTGCAGGGAGCTGGCCACAGCGGGTGAGCATGGCTTGGCATCTTGGACGGCCTCAGCACTGGAAGTCCAGAACAAAAGGTCTCTGATCCCTCCAGAGGAACCTTTGGGCACATCCCCTGGCTTCCCGGGCTCCCCGCTCTCAGCTGGCTAGGAAGACATCTAACGAACACAGTCTTCTTCACATCTGGGTGATCTGGCTTTCGATAATTTGACCTTGAGCCTTCTTTGACTACAGGCTAGCCAGCTCTGAATTAACCCAAGTGATTAACCTAAGTGGACCCTGCTCGGCCGACTTTCTTCTGTTCGACTGCAGAGCTCCACCAACCTGAGCTTTATTTTCCTTCCAAGACGTACGATTTCAGCCTTGCCTTTCAGCAGACAGAAATATCTGCTTCACTGGGATCTGGCCTCAACACTGGGAACCCAGTGTGGACGAGATGGGGGAAACCAGGCCTTGGGTGTGGTCAGACAGGAACGGGGAGAGATTGGAAAGCTGACATTCTTGTCTAAACTGGGTATGTTTTTAACTTGTTCCATGAGCTCAATGTATTTTGTAAATAGAGGAACTCTCACTGTGTAGTTTAAGGGAGACCCTGCCAGAGGCAAACTGGTGCCACAGTGGCCTCTTGGTCTATCGCAGTCCAGCCCTTTTGGAGTCAGCCTTTCAGGTGTCCCACCCTAGAGACTTGATATCTGCAGTTGCATCCCCCCAAACTGCCTCATCCCCAATGCTATGCCCCCTTGTAATCTGGGCATTACATATCATATAATTAATTTACTATTGGTTGTGCTTACTGTCCACCACACCCCTTGAGAATATAAGCTCCACGCCGGAAGGAATGTCCATCCACCGATGGATCTCCAGCCCCAAGAATGGTGCCTGGTAAGGGATTTTGTCCCGGCAATTTGTCAGCTATTTGGTAGATACCTCCCACCCCCATCCCTCTGGGTCCCCCAGCCTGGCTGTTTCCAGTGTGCATGAAGCCTCCAGTGTGGAAAGTGTCGACCCTGCAATGTTCCACCAGGGGAACATCTCTGGTACCCCACCATTTCCCAGAGGAAAATAAAAATCCACAGAAGCTTGATCCCCCCTGCCCCGTCCCCAGCTCCTCTCACCACGTCGACCCCTGCACTGCGGCAATATGAGGGTTTATGGGATTTCTTTCCCCAAAGCCTCAACAAACTTGATTCTGGAGGCGTGGTGTAGGGGAGTGTTTGCTTGCTTGCTTTTTACAACCCAAAGCTCTGACTCTGAAAGTAAATGTTTTCAGTCAAATGAAAGCAAAATCTGGTGCTGCCACAGCCAGTAATAAAAAGGGGCTAGTCCCTTCCCCAGGCTGGCAGTGGTGGGAGACACGGTGGGGACCTCTGGGTGGCGGGGGTGGGGGTGGGGGCTGGGCAGGAACCCTGCCCTATTATATCCCCAGGCTCACGACAACACAACAGGTACCGGAGGCGTTGCTGGGGGACACTTGCCCTTGTCTGGGCTGGAAACCTGCATTCGGTTCATGGCCCCCGCCTTCTCGGCTTCTCTGATACTCCACTTGTGTTAGCAGAGAATTAGTGGCCATCAGGACCTTTCTAGCTCCGTTCACAAAGAAGCCATTGCCTCCACTTTTAAAAAGGAAGAGAGAGAGAGAAGGAGAAAGACAGAGAGAGGAGGTGGGGGGGGAGGGAGGGAGGGAGGGAGGGAGGAACACAGGAAAGAAGGAAGAAGGGGGAGGGAGAGAAAAAAGACCCTTAAGTGGTAAGAATAGGTGCCTTAGCCCTTGACGGGGAAAAGGTAAAAAGGGGAGCAGATGAGCAGACAGGCACAGAGACAGTCCGTCAGGGAGGGTGACAGCCTGTGGTCAAGTCACACACTAGATGGGGACTCTGTAAACTGGCATATTTTAAAGCAACGTCATTTCCCTCTCTGTGGTTTGCTTGATCCCTAGTTTGCTGGCCCTCCTGACTCCTCCAGCTTCTGTCTCCACCCAGTTGCTTCCATCACATGTGGGCGCCAGCCCAGCTCCAGAGAGGGACCCCTCCCTCCCCAGCCTGCCCAGAGGTGGGAGCAGAGGAGGGGCCATCTGCTGAGAGCGCAGCGCAGAGTGGAAGGAGAGAGAAGGAAGGTTGATATGAAGGAGGGAGAGGACAAGGCAAGTAAGTATTTCATAAGCTAGGTTAGCAAGAGGCAAGTTCACCACTGCAGACAGATTATTTCTGCTTTCTTCTGTTAACCTGGAACACAGAGTGGTGGGAAAGATGCAGGAGACAAATGAAGAAGGAATAGCACCTGGCAATGAGATGACCTTCAAAGCTGAAGGTTAGGAGAGGAGTCTCAGAGGCGGGCACTGGAAAATTAGCAGAGGCCTCCTTCCCCCACAAAAGGTCCCAGCTGGGACATAGCTGGAACTCCCAGGCCACTGGGCACCCACTTGTCCTCTGGGAAGCTGCCCTCCCAGACTCCATGTGCTCAATCCTACAAAGCAACCCCTACCCAGATCCATTCGATGATGCCATCTAATGGTTTGAAAAATGCTGTAACATGCATTACCCTCTGTGATGCTCAGAACACCCCTGCGGGGTCGGAGGGCAGATGCCATCACCGAAACATGTGTGAACTTGATTCCCAAGCCACAGATGCAGGACAGGCCATGCCCCCTGGGACACAAAGAGACTCCAAAGACCACAGCTCAAGTTCAGTGTGCTCCGCATCCTGGCCACGGGCAGAAGCCCTCTTGCCTCCACAAGACAACTGAGCTCTCCTGGCGTCTGCCCACCCACCTCTCCCCTCTCCAGGCCTGGAAGATGTTTCCTCTACCTCCTGCCTCTCCCCTCCAGAGCCCCAGCTCCATCCCATCCCCTCCCCTCCAGGAAGACCTGGTGGTCACTTTGCTGAGCCCTGGCTTTTGAAAGCAAGAGTCTGGTTAGGGAGATTATCCTCTGCATGCTTGGAAACTTCTGGGCAGAGCCCTGCAACTCAAAAGTCCCCAGGGTGAGAGAGAATCAATTTAATTAAAAAAAAAAAAATTCTTGACTACTTTTTAAGAGAGGGGAAGGGAAAACAGCTTGAACAGGGAAATCAGTGTCAGAGATTATTTCAGCAAATTATTTCCTGCCACAGAAAATAAGGAGATGGAGCATGAGGTTTGAAACCTGCCCAAGGCCATGATGCCCAGGCAAGGACCCAGCTCTCCTGACTCCTGCTGAGCCCTTTTTCCACTTTTTTACAGCTGCCAAATGTTTGTTGAGAATAACCCAAACCTACTTCAGATAAGGAGACAGCTACAAGAAGTCCAAGTTCAATCTTTTAAAAGTCACAGGCAAGCTAGTAGGGAGATGGAGTAGACATGCTTTTCTATCTTCTTCCCCCCAACACAACTAAAAACTCTGGACATTATGCCAAACAAACACAAGGAGACTCTGAAAGATGGAGAGGAGAAGGCGGGGTGGTCAGGACCCTGGGACCTGAGGAAGCACACTGTGGTGAGGTGCTGGATTTTCTTTTTGCCACATAGACAGTCTTCAGACTTTCCGCTGAAGAAAGCAATAACCTGGAAGTGCCAATGGACACGAACAACAGCCCCCACAAAAGACTGTCCTCTCTCACCATGGGAACAGAAAAGGAGCAGCCTAGCACTATAGAAAATTTGTAGACAATTACTGCTCTATTCCAGCCAAATACCAGGCAATAAACTCCCCGCACCACCCACACCAGCAAAGAGGAAGGGGGAGTCTAGATGTCCACCCTCCTCAAGCTGTAATGAGGCACCAAAACCTGCCCCATCCCCAGTTAAAATGGTGTCAGAGCAGGTCAAACAGGGAGTCTGGACCACACCCCTACTGGCAAGAATGAGGAGCCCCTCCCCTTCTCATGGGGGTGGTGGCTGAGGACACCCAGCAGAATCAGTACTCTCACCAGCATTCAGTGGTAACAAGGACACAATACTACCCCCCAAGCCACGATGCCAGTGGATAGCATGTGGGGAGCAGTAATGAGCTTCACCTCTCCCAGCCAGGGAGGTGTGGGTGGTGACCAGGTGGAGAGCCAGGACTCCAGCCCTTCCCAGCAGTCACGAGGAGTCCCTCCCTTGGATGTCAAAAATGGCTGAACAAACGGAAGGCTAAAACAGAAGGCTTAAATAAGATCTAGCGTCTTGTAACATAATACCCCAAAATATCTAGGTTTCCATCAAAAATCATTCATCATCTAAAATCCAAGGGAATCACAATTGAGATAGCAGAGATTTATAACTGGAGCATGACTCTTTGAAATTTTGCTCATTTTAATTCTAAAATTAACTGTTGTATCAATATCAAAAAAACAAACAACCCAATCCAAAAATGGGCAGAAGACCTAAATAGACATTTCCCCAGAGAAGATATACAGATTGCCAACAAACACATGAAAGGATGCTCAACATCACTAATCATTAGAGAAATGCAAATCAAAACTACAATGAGGTATCACCTCACACCGGTCAGAATGGCCATCATCAAAAAGTCTACAAACAATAAATGCTGGAGAGGGTATGGAGAAAAGGGAACCCTCTTGCACTGTTGGTGGGAATGTAAATTGATACAGCCACTATGGAAAACAGTATGGAGGTTCCTTAAAAAACTAAAAATAGAACTGCCATATGACCCAGAAATCCCACTACTGGACATATACCCTGAGAAAACCATAATTCAAAAAGAGTCATGTACCAAAATGTTCATTTCAGGTCTATTTACAATAGCCAGGAGATGGAAACAACCTAAGTGTCCATCATCGGATGAATGGATAAAGAAGACGGGGCACATATATTCAATGGAATATTACTCAGCCATAAAAAGAAACGAAATTGAGCTATTTGTAGTGAGGTGGATGGACCTAGAGTCTGTCATACAGAGTGAAGTAAGTCAGAAAGAGAAAAACAAATACCGTATGCTAACACACATATATGGAATCTAAAAAAAAAGGTTCTGACGAACCTAGCGGCAGGACAGGAATAAAGACAGATGTAGAAAATGGACTTGAGGACACAGGGAGGGGGAAGGGTAAGCTGGGACGAAGTGAGAGAGTGGCATGGGCATACGTACACTACCAACTGTAAAATAGATAGCTAGTGGGAAGCAGCCGCATAGCACAGGGAGATCAGCTTGGTGCTTTGTGACCACCTAGAGGGGTGGGATAGGGAGGGTGGGAGGGAGATGCAAGAGGGAGGAGATACGGGGATACATGTATATGTATAGCTGATTCACTTTGTTACAAAGCAGAAACTAACACACCATTGTAAAGCAATTATACTCCAATAAAGATGTTAAAAAGAAATTAACTGCTATAAAGATCCCTGTTGGAATAAAGATCTTTTCAGAAACATTAAAAAGAGAGAGAGAGAGAGAATCACAATTTAAATGAAAAAAAAAAAGTCAATCAATAGACGCCAACGCCAAGATGAAAAAATGTCACAATTACCCAACAAAGATTTAAAAGCAGCCATCTTAAAAATGCTTTAGTGAGCAATTGGGAACACATTTGAAACAAATAAAAAAATAGAAACTCTTAGCAGAGAAATAGAAGATATAAAGAAGAATAAAATGGAAATTTTAGAACTGAAAAATACAATAACCAAAATGAAAAACTCAGTGGATGGGCTCAACAGCAGAATGGAGGGGAGAGAGGAAAGGATCGATGAATTGGAAAGTAGAACAATATAAATTACCCAGTCTGAACAACATAGGGAAAATAGGCCGTACAAAAATTGAGCAGAGTCTGAGGGACCTGTGGGACCATAACAGAAGATCTAACAGAAGATCTGACAGTGCCAGAATGGTGTTGGGAGGCTGAAAATGTACTCAAAGAAATAATGGCAAAAAACTTCCTAAATTTGGCAGAAGACAGAAACCTACAGATTCGAGAAGTTGGGTGAACTCCAAACATGATAACCTAAAGCAATCTACAACAAGACACAGTATAGTCAAACTTCTGAGAACTAAAGACAAAGAAGTCTTGAAGGCAGTGAGAGAGTCGTGGTATCTTACCTGGAGAGGAAAAGCCACTCCAATGACAGCAGATTTCTCATTAAAAATAATAGAGGGGGCTTCCCTGGTGGCAGAGTGGTTGAGAGTCCGCCTGCCGATGCAGGGGACGCGGGTTCGTGCTCCGGTCCGGGAGGGTCCCACATGCCGCGGAGCGGCTGGGCCCGTGAGCCATGGCCACTGAGCCTGCGTGTCCGGAGCCTGTGCTCCGCAAAGGGAGAGGCCACAGCAGTGAGAGGCCCGTGTACCGCAAAACAAAACAAAACAAAACAAATAATAGAGGTCAGAAGGAATCAGCGCAACACTTTTCACTTGCTGAAAGAAAAAAACCTGCCAACTCAGATTCCTATATCCAGGAAAAATACCCAGGAATGAAGGGGAAATCAAGACATGCTCAGATGAAGGAAAGCTAAGAGAATTTGTCACCAGTAGACATACCATAAAAGAAAGGTTAAAGGAAGTTCTTTAAACGTAAATAAAATGGTAAAATAAGGAAACTTTGCACATCGAGGAGGAAGAGAGAACACTATAGATGAAAATGAGTAAGTACGGTGGAGTTTCCTTCTGCTATTGAATTTTCCAAATTTTGTTTGCTGGTTAAAGCAAAAATTGTAATACTCTCCGATGTGCTTCTAAATGTGTGTAACTAGTTAAGACAATTATATTTTAAACAAAGGAGAGTAAATACATAGAAAGGGAGGTAAGATTTCTACACAGCACTCAAACTTATAAAACTGTAACACCAGTAGACTGATAAGTCACGTATATGTAATAAAATAACAAGAAACCAGTGAAAGAGCTATACAAAGAGGTACACTCAGAAACACTACAGATAAATCAAAATGAAATTTTAAAAAATGTTCAAGTCCCAAGAAGGAGTTATATAGATAACAATAAACATGAGAGCAAAAAAAAGAAAGCAGGGCATTGAAAAAGAGAGAACACAGAGAAAACAAAAATGTAAATGCATACCTAAGCGTACCGTGTTAGTACTTACATTAAATGTAAATAGACTACACCAATCAAAAAAAACAGAATGATTGGCAGAGTGGGTTAAAAACATTTCCCAACTACATACTATCTATAAGAAATTTGCTTCAAATATAATGCTATAAGCAGCTTGAAAGTAAAAAGATGGAAATGGTGTATCGTGCAAATATTAATCAAAAGAAATCAGGGATGGCTATATTAATACCAGATAAAGTAGACTTCAGGCAAAGCAAATTACCAGAGATAGAAAGGGACATTATATAATTATAAAATGACCAATCCACCATGAAAATATAGCAATTCTAAATATGCATGAACCAAACAACTATGAAATATGTGAAGTAAAAACTGATAGAACTGAAAAGAGAAATAGATAAACCGACAATTACAGTTGGACATTTCAACACCTCTCTCTCAATGATTGCTAGAACAACTAGACAGAAAATCAGCAAGTATATAGAAGTACTTAACAACACCACTGGACAAGAGGATCGAATAACATTTATAGAACACTCCACCCAACAACAGGAGAATACACATTCTTTTCAAATGTTCCTAGAACATATAGCAAGACAGACTCTATCCTGGGCCATAAGACAAACCTCAACAAACATAAGAGAACTGAAATTATACAGAGTGTGTTCTCTGATCCGAATGAAACTTCTTCAAATCAATAATCTAAAAGTTTCAAATCAATAATCTAAACTCCCACCTCAGGAATGTAGAAAACAAAAGAGCTAAATAAGCCAAAAGAAAATAATAAAGATAAGAGCAGAAATCAATCAAATTAAACATAGAAGAACATTAAAGAAGGTCAATGAAACACAAAGCTGGGTTCTTAGAAGTGATCAATATAGTTGACAAAACTCTATCAAGACTGACAAAAAAAAGAGAGAGAGAGAGAGAGAGAGAGAGGACACAAATTACCAATATTAAAGATGGAACAGGGGATAACATTACATATCCCACAGGCATCCAAAGGGTAATAAGAGAAGAGCACCAATAACTCTACACACATAGTTTTGACAGCTTAGATGAAATGAAGCAATTCCTCAAAAGACTACAATTCACTGAACATAAAATAGGTTATTTGAATAGCCCTATAACTAGTAAGGAAATTAAGTTAATAATTTTAAAACACCAAATAAAGGACTCTCCAGGCCCAGATGGCTTAGGAAGGAATATTTCCCAATTCATTTAATTTGGCTTGTACTACTCTGGCACCAGACAGTGATAGTGAAAAAAAGAAAACTACAGACCAATGTCCCTGATAAATACAGATGCAAAAATCCTTAACAAAATATTAGAAAGTAGAATTCAACAGTATATTTTAAAACTTAAGTATATGCTCAAGTGGGGTTTATTCTAGGCATACCAGGCTGCTTCAATTTTTGAAAGTCACTCCATGTAGTACATTGTATTAACTGAGTAAAGAAGAAAAATCACATGATCTTGCCATTTGATGCCGAAAAACCACTTGGCAGAATTCAACACCCATTTATTATTTTTTTAAAAAGTCTATCAGGAGAAGAGAAATAGAGGGCAACTTCCTTAACTTGATAAAGGACATCTATAAGAAACCTACAGTTAACATTCTAATGAACGGTGAAAGACTGAATGCTTTCCCCTTAAGATCAAGCATAATGCCATCACCACTCTTGTTCAACATAGCACTGGAAGTTCTAGCCACTGTGGTAAGGAAAAATGAAGTAAAAGGCATACAGATTGGAAAGGAGAATATAAAACTGTCTCCATCTGCAGGTGACATCCTTGTCTTTGTAGGAAATTCCAAGGAATCAACACAAACACTCCTAGAACAATAAGTGAGACCAGCAAGGTTGTAGGATATAAGATAAATGTACAAAAATAAATTTTATTTCTATATCCTAGCAATGAACATATGGACACTGATATTAACAATAGTGCGTCGTTTACAATTGTTCAAACAAAAGTAAATACTTAGGAATAAACTGAATGAAAACGTGTAGAGGGCTTGTGTACTAAAAACTACAAAATGGTAATGGAAGAAATCAAAGAAAATCTTTGAAAATGGAGAGACAGATCGTGTTCATGGGTTGGAAGACTTAACATAGTAAAGATGTTAATTATTCCCAGATTGATACATAGGTTTGTTACAATTCCTATCAAAATCCCAACATTTTTTTTTTGTAGACATGAACAAGAGGAGTCTGAAATTTCGGGAAAAAGACTTTTCCTTAGAGTTAGAATAGTTAAAACATTCTTTATGGAAGAACAATAACGTAAGGGAAATTGTTCTACCTGATTTCAAGACTAGCTACAGCTGCAGGGATCAAGACTGTTTGGTATTGGCAAAGGGAGAGACACAAAGATCAATGGAGCAGAACAGGAAATCTGGAACAGTACCCACACAAACATGCCCGGCTGATTCTGACATAGGCTCAAAGCACTTCAGTGGAGGAAGGACACCTTTTCAATAAATAGTGCTGAAGCAACTGGACATCCATGGGCAGAAAGAAAAAGAAACTGGGTCTAAGTCTGATGCCTTATGTAAAACTTCACTCAGAATGGATCACAGATTTAAATGTAAAACAATAAACCTTTTCAGAAAAAAAGCAGAAGAAAAAATCTGGGATCTAGGGCCAGGCAAGGAGGTTTTAAATATCAAAAGCATGATCCACGGAATAAACCATTAGTAAATTGAACTACGTCCATCTGAAAAACCTTGATTTGGACAAGGACGCTGTTAGAAAGATGAAACGACAAGCTACAGCCTGGGAGGAAAAAGGTCTAAACCTCATATCCAACAAAGAACTAGTATCTAGAATGTATAAAGCACTCTCAAAACTCCACAGTGAAAAAACCCAAACAATCCAATCCGAAAACGGGCAAAAGACATGAATAGACTTTTCACCCCAAAAGATACACATATAGCAAATAAGCACATGAACAGAAGTTCGGCATCATTAACCATTAAAGAAATGCAAGTTAAAATCACAATTAGAGGACACTACACGCCTTTAGGGATGGCTAAGATAAAAAGTGGTGCAACACCACCAAACTGGATCACCAGGACCTTACGTTGGTGGGAACATAAAATATACAGCCACTCTGGAAAGCAGTCTGGTAGTTTCTTCAAAAACTGAGCATGCAACTACCATTTGACCCAGCTGTTGCACTACTGGACATTTATCCCAGAGACACAAAAAACTTACATTCACACAAAAGTCTGTACACAGATGTTTACAGCAGTTTTAAGTGTAATAACCAAAACCTGCCAACGACCCAGATGTCCTTCAACAGGTGAATAGTTAAACCAAGTGTGGTCCATCCACACCATGGAACATTACTCAGCCATAAAAAGGAATCCACTATTGATACATGCAACAACCTGGATGGATCAGCAGAGAATTCTCATGGAAAAGCCAATCCCAAGAGGTTATATATTGTGTGGTTCCACTTATGTAAGATTCTTGAAATGACAAAATTATACAAGTGGGGAAGAGGTTAGTGACTGTCAGAGGTTAAGGAGGGGATGGAGTGCAAGGACAGACGATGTGACTATAAGGGGGCCATAGGCGGCATCTTTGTGGGCAAGGAATGTTCTGTATCTGGGCTATATCAAGGTTGTGATAAAACTGTGCTACAGTATTACAAGTGTTACCACTGGGGGAAACAAGGTAAAGGCTACATGGGATCTCTCTGTGTTCTTTTTTACAACTACAACTGCCTCAAAGTACAAACATTAATGTTTTCAAGGGCAGTCCTGAGTGAGGCCACTCTGGCAGCGGGGGGAGTTACATGTAGTATCAGGAGCAAGAAAGTGCGCAGAGGAGCTTTGGAGATGGATAGGGAGAGGACCCAGACTGAGAGGGCTTCAGCTCACCCGGAACCAGATAACTGGGCTGCAGGGCAAGGGCCTGTTTGTGACCATTATTTGTCAACTGTCAACTTGAGAAGGTGAAGACCAGGGACGATGCTCTTCCCCTCACTAGAACTCTGAGTGTGTGTGTGTGTGCGCGCGTGCGCACCCACGCCCAGGCATCTGCAGGCGGATAGCGGTGGGTGGGATGGCAGCCCCATCACTGGCCGCCCGTGGTGCTGAGCTGGTCCCTACCCTCTCAAAGCCTTCATCTTCATCGGTAAAATGGGAATAAAAAGAGTACCACTGGGCTTCCCTGGTGGCGCAGTGGTTGAGAGTCCTCCTGCCGATGCAGGGGACACGGGTTCGTGCCCCGGTCCGGGAAGATCCCACATGCCGTGGAGCGGCTGGGCCTGTGAGCCATGGCCGCTGAGCCTGCGCATCCGGAGCCTGTGCTCCGCAACGGGAGAGGCCACAACAGTGAGAGGCCCGCGTACAGGAAAAAAAAAAAAAAAAAAAAGAGTACGACTGTGGTGGTTGAATAAGATAGGGTAGTTAAGGTGCCTGGGAGCCGAGAAGAGAGGGTGTTTCTTATGCGTCTAACATTTTCCACATCTTGAGGCCCTGACCCTCCATCTACCCCGCCCCTCCCTCCTCCATAGTTTTCACTGCTCACCATCTGGCCAAGTGGCTTTATTCTTCTTTGCCTCCTGTGATGAACTGCTGTGTGGGATACCCTGCAAAGAAAAAATATGTGGATGAATGTACAAAGGAACATTGTCACCAACCCCAGAATGACGCATTTCAGTATTAAATATGAAGACATCAATAGGGTGGGCAAAGGTAAAAACTTCCAGTTGCAAGATAAATAAGTCCTGGGGATCTAATGTACAGCATGGTGACTAGAGTTAAAAATACTGTACTGTATATTTGAAAGTTGATAAGAGAATAAATCTTAAAAGGTCTCATCACAAGAAAAAACATCTGTAACTGTGTGAGGTGACTGATGTTAACTGAACTTATCGTGGTGGTCATATGGCAATCTATACCTATATCAAATCATTATCTTGTTCACCTTAAACTAATATAATATCAATGATTTCTCAATGCAACTGGAAAAAAATATTTTTGCTGACTCTTAACTCATCTGAATTTACACATTTGTTCTGTCGCCCACTAGTCTCTGGATCCAGAGGATGGAGTCACTCTGACTTGTTCTCACTGGTCCCCAACATCTAGCAGGTACTTGCCTCCTAGGAGGCTCTCCAATATTTGTTGACTGGCTGACTTAAGTCACAGACACTTTACGTCAAAGTTTAAATTCCAGATTCCTGTTGGCTGCGTGTACTAGGAGACATAACATATTTTCCCTGATACACTTCTAGTTAGTGACATTTACTCCATGAATTAATGTTAAAAAGTTTTCGTAAAATGCATTTTGTTAGTGACTTACCCACAGCTTAGATATAAACACTTCCCAAGGAGCCCTTCTGCTGCAAAACAGACCCCTCTGAGGTGAAGTATATTTATTTTGCAACTAATAAAGGGAAGAAACCCCTGCCTTATGTAAGGCAGGTTTCAGCTGTCACCACTGTAGACATGTGAAAAACCCCAAACCCCAAACCATGATTCATACTACAAGGAGAATTATTATAAAATACGCATGATGCAATCATATGTGTAATAATATTGCCCAGTGTAACTGTTACTGTAGAAAACAGGAAGCGAGTGAGGTTACTAAAGGGCAGTTTTGCTCCCTCCCAGGTTACTGGCATAAAAAAGCACCCACTACCTGTCTGTCTACAGATTGACCAAGTGTAAAATGTAGGTATTTCCCACGTGTAGTCAGATGATAGATTTTGCATTTGTGAACATGGTGGAATTTTTTATAACACACATTGAACACAATTACAGCAAAAACTGTAATTCATCAAGGTCTACAGGATAATAATAAAAGTAAACGGAGTAAAGACACCTGGAGTAGCAATTCTCATACCAGACAAAATAGACTTTAAACTAAATACTATTACAAGAGACAAAGAAGGACACTGTATAGTGATCAAGGGATCGATCCAGGAAGAAGATATAACAATGGTAAATATTTATGTACTCAACATAGGAGCACCTCAATACATAAGGCAACTGCTAACAGCCGTAAAAGGGGAAATTGACAGTAACACAATCATAGTAGGGGACTTTAACACCCCACTTTCACCAATGGACAGATCATCCAAAATGAAAATAAATAAGGAAACACAAGCTTTAAGTGACACATTAAACAAGATGGACTTAATTGATATTTATAGGACGTTCCATCCAAAAACAACAGAATACACTTTCTTCTCAAGTGCTCATGGAACATTCTCCAAGATAGATCATATCTGGGGTCACAAATCAAGCCTTGGTAAATTTAAGAAAATTGAAATCATATCAAGTATCTTTTCCGACCACAACGCTATGAGACTACATATCAATTGCAGGGAAAAGAAATCTGTAAAAAATACAAACTGTCCATCAACAGATGAATGGATAAAGAAGATGTGGCACATGAATACAATGGAATATTACTCAGCCATAAAAAGAAATGAAATTGAGTTATTTGTAGTGAGGTGGATGGACCTAGAGTCTGTCATACAGAGTGAAGCAAGTCAGAAAGAGAAAAGCAAATACCGTATGCCAACACATATATATGGAATCTAAAAAAAAAAAGTTATGATGAACCTAGGGGCAGGACAGGAATAAAGATGCAGATGTAGAGAACAGACTTGAGGACACGGGGAGGGCGAAGGGTAAGCTGGGATGAAGTGAGAGAGTGGCGTGGACATATAAACACTACCAAAGAGATAGCTAGCTAGTGGGAAGCAGCCACATAGCACAGGGAGATCAGCTGGGTGCTCTGTGACCACCTAGAGGGATGGGATAGGGAGGGTGGGAGGGAGACGCAAGAGGGAGGAGATATGGGGATATACATATATGTATAGCTGATTCACTTTGTTATACAGCAGAAACTAACACACCATTGTAAAGCAATTATACGCCAGTAGAGATGTTAAAAAAAAAAAAAAAGTAAACAGAGTATTTCCTAGTAGAAGGTCTAGAATAACTTACATAGTATCATATCATGATAGTTCTAGCCAATGACTATTGCTGCAAAGTGGAGAAAAAGTGAGCTGGGGAAGTATCTGAGACCTATGAGCTTGAAAAGAGCTTAGCCGTCACCTGGTAACAAGGACTACCAGCCTTGGAGGCCATACTAGGTGCCTAGCACCTTGTGTTGAAATTTAGAGCCATTAATTAACTTAATCCTCATCACAACTTCATGAGCCAGACACTATTATTATTCACAATGGGGAAATAAGGCACAGAGAGCTTACATAAATTGCCTGGGGTCACACAGCAAAAAAGCACCAATCTCAGATCCAAAACAGTCAGGCCTGGTTCCAGAAATTGCAAATTTTTTTTTTCCTATACGAAGGATTTTTTTCTTTTCCTTTTTTAAGTAAAGCACACAAATTTCAATGTAAGCCTTGGTGAATTTTACATATCTATTCACTTGTATTCACATATCTATACACCTGTATACTCACCAACCACGAAACAGAACATTTCCAACCTATGAAAATGTTTCTTGCGCCCTTTCCCAATCAATTTCTGTCTTTGGAGGTAAACAGTATTCTGGCTTCAATCACCATAGATTAGTTTTGTTTATTCTTGATCTTCGTATAATTGGAATATAGTACGTACTACTAGGTGTACTCCTTCTTTCACTCAACATTATGTTTTTGAAACTCACCTATGTTGTACGTACACATAGTTCGTTCCTTTATGCCACAGTTTACTTTTCCATATTCCTATTGATGGACATTTGTGTTGTTTCCAGTTTGGGGCTATTATAAATAAAGCTGCTATCAACATTTTTGTAAATGTATCTTGGTGGACATAAATATTCATTTCTCTGGAGAATATAGGTAGCATGAAATTGATAGGTTAGGGGACAAGAACACGGTTAACTTGCGTAGATATTACCAACCAGTTTTCCAGATTTATACCAATTTCTATTCCCACCGGCAATGTGAGGGCTCCAGCTGGTCCACATCTTTGCCATTACTTCACATTTTCAGTTCTTTTTTTTTTAATGTGGCTATTCTCATGGGTGTTTTTTTTCCTCTCTGTGATTCATTTTGTATATTTTCTCTTGATCTGTCTTCAAACATACTAATCTTGTGTCCAGCTGTACTCAGTCTGCTGTCAAAGCCATCTGAAACACCTTCATTTCAGACATTTATTTGCACTTCCAGAAAGTCTATTTGATGATTTTTGTAGATTCGAATTCTCCAGTGAGACGCTCGCTCTTTGCATCCAACCTTGTCTATGTTTTACTTTATTTTTTAACATATTTGTCAGAGTTATTTTGAAGACCTTGACTGGTAACTCTCTTCTCTGGTCATTCTCTGAAGTTTGGCCTTTAAACATACCAGCCGTTTCCACAGACAAGAAATGAAACACGTCTCCTGACTTCTATGCTCTGGCTGTGGCTTTCATCACCTTTCACCTACCAGTTTGGATGTCTGGGTTGGTTTGCCTTAGAGTCTATGACCGCATCCCCAGGAACCAGGCCAGGAGGTGCACATTGCAGTAACAACACCAATGCAATAACCCAAGTCGTATTGAGTCACCAGACATCAGGAGGCATTTTTCCCTCCCCAAAACTATTGGGGAAGCTGTCTTGGGCAACACAGGGTCTAGAGATGAAAACCATTTTCACCATTTTCCTTGAGCTGGCCCATGCCCATTGGGGATTCTCGATGCATCCAGTTACAACCCACTATTTGAGTAAAATGTTCTTTATTTTTCAGAAAGTCCTAAAATTGACGCTCATGGCAATTAGTTAAAATAGCATGCTGGGCACGTTACAAACCCTGTTCTCTTAAAAACAAAGTTACCTCCTGGTTCCCATAACTGGTTCACTGGGGTTTGGTCTGCTTCTGTTGATGGAGGATTTTGAGGGATTCTGTAAAGATTTGTGATTAGTTAGAGACAAGCACCCACGTGGGCACTGAGATTTGTGTGATAAATATCTCACGTGGAAAACTTGAGGATGTTTCGGTTTTTATGTCTCAGTTGCACAGTTTAGAGTTTGACACAATGCAGATACTTTATTATTTCAGTCATACCAAGTTTTCAACTCTTAACCACACAAGAGATTAGAAGCGCTATTTGGGCTGTCAGCCAGCAGCGCTTGGTAGGGAGTAAAGGGGGAAACCATGCCAGGCAAGGATTCAAACCTGGAACCGAGGCCATGAGCGCTGTGCTGAGGGCCCCGTGGACCCGGGGACTGCCTGAGGTTTGCTCTGTGATATCCACTGTCCCTGGGGCCTTTCTGGCCCCACCTTACTCAGTCAACCTCATCCCCACCATGCTGGCCCCCTCCTGGCCAGGCTCCAGCATCCCATCATCCTCATGCTGCCCTTCATGTCTCCAGCCTGAACATCCTTCATCGGTCCCTCACCCGATATGGGCTCCAGGTGTGCTTGGGTTCCGAGGCCTCTTGTAAGAAGCTGTGCCCACATCGTGCTCCCTGCGAATATAGTGTCGTCGTGAATTCTGCCCTGGAGGTGAGCTCGCGGACTCCTTTCCCTGTTGTGTCACTGGTACGTAAACCTCCAGCCTCCCCAATACTCATACCCAGGATGACCAGGCCTCCTGTCCCTTGCCCTGGTGACCACTCACAATGTAGTGAGTCGTGCCCCAAACAGGCTGCCCAGAAGAATGTCCTGGACGAGGTGCTGTTAAAAAACCGCAATGCCTCCAGGTCACCCCAGACTCATGAATCAGGACCTCTGGCTGGGATTCAGGAAAGGGAAATCTGATGGCCACATCTCAGAGCCCGTCCTGAGCTATGGGAGCAGCCCAGGCAGACGGAGGGCTGGGGGCCCCCTGACACCCCATCTTTCTCACAGCCCTTCGCCAGTTCCCCACGCACACCCCTGGTAGCTTTGCACCCCTGCTGGAGGTGGCTGTCCTCCTTCCCTAACCTGGTCTGTTGGCCTAAGTCTGTCCAGCTGCCTGTCCCATGTGGCCATGTGGCCTGAGGTCACTCACTCCAGGGCAGGATTGTGGTGTACGGGCTCAGGCCCATGAGGACATGAGGATGAGGGTGGTTTTTTTCCTGATGAACCACAGGATAAGAAATGAGAAGGAAAGCACGAGCCCCAGTCAACTGCCTTATTTGCAATTCCAAAAAAAATGTCCGGAGTACGTTCTCTATGTGCCAAAGGTTAAATGGCTTAGAACCGCTGGCGCCAGAACAAGAAGACAAAGAAAGTTGGGAGCAGGGCCTTTTACTCCCAGCCTGGAAGGAGGGATCCTAAGATGTTCCCAGGGGTGAGCTGCAGGTTCTTATAGCCACCTCTATCCACGGAATCACTCTGAATGTGGAAACCGGAAAACCACATAAGAATATCTCACACAGTTGGGATTGAAAAATAGATAGATGATAGATAGCTAGATACATACAAACATACATACATACATACACACATGCATGCACAGGTTGAGGGCTGTCAGTTGATATAAATCACAAGCATGTTGGTCAAACCTCAAATCCGCTCACCAGGACAGCCTGGGTCCTGCCCACTTGGCCGGGACAACCCCAGTGGCCACGGGGAAGGCTGTCTGTGACCCTGGAGCCAAGAGGAAAGACAAAAGCAAAGCTAGCAAGTACCTCCCCCGGGCCAGAGGACTTTAAGGGCAGGAATGTCCCAGTGGCTGGGTTCTGCACAGGTGCTCTTCATCTAATGTGCTGCAAAGCCCCACGCAGTCACCATCAAATGTGGGTGGGGTTTTCCACAGTCAGGTCTCTGGGCGATGTCAATGGGGTCTGGGTATGGAAAGCTGGGCTGGGTGGAGCAGGGTGTGCAAGGTGACCTAGAGCATGGGACAACGTGTGGACTGGGCCACAGAAGCATCATGCAATGTTTGCAACCCATGAGAACCAGCCTTGACCACTGAATAGATGAGAAAATTCTATCAGGCAGTAAGCAGCCTTCTTCCAACAGAGCTGAAAGGGCAGCCGAGGGGTAACAGTGTGATTCAATGTCAGCCTCCCTGTGCCCTGGGCGTGCTCTTTACGTCACCCCGGACCCAGAATGAAAATGTGCCCTCGTTATCAGGACATCAACTTCCAAAGACTTTTTGCCTTTTGGAATCATAGAAATCCCCACTTAAAGGTTTTGAATCTTAGACTCTCTTTACAATGTCCTGCTGCAGCCCTGGAGAAAGGATTTCTAAGCCCAGCTCCCTCCTTCAGGTCCTCAGCGCTGAGCTCCAGTCCACGGGGGACACGCTGCATCCGGAGTGTTGGCAGCCCCAGGCAGGGCGTGCCAGGGCTTTCTCCGGCTTATTGTTGAGCATTGCAAATGCATTTTCCCATAGACGAAGGGGTTAGGTTCCCAGGCCCGTCCATAAAAGCCCGTTTTTGTTTCATTTGTATATAAATTGAATTACTGCAATTCTTCACGGTACTGAAATGTGGATCTCTCAGTATAGAGAGCTCTACAACTCCGTGTTCGTCAGAAAAATGTCCCCAATTCAGCCTTGGCCTCCAGGAGGTGTGGTTCAGTGATGCAGGTCCTGGGGTACCCGCCTGGTCCAGGTGGGGGTCAGTGCATGGGCACTGTGGCCAACATTACCCAGAAGGTGGTCCAAGGCTATGGCGTCAACCCCAGGGCCAGGGAGGAGAGCTAGGGAAGGAAAAGATGGGAAGAGCTGAGCCCCAGACTGAGGCAACCTTTCCTCCATTAAGGATATCAGCTGGGCCAGCAATTTCTGCAGGGGGAGCCTTACGTGTCCTGCTAGATTTTCTGATACCCCGCACAAGCAAGGGTGGATGAAGTGAATCCAGCCAGACCTTCCCATCAGGACGAAGTGTTCAACCTGGAGAAGGGCAGTTAGGGCTCATCCCACAGGCTGAGTTGGATCAATCAGTAAAGTTATCATTACCTTAATCCATGTCATACCATGTCCAGGCTCAGCAAGCCTGGTGCCCTGATCGATTAGTGATGTCTGCCAAGACAAGGGGCAGGGACAGTCTTCCGCGAGGGCTACCCCCACCCTGGGAAAGTCAGTACCTGCCATATTTCTAGAATTCCCCCTGGAAAGATTTGCTCTTACATACAAGCGGACACTTGGATCTTTTTCAGAAGTCCATAATAAAAGCATTACTTGTCAAAGATTATACAATTGGGCACAGAAATCTAAAAATGTTCTACACCAAATGATGTCTATGCAATGTAAAGAAAGTGGTCACGTTCTGGGGGAAAGGTGTTGCTGTTGGGTACACAAAATTAAGTGTAACCTGGATAACTGGTATCAGTACTGCTGAAAATTGTATGTTTCTTTCTTCAGTATCCAGAAAAACTTAGTTATGTAGTGCATTTGTGGCCACTGTGTATTGTACCTGAATTTTTACTGTAATTTTATTTTACATACTTTATGCTCCTGCAAATGTGTATATGCTAATATACTGGGGGAAGCAAAATACTATTTTATTGATTGCTCTGCAACATAATGTAAATGATGCTTTATCTCTAAAATGCTAAAATTCTATTACTGTGGCTTTAAAATGTTTTTCACCTGCAAACACCCCTCATAGGGTCAGTTTCCGTGTAGGCTCAGGACCCTCTCTCAATGTAGTGTTCACACTATGTAAGTGATTACAGGTCTCAAGGGGAGTGTGGCATCAATCCTGGGATAGCAGAGGCTCCTTGGGAGAGTTCAATGTTCATGATACTCCACTGAGAGAGTTTGCTCCAGCACAGCCCAGGGACTGTTGACCTACGGGCAATCATATGGTCCATGACCAGGCCCTCCAGCAGAGTTGCACATGCTGGGCCCAGAGCTTCCAGTGGGAAGCGCTGGCTAGTTCCCTGACCCTTGCAGAGGTCAGCTCTCCACTGAAATCCACTGCAAATCTTTCATGCTTTTTAAAGTAAAAAGATACCTTTTTATTAATGTAAGTGAGTGCAACCCAGATGAAGCAATCACATTCAGGACACCTTTCTGAATGGATGAATGAAAGATAGATAGATAGATGATAGATATAGATACGGATGGATGATTAAGGCAGAGATGATAGATACAGATAGACAGATACTTAGTTGCACAGAGGTAAAGATGATAGTTGGAAGGTAAGACAAATTTTTAAATGAGTAAACACACAACTCAGTCCCTTTTGCCAATCTTTTTTTTTTTTTAATTTTTATTTTTTATTTTTTGCAGTACACGGGTCTCTCACTGTTGTGGCCTCTCCCGTTGCAGAGCACAGGCTCCGGACGCGCAGGCGCAGCGGCCATGGCTCACGGGCCCAGCTGCTCCGCGGTATGTGGGATCTTCCCGGACCGGGGCACGAACCTGTGTCCCCTGCATCGGCAGGCGACTCTCAACCACTGTGCCACCAGGGAAGCCTTGCCAATCCTTATTTGACTTCTGCTCTGAGGTCTGAATTCTGGGCTGAAGACAAAGCCCTTCCTGGTCACAGATTTGTTCTGCATATTCTACAGCCAACTGATGAAGGACTAGCTGCCCTGCTGTGCCTTGCTGCCTGGTTGTTAGGGCCTCAGCTGAGAGGGTTGGTCACAGTAAATACCCTGGTTTCTCTTTTTGGCCTTGTTGCTAAGGCTCCTGCAGCACCTCTCTACCTGGGGGAGAAGGATGCGGGCAGTCAGGCCCCTGAGCCCTCCAGCAGCCTGGTGGTGTCAGACTGCAGACGACTGGGCAGGTTGCCCTCCTGGAGTATTGTCACCGCTGCTTTGATCCCCATTACAGCTGCTGCGTGTAAAAGAGACTTGGCGGTACTCACCCCGAAGGCGGGGGAGGAGTGTGCCCTGGTCGCCAGCTTGACAGTGGCCTGCAGAGTAAAGTAAAATATAAACATGCACTTCTGATCAGCTGGCTTGTTTATAATCCCTGATCTGTTTGGTACACTAGATTTTAATATTTCACACTCTCTCTCAAGTAGAAGATGTTTGCAGTTTCCATTATTATGAAAATAATAATTTCTTTTTACCAAGTGTCTTACACATGCCTGGCACTTCTTGGGCTGGCTCCATGTTTCCTGCACTTCTCTCTTTAGGACAACCTAGAGGTGGGGTATTATTTAGGGTGCGCAGCTGTCAGGTTTTCCCAGGACTGGGGGAGGATGGCAGAGGAGTTCCTGGGACGTGCGACTTTCAGTGCTAAAACGAGCATGAATTGATCACCCTATATTAGCCCCATTTTATGGACGGGACAACTGAGGCTCAGAGGAGTCCATGGCTTGTCCAGGGCACACAGCGTGTGGGGCAGCTGGATCCTCATCCTCTTGGTCCCAAGGCCACGGCCTATGCTCCTGGCCACCCACCACAGGCATGTTCTTATTTATACAGAGCCATCAAAACATCTTCCCTAACGATTTAGACACAGAGTGGGCTGAGAATGTCTGTTTCCAAGCCTTAAATTAATCCTGAAGACACAGGCGCAGAAAGTGGGATGGACTTGCAAGGAGCCAAGCTGCACGTGCAGGCTCCCGCCCCGCGGACACTCCCACAGCTTGCTCTGGCCCCCGCGCCCCACACCACGCCTCCCATCCCGGGGAATGGCCCTTGTCCTGCTCAAGCCCCAGCCCCTGCTTCTGAACCCTGGCACTGTCTCCACGCCAGGGGCCCTGCCCCACTCAGCCCACCGGAGGACTTTAGGACAGAATATTTCAGAAGGGGAAAGGAAGAGGAAGACCTGCTTTTAAAACTAAGACAAAGTATACATACTTATTATAACAAAATAGAGATAGATGAACAAATACTTATCCCCTCTTTACCTGCATCACACACACGAGACATGAGTGTAAAAAGGTTGGTGTATATCTGCTATGGGCTGAACTGTGTCCCCTCAACATTTGTATGTTGAAGCCTTAACCCCCATGTGATGGTTTTGGAGGTGAGGGCTTTGGGAGGGAATTAGGTCATGGGGGTGGGGTGCTCACAGTGGCATTAGTGCCCTTGTAAGAAAATACTCCAGAGAGGTTTCTCCTTTCTCTCTGCCTCTCAGTCTCTCAGTCTCTCTGTCTCTCTCCCTCTCCCTTGGGCAGACACAGTGAGAAGATGCCATCCGCAAACCAGAAGAGGGCTGTCATCAGAACCCGACCGTGCCAGCACCCTGGTCCTGGGCTTCCAGCCTCGAGAACTGTGAGAAATAAATTTCTATTCTTTATAAGCCACTCAGTCTATGGCATTTTGTTACAGCAGCCTGAGCAGACAATATCCTTCCATAACTTTCTCTTTAGTCATAAAATAAGCAATTGTCTGTGTGCACCTGTGTATGTGATTTATGTAAAGTATTTGTTTGCTTTTAAATAGATATGGAACTATACTAGACACATTACTTTTTTCCTCACTTTTTTCCTCATATTCCATGGCAATATATAGATACCTCCTCAAAGCTTATGCTAGAAAAAAAGGAGAGGCTAAAATAATAATAAAATGTTTCCAACATAAGAGATTAGAAAAAGAACAAGCAAATAAACCCAAGGAACACAGAAGGAAGGAACTAATAAATGCAGAACAGACATTAATAAATCAGAAGACAAATTGCATCAGATGCCTTATGCACAGCTCAGTTCAGCCTGGACTCTGTCTCATGTCAGCTGTGGCCTCAGCTTCCAGTTGACGGCCCTCACCTCATCCCTTCCCAGACCTACACCTCTTGTGTCTTCTCTGATGCCATCAGGATCCCACTCAGCACTCATCTTGGAAGTACAGGAGGCTACCGCCCCATGGAGTAATTTCCCCTGTGGGACGCAGGAGTCCCAGTCCTTCATTTCTTGGGCAGAAAATGATGGGACTGAACACAAGTAACAGGTGCCCTTGCCCACTCCACCCCTAAGGGGAGGTGAGCTGGGTTGAGGGTAGGGGTGTGTCCAGGGGTCAGCTGGAGGGGTGGCTTAGGTGGCCTGCCCGCCCCTTTGGTGGTGTTGAGTGCAGGGGCCATGCCCAGTACCCTGCTTTTGCTCCCTGCTCATCAGAAGTGGCAGTTGGGGTTCTCTGGTCTTTTTGTATCTTTTGGGGTTTTTTGGTCTTTTTGTATCTTTTATCCAGAATTTGCCCCAAACTGCACATTAAGCAGTTATTTTTAGTCCCGTAATGTTTCTTTGTATTTTGTTGCTGGAGAGATGTTTGTCCAGGTACAAACATTGCAGCAAAGAGTCCTGGGTCCCAGCCTGTCTCAAAAAGTCTGGGGGAATTCTACACCGATCTCAATAGGTCCCAGATGGGCCAAGCTCCAGTTGCCCATAGCAGTGGCCAACAGAAAATGTTCATTCCTTCAAGTGCACATGGAACTAGGTTAACAATAAGTGAAGTGTTGCTGCTCTTTTTTAAGTTTCAACATGTTTTTAAAATTGCCATCACCCAGAGCACATTCTTAGACCTCAACGCAATTAAGTTACAAACCAACAGTACAAACACTTCAAAAATGTTGAGAAAATTTCAGTGTTCTCCTAAATGACTCGAGTTAGGAAATTATAATAGAAATTGTAAGACGCTGGCCCCACCGGAATGGATGCCTAGCAAGAACACATGATTTCATCATGTCATCCAGTCCAAGCTCATACTGCTAACCAATAAATCTAGTGACGAGGTGTTAGGGCAGGAATAGTGACTTTATTTGGAAAGCCAGCAGACCGAGAAGACGGTGGACTTGTGTCCCAAAGAGCCGCCTTACCAGAGTGGAGTTAGAATTCAGGCCTCTTTTATACTAAAATAGGAGGGAGTGTGGTTAATTGTTGCAGACTTCTTAGAGATGGAATCCTCTGTTCTTGCAGCTGTTCAAGTAGGCCTGGTTGTGATGTTTCTATAAACCTCCAACGAGACAAATGTTATTCTCTGTTCTGCAACTTTTTATCTCTATGTGAATAGAAAAATGTTATACTCTTAAAGGTCAGATCCTATACTCTTTTTTTTTTTTTTATTTTTTGGTCCGCGGGCCTCTCACTGTTGTGACCTCTCCCGTTGCGGAGCACAGGCTCCAGATGCGCAGGCTCAGTGGCCATGGCTCACGGGCCCAGCCACTCCACGGCATGTGGGATCTTCCCGGACCGGGGCACGAACCTGCGCCCCCTGCATCGGCAGGCGGACTCTCAGCCACTGCACCACTAGGGAAGCCCAGATCCTATACTCTTAAAGGTCAGATCCTTTATAATGGTCTACCCTGTATATTTCAGGCTCTAGGCAACATTCTTAACCTGTAGCAAAAGCAATAGAATACAAAGGTTAAAGTAAAAGAAACAGATCCAGTATGGAGTCAGATTTGTTCTTGCCTATTACAATAACAGTCAAATAACCCTGGAAGCAAGAACAACAAATCAAGGAACTTAAAGATGAGTTCTTCGTAAAAACAAAGAAAACAGAGAAACCTATAGCCAGAATGCTATAGAGGAGGCGAGGGAGGGAGGGGGGAGGAGGGAGAGAAGGGGGAGGAGAACCAATTATGACTCATAAGAATTAAAAGTGGGATTGAATTGCAGTGCAAATTAAAAACACATTTAAGAGATACTATGAATAACTTTATCCAATGAATCTGAAAACAGCAGTAAAATGGGTAATCTTTAGAAAAGCAAAAATCATCAAAATTGAATTAAGAAGAAAACAAAAGCCTGAATAAACCTATAAACACTTTTACATAGATTGAGGCAGTAGTTAAATTTTCCAACCTTCCCAGGTGTCCCAGAAAGATTTTCAGGTGAATTTTATCAAATATTCAAGAACTAGACCATCTTCACCTTATATAAATTGTTTCAAACAATAGAAAAAGAGGGAGTGCTATACAGTTCATTTTAAGATGCTGATACATGTTTGATAAAATCAGACTAGGAAATACATATGTGCAACTCAACCACAAAGAGTACGTGGACTAGATAAAGAAATCCTACAAACTAATAGCAAAAAAAAAATCCAAACAACCTTAACATTTAAAATGTGCAAAGTAGATGAACAAGAAATTCACAGAAGAAACTCAAGCATCAGATAAACATACGAAAAGATGCTCAAATTTGTCAGCCGACATGGAACTAGAAAGTAAAACAATGAAATACCATTTCACACTCGTCAGACTGGCAAATGTTTTAAGTCTTTAGATAACAAGTGTCCCTGAGCATGTGGAGAAACAGGATTTCTAGCACATTTTCACGGGGGTATAAAATGGTACAACCACTTTGCAGGGCGAATTGGCAGCATTTGGTGAATTTGAAGACTCCTGTCCTCTACAACATGGCTCTTTTAAAGCTAAAGGTCCAGGTACATCATCAGCTCAGGGCAGGTCCGGGCTCTGTCCATCAGACCATCTGCCTCTCAAATCAGGGGGTTCCTCCTGTGTGGTGATCAGTGTCTAATGGCACTTGGACATTTTAATAAGGTAAGGTTTTTGCTCACTCTAACCATGTCTCATAACTTAAATAGAAAACAAACAAACAAACAAAAACCACTTCCACCAAGTGTTTAATCCAAATAGAAGATCTAACCATCAAATGCCATAGTGTGTCAATATAAAGGAAGTCAAAATTGCAACTGGAGGAAAAAAAAAAACCAGTGGGTGTGGTTTTAGCTTTAATGCTGACAGGAAGCATCCAGTGCAATCATGTGAAAATGTTTCCAAGAACATTTTAACCCCTTAAAGAAAATGGCTTGTTTTCTAAAAGGAAACCAAGGCTGTTTTGCTGGAGGAGGTCCATGTTTCTAGGAAGCCGAATTGGGTTTTGGGTGAAGGGCATCACATAAGGGACTGCTTTTAGGAATTATCTTCCCAGATCCTGCACCCATAGACTGTGCTCTTGGGAGTCAGGCTTTTTCGCTGGAAGGAACGTGGGGAGCCTCTGGCCCGGGCTCTTTATCTTACAGATAAGGAACATCACTGAGGCATTTCTCCTGCTTCACTGTGAGTTCTTGGGGACACTTTGGAGAGTCTCCCCAGCTACCTGGTCATCTTTCTCTACTTTGGGGGAGCATAGTGTCCCTGGGAGGAAAGGCACCAGTAACCCTGAGCTCTTCCAGAGATGCATGGATACCTCACTGTCCTTGGGTTTTGTACGTTCAGACGTTGGACCTTAAAGTCGGCGCCACATCGAGGTTCCAGAAAGAATCACGAAAGCAGTTCCATCGTTGCCCCTCTGTGTCTGTGCGGCTCTGGGGGCTGAGAGGGCGTGAGAGCAAAAACCTGATGGATGGGGACTGTGGGCTCTGATCTGTCACGGTGACCTGCAGAGCGGGGAAACAGAGCACGGGAAGGAAGAGACACATTAGTAAATGCTGAAATAGGTCTTGAGTTCATTTAAAAGCACTTCTCAAGCGCCGGCTCTGATGTAAGCTGTCTTCCAAGGCAGGCACTGTGAGGATACCGAGCTGGGGGATACTTGGTCCCCAGCCTGGAGTTTTACAAGCTCACCGACAGTTACGCTCTCCAAATGTGTGACAGATACGAAAACACATGCACAGGTGCCCACATGCATCCAAAACATAACAAATCTTTAACCCGCCTTTGCTCACGCATCAATGTTTTGTAGAGGCCCAAAGAAGAAAGTACTTGCTGTGAGGTGGAGTAGCAGGGTGGCTTCCAGGAAGAAGTGGGAGTGTGTCAGGTGTGTATCGGAGTTAAATTCGCAGGAGTTAGACAGCCATCGTGTGCAGGGAAGCAGGCTCTGGGCGGAATCACCAAACGACACAGGGTAGGGTCCCTGGCTTTGATGATCTAGAGCAGCTCATCCCTGCTTTACAAAGCCAACTTCAAAACTGCCACTGAGCTATGTGGCTGCTTCCCACTAGCTATCTATTTTACACATAGCACAGGGAGATCAGCTCGGTGCTCTGTGACCACCTAGAGGGGTGGGATAGGGAGGGTGGGAGGGAGGGAGACGCAAGAGGGAAGAGATATGGGAAGATATGTATATGTATAACTGATTCACTTTGTTATACAGCAGAAACTAACACAGCATTGTAAAGCAATTATACTCCAAGAAAGATGTTAAAAATTAAAAACAAAAAACTGCCACTGAGGTCATTGCTTATAAAAACACATCAGATTAAAATATCTAAATGGCAGCTAAGAGACGGCACAAGGAGCTAAGAAGCTCTGAGAAGTTGTGATGAGGAGGTGATCACGAGGTCTCCGCAGCGCGCAGACGGCCCAGGATGAAGGGGTGCACGCAAGGGCTTGGCAGCTTTGAGAAAAACATAAGACTTTTTAAGAACATTGCCAGTGATGAAATAACATTTATATTTTAAAGCAGGACGAGAAAAATGAAACATCCAATTCTCTCTCTGTGTCTGGGCCTCCCTCCCTCCCTCCCTAATGTGTAGGATTCCTCTGCATTTCACACTGACCAACCTCCTCAAAGGTGGGAAGGTCTGCTCAACTGTAAAGGTCCACTTTTTCCCTTTCTTTTGACACCAGCAACGTAACTTCTTGAAAGAATAGAGTTCTTTCTCAATTCCATAGGGGGTCCTGGTGACCCGCTTTTTTCTTGGTACCAGTTTAGCTGGGCTATGTATCCTTGGTAAACTTGATGTAAAATATCCATATGTCATTTTGATGGACGATCCTTTGATTCGAAAATGTTTATGACTGTGGATTGACTTCTAACAGACAGAACGGTCCTCAGAGATTATACTTATAATCTGGCTCGAATAAAATTCCCTTTTTTCTTCTTCTTAACTTGTAGGTTAATTGAAATTTCACCAACACCAGGAAGAACAGGAATACCCCTCCCAGCAGGATGCAGGTGGTGTGTCAGGGAACTCAGGTAGCCAAGGGTAGCAGGGGGAATAGTATAAGTTGCAAAGACATTCCAGAGCTAAAGCTCCCTCCTTGGACGTGTTGCTCAATCTCTCTGAATTCTCGGAATCAAGGTTGAGAGTATGTGGCCAGAACAAGTGGGCTCTACCTGCAGCCAGACTGAAAGCGAAATAGGATTAAAGCACCGGCAGCAAAGACAGCAGGCAACAAGGTTCCTACCGTTAACACAATGTGTATTTACACACATGTGGATGGTTTCCCAGACTTGCTCCAGAAAGTGAACGGTGCTATTTGGGGGCCTATTAAGGTAATTGCAGAGACAAACCAGGGGCTGAAAACCAGACTCTAACTCTGGCAGACGTTGTGTGTCCAGTACCCTTCCTGCCTCCCTTCAGGTTACCAGCTCCTGTCCTGAAAGGAGTCCCTCCGTAGGACTTCGCGCAGGCTCAGCGGCCATGGCTCACGGGCCCAGCCGTTCCGCGGCATGTGGGATCTTCCCGGACCAGGGCACGAACCCGTGTTCCCTGAATCGGCAGGCGGACTCTCAACCACTGCGCCACCAGGGAAGCCCCTTCTGACTCCTTGCAAGCGTGTGGTCCAGCTCTGAGCAATCAGAGCCCGTACCTCTCGGCCATGGTCATTGGTTGGAACGTGCTCATGTGACTCAGCCCAGCCAATCAGAGTCCCTCCCGGGCCTCTGCCACTGGAGCCAGTGGGAAAGCTGTCTGTGTGTGCCCTGATAATGAGCCCGGGCTCTGCCAGCCTTCGCCCCAGCCCGGCCTTGAGAGAGGACATCATCAGAGCCCTCCAGGGCCCTGCGTGCACCTGGACTTGCCACTTACGGGAGCCAGGAAGCGCCCTGTTTTGCTTAGGCTAGTGTGAGGTAGCTGCAGCTCAGAGAGAGCCCTGAGTAACACAGCCTTTTATGATAATGGCTTTTAAAATGGCATTTTAAGGAAATTACAGCTAATAATTGCCCCAAATAGAATCAGAACTGGCTGTTAATTCAGACCATCGAGAGAGGAATGTTCTACATTTTGGACGAACAAATAAACCTTTTGCGTTATACATTATTTCCCCAAACACTCTCTCCTTCTCTCTTTCTCTCCCTCTCTCTCTCACACACACTTAGACAGTGTTATGAGATGAAATCAATTTTCCCAGGTGCTAAGATGTCATTAAGTACTAGAGAGTAGTAATTTACTAAATGGTACGGTCACGCTTTGGAAGAGTTGATGGAACTTCTAGAACAACACCTGGCTCACTTTCTCGGAGCAGGGGGAAAGCTCTGAGAACAAGGCAAGAGCGGCCCAGGAGTCACCAGACCCCACATCCAGACCAGCTCTGCCACAGGGGGCTGTGCAGCCTTGGACAAGTCACTGAGCCTCTCTGGGCCACAACTTCCCCATGGAGGAGTGAAGGAATTGGACTAGGTTAGTGCTTTTCAAACAGTCACTGCCCAAGGCTGGGGCCAGGTGGCAGGGCTGGAGGGTAGGGGGCAGAGCCGCAAGTCTCCTCCCCGCTCTGCAGCCAGGAGGCTACTCTTCCACCAGAATTGCTGGGCAGTGGGCTCCTGGGCTGAAAGCAGTTTGAAATCCCTCACAGTACATTATTCTCAAAGGCCTTTCCAGGCTGTGATGCAGTGAGTGGGGAAACTGACGGCTTAACCGTCAGTGCACCGGAAGACAGAATCAATCCAGAGGGAGTCGGTGATCAGCTGGGGGCTGTTGGCCCCTGCCTGTCTTTGGCCTAAAACACAACTGCCTTATTCCACAGTAACGTCATCACCCCATCCATGAGGGCTTCGTATATATATGCTAAATAAAATATGAAACAGGAAGCCTGTTTTTTCTGTTTAGTTTTGTTTTGTTTTAGGAAGCTTGTTGAACTTAATTTCACATTTGAAAGAGAATTCTTTAGCTTTATAAAAAATTTTAGGTATGCATTAAACATCCCTCTTGGGGATATGTTTTTTTCCTATAATAGAAGGTTAAAACGAGCTGGAAGGGGGAAATATTATTTCAGGGGTTTTACTTATTTATGTGGAAATTTTTTTAGGCACAATGTTAACATTTGTATAATTCTCCCAACATTTTAAGAATTAGAAAATTACAGAAAGGTCAGCAAATAGGGTAAAATCCTGATTGTTCTAAATTCAAAATGTGAGCAGAGAAATGTTTCCACACCCTCATTTTTGGAAGAACTCCCTGTAAGCCAGCTTTGTCTGTTCCTGGGTCACCCAGTCGCTTCGGCAAGTGCTCCGGATACAACTTTACATCTGCAGGCGTGACTCCGCATCCCAGGCCACTCTACAATCCGCACTGTTAAGCGGCCTCTTCTCTAGCTCAGCTGCAGAGAACTCTCTGCATTGATGAAGCTATTCTGGGCCTCAGTTTCCCCAATGAAGTTGGGAACGTTCAGGGCCACAGAGCCTTGAGCAGCATGCGTGGCCTCCAGACCACTTCCCAGGCCGACTAGAGCTCATCGCAAAGTGACCCGCTCTCCCTTCCCATACCCACCCACAGGCACCTTTGCTCACAACACAAACACATCTGAGGCCTCCAGAAACAATGACGTATCCAAGGGGGTCCTGGAAGGTAGCCAAAGCCTGATTCCATCCTGAGTCCTGACCTGAAACCTGTTAAGGTCATGTCTCTTTGTTTTTTGTCGTTTTTGTTTATTGTTTTTTTTTTTAACAAAGCCCAAATGGTTTTATTGGTGAATTCTACAAAATATTTAAGGAAGAAAGAATGCTGACTCTCCATAATCTCTTCCAAACAATAAAAGTGGAAGGAAGACGTTCTTTGTTGTTTTATTATTTTTTTCCAGTTATACATATACATGTATCTATTCTTTTTCAAATTCTTTTCCCATTTAGGTTATTACAGAATATTGAGCATCGTTCCCTGTGCTATACAGTAGGTCCTTGCTGGTTATCTATTTAAAATACAGCAGTGTGTGCATGTCAATCACAAACTCCTAGATTGGGAGTTCGGGAGGTCATGTCTTTTTGAAGCGAGCTTCGGAAATCCATGTTTTCCTCTTCCCGCCTGTCAAATTTCGAATGGGAGTCTGATGGTGAGAGTGAAGATAGTGGGGAGAAGGTATCTGTATAAGTAGTTAGAAGGTGGTGTGCACACCTGTCTGCCTGCTAAAGTGTGCTCCACCTCTGTTCAGTGTCTGTATGTCAGCCATCTCGCCGTTCCTTCATCCACCAAGTCAGTTGGGAAATTAGCTAGTGGTAGAACATTTGTTGAACTCCTCCGGAGCCGCCGCAGGCACTGTGCTAAGGTTGCCAGATGAATAGATACTGTTTCAGCTCTCAAGGACTTTATTGCCTAAGGTGGGAGAAGGACAAATAAATAATAAACAGTGTAAAAACCCTGCAGTCACAGCACAAACTGTACATTCTGGAAGCAAGAAAAGAAGCAATGCACTTGTGTTATTCTGACATTTTGCATGAATGATATTTTTATTTGAAATGTATTTTTTTCTTCAAACTGTGATTTTAAAAGATCTGCTTTAAAAAATGATGACCACTTATTGTGGGATTCCTAATATGTATACAAGTTAAAGGTATGAAAACAGTATTATTACAGAGGAAGGGACCTGGAAAGGAAAGCACAGAGTTGTAGGTCCTCACACTCTGGGCAAAGTGGTATAATGTTATCTGAAGGTTAGACAGTGACAGATTAGAGATACAAGAGCGTGTAACTCTAAAAACAGTAGTGTGAACAAACAGGGGAGCACAACTAAAAAGCCAGTAGTGGAGAGCAAATGGAATTCTAAATAGTACTCAGTTTAAAAAGTTATGTATAATTTACCACAATTTTTAAAAAATACCCAACGCTCAGCTGATCAAATAAGGTAGGAAAAGAAAAAGGAAAAAGATGATAGATTTAAACCCAACCATATCCTAAATTATCTCAGCTATAAGTGGGCAAAACATTCCCACTTAAAAAGGCAGATAGTGTCAAAGCGAATCAAAAAGAAGAACCCGTCTTAAATATAACGACATAGATAGATTAAATGTAAAGGAATAGAAAAAGATGTACCATGCATATGCTATACATGAGATTAGCTGAACTAGACGTATTCGTATAAGCAAACTAGACGTATTCGTATAAGCAAACTAGACTTCAGAGCAAGAACTACCACCAGACATGAAGGGTAAATTTCAGAACGATAATGGAATAAGTTCATCATGAGGATATAACAATTCTAAATGTGTACATACCTCATTACAGAGCTTCAAAAATACATAAAGGAAAAGCTGACAGACCTAAAAGGAAACACAGACAAACCAACAATTATAGCTGGACGTTTAAATGTTTCTCTCTCAGTAATTGATAGAACAAGTAGAGAGAAAATTAGCGACAATATCACCTTCGCTCTAGAACACAGTAACAATGCACTTCCCTAATTTACAGTTTCAGACACTCCACCCAACAACTGCAATATGCACTCTTTTCAAGTACGCATGGAACATTCACCCAGAGAGACCATGTGCCAGGCCATAGGTCGTAATAAACGTAGTGGTTCAAATTAGGTAATGTCCATTCTTTGACCATAAAAGAATTAAACTAGAAATCGATAACAGAAAACTATGTAGAAACTCTCCTAATAAAAAAAGAAACTCTCTTAGATACTTGGAAATGAATAATGCATTCCTAAACAGCCCATAGGCCAAAGAAAACCTCACAGAGAAAGTTAGAAAATATTTTAAATGGAATGAAAATAAAATTATAGCCTATCAAAAATTGTAGGATGAAGCCTAATTAGTGCCTAAAAGGATATTTATAGTTTTCAAGGCTTTTATAGGAAAAGAATAAAGGCCTCAAATAATTGATCTAAGTTTGCAAGTCAAGACACTAGAAAGACAACAGTGAATAAAACCTAAAATAAGAGGAAAGGAAATAATAGGTGGAAATCAATGAAACACAAATAGAAAAAGAATAGAAAATTCAATGAGAGCAAAAGTAAGTTTTTTGAAGACATCAGTGTAATTGATAAATCTCTAGCCAGAAAAATCAGAAATAAAAAAGGAGAAAAGACATCAATCACCAATATGAGGAATTATAAAGAGAACATCAGTATAAATACTACAAACACTAAAACAATAATACAGGAACGTTATGAACAACTTATGCCAACACAACTGATAAGTTACTTTAACAGATTTCTTGAAAAATACAAATTATCAAAGTAAATAAATAACCTGAATATTCTCATATCTATTAAAGAACTTGAATTTGTAGTGAAAAAACCTTCCTTAAAGAAAACTCTAATTCCAGATGGCTTCATTAGTGAAATCTACTAAACATTTTAGGAAGAAATAATATTAACTATGTATAAACTCTTTCAAAAATTACTAGCAGTCTTTTTTGAAGAAATTGGCAAGCTGATTATAAAATGTCATAAGGAAATGCAAAGCACCTAGAACAGCCAAAAAAATTTTTTTAAATGAATGAAAGCAGAGGACTTAGACTACTTGATTGTAAGCCTCACTAAAAAGCCACTGTGACCAGGACACTGTAGTTGTGTTGATATGAGGACAGGCATAGACTCATGGAGCAGAAGGCAGAGCCTAGGGCTTCCCTGGTGGCGCAGTGGTTGAGAGTCTGCCTGCCGATGCAGGGGACACGGGTTCGTGCCCTGGTCCGGGAAGATCCCACATGCCACGGAGCGGCTGGGCCCGTGAGCCATGGCCACTGAGCTTGCGCGTCCGGAGCCTGTGCTCCGCAACGGGAGAGGCCACAACAGTGAGAGGCCCGTGTACTGCCAAAAAAAAAAAAAAAAAAAAAAAAAAAAAGAATGTAGGGCCTATAATGTACCCTCACATATTCAGTCGATTAATTTTCAACAAAGATGCCAAGGAAATTCAATGGGTGATGGGATAGTCTTTCCAGCAAGTGATCATGGGACAACAGGATATCCATATGAGGGAAAAAAATGAACCTCAAACCTTACCTTGAATCATATTTATCAGGTGTACTGTTGGCTATGTAAATTATACCTCAGTAAAGTTAAATGTTTAAAGAGCTGTTTATTTGTAACTGATTGTGTCAGGATTTAAAATTATCCATCCTACTGAATCCTTAGTCTTACAGACTAAACAAATAAATGTTGATACACAAATTTTTACCTGGCAAAAATATCCATCTTATTTTTTTAGTTGATATAGGAAGATATATGAAGATCTAAAATGCCCATGAAAAAAATGTCATTAGTCATTAGCATGAGTCATTGGGAAAATCCAGATAAATCACAAGAGATCACTGCACGCCCACCAGAATGGCTGAAATGTAAAAGGATGGCAACACCAGCTGTCGGTAACGATGTGGGACCACTGGAGCTCTCATACATTGGGAGGTGAAACAGTATAAATGCTTTGGGAAGATGCCCAACAGCGTCTTATAAAATTAAATGTACATCCACCCCATGAGCCAAACTCCCACTGTTAGGTATTTACCCATAAGAAGCAAAGGCATCAAAAAGGATTATAAAAGAAACAGAGGGTTTGTCCTAATGCTGGAATCAGCTTGGGAGCCCATCATCAGGCCCATGCACAAACAAATGGTGGTACCTTCATACAATGGAATAATGCTCTTCAGGACAAAGGTCTGCATCACTAGTACATGCAACAGAGTGGCTCTCAGAATATGATGTAGGAGGAAAGAACCCTTACACACAAGAGCACACACCGTGCGGTTCTGTTTACATGACGGTCTAGAACTGGCAAAACTATCTATAGTGGAAAAAATCAGAACTGGGGGTTGCCTCAGTTGGGGGGATGGGCCTGGGAAAGACCATGAGGAAACGTTCTCTATTTTTTTTTTTAGATGTAGGGATTTTGAAAAATTTTATTTTATTCAAGTATTTTATTCAAGTTGATTTACAATGTGTTAATTTCTACTGTAGAGCAAAGTGATTCAGTTATACACCTATATATTCTTTTTCATATTCTTTTCCATTATGGTTTATCACAGGATATTGAACAGAGTCCCTGTGCTATACAGTAGGACCTGGCTGTTTATCCATCCTATACATAGTAGTTTACATCTATTAACCCCAAACTCCCAATCCATCCCTTCCCCACCCCCCCTCCCCATTGGCAACCGCAAGACTGCAACTTTATTTTGATAGAGGTTTGGATTAGGCTTAAATTTGATACATTTTGCTGTTTAAAAATTTTATCTTAAAAAACCCATAACTAATAATGAACTCTAATGAATGATATACATGCTGAAGCACTTAACGAGTGAAATGTACTCATATCTACCACTTTAAAATGATCCCAAAACAGTATGGATTAATAGATGGATAGAGGGATGGACAGATGTGTGATAAAGCAATTATAGAAAAATGTTAATTTTAGAATCTAGGGCAAGGGTCGGTAAACTTTTTCTGTAAAGGGATAGATAGTAAATATTTTAGACTTTATGGGCCATACAGTATCTGATCCATACATTCAACTCGTTCATTGGTGCAAGAAACCCGCCATAGGCTATACGTAAATGAATGCATGACCTTTTGTTTCCATACAATTTTATTGAGATGCTGAAATTTGAGTTTCACATAATTTTCATGTATCACAAGATAATTGACATTTTTCTTCTTTTGATTGATTTTCAGGCTTTTTTTTTTTTTTTTTTTTTTTTTTTTTTAGTGGTATGCCGGCCTCTCACTGTTGTGGCCTCTCTCGTTGCGGAGCACAGGCTCCGGACGCTCAGGCTCAGCGGCCATGGCTCACGGGCCCAGCTGCTCCGCGGCATGTGGGACCCTCCCGGACCGGGGCACGAATCCGCGTCCCCTGCATCGGCAGGCGGACTCTCAACCACTGCACCACCAGGGAAGCCCTGCTTTTCAGGCTTTTAAAAACATAAAGGTATTCTTAGCTTGCAGGTCCCACAAAAACAGGCAGTGGTGAGGTTGGGCCCCCAGATGGTAGGTGGCTGACCCCTGATCTAAGGGGTGGGTATATGAGCGTTCATCGAATAATTCTTTCAACTTTTCTGTATATTTGGAACTCTTCCATAGTAAAATGTTGGGGAAAATACAAAAAGAAAAAGGGAAAAAATAAACCACAACATGTATTTTCTTAAGAGTATTAGCACTGAGATCCTGTATATATGTCACCGTATCTCTGTAATTCTTACTCTGTACATGTTGAAACCTGTCATATGTTTTCTTGCCTCTGGGACCTGTTGGTTGTGAACTGCGTTCTTTATTATTCTAGAGCCTTCCTTGGTCTTACCTAATGCTTTTCTACCTAAACTCAGCCTGGCCTGGCGTAACCTACTTGTCCCTTCACACTCATCCTCTGCGTTTAGGAGAGTCTCCTGGATAAGCCACAGAATTGGGTTCTTAATGGTTAAGTTTATTCCATTTATATTTAATGACCCGACATGCGTTTTCTCCTAGTTCTCTCATATGTGTGTAGGTTACGCTTTCTACATATTAACCTACACACAGGGGCACCCACGCAGAGGTTCCTCATAGTGTGGGCTGCCAGGTAATTCCTCACTCAGCCCCACTCGCTCTGCTTCTCGGAACCAAAGTGGGTTTGGGGAAGCTCCCCTGCCAGCACGTGGACCTCCTTTCCCTGCCCCTGCGAGAGGCCTTGTCTCTGCCACGTGTGCTTCCCCAGCCTTTTCGAAGGCTTGCAGCTACTGGAGCCTCTCTTGTTTCTCCTGCACCATTGCTTTCAACACCCCTTCCACCTGTCATGGCCTGAGGCCTCATGTGCCTCCTCGTCTCCTTAGAGATGGAGTTTGTACTTTTGCCTTCTTTTCTCTTGTCCTTTGTGGCTCTCCCTGGACAGCAAGGTGGGGCGTGGGGGATTGCTGGCTTGGGCCACCTTTTTTATTTTTTTTGTAAATTTATCTATTTATTTTTGGCTGCTTTGGGTCTTCATTGCTGTGCGCGGCCTCTAGTTGCGGTGAGGGGGGCTACTCTTGGTTGCCGTGCGCAGCCTTCTCATCGTGGTGGCTTCTCTTGAGGCAGAGCACGGGCTCTAGGTGTGCAGGCTTCAGTCGTTGCAGCACGCAGGCTCAGTAGTTGCAGCGCACAGGCTCTAGAGAGCAGGCTCAGTAGTTGCGGCGCACGGGTTTAGTTGCTCTGAGGCATGTGGGATCTTCCCGGACCAGGACTCGAACCTGTGTTCCCTGCATTGGCAGGCAGATTCTTAACCACTGCGCCACCAGGGAAGTCCCTCGGGCCACCTTTTTTAAACCAAAGGCTGGCGGTGCATTTCGAAAGTATATGAGCTCCAATCACCATTTACATTTTCACTGCATTTAAAAATTTTTTTTTAGCTAAGAAGAAAGACAGTGTTTACTTATTCCGAGAAAATCTAAAACCACTTTTTCATATTGCTGCTTGGGTTATTAAAGCAGGATGGTCTGTAGGTTAAATATGATAAGGTTAGTGAGTCAATCCAATTTTTGATAATGAACAAAATACGAGTAAATATAATTTCTCAGCATGAATAAGTAAAACAAACATCATAGTCTCCGAGTTAAGAGTGAGATAAAATAAACCATCGTAGTTTAAATAGCATTTCACAAGGAAACTTCTTGCTTGTAGTGACTCAGTTTTACGAGAGCAAGACACAGACTAAAAGTAGATTTAGTTTTAAGCACGACCTCAGAGAGCTACAGTTCTTTTTGTTCACAATTTGTACATGTTTCCTGCTTGTCTACCCAACACCAGATAGTGTCCATCCAGGACATTCTCAAAAACACATATGTCCACCACCTCTTCTCCCAAGGCTGTCATCAGTGTTGTGACCTGTGGCCTCTCGTTTCACCTGTAATTCTGCCCACACTAAACCAAGGTCTGGGGAGTCAAACTAGTCAGTTTCTTTCCCCTTCCTCTGGTCACAGATCCTTGACTTTGGCGGCATGCCCTTGACCACTGACCGCTGTGGGCAGGAATAAAGGGCCATCCATCAAAGAGCTCTGGCCCCTGGCCAGGGTGGGGCTTGGACACAAGCTGGCCAGTGGAACTCTCAAGCCTGGGACCCTGACCAGGGTGATGGAGGGGTGGGCACAATTCCTCCCAGGGGCAGTGGCCTGGACCCCTGGGGCCTGCTGGAAACTGCCCCTTCTAACTTTATTCTTTGGCTGTAACAGCAGTTCTGTGAGTCCCTGTATCCTGACCAGCCTGGCTGATCGCTAGCTCCATCCCTGTTCCCAGAGACACACAACAAACACCAGGGCCAGCCATTAGGTGTCCTCCTGGGCGAGTCTGCAGATGGTGGCTGGGTTTCCTACTGGGTTAAAGATGGCTTAGACACCAAGGGCTGGAGGGTGGGGCGGGAAGGGGGCTGGTGGAGAGTACTAGATGCTAGTTTTAGGGGAAATGGGTGGGTACGTGTGAGATCTTTCTGAGTTATTTCTCATAACTGCAAGTACATCTACAGTTATCTCAAATGAAAACATTTTTTAAATAACAGAAGGTCATCGCCCTCCGTCACTAACTGCCCACCATACTGCCCAGCCCCGCTCTGAGCTGTGGCCTCACCTCTACCACGCTGGGCAGCGGGCCGGGGGCTCGGGCTGCGAGCCCAGCTTCCAGCCACACTCCCTCCCCCCTCCCCGCCCCCCTTCTTCTTCCCTCCCCCCTCCCCGCCCCCCTTCTCAGTTCCGAAGCTGTGGCCACTGCCCAGGAGTTGCCCCCACTAACCCCTCAGCACCCCTCTGCGCTCTCCCCGCTTCCTGCCAGGCAAGCCTGCTCCTTGCCCCACAGGCTGAAACAAAACCTTCCTTTAAGCTAAGAACATCTCTAGCAGCTGGTTTTTCCTTTGTCTTTCAAGGCCAGACTCCCTAAGAAGCAATCACCCTGCCTCCACCCTCCATCTAACCCAGCCACCTGAACTCACCCCCTCAGCTCAAGGCCGCTTGCAGAGTCCCAGCTGCCCCTCTGTTCCACCTGCAGGGCAGCCTCCCCTCCCTCCCCTCCCCTCCTCCCCTCCCCCCCCAACCCCTCCCTGCCCCTCCCTCCATCTCTTTTTCCTACCCTGTCCCCTCCTCACAGGGCTGGCCTGAGTCTTTATTTTTTCATATGAAAAACAAATGGGAATAATAGAGGCTTCCTCCAGAGACAGTTGGAGTGAGGAGATTATAACCGCAAGTATTTTGAAAACTCAAAGGGGTTATGTTTGGTAGTGTTTATGCAAATAGGAGCAGCCTTGTGAGCAGGGTGGCAGTTCAACTGTCATGGCCACTGGGGGTGGTGTGCGTGCCTGTGTGTGTCTGTGTGTGTGAGAGGTACCCTGCTGAATAAAAGAACAACCCGGGTAACCTCTGCCCATGAGTCGGTGCTACCTCAAGCCCATCACGTCTCTGATTGGAAGCAATTCGAATTACATCTGCAGTCATGGAAAAATCTGGCGCTGTTCCCAACTAGAGAGACTCCAAGAATATTTCTTGCCCCTACTTACTACCCTGAATTTCTTTGGATTGTAAAAGAATGTAGCTCTTGTGGCCACAGGAATCTGGTCACACCCCGGAGACGGAGACGCGTGAGGGCATCTGGGAGAATCCTGCAGCCACGCAGAGCGCTGGTGCCGAGGCTGCTGTGCCTACGACTGGCAGGTCTGTCCCCCCGCTGTCTCCCCATCTGTGTTTCTCCTCATCTCTCCTTCCTGACTACCCCGGGTCAGCAAGTTTTCCTGGCCTAAGGAGAACCGCTTTCCCGCCGCTTCCCAAGTCCAGAAAGAAGCCGAGAGACCTGCTCCTTGTCAGTTACCGAAATTACCACCTGCCTCGCTGCTGGGCTGGCATTTCATGGGTCCGTCCTGACGGGAGGATGGACAGATGGCAGGGAGGCCCACAGCTGGGAAGTGGGTCCTCAAGGACCCAGGGGTCCTGCTAGCCGCCCCACCCTTTCCAGGTGGGTGCCTCCGCCTGGGTGTCGGGCAGGGACAGTAGAGGAGCCCCAGTGAACGACAAGGACAGAGGAGGTTACAGGGTGTCCCTTGGGAGCTCTGCAGCCTCAAGCCAGGCCAGTAACTTGCAAACGGCACCATGGTCAGGAATTATTTGGTAGTGGTCTCAGAGGCTGGGTCTACCAGGCTGTCCTGGCACTGACATTCACCAGAGACAAACCTCAGGCTCCCATCTGTAAAATGAGTGATCCTGAGGGTCGCCCACGTGGGCTTGCGAACAAGGAAAGGGCCCGGCCCAGCGCCTGGCATGGCAGGGTGCCAGCCAGTGCAGCCGAGTCACCGCCACCTGACTTGGCATCTCTCCTGGGATCCCATCTGGTCCCTCCTTCAACTCCACCCATCACCCCACCCACCAGGAACTACACAACCTCTGAAGCAGGTGAGGCCCTGCTGCTTTCATCAGCGCTTCCCACCAGCTGCCCCGGTTGGAGAGGGGAGGGGAGGGGAGGGGAGAGGGGAAGTGGGGAGAGGGGAGGGGAGGGGAGGGGAGAGGGGAAGTGGGGAGAGGGGAGGGGAGGGGAGGGGGAGGGGAAGTGGGGAGAGGGGAGGGGAGGGGAGGGGAGGGGAAGGGGCCCACCTGGACGGATGGCCTCCCCGTTTGTGCTGGGGGCTCCCAGGAGCTGTCTCCCCATTAACTGCCTCCCTTTGCTCCTGAGCACGCCTGGCCCAGGATCTCAGCTCCCAGGATCCCCCGGGGAGGCCACTAATCTGCCCCAAGACCCGGGATCCCCAACCCCTGTGGATTCGCATGAAGAAACCTTTTGTGGGGTGGGGGCGTGGGGGGGTGGCAGGCATGGAAGCAGAAGGTGGGGCTCCCTCCAGACACAAGGGGACGGACGGGGTGTGGCTCTGTTCTCTCATTCCCCCCAGTGCACCCAGGAGACCCCATCCCCTAGGGACCGGCTCCCTCCACAACTGTGTCTACATCAGGGCTTCCTCCTGTGTCCCGGGAGAAACTCAAAGGCCTTACCATGTCAAGAGCAACCCCAGCTCCTTACATGGATGTCTGTGGAGCACCTACTACATAGGGATGCCGCTGGGCTCTGCACAGCCAGGGCCAGTGGCAGAGACAGAGAAGCGAGCCCGGTTCTTGGTGGGGGGATGGGGATGTGATAGGGGCCCACAGGACGGGCACTCCACCCAGCCTCCTGGGCGAGGTGGCTCCTGCATGGTGCTGCCGGGCAATGGGGCGGGTGGAGCGGGCAGGGGTCATGCCACACTGTGCAAACAGCATGTGTACAGCAGGGAGGATTCTGGGAAATGTAAGAGGTTCAGAGGGCAAGGGCACAGAGCACAGGGGCTGGCAGGTGGGGCTCGGGGAGGGAGAGTAGGTGCTGCTGTGCTGATACGTGATGAATACCAGCTGCCTGCCAAGAGAAGCATGAGCACACGTACGTATATCAGTTTCTTCTCCATTTTATTGAGATAAAGGAAGTAGAGCACGCAGTTTACAGATAATAATAAAACAGACAGTACTTTTTATTGTGAAGTCCCCATGGCCAATTGATTCACACGGAATGCTTCGGTTGATTTTTGCCAAACTCTTGCATTTGTAGCCAACCTATAGTTGCATTTCAATCCTGATGGGACAATTTTTTGTGCTATTCACGATGTAACAGTTACAAACACCGCAGCCTTTTAGGTCAGTCTGCATTACTGATATTTTCTCCACCGCTTTCTAGAGACTAAACCATCAATAAAAATATCTCAAGCTCTGATTTGTAGCATTTGCTGAATCCCATGGTGTAAACGGCTGATTTCAAGCCACTGCCACGCAAGGTTGGGAAGAATTGTGTAGGGGAGGTGTTGGCCCCTCAGATGCAATAGAGGCAAATAACTGAAAAAGCAGAAATGATAGTAATATACAGTAATAGAATTAGGAAGTGATGAGTTTTGAGCATTTGTTACCTCTGTTTTAATATATTTCATAGCACATTTATCTACATTATTAATAACAACAGTTTAACACTCAGTTCTCAAAAGCCAGTATAAGCCAGCCCAGCACCCCCTGCAGGTAGAGACGGGACCTTGGAGGGACGGCCAGTCCAAGCAATGGAGTGGAAGGTGGCCGCGGAGGGCACAGATCTGAATGTGCCACCCTCCCGCTGAAGCCTCTCTGGGTCCTGATACTGGAACCCGTAAATATATTATCTCACATGGCAAAAGGGATTAAAGGTAGCAGATGGAAATGAAGTCGGTCATCAGCTGGCCTTAAAATAAGATTATTCTGGATTAGCGGGGTGGGCCTAGAGTAATCACCAGCATCCTTAAACGTGGCAGAGGAAGGTAGCAGAGGGGCTCAAAGCGATGTCATGTGGGGAAGACGGGAGCTGCCCTTCTGCCCTCTCAGACAGAGTGAGAACCGCGCCGAGCCACGAACCGACGGCGCCCCTCCAGCTGGAATAGGCAGGAGACGGGGTCCCCCCCTGGAGCCTGCAGGAGGGACCAGCCCTGCCGACACCCTGATTTGAGCCCAGTGAGACTCGTGTCGGACTTTTAATGCCCAGACATGTAAGACGATCGCTTTGTATAGTTTTCAACCACCAAGTTTGTGCTGATTCGTCATAGCCACAGGAAACTAGCGCACAACCTCCCGTATTTCTAGCTCCTGTTCTGTGACCTCTGCGAACGGCCTGGTGGGGCAGCTGGCGGGGGTCTGAGCTGACCCACCAGGGCCTTGGGTGGGACTTAACTTCCGAAAGAGGACCAAAGAGAGCAGTCTTGATCTGGTTGGGCTGTTATGAGGATTAAGGAAGTTCATGGCGGGTGAAGCTCTGGGGGCCTGTGGTCCTTAATTATCTTCAGGGCTGCAGAAACCGGAGGCAGGAAGGGGCTGGTCTTTATTAGTCCAGCCCCCCCTGGGCAAACTGTTCCCCTTTGCCCAGAAACAGCAGCAGTTGAAAACCAGTCCTCCGGCTGTTCATTGTTTCCCAACAGATGTGACGGCCAAATCTGCCTAATTCTGACGGCGGCTTGGCCCCAGGCCAGCAAGGCCAGTGAAGTGTTTGTTTGCCTGTAGTCTTTTAATGACTTGGGGGAAAGCCATCTTCGGGCAACACGTCCTTCAAACAGATCAACAGAGCAGAAAATGCTCCTTTTCTCGGCCACAGCTGGGTGACGCAGGGGTGGGGTGGCGGGTACCAGGCCTTCCCCCCAGCCTCGGAGCCCACATCCTGGGTGCCCAGCGCTCATGTGGAGGTGCCCACCTCCAGCCCTGTGTGTGGCCTCACCTGAGAGCAGGTGGGGGAGGCAGGGCAGGTGTAAGGCTGGGACGTGAACGAGCGCACCTACACCATGCCTCAACAGACTCTAGTCCCGGCCAAGTCAGAGGCCCTCCGGATTCAAAGATACAGGCCAAGGGGGAACTGGGGGAGAGGGAGGGATGGATTGGGATTTTGGGGTTGGTAGATGCAAACTATTAGATACAGGATGGATAAACAACGAGGTCCTACTGTAGCGCACAGGGAACTCTATCCAGTCTCCTGGGATAAACCCTAATGGAAAAGAATATTGACAAAAGAATGGACATATGTGCGTAACGGAGCCACTTGGCTTTTACGGCAGAGACTGGCACACCATTGTAAGTCGACTGCACTTCAATTAAAAAAAAAAAGATACAGGCCTCTGAGTCTGGAAAAATCCACAGAATGGACCTGCTGCTGCAGGGCCAACTTAGGGCAAAGTAGGGAGGTGGGGGACAGAGTTCTGGGGCACGAGGCTCCCCCTCCCGCCTGCTCGGGGTTCTCCATCTGCTGCCCCTCCCTCTCCAGGCTGAGGAGCGTGGCGACGGATGGGGGAGGGGAGGCAAGACCCTCACCCCTGAGCGTGGGGGCCTGGGGCCTGGGCTGCCTCTGCCCCCTCAGCCCCCACAACTGCTTTCCCTGGGGGATGCTTGCGCCTCGGGAGAAGACGAGGCTCCTCTTGGCAAGGCATCGGGACGGTGCCTGTGCTGAGGTCAGATCCTGGCAGCGCCGCCAGGGCTTCGGGACCGTCTGACACTTAGACAGGGTCTGAGGTGTGCTCAGGGACCCCAGGCCCAATGTCCGTGTCACCCTCAACCACAGGGACCCCCTTGGCCTCCCATTTCTTCAGCCCTGTCGAGGGCGACATGCTGGCTGCCAGGAAGAGGGGAGACCCCCAGACCCACCCCCAAGAAAGGCTGCCTCCACCGAGGGCCGGTCGCCCTCACCTCCAGCGCAGCCAGGCTCCCTGCCCTGCGCTCTGGTTCAAGTTCACGCTCTCCCCCGTGCCTGTGAGAGGGCTTCACGGCGGGAGGGGCTGCCAGTGCCCCCCTTGGGCCCCAGGGACCACCGAGGGTCGCTGATGCTGAGCACCCAGCAAGCTGGCCCTCCCGTGGCTTGGCCTCCGTGGCTGTGCCCTCCTGACGCCCAGCCTTTTGCTCATTTGAGGCCACAGAACTTTCTAGACTGCACTGGAAAGAGTGGGCAAAGCCATAGGAAGGAGACTGTGGGCCTTGCTGTCTGCATTTTCTAAGTATCCTGAGATAGTTTTCACAGAACATTTCTTCTAAGGCTGCCAGCTCCAGGTAAGCTCACGCCAACAGTGAGTACGTGCCCGGCCCTGAACCCTCGGACCAGCCGCTGGCTGTGCCCTGGCCCCTCTCTCCTCCCTCCCCGGCCTCTGTCGTGTTCCCTGTCCCCTGGCTTCTCTGCCCCACCGCTGTTTAAGGCTCTCCTGCATCTGTCTCTCATGACAGGGTGCAGAGGACACACCATTGCATCTCAATACAGACACGGCATCCAAACTCAGAGTCACCCCGCAGGGGTATCCTCTCTCTTACCTCAGCTGGCGTAAATATGATGAGCTGAGAGCTAGTTAGAACTTTTACAGACGGTTGTAATTAGAGCTGCACAATTTGTGGAGATGCATGTTGTCGATGATTTGGGGGTCATTTACCATTGAAAATTCTGCATATGCTAATTATATTTTTCTCTCCCTCTTGGTTCCTTGGGGTTTTGTTGTTGTTGTTCTTTTTCTCATTCTCTCTTTTTTCTTTAATCACAAAATCCACAGAGAGAATACTGGAGTGAGCTGGTCAACTTTGCAATACTTGGGCTTCCCGGCAACAACTTTGTGAAAAAGAAACGCAAACAGATCATAGGTTTGGGCCACAGGGAAGGAAGCCTGGCTGTGCTGCGTGCAGGACTCTGGCCCCAGGCAGGCAAAGCTGGTGCCCAGAGAGCCGGGCGTGGCCTCGGGGGACCAGCGTGGGGCTTCGAAGGTTGTGAAACGGGACAGACACCCTGCCGGAAGATGAGAAATACTGTGAAGGTTTCAATCCTATATATTCCACCCGGAATCAAACCCCAGAATAAACATTAAATCCTTGGTCCGCCTGAGGGGGTTTCTATCCCTGCGCTGAAACACCCAAGTCCCCATGGTTACTGACATGTTTATTTTGCTGAGCTGATGGCAATTTCTGCTACGCTCAAAAGCGTATTTGTAAACCCTTTGTGAGATGTGTAAGGTACGATGCAGCCCCAAACGACGGAGAGAACGTCTTCCCCTGCACACTCTTGTTGCCTTCACTGGTCAGTGCTGGTTGTTACACACGGCCGGGGTCAGCGGCCTCTGAGCTGAGGCCCCTGACCCCCTTAGCCCAGAGCTGCTTGGGTCCTGCAGTGACCTCCCTTCCAGCCCAGAGCTGGAAGCAGGGAGGGGCTGGCCTCCCCGTAGCCTGGGCACCTCTTTAGGAGGACTCAGCCCTCAGAGGGGCCCACGGGTGCCCTCAGACATCTACGCCCTTTGGCACCCCTGATCCCTGTGCAGCAGAGGGTTAGCTCAGCGGAGGTGGGGTGTTAAACCCTGCACCTTGTCAAAAAAGGGCCCATTTCTGCTGGGTCCTGGGAATGTCCATCCTGCTAAAAGGGTGTCTGTGCACCTGGGGCCTGGGACCCTGCCTGGTATTTGTGCTAACGGTGCGATTGATGGGGCGGGGGGGGTGGTGGTGCTGAGCACATCAGTTTTTTCTTTTTTTAAATAAGTTTATTTGTTTATTTATTTTTGGCTGCATGGGGTCTTTGTTGCTGCGCGCAGGCTTTCTCTGGTTGCGGCGAGCGGGGGCTCCTCTTCGTTGTGGTGCTCGGGCCTCTCACTGCAGTGGCTTCTCTTGTTGAGGAGCACGGGCTCTAGGTGTGCGGGATTCAGTAGTTGCGGCACACAGGCTCAGTAGTTGTGGCTCGTGGGCTCTAGAGCGCAGGCTCGGTAGTTGTGGTGCACGGGCTTAGTTGCTCCGCGGCGTGTGGGATCTTCCCGGACCAGGGCTCGAACCCGTGTCCCCTTAACCACTGCGCCACCAGGGAAGCCCCTGAGCACATAAGTTGGACCTGGCGGCGGGAGGAAGCTACGGTCTGAGTAGTTCAGGTCGCCCACGTGGGTGCCTCACACCCACGCAGCTGACCTCCAGTAAAACCCTGGCCGCCAAGGCGCATGAGCCTCCCTGGTTGGCACTGCCCCACACGGTTGTCACAAGCCATTGCCAGTGACTTAGCAGCGACCGCAAGACTCCACTGGGAGAGCCAAGGCGAGCTCAGCCTGCTGCCTCCCGGCCTCCTCTCCGCACTCCTCTCCCTTGTAGATTCTCCTCTGCATCCTTTCACTATAATAAACTGTAACCTCTGTCTCCTGTGAGTCTTTCTAGAGGGTCATCAAACTTACAGCTGGTCTTGGGGACCCCGGCACATCCTTCTCCCCAGAAATGTCCCCCACTGGAGCCTCCATCAGAGCAGGATTAAGAGGATTCCTGCCCTTTATGGGAGAAAGGGACCTTCTAAAATTCTCATAACAGGAGGATGGATGGGTAGCTGGGAAGGGGAGGAAAATGACATCACCTCCTTTTGCTGCCACTAAGACCTGAGGTCCAGCAGATCCAGCCCAGCCCTAGGCCCCAGCGTGAATCCCAAGGGAGGGTGCTGGGCCTCTTGTCCCGGGTTCTAGGACAGTCAGAGCAGTGTGGTGCCCGTCCTGTTAACAGCCTCGGTGTTGCTCTCAAGCTGGGCTCCTACACGGAAGCCACCCATGGTGGTCGGCTGCTCGGAAGCCTGACATCGCCACCACCCATGGGCCTCGTGCGAGCTCCTTCCTCTCTCTGGACTCAGTTTCTCCACCTGAAAGATGAGCCCAGGGTTCCTGCCTCAAAGGGTAGATGATGCCGTACAACCCATGAGAAGCACATGGTTCAGTGCCCAGCATGTGTTAGCACTGGAAATGATGTCAGGGGTACAGTCTCAGCCCTGAACCCCAGTCAGCAAGGCTGGCAGCTGTCACACCCTCCCAGGTTACTCAGCTTCCACCGGCTTCTGTGCCACCTGCGACACGGGGACGGTAACAGCTCCTGCACAGCGCTGCTGTTGGGGGGCCATGAACCCCAACACACACCTGAGACGAAGTGCGTCTCCACTAAAAGCCAGCTGTCGTTATCTGAGTTCTAGGGGGGCACTAGTCAAGTGACTTTGATCAGCCCCCTGTTGTGTCTTAGCGTCAAGTTCCTCACCTAGGAAACCAGGAACACGCCCACTACTTACTTGGTCTTTGTGGGGCTGGGTGAAGCTTAGCCCACGCCTGCCCGGCTCCAGCACGCTCGTCCCCAGGGTGGGCCTGGGGGAGGGGTTGCCACCTGGGAGGATGCTCCAGGGGTGGGGACTATGGGGCAGAGCCCTCGACAGCAATCCCAGGTCTCTCTCTGAGCGGGTCACTGGAAGCCATCCCGCTGGCACTTTGTCCAGGACAGTGAAGGTCAGGGTTACAGCTTGGCCAGGCCTGGGGTGGAGGTCTAGTCCACCATGCAGTCAAGCAGTGGAGACGTCCCATCATAGAGACATCCGTGTGGCCTTGCCGAGCCAGCCATTCTCACATTTGTTTGAACACAAACCCTCTTCTCCACGTGGCCCACACTTTGGGGAGTGGGGTGACGGCCGTGGCTGAGGACAGCCCCGGGCTGATGCCTAGTTCCTGCGCTTGCTGCTTGATCAGGGGAACTTAGAATGTCTCAGGGCCTCTGCTTTCTTCCTGAGGTCTGACGCTTGCCTCCCAAGACCTCAGGGCTCAAGGTGAGCGTTCTGGAAGCATCATCACTGCCAGACACGCTCAGAGGTTGAGTACCAGGGCCCTGACTCTAGAGGGTAAGTGGTTTCTCGGCATCTCCCTCAGCTGCCACAGGCAGACTGAAAAGAGAACTCGCTCAGGCCCACCCAGGCTCCCCCAGGGCCCCTGGGCGCACACCCCTCACCACTGTCAGGGCCCCCGCCTTTCTCCTGGGGAGGGAGTCTAAGTGGGAACCGGGTCCTTCCTGTGGGAACTATCCAATCAGAAGCCATTGCTTGCCCACCAAGAACATTCTGGAAGGACGATTTGACAAGGCTTGGCTCCCAGAAAACATTCTGGGCGATACAGCCCATGGAACCCAAGGGAGAGAGGCAGACGTCCACACAAACTGATCTCAACCATCTCCAGTCCTCTCCTCTTCACTGGCGCCAGGCCTGGGCTGCGTGAATCAGGAATGTGTGTGTTGATTTCCTGTGGCCTCGGACTGGCTGAAACCGACCAGCATGATGTCACCCCTCCACCTCTGAGGGCAATGGCTCTGAGGCCCAGGCCTCAGCGGTCAGCACAGGGCGTCCTTCTGGCCAGAGCGATTGGCTCAGGGTTGGGACAGGGCACAGGATGTTTCAGTCAAGAGATAATCCCAGCCCCTTTGGTCAGTAGTTGAGGAGACACTGTCTTTCTTTTGCCGGACACAGGTGAGAATCTCGTTCTGGTTACTGCTTACAGGTGTTCGGGAGCTAAGAGGGAACTTCTGGTTGAGGCTGGAGCTGTGGCAGAGGAGCAAAGGGGGAGCCAAGCCTGGTCCTTGATTTGCTGCAGGAGAGAACCGCACCTGAAGTCCACCCTGCCCTGGACTTTTCACTTGCAAGAGGTCGTAAATTATCACTGTCATTAAAGCCCGTTCGAGGTGATGCTTCTATTGTAGCCCCAAACTCCCTGATTAACGCTAGTACCTTCCCTATTTCACAGGTGAGAAAACTGAGGCTCAGAGAGATCAGGTGACAGGCCGTGCGAGGCAGAGCAGGTGCCTTCAGCCTCAACAGCACCCTGACTCCCACAGTCCCTGCTACCTTGTGAGATGCAAACTCTATTGCCTGGGCTGAGGAACCCCAAGCCAAGCCCTTACTGTCCATTCCTCTCCACCAGAATCGCTTTGGTGTCCGGGATCTCAACGAGCAAGAACCCACAGTCCCTGATGGTGGAATGACCTTTCCCTGCCCACAAGGGCGCAACGTCCAGGCCAGAAGCACTTCCACTCGTGACACGAACGCTTTCCTCCTCACGCCGGCTGGATCCCCAGCTTTGCTGGCGGCCCGAGAACCTGCTTTCCCCACCACACCCCGGTCCTGGTCCAGGGAAGCTCACTCACTCGCCCCCGGTTCCACGGCACAGAGGCACCATTCCCTGCTGTGGCTGCCTTTTTCCTCCCAGAGACAAAGATGGACGAGAGAGAAGGCGTCCCCTCCCTTGGGAAGTCCAGGCAGGAAAGCAGAGTCCACGCGGGCTCAGCCCCTACCATTGCCCAGGCCGGCACCTCTAGTGCCCCTCCTCTGAAGGCACCGGGTCTGTCCACCCTGAAAGACCAGTGATGAAATAAAAAATTCCCCTTTTGAGGCAAGACAAGTAAACTTTAAATATAAACCTTTTTCTCTGCTGTTTGGCCTGTTCCCTCCCTTCCCTCCAGTGTGCATGGTGTGTTAACCAGACCTCCGCAGAGCAGAAATACCTGCTCAACCATAAAGACCAATTTTTCTTCTCCTGACACCAGCCACTCCTTAGAACACAGCATTCCTTTCTTAATCCTGTAAGGGGTCACGATGACCCGCCACTCACCTTGTACACGCAGACATCTTCGGTGACCTTTATGTAAAATGCCAATGTTTCATTTCCCTTAAAGGTAGCGATTAGAACAGACTCTGCTCAGACGACCTGGGGAGATACTGGGCTTCACTTCATGGAAGTTCTGGGCTTAAATACTTACTCATGACCTTATTAATGTTACTAGCTGTATTACTTGTGTTCTGTCTGTTTTATAAGACTATTGTTTCTTACATCCCCCAATGTGTGACTGAGCCTCAGATAAAATTAATGATGACTAGGTGACCTAAAATAATTGACCAAATATATAGTCCTATAAGATCAATGATTGTAATAGTGTAGCTCTAGATGTGGGAAAAAGCAACAAGAGGGACCATTTCCTGGACCATAACAGGCCAGTAAGACAGGTGGTCCAGAGGCTTTCAGCCCCTGTTAACAGGGCCTAGTTCAGGGAGAGCACGTTGAGGGGCCGATCAATGAAGTCCTCGCCTGACCTGGGAGCGAGCATTCCTAGCACCGTGGGCTAAATTGGTCATGAAATGCCTCCCACACTTCGGTTGAAATTAAGACCGAAAGGGAGGGAATTATAAAATAAAGAACGTTGCCCACCCTCCAGTTCTACAAGAATCAAGCCCTCAGACACTGCAGTCGCTGACCTACAAGGAATTCGGGGTGGAGATCAGCCCTCTGGGCTCTGGGAACACTGGCAGAACCGGCCTTCGGATAGATATTTCAGGAGAAATTTTGTCTGATCCTGGATTCTTGCCTCTTCCCGTACTTAGAAAAGCACCCAAACCATTAACTGAGATGTCTGTTCCTGGTGACCGGCGGCAGCCTTCTACCGACATGCGTGCTTGGTTGCACGTACCCCTTCCCCCAAATCACACATAGGCTGACCCCCCTGCCACCTCCCCGGAACAGTCCCCAGAGCTCCTGAAAGGCTGTCTCCTGGGTTATAATCCTCAGGTTGGCTGGAATAAAAGTTTTCATTTATTTCTTAGAATGACTGTTGATTACTTTTTCTTGTTCCCACCAGCGTGGTTACCTGAGCCTTACGCCAGCATACACGTGCGCTGGGAAGCTCTGTGGAATGATTTCGTATTCCCTTCGTTTGCAGGCAAGAGGCTCAAATTGGGCGAAAAAGAACAAACCGGAGAAGCAGGGCTCTGGTTGCTGTGGAAACAACAGGACTCCCGCCCTGGCCTGCGGCGCCATCTCGTGGTAGCCCAGGGGTAGTGCAGCCTGGGCCAGAGAGTGCGAGGCGGGCGCGGGTGGGTCTCCATCGACCCTCCGTTTCCATCAGACCCTCCGCCACAGAGCAGATCACTGGGCTTTACAAGCAGGCAGGCCTGGTTTCAATTCCACCTCCTCCACTTATAAGCTCTTTGACTTTGGGAAAGTTGCATAACGTCCCCATTTACTCCATTTTAAAGTGAGAAGGCGCGTAATTAATATCTGCAAGGTAAGGGCACAGCGCGCACACAGTCCCCGCCCCTCACTGGCGGGAGAGCCCACTCAGTCTGTGAAGGGGTCTTCTGGAGGGTCTCCACGGCTCCCAAGTCTGGCCTCACAGGCTGTGCCTTGCACAGCCCTGGAGGTGACCTCTGCATTGGAGAGCAGTGAACAACCTCTACAGACGTCCAGGACCACCCTGGATCCCTCCCTTCCTTCTTCTGTTTCAATATGCTTTCAGTCTAACTCCGGAGCCATGCCAGCAGAAAGAGTCTAAGATCAGAGGCATGAAACTACAAGCAATATGCAGGCTGTGTCTATTCCTACACAGCAGCCTTGACACAGCAGCATCCCAGAGCCCTCCTGTAGAAGTCTGTCTCCCTCCCTCCCTTCTTGGCCTCCTTGACTTTACTGCATGAAGTATTCACAGGGGCTTTTCTTTAGCTGGATTTTGAGTTCCCCAGGGCAAGCACCCTACCTCATTCTTTTTGTCTTCCTAATGTCAGCCTAAGAACTGGAACTCAACAACATTCCTTGGTTGGATGGATGAATGGAAGGAAGGACAGATGGATGGATAGGTGGGTGGGTGGGTAGATGGGTAGATGGATGGATAATGGATGGATGGGTGGATGGACGGATGGATGGGTGGGTCGGTGGATGGGTAGATGGATGGATAATGGATGGATGGGTGGATGGACGGATGGATGGGTGGGTGGATGGATGGATGGATGGATGGATGGGTGGGTGGATGGGTAGATGGATGGATGAGTGGATGGATGGATGGACAGATGAGTAGATGGATGGATGGGCAGATGGGTGGATGGGTAGAGAGGAGAATGGTGGATGCTTAGATGAGTGGAGGGGTGGACCAGGTCAGAGTACCTCACAGCACACATGCACTTGTCCCTCTCAGCACATGACCCCCATCACCTGTTGATCTGAGTAGGTCTCTCTCCCACACAAGACCATGTGCTCTGTGAGGGCAGAACCAAGCCTGCCTCTCTCACAGTCATCTGTAGCACTGAGCCCAGGGCCTGGTGCATGGTGTGTGCTCAGGAAATATTTGTTGAAAAGAGACTGGGGCAGTGGAGGGAAAAGGGGGTGGGAAGGGGAGACCAAATTTTCATAATTACAGAAAACATAAACGAATGGACACAGTAGTTACTGAGATTACATGAACACTGTAGATGGAGTTTTTAAATGCACATCAACTACTTTACCTGAGATCCAAAGAGCCACACGGTGATGGGGCTTAAGCCTGGGTTTACTGAATGCTTATTGTCTCTTCCTCAAGAAAGGTAAGTGAGAGGTACCAAGCTGATGTCAGAACAAGTGGACGCAGCTCAGGAAGAGCCAGAGATGAGCTCTTGGTCTCCCTGAAACGCACAGCACAGTGTCCACCCTCTTGGATGCTGAGTGAGCACGTGATGTGGATGGAGCCAGACAGAGCAGTCAGCACGGTCACTTTTCAGTGTCACAGCAATTTATTCCACTTGTTCAGAATTGGTATCCACGGTATTACATATTGTCATTCTGTACTGACTGTGAGACTATCCAATAAATCAAAATAGTCACATTTCCCAAACGTTCCGTATTAATGGCAGTTAATTACATTTGACAAAATTAATCTCATCAATTAAAAGCTAAGACCAGGTGGAGGCCAAGTCAAGAAGGCAGTGAGGAAAGATGGGGAGTTGGCGTCTCCCCACAACTAGGGCGCCTGCCAGCTGCTGGTGGGGGACTCTGACGCCCAAGGAGACGGCAGGAACCCCCAAGTGAACCGGTAGGATGTGGGGGGACAGAGTGGGGAGGAGAAGTGGAGGCCAGTCAGGATCGGCACCCCTGAGGCCGGGGAGATCAGGAGAGGCAGGTGGGAGGGGCCGTGCGGGAGGAGAGGAGGGCGTCTGCCCCGCCCGCTCGAGCCCAGGAAGCCTGCTGGGCTCCCAGGTGAGGTCCCCGCCCTCTGAGACCAGGGCTGGGGGGTGCGCCTGGGCCCCGTCTGTTCCTTGAGCCTAAGCCCCGCCCCCCGCAGCCCCCAGCGCCTTTTCCAGCCTTGTGGGTCCTGAGTATTGGCCCCGCCCACCACCCAAACATCGCCCTCACTTAGGCCCCGCCCTCCACAGCCAAGGCCTTTTCCCTCCCCCTTTTTTTTCTTTTCCCTCCTTCTCTTTTTTACTCTTGTGCTACTGATGTACCTTCTGGTTGTTGATTCATCTATATTTTTATTTTCATATTCTTTCTAATATATCTGTTAGTTTCCTAGTCTAATTTTATTTTTTACTTTGTTATTGTTCTTTTTTTTTTTTTTTTGGCCACCCCGCATGGCTTGCGGGATCTTGGTTCATGAGCCTGGGGTTGGGCCAAAGCTCCTGTGGTGGGAGCTCCAAGTCCGAACCACTGGAATAACAGAGAACCTCAGACCCCAGGGAATATTCATCAGAGTGAGTTCTCATGGAGGTCCTCATCTCAGCACCAAGACCCAGCTCTACCCAACAACCTACAAACTCCAGTGTTGGAAGCCTCAGGCCAAACAACCAGTAAGACAGGAACACAATCCCACTCATAAAATTAAAAAAAAAGAAAAAAGAGACTGCAAAAGATTATGTCACAGATGAAGCATCAAGGTAAAAGCCTACAAGACCAAATAAATGAAGAGGAAATAGGCAATCTACCTGAAAAAGAATTTAGAGTAATGATAGTAAAGACGATCCAGAATCTCAGAAATAGAATGGAGGCACAGATTGAGAAAACACAAGAAATGCTTAAAAAAGATCTAGAAGAGCTAAAGAACAAACAAACAGAGATGAACAACATAATAACTGAAATGAAAAATACACTAGAAGGAATCAATAACAGAATAACTGGGGCAGAAGAATGAATAAGTGAGCTGGAAGACAAAATGGTGGAAATAACTGCTGAGGAGCAGAATAAAGAGAAAAGAATGAGAAGAATTGAAGACAATTTCAGAGACCTCTGGGACAACACTAAATGCAACAACATTCGAATTATAGGCATCCCAGAAGAAGAAGGGAAAAAGAAAGGGTCTGAGAAAATATTTGAAGAGATTATAGTGGAAAACTTCCCTAACATGGAAAAGGAAATAGTCACCCAAGTCCAGGAAGCACAGAGAGTCCCATACAGGATAAACCCTAGGAAAAACACACCAAGACACATATTAATCAAACTAACAAAAATTAAATTCAAAGAAAAAATATTAAAAGCAGCAAGGGAAAAGCAAAAAATAACATACAAAGGAATCCCCATGAGGTTATCAGCTGATTTTTCAGCAGAAACTCTGCAGGCCAGAAGGGAGTGGCAGGATACACTTAAAGTGATGAAGGAGAAAAACCTACAACGAAGATTACTCTCACTCAGATTTGATGGAGAAGTCAAAAGATTGTCAGACAAGCAAAAGCTAAGAGAATTCAGCACCACCAAACCAGCTTTACAACAAATGCTAAAGGAACTTCTCTTGTCAGGAAACACAAGAGAAGAAAAAGACGCACGAAAACAAACCCAAAACAATTAAGAAAATGGTAATAGGAACATACCTATCAATAATAACCTTGAATGTAAATGGATTAAATGCCCCAACCGAAAGACACAGACAGGCTGAATGGATACAAAAACAAGACCCATATATATGCTGTCTACAAGAGCCCCACTTCAGACCTAGGGACACTAACAGACTGAAAGTGAGGGGATGGAAAAAGATATTCCATGCAGATGGAAATCAAAAGAAAGCTGGAGTAGCAATACTCATATCAGATAAAAGAGACTTTAAAATAAAGACTGTTACAAGAGATAAGGAGGGACACTACATAATGATCAAAGGATCAATGCAAGAAGATGTAACAATTATAAATGTTTATGCACCCAACATAGGAGCACCCCAATACATAAGGTAAATGCTAACAACTGTGGAAGGAGAAATCAACAGTAACACAATAATAGTAGGGGACTTTAACACCCCTCTTACACCAATGGACAGATCATCCAAACAGAAAATAAATGAGGAAACACAAGCTTTAAAAGACAGAGTAGACCAGAAAGATTTAATTGATATTTATAGAGCATTCCACTCAAAAGTGGCAGACTACACTTTCTTCTCAAGTGCACATGGAACATTCTCCAGGATAGATCACATTTTGGGTCTCAAATCAAGCCTTGGAAAATTTAAGAAAATTGAAATCAAAGAAGCATCTTTTCTGACCACAACGTTATGTGATTGGAAATCAGTTATAGGAACAAAACTGTAAAATACAAGTACATGGAGGCTAAACAGTGTGCTACTAAATAACCAAGAGATCACTGAAGAAATTTTAAAATATGTAGAAACAAATGACAACAAAAACATGACGACCCAAAATTTATGGGACGCAGCAAAAGCAGTTCTAAGAGGGAAGTTTATAGCAATTCAATCTCACCTCAAGAAACAAGAAAAATCTCAAATAAACAATCTAACCCTACACTTAAAACAACTAGAGAAAGAATAAAGAAAACCCAAAGTCAGGAGAAGGAAAGAAATCATAAAGATCAGATCAGAAATAAATGAAATAGAAATGAATTAAACAGTAGCAAGGATCAATAAATCTAAAAGCTGGTTCTTTGAGAAGATAAACAAAATCGATAAACCCTTAGCCAGACTCATCAAGAAAAAAAGGGAGAGGATGCAAATCAATAAAATTAGAAATGAAAAAGGAGAAATCACAACTGACACTGCAGAAATACAAAGGATTATAAGAGACGACTACAAACAACTATATGCCAGTAAAATGGACAACCACAAAGAAATGGACAAATTCTTGGAAAGGTACAATTTTCCAAGACTGAACCAGGAAGAATTAGAAAATATAAACAGACCTATCACAAGTAATGAAACTGAAACTGTAATTTAAAATCTTCCAACAGACAAAAGTCCAGGACCAGATGGCTTCACAGGCGAATTCTATCAAACATTTAGAGAAGAGCTAACACTGATCCTTCTCAAACTCTTCCAAAAAATTGCAGAGGGAGATATACTCCCAAATTCATTCTAGGAAGCCAAAATCACCCTGATACCAAAACCAGAAAAAGATATCACAAAAAAAGAAAATTATAGATCAATATCACTGATGAGCATAGATGCAAAAATCCTCAACAAAATACTAGCAAACAGAATACAACAGCACATTAAAAGGATCATACACCATGATCAAGTGGGATTTATCCCAGGGATTAAATAGTTCTTCAATATATGCAAATCAATCAATGTGATACACCATATTAACAAATTAAGGAATAAAAGCCATATGATCATCTCAATAGATGCAGAAAAAGCTTTTGACAAAATTCAACACCCATTTATGATAAAAACTCTCCAGAAAATGAGCATAGGGGGAACCTACCTCAACATAATAAAGGCCATATATGACAAACCCACAACAAGCATCATACTCAATGGTGAAAAACTGAAAACATTTTCACTAAGATCAGGAACAAGACAAGGATGTCCACTCTTGCCACTCTTATTCGACATAGTTTTGGAAGTCCTGGACACAGCAGTCAGAGAAGAAAAAGAAATAAAAGGAATACAAATTGGAAAAGAAGAATTAAAACTGTCACTGTTTGCCAATGACATGATATTATACGTAGAAAATCCTAAAGATGCCACCAGAAAACTAGTAGAACTAATCAATGAATTTGGTAAGGTTGCAGGATACAAAATTAATGCACAGAAATCTCTGGAATTCCTATACACCAACAACAAAAAATCAGAAAGAGAAATTAAGGAAACACTCCCATTTACCATTGCAACAAAAAGAATAATATACCTAGGAATAAACCTGCCTAAGGAGGTGAAAGACTTGTACTCAGAAAACTATAAAATACTGATGAAAGAAATCAAAGATGACATAAATAGATGGAGAAATATACATGTTCTTGGATTGGAAGAATCAATATTGTGAAAATCACTATACTACCCAAAGCAATCTACTGATTCAATGCAATCCCTATCAAACTACCAATGGCATTTTTCACAGAACTAGAACAAAAAATTTCACAATTTGTATGGAAACACAAAAGACCCCCAATAGCCAAAGCAATCTGGAGGAAGGAAAACAAAGTTGGAGGAATCAGGCTCCCCAACTTCAAACTATACCACAAAGCTACAGTAATCAAGGCAGTATGGTACTGGCACAAAAACAGAAATATAGTTCAATGGTACAGGATAGAAAGCCCAGAGATAAACCTACGCACATATGGGCACCTAGTTTATGACAAAGGAGGCAAGAACATACAATGGAGAAAAGACAGCCTCTTCAATAAGTGGTGCTAGGAAAACTGGACAGGTACATGTAAAAGAACGAAATTAGAACACTACTTAACACCGTACACAAAAATAAACTCCAAATAGATTAAAGACTTATATGTAAGACCAGACACTATAAAACTCTTAGAGGAAAACATAGGAAAAACACTCTTTGACATAAACCACAGCAAGATCTTTTTTGACCCACCTCCTAGAGTAACAGAAATAAAAACAAAAATAAACAAATGGGACTTAATTAAACTTAAAGGCTTTTGCACAGCAAAGGAAACCATAAACAAGACAAAAAGACAACCCTCAGAATGGGAGAAAATATTTGCAAATGAAACAACAGACAAAGGATTAATCTCCAAAATATGCAAACAGCTTATGCAGCTCAATATCAATAAAACAACCAATCCAGTTAAAAAATGGGCAGAAGACCTAAATAGACATTTCACCAAGGAAGACATACAGATGGCCAAGAGGCACATGAAAAGATGCTCAACATCACAAATCATTAGAGAAATGCAAATCAAAACTACAATGAGTTATCACCTGACGTTGGTCAGAATGGCTATTATCAAAAAATCTAGAAACAGTAAATGCTGGAAAGAGTGTGGTGAAAAGGGAACCCTCCTGCACTGTTGGTGGGAATGTAAATTGATACAACCACTATGGAAAACAGTATGGAGGGTCCTTAAAAAACTAAAAATAGAACTACCATACGACCCAGCAATCCCACTACTGGGCATATACGCTGAAAAAACCGTAATTCAAAAAGAGACATGTACCACAATGTTCATTGCAGCACTATTTACAATAGCCAGGACATGGAACCAACCTAAATGTCCATCAATAGATGAATGGATAAAGAAGATGTGGCACACGTATACAATGGAATATTACTTGGACATAAAAAGAAACGAAACTGAGTTATTTGTAATAAGGTGGATGGACCTAGAGTCTGTCATACAGAGTGAAGTAAGTCAGAAAAAGAAAAACAAATACCGTATGCTAACACATATATATGGAATCTAAAAAAAAAAAAAGTTCTGATGAACATAGTTGCAGGGCAGGAATAAAGAGATAGACATAGAGAATGGACTTCAGGACATTGGATTGGAGGGGGAAGCTGGGGCGAAGTGAGAGTAGCATCGACATATAAACACTACCGAATGTAAAATAGATAGCTAGTGGGAAGCAGCCACCTAGCACAGGGAGATCAGCTCGGTGCTTTGCGACCACCTAGAGGGGTGGGATAGGGAGGGTGGGAGGGAGTATAGGGACATGTGTATGCATATGGCTGATTCTCTTTGTTGTGCAACAGAAACTAACACAGTATTGTGAAGCAATTATACTCCAACAAAGATCTATTAAAAATTTCTTTTTAATAAAATAAAAGCTTGAGAAATGAAAAAAAATACTAAAACCCTGTTAGATATAATTCTGTCTAAGTTCATCACGGAAAAACACTATCCTCTCAGGTGTTAGGTATCAAATACAATTCCATTTGCTTTAAATAAAGTGAAAAGCATTACCAGTTAGCATGGTGTAATGAAGAAAATTCTAGACTAAAATACTTAGATTCTAGACCTATTTCCTCATGAACTCATTTTGTAAACTTATGTAAATAACTCACCCATTCCTTCTCCGGTTTCCCATTATGCAGTGGGTAAATAGTGCCTCACTCCTGGTAAAATTATTTACTTTAATATCTGTGAAAGTGCTTGGAACAATATAAAATAAGGATATATATAATGTTATTTCTACTCGCTATAAAATTTTCATATTAATAGAGTGCCGTTTGAGTCACTGCTGTGTAAATAAAAACAATATCCTTGTAATGCAGGACAAAAGTTAAAGAGTATATATGTCTATTAAAAATCACATTGGCAGTATTTTTATGACTCACCTATTTTTATTTTTTTATCTAATTGTATTTTTTTATACAGCAGGTTCTTATTAGTTATCTATTTTATACATATTAGTGTATACATGTTCAATCCCAATCTCCCAATTCATCCCACCACCACCAGCCCACCCCTGCTTTCCCCCCTTGGTGTCCATATGTTTATTCTCTACATTTGTGTCTCCATTTCTGCCTTGCAAACCGGTTCATCTGTACCATTTTTCTAGATTCCACATATATGTGTTAATTTGCAATATTTGTTTTTCTCTTTCTTACTTACTCTGTATGACAGTCTCTAGGTCCATCCACATCTCTACAAATGACCCAATTTCAATGACTCACCTATTTTTAAAAGAACTTCAACTGCACTGTCCAATAGTTTCGAAAATGTGAAATGTTATGTATTTGACAGAGGGTCAAATGGATGGGTGGGTGGGTGGGCGGGTGGCAGGTGATAGATGTCAACAGTGAGCAAAGCCAGGAAGGGCCACCTGGACCACTTAGGGTGGTAAGGGGCCTGGGAGCTCTGTGTGGTGGAGGCAATTGTGTGACAGCAGAGCTGCGTTCGAGCTTGGTTCGAAGACCCCTGCGTCTGAGGCTCTGGGAATCCAGCTCCTGGCCTGCTTATCCACCAGCTCCGCTCGCCCACCTGGTGCTGCCTTGTCTGGGACCCAGGCAGAGGATGGGCCTCCTGGGGGAAGGCAGAGACTGTGTTTTCACCACTTCTGGAGCTCATCTAGGCTCTGGATGAGGGACAGAGCAGGCTGCCATCGACGCTTGAGTGAAGACTGGAGCTTGATTCACGGCTACCTGTGAGGGGAAGGAGATTGCCTGCGTCAGTCTGCAGCAGGAAAGGTGGGGTTGATGCTGGAAAGCCCAGAGTGGGTCGCGGAGGTTACCGCCAACCCCCGGGACATGACATCTGTGCTTGCCGAATAGTGAGAGATTGGGCCCAAATAAAAGGGCAGCGGATCCCAGGAGGCACAGGAACCCCGGTCTCCGGTGGGTGCAGCTCCCGCAGGTCAGCAGTCAGGTGAGACAAGGTACACACCCCTGAGCCAGACGGCCACACCCTCGGGGCTCTGTGCCTTTGCACTATCTGTGGACCACCCACCTGGACACGGGGCTCATCACCGAGTGGGGCTGTACCAACTGCCAACCCTGGGGATGTTTATTTGTTTGAGATTTTCAAAAAGCAGATTTTTTCAGGAACTTGAGAACCAGTTATAGATATTTTTTACTTTGGAAGACAGAAGTCCCAGGAGAATAAGAAAAGAAAAGGGGCCAATTCTCCCTCTAGTGTTTTAATTTCGAGGAGGGGGACATCCAGCACGGCTGAGGCACCAACACACAAGATTTCCTTAGAAATTCTCCAGGACAAGTGTTGGCCTCCTTGTTGGAATTCATTTTCTAAATATCAAGTAAAAGTTGCTGAAATTCCCTTGCGATTCTATGCGGGGAGGTGATTGGCCCTGGTCCAACCCTCCCCATCCAGGCTGTAAGGGCTCCGAGGCCCTGGAATCACGTGAGCTCTTGGGTCCTCGGAGCAAAGGGGGCTGAGACAGGGTGAAGACATCACGTTTCCAGTGCCTGCAGGACCAGCCCCTGAAGGAGGTGACATTTTCTCTGACGGCGCTCAAGTCACCCAGAAAGGGACGTTGCCTTGTGGGGAAGTGCGCTGTAACCCCGTCTCTGCTGTGTGATGGAGGTGATTCACCTGAGATCTCTGAGCCCCCTTTCCTCATTTAAGGGATGAGGCCAGGAACTGCCACCCTTTGAGGAGTTGTATCAAAGGTCCGTTATCTCGAGAGGATGAAGAGCTGAAAGTGGGGAAGGTGGCCCAGTGAGGGACGCTGCTGACACAGGCAGGAAACAGGGACCTGGGCCGGCCACTGCGGGGCGTGTCCACGTGACATGACCCCCAACGGGGGCAGGATGGAATAGGATGGGGAAGTGGGAGGGTCTTCGTGACCAAACCTTGCGGGCCCCCAACCAGACTGGAAGGCACCCTGCCAAGGCAGCTGTTATCTTTATTATTAGAGGAAAGTTGAACTGAAGTTACCACTGTTCATCCCCTATGTGGAGCCTCAGCAGAGCACATCTAGCCCTCTAATCACGCAGCAGTCTCTCCCAGCAACAGGCCCCCATTCTAAGGCATAGGCCAAAGGTCACCTCACTAATATAACAAAAACACCTTTACCGCCCTCAGCACTTAGGAAATTCCAAGGGTTTCGGGAGCTCTGTGCCAGGAGCAGTGGGTGAAGACCAAGTATGTATTTCCGATTACAAATCACAGTATCACAGGCACGAGCCGCTGAAGCCCACAGATCTACCCTTCGCCAGACCCCGCGGGACGCCCTGTGCAGCCACCCTCGGTGGCAGAGGTCAGGACCGTTGCGTCAGACTAGACGGGCCTCCCTCCTCACCCACCTGCGGGCAGCCGGGCTCCTTATTCGTGGAACACCTGGTATCTGAAGTTGTCGGACTGGGTTTTGAGGTTGTAGTTTCCGGTCATCCTCTGGTAGCGCGTGATGAGAAGGGCAGCTGGCCCCGCCACCAAGGCAAAGGCTGCCACCAGCATGAGGACCAGGTAACCGGCTCGCAGGCTCGGCTTTGCAGCTGGAGGTTCTCCTGCAGGGGTGAAACAGGCGCAGCTGGGTGGTCTGCCCCAAGCAGCTCGGCCTGGTCCCAGCGGGGCCGCAGCACCGCCCCTGGATGGAGGGCTCGGGACGGGACAAACCCGCGTTGGAGCAAAAGCTCTCACGTGTCGGACGTTCAGCGTGCCCGCGCCCCCGCCCCAAGCCCAGGAGAGCACAGCAGCCGGGACAGGTCTGCCTGCCCGCGTTCTGGATAATCACTGGCCAAGAGGAAGGAGGCCGCGCGGGAGCCACAGGCTCACCAGGTCGGGGCAGAGCGCTCAGTGTGCCCCACACAGAGACACGCTGTGTCCACACACTGCACAGCACCGGGAAGCCGGCCTTCCCCGCACTCGGGGGGCAGGAAAGCACAGGAGAGCCTGCACCATCCACCCAGTGGAATAATATTCGGCCATAAGAGGAATGAGATTCGGCCACAGGTTATGACATGGATGAGCCTTGAAAACATCCATTGTGCTGAGTGACAGGCAGCAGTCTCCAAGGACCACACATCATCGTGTGACCCTGTTTCTAGGGAAACCAGAGACAGGAAGCCAACCCAGGTAGTTTCAGGGGCAGGGGAAGGGCTGAGAAGTCACTCCCTCCTGTGGGCATGGAGCTGCTTTGGGTGATGAAAATGTTTTGAAACTAGAGAAGGGTGGTGAAGGTGCTAAATTCCGCTCAATTATTTACTTGAAAACAGTTAACTTTATATTAGGTGAATTTTATCTCAATTTTACCACAGGAGCTTATCAGAAAGGTCTGGGTAGGAAAGCATTCCTGGACAATAAGGGACACTGGAGATCCCGTTTTCCATTTCTGGGGCTGTTTCCGGAAGTGGCCACTGCTCCGGGTCTCCCAGTCATGGCTCAGACGAGTGCAGACACCAGAGTGATTCAATAATGGCCTAGAAGAGGCTCCCACCCGGCTGCCTGGATGGTGCGCCACCTGGAACAGGGCAACCCCCTCCTCCAGAGGGAGGACCACACTGGGATAGGGATACTGGGGACAGTTGCTGGAGCGGCTGCAACCTCCCAAGGAACCTGAGGCTTCCAGACTCTGGGGCACCAGCTTCCTGACAACATCTTCATGGCTGGATCTTAAATCCATCCTCCAGTGGGTGCTACGGTGGACCCTTCCCCCTCCTCCTGTGCCTCATGTAGGGGACCAACTTGTGAGCAAAAGGGGGGCTGTCTGCCCTGAGGATGCTGGAGCAGAAAGGCAGAAGAGACACTCTTGTTGGCCCCATGGAGCCCAGCCCCAGCCCCAGACTGGCAGCTACAGAGATGACCGAGCGTGTTCGGTCGCTACATCTCCAGCTGGGTTTCTGTTCCCTGTAGCCGAGCACTCTTAGCTGGCCACTGACTCAGAGCTGCTCCTAGTGGGGTCCACAGGCCGGTGCCGTCTACTGGTTACCATGGTCCAGGAACAGTTACTGGTCCAGGAGAGATGCTTACAAATAGAGAGGGAGCCTGTGTCGCAACGTGACCTGCGCCATCAGTGGGGGTATTTCCTTAAACATAGTAACCACCTGTCAGTCCATGATGGACGAGATGCTTAAATAAAAGACACTGGTCCTCCCCCAGGATAGCAAAAGCAGCCGGCACCACGTGCAGGGCTGCTGTGATATCACAGTGGTGATGCACATGATCAATCTCTTTGCAAAGACACTAACCTGCTCTTGTGAAGGGGACACATCTTGGTGAGGGAAAGTGATGGAGGACCTCCCGGCATGCAAATAACCCAGGAGCAGGGTACATATAACCCCGGCCCCTTCCAGAGAGTCCAGGTCCTTCCAGAGGTCTGAGGTCCAGCTCAGCTGTTCTCTGGGGACACCCAGGCCCCTCACTTCTGAGCTGCCTCAATAATTGTTCCAGACCCTTCCCACTGGGACATTTCAGGATCCCACGGACATTAATCTCAAACATTCTCTACCTCTTCACACAAAAGAACTCTAGTGGGGCTTCCCTGGTGGCGCAGTGGTTGAGAGTCCACCTGCCGATGCAGGGGACACGGGTTCGTGCCCCGGTCCGGGAAGATCCCACATGCCGCGGAGCGGCTGGGCCCGTGAGCCATGGCTGCTGAGCCTGCGCGTCCGGAGCCTGTGCTCCGCAACGGGAGGGGCCGCGACAGCGAGACAGGCCTTCATACTGCAAAAAAAAAAAAAAAAAAAAAAAAAAGACCTCCTTTCCCAAGCCCTGGTTAGCACACCCATCCTGGTTTACATCCTGCATCCAAAACCCGGAAGTTCCTGTATGGGAAAATAGAGAGGCAAGGAGGGCCATCCAAATTAGGAAGGAAAACAATAAAAAAGGAAAGTCAACTAGGATTAGGTTTAGCCGAAAGGAAGAGAAAAACCCAAAATAGCAGCGACAAAGAAAATGGAAGCTTATTTCTTTCTGGCATAAACATCGGAGGCCAGAGCCCAGGCCCGGCCCGGCAGTTTCGCTACACGGTGTCCTGGGGCTCCCGGCTCCCGCCTCCTCCACGGTGCTCACGCCCCCAGACGGCGGCTGCCTGCAGCCACCTCCCCTGAATGTCAGGCAGCGGGGTGGGTACCGGATGTTTATAAGGCAGGCACACGGTGCTTTGTGACCACCTAGAGGGGTGGGAGGGAGGGGGGGAGCCACGAGAGGGAGGAAATATGGGGACATATGTATATGTATAACTGATTCACTTTGTTATAAAGCAGAAACCAACACACCGTTGTAAAGCAATTATACTCCAATCAAGATGTAAAAAAAAAAAGTTGTCACTTGACACTCTCTTTTGCATCTCATTAGCCAGAGCTCACTCATATGGCCACTCTTGCTGTGAGGTCAGTTGGGAATTATAGTTTCTATTCCTGGCAGCCACCTGTCCCCTAAAAACTGGGGGTTCTAGTACCATGGAAGGAGAAGAGAACAGATATTTGGGGACAGCTAGCAGTTTCTGAGTCAATACCCAAGTTTCGTTGTCTAAACCAAGTCACCAGCTCACCTTCGGACCGAATCAGGGGTCCCCAGGACATCTGGTGCGTTGCAGAGGGCTCACCATTTCTCAGCGACCTAAAGTCGTCGCAGTTCTGTAATTTTAAAAGGAGAAGAAGTACAAATTAGCTGAACAAGGTGTATGAGAAATGTACCCACTATCAGGGTTGATGCTCTGATGCGTACATGTTGTTTCCTGCCCGAAACGTCAAGTCACGATGGATGAGCTCGGTCAGGGGAGAAGGAGGAAGGGGGATGCCGGACCACCGGGGCCTCGGGGCTGTGCAGGCGGGGTGCCCAACTGGATGGGGGAGGGCTGGGCAGCAGGAGGGTTGGAGGAAGCAAGATGTAGCCCCTTGTGCTGTCTCCAGTTTCCAGCTCTGGCCCCTTGGCCCCTGGCGGCATCGTCTCAGAGTCACCCTTTGTTCTCCACAGCCTGCAGCAGACACCTGCTCCTTTTAACACCTGGGCCTGATGAAAAGTTTCAATGACATGATAGAATCTGTCTACCATACACCTGCAATGGGGTGCATCGTGTCCCCCAAAAGACGTTGCAGTCCTAACCTCAGTACCTGTGGACGTGACCTTATTTGGAAATAGGGTCTTTGCAGATGCTCGCGTTAAGATGAGGTCAGTAGGGTGGGCCCTAATCCAATAGGACTGTGTTCTTGCAAAAAGAGGACATTTGAACACAGACACAGATATGCACTGAGGGAAGACATGTGAAGACACAGGGAGAAGGTGACATCGATCAGTCAGGGAGCTGGACCTGGAACAGAATCTCCCACAGCCTCACAAGGAACGGCCCAACTGACGACACCTTGATCTCGGACTTCCAGCCTCCAGACTGTGCGAGGGTAGATTTATGTTATTTAAGCTGCCCAGACTGTGGTACTTCGTTACAGCAGCCCCAGGAAACCAATACAACACCCATCCTAGAGGAGCTTGGAAAGCAATACGTGAAGCTCATAGTGTAGAGAATTTGAGAACCGGCCGCTCCCTGTCAAAGCTGTCGTGGTCATTAACACCCTAGGGTTACTAAGGGGCTGATACAGGCTCGGAGCCCCTCAGCGGGCAGGCACCAGGAGTCTGTGTTCCTTTCCTGCTGTTGTTCCAGTGGACCTACTGCTTGAGAAAAAGTGACAGCAAAATCAGGGCTCACTGGATTTCTGCTGTGCATTCTGACTGATGTTTGGCCCTCATCACCCAGGAAAACTGCCCAAGTTTTGTAAGGAGCACAGGAACAAACGTGTCCCCAAAGGAGAGAGAAATATGCTGAACCAAAGGCCAGCAGAGCCCTCCATGCCTTCCCCAGCCACATGTGACATGTGACAGTCACTTCACATACTTGTCTGTGGATGAAGAATGACTCTCCGACCCAGAAGTGCAAAGCACATTTCAGGTTCAAAGTTCTGAGGAAATGAGAACGTAAAGTTATTCATAATGCCAGCATAAATGCTGAACGGGAAAGAAAAAAAACCTGATTAAATAACCTAGTGGCTAGGATTCAGCAGTGTGCCACCGACTTGCTACACATACTTTCAAATTAAGATACCATTTTTACACCTAAATATGCATTCGATCACCTCGAAGGAGAAGAATTACAGCACCATGACAAGGAAGGTCTGATGTGATGGCCAGTGGAATGGTAGGGTCTAAGGAAGGATGCAAGTTAGCCCCCCCAGCGACACTGGTCCTCACCCAGGACAGCCCACCATTAAAACCTCATTTCATGTCTTGTAAGGGCCAAGTCTGCAGGGCCCAGTACCTCCTCCCTGAAGCCTGGCTCCAGAAATGCCCAGGCTCTGGGCTTCTGATCACAGAGCAACCCTCCTCATAACAAAGAGGGTGAGTCCAGAGGTCGAGAACAGCAAAGCACCTACTATTTTGCATGTGGTGCCGGGGGATTCCATGCAGATGCGGAGTTTGCAGTGCAGATAGACTATGGAGTTGTTGATGAAGGAGAAGATTCTCAGCTTAAACTGGGCCTTGGTGGAGTTCCCGTTCTCAAGCACATTCGTGTGTGTATTGGGGACAGGGCAGCTGGGAAGAGACAAAGTGACTCCTTAGTTCTCAGCTGGCCCTCCTGTCCTTGTTCCCAGGTGAGTTTCCTTACCGTTCCCCTGAGTGCACACGGAGCATCCCCACTAGGCTACAAGAAGGCAAGGATGGCTAGGTCTCCAGTTCCCAAGAGGAGGGTCTCCTGAGGACGCCACCTAAAACTCGGGTCTGCATCCATGCGTGTCTGGAAATCCAGAGGGTCCAAAGAAGGCTACACAGAGGGGGTGGGTGCCCAGTGCCCCCTGAGCCCCTACCTGTTGTTGATGAAGCCAAACATGACCGGGTCCCTGGCATTGCTGGATGGCGTTGCCCAGCACTCGGTCAGGACCACCTTGAGGTTGCTTTTCTGTTTATAGAGCCCTACTTCAATCTTGACGTCATCACTGGCAGACACGGTATAATTTTGAGGAATAGGAGAGTCTCCAATAAATAACTGCATTTCGGTGACAAAACTTCCAGCGCCATGGAGGTCCTCGACGACGGTGTAAACCCTGCAAGAGGGAGCGTTTGCAGGGGGCGGGGGTCTGCTTCTGTGACCCTCCTGTTCCCATTTCTCCCCAAAATACTCCAAAGAGGGACGGAATTAAAAGAAGACCACCCAAATGAGAACAAGAAAAGAAAGGCTATTTTTTTTTTTTGAGCTGTGGCTAGAGCTGGGGTCAGTCCCAGCCACTAGTGTTTGGTGGAGGCTCAAAGGCAGGCAGAGGAGGGGTGAGCTTCACAGGGGAAAGGGGGAGAGAGGCGTGCCCTGATGGGGGCGTCCTATGTGACTGGCTAGGGGAACAGACCTGGCTTTCCCTGGTTGGCTCTAAACTGGAGATGGGGACAAATCTAGGGAAGCTAGCAGTTATCAAGCAAGCCTTGGCCACTCACTGCCTTTTGTATGTTCAGTCTCTCAGAAGGGTCCTCAAGCGATTAAAACCCTAAAGAAACCCCCAAGTGATGGTGCTGGGAGTTGGGGAGACGCCTCTGCACTTACCCCCACTCCGGGGTGTAGCCCGATGACGTCAGGAGGTCATTCTGGAAGGCGCAGTGGATAGGGCTCAGGATCTTCAGGTAATGGATGATGCCCTCTGGGGACAGGTCGTTCCTCAGCGTGGTCCTCACCACCGTATTCGTCATGTTCTGAACGCAGACGGGAAATGAGCGAGCTCCCGGGCCCCAGCAGGCCCCCGACATGTCTACAGACCACAGTTCTGGGTGCAGGGGTTGTTTAAAGCTTATCCCCCCAAATATGAAAACCTTGACAACTTTTTCCCAGTATAAATTGCAAAAGAGAACATAACGTCATGACATCTGGTTTAGCCCATTTCCTGTACCCGCTTTCTTCATTAAAAGAGAACCAGAGACAAACTAGATCAGACGATACCCCCAAACAATAGATTAGTGTCTTCCCCAAATAATCCCCAGGTACACTTCTGAAAATTAGAGAGCAAGCCCTCACCAAAGAAATTGAGTTAAAATAAATCAGTTAAAGTCTGCGACTCATCAAACTGCATTCTTTCTAATTCTAGGGACACTAACACAGAACCAAGGGCCCAGAGGGCAACCTAAAGAAAATGAATGTGGTCTGGAAGAGGACTCACGGGTGTGAAATGATAACACAGCTCTTGCCTGTGGACACAAGTCTCCAGGGAGAACTGTGATGCCCGTTCGCGTTAATGAGGTTAAGGCCATTAAAAAAAAAGTGCAGAGCTAATCAGTTTCATGCTAGAGAAATGGTGCCAAGGTCAGCTGGTATTAAGGACTGGATACCCAGAATGTGAACGTTTATCAGGAAAAAGAGAAGATTTTCAGGCAGTTGTATACCAGTACAAGAAGATGGGCTTGCCAACATCAAAGAGAGCTCCAAAATTTCTCCAGAGCCAAAAATAGTGATGAAGACCCTGGGATGGCCAATTTCATCATTTGATTCAGTGGAGAGCATTGTAGGAAGAGATTAAGATGTCTGTGAAAATTGCCACCATTATACAGAAGCTAAACATTTCGTTTGACAAAATGCCTGAAGTTGTAACTACCCATTTGAAGTGCTTTACTTGCTAGTGGCTTGGAGTTTGATTGTCCTGGTGGTGGCCTCTGCAAGATCAACACCCCTTACTGATATCTCCAAAAGTGTCACTAGAAGAACAGAGCGCAGGGCCGGTCAAGGACAGCCTAGGTGACCTGCGGTTGTAATGCTTACTATGCATAACAACTGGTAGTGGGCACTGCCTTGCTTCTGTTAAAGTCACTGGCCTTAACAGTTTAGAACTAGACAAGGGGAATTTTGTGTGAAATAGGTAAATCAGAGCCATCGAATGAAGAGGAAACAAGAGGCATGGTTGAAAATGATGCCAGTAAAGAAGTGTGGGTTAGAGTTTGTAGAAATACACAGCCAAGTAAAGTAGAAGTTACTGGACTTCTTGGAGGATGAAGGAGCAAAGCAGAGTGTGAGCTATATGACAAAGGGTCTAATCCTGATAAGGTTGCCAGTAGAGCGTTTGCTGAAAATAGAAATTTTGACACTAACAATGCTAATGGAACCTGTGCATCTGACAGACGAGAAAGCTAATGGCCAAATAAGCCTTGACATGAGTGGGTGTGAGAACAAAACATCGTCTGTAGGGCAAAGCTTGGAGGAGCAGGAAGGGAATTGTCTGCTCTCCAATGATCTGAAAGTCCCTGAACAGAAGGACTTTTTGATTCTCTTTCCTTCTACAGCTACTGCATCTACTCCTTACTTGCTGCTTTTTAAGAAATTATAGGACAAATGCATTTTCCTTGTGCGCATATTAAACAGACCTAGACAAACTGATAAAGTTGTTTACATCAAAGAGTCTGTGGCTCTTGAACACCATACTCAATGGTGAAAAGCTAAAAGCATTTCCTCTAAGGTCAGGAATAAGACAAGGATGCTCACTGTCACCACTTTTACTCAACATAGTATTGGAAGTCCCAGCCACGGCAATCAGAAAAGAAAAAGAAATAAAAGGAATCCAAATTGGAAAGAAAGAAGTAAAACTGTCACTGTTCGAGAGGTGGACTCTGGTAGACACAGAGATGTCCCATTCAGATCCCTCTTCAAGGAAAGACTTGCTGCCCAGCTGTGAGCTGTGCAGTCAGAAGATGGCCTCCAGCTGTCAGCTTCCTCAGGGTCAGCCTCACCTGAGATCATGCCCTTCCCAGGGCAGGTCAGGGTCAGCCTCACCTGAGATCATGCCCTTCCCAGGGCAGGTCAGGGTCAGCCTCACCTGAGATCATGCCCTTCCCAGGGCAGGCTGCATCAGGGCTAAAAGGATGAGGACATATAAAGGAATGGCTGTTTTGTCCTGCGAGCTTCCCGCTGGGTTGACCCAATGTTTGTGTTCCCATAAAACCTTCCTGTTGAAACCTAATCCCCAGTGTGATAGTATTCGGAGGTAGGGCCTTTGGGGGTGATTAGTGCCCTTACAAGAGGCCCCAGAGAACTCCCTTGTCCCCTCTGCCATGTGAGGTTATAGCAAGGAGACAGCTGTGTGACCCAGGGCTCTCATTAAAACAAACAAACAAAAAAACTGTCACTGTTTGAAGATGACATGATACCCTACATAGAAAATCCTAAAGACACCACCAAAAAAACTCATCAATGAATTTGATAAAGTTGCAGAAACAAAATTAATACATAGAAATCTGTTGCATTTCTGTACACTAACAACAAACTATCAGAAAGAGAAAAGAATCTCATTTACAATCACATCAAAAAAATAAAATACCTAGGAATAAATCTAGCTAAGGAGGTAAAAAGACTTGTACTCAGAAAACTGTAAGACACTGATGAAAGAAACTGAAGACAACACAAATAGATGGACAGATATACTGTATTAATGGATTGGAAGAATTAATATTGTTAAAATGACCATGCTACCCAGGGCAATCTACAGATTCAGTGCAATCCTTATCAAAATACCATTGGCATTTTCCACAGAACTAGAACAAAAAAATTCTAAAATTGGTATGGAAACACAAAAGACCCCAAATAGACAAAACAATCTTCAGAAAGAAGAGCAAAGCTGGAAGTATCACACTTCCTGGCTTTAGACTATACTACAAAGCTAGAGTAATCAAAATAGCATGGTACTGGCACAAAACAGACACACAGATCAATGGAACAGAGCAGAGAGCCCAGGAATCAACCTACACTTACATGGACAATTAATCTACAAGAAAGGAGGCAAAAATGTACAATAGGGAAAAGTCAGCTTCTCCAATTAATGGTGTTGGGAAAACTGGACAGCTACATGCAAAAGAATCAAACTGGACTTCTCTCTCACACCATGCACAAAAATAAATTCAAAATGGATTAAAGACTTAAATGTAAGACCTGAACCCATAAAACTTCTGGAAGAAAACATAGGCAGTATGCTCTTTGACATCAGTCTTAGTAATATTTTTTTGATACGTCTCCTCAGGCAAGGGAAACAAAAGCAAAAATAAACAAATGGTATGACATAAACTAAAACTTGCACAATGAAGGAAACTATCAACAAAACAAAAAAGGCCACCTACTGAATGGGAGAAGATATTTGCAAATAATATATCTGATAAGGGATTAATATCCAAAACATACAAAGAACACATATAACTCAACATCAAAAAACAAACAACCCAATTAAAAAATGGACAAAGGATCTGAAATATATACGTATTTATACACACACACACACACACACACACACACACACACACATATATATATATATATAAAATGGAATACTACTCAGCCATATAAAAGAATGAAATTTTGCCATTTGTAGCAACATGGATGGACCTAGAGGGTATTATGCTAAGTGAAATAAGTCAGACAGGAAAAGACAAATACTGTATGTTACCCCTTATATGTGGAATCTAAAAAAAAAAACAAACAAATGAACAAACATAACAAAACTGAAACAATTATAGATACAGAGAACAGGTGGTTGCCAGAGGGAAGGGGGGGGGAGGATGAGAGAAATAGGCGAGGGAGGTTAAGAGGTAAAAACTTCTAGTTACAAAATAAATGAGTCATGGGTATGAAATGTACAGTGTGGGGAATATAGTCAATAATCATGTAATATCTTTGTATGGTGATATATCGGAGCTAGACTTACCGTGGTGATCATTTTGAAATGCATAGAAACATGAATCACTATGTTGTGTAACAGGAACTAACACAGTGTTGCAGGTCAATTATACTTCAGAAACAAACAAACAAACCCACAGAAAAAGAGGTCAGATTTGTGGTCACCAGAGGAGGGAGTGAGGGAGGGGGAACTGGATGAAGGTGGTCAAAAGGTACACATTTCCAGTTATAAGATAAAGAAGTACTAGGGATGTCATGTACAACATGATAAATATAATTAGCACTGCTGTACTTTATATATGAAAGTGGTGCAGAGGGTAAATCCTCAGAGCTCTTACCCCAAGGAAAAATTTTTTTTCTATTTCTTTAATTTTGTGTCTATATGAGATGACAGATGTTCATTTAAACTGTAATAATCATTTCATGATGTATTAAGTCAAATCATCATGCTGTACACCTGAAACTTACACAGTCTGTATGTCAATTACATCTCAATAAAACTGGAATAAAAACTTTTTAAAAAAGAATCTTTAGCTCTTGGGTATTATTAGTCTCTCTAAGTTTTTATACAAATGCTGAAATTAGAATGATTGACCGTCATAATAATTTTTAGAATTCATTTTCCTTGGTAGAGACTCCTGATGCATTAGCTTCTGGGAACAAAGGTGTATAGGTTCTTAATTGAACGATCCAAAATGGAAACATTAAAACACTTTTGAATTGACCCTATCTTCTTTGTTTGCTTTTTAAAATAAAGTGCTTGTGTTCATAGCTCCTATTTTTAATTATCTGCATGATGTTTACAGATCCTGTGGTTTCTTCAGCTCAGAAGCAGACCCTCATTCGGCACATTTAGTTTTACAATAGCCATGAAGCCACATCTCGGATGGGCTGTATTAGAGGCACCAAGTTTAGAACATGTGTCCTCACAGTGGTGGACATTATGTGCCTTGACTCACTTTGAAAAATGCCTCAGAAAACCTGGCCAGTCCCCTGCTATCTTCACAAGAATTGTACACGTATTTATGAAGACGATTCTGTACTTCATGACTCTTTGGGCCACGGGCTAATTTCTCTCTTCCTAGTCATACTCTAAACCATCTGAATATGGTATATCAAACTGAGAGATGAGGCCTTAAATTTAATGTAAACATAGATAGTATGAAACATAGTTTGACGTATATAGTACATTAAACTGAGAGATGAGACCTTAAATTTAACTTTTTTTAAAAACAAGGAGGTCAATAAAATTTAACCCCCTTCCCCCCAAAACGGAGGAAGAAACAGCTAACTGTACGTAATCTGTTGTATTTGTATAAATAAGTCTCCAGGGGGAACCTTAGTTTTTGACAAATTTCAAAATACAGAAGAGCTCTTGTGGTTTCCAGGGCCTGGATGACTCATAAGACTGAATTTCCCTCTGCTCTGAAAGGACCCTGAATTTTACTGAATTTAATTGCTAAACCAGGTGTTTGTCTAGCTCGGAAAAACAAGCAAGTGGGAGAGCCGACGCCTGCAACTTTGTGTCTGTGCCTCCGTGTAGGAGGTGCTGACTCCCCCAGAGGGCAGCCTGGCCAGCCCATCGCACCTGAGCACTGCCGGCAAGAGTGTCTCATTTTCTAGCATCTTTCACTTGAGGTCTGTAGGTCCTGCACCAACGTGGACCTGAGAACCACAGCGGCAGCTCTGCCCACACCTGCGCCCGCCCCCTGCCAGCTTGTGTGCAGGCTCTAGCTCAGAACTGAAGTCGCCCAGAAGCTGCGACCCCCCGCACTCCACGCCCCCCACCATGGCTGCTCACCCCCTCTCCGTGCGCCCACCTCCAGGTGAGAGTCTTAGGAATCTTTAAGAAAGAGAAGCCAAAGCCTGCTTATTTTTCAGCTGTGCTGGCTGGAGGGGTTGGAGGGGGACTGACGAAGGCTGTGGTCACCAGAAACGTCCCAGTTGGTCCGTCAACCCAGCGGCCCTGTGTGTGGGTCTGAGGGCCACTCCACTCCCGTCAAGGGGAAGGTGGAATCACGCCTGAGGGCGGCCAGCCGGGCCCACAGATGCTCGTGGTTCCAGCTGCCTGGCCAGCCCTCGCCCTGGGTCTGGCCTCCAGGCAGGCTGGTACCTTGGAGCTGCCTTTGCCCCCATGCCCCGTGTCCCCTGCGTGCCCTCCCCGGGGCTCTTCTGCGAGAAGTCTCCCACTGTGTCTCCCCTGCCTCCCCTCCCCAGGGCTCTTCCTACTGAAGCCCACACCAGCTCTGAGCCTTTCAGCCCGTGATGTCGCCTCCCTGTGCCCTTGACCTGGGGTCATCAGCAAGCCTAGCCCATCCATTGCCTGGGCTCACCTGCTCCACGAGGGAGCTCACCCAGGGCTCCAACCAGAGCCTCTGAGGGTGAGGGTCCCTTGCCCATCCTGTGCCATCGAGGTCCTTGGAGAGGCAGAGTCGCAGAGGCCTCAGGGCTGGTCCTCGGAGGCCAGGAGACCTTGACCTTGACCACCGCCCCCATAGACCTTGGTGAGCCTCCAGGTCCCACTGGTTAAATGTGGATGACAACACCTGGCCTGGGGGTGATGAGGGGGCTAGACACCCAGCCAGCAGGTCCTTGGGGTTCTCAAGGCCCAGTTCCCTCTCCACTCCTGTGCTAGGAAGCAAAGCCAAAGACCCTCAGCCCCACCCCTGCCCACCGCAGCAGCACAGCCTCCCTGAGGACCACCTTCCCCACAGTGCCGTGGCCGGGCCCCTGCTGAGACCCTCCCCCAGCCCACCTCCCACAGGAGACCCTTCCCCTTCGGGCCGCCGCCCCACCCAGGGCCCAGCCGTCCCACTGTCCAGAGCCACTCAGACACCCTCCACTTTGTAACTCCTCCCCCATTTCTGGCCTCCCTCATCCAGCTATCTGCACTTGCCCCCTGGGGTCGTGGTCCCCCCCTAGTACACCCCTTGGGACCACTTCAGCCTCCTTCCAGAAGGCCCCTCCCCCCACCCCCGGGGCCCAGGAAACCCAGCCCCACCCTGCTCTACTGGGTGATGGCACCTCCTGTGCCAGGACCTCACATCTCTCCAGGGACACCACCACCCGATGCTACTTCCGTTTCCCCCATGCCCAGAACTGGCTGAACCCATGGAAGGTACTGCCCGTCTGCCTGGCATGGCCTTGAAAGCAGTGGCCAAGCGTGGGGAGCGGGAAGGATGAGAGGTGAGGGTTGCGGGAGTGTCACTGTGGCTTAGAGGCAGCATTTGAAGACGCGGGACCTGGAGCCATCAGCCTGCCATGTGATGGACGCTGCAAACCAGAGATGCTGACATGGGCCCAGGACCCCCAGCCCAGAGTCACCCCAGCACACGGGGGAGGCACCCCCACCAATGCACGGGCACACACAACCATTCACACATTCTTCACAAACACACTCCCACATGTGCACACACACACACACACACACATGCTCGCCGACATACACGCACACGGACACGTTCTTATACACATGCACACGTGCACGCATGCACACTCACTCACCTACACACATGCACACGAACATGTTTTCATATGCGTGCACACGTGTACACAGGCACACACGTTCACGCACAGGCTCCCGACTTTCCTGCCCTTTCTTCTCCCCCACTGGCTCTCCATCCTGCCTGTGCATCAAAATCACTGGGAGGCTTTTGTAAACACTGACTTTCCACCAGAATCCCTGCACCAGGGTGCAGCCTGGTCCCCGGTGAGAGCTCAGTCCTATTCTAACCCTTGGCTGGGTCCTCCCGCACTTAGAGTCGGAGGCCTCGGGGTGCAGGGTCTTCCCAGCCCCCCAGGCCACACACGGACCCTCCCCGGATCGAGGCCCAGACTCCTGCAGCCCCGTCCCCGCACCCCGTGGTGGGTCTGAGCCCGGCCTCACACTCTGCATGACGGTTCCGCACTCGCCCCACGCAGCCACCAGGATCACGTGCGTGCTGTTGTGGTCACTGACATTGCAGGACGGGTGTCCCAGGTACAGGGAGGATTCAGGGATGGACTCCTGCTGCAGGAAGCGCTTCTGGATGGCGATGGCCACTTTCTCGATCTCACAGAGCACCCTGACGGCCCCGGTCAGGTTCAGCCGCGGGGACAGGCCCTGGGGGGCTGGGCGGGCACCCTGCACAGAGGCAGCCCCAGGTCCTGCCGGGGTAGGGGGCCGCTCTGGGCCGGGGGCCTGCGGTGTGCTGCCAGGAGAGTCGCCTGCAAGACACGAGGAGACAAAGGCATAGGGTGGGTCTGTGCTGGGGGACAGCCATGTGAGCCTGGCCAGCGATGTGGTACAGGGCGGGGCAAGGGGCAGACAGCAGACAGACCACTCCGCACCCTGCAGCAGCACACCCCGGGGTCGCACATGCCAGCAGAGCCACACACATGCGTTCTGCTTGTTCCTGCCAGCCCAGGCAGCTGGGCCTGCCCTGGTTCACTGTGGCCTCCGTGGCTGGGGAACTGAGGGGTCCCCTGCCCTCCCAGACTCTCCCAGGCTGACACTGGGCGTGTGCTGAACCCATGGGCTTGGGATCAGCCATCACCCCTGGGGGCCCCTGAGTCTTCTCTCTAAAGTGGGCTAATGAAGTTCACTCTCTGGATCCTTGCGTCCCTTGTTCCTACTCCAGCTTCCTGCTTCCCTAAAGCACGCTGGGTTTTGACCTCTAGAAGAACACGAGGCTCTGTAAGAGCATCCACCATCCTCGGACGGCAGACCCAGGACACGCCTCAGCCCTCCCTGAGCCTCCTCTGTGGCCCGGCTCTGCCGCTTGCCGCCCCAGCACCTGCCCTCTCATCTCAAGGTGCTGCTCACAAGGCTCCCCGGCCCCAAGATGCAGTCCAAACCCCTGCTCATGGCGTTCACAGCCTTCTCAACTGGCCTCACCCAGCCTCGCTGGGCGGGGTACTCCCCCTCTCTCCCATCCATCTCCTGTAGGCACCACGCTGCAGGCAGCCCACGCTGCGTGCCTGGACCATGCCCGCCTTCAACAGCTCTGTTCTTACTGTTGCACCCACCCACCACACCCTGCCCCACCGCAGCCCCCTCTGCTGGTGCCATCCTTTAAGACTAGCTCGAAGACACCTCTTCCAGGAAGCCTTCCCTGACCACACTCAAGGAACTGAAACAACTTAGTCTCCTCGGGGCCTCCTGCTTCTGCCTCAAGTAGAGCATATTCCATATTCCTTCAGACACTGTGTTCGCTCCTATAATCATGCCTCCTCTACTTGACCACAGATCCCTGGATGGCAGGGGCCATCTCAGAGTCAACAATGAATCCACGAAGGCCCCATTTAATGGGAAAAGTGCTGCGTGGACCGTGGGTCTGAGTAGAAACACTTCCATGTCATGTGTCATTTGTCACACAGGCTGTATGTTTTGCAAGATCATCTTTTAGCATCTGAGAGGACGCACCTGAGTTGATGTGTATATTTTCTCATCAAGGGCATCAGAAGAAGCACTTGGAGATGAGGCACCGCCCAGAAGGCTGGAGGGATGTGGAAGGATGGGGCGGCACAGGCATCTGCACATGCGTACACACACACACACACATACACACATGCACGGTGCACACGTGTGCACACACATGCACTGTGCACACAGGCATTGCACATGTGCACACACATGCACGTGGGCACATATGCATTGTGCGTGTGTGCGCGCACACATGCATTGCACACGCTGCACACATGTGTACACACATGCACGTGTGCTCGTATGCATGCTTGCACGTGTGCACACACACGGAAACTTGCCCAAGACATAAAAATATGCCAATCTCGTTTAGAAAAGACGCACTTTGGGGACGAATATCCTTCAAAGAACAGACTACCTGAGCGTATTCCAGACAAGGGATCCTGAGATTGTTACCTTCGCAGGGTCTTCCAGAATATTCCACGGGGAGGTCGGGGGTGCCTCCCTCGCAGCTGCAGGTGAAGGACCCCAGGCTGTTGCGGCAGGAGGAGCCCGGGGCGCAGTCATCCTCCCCTCTGTCGCACTCATCGTAATCTGCAGCGTTTAGGAAACAAGGCAGGAAACCCTCACAGGAGGCTTGAGTATCGCGGCTCTGCCCACTGTTTACAGGCAGTCTGCATCTCGGGAACCAAGGTTAAAATTATCAAATGATAGCAAAGATGGCCAGTTCTGCAGGGTTTGGGAGACAGGGTGGTACCCCGATTTTCTGCCGGGGATAGGGGTGGGAGGCGGGTGGCAGGAAGTCTGCAGGGGCTGTTCTGGAAGGAGGATGATGGGGGCGGATGGGAGGGGGGAGGGTGCAGGCAGCTCAGCATCCCCTCAGCTGCCTGGAGACCAGGAAACCAATGGGCCCCACCTGGACCCTGGTATCAGGCAGAGGGACCCCGGCACACACTTGCTTTCATCTCTAAGCTCAGTTACTTACCTTATGAACCATAATGTGGCTTTACTGCAGAAAATGGATAAAAACCAGGACAGCTTAGCAAAGAAAATAAAATCCCCCCGTGAGGCCACCTCCCAGATGTAAGTGTTTGCATGTTAGTGTATTCCTTTCCAGCCTTTTGAAAGGCAGACTGCAATGCAGCTAAGATCACGTTTTATACACAAATGTGAGTCCAGCTTCCATCCCATTTCCTTGGGTCAGGAATATTTTCTATCTCAGCAAACCTCATTTTTAATAATTGCCTGACAGTCCATGGCATGGATTAGCAAAATTGACTCACTATCTTCCCTATTACGGGACTGTGGGTTATTTCCAATCTTCTGCTTTTAAAGTAGCACTGAGATGAATGTCTTTGCATGTAAACTATAGTCCACACTGAGTTCTGTTTCCTTAGGATGGAGTCCTATAAGTGCTATGATACATGGGCTACATGCAATAAGCAGGATAAAACATTAAGGAAGAAAGACAAATATCATATGATATAGCTTATTGGTGGAATCTAAAAAATTGGTACAAGTGAACTTATTTACAAAACAGAAATAGAGTCACAGATGTAAAAAACAAACTTATGGTTTCCCAGCGTGTGAGGAAGGGATAAATTGGGAGATTGGGATTGACATATACATACTACTAGATATAAAATAGGTAACTAATAAAGACCTGCTGTATAGCACAGGGAACTCTATTCAATGCTCTGTAATGACCTATATGGGAAAAGAATCTAAAAAAGAGTGGATAGGTATATATGTATAACTGATTCACTTTGCTGTACAGCAGAAACTAACGCAACATTGTACATCAACTGTACTCCACTAAAAATTAAAAAAACAAAAACACAAAGTAAAAAAAAAACCCCAAAAATAAAGTGGATGAAACATTTTTACAGCTCTTGACAAACACCAGGAAGTGTGAGCAAATCCTATTCTCCCAGCGCTGTGTGCAGGGGCTGCTTTGCTATCAGGATTATCTTGAAAAAAAAAAATTCCTTGTAGATGGGCAAAAAGAGTGACTCATTTTAATGGGAATGCCTTTGATTCTTCCATCTTTGTTAGTCGCGTGGGAGTCATCTTTCACATATGGTCTATTTGGGTCTTTTGTGCCTGTGTCTATTGGGTTCTTAGTATTTTATTACCAAAGTGTGTGATCGCTCTTTATTTAGGATATAATTCTTCATCAGATTGTTGCAATTACTTTTTGGTTCACTGCTTGCTTTACGATGGCGACTGTTTTGTTTGACATGAGAGCTTTAACTTTTTATGGAGTCAAACAGTCCGGGCTTTTCCTCTGCAGGTTTAACCCTTCTCATTCCAAAGATCAGAAAAATATTCATCTATATTGTCTTTGATTTTATCCATACATATAACTATAAGCCTTTTATCGTTTATTCTCAGGCATGCCTATGTGCTAGGGTCTGAACTATGTGTCCTCAAAATCTGTGTGTTGCGGCCTTGACCCCAAGTGTGACTGCATTTGCAGGTGGGCCCTGTAGGAGATAATTAAGGTTAACTGAGGCCGTTAGGGAGGGGCCCTGATCCGACAGGACTGATGTCCTTATAAAAAGAGACAGCAGAGCGCTCCCCTTCTACAGACACAGAGGAAAGGCCATGTGAGGGCACAGCAGGAGGGTGGCCGCCTACACGTCAGGAGCGGGCCCTCACCAAAATCAGCCAACACCTTGATCTTTGGACTCCCAGCCTCTAGAACTGTGAGAAAATAAATATCTGTTGTTTCCATCCGTGGTATTTTGTTACAACTCCAGCTGACTAATATAATATGAGAAGAGACTCTAAATTGCCTTTTCTCCCTGCTTTTCTTTTCAATTATTTTTCCTAGGATTTTCCACAGTTTCCTTGGAAACTGTGCTTGGGAGGAAGTCTGCCAGCAGAGAGGGACCTGTCTGCCCTCAGCCCATGATAGAGCAGGAAAGGAGGGAGGGGAAGGATGCAGCCTGCAGAAAGGATGCAGCATCCCCAGGAATCGTTGCAGGTTCACCCGAAGATTTTTCAACCCTTAAACCTTTAAAAAAAAAAAAAAAAAAAAAACCATAGGAGCAGTAAGAGAGATGAGGGTCCTATCTGTTTCTCATTTTCATCTAATGCATGGAAGCCGTCAAGAGGAGGCGCATCTTTCAGAAACAAAGCCAGTGGCTAGGATTTCACTGCCTCTCCCTTGCAGAGCGAGCCTCCATTGGGGTCCAGCCTCTGCCTACCCACTATGAAGGGGTCACCTCCGACGACCTCCAGCAGAGAGGCATTCTGAAAGGCGGCCAGGAACATGGCAGACACCTCCCGGACATCCACGTCTCCGATGACCAGCAAGTTGAATTCCACCACGACGCTGCCGCTGGAGATGCGGGTCACTTCCACCTGCACCCCACCTGTGTCCAGGTGCTGAAGCATGGAGGCTGGCAAGGAATTCCGCACCTTTAGAGAAACAGGTCTGGTGAGAAGAACCGCGTGCGGAGAGAGGAAACGGGGTCCTCGTCCTAGGGTGGCTCCTCTGGGGATTGCAGCCAGCAGCAGCGCTGGCCTTGGGAAAGCAGTCAAGGCCACAGGTGAGTTCTGCCGAGTCCCCAGGCCCGGCACAAATGCCGGTGGGGTCTGAGACACAGAGCCCTGCCCCGCAGCCAGAGCCAGCCGGTCAACATGGGGCTAAGTGCCAAAGCCCCACCTTACGGGGCTTGTAACTTGGTAGGGGGCTCACAGCAGCATTTAGGATCTTGCTGCTCTTAGCTCAGAGCCCCGGAGGGCAGGGCTGAGCAAGTGGTCCTAGGGAGGGACACCACCTCTCCGACTCCACTTTTTCCAGGACAGTGCTTGTGGCCCGCATACTGCGGAACATTTCCCCTTCCTTTCTTCCTGCTGCCTTTCCGAAAACTGCTTCCCCGTGGGCATCCGAGTGAGACAGGTAGCTCCTGCCTCTAAAAGCCTTGTTCATTATTCCATCAGTCTGGACAGAATCTTACATCACACACCATATGATTCCATTCCAGCCCATCATGGCCAAAATGCCCAGAAAGGTACCCAATCTTGTAATGAGCTTTAAGTGGTGCGTATAATGCAAATGTGTTACGAAGGAGCACACCTCCAGGGTTTGCCCTCACAGAGAAAACCTGGTCTGCGTCTGAACTGCACGAGGTTCAAGGCACAGGCTCGTGGATTCCCAGCCTTGGGACAGCCAGTGTGAACAAATCTGTTGTCACCCATCAGAGGGTGCAGATGCCCAGGAGACCCCAGGGCCGCTTGCAGTCACATGGCTGCCACCTTTATCATTGGAAGAGTTGGCCTTCTCTCTCTCTGTCTCTCTTTCTCTCTGGGCTTTCCAGAGAGGGGTCTGCCAGAGTCTTGGATTAAAATCACTTTTATCTGCATCTCAAGCCAGTGTCAAAGAGACGTTCCAGGCCCCTTGCTAGGAACTGACAAGCAACAAAGTGGCACATTAACCCACAACCTTCCAAAATGTGTCCTAATGTCCTACGTAGGTGTTAAGTTGCATAATTATTTGCTATCCTGAAACTCTAGACAGACAAAAACTGTCCCCCTAAATAGGCAAAAGATGAAAAGTTTTAAAAAGGAGAGATTAATCAAGGAACTTGGGGTAGCAGTGAAGCTGCCTCATGTGACCACCAGAGCTATGTGAACTGATTTCAGTGATTGTTGTTTAATGTGATGTGTAACTATCATTTAACCTAAGGAAGATTTGATATACATATGAACCAAACCATCAACAGCTCTTGAATCCACACACTGGGCCAGAAGCTGGGGACCTCAGAATAAATCAAGCAGGACCCCCGATCCTCAGAATAAAGCAAGCAGGACCCCAGATCCTCAGAATAAATCAAGGAGGATCCCCGATCCTCAGAATAAATCAAGGAGGATCCCCGATCCTCAGAATAAATCAAGCAGGACCCCAGATCCTCAGAATAAATCAAGCAGGACCCCAGATCCTCAGAATAAATCAAGCAGGACCCCAGATCCTCAGAATAAATCAAGCAGGATCCCCGATCCTCAGAATAAATCAAGCGGGATCCCAGATCCAGAGGAGTCCCAGTATGACAGTTCCTGGAGGCAGCATGACTTTTATCGGGAACGCTGGTGGGATTGAACGGAATCACCAAACGGCGCGGCCACCGGCATTGCTAAGGCGTCACCGTGTTATGACTCCACCAGTAGGTGGCGCTGCCGAGCTCTCTCTAGTCTATGTCTTAAACCCCCAGAACAAGGAACAGCTAAGATGTATGAGACGTCCTCTATGCAAACAAGATCGTGACACGTGCATTCTCTATTCATCAAAGGGTAATCTAACCACCAGCAAAAAGAATATTGAGATTGCTCCTCTAACTAAATTGTACCAATATACCATCCCAAAGAATGCCAGTGGGTTGGCGGAGGGCACTGCAAGGAAGAGTAGGAAAAAGAATTTTTTTAAGGTCGGATCACAGTGGCATTATTCACAATAGCCCAAAAGTGGAAGTAACCCAAATGTTCACCAGTGGATCATGGATAAAGAGAATGTGGTCTGTCCATACAGTGGAATACTATCCAGCCGTAAAAAGGAAGGAAGTTCTGATGTTGGTACAACATGGATGAACCTTGAAGACATTATACTCAGTGAAATAAGCCAGACACAGAAATCACATATTGTATGATGCCATTTCTATGAAATACCCAGAACAGGCAAATCCATAGAGACAGAAAGCACATATCTGGTTCCAGGGGCAGAGAGAAGGGCAGATGATGAGCTAATGGGTTTCTTTCTGAGAGGATGAAAAGTTTCTGGAATTAGCTGGTGGTGATGGTTGCACAATTCTGCAAATACAGTCTAAACCACTGAATCGTGCACTTTAAAAGCGTGACTTTTACGGTATGTGAAATAGATCTCAATTTTAAAATTTTTTTTTCTTTTAAGGCCGGGGGAGGCTTTCTGCTCTACGGGGTCCTGCATCAATAGAGAAGTTTCACTGAACAGGAAACAGTGTGAAGTAAGGGTGCAGCAGAGGAAAAGGCGTGTCTCCCACTTGCTGATGTGTCTGTTTAATGGCAGATCCAGGACACAAAGGCGCCACACCAGAGCTGGAAGTCCCAGCTTCCTTCAGAAACGAGAAGTCTATGGCACCTTCCAGTCTGGGTCCCCTTTGGCGGCCACTAGGATGCTACTACCTCCCTCCTTCACATCCCAAAAGAAAATAAGGACCGATTCCACCAACTTACCATCCTAAAGAATAGCTCTAGGAAGGCCTGGTACTCCTTGCTGCTCGCGTTGCGGAAGGATTCTAAATACTTGACGTTTGCTATTCTGACTTTTCCGCTGAGCTTCTGGGCCGCTGCAGGATGGAGAATAAACACGTTTGCAGGGGTATCAGGTAGCAGAGTATCATCTCTATCTTAATAATAGTATTTTTACATTGGCCAGGATGAACATCGAACTGAGGATGATTTGCACTCTGTAGAGAAGGAACAGCGCCTGGTACGCACAGACACAGCCCCCAGCTCCAGAGGACGACGGGACAGAGGCTGGGCGCAGAGGGAGACCCTTCCAGGGGCCGCGGAACCAGCTCAGCCCCTGCGTCTCTCTACTGCCTGCCTGCAGAGAGGATGGCAACAACTGGAGAGTGCGGCCTGACCTAAAAGCCATCAGGAGCACGAAGGTGCACAGGTGAGAGCAGAGGTGGACCCATCTCACGCCGGGGTCACACAGACGCGCAGGCCACTCCTCCCTCCAAGCACAAGTGAGACCTTCAGATGGCAGATGTACACGACAGCCCAGCACCAGCTCTTCTCCGGGGCTGCCCTGCCTGACCGTCCGGCCAGCAGCGACCTCCACTTCTCCAGCTTGCCGTGAACTTGCACTTGCCTTCCTCACCCACATCTCCTCTCTAAGTTCCCAGTTCACAGCTAATTCGTATTTTCAAGCATATAAAAAGAAGTTCTAAACGTTTATGACTTAGGCATCTCCCAATGGGTCATCTTAGGCATCTCCCAAGGGAAGTGCACCCCATCTCGAAGGCCACTGTTATCAACTCATAGACAGTTGCCCAAGATTTGAGGACTAATCTGTAACATCAGGTCTGCCCTTGGCTGTTCAGGTAAGCTGGACATTCAAGAAGATATGTGGATGACAAATGCTAATGAGGAGAAAAGAGGGATTTTTTTTTTTTTTTTTTTGGTACGCGGGCGTCTCACTGTTGTGGCCTCTCCTGTTGCGGAGCACAGGCTCCGGATGCGCAGGCTCAGCTGCCATGGCTCACGGGCCCAGCCACTCCACGGCATGCGGGACCTTCCCGGACCGGGGCACGAACCCACGTCCCCCGCATCGGCAGGCGGACTCTCAACCGCTGTGCCACCAGGGAAGCCCGAGAAAAGAGGAATTTTATCTGAATATATAACTATCGACAAGGATCAGCTCCACCTTACGTTTCACTTGCTCAATTCTACTCCCCTCCCTTTTACTCTGCGGCCCCAGGCTCAGTGGGTGGGGAGGGGGGCACTCACAGATCTGTCCATCATCATCCTTCCTGAAAGCCAAGTTCAGGTCTGTTAGGAGCGACGATGGTCACAGGAAATGGATAGAGCGGCACTGCACCCATTTCCCTGCCACGTACCCATGAGGACCCAGATGAGCGAGCGTCGGTAGCCTCTGTAGGGTCTGCAGCGCTTTGCAAAGCAGCCTCTTTGTCCCCCACCTGTCCCTGAGATAAGCCCCCTCCTGTGTGGCCTTTGAACACCAGCTGAGTATGAAGTGAGCTAGACATTCCTACACTGAGAGGAAAACGGAATCCCAACACCCACAAGTTCATGCAGCTATTTTAAACCTTAACCCACCAAAAATCTTTTTCATGCCTTTTCTCCTCCCTTTAAGGACCAATGGCAAAAGGGTTTCTGAAGACTGTTACCTGTCCTCACTTTCAGGTGGGCTCTGGCACTTTCTTTTCCACATGCCTTGGACACAATCTCCACCAGGTACAAAACACCAGGCTCTAGGCCAGACAGCGTCAGGCTTGCGTTCCGGCTCTCCAGGTGCACAGTGGGGGTCCGCGCAGAAATCAGGGTGAGCTGGAAAGTGGGGCGCAGGGTGAGATCCGCCACCCATGCCATGTGAAAGCCCGTGCTGGTCACATTGGAGACGGTGACCCTTCCAATGGGCATGGGAGCTGAGAAGTGGAATATAAGTACCCTGATTAAAATCAGTCCAACGTTCCCAGGAGACAGGAAGGAGAACCGAAACCCCACCACCACCACGGGGACATGAGAGTCCCCAGGGGAGGCCAGCCCAGAGGAGTCAAGTCCCCCAGCTGCCAGCTGCACATGTGAATGCAGGGTCCCTGGACAGCCCCTGAGCCCTGGGCTCCCAGGCACGGCACCCCTGCCCCTTAGGTTTGCTCTGTGGCCACCCCTGAGGTCCCGGGACCTCTGGAAACAAAGTTTTCTTGAGCAGGTTCTGGGCGGCTCCTCCAGAGCAGCTGCCCCCCTCAACCCCTGGGCAGACTTCCCAAGGAATCAGCATGGTGGGCTTTGCTGGCTACAGACCATTCCTACAGGGGACTTGGGTGATTTACGTGGGCTTAAGAGTTTAGTTTTGGATCTAGCCCTGTGCAGCAGAGGAAATGCATCAACGGAGCTGCTTTTAACAGTTGGATGCAATCCAGGGCCAGGCTAGCTCCGTGAGCTCACACAGGGATGCCAAGGCCACCTCCCTCTGTGGGAGGTGCAGGGCCAGGCCCGTTCCCTGCACAGAGTGGCTGCCTGTCTCCTGGGGTATCACCCAGGGGTCTTGGTGATGGCTCAAGCCTCTAGAAGTAATGGGTAATGTGGAACTGCCGGGGGTCAGTACGGCTGGGAGGGTACAGAGCTGCTGGGGGAGCTGCAGCAGGCTTGGGGATGCAGAACTTCTGGGGGGGTACAGAAAGGTTGGGGGCCCAACCCTGCTGGGGGGATGCGCCCCGTGCTCAGTGCACTTAATGCAACACATGCCCAGCTTCCTGCTCCAGCTGTTGGCAATCGGGAGGCTTAGGAGTGGGGAGGACCAGGCTGGAGGGAAAGCGGGGAGACCAAGTTCTCACCCTTACTAGACCGGAAGCCGACCACCAGGGGACAGAGCTGCACAGCACTGGGTTAGTCTCACCCAGTGCTACTGGACTGCCCTGGACTGGACGACTGTGTGAGCCTTTGCCGAAGGGAGCTCACACACCAGCAGCTCCACATGGCCCCTGGGACGCACCCTTCCTGCCACTCACCGCAGGCTGGGGCCTTCAGAGATGCAGGCGTGGTGGCCGAGGGAAGGTCTGGGGAGCCGGAGGGTCCAGGGTCTGAGTTTTGTGGCCACGCGATGTCCAGAGGTACTGGCGGTGTGTCCCTTGTGGGGAGGCTGGTGTGCCACTCAACGTGGTCCCTGCGGCCCTGGGTAGGAGCGGGCCGGAAGAGCGGCTCCGTGGTGGAGTTTGGGGGCAACCATCCAGGGGAGTCTGGTAGGCTGTCCATGGCCCCAAGAGGGGAGCTGTGGGTGGGCCCAGGAGCCCGGGAGGAGAAGGTGGTGCCAGCCACCCTGCTGGCTGCCCACTGGCTGGTGCCCAGGCCTGGGGGCACGCTGGCCTCCCCCTCCACGGCTGGCCCAGTGTTGTTCCTGCCATGACCGAGCATGCCGCTGACCCCTCTCTTGGGTGGGAGCCCTGGGGTCCAGGCCTGGCCTGCTGCAGTGGTGCGCTGCGGGTATCCAGGGCTGGGGGACAAGGTGGGGGTCTCCAGGCCGAGGGCTGTTGTTTCTGTGCTGGGACCTGGGGCTGTTTCGCCTGTCACCGGAGATGGCGCACCACCCTTGGGGCTCACCGCGTCACCTGCCGAGACACAGCCTCTCTCAGACGGGGCGTCTGGTCTACTCTGGTCAAGAGCCCCCCCACCCCAGATGACCTTAAGAGGGGGCACAGGCTATCCCCACGGGTGGTTAAGAATGTTTGACACGGCCCTTGTTTGTGGTCTCCCAAGAGCTCTCTCGGAAGGCCATTTGATCAGTGAGGATGCTGTGACCCCGAGATTAGGGGGTCCACCTGGGAGGCTGCAGAACTTGCCTGCAAGGCTTGGTTCCTTGCAGGCCTCAGATGGATCATGGATCCGCGGGCCTTTGGGAAATTGGGATAATTTCCCCCAAATGTGTGCTCAGTGTGGGGCTAGGTTCTGGTCATCTTATCAGCTTGCTGGGCGACACAGGTATGAGAAAAAGGATGGGAGGAGAGAAGCTGTGTGGGTCTTGGCAAGTGGGACAATATACACAGTAGTTAAGGACTAGAGGCTTTTTTCTCCCAGGGAACCATTCTCTGCTGCTTACTCCAACCAGAAAGCTTTTGCAGGGATGGCAAACAGGTAGCTGAGCACCTCTGCTGCCCATCCTGTGTCCAGAGCAGACATTGCTAGTCGATCACAGCATTTTAAGTGTGTATGTGACCTCCTCCGGCTCCTGAACTCAGCACGCCAGGAGGCCCCAACAAGCTGATCAGAACTTGCTCCCAGAAACACTGGGGCAGAGACACGCCAAGAATGGGGCTCAGAGACCCCACATCGAGGCCTTCTCCATGCTCACCGGGACTCCTACACCATCTTGGGGTCCAGTCCACCCAGGGAGGGACCCCTGCCCCCAGGGGTTTCATCATGACTTTCTCTGACCCTTTCATTCATAAAAATCATTTAAAATCATACTTTAAAACTGCACTGGTATAAAGACTAGATTCGTAATTGATATTTACTGTTATTAGATTCTTTTTTTCTTTTGATTTTAAAAGCAATTAAATCATGCTCATGGGCCCCTAACAGTATGGTGGGCCCTGGGCACTGTGCCCACCCTGCTTGAGGAGAGCCAACCCTGCTCCACCCCAGGTCCTCAGGGAGGGGGCTCAGCCCAGAGCTGGGGGCTTGGGGACGGGGCGCACCGTCACAGGCCCGGCCCGGTCTGGAGGGGTAGGCATCCCTGGCCGTCCGGCACCGGCAGGTGTACGAGCCCTCGAGGTTGATGCACTGCGCGGCCGGCGAGCAGTCGTGCTGCAGGCTGTCTGCGCACTCGTCCCAGTCTGTGGGCAGGGAGGAAACAGGACATGAGCGGGTGAGAAAACAGCCAGAGGCTGCTCAAGCAGCGCGCGATGGTGGCAGCTTCTCGCTGACCAGAGTCTTTGCAGCGAACGACCAGAGGGGTGGAGCAGGGCGTCAGTGAAGCCCTCGGCATCCAGCACCTGGGGCTGGCGATGGGGTTCCCTGCACAGAGCCCTCCCTGATGCTCCTATCTGGGCCAAGGCTACAAACCAAAAGCCCGCCCTTGCCCACCTCCACCGCTGGCTGGCTGATCTGGGGGCAGAGGTTAGGGAACGTTGGGATTCCTGTGGGGGTATTAGCACCCACAGGTGTGAATATATTCCCCTCTTGTTTATTCTTTGTTCATAAGGTGCTTTCTCTTCCTTCTGATGAGCCAACATCCCCTCATATTTAGTGTCTCAAGAAAGAAACAGAAAAGTAACTGAGCCAGGAGGTGTCCAGTTAGTATAACATGAACGTTCCAAGACACAGATAGGACGGCTGTAAATACCTCCTCCCCGAGTCTGGGAAATGACTGTGCGAGACCCCAAAGCCCCGTGCCCCTGGGAAGCCCTGACCCTTCTGACGTGGGCAAGGAAGGCTCAGTGAGCCCCCCAACCCTATAAATCCCCCCAAACCCTCCTCTGCCACAGTCCTTTCTCGGCCTCTGAACTTGAACTTATTTACAAAACAGAAATAGAGTCACAGATGTAGAAAGCAATCTTATGGTTACTGGGGGGAAAGAGGGGAGAGTTAAGTTGGGAGATTGGGATTGACATATACACACTACTATATATAAAATAGATAACCAATGAGGACCTACTGTACAGCACAGGGAACTCTACTCGATTCTCTGCAATGACCTGTATGGGAAAAGAATCTAATGAAAGAGTGGGTATATGTATATGTATAACTGACTCACTTTGCTGTACACCTGACACGAACACAACATTGTACATCAACTCTACTCCAATAAAAAATAAACAAATAAAAATAAACCCTTAAGGAATCAGTACTCGAGCTGTGTTTCAGGCTGGGAGGAGCTGGGGGTCGGGAAGCAGTCTTCCCACAGCTCTAGAAATCCATCCTTCAGCCCAGGTCCGGCTCTACGGGTCGCTTCCCGTCCCATCCCCGCCCAGGAGAGCAGGTGGCTCTTAACAGAGTTGCATCTGCCAGCTGGGGAGGTTGGGTGCCTCGACGGGGTGAGGTTACCCTTGAGGGGTGGCTACCAGGCTTCCCGAGATCTGCAGGCGGGGTCCCCGAGCCAGGCTCAGGGCACCAGCGAAGCCCGGACTTGGCTGGGCTTCAAGTCAAGATGAGTCATGAGTCCAGTTTTGTGCAGAGAAAACCCAGCCACTGAGTGCTCAGAGGCCGGTTTTGTGGGTTTCAGTTTCGCTTCTCGTGATCTTTACAGAAGTGGCTCCCCGGAGCCTAGCAGACTCATCAGCCGATGCAACAATTACACCCTGACCCAGATCCCCCCTGGAGCACAGCCTGACCTCCAGGTGGCTCGAAGGTGCCGGGGGCTTAAGGCCGGGGCTGGAGCCAGGCCCGCCAGGCTGCAGGGCCACAAGGAGAGCGGAAGCCCCGGTGGAGACCTGAGCTCAAACCGCAGAGCCCTGGAAGTCATCTCGGGGAGGTGATTCCCCACCCTCTTCGCTCCGCCAGCACGTGGCTCAAGGGTAAGTCTGAGTAAGATGCAGACAGCTCTGTTCTGTCTTGTATAAAAGCCCGAGGCCTGGCAGTTCTCGGGTTCAGAGCGGGAGGTGGGTCTGCGAGCCGTGAGTGCTGCCAGGAGGCCTTTGCGCCCTCTGGGCCGCCAGACGAGGATGTGGGCAAAATCTCCTGGTGCAGGACCTGTCCTCTGCTCCTGCCGGCCCTGAAGCTGGGACGAGGATGTAGCCCACCTCCCGGGGGAGGGGCTAGCTGTGACAGAGCCAGGCCTCCTGGCACAAGTAAACCCCCAGGAATGAGGTGGGGAGGCCCAAGGGTAAGCCGCCCCATCCCTGAAAAGGCAGGCTCCTTGGGAGGCCCCAAACTGTCTTTGGGGTGCAGGTGGCCTTCAGAAGTGATGCCTGGCCAGAGCCCTCAGCCCTTCCTGGGGGCCAGAGTCAGATTCTCATTCAGGGAGGAAGGTGGTCACAGAGAACTGGGTTCTGACGGCGGCAGGAACTGAGGCCAGACCAAAGGCGGTGCCGCCGAGTCTGGAAGAAGCAGGTCCACCCCCGCAGGCCGGGTGGACGGTGATGGGCCCGGGGCCAGGCTCCCCTGCTCGTCCTCCGTCACCCACCGCCCGCAGAGGCCACAGGAAGGTCCACTGTGCCTATGATGCTGTCAGGGGTGCGCGGCCGACTGGAAGCTTCGGGGAGCGTGGCTAGGCCAGTCCTGAGATCACAGAGAGGGCGCTGCCCCCCAGTACTGTGGTGACCCCAGGGGAACCCCTCACACAGAACGGCGCCGCCGTCAGGCCTCGTTTGGCTGGCGTCTGCACAGGGCATTAAGCACGAAGGGGCCACGGAGATGCACGTGGAGGCCCAGTGGGTTGTCTGCACGTGGAGCAAATGAGTAGGACGGCCCTTCCTGAGCAGATTTTAAGGAAGGGGAGGGGCGAGGGTGGGAGATCCAAGGGGAGCGAAGGGAAGGGTGGCGGGACGGAAGGACTGGTGAGGGCTCGGGGACCCTGCAGGACCTTCCGGGCCTGAGAACTCACCCGAGATACGAAAGGGCATCCTAGAGAAGAGTTAAACCGAAATGTCGGCGGCGCTGTCAGACGTGCGCCGGGCACCCCACTAACCCCACACCGGCAGGGTCCCTTTATTTACCCTCCGGGAGGATGGGTCAACCTTCCTGTCTCTCAGCTGAGCACACCGAGGCCCAGGAGGCGACATGCCTTGTACAGGGACCCACAGCGAGGGAGTGTCAGAGCTGGGATTCCAGCCTGTCCCGTGAGGCCCCCTCCTGCCGGGCAGTGTAAGCAGGGCCGGAGGCCCAGGTTGCTACTCAGCACTGAGCCTCCCGGCACGGGGCACAGCCCCCCTGGAGGGAGACCAGGACGCGTGGCCACCCAGTGACCCGGGCGGGGCTGGTATGGGCCTCGGGGAGAAGGTGAAGTCGTGACAACATGATCGCCATGCTGCTGGGACAGGTGGATTCACAGCAGCGAGAGCTCCCAGATGACCCGGGAGAGCTCAGCAGTGCCAACACCACCATCTCTGTGGGCGTCGCTGAGGAAAGGAGCTTTCTGTGCTGCGGTTCATTGAATTTTTGCGGAATAACAATGAATGTGCTTCTCCAGTTCCCCGGCTGTGCCTGCGGGGCTGGGGGCTCTGGGCCGGTGGGGAAGGCGGGGGACTTCGGTCCGGGCCTCCCCGGGTGAGGGCTGTGGCCCGGGGGCTGCCCCTTGGGCTCTGGATCAGGGAACACTGTGCAGGGCAGAGCAGTCTCGTCTGCCAGTAAACAGCCGAGGCTTCCTCATGGCCCTGGGAGACCCTCCCACCATGGCCCTCAGCTCTGAAATGTTAAGCAAACAGCCTACTGTTTTTCAGGGACGCTGCAAGGTGACAGCCTGCTCGGGGCTCCCAACTTCCAAGGATGCTTCCAGAACTTTGTGGGAAAGGAGGCTTCAGAATGATGAACCCTGGGATATTAGCAATGCAGGGCACCTCCTTCCTTTGTATGAGTTTGCTGAGGCTGCCATCACAGCCGGTCACAAGCTTTCAAGCTGGCTTAAAACAGAATTCATTCTCTCACAGTTCTAGACGCCAAAGTCTAAAATCAAGGTGTTGGCAGGGCTGGGCGCCCTCTGGGGCTTTCGGGGAGGGTCCTTCTTGCCTCTTCTGGCTTCTGGTGGCCCTTTGGGCTCCTCGGCCTGTGGCTGCATCACTCCCGCCTCTGCCTGCACCTTCACGTGGTCTCCTCCACGGTCCCTGGGTCATCTCCATTTCTGTCTCTTCTAAGGGCACTGTCATTGGACTTTGGGCCCACCCTGATCCAGGATGATTTCAGATCCTTAATTTCATCTGCAAAGACCCTTCTTCCAAATACGGTCACGTCTGCAGTTAGGTGTGTACTTATCTTTTGGGGCCACAATTCAACCCCCAGCATCACTTGACAAAGCTCTGGAATAACCTAAGCCCTGATGCCAGGGGATGAGGCTGGGAAGCGTCTCGAGGTTAAGGCTGGACCTCCAGAAGACGGCTCAGATCTGTCTCAGGTGGGCCCTGGGGGTGCAGGCTGAGGGTCCACCCACAGGCTGCCCGGCGTCTGCCCAGCACTTATCCCCTGAACCCAGGCAGGCAGGCCCACCAGATGCAGAGGGCCGTCGTCATCTCCATCCCCGAGGGGGTGAATGACAGAGGGACCCCAGGCTCAGAAGGCAGGTGTTTCCCAGGCACGACTTCAGGTGTGACACTCTCGCGGCCCCTTCTCTGCATTCGTGGGTTGGGGGAGCTTGGGACAGCAAGCTTGCAGGCGACGGGGCTCAAAGGAGTTGACAGCGCTCACTCTGGGACCTGCTCCACTGGGGGGTCGTGCGTTCCATAGATTAAGCCCCAAACAGGCTCTTTGATGTAGAGACTGCAGTGCCCTCACCGCACGAGGGAACTTCATCCCTGCTTTGACAGCAAAACCTTCCTGACGTGACATCTCGCTGTCTCTGTCTGCCTATGTCTGTCTCTGTCTGTCTCTCACTGCCCCCTCTGCATCCCCTGCATCTCTCCCTCTCTGTGTCTCTTGATGTCTCTGTCTCTGTCTTATTTCTGACTCTGTCTTATCTCTGACTCTGTCTCTCCCTCTCTCCCCATCTCTCTCTCTTTCTCTCTCACTGCCCCCCTGCCCCCAGCCCCCTCTCCCCGCCTCTCTCCATCTCTGTTTCTCCATCTCTCCCCCCTCTTCCCTACTCTGTGACTTCCTGTATCACCAAGTAAAATCTCAAGCCTTTGGGCTAATGAAATAGATCTCCCTGTTAACAAGGCGCACAGCAGCCAGGCTGTGCTGGGCCCCGATGCAGACACAGTAAGCTCCCGTCCTTGTGCCCTTTGTGGACCCTCCAGCCCGGTTCCACCCTGGGTTCTGGTGGCAGCTGAGAAACAACATCGAAGGGAATAAGCATCCCCGAGCTCTGAGGGGTGCTTCTCCCGTCAGGAATAGGAGGTGTGGGACACAGGTGGGCTCACTGTTTCGGGGCAGCAGCCCTAGACCCCAGTCCCCGTGGAAGAACACAGAATACGGACTCAAAGTTCATTTGCTTCATCTTTTGGAACAAAGTGAATGTTGATCAGAACTAACGCAGCCTGGACTTCGGAGAGCATCGGGGCGGCACACCCTGGGCACGGAGAGGAGGACCCACCTTGCACAAGCGTCTCCGACTGGTCCACCTGGAACGCAGTGCTCGCCCACAGAGACGGGAGCATGAGGGACAGCGTGGACACACCCACCGGGAACTCGGGGTCCTGCACCGTCAGTCTGAGCCTCACCACCAAGCTTCCGGCCCGGAGAGACACGACCTGCATCCTCAGCTTCCCTCTTCGGTACAAGTCAAAAAGCGCCGGCGGAAAGGAGGTTGCAACCTGGCCCAGAAGAGGCAACAGATGCTCAGAGGCAGCAGACTTTTCCATCAAAGCCTTCAAAACCAGTCAGCGGGGCCCCGGGTGTGACACATGGATGGTGCACAGAATCCACGTGTCCTCTTCCTGACAAAGAGAGGCGCCCAGCCACCCTCCTCTGGGGACAGAAGAGTTACCCACCCACCCCCAGCTCACTGCAGCCCTGGGACAGTGGGCCGGGCCTGCTCCGTCTTGGTAAGGACTCAGAGACCATGACAGTCGGATGTCCATCCTGCAGCCCTAGATGCACGGCCCACTCTGGGTGCCCTGGAAACCGGTGCGAAGATAATGTGTGTGTGAGAGAGACGGCTGGATGGACTGATAGACGAAAGCAGCAATCCCGTGGCTCTTCGGAGCTGCCCCCCCTCCCACTGGGCTGTATCCCCAGGAAACATAGGCACAGCCAGGTGATCAGGGCCACCTGTGCCCGAGCAAGGAGAGCGAAGCCTCGCCCACATTCCTCCTACACCATTCCTGCACCCACAGGCGAATTACTGCTAGAAACAAGGGAGAATTCTCCAGGGAAGTTCAAAAACCAACTCCTCTCTGCAAGTGAACATTGAGAGGCGACCCTCCTTCCGTCCCTCCCGTGCCCACACATCCTGCAAGTAGACACCTGAACTGCCCTCTTGTTTCAGAATATCCTTCCAAGACGTTGCTATGATGAACAGCCTTGGGAGGGAGAGGATGGCCCCGTCCAGAGCACAGAGCAGATCTGTTCACCATCTGATGTGGTAAAGACAATGTCTCTCCGGAGCAAGGTTTAGGCAGGTTTGCATGGGGGTCCTCAGCTGTGATGCAGATGCACTGCATGTGCGTCACCCACCAGTCTCCCTCTGTATCACCCCCGTGAGACTTGGGGGCCAGCAAGGGACCTGGCACCAACGTGATGCTCGTGCCGCCCGCTGTGCTGTGAGGGAGGGAGTCCTTTGTCTTTGACCCAGGCATCTCGTGTCCTCGGCCAGCATCCATACAACAGGCTAACTTACTAGCTTGCAGGAAGGGCCAAATCCTAGACCTTTCCCAGTTACTGACAGTTTGGCAAGTCACTTTTTTCTCCAGCTCGGCATCCCAGGATAGAGGATAGCTGCTACTGACCTGGTTCTCCCAAGCCTCGTGCCGGTGCCCGCCTTCAGCCCCAGCAAGGAACGGATGCTTTGATCACAGGTAAACGCTTACTCAATGAAGCTGCCCCAAAGAAGGAGGGCAGAGGCCCCAGGTCCCCCAAGCAGAAGGTTCGACAAAAAACCCAGCCGAGCCATCAAGTGGTCCAGCCCGTTTGAATCAAAGTTGGTTTGTCCCCAAACCTATTTTAAGTCATGCATAAAAGGGGGCATTTCGAGCAATGACCGTGGGATTTGAGTCTGCCCCTTCCCTAGCCCTGGTGAGGGGCACTTGTCAGACACCCGCACAGGGCGGGTTTCTGGCTCCGACGCTCGGAAAGCTCCTCTGCCGGGCTTTACCTCGTGCAGCAGCTGCTGGGAGAAGTTCTGGAACTCGGGGCTCCCACGGTCCAGCAGCCCCTGTGTCACGTTGCGGTTTAGGATTCTGACTGTGACTTCGAATACCCGGGCATCTGAGACAGACGATGACACAAATTAGCTGAAATCCGGTGAGCACGAGTCACACGCTTTTCTGTCAATGTTTTCCAACCTGCCCTACTCTTTGGAGGAGAATTTTTTAGAAAACAGATTGAGGCACGAGTCTTAGGTTTGGTAGCCAAATTGGGGGAGATCAGCGTAAGGAATATATGCCTCTACGCTGGAGTGAGGGGAGCTCAGACATAAACACACACTTTTAGAGCCAAAGCAGGGGAACAAGTTACAGATGTCACATGGCTCACACCGGCGGGAACTGGGGTTCAACCAGCCATGTAGGGTCCGAAAGCCCCTCCAGCAATTCCTCACCCAGTGTGGCCGCTGCTTTCCTTGGCACATGCCCCAGCCAGGCCCCAGACACTCAGGTGACAAGTTCATCCTGAGTTCTCAGGGACTTTCCAATTTTCCCACCAGAAGTCCCACCTCTCAAGAGCCTACTCTGTCCCGGACAAAACCATAGGGTTGGTCAGCCTGTAAGGGAAGAGTGTCCTTTTCTTTGGACATGAGTGAGGCTGGGGGAGATCCAAGATGGGACATGGGAGCGTGTGTCTCTTTCGTTACCAAGAATGAAACCCACATCCACAGCAGACCCTGCAGCAGTGATCTCAATTCTAATGACCTAAAGGCACTCACAGTTTGTCCCACCCTGGTTCTTCCCCAGCCAGTGAGCTTCGGGGCCGGTGGGGCAGAGTTTATCACCGCTGCCTGCACACAGCCCCAGAAAGGACACCAACGTTGTAGAGCGTACATTTCTAGACGGGGGCCCCTCTGAACCTTTTCCCACCTCAGCAAGAGGAACGAGTATCCCTTAGGGCCCGGGATTCCCAGGCTCCGGTCCTGCCCACGTCACAGAGCCTCTCAGGAGGTGAGTATCCACCAGTGCTTCGGGAATCCAGACTTACCGTGAGGCACTGGCTCTCCACTGCTAAGATAATCTCTATGGCCTCCAACATAGCAAACATTTAATAATGTCAAATTAATTAGCTAAGACCTTTAAAGTGAATCGAGCTTCTTAAAAAAAAAAAAATAGGGCTCTGCAAACATAAGGCATTTTTACGATACAGAGAAGGAACGAGAATCCATCTGGGGAAGGAGTAAGCTGGTAATCAGGAGTCTTATGGAATCTTCCAAATTATCTCCTCTGCATTGGAATGTAGGTATTTTTTCCTGAGGGCACAGAGTCCATGGGGTTGGGGCAGAGCTGCGTGTTCCTACCGCCCGTCCCAACTGAGATGAATTCACGCTGGGATGTTGGTCCCACCAATTTTCACTTCTGAGATGAGTTGGGGGTGGACAGAGGGTGGAAGTGATCTGTGGGGATGGAGCCCCTCACGGTCCCAGTTTCCTCAAAGGGAAAAGAGTGTTCCCCCCATTTTCTCCGTGGAGCAACTTGAAAATAAAACAAGAAGGTGAGATGGCACCAGCTTGGAAATTAGAGACTTGTGCAAAGTCAAGGGCTCGAGTTTTTGCATGGCTGGGGTTCTGGGGGCCCTCTGGGGGCCTGTTCTGTGTGTTTGCAATTTAGCATGGGTCAGCCCCCAATCAGTGCATAAAGGGTGTAGGCCAGATCCCCCCAGCCCTCACTCACTCACTGCCACCATCACTGTCACTGGCGTTATCCCTACCCATGAGACAGAACCCCCAGAGGGTCCTTTTTTTAAAATTTTTTATTTTATATTATAGTTGACTAAACATGTTGTGTTAGTTTCAGGTGTACAGCAAAGTGAATCAGTTATACATATACATGTATCTATTCTTTTTCAGATTCTTTCCCCATTTAGGTTATTACGGAGTATTGAGCAGAATTCCCTATGCTGTACAGCAGGTCCTTGTTGGTTATCTATCTTAAATATAGTAGTGTGTTTATGTCAGTCCCAGACTCCCAATCTATCCCTCCCCCCAACCCTTCCCGCCCCACCATAACATCTTTCATACAGTGATTTCTGCCCTCTGCCTGCTCTGAACCCCCAGGCTGGGTCTCCCCCACTACCCCGGTCCCCAGACCAGAATGTCTCAGAGCCATACTGTCCCTACGCACACTTCCACGTCCCGCTGCCAGAGGCCAGCCTAGGAGGGAACTCCCCAGGCCGAACCTGACAGAGGCCTACACCACCGGGGTAGCACCACGACCAGGCAGGAGGGAGGTGGCATCACAGGGCAGGGCCAGTGTTGGCCACCTGGCAGAGTCACGTGGGTCACGCCAGCTGCCTCCTGGACACTGAAATCCCCAATTCATGCCTACGCTGTGTTGGTTTGGGGCAAAAATTTCTTCAGGGCTCCGATGCAGTGGGCATCGTGTTAGCTTTGCAAGTGCACGGCGTGGGAAATGAGGCATACTTCGTGAAGATCTCACAGATGCTCAGCTCTTGGGTTTGGGGAAGTTATACAGACTCAGCCGTGTGGAATTAAGTGTGGCAAAAGTTCCTTCGATGCGTGCGAACCGCTACCCTCTTCTGCTCTACTGTACTTTGGGCTTCACTCTATCTGACTGCATTATGCGTCCTTCAAACCACAGCAAGATGGGATCTTCACAGAGCCCTCATCACCCCAGGTGTCAGAGGAGCCCCCAGTCAGGATGAGACGCAGGGGAGCGAGGGGAGCCTGTGCTGGGCCACGAGCACCGTGGCACTGCTCCGGGACACAGAGAGTGCTCGCTGCCCCCCAGGAGAGTTGGGGCCAGGTCAGTGACGGCCCCTGACCTGCTCGTAGGAAGCACGTGATTGGAATCACCAGGGCCGGCAGGCTAGGCTAGAGAGACAGACTCACAGGTCATGTGGATTTCAGACACGTGGCCTTACCGGTCTTGACAGCGACCGTGGTGGTGACGTTGGCCCAGCACCCCTGGTAGCTGGTCCTCACCGCATACAACACTCCGGCCTCCAGCCCAGCCACTTCCAGGCTCGTCCCCCAGGTGCTGGCGTTCCTGAGTAGCTCCTCAGCCTGGTAAACCTGCACCTGGAAAGTGCAGTTCTGGGTGGAATTTAAACTCCAGGACACTTGAAAGCTGCTGCTGGTGACATTGAGAACCACGAGGTCTCTGATGGGAGGGCAGTCTGCAAAAGGGCAGAAGGAGGAAGACGCAGAAAATGTCAGAGAGAAGCAACAGGAGCAAATGTCAACAAGTGGGCCGACATCAAAGTGAAAAGCTTTGCTGCAGCTTGAAACCATCCACAAAGTGAAAAGGCAGCCTACAGACTGGGAGACAAATCTGCAATATATCTGATAAGGGGTTACTATCCAGAATATATGAAAATCATACAACTCATTAGCAAAAATAATAACAATAATCATAGTCCCATTTTAAAACGGGCAATGGATCTGAATAGACATTTTTCCAAAGAAGACATACAGATGGCCAACAGGCACGTGAAAATGTGCTCAGCGTCACTGACCACCTGGGAAATGCAAATCAAAACCACAGTGGGGGGCTTCCCTGGTGGCGCAGTGGTCGGGAGTCCGCCTGCCGATGTGGGGGACGCGGGTTCGTGCCCCGGTCCGGGAAGATCCCACATGCTGCGGAGCGGCTGGGCCCGTGAGCCGTGGCCGCTGAGCCTGCGCGTCCGGAGCCTGTGCTCCGCAACGGGAGAGGCCACAACAGTGAGAGGCCCGCGTAACGCCAAAAAAAAAAAAAAAAAAAAAAAAAAAAACCACAGTGAGGTATCACCTCACACCTGCTAGAATGGCTGTTATCAGAAAGACAAGAGATAAGAAATGCTGGAGAGGGTGTGGAGAAAAGGGGACCCTCGTGCACGGCTGGTGGGAATGCAAATTGGTGCAGCCACTATAGAGAACAGTATGGCGGTTCCTCAAGAAATGAAAAATAAAACTACCATATGATCCAGCAATTCCTTTCCTAGTTATTTATACGAAGGAAACAAAATCACTAACTCAAAGAGATACCTGCACCCCATGTTCATTACAGCATTATTTACAATAGCCAAGCCATGAAAACAACCAGGCTGTTTTTGTAGCTGTGGTCATTATGGTGTGTGATGGGCTGAACCGTGTTCCCCTAAAACTCGTGTGTGGGGTCCTAACCCCCCAGTGGCTCAAAATGTGGCCGTATTTGGAGACAAAGTCATTAGAGAACTTGTTAAGTTAAAGTGAGGTCATCAGGGTGGTCCTAATCCAACCTGACTCGTGTCCTTAGAGAAGAGGAGATGAGGACACAGCCAGGCAGGGGGATGACCACGTGACGACACGGGGAGGAGATGGCCGTCTGCATGCCAAGAGGTCTCTGAAGGCGCTAGCCTGCCAGCACCTTGCTCTTGGACTTACAGCTTCTGGACCGTGAGAGAGTAACTGCCTGTTGTTTAAGCCCCCCAGTCTGTGGTGTGTGTTACGGCAGCCTGAGCAGGTTAACGCATGGTGTGATGTTTCTGGGCTACGTTTATAAATACTGTCTCAACACAGATTCAAAGGGCCTGCTCTTCTGAGTCACAAGTACTTGATCATTTGCCCGAGGTCTTCTGCTCAGCTAATTCATCACCAAAGCAATGGCCCCTGGGGAAGCAGGGCTCCGGAGTCAGGCCGGGGTGTCCTGTGTTTTCACATCGACATTCATGCTTTGGGGAGTAATACTCAAATATAACAACCAATATGTATTTTAATGCTCAGCTGGAATTAAATGTCTTTGTTGGGGAGAAAAATCCTGGCTTCACAGCAGGCACCTAGCCAATATGAATTATACAAAGCCTAGGGTGGCCCTCAGTCTGTAGACACCATCATTTTTAGAGCAGAATTTGATTTCTATAAGAAACAAGCGATGAGGAGATTTTTTTTAAAAATCTTTTGCAAAACCACAGTAAAGAAAAAAGAATTAAAAGATATGTGAAGTTTCCAAAGCCCTCCCTGTAAGGATTCATAGGACGTATGCTTTCTAATATTACGAAAAAATTGTCTTTCCGACAAATGTGTACGCTTCCTTTCAGTAAAAATTAAAATTGGCACAATTCAACCCATTTCCCTTTTTGCCTTGGCTGCCAAGAGGCTCAGGATCAAGATTGGTGACCCAGCCTCATCCTGCAACTCAGCCCTGCTGGGTCCTCCCCGAGCTGCCCTTTAGGAATGGCAGTGCCCTGTGGCTGTGCTCCCCTACCGTGAGCACCTGCAGGTCCCCGCAAAGCACGGGTATAAACTGGTGGATGCTGGAGAGACAGGTGAGCCCAACCCTCCCTCCATCTAAATTCTTGCAGCTTCCTGAAAACTCTCCTTGCATGCAGAGGTAGTGTGTACTTTGAAGGGGACGCGTTTGTCCTTTTCACTGAATTGTCCAGTATTTTTCTGTGCGTTTGTCTCACAAGTGGTTTTCATTCTTTACGACACTGTCCTTTGTTTCAGCCGAGGACTGGCCAGCAGCTCAGGCCCTGAGACCATGGGTCTCATCCCCACCTCCCAGCCGCTGGGACCATGAAATCAAGACAATCAACTTCTGGGGGTCGAATAACCACGTAACTTTTCAGTCTGTCCCCAGGAACGTGTCACTGAGAAAGTAAGGAAAAGTTACAACTTTTCTAAAAATCTGCTAAAAGCACTGAATGTTCTGATTCACGCAAACCACACAACACCCAACATTCTTTCAATCCCGCAGGTGGCCACATGACGCCTGGCAAATAGGACAGTGAGGCTGAGAACGAGGCCTGAGGCCTGGGCAGCCGCATCCAGCTCGCAACGGGGTTGCAACCCCACTTCCTGGCTGCCATTCAGGCATCACTCGATGTGGAACGGCAAACGAATCCGTATTATGGGCCTGTGTGTGGCCCTTTACAAGCACGAGTGCCTCCAGGCTGGGGGAAATTAAAATAGAAAGGGTCCCCTAGGTGTTGGAAAGAACCCCGGGGCTGGCATTTAGGAAGTCTGAGAGGGTATCAGGCTGGCAGGAGACATATTCACTGTTTAAATTAAGACGCCAGAGGGTCCCTAGAACACTGGGCTAAGGAGCCACCCACAGGGTCGTTTCAATGACTATGAAACCCTCAGAAGCATCGCAGAACCTGCCGTCTGCCCGTGGTTCCTGCAGCTAAGGCGCTGTGGGCGTGTGGCCCTCTCATCCATAGGAATAAGTCCTCCTTGCAGAGATTGCTACAGCCGAACATTTGTGTAGCTCTTTCTCCAATTTATTATCTTGAGACGTTTACAATTGTCTGGATTCAACCGTGTTTAACCAACCACAGTGGCAATTTCATACGGTTTGACATTTATTGAGCACCTACTATGCATCCAGCACAGTGATGGAAACAAGGATGGATTAAGGTCCACAGCGATGCCAGACACACACATGGGACGTCCAAGCCAGCGTGGCCAGTGTCGTAGCAGCAGTGGGGACACGGGGCTGTGGGGACACCCACGGCGCTACGGGCACCCCCTCCCGCTACATGCATCACGCTGCCAGCCAGGCTATCAGTGACACACTTAGAGCTGCCGTCGGCTGAGTGCTGTGGCAGCGGGCACGTCATTCCACACAGCCCTTCTAACGATACCAGGTAATAGGTTCTATTGTACTATGATCCCATTTTACAGAGGACGAAACTGAGGCCTAGAAAGGTCAAGTAGAGAGTAAATGGCAAAGCCGTCCAATAACTAATGTCAAAGTTCCCATGCTGTACTCCTAAACTGTCCCACCACCGGCAATAGACTGGGTAATGACCTCCAAAGATAGCAGCTCCTAATCCCTGGAACCTGGAAATGTGACCTTATGTGGAAAAGGGGTCTTTGCAGGTGTGATGAAGTTAAGGATCTCAAGAAGAGATTGTCCTGGATTATTCAGGTGGGGCCTAAATGCCATCACAAAAGAGAGTCGGGAGAGAGGACACACGCGCACGCACAGAAGAGAAGGTCACATGAAGAGGAAACAGAGAGAGGACTGAAGATGTTGGCCTTGAAGATGGGAGTGATGTGGCCACGAGCCAGGGGATCCGTGCAGCCGTCAGAAGAAGGGTGAGGCAAAGAAGGGGTCTCCCCTAGCGCCTCCGCAGGGAGCCTGGCCCTGCCGACACCTGGACTTGAACCCAGTGATAACGATGGTGGGCTTCTGCCCTCCGGAACTGGGAGAGAAGAAACTTCTGTTGCTTTAGACCCCCAAGTGTGCGCTGTTTTGTTACACAGGCCCAGGAAATGAATCCACCTACCCACACTTCTTTAAGTAGTTTTCAAGGCAGCTATTGGTGAGACGGTACAACTTGTCGGGAAGTTCTTTGTGTTGCTGCAAAATCAGCCAGCTTCTGACACACTAAGGCTAAGCCCTCTTCTGGAGGACAGAACTGGAGATACTCTAAACTGGAAAGAATCCTTCTTTCCTGACCCTTCCTTCTTCCCTCTGACTTGGATTTCAGTTCATTGGCCAGGACACTTTCTGTCACTGCCCTTTGGCTTTGCAACATCCCTCCCTCTGAAAATGTGGCCCCAGAAGATAAACCCAATGCTGGACTGTGCATGATCCCAGGGTGCCACTGCCCTGTGGCCCTCCCCGGGCTACGGTTGTGAACCTGAATTCTAGAGTCGACACTGATCTGAGGGAAGCACATCAGATTCTCTGTGTCCACGGGTCTGGGCCTTTGTTCCTTCCAGGCAGCCCTGATCTGTGTCTGGTGGGGCAGGAAGGGTGCTGCTGGGGCAGTGGCCTTTCCCGTGATCTCCCGTGTCAGTCTCTGCTCCTCTTTAAGCCCTGGACCTGTCAGCTGGACACCTGAACCTTGTAAAGGTAGAAACATTGGGCATTTGAGCCAAGATGCTGAGCATTCAGTTGTTGAAAACCTGGTTATAGATCAGGTTTGTGAACGTGAGAGGCAATCCTTGGCAGCCTAGTGGACTCTCCAGTGGCAGCCCTGCCCTCACCCAGCAGCCACCTCAGAAGATGGTCCTTCATGGGGCTGAATAGCTATCAGGCTTCACCTGGGTAGGGGAGCATGTCAGAGGGAGTTAGGATGACCCTTGAATACAATTCCACTCCATCCTAAAAGCAGAACGTGTTCCTGGAACATGAAGTGCAAACTGGGCAATATTTCTTATGGGTTTTTTTGTGCAAGAATCCAGCTGCCCTGTGTGTCATTAACTGGGTGACTAATTTCACAAGAAAAGCATCTGAAATTTGTGCTGTATTTTCCACGGGTCTGTACCTCTAACCCGTTCCAGCAGATAGCTCATTTATTATATTAGCTTCTAAATTTAAAACATGTGCTGTTTCCCTTAGCCATATGCGATTGGAATTCACACTAATTTTCTGATCGGGAGACACCGGCTTTGTCTTTTCTGCCCTATTGGAAATGAGGTCGGGGTGGTGCGCTTTCCCTGTTTATGTTCAGCCATCAGCGTGGCAGTTTGGCAACACTCCTGCCTGTGAACAGAGTCTGATGTCTTTTCAGATAACTGAGCAGAGTATTGTCAATAACTGTATATTCCAAACTTCTGTTCACATTGCGGGTCAGGATACCTCCCCCTGAGGCCACAGCGCAGGAGATCTAGGACGGTCTGCTAGGATTCTGTGCAAAGCTTTGTGGGCACATCATGCACAGTGGAGGCTCACAGTTCTAATTGGACAAAGCCCCCAAGGCACAGGACAGGCGAGTCTGGTTGCAGAGGTGGGGCTGGTAGGTGCGTTTTTAAAAATCCAGAGACCTTAGGAATAGCTACCACTCAATCACCCCTCTCCCCTTAAAGGGAAAAGAACATGAGGATTAAATCACTAATTTATTCAAACTCAGTTATAACAAGATTCTCCCCAACCACTTCACAATGCTAGCGAAAGTTGTAGTTTTCAGAGAGGAATGTTGGAGGTGACATACAAGTCCCCCACGAGGGAAATAGCTAAGAGCATTGTATCACTGCTATAGCATACCACTGTTACTCAAGCATTGAAAATCGTAATTATGAAGACAAGGTTGCTTCTTGGAAAACTTTACATGACATAATGGGAAGTGAAGAAGGCAAAATACAAAATTGCATATGTGGCAGGATTTAAATAACGTTAAAAAAAAAAAAAAACTAGAAGGAAACAGGAGAAAATAAAAACAATATGCCAGGGCGCTGAGACTGGGGGCGACTTATCCTTGCACTCCTGTAACAATGTTGTTAAAGCCATAAATCAGGTTCCAGAAAGAAGAGAGAATTCTAGAGGCCAAAGGGGATAAGGTGTGTCTGCATCTCAACCGAGGCTTCCTTAAGGCCTTCCTTCCGCACCTGGAGAGCCCGGTCGCTCACCTTCACAGCTGCCATCCAGCCTCTGGGGGGACGAGGCGGGAGACTCCGGGTGACCGAGGCACTGGTACGAGCCCTCCATGTTTAGACACCATCCCCTCCCAGCGCAGGCGTTGAGTTCGTCATAGGAACATTCATCTACGTCTGTGGGAAAGGTGAACAGGTGAGAATGCTCATCAGGGCCATCGGTCCTTCCCATTAACCTCCAAATGCGTATCGCACGAGCTGAGGAAGTGGTTTGGGCCGCAGTCCCCAGGGGCCTCTTGATGCCCTGCCTTAGAGGCCTCGTCGGTCACAGCCCTCTTCACCGGAGCAGCTGGCCCACGGCTCAAGGCGCAGCTCACATGGAGCTTGGGTGGGCGCTTGTGGCCCGAGCAGATCACTTTGGGGCTGTGTTGAGTCTGAAATCATGAGGTCCAGACATCCTCCCCAAGCATCTATCCTGTGGACGGCAGTGTATGGATGGAGAAATAGGGCAGAGCAGCCCCTGACCTGCAGAAGGGGCCTGGCCCTCTCCTGTCGGGTGGGTGCACCTGCCCAGAACAGGCAGCCAGGCTTCTCCGCCGCCAGGACAGAGCAAGGCCATATCACCATTTTATCTAAGCCAGACGGGAAAAAAAGGCCACCGTCACCCACCAAGTACCAACCCCTCTCTTGGCCGCAATGAGGGGCTGTTCATTCTTTACTAATCCTAGCTCGTCTTCATGCTGGTTACCCCTCCCCGTGGATGAGATTGATTGAAATACCCAATCACAGAACTGCCTCTGCTTTCTGACAGCATCCAACCTAGAGCAAGCCCCACTCCCTTACCCCTCCCTCTCCTAAGCCACCCAATCAGAGCTGCACCCCATAACGGATTCTCTCTGACACCCTCCCGCGGACACGCCCGCGGTCCCTGCCGCATGCCTTCTCTCTCGCTGCCTCGTGAGATAACCCCTCCTTGTTCACCTGCTGGGGAGTTTCTAGGCTCTCCAGACGGAAACCTGTCAGAACAGACGGGACAAGCACTTGGCTTATGGGCGCTACTCGGTTTGGTTTTCAAGAACATTTGCAGAGTTGAAGGGAATTAAATGCCATCATTAGAGCTTTCCCTGGGCTCCAGACCCTGGCATCTATTCTGTGTGACCTTCAGTGTCATAGAAAGAGCTGCCTCACAGGAGCGGCCACATCCTCCTAAGGGTGCAGCAAACTCCAGCTGCCTTCTGTAGCGGGAAGGAAAAGGCTGCTGGAGCCCAGCCGTCTGCTCACGAACTGTCCAAGGTTACTTTCATGCCACTTTGCAAAGCTGAGCTGTTGAAACAGGCCATGTGGCCCACAGCCAAAAATATTTACTATCTGGCGTTTTTCAGAAAGTTTGCCGAACCCTGACATGGACAGAAAAAAAATAAAAATTAAAAAATGAAGAAAAGCCAGGTCACTTCTTCCAGAAACACATCTGTCTGCTCTACCAAACTCAGATTTGTGCAAACTCTGCTCTAAGAGCCTTCGAGATACAAGGATGTCCTTAGCGAGGGTGGAAAAGAGGCCACAAGGAAATTTGGGAAGCCAAGAACTGAGGAAATGGGTTATTTGTGTGCTGTTCTAGGATTTGTTCTCCAGCCCCACCTGGATGGAAGGAGAAACTGGGCGTGAGAGGCCTAGGAGGAGGCCGGAAGGAGGGAAGGGGAAGGGGATGCTAGCACAGAATGAGTTCTCAAAATCTCGGCTTCGGGACTTGGAGTTTAAACTCCGGGCTGGGATGAGCTAAAGGTGGGTCTGACCGCCCCTCACCCACTGGATGATTCTCCCATTCTGGCGGCCCCCGCTCCCAAGGGGACAACAAAGGGAAGCCGCACCTTGCACCCGGATGTCAATCACTTCATAGACGCGTTTCACCACGCCATCCAGCACCCCGGAGATGCGGGCCACAGGCTCCGGCTGCGGCAGACCCAGCAGCAGCCGGGACACCGTGATCGAGGTGTCCCCCCCGGCCGAGTGCAAGTGGTGGACGGTGGTGTCCAGTGGCTGCAGGGCACTGGTGACCTGCGAAACCAGAGTCAGAGCATCAGGTGGTGGAAGGACGCGCTCATCGGACAGACAGGGAGACGGAGGCCTAGGGACGTTAAAATTAACTGCACACACACACACACACACACAACACACACACACACCATTCTCCTGTGCAGCAAAAAACTCTCCAATATTTTTATTTCTGTTGTCATTCCAATAAAGTCCCGCAAACCAGATTGTAAATACTTTGGGGTTGAATTGTGTCCCCCTCCCAAAAAAAAATCCGCATGTTGGAGTCCTAATCCCCCAGAACCTCAGAATGTGACCGTATTTGGAGATAGGGCCGTTGCAGATGTAGTTAGTTAAGATGAGCTCATTAGGGTGGGCCTTGGTCCAAGATGACTGGTGTCCTTCCACAAAGAAGACGTTTGGACACAGACAGACACTGGCAGAGGAAACAATGTGAGGACACAGGGAGAAGCTAAGGAGACGCCTGGAGCGGACCTCTGCTGTGTGGTCTGCTACCGCAGCCCCAGGAAGAGACACCAGTCAACCAGGGTCCCCCCACCCGTCCCCGCCCTTGCAGCTGACCACAGAGAATCAGGTCTGGAATTAGGGAACTGGACGTCAAACCACATCTGATATTTTCTGAAATTTAATGATCCCTTTTCTCATTTCATATGAATTCTTTTTGTTCCAGTCTAATATCCCGAAATCTTAAGGTAGCTTTGATGTTTGCCTTGGGAAGCCAGGCAAACAGCGTGACTACCAGGCAGAAGGGCATCACCGAAGCAGGCGTTGCCAACAAACCCACACGTCTCCCCTGGAAACCAGAAAGGTGTTTTGGGGGCCCTGGAGCCCGTGCCCTCCTCAGCAGACTTGAAACCCTTCACAGGGGAAGGCAGATCAGGAAGTCAACACTGGCCTCGTGCAAACCCCTTCGTTAGGGCACCCAGCACCTGCTGCAGTCGGGAGCCCGTGTGGACAGGCTCTCCTGAGGTGGGGAACAAAACCTACACACATGAAGAGGCAAAGGGTGACGGGAACAATAACATTCAAAAACCAACAATCACAGCAGCTCAGAACCTACATGGATCAGCATCGTTTTAAGCTTTTTAATGTACTGTCTAAACCTCACAGCCACTGCCTCAGGTAGGATTATGATTATTCCTGTTTAACCGAGTAGGTATCTAAGGCACAGAGAGGTTAAGTAACTTGCGCAAGGTCACACAGCTGATGAGTGACAGTGTTGGGATTTGAATCCATGCAGTCTGGCTCCAGAGCCACGTTCTTACTGGTCAACTGGGCATCCCCACCCCCCAACAAGCTAAGAAAAGACAAAAATCTCTCCTAGCTGGGGCAGTTAAAGAGGCTTCTAGGTCAAGGTGACATTTGGGAGTACCTCTCAAGCCGTTTAACTGGACAGCCCAGAGCAAGGTGAGGGTGTGTGCCATCTGTTTTGGGCTCACTCCGGCCAACTCTGGGTCTGATATCATGACCCAGGGGCCACATCTACTGGACCTGACGGTCAGGAAGGACCAGCCACACAGTGTGAGGGGTCCGGTGTGGACGGAAACGTGCAGCCCCTTGTTCAAAAATTATTAAGCATTTCAGGAGGCAACAGCAGAGCATTATACAAATGCAGGGCCCTTCCCAGTGTGGGGTGACTGCACGGCACTCACCTGGGAAGCGGGTCCTGAGGTCAGACCACCACCCTGGGCAGGCACCGTCAGGTGGTGGTGAGCAGTGCCTGCCCCGAGCTGGGCTCCCAGGACCTGGGCGGGGGTGGGGCGACTCCCAGTGCATGACGACGTCCTGCTGGTTGGAAGGCTTTGCCGAGGCGTCAGCAAGTGTGAGCTGTGTCTAGGCTGGGGCTCCCCCCGACCCCGGGGGTGGGGTGTGGGCGTTGCCCCTCAGGGGGCCTGTGGCCACATCTAGAGACAGTTTTGGTTGTCACAGCTGGGCACGTTTCTGGCCTCTTTTGTGTAGAGCCAGGCCTGCTGCAAAATCCTGTGGGGACAGGCAGCCCCATGACAGAGCCATCCAGCCCCAAACTTCGACAGTGCCAAGGCAGAGGAGCCCAGTCTAGAGGTCCCCATCTCAGCACCTTCCAGAACTCCTGGGACTTCCCTAAAGCGGGAGCCAGAACTTGGGGATCCGTGCAGGAGGTGCTGAAGGGCACAGCTCTGGGGCCTGGGAAGGCTGCACCAGGGCCTTAAGCAGCAGACCCTGAGAAGAGGAGGAGTTGCTTGCTTCACGTCGTGATAGGGTAGGGCTTGCACGCCATGTACCTCAAAATACACCTAACTGCACCCTTCCGAGAGTGCATTTTATTGCACAAAAATCATATCTCTTTCAAGCTGTTTTTTTTTTTTTTTTGCGGTACGCGGGCCTCTCACTGTTGTGGCCTCTCCCATTGCGCAGCACAGCCTCCGGACGCGCAGACTCAGCGGCCACGGCTCACGGGCCCAGCCGCTCCGCGGCATGTGGGATCTTCCCAGACCGGGGCACCAACCCGTGTCCCCTGCATCAGCAGGCAGACTCTCAACCACTGAGCCACCAGGGAAGCCCCAAGCTGTTTTTAAGTAAGAATCCACATTTGGTTCAGAGTCAGTCAGTTGGGGTCTCTTGTGGAACCCCTCCCGACACCCCGACACCTACCATGGCGTGCAGGAGCCTCATGTGATCCAACAGCCTGGGGTCCGCCTGCTGGAGCTCCGTGAAGTCCATCTTCACGAGGACGGTCACGTTGTACCAGAAACTCGCCAGCCTCCTCTCTGGAGCTGCCCGAGGGCACAGGGATGAGCCTCAGGCCCAGGACAGGCTGGGGCCACAGGAGGCCCCTGGAGAATGGGGTGGCATGCTTCCGACCCCCTGACCCTGCTTCCCTTATGTTATATTTGGTCCTATTTATACCGTAGAATGTACTATTGTACACAAGGTATATTAGATAACACGACGTATATTACTTATAACATATACACTATAATGTATACAGTATAATAGTGTTATATATTATATGTAACCTAATATTTACATTATGTATACTATTACTTTATACTATGCTAATAAGATATATATTATACTAATACTTCATGTTTTATAATATACTCTATATTGCACGTTATATATATATATACAGTTTATATGTGTTTCCCTGGCTCTGAACCTTGACCAGCTCTTCTCCTGGGGGCCTGCACTGACTTGCCAGACGGGGGCCTGGGAAGGATTTCGGGTCCCCGTGGGGCTGCACAAGCAGACAGCCCTAAACCTCCCAGCTCTGACACAGCTCAGCTCCCAGCAAGCTCACCGGGATCTCTGAGGGCCTCCCCAGGCAATCTTGGGAAACTGGGGTCCCTGCTTTTCCAGGAACGTCTAACCCCCTCAGGGCAGCTGTGAGCACACTTCTTCCCCGAGGGGTCAGTGGCCGGATTTTATGAGTGAAATGGGCCCGTGCACAGGCTGCAGGCTCCCCATAAAACCCGGGCTGCTGCTACCAGAAACTCACTCCTCCCCCCACCTTCTCCCAGATCAGGCCTCAGCCCTACCTGGGGGGGCAGGGGCCGAGCAGCGGGGGCCCCCCGACGAAGGGCAGCACTTCTGAAGACCAGGACAGTCCGCATCCAGGGTGCATGGCGAGGTAAACGCTTCTGGCCTCACCACTGGGCAGATCCCGGGTCTGGATGCGAACTCCTCAGACCGATTCAGGGCTGGGGGACAAGCGAGCAGCGATTAGTGAGTGCTCTTGGCTGTAGGATCCCGGATGGCCTGCATGGCACTGTTGTCTGGATGCCTCCTGGCACTGGAATCTGTCTGCGGTTCCGAGGCGCACAGAGCAGCCCACTCAAGGGCCACCGCCAGGCCTTGGCAGGGCCTTGCCCTGTCCTGCAGAGCAGCCGTCGAGGCCCTTTGCTCTGACTCTAGCGTAGCCTGACCGTCTTTCCTGGGAGGAGGGCAGCTTCTCCCAGGAAGCTGGGGGCCCGGGTGACCTGTTCCTCTAGGCCTCAGGAGTCCACGTACAGGGCTCTCTACCACCCCCGTAGAGGCCTCCTTGCTGCTCTGTGTCCTGACAGCTCACTCACTCACTCATTGAATATTTATTGAGCACCTACTATGTGCCAGACACAAAGCAAGGTGCCCGTGACCCAGCAATGGGCCCGAGGCCAAGTCCCTGCCTCAGGACACTTAGATGTTGGACAGAGACCAATATGCCAATAGGCCTGCAAAAGCTCAGATGGATGAGAGCTGCAGGGAAGAAACAGGGCCCAGGGGCAGGTAGGCAGGGAAGGCCACCCTGAACAGGGGTCTCTGCAGGGGCTGGGGCACTGGGGGGACAGCCTGCAGCTTGAGGCCCAGGAAGTGGGAATGCGCTGGGCCCCCCAAAGGTGAGAAGGAGGTCCCCAGGGCTGGTGAGGGTGCGGTGGGTGAGCAGGTGGGCTGGGCCACGGAAAGGCCCCCACGGTGTTGAGGTGGGTGCCCTGGGGGTTTGGGGCAGGTCCGTGGTGAAGGGGACACTGTGGTGCCCTGCCCAGACTCTCACACTGCTCTGCCAAGCTCTGCGTCCCCACCTCCTAGGTCCCTCAGGTGGCCCTTGGGGGCTGGAGCTGCCGCACCCCGTATGCAAAGCCCCAGGTGCCTGGGGTTTTACAAACCACCTTCCGACCCCGTGGCCAATGCCGTGAAATCGTCCCCTGCCTCTGCCCCTTCCCTTCCCTGTCCTGCGTCCACAGCTTCCCTGAGGGCGGCCTGACTTGCTAATCCCTGCTGTGCTCTGGCAGCTGCCGCCTGTCGAGAGCCTATCGTGATGGTCCAGGTGAGAGCTGGTGGAGGCTGGACCAGGGTGATGCGTGGAAAGCCTCAGATCCTGAGTGTCTGTAGCTGGAAATGCCCGCAGGACGTGCTGACAGACAGGACAGGGTGTAAAAGCAAGGGAATCTTCAAGATGGTTCCGAGGCATCAGGCCAGGGCATCCACGCGGCACCATTTCCGGGAGAAGCTTCAGGAAGAGCAGCTTTGGGTGGAGCCAGGATTTGGCCGTGCGGATGGGAGGTTTGGCGCGCTTTCTGGAGGCGCACATGGCGATGGGGGGCAGCGAGGCCCTGTCCCCTCCCCTGATCAATGCCCGGGAGGTCCTCTGAGGTCAGTCAGTGGGGCCGTGGGCTGCACGCCTCCAGGGCCAGCACTCACAACGTGCTCGGTTGGACGTAGCTCGGGGCAGACGCGCAGACAGGAGACTGCAGGAGGCAAAGGCGACGGGGGATGTGCAGCCAGGTGTGGTGAGGGCTGACGGAGGCATGGGCTTCTAAAGCAAAGGGCTTTCAGAGCTCTGATAGAAGCAGGAGCTATCTGAGAATCCGGGGGTTCCTAGGGGACTAGCCGGGAGCCAGGGTGCTGACATTCAGGGGACAGGAAAGCACAGGAGAGGGAGAGAAGAGCTGGAACCCGGGGGAAGCGGGCGTGCTGCTGTCTGCGGGGAGGTGGTCAGGGCGCCAGCTGATGCTGCCGGACACTCACTCGGTGGCTGGGCATCGGGGGCGGCAGGGCTGACCCCCCTGCCGGGTCTGTGCAGGCCCAGCAGTGGGTGGAGCTCAGGGCAGCATGGGATGCAGGAAGCTGCGCAGCCGTGAGCGTCCGGGGGCTGAGGGTGGCAGGGAGGGAGCACCAAGAAGGCAAGACCCCAACACCAGCGTCCGAGCTCCGCCCACCCACCCGGGGATGAGGGCTCCAGGCCCGACTGGGTGTCACTCAAATCCATCTGCCTCCTGCCCAGATCCACGTAAAGCTCTGCGTCCTACGTGACATTTAGAAGTGCCACTCTGGGCTCCCCAAACTCCAGGAAAGTCGGCGAAGGCGTGACAGCCACGCTCTGGAAACACCCCCTCAGAGCCAGGAAGGGCCACAGCCCCTCGGGAGGATGCGTGGGGTCTCCAGGTGGAAAGGAGGAGCCGAGGGGCTGGGGTCCTAAGGGTGGTCCTCTGGGGCTCTCCAGAGTCTCTGCAGGACGCTCCACAGCCAGAAAGAAGGTGGCGGCCCCTCCTGCCGGGAACGCATCACCAAGGCAGCTGCACTGGCCAAGGAGGAGAAGAGAAGAGACAAAGCTGCTGAAATGCACGTCGGGTCCCCGTCAGCTCTCTCCTCGCGCAAGCTGAGCCTGGGCTTGGCGGTCACTGTCGAGAGCGTTCTTCTCTCCACGCTGTCCTCGGCCCCCTCCTCACTTCCTACTTGTCCCGGTGGCTATTCCGATGTCTGACGTGCTGGAGAAGCGGCCATGCAGGGACAGCTTTGGGGGCATGAAGAACAGGCGTGTGATGCAGCCCGAGAGAGGCTGTGCTGGGATGAAAATGCCAAGACCCCTGGAGGGCCACCCGCCAAGGATCGGGAGCACGTTGCTTTCTCTCCCGTTGTGAAAACCAACCGCCTCGGTTGGCAGTCCCTCTGCCCACGGGACTCTAGCTAGAATGTTCTGGGCCTCTCCTGCCTGGCGGTTAAGAAACATGAGATTAAATGTACCATGGGCTCCTGGGACTGAAAAATGACATTAGGGGAAAAAAAGGGAAATCCAAGTAAAGTGTGGAGTAGAATTAAGCAGTAATGCACCCACGCTGGTCCTTACTGGGGGAGATGCTCCCTGGTAAGGTAAGAGCTAACATTAGGGACCCTGGGAGAGGGGTGAAGGGGGACTCTCTCTACTGTCGTTGCAAATCTTTGTCTGGAAATCAAAAACTATTCTAAACCAAGAGGTTTATCTAAATGAAAGGAAAATAGCCACCAGGAAAAACGGGCTTCCAAAAACATGACCTGATCACAACAGAAGTGCTTTCGAGTTAAAGTTCATCTTTTTTTTTTTGAGGTATGCGGGCCTTTCACTGTTGTGGCCTCTCCCGTTGCGGAGCACAGGCTCCAGACGCGCAGGCTCAGCGGCCATGGCTCACGGGCCCAGCCGCTCCATGGCATGTGGGATCTTCCCGGACTGGGGCACGAACCCGTGTCCCCTGCATCGGCAGGCAGACTCTCAACCGCTGCGCCACCAGGGAAGCCCTAAAGTTCATCTTAATATGGAGGCTGCTGGGAGACCCCCTCCATCCCTCAGGGCTGGCCGGCTTACGGAGAGACAGAGAGAACAGTAAACGGTTCCAACTTGGTAGAAAGTCAAAAATCCTCCTATCCTTTCCTAACTCGACACAAACAATGACCCAGGACTGCCCAGCGCCTGGCAACCCCAGGTGAGTCACGGTTCATGAGATAAGGCGGAGATTTCTGTCTGAGCCACAGCCCAGGACTCTCTAGGGCTGGGGAATCGGATCCACACTGGAATAATCAGATAACAATCCTTCCTCGGAATTCTCTTTCCTCAAAGGGGCCCTGGCCATCAGCCTGGGAGAAGGGAAGTTTGGGGTAGCCTCCGGGTCCAGCAGGGTCCTGGGCTTGCCATGCAGAAGAGAGTGCAGAGGAGACGGGCCGTGCGGGAACCGGGGCGTCACTGCAGGTGGTGAGTGCCCACTGAGATGCTCAGTTCTGCTCTGAGGAATCCATCCTGACTAAATATTCCAACTTTTGTGCAGCAGTGTTTGCACCAGATGATACTCATCGCAGCGTTATTTATAAGAACCAGAAACTGGAAACTACTAGATGCTAAGTGGTAGCAGATTGCTTAGTGCTGACCCGTCCGTGTGAAGTAGTGCCTTGTGGGCATTAAGTCACGCTGGAGAACACGATTTATGGACTCGGAAGAGGTTCCAGATAAATTGCCAAGGGGTACAAGTGTGCTACAAAACATCTCCGACAGGGTGACCACCCTTCTGTAAAAGGTCTGCCCTGAATGAAACTAGAAGGAAATGTTAACAGTGGTCATTGTTGCAGGAGGGGGGTTGTTTGGGGGGGGGCAGGGGGAGGGCAGACTTATGGGCAATTTCCCTTTTCTTTGCTTCCAAATTTTCTACGTTGCTTGTGTATTCGTTTCTGTACTATAAAAATACACTTAACTAAAATCATATATGACTTATCATCATGGCCTTCCCACAACTAAAATCATATATGACTTATCGTGGCCTCTTCCAAATGTGGGACTTTAAAAAATTGAAAAAGACATGGAGACTGAAAAAAAAAAATCACATGTTCTCTTCTCACGTAATGCTCTTCCCTTTTTTGGGTTCTTGACTGTTGAGTGGGAAGAGAGAGAAGAAAGGAGAGCTGAGGTTTCACTGCTGCCGGGGATGAGACCGCTGAGCTGAGGTTGCTGAGACATAAGAAACCCCACCCCCGGGCGGCCCGGAGGTGAGTGCCGTCTGCCTGCCTCTCCTTCCCGGGTGCCCAGGCTGCCACATCCAGGCTGTGGCCCCAGGCTCCTCTGTGCCAATCAACCAGTGGGTCTCAGTGCATCCCTTACAGGGACCTCTCACTTATGCTTCCAGAGAGCCAGGCCGTCATGAGGCACCTCTGCACCAGCTTGGATCCTAGGAGCTAGGCAGGTGTGGAGAAAGCTGAGCTGCCGGTACCCATGGTGTAAATATTTCCCACCAGGCACTTTCTAGCTGCCCACGTGGTGTCCCTGAGCTCGGAGGTGGGGGGAGAGCGAGGCTCACTGGGGGCCTCCCAAGCCGCAGGAACAAGCACTGCAGCACCCCCCTATGCCCTCCCTGGCGGTCACAGGGCAGCCCCGCAGCAGATGCAGTGCCAAGCGGGGCCCAGGCAGCAAGCCGGGACCTGCCCGAGCAGGTGTCCAGGGTGCCGTGTGCCTGGCCGTTCCTCCTCACTGTGCCCCTCCCACGCGCGCCACAGCCCCTTCCTCAAACGTCACCAGCCAAATCTGACAGGGGCTCAAGTCGCCCACCTCCCCAGGTCTGTGTCCCCGTCTGCTCCCGTCCCGTAGCGACCGGGAACCTCCCGCTGGCCTTCACAGGCCCCTTTTCCTCTCTCTCCTTCCTTCTGGGATCCTGCCTGCATCCTCTCCACACTGCTTCCAGAGTGACCCTTCCAAGGCCCGGGACGGGGGGCGGGGGGGTGACTGTGGACCCCACTCCACCCCACTTCAGCCCCCTCTGCCGGGCCTGGGGGCCTTCAGGGTGAGTCGTCCCCTTGCCCCCAGCGCCTCCCACCCCGTCCCCCTGCCCAACACCGGCCGCCCCATGACCTACGCTTCCCCAGAGCAGATCTGCCAACGGGACTCTAGCTAGAATGTTCTGGGCCTCTCCTGCCTGGCGAGCCCTTATTTAAAGGCGCTAACACTTTAAAAGTGAGGCTGAGTCGCACGGGAGGCTGGTTCGCTGGGAAGCAAGATAAGCTTGTGTCACTGCTTCCCAGAAAGCAGGTGCCTCCCGCCTTCTCTCCTGGGGGAAGGGCAGCAGGCCGCACAGAAAGCTGACCGCTCGGGCTGAGCGGGGCTGGGGGGCTCAGCCTCTCCTGGGGGGCCCTCCGGCCCTCTGGACCTGTGACCTCACCAGCCCCACGACAGACCGACAGCAGGTGGGGAGAGTGTGGCCTCTGTGGGGGAAGGCGGGTGGGCTAGGGCGGCCCCCTCCTTCTACCAGGATCTGATGATCCAAACCAAGTGCCGTGCACCCCGCCTGAGGCCTCCCCGACCCGGGACCCTCAGCCCCAAAAGACTGTGCTCCCAAGGCAGCGGCAGCTCCCGCTGTGCATGGGGCCCTTGGAGACAGGGATGGCAGACAGGGAGCCGTGGTCACCATGGGAAGGGACTCCTCAGACCCAGCACCACCCCTGCAAGTGTCCCTTCAGGGAACCAGCGGGAATACAGAACAGGCACCCAGCCGTGGACCTGAGGCCAGCTGGCCCTTCCTGGTTTTTATTGGTGGTGGCGGCATTGGTGGCCGTGGTGTCGTTTTAACACTCCCAGAAGATGTGTGTTCCAGTGACCTGCTCAACCCTGAGCGGTCCGGTCGTCTCGGGGCCTGGCCCTCTGAGCTGCGTGAGTGCACCTGTCAGCCACCCCATCCTCCGCGGGCTTTGGAGGCTGAGGGAGGATGTGCTCAGGATAACTGCAGGCCCAGCCCGTCTGCAGGGTCTGAGGGACCCAAGACTCTCCATCTGATAGCCCCTAGGGCTGGAGGGCTGGCGCCCCTGGTGTGCCGTGTCCATGCCCTAGCCTGCGGCTGTCCTGCTGCCAGGGACCCCGGGGATGGACGGGTCACGGGAGCCGCTCCCACACCCCGCGAGCTGGTGCTTTCTGCATTTTGGAGGCAGCAGCCTCACGTCTCAGGGTGCCCTATTGCCACCCTTCCCACTTCCCCTCCTCCACGGGGGTGGGTGTAGGCGGGCCTCCTGCCTGTTCAGAAACTCATCTCAACTCTGAAACTGATTCAAACGATCACCACCACCCCCCACGTATTCACACAAGCACACGCCTGCACCCTTGCCCCCGGAAGAGGCCTTCTGGAAAGTTCCCTCCGTGTCGAGAGGCTGAGCCCTGAACGCCACACAGTCCCGTCCGCCCGGCCTCAGACGAGCCTGGGACAGCCTCAGCATGGCTGGTCGCCGCCCCAAGCATCTTTTAAACCACACAGAGGGAGTAAGAGGCCTTGGAGGCCTCTGGACAGTTACGGGGGCCCCAGGGGACCCTTTCCATCTCTTTCACAGATTGGGGTTCAGACTAGGGTTTCACAGCCTTTAGAATGACAAGGCTGGCTGCCATTACAGAAGAGATTGCAATGCTGTTCTCAAACTCAGCTGCCTGTTAGAATGGCTGGGGGAGCTTTAAGAAATATCCCAGGGCCCCCAAGCTATGCCCCGGACTGAATCCATCAGAGTGTCTGAAGGAGGACCCAGGCGTCATCGTTATTAAAGCTGCCCCAGGGACTTCGGTGTGCAGCCAGGTCTGAGAGCCACCACCCAAAACAGAAGTTCCCAGAGTGGGGCTCGGGCCGGTAGCATCACCATCACCTGGGAACTTGAACTTCACCCCTGCCCCCCTGGGCCTGAAATCCGGGGTGAGGCCAGTGACCAGTGCTTAGACTGGCCCCCTCTGGATGACCCTGATGCACACCTGAGGCTGAGAACCAGTGTTCTAGTCAGTTCAGGGCCAGGGGGCGTGAACAGTGACTATCCCAAGACGGGGCAGGACTCACGCAGGACGCAGTAGAGGCCCAGCTGCTCGTAGCCTTCGCAGCAGTCGGTCACATTCCTCCGCTTAGGAACCTCCACCACCAGGTACTGGGTCCGGTAGACGGTCTTGGGGCAGCGCCGCCAGGGGACCCACCAGCCGCAGGGAACGTAGGTCAGGCGGGATGTGTGCACTGCCTCCACGCTCTGGACATTCTGGCTCACGCTGTAGTTGCACAGCTGGTAACTCAGCAGGGAGAGGCCTTTTTCTACGAGGGAGGGAGGAGGATGGAGAAACAAGAGGGGAAAATGCCAGAATCGAACCAATCTGACGGGTTCTCTGCAAGTCCTCTGCTCCTGCAGGAGCAGGTGAAACAAGACGCCCACACACGGCAGACCCCTTGGGATCTGCCCACTGGCCAGTATCCGAGAAGGCGATGCAGTAGCATAGACTCAAGGGGTGCAGCATGACACCTGCTCGCTGAGCAATCCTCCCCTACAGAGCATGAGATGCTACCCCAGCCCGACCCCAGCTCCCCGCACTCAGGGGTCTGACGGTACACTGAAGGGGACACAGAGAAGCCAAGCTTCTGGGACTCGAGTCCTGGGCTCTGCTGCGTGTTCTCTGACTGCGGGCTGGAGAGCCCTGTGCACACCTCGTGTCTCCGCAATGAGGGCTGTCACATGCGACGTGAATACACAGCGGTTCCCTCAGTGAATACATAGTGAAGGCCCACTAAGTGCTGTGCACGCTGGCAGTGAGGCCCTTTTTTGGAACGAGATGAAAGATAAACACACGAGTCAAATGCACGTGAGAAGTTCATAGATGGTAAAGTTCAGTCCGACGGTTGCTGTGGTCAGCGGGAGTGAGGGCACAGTGCCCGAGGTGGGACATCCAGCTGGCCTTTTCAGGCCCTAGGTGTCTCTCACCTGGAGCCCGGTTCCTGGGCACAGATGTCCATGGCCTTTATCAGCATTATCCTTGGTTCTTGAGACCCCATATCACCTACAACCTTCATCAGCCTCAGACCCCTATGTCGTGGACCACCTGCCACGGGGTCTTGGGGTGTCCCATCTGCCCGGGGAGCCTCTGTTGCCTCATAGAGCAGGGACCGTGTGAGGGCTGAAATATGTCCCATCCCAAATTCATAAGTTGAAGTTCTAAACCCCAGTACCACAGAATGTGACTGTACTTGGAAAAAGGGGTTTTGCAGACATAATTAGTTAAGATGAGGTGATATTGGTGTAGGGTGGCCCCTCATCCAGTACGACTGGCATCCTTATGAGAGGGAAAATTTGGGCACAGAGACAGGAATGCACACAGGGAAATGCAATAGGAGACGAAGGCATAGATCAAGGTGATGCATCTACCAGCCACAGGGGTCACTAAAATCGACAGCAACCCAAAAACCATCAGAAGCTACGGAGAGGTGTGTCGGGGACAGAGGCTCCCTCCTAGCCTCAGGAGGAACCAACCCTGCCAACGCCTTGACCTTGAACTTCTGGCCTCCAGACTGTGAAGAAATAAATCTCTAGCACTAAGCCCCCCAGTCTGTGGGGCTTTGCTGAGGCAACCCCAGGGAACTGACAGGAGGGCCGTGGGGTGCCTCCCACGTCTGCGGCCAGCGTGGGACTTGCTGCATTCCTGGGCTGTCAGTGAAGGCTGAATGACTGCTTTGAATGTAATTCACGTTTTCAGAAACTCAAACTCTGAGCTCTGAGCTTTAGGAGCTGCTGGGTAGGGGCTCCATGTTGCAGTGTAAAGCCTTCAGTGAGAAGGTGGATTTCTGGGGCGAAACTCAGAGGTGGCAGGAGAAATCATCTTCATCCCTACCCCCAGGACAGCACCCCTGAAGATTTCCAGCTTTGGCCTCAGGGTCGCCCACAAGCATGCAGAAAGCGAGACTTGGGGGCCGGTGACCCCCAAGAAGAAATGGGGCCAAGCCAGCCCTCACGCCCAGGCTGCTGGGAGAGCCTGCAGCCTTACTCTGGTCAGAGTCGGGTGCTGAAGCCCACCGCCCCAGAGCAAGCCCGCTCCCAAGCCATGTGGTGGCCTCCCCTGGGGTGGCAGGGCCTCTGGGAGTAGACCCAACTTGTATTCACCAAAGGGCGGGTCCCAGGAAGCTTTGGGAGGGAGAAAGAGGCCCTTGGCTGGGTGAGGTGACTGGGATGAGGGGCTGGAGAAGACGCCACAGTGAAACGTGGTCACTAGTTGAGCGATGGCGCCGTGCATGTGTTCGCAAGAACATGCACACGTGCGCGCGCGTGCACGCGCACACACTCCTCCTTCCAAGTGAAACTGCACTTGGATCTCCATGTTTTGCTTTTCACATTCCGTGAGAGGCCACCAAGTCCTCCCCGGGCCTGGCTTCTTGGCAGAGCTTGCACTAGAAACCTCTTAGCACATCCTGCTGCTCAACAAATCCTTTCACGAGCACAGGAGGCAGGGGTCCTGGCTTCTAATCCCAGAGGTTGAAAATCTTAATGCTCTGGTGGGTTCTGGGGTCAGAACTGCATTCACACCAGCTTCACTAATACCAGCCGTGTGATTCTAAGCACGTTTCATGCCCTCTCGGTGCCCCAGCCTTGTCATTTGTAGAAACATAGCTGTGCCTGAGGTTGTAAGAGAATTAAATGAAATCACGCCTCTGCCGGAGCATGTGGTACCTGGGAGCAAACAGACGTGCAGCCCTGACGGACCACCTAGCGCTCCTGCCGGGGTCCTCCCGCACATGAAATGCCTCCTAAGACCTCCTCTGGCTTCCAGACATTCCCGTTCGTTCTGCCACTGAGCTGTATGGTTTGCACAGTAGTCATTCCAAAGGAAATATCAAGTGTTTTTTTTAAATCACAATTCATTAAAAAAAAAAAATCACAGAATCCTGCCCATGGGTGAAAAATGTTTAAACTAGTACAAAACTGAAGTCGATGGTAGAAACAGAATGGCTCTGTTTGAATTCCCAACGGAATAAGATGGATTTCTAGAGGTTTGCAATCTCAATTCTCTGAAATCTGGGGCTTCAGAAATCCAACGTGTTTTTAGCAACTGACATGTGTCTCTCAAGGGAGACAAGGGCCTTGGACATGTGCTTGGTCCCTCACGTCCCCGTGGGCCACTCACATCCTCACTTGCTGAGGAAACGGGGCTGGCAGAGCCCAAGCTGAGCAGGAAGCCCCACTTCATGATCCCCGCTCTCTGGCGGGCAAAGGAGGTCTGAGCCAGGGTCAAAGGCAGGGGTAGCCCTGGTGGAAACCTTGCTCTCGGCCGGCTGTGTGGCCCTGGTCACTCTGGGTCTCCCTCTCCTTATCTGTAAGTTGAAGACTAACGGGCCGTGGTTCCAGAGGGTTCGATTCTGACTCTCCAGGAATGTGTTACCCTCAGCGTGGCCAGCAGGCCTGTAACATCTGTACCCCTGGCAGAAATGCAGAGTTCCGGCCCCTCCCAGACCCACTGACTCAGAATCCACACTTGAACCCCACCAAGCCCCAGGGGATTCAGAAGCATTCCCACCACCTCTTTTGTGGTTATGAAAAAGTATGGCCAAGAAGGGGCAGACCCTGCCTTTCAAAGCAGGTGCATCTTTGCCTGCCCAGCTCTCGGCAGGGCTGCCGTCTTCAAGGCACCCACACCCAGGGAGCCTATCACCCCTCCAGCACCCCCGCACAGAGCCCAGACCCCTCACCTGTGAAGCCACTGGCCTGGCTTGGGCCCACGGCGGTGACCAGAGCCAGGAGAGCCAGCACAAGGGTCCTTAGCATGGTCGGGTGGTGGCAGTGGCTCTGGTGTCTCCCGAGCGGCAGCACAAAGGGGCCTGGGCCACCTGGGCCCAGAGAAAGGGCCCTTCCTTCCCTACGCCGCCGACAGTGGCAGTGGCTTCAGAGGGTGCGCTCACCGGGAGCGTTCCCTTATGCCTGCTCGTAAACACCCGCCACTGCCGCAGCAGTGTCCCTCGGGGCACCTGCGTGTCACAGCCCATTCTCCCTCCAGGCAGATGGCATCTTTCAGGAAAGGTGAGTACCCAACTGCCAGGCTGCATCTCTGGGTCCCATCTCGTTGTTACGCAGAAAACACATTTCAGACCCGAATCTGACTCCCTCCATCAAGTCCAAAGTATTCTCTTACCTTATCGTCCCAAACTGGCAGGAGAAAACAGCAGCAAATCAAAGTGGTACATCAGATTCAGAAAAGCATCCTTCACACAATTGGACAAAACAGATCAAAAGCCATAAAAATGCTCCTATGACCCAGTGATCCCTTCCCGAGGCTTGGTCTGAGGGCCATGAAGCTACAGTCTCAGAGACGTTTATTACTTGCCAGAATTTAAACTGGCAAAGTGTGGAAGTGAGCCTTCGGGGGAGGAGGGGAGAGTAAGTTGTTAGAGAGCATCTGGATGTAGCATCACCCAGATGTGCTCCCCATGAAGACGTTTAGCAGCGTGGAAACGGCACCTCATCATGTGAAATCAAAACAGCACCTCATACAGTTCTGTCCCCAAAAAGACAACAACTCTATGATTCTATAAAATTGGGCCCAGTCCAGAAAGGACCAGAGGACTAAAACACGATGAGGGATGACAGAATGATAGCTGATTTATGTTTTATTTCCATAACCATCGTGTGTTGTGTGAACTGGATTTTTAAATTTCGTGTCAAATACTTCCTAGTTGGGCTTCCCTGGTGGCGCAGTGGTTGAGAGTCCACCTGCCGATGCAGGGGACGCGGGATCGTGCCCCAGTCTGGGAGGATCCCACATGCCGCGGAGCGGCTGGGCCAGTGAGCCATGGCCGCTGAGCCTGTGCGTCCGGAGCCTGTGCTCCGCAGCGGGAGAGGCCACAGCAGTGAGAGGCCCGCGTACCGCAAAAACAAAACAAAACTTCCTAGTCGATGACACGTCCTTATTCCTCCGTTGGGCTGTCTTTCATTGTTTGGTACAATTTTTAACATTAGACTAGGCACAATTATTAACATTAGATGAAGGTCTCATTGGTTCTACTGAGAAAACTTTCAAGTAGGGTAACAAAGATCCATCTTGCCTACACGCTTCAGAAGGATAATTCCCTTGTGTTCAAAATAAAAAACAGTTCTGCCAGAAGGGCCCTTCTAGCCTAACTCCCAAAGGACGTCAGTACGTCTTTTATTCTCGGAAGATTAATTTCTGAGATGATTAACTGCTGCATTTACCTGGTTAATGACTAGATCCCAGACGCCAGGACAAGAAGACAAAAAAAGGAGCTGGAAATAATCACGCAGCTAAGGGGCTTAATGCAAGTCTCCTGGGAGACAGTACCCTTTATAGAAAAACAGTACTACAGGATTGACTCATAAACTCTGCTGCTGTAAAGGAGGTTAAAAAAAGAAGTGTCAATAAGAAAAGAAAACATGCTATAATACAATATTCAAAAAAATAAAATTTAACTAGCTCTAACAGAATAAATCGGAAAGTATTATAATTAAGGGAAATATGAACATGTAACATGTGAGATGAATCTGTATTACAGTATGTGATCATCTCTTAGAGCTTTTGCTACTATAGCATATGTGCACTTCTATAAGATATGAAGGTGGAATCAAAGATAATGTTATATTTTAAAGCTCAAAATTGGCCCTGTGCGTGCACCATTTTTTCTCATCTTCAGAAACACCCTGCGAAGTAGGTCCCTTATCCCCATTGTACAGATAAAGAAACAGAGGGTCTGAGGGGCCACACAGCCAATGAGTGGGGTTCAGCCCCGAAGCCCACATCCTTCACAGTCCGCTCCACTCCCTGTCTGGCCACAGCTCCAAGAGAGGGGAGCAGAGTCAAGACGTTTTACCAGCTGGGCGCTTCCTGCTGTTTGGAAAGTGTCCATAAAATGTTGTCACATCATGCTTTCTCTTTATATCGAAACTCATATGATCTAAAAAAATAAACCCTCAAAATTGGCAGCCTATTCCTAGCTCTGTCCTCTCTCAACCTCCCGTTCATATCCTACGGGCGTAGAAAGGGTAAACGTGCGGGTTGTTTCTAGTTCATCCACAGAGAGGTGTTTCCCTCCAGCGTATTTTTTCTGCATGACGGCCACAGGGATTTTCCACATTTGACTTTTCCATGCAAATGCTTTGAGGAGAAATAATCGTCCACTCTAACCAGCGGGGAGAAGGATGTCCCTTCAGGACGTCATGTCTGGGTGTGTCTGGTCACGGGTCCATCCAGCAAAGAGCTCCCGGGTCCCTCTTTTGGGGCAGAAAATCCAGCATCTTGCCTACACCGTGTCCAAGAACTGGGGAACTGGGGGAAGCCAGCAGTGTGCCGGGCTAGACCTAAAGATACACACACACTCATTGACACCCACAAACTCACACTGTTGTGTGCAGACACCTTCATGCTCACACTTATATGTATACACACACTTATATGTATACACACACTCACACATGGCTGCAGTCATATGTGCACACTCACACACTCACTCACCTATGCACAATCACTCACACACATCTACACTCTCACACGCACACATGAATGTATCTGTGAACTCACACATGTGTGAATAGACAGGCTCACAACACTTGCAGGCTTGCACAAGCAGATGCTCATACGTGCATGTGTACGTACACACCGTTGCACGCTCACACACACGCACAAACACGCAAGATGAGCTTGAGCTCCCTGACCCTGGAACCGGTGTCTCCGCGGACCCGACCTATGCTCCCTGCCGTCGGTGACAGAGTCTGGGCCAATCTCTGCCCACTTCCTCCTCTGGAAGAGGACGAGATTGAACTAGGTGACCTCCAAAGGGCCTTTCTCATCTCTGTTTCTGAGTTCTGTGGTCCTATGAACAGTGGTTCAACAGACTCCACTACAAAATCACATCTGTCGTTACCCTGCAGGCCAAGATGTACACGTGCGCAGTGCCATCCTGGGATGTGGCATTGCATCCCAAGGGACAAACGTGCAGGGCCACTGAGGGGCTCCAGATATTGTCTGGCCAGGGACGGCGTGGGCGGCCTTGCTCACAGCCTGCTGCCTGGAATCCTATTCCCTGCGCAGCCCTGGCGACCACCATCCAAGAGGGGCGGGCGGGAGGGGCCGTGCGGGGCCTGCCTTCCCTGGCTCGGGGTGGGGGGCAGGGGAGGATGCACAGAAGAGGCTTGGGTGGCAGAGGTGTGGGGTTGGAGGTGAGAACTGCCGTGGGGCACAGGGGAACTGGGGGGCTCTGGACGGGGACAGCGTGGAGTCTGCTCTGCTGGTTGCCAGTTGGTGAGGCCATGCTGCAGGTGGGGAGGCGCCCCCGTCTCTAAGGGGTCATTTCCAGGGACACTAGCCATGATGGATGGCCATGATGAAGTTGTAAAAATGCTGTATTTGGAAGACGCCCTAAGTAATCGGGCCCAGCTTCTGACCCAGTCCAGGCTGCCCTCCGTCACACCGATTACCTAAAGCCATGTTTCCCGGGGCGCGGTAAGGACCACCCACATCCGAATCCTGCAGACGGGCTTAATGGAAGTGCAGGCGCCTGCTAGCCTCGCCCCAAACTTCTCAGGCTGTTCGGCGTGGGTCCCCAGGGGCTCAGGTCCCTCAGGGGCACACAAAAGCTTGAGCACGTCCTGCTCCTGCCGGCTGCCTCTAAATGGACATCCAGCTTTAACTGCAGCACCTGGAGGCAGGTGTGCTACACCCTCTGTTTTGGGCAAAGCCATCACTGAGGCGGAGGGAAGGAGTAAGCAAGTGGCAGGTGGGGTGACGTCCCTGGTGGCTGCCTCACCCCTCAGAGGGGTCAATTCCGGTGGCTTTCACCCCTGCCTGCCCCAGGGCTGGAATAACCCACCGTCCTGGTTTGCCAGGGTTGAGGTACTTCTCAGGATGTGGGACTTTCACTGCGAACCCCAGGAAAGTCCCGTGAAAACCACGATGAGTTTGTCAACCACTGGGAATCTCATTAAGAAATACCAGTCCCCACCCTAGCTGAGGAAAGAGCTTAGGACCTCTGGGGGAGGGGCAGGACTCTCTTTCTTTAAAGCACCTGGTGTGGGGCGGGGGGCGTTCAAGGGACAGCAAGGTGGACAACCTCTAGTCCAGCCCAGATCCAACGAGGAAACGGAAGTGAGATGCCCTTGGGCAAGGTGACCACATGTAATGGGCTGAATGGTATGTCAAAGGATATGTCTGGGCTTCCCCGGTGGCGCAGTGGTTGAGAGTCCGCCTGCCAATGCAGGGGACACGGGTTCGTGCCCCGGTCCAGGAGGATCCCACATGCCGTGGAGCAGCTGGGCCCGTGAGCCGTGGCCGCTGAGCCTGCGCGTCCGGAGCCTGTGCTCCGCAACGGGAGAGGCCACAGCAGGGAGAGGCCTGCGTACCGCCAAAAAAAAAAAATGATATGTCCAAGTCCTAAACCGTGGTCCCTGTGAATCTGACTTTATTTGGAAATAGAGTCTTTTCAGATGTAACCAAGACAGAGACTGGAGTGATGCGTCCACAAGCTGAGGAACGCCAAGCGTTGGCGGCTACACCAGAAAATGAAAGAGACAAGGAAGGAGTCTCCGTCTGAGCGCTCAGAAGGAACCATGCCGCTGACACCTTGGTTTCAGACTTCTGGCCTCCAGGACTGTGAGCAAATAATGTTCAGTTGTTGTAAGGTGCCCCAGTCCCCCCAGGACACTCACACACCAGCGGCGTAGCCTCAGCCACCTTTCCTGTGAACCCCCAGCTGGCACTCTTCCCTCCGCCCCCTGCCCTCTGCCCACCTCCCCTCTCATCCACCCCCCACGAGCCCCACCCCTCTTCCAGCAGAGTTTATTTGGGGTGAACAATGAGAGACATTTGATACACGTGGGGTCTGTGAGCGACAGATACATTCATTCTTTCAGGAAGCGTAGGCATTAACCTAAAATAACACAGCCGGGTTCCGTGCCTTCCAGGCATGGGGGCTTTCTGCAGCTTCCGGAAATGTCTCCAGAGGTGACTGATAAGTCTCATCCCTGGGCATTTCCCGCTGACAGCCCAGCCCGCTGTCTCGCTCTGCCAGCCGTGATCAAACGGGTCTATAACGCCTTCATCCCACTAGGAAAGCACCTTTTCCATCCTCTGGTGCAAGGGAGCTGTGCGCGGGCTTGGGCTGTATTGTCTCAGCCACATCTGGTGATTCCCCTGCAGGGACGACTCACTAGCGGCCCACACTTTGTTGTCCACACTCGGCACTGGCCCTGCCTGGTTTCTTTGCAAACCTTCCCTCACTTTCACTTGGAAATTCTCTCACATTGTCTGTTTCTCATACTGCCTACAGAGAGTGGTTTTCAGAGAGTGCTGTTTTCGTCCTGAGGCCTTTATCCTGCTGGATAACCCTAGGATTCAGCACTGGGGCCTTAGCAGAGCTGCGTCAGAACACCCAGCATCCAGCATCAGGGCATCCAGGGCCCCAGCCCAGACCTAGCCCTCTCTGCCTCTCTGCCTGTCATGGCCTCAGCCAGCAGTACACGACAGCATTTCTCTTTGTGCTTCACAAGGAAAAGGGAGATTCGTCCTGAAAAAAACTGGCATGCATGTTGTGGACTGAATGTTTGTCTCCTCAAAATTCACAGGTTGAAGCCCACTGTGGCTCTATCTGAAGGAAGGAAGTATATAATTAAGGTTAACTGAGGTCAGAAGGATGGGGCCCTGATCTGATAGGGTTAGCGCCGTTATCAGAGGAGACCCCAGAGCCCTCTCCCTCTCTCTCTTTCTGCCACGCGAGGACACAGCGAGAAGGGAGCAGTCTCCAAGCTAAGAAGAGCCCTCACCAGACACCTACCCTGCTGGACCCTGATGGTGGACTTCCGGCCTCCAGGACTGTGAGAAAATAAATGTCTGTTGTTTAAGTCATGCAGTCTGTGGTCCTAGCTGACTAAGTGCATCGAGAAGCTAGCAACAATGTTGTTGATGGTAGCCGCCCAGCACTATGGGTCTTGCTGGTTTTCTGAGATGAGGTCAGAGATGAGCTCAGAGCCTCTTGGGGGAAGAGAAAGCCCCCAAGATCACAGTCTGGGGGGCCTCACGAGGCAGCCTGGGTGGGATTTTGCCTGCAGACAAGTGGAAACAAGAGGACACGAGAAGGGGTTGCCTGGCCTCCGAGGGAGCAAGACGGGTCCACATCACAACCAAGAGCCAGCCGTTTCCAAGGTGACACAGGAAGCTGCTGCGGACAAGTGTGGGGCCAGAGCCCAGGAGAAAGCGCCGTTGCAGGTCTTGCTCCTGTGGGCACGTCCAGCCCTGACGGTTTGATTCTGAAACAGCTGCAAGGAGGGGTAGGAAACAGGAAGTGAGAAAGGAGGAGGGGAGGCTTTGATACTGAGAGTTCACATTTGAGAAGAATCAAACATACAAGAAAGGAGAGGAAGAGAGAGAGAGCTTGCCTGCACAAATCAGGCTCCTCTGGGATGTCCGTCCTTTTCATCCGCAAGCTGTTTACAATCAGCTCTCTGCCTCTCCGTCCGTTCATTCCACACACGTCCCCGTGGTGCCTTCCAGGGCCACCTGGGGACTCAGCAGTGGACAGGGCTGACCCGGACCCAGAAAGCCCTCAAGTCTGCTGTGGGTTAAATCGCATCCCCAAAAGAGATATGTTCAAGCCCTACCCCCAGTATGTGGGAAAAGAGGTCTTTGCAGCTGTAATTTAGTTATGATGAGGTTATCCTGGCTTAGGGCGGACCCTAAATCCAATCTGCTCGCTGTGTTCCGAGGAGGGAAATTTGGTTACAGACGCACAGAGGCCATGTGATGACGGAGACTGAGGTTGGGGGCAGCCGCAGGTCAAGGGACACTGGGGACTGCCGGCCACCGCAGAAGGGGACACAGCCCTGCCGACTCCTCGATTCTGGACTTCTCGCTCCTGGACTGTGAGAGAACAAATTGACGTTGCTTTAAGCCCCTCAGTTTGTGGTGCTTTGTTACGGTGGTCCTAGGTATCACACAAATACAATGGAGAAGTCTGACATTAAATATAAGTTCACAACTAATTATGTCCTGACCACGGGGCCCGTGGAGAAAGCTGAGACCTGCAGAGGCTCTGGGGCCGGGAGCTACATTCCTCCAGGGAACTGGTGGAGGGGAGGGCCCCGGGGCTCAGAGAGGCCAGATGCGGCCCCAGCCTGTCCCATCATGCCATCTTTCAAGCCACAGCCCCAGACAGCGTGGCCTCCGAGGGCCGTGCCTCTCTTGAAGTGGGTATTGAGGCAGAGTGCCAGGGAAAGCATCCCGGTGTCACCTCCACCTGGGAGCAAGGTGCTGACCTCCACGGAGTATGTGACAGAGCCTCGGTGTCACTCAGAGCCAAGTCACAGGAGGTCGACGTCAGTTTCAGCAGGAGGTATGTGGGTCAGATAATGAGGGCTGTTAAGCCCTGGAGTGCCGAATCTAGAGCACTGTGACAAGGAAACACTCGCGCTGGTGAGCCTGCAGAGGCACCTGGGGCTCCAGCACCACACCCCATGCACCCTGCCAGGGTCGCACCCAGGAGCACCGCCTGCACGCCTCCAGCCTCTGCGTCTGAGACGACAGCTGCAGGGCAAGGCTCCCTTCACGAGGGGGTGGCTTCAGCTGGGGGTGAACAGGCACTCAGCTCTGAGGAGCATGATACAGAGCGAGAGGGACCCACCGGCCGCCAGGGAGGAAGAGCTTGCCCTGGGGTTTCGGGTTCCACGTGTCTGGCTCCATCTCTCCGTCACCACTACTTTCTGAGCAGCCTTGGAAGGCACAGAGACAATGCACCTCCTCACGGGTGGCCCTATGAGTTAGAGACCCTAGTATGTGACCAATGTTTCATCAAGGCTCTTGTTCCTGCTAGCCCCTTGTGAAGGTGGAGAACAGGGGTGACCTTGAGATGACCTTGGGCAGGAAAGGGCCGTGCAACGTCAGCTGCAGTCACGACCATGCGTGAGACCCACTGGACACATAGACTCCTTGCCACTGGTGGTCTGGGGACAGACGGGCAGGCAGTGAAGGCCTGGCCTGGAGGTGGACCCGTTGGGAGCTGGCTGTACTGGGGAAGCTGTCCCCACTAGTGGTGCAGGTGTGGGTGCTCAGCCTGGCCACGTCAGTAGCCGGTCAGAGTTAGGGCAAGCAGGTGACACTGCGGCAGCCAGGACAGCACAGATCATGGGCACACGGGTGCCACAGACAGAGAGCCAGGGCAGGGGTGAGCTGTCCGGCCTTGGGAATGTCCACCACTGGTGGCAGGGCTGGCCCTGGGCCACAAACTCCTGATCCCCAAAGGACAATGCCCAGGGCCATCTTGGGATGGGGAGGGACCCTGAAGAGACCACAGGACCAAGGCACTAACGGAGGCTGAGCCAGCAGGAACTAGGTCCAGGGTCCAAGCCAGCCTGGGGCTGGAGGTCAAGGTCAGGCATCACAACTGGGGCCCGGCCTGGGGCTCGGGAAGGACACCAGGGCCATCAGGTCTGGGTTGGACCAACAAGGAAACAAATATTGGTCCAATCAGCACCAGCTCAAATACTAATTCCTCCTTGTAACCTCCTGCCCTCCCCCTCTCCCATCTCTCTTCCTTCTGAAGTTTTTGGCCCCTTTGTCCCTTATATCCATGTGAATAAAGGTCTCCTCTCCTGATGGACGGGGGGCAAACCAACGGGAGGGATCATGGCTAAGACCACCTCCTCCTGGTACCCAGCCCAGTGCCTGGCATACAGTAGGTGCTCAATAAGTTCTCATTAAGCGAATGGCCTTGGGTTAGCCCACATGCACATTAGCGGATCACCAAGACAAGCACACAGAACAGAGGTCCCCGTGGCCAGCATCCCCCACCCTCTGCCTTGAGGGCACCTCATTTTCGGGTCAACAGACTCTACAGAACCACAGCCTTGCCCGCCCACCCCCCTGAGTAATCCAGACCGCTCTGGTGTTCAGGCCTTCAGGAAATTGCTGCATTCTGGTGATGGGGCTTGGCTGGTTGGGTCCCCTTTCCACGGAGATTACAAATGGGGAAAGATCATTTTTGGCACCTTTCTTCACTTATTTCCTGGAGAAGGAGTACAAGAGTGAGAGGAAGACCTTCCCAGATGAGAAACTGATGCCCAATCGTGCGTGTGGTCTTAGAAATATATCTAAATTTAATATCATTATGTGTTTAAAATTCTCATAGCGGGGAGGCTCCCTTTAAATCAGACCACTCCACAAATCACTGACCAAGAAAAGCGTCTGAGTGTTGCACCATAGGACAAAGAAGACCCTCTGGAAAATCTTGGCCGGTATTTGAACCTGGAAGAGATGCACAGCATAACGCAGAAATCTCTGCTGGACGCTCAGCCCTGAGGGTGGATGATGCCTTCCTAAGGGCTGGACAGCCAGGCCAGCACAATCACCCTGAGGGTTTGGTAATGGGTTCTTAAACTGCAGCCCATTACAGAACTGGAACTGGAATGGAGGTTATGGAGCTTCCTTCCAGATGAGTAACTTCTTTTCTATTTTCCGAAAGTTAGGAGGTTTTCTTGTTGTTGTTGTTGAGAGATCCACTGGAAGTGATGTTAAGAAAAACATACCCTTTCTGAAAACCTCGAAATATGTGAAGAAAGTCCACCAGTGTCCCAGTGCTTTGCTGAGGCTTTTCTGGGGGAGGGAGGGCCTGGAATTCCGAGCCCAGCATTTGCAGAGTAAATGAATGAGTGTTTGCCCCACAGCGTTCGGTGGTTTGGGGTTTGTATAAATAAGAGACAGACAGATGAGAAAGCCCAAACGGAAAGACCGGCCTGGAATGTCTCGCTGACTGGTGGGGCCGTGGAGAGCAGTTTTCCATCCCAGAAGGAAACAGACAACGCAGCGTTTCCAGCACGACACCCGGAAAATCTGCTGAACAAATTAGGGAGAAATGATACGTGCAATGCCTGGGGGGCAACCGTCTCTTGGATCTCAACAGTGTTGGAAGGGAAAAGAACAAGTGGGGGGCACCTGAGAAGGCAAAGATGACAACCAAGGGTGGTAGATGTAGTGGGTAGAACAGTGTCCCCCCAAAAAAATTCGTGTCCTCTCAGAACCTCAGAATGTGACTATTTTGGAAATAGGGTCTTTGCAGATGGAATTAAGGTAAAGACAGAGAACGAGGTCATGATGGATCAGGGTGGGCCCTGAATCCAATGAGCCTGTCCTTTTTTTTTTTTTTTTTTTTGCGGTACACGTGTCTCTCACCGTTGTGGCCTCTCCCATTGTGGAGCACAGGCTCCGGACTCACAGGCTCAGCAGCCATGGCTCACGGGCCCAGCCGTTCCGCAGCATGGGGGATCTTCCCGGACCGGGACACAAACCCATGTCTCCTGCAACGGCAGGTGGACTCTCAACCACTGCGCCACCAGGGAAGCCCAAGCCTGTCCTTCTAAGAGACAGAAGAGGACACCCAGAGGAGACAGAGATTGGAGTGATACATCTCCAGGCCCAGGAACACCAAGGACGGTAGCAACGCAGGGACTGGAAGAGGCAGGTGGATTCTCCCCGCGAGCCTGCAGAGGGAGTGCAGCCCTGCTGACACCTTGATTTCAGACTTTTGGCCTCCACGCTGCAAGACAATACATTTCTGTTGTTTTAAGCCACAAACTTTGTGCTAATTTTTTGCAGCAGCCCAGGACACTATTACAAATGAAAGGGATTAAAGGCTCCCACAGGATTTAGGCAGGTCCCACCCTGTGTCTTTGCTTGCTGGTGTGTTAGTTTCTGCTTTATAACAAAGTGAATCAGTTATACATATACATATGTTCCCATATCTCTTTTTTTTTAACATCTTTATTGGAGTATAATTGCTTTACAATGGTGTGTTCGTTTCTGTTTTATAACAAAGTGAATCAGTTACACATATACATATGTTCCCATATCTCTTCCTTCTTGCGTCTCCCTCCCTCCCACCCTCCCTATCTCACCCCTCTAGGTGGTCACAGAGCACCGAGCTGATCTCCCTGTGCTGTGCGGCTGCTTCCCACTAGCTATTGGTTTTACATTTGGTGGCGTATATATGTCCATGTAGATGCCTGTTTTAATGCTTGCTCAGAGGCAAACCACGAGGAAGGGAACGATTTTCCTGCTGAGCTACCTTTGCTCACAATAGATGATGCCTCTGGACACAGAACTGGTGCAGAATTTTTAAGTGGTTTGCCCTCAAGTTTTCACAAACTATTCTGAGAAAATTAGACAAAGAAACCGTTGGTCAGGCAGTGGTGGGAGCAGAGGATGGAGGGAGGGATTCCGAAATCAAGCTCTGACTCTGCTTCCAGGCTGAGGTATCTCCTCACCCCTGGCCTATGAGCCAAGAGAAGAACGGCACTGTGTCACTAAGTGCCCGAGAAAGGCAGAGTGGCCAGGTAGGGGGTGCAGGACCCCCCAGGATAGGTCTGGCCGTGCACAGGCAAAGGGGTTTAAACCAGACCGAAAACCATGCAGGACCTCACATCCATCTGTCTACTGAGGGGCCTTGCCACGCCCCCCTGGGCCCTGCAGAGCTGAAACCCAGCAATGCACAATAATTTCGAATTCTCCTTTTCTCAATTTTTATAAACTAGAAATAAAATGGCCTTTTGATCATCCGATTTATCCTCTTGGAAATACTCTTTTTTAGAAGAATGGGTACTGATCCCATCCATGAGGGCTCCATCCTCATGACCTCATCACCTCCCAAAGGCCCCACCTCCTAGTACTATCACATTAGTGATTAAATTTCAACAGATGAATTTTGGGAGGACAAAAAACATTCAGACTATAGCACAGAGGTTATAACATATATATCAATACACATATATGCATATATATATAAAAAGATAGGTTATACTATATATATATATATGTGAAAAGTATATACATAAACAGACTATTCTGTATGTATCAATATATATAAAAGGAAATATAGAGAGACAGATTATACTATAAATACCTAAGAAAAGATATCTAGGCATAGACAGACATTATACAATACATATGAAAGGATGTAGAGAGATTATACTGTATATATATATATATAAGAACAGATATATGCATAGAGATCCAACTAGAGAGAATGGAGCAGGAGTCTACCAACTGGTGGATCAGTTGACAGTACAGGAATGTCTTGCCTATTCTTGCAGCTTGTTTCTAAGGCTGAAATTATATATCACAATGAGAAGTTTATAAATCGTTACGATGGCAACGCACCTCCTCGATCCCTCGGGGTTGACCTGGGAAAGCAGAAAGGCGGCCTCTCGCCAGGCAAGACCTGTCTGGGCCATGTGTCCCGAGGGCTCCTCCAAGCCAAGGCAGCTGCCCAGCCTTCGCAGGCGTGAGGGGGTTCAAAGGGCGCTTACCGAGTCAAAAGCCCAGAAGAAGGCTTCATGGACTGCTGTCAGCTGGGCTTTGCACGGACCTCGGTGACCATGATGAGCAGAGACGTGCAGGCCACGCACCTAGGGAGCGGAGGGAGGGTTGAAGGGATGGGGGCCCAACGCAAGTTCCTCCTCCGGGGCCCTCTTGGGGCCCGCAGGCATGGCCTTGCTCCCAGCCCCGTGCACTTCCACCAGAGCAGACCACCCCCCCTCCATGATGGGGACACCCAGCCCCCAAGTCAACAAAGGCTCCGGAAGGGGCAGTGTCCTGGGCCATCCAAGTGGCAGCTCTGACCCAAGTATGTGGAGAGGGATGCCCAGCTGGGCCACTGCCTGGGTCAGAGCCCAGTACAGTCCGAGCCCCCGAGGCCGTGGTAGGTCCCCTGGATCCCACAGCTGATAACCCCCAAGGGCTGCATCAAGCCCCTGATTTCTCCTCCGGAGATGCAGACCCGAGTGTGCATCTTCTCCCTGCCAGTCCTACAGCGACCCTGCTCGGGGACAGAGCGCCAGCAGGAGGAAAACCAGTCATGAGCCACACACTCGCCCCCCAGGTGGTCTGAGCCAGCTTCCTGAGCTGATGGGACCCGCACGTTTCACAGTCCTGCCCCGTTTCCACTCCATTCGTTCAAGATGCATTGACTGAGAACCTGCCGTGTGCCACCAGCCTGTCCCAGGCCCTGGAGTCCCGTGGTGACAGTTCGAACTGAGGCTCCTCAGGGCTCTGAGAAAGCAGGGTCGTCTCTGCCTGGTTCTCGAGGGCCCAGCCTTGAGTTCGGCCTGAATCCATCACTAGGCTGCACTTGGTATTCCAACAGGTGAGTCCCTGGCCGCCCACTCACAGGGCCCCCCAGGTCTCTTTGCAGGTTTCCAGGCCCCACTCGGCTCCCCTATGCAGTCCATCCTCTTCCTTTTCGAGATGGACCCTGCTGTCCTCTGCCCTCCGAGTCTCAGGCCCCCCACGGCTTTCTCTTCTCCCGACCTCAGGGTCTCCCATCCATGCCCTCCCAGCTGACAGATAAGTCCATCTTTCCCTCACTTCTCGCCAACAGAAAGTCTCTGTCCACTCATGTTCACGTCTTGAGCCAGGCCAGGGGGGTTATGTCTATATGCTGACCTGTCAGACCTGTCAGGATCGTGGAGAAGTACCCGTGGGTTCCCAGCACCCGATATGCTATAGAGGAAACCGTATCAGGAGCAGGTCTAGAAGTCTCCTGAGGTCCAAGGAGATTTCGGGCTGGGCTACTCAAAGCGTGGTCCCCCGACCAGTGACAGTGGCATCACAGAGAGCTTATTAGTCACGCTGACCCAGGCTGACCCAGAACAGAATCTGCAGTTTTAGAAGCCCTCCAGGTGACTCGTGTGTGCATGAATATTTGAGAAGCAACTGGTTTAGAGGATGCTTGCTATGGGGAAGAAAAGAAAGAAAAAAAAAGTGACGGAGCTTTAATCAAGGGCGTCTGCCCAGGAGCAATGAACTCAGCTGCAGGTGTGAACGCCGAGGTTCGTGCACAGACTCCCACGGCTTCCCACTGACCTGTCCCTGGCATCGGACAAGCAGCTAACGGGCAGTTACAGACGAGGTCAGTTGGATGCCCTCAAGCAAGTTGCCAGAGCAACCTGACCCCAGCGCCCTTGTTACCGTGGAGGGAAGAAAACGATCAGGTGGCTTTCCTGAGCTCTCGCAGGATGGGAGCAGCCGCCACCGCCCTGTGTGCTTGTACAGCTCCGTCCCCTGGCCCTCACCTCCTCACAGCCCATTGCCTCATGTGCCAGAAAGTATCGGCTGGAATCAGTAAGAGCAGTAAAGCATCGGGGACGGAGGGTCCTCCACTCAGTGGTCCACAGCTGGGCTATAAATCTGCAGCAGCAAAAGCCAGTGAGCTCCCACCTGGCTTCCCTCTGGGCATGGTGGTGATGACCTAACTCTGGAGCAAGGCGACTTCGTCTCCAAGACACAGGGCACGCTACTCAGAAACTAAAGTGCCGAGGTGATGACATCAGAATCTTAAATTCCTTTTGGCCACAATAAAATTCTGAAGGTCTAGAAGTGACAGCTTGCTATTGCTTTACTTAACGCCTCCTAACTTCTGACATGCACAGTGGGTACCTTCCCTTATACATAAGAAGTGGCGAGCATTTCTCCCCCAGTGCACAGCCCATCCTGCTACAAGGTCACGCTGGATTCAGTACAGTGAGGTCATCAGGTTCCCCAACAGACGTGGAAACCAACGGCTCCCCAGATGTTTGGACTTGAGACGCTGAAACTCAATTTTGGTTTCCCGAAATTCCTCCCCCCACTTCCCCCCTGCACAGCCTCTCTTAAACCAGACTCTCTGTTTCCACTGAGACAGTTCTTGAGTAAATACTGCCATCAGAGATTCCATCCTGCTTCAGCGAAACATGAAATAGCCAGCTACCAAGTTCTAAATCCTGCCTTATTGTTTGAAACACAAATTTCAAAAGCCGTGATCCCCTGGCCCTGTCCTGCACCACAGTCTGCTGAAATGGCCCCACTCTTTCTTCTGCACTTTGGGGCACAGAGAGAGGACGAGTCACAGATGACGATCCTTGTCCCAAAATGAGGCTGAATCGAGGAAGCAGAGGTTTCTCCCTGAGTCACACGTCCCGTCTCTGGAGGGCAGATAGGGCGGATGCTGAGTAGAGGCCAGCCTTGGTTCAGCGGAGCCAGCAGGAAACTCCAATGGCTCCCAGACCTGCTGCGTGGCCAGTCACTGCGCCGTTTAGGCAAAGGTGGACATGGAGACCGTCGTGGTCGTGGAGGAATAAAACAGTCCGCTCACCTACTGAAGTCACCTGACAGGTCTGGCGACCGCGAAAGCAAAGCCACCTCTGAACCCTCTGGGAAGCTAGGGCAGGGATGGGCAGCATTACCTAAATACAATCAAGTTCTACATAGAAAGCAAACACTTCCAATTCTACTTGCTGTCTTTCGGCTTATTTATCCATTACTTTCCCTCCCCCACTTGTGGAAAGGGCCACTTCTGATCCTCATGGAAACCAGTGGCTCCTGTATTCATTCACTCACAGCTGCTGGAGGTGACTCTCGCCCACCTGCTTACTCCGCCCTGAGTGTCCATGGCCACACGTTGAGCAGACCACCTCCCCCATGCGCGCCTCCCTTTGGCGGTGTTCCAGGAGAGATAGGAGCTATCTTAGCCCAGATCACATGCAGAAATGCAGAACCACGGGGGGAAAGTCTGCATTCAAACAAATCGTTATTTTACTTGTGCTACCATCTCTGCCAGGGATTCCAGTAATAAGAGGAACTGTGTGTATTTGAATCCCATTTTCAGCACCAACAAAGCAGACTTGAATTCTCCGTCCCTCCACCTGTTCGGGTCTGTGCTCCTACAAGGTGCCCAAGGTTCATCCTGCACCCTGACAGACACCGGCACTCGTCAGTGGACTCCAGGGACCACGGGGACTTTACCAAGGTAGGAGCAGGGGGCGGGCGAGGTTTGGGGAGAGGAAGGGTGGTGAAAACAAGGACCCTTGGGATCTGTGGGTCTTGAAAGTCTTAAGGTAGGAAAATTCATAGCAATGCCACACACTCACACACACACACGCAGACACACATCATTTAGGTGTTGATCTCCCTCATGAGATTTAGCTACAGGGTCTAAGTGCAGTTGGCATGTGACTGATTGGCCAGTCCCAGGGCCTAGAGGACTGAGGGGTCAAGGCTGAATTTCTGACTCCGGGGCATTACCTTCCCTCCGTCCACAGCCCCCTCCCACTGCCCCTGCCCACCCAGCCCCCAGGAGGGCCTGTGCACCCACAAGCCATGAAACAGGCACGGCCAAGACCTCAGAGGGCCCAGGGAAGCCTGGAGACTGCCCTATGTGGAAAGGAGAGGGGTCTGTGCCCTCCTGCCCCGTGGTCGCCGGCTGACGAGACAGAGACCAGAACTGAGCAGAGGAGAACCAGAGGCGCCAGGTGGGCCTGAGGCTGGGGACAGTGGCTCACAGGGCGATGAACGCCAGCGGCTGAGCCAGAGAAAGGCTGGGCTCAGGCGCATTCACACAAATTCCAGGCCTCGTAACCAAGAGGAGCCCCGCAGAGTCAGAAAGAGGGAATGAGAAAATAGCGCCATTTTATGCAATAGATTGTCAACTTGTGAAATCAGCTTATTTCCTCTCCTTCTCACCAAGAAGGCACCCAGGTTGCAAATATAAATAGGTACTGTCTTAGTCAGCTCAGGCTACTAAAACAAAACACCGGAGACCGGGCAGCTCATTCAAAACAGACGTTCATTTCTCACAGTTCTGGAGGCTGGAAGTCCAAGACCCAGGCACCAGAAGACTCTGTGTCTGGTGAGGTCTCTCTTCCTAGTTCGTAGATGGTGGCTTCTTACTAGGGCCTCACATGGTAGAAGGAGCAGGGAGCTCTCTGGGGTCCCTTTTATAAGGGCACCAGTCCCATTCATGAGGGCTCCACCCTCATGACCTAATCAACTCGCAAAGGCCCCACCTCCTAACGCCATCACATCAGGCATTAAGATGTTGACACATGAATTTGGGGGGTGGGGACACAAGCATTCAGACCACAGCGGGTACCCAGAATCCGTGTGATGGTGGAATTTTGGAGGCCCACCTTCTTCATGGACACCTCCAAGGCAGGGGACTGTCAGGTCTTGGAAAAACCTATTCTGGGGATCAAAGCCACAGCACAGCGGGTATCTGAGGTGAGCCGAAGCTGGAATCAGATGCCCAGAAGAAACTCCCCCCAAGCTGAGGCAGGCTGGGCAGGGAGGGCAGTGGAACAGGATATGAAAGATGGGCCAGAGTACCTACATAGAGGAATGAGTTAAATGGGTCTTATATGTCTGAGTTTTGAACCAAACGGCAGTGGGGTCCCAAAGCCACACGTGGCCTTTGTCAGCCATCTGACAAATGATGCCCTTCGTTCTTAGGGACAGGACAAGAGCTCATGGATAAAACTGTGGGGCCGGCCAGGGCACCTACCCTCCCGTGCACACACAACTGTCCCAAGAAGAGCCATTGTCACCAACAGAGCCTGAGCCGGGCCTTAAGGCTCAGAGGTCTGACGGGGCCCAGCTTCATTGTTTACCAGCCGGTTGGCTACAGCTAACTACTCTGAGTCTCTGCTTCCTCGTGGGTAAAATGAGGATGAGACTAATGCCTGGCCCGCAAGTCCTTGTCAGGATCAAGAGAGTACGTCCCTAACAAAAGGCTAAGCAGATGCTCTGAAATATTACATCGCTTTTTAGAACCTGTCATCCCCTGGCCCTGCTGCCACCCCACGCAGGCCACCTGGGACTCCTTGTGGGGGGAGCTCCTGCCTCATCCTCAGGAAACACAGATGGCTGTGAGGAGCTGGCAGGGACCCACCTTCCGTTGGCAGGGCCGGCCGGGCGAGGCTGCGCCAGTGAACAACTACAGCAGCAGAAATATATTGAACTAGTGCACATCCAGTTGCTATGCGCCATTCTGCTTTTGGCTGCAATTACCTTACAAACGGGAGCGTTAGAAGGAAGGTTGACTAGGACTAGAGTCTCTGCCCATCCTTGGCTCTGGTTTGGGTCACAGCAAACTATCTACCTTCTTGATTCACCGCTGCTGTCAATTAAAAAATCTCTGAGGCCCGTCACATATGGATTCTCAGCCGCTGGCTCGAGAGTACAGGATGCTTGCAGGCACCTACCACCTGACATTCGAAGCTCCCGCCATGTTTTTATCTGTTTCAGATCTCACCGTGCAGGAGAGACCAGCTGGGTGTAATTGAGGGAAGAGTTGTGTTCGCGGCAGGAAGATCAGAGCTGACTTCCCGTTCAGGCCCAGCAGACCTGATGATTCTTCCATGGTGTGATTCCAGACTGGTAAGGAAGGTCACCTCGCCCCAAATACACCCCGCTGGGCTGAACCCCTCCTCCCCCTCATGCTTAATGAGAGTAGGATGGCAGTTGGCAGCTGTGCATCGATTTTGTAGGACAAATTAATTTAGAAGCAAGTTCCTAAATGTCAGAAAAACCTAACTCCAGATGTTTTGTTATTATCCAAAGATCACGATGAATAAATTGGACTCGTTGCAAACGGAGTGAAATGTATCACAGAGCATTACTCCTAGAATAATGTTTTCTCTTTCTAAAACATAATTGTGCCCTTTCTTGTTTTTCAACTAAATGGACATACCACACCCTTATCAATTTTCCAAGTAAATGAACATAATTGACCATAGTACATAAGAACTTTCATTAACGCCTGAATTTCACTTCCCTCATAACAAACCCCAAGACGAGGATCGGCGTGCAAATAGCTGGTTTGGGTGGTGGTAGGAAGCACTGCAGGTGAGGGAGGTCGGGGACCTGGATGAGAGAGCTGGTCCCTCTGGGGCTGCGCGGAGGAACCAGGTAGAACACACGGCAGAACTCTCCCAATGAGGAAAGCGAGAGCCAAGGCTTTCCTCCAATTTCCATCCCTGTTGCTTGGGGCTCACTCCCGGACCTCGCCTCCCCATCCTTCAGCCCGTCCCATGAGCAGGACAGACTCACACCTGAGGCCAGAAAACATCACGGATGCTGTCCCCATGGAGCAGCTGGGGCTTTTCCTGGGGGAGGGGACCATGCAAAGTGGCTGGGGTGCCGACAGCTTCCAGCTGGTGGGACAATACTTGGTTCTGTCCTCTGCAAACTGTAGCGCTCTCGTTTGTGTGGGGGCGTGAAGGATCTGGGCGCTTCCTCCTGCCGTCTCGTCGATCGCATCCCCCTTTTCCCACCCTCATCCCGGCTCTGCTGGCTGTACCTGTGTCCACGGCGGAGCCCCGGTCCCAGCCCCACAGTTCGTCTCGTCTGTGCACCTGCTTCCTCCTTAAAGGATCCCACAACCCACCGGTTGTTCATGCCGGAGACGGGGTCACCGTGACCCTCCCCCGCCCTCATCCCCCACTCTCCATCAGCCTCCGGTCCAGGGAAAATTGACCTCCTGAGTCCTCTTCTCGTCCGGCTCTGCTGTCCCTGTTGTCACTCTGACCCAGACTACTACCTTCCCCCCACTCCGGATGTGAGTGTCCACTTCCAACGTCCACTGCCCTGTGGTCCACGCCGCACACGGCTGCTCCAGGCACCAAACTCTCTGTCCTCCAGCCTGGGGTCCAGGTGCTCCAGAGTAAGTCCCCAAGTGAATAAGCGAGTGAGTAAAGGGCTGCTGTTCCTTCCAGACATGTCTGGAATCCACCACCTGCCCCCCACACACACTGCCCTTCGGTGCCTCACAAGTTTCAACTCTTGGCCTAAACGTCACTTACGGGTGCTTCGTCTGGCTCTGAGGCCAGAGGAGCTCCAGTTATAACACGCTGGACTCTCTCATCATACCCCTGATCACAACGGAATTCAAGATTTGTAGAATTTCGGGCAATTCCCGGCAGTCCAGCAGTTGAGACTCCAGCTCTCACTGAGGAGGGCCAGTGTTTCATCCCTGGTCAGGGAACTAAGTTCCCACGAGCTGAGCGGCATGACCCGCCCCTCCCCAAAAAAATTGTAGCATTTCACATTTGGTAATCATCTGTCTTCTCCACAAGACTGTAAACTCCCTGGAGGCCAAAATAACTGCAGACTCCCCAGCCCTAGTGCCAAGGAGGTAGGCAACGCCATATCTGGTGAACGGTACAAGAGTGTCAAACTGGATTTCAGGTCGATGTGGCTAGTCCTCTGAGCCGGGGGCTGCGTCCAGCGCTCATGAGACTGGAGTGTTCAGATCAGCTGAGCACTCAGAGCCTCCATCAAGTGGAAACAAGAACCAAGATTGTCAGCTCTGAAGCAAGAAGGGACAGGAGTCCGCTGGGGGATGCGGGGGGCTAGAGGGAGCTCTAAGGCAGCCGGACCCGAAAGCTAGGTTCCTGTTCTGTCACCCACGGGCCGGGGAGGGAGGCTTTGCCAAGACATCAGCTTAGGACAGAGATGGCAAAGCTGAGCCTTAGCTGAGGAAATGGGCTCCTTATCCAGCCCATGAGCACACTCCCAGCCAGAAACACAGGTAACAAATTCCAGAGGGCCAGGCGAGTCCCCAGGGACTAGAGCCGTGATGTCCCAGGGAGGCATGGGGGAGCCCAGAGTCTCAGGATGGGGCCCGGAGCGTCATGCTCAGGACAGGTGAGGACAAGTCTGAGAATCCCCTCCGAAGAGGTGGTGAGGCCACCCCAATCCAAGCTGGACAGGCGTCAAGTTTGGGTCCCCTGGCCCAAGCTCCAATCTGGCCCGGGCTGGGCAAGAGTGACCCCCCTGCAAGAACTGGGAAATTCCTGGATAAGCTTTAACAGGAGAGTCAGAGAAGAAGCCATGGAGAAACGGACCTGAGCCCGTTCCTACTGGGGAAGGCCTGCGTCCACCACAACCAGTAACTTTTAGGATCTCTGACAACTCCCTTTTTGATTCAGCGTGCCTGTTTCCCTGCCTCGGCCAGTAGTAGACCTCATGTATCAGCTTCCTGTGGCTGCTATAACAACGACCACAAACGGTGTTTAGAACAGCACAAATGTATGACCTTCACGATCTGGAGGTCAGAAGTTTAGAACCAAGGTTATCGGTGGGGCTGCATTCCTTCCAGAACTGGAGGAGAAACTTCATGTCCTCGCCTCTTCCAGCTTCTGGGGTCCACGTGCATCTTTGGCTTGACCCCTCCTTCCATCTGTGCCAGCGGCACAGCATCTCTCCTCTCCTCCCTGATCTCTGCTCGGTCACATCTTCTCTGACCGCGCCCCCCCCTCCCCCCCGCCTCCCTCTGTCCCTTGTTAAGGCCCTTGTGATCACACCTAGGACCCACCTGGATCCAGAATACTCTTCCCCTCTGAAGATTCTTAACTCAATCACACATGCCAAGTCCCCTTTGCCGTGTAAGGAAATATATTCACGGGTTCTGAGGATTGGGACGCGGGCCCCTGCGCCCTTGTCCTCAAGAGAGCAGGAGAGAGAAAGCAGCGGGAGGCTTGCACCCAGCTCCCATATTGGAGAATGAGAGGAGGTGTGGCGGGCGAACCCAAGGGGAACCGAGTCATCACAGCCAGCGCAGAGCCTCCAGGAGGGGGAAGCCCAGACCTGAGCGAAGGGAGGGGAGGGTAGGAGGGAGCCGTGCAGAACTGAGAAACGGCTCTGTGGGTTAGCCAGCAGGCAGCCTGGGTTTTCCACCTTGGATAGAGGCAGGATTCTGGAGACACACTCTTCAAGGTCATCTCATCCTACTGGCCATCATCTCTCCAAATGTTGCTGTGAAACAAGTAGTATCCCATTTGAGGAAGACTTTAGAATCCCACCAGCTTGTCGAGCTATCACGCCCGTCTCCATCCTCTGAGATCCAGACCACATGGCTCCAAATGGAAAGAATGAGACCCATGCCAAGAATTGCAGCGATTGACAAAGCTTCAGGCCAGCTCAAGGTGAAACTTGTTGGCATGTAGATTCGTGTTCCTAACCAACCTTGATGCCGGCACGTTGCATCTGCTTATACTCCTGTCGTTCATTTCTTCATTCGGTTGTGCAATCCCCAAGTCCCTGGCGGCAGCCCTGCTCACAGACCTTTGATCTGCTCCCGGTGAGTCGGGCCTCTTTTCCCACCACTTCCACTAGGAAGAGCTGTTGTGATCGGGCATTGTGGCTGAATCTCTGGAGGCCAAATGACAGCACGAGAATTTAACAGGTAAGGTCAACGTACTGTTCCGTGGTGGCAGATCCAAGAAGTAGGAAGGCTCCCGGCCAGTCCACAGCTGCCCACGGAAGTAGTAGGTGACACCTGGGCAGTCCACAGCTGCTGACCCACTGTTGTTTCTTTTCTTCCTTTCTCTTGTAACAGCTTTATTGCGATACAATTCATATGCCAAAGAATTCACCCATTTAGAGTGTAAAATTCAAGCATTTTTAGTATATGCACAGGGCTGCGCAATCATCACCACAGTCCTTTTTATTTTTATTTTTATTTATTTTTATTTTTTTATTTTTTTTTCAGTACGTGGGCCTCTGACTGTTGTGGCCTCTCTCGTTGAGTAGCGCAGGCTCCGGACGCGCAGGCTCAGCAGCCATGGCTCACGGGTCCAGCCGCTCCGCGGCATGTGGGATCCTCCCGGACCGGGGCACAAGCCCGTGTCCCCTGCATCGGCAGGTGGACTCTCAACCACTGCGCCACCAGGGAAGCCCACCACAGCCTTTTTTAGAATACTTTTCATCACCCTAAGAAGAAACCCATTAGCTATCACCTCCCCAGTCCTCCCCCCTCCCCCCATCGCCTCCATCCCTAGGCAACCACTCATCTAATTTCTGTGCGTGTGGATTTGCCTATTCTGGACATTTCATATAAACAGGGTAATACAAAATGTGGCCTCTTGTGCCTGGCTTTTTTTACTTAACAGAATGTTTTCAAGTTGCAGCCATGCTGTTGCAGGTATTGGTTCTTTGTTCTTTTTTATGGCTGAATAATACTCCACTGTATGGATAGAGCACCCTTGTTTCCCGAGTCGTCTGTTGATGAGCATGTGGGTTGTTTCCACCCCTGGCTGTTGTGAAGAACGCTGCAGTCCCCGCTTGTTGAGATCTACTTGCTCACAGAAGAATTGTGTTTGTTTGCAGCAGCAAGGGCGCCTTTGTCCCACCAGCTCTAGGCTGGTGCCTTTGGGGCCCCTTCTCTGTCTCCCTAGGCAGGAGCCATGAGGACCTCCCCCCGCCCCCAGTTCCCTGTGAAGTATCCCAAGGCTTTCAGTCATCTTTCGGAATTTATTGCCAGCACTGCCTTGCTTACTGTATAGCCTGAGGATGTGCAGAGCCCACGTCCTGCCACTTGATGGGGTCAATCCCTGTTTAAGGATTTTCAGCAGGTCCCCTCTTCCTGGGGGGCCTAACCGTGAACCCTGGGGCCCCTGGGGTGAGACCATTTGGCCCACTCGCTGCCACCTCCAGCCCAGCGGCCCACAGGAAGCTCGGGAGAGGACGGTGGCCTCCACAGGGCCATGGCCGTCTCACCTAAACCACAGTCGTTAGGCTCCGGTCGCCTCATGCCCTGGACTTTGGCTATTCATGAGCGCTAGCAACTGTAAATCAAGAATCAGTTTTCATCACCCTGATTAAAACATCATGACGTATGTTGCCGTCCACACCCAAACACTATCATTATAATATTCTTGGAGCAAAACCTCTCCCTGCAGAGTAATGTAAACTGCTCACTGCGCTTCCTTCACCTGGATCAAATCCCACTGAAATCGACGTATTACTTCCTCTGTTCTCGCTGGGAAATTGGTGGGACTCTTCCTGAAAGCTGCGCCATACTTGGCCCACCGGGAGTAAAACACTGGCAGACGGCAGGGGAGAAGGAGCTCACCGTGTGCAAATGACCCACACCCCCCCGTGCATTCGCGCACGCACGTGCACACACATGCACACACACGCACGGTGTTGACTTGTCTGTCTGGGCCCACAAAGGTCCCCTCAGGTTATGAAGAAAGGAAGGGACAGTGGGCAGTGGGTCCTGAGGACCACTCATTGAGCTGACCCCACCAGGGCACGGCTACGTGGAGGGTGTTTCGGCCCCACAGACACAACCATGCGGGGAGGACACCAAAGTCAAAGTAGCCAGAGGTTTGGAACTGGGGGGAGAGAGGTTCTGGTGACTATAGAACGCCCTGGAAGGAAAGAGTGGAAAAAACAGGGGTCATTGAAAGGAACCAGCAACTTCACCTAAACAGGAGGACAGACTAGGGGGAAGGCCCTGAAAGTTCAGGAAATGTGAAATGTCCATGGGGAAAACTAGGCGGTGCAAGGAGAAATCTGAAGACACCTGCTACAGCATGTCCCGTGGGTGAGCGGCAGGTGGGGAAATTAACGTGAAATGAACAGTGACCTGGAGAGAGAAAACAGGGAGAATCCTTAGAAGAAAAAAATAAGTGCTGCCAGGAGCCTGGAGAATCTATGAAAACACTGAGACCAGGGGAGGGAGTAGGAGGCTGGCTGGGGACCTCACTCTCCAGGGCCGTCTGCTTTCCACCCAGAAGTGGCATCTATGCTGCACTCCACATGGCCACGCAGCTGCTCTCACACTTGGTCTTCACAGTAAACCTGCAGAGGGGGACTCCTGACATCCCCAGGTGGAGGTGAGAGGACCAAGCTTGCACGCAGAACCCAGATCAGCCCAGGTCTCCTGGCTGCACACCTGGGTCCACAGACGGGGCCCTGGAGGGGAGGGCTTGGTGAGCTGACAGCAGGGAAGCTGCCTCAAGGCCCACCTGCCCCCCGGCTGTGCCCTGTACCACCGCCCAGCCGGGTCCACAGCCCGCAGTGAAGATCGGTCTGGGGTGCAGCCTAGCGTCAGGCTTCCGGAAAGCTCCCCGGGCGAGTCTGATCACTGCCGAGATGAGGCTGGACGCTGCTGCTGGGGCAAGGGAGGTTCCATCCTCCTTCTAAAGGCGGCCCAGCAGGCCAGTCACCAGCTATGCGCAATTGTAAAAATGTTTAAAGTCTGCAAACCGTGCCATCTGGTCAGCGGGACTGTACATTTTAAAATGAGCTTCAAACCAAAGGCCAAGCAGGGAGGGTCAGCAGCCAGGAGCAAGGATGGGGCTGGGTGAGGGTGGCGGCCCTCAAGCCACCCTCCTGGAGGGACAGGTTCAAGGTGAGCCGCTCCTGTGAAGGCACAGCACCTGCCTATCAGGTTAGGCCAGTCCTGGGAACCCCAGACAACCAGAGAGCATCTCGCCTGGACCAGCTTGGACATGCTGTGGGAGCTAACTTATTGTGGGGTGGATGGGACAGCCGGAGATGGAGCCAGCCCCCCAGAGCTGAGCCTCAACTGGGCAGGGACCCCCGAAAGAAAGCCTGAGGCCAAGGACTACCTCCTAGGCCCTCGCCTTTTAAACCCTTGCCCCTGGGGCGTGGCTAGATGAGAGCAGCCTCTGGATTAAGTCAGCCTCCAGGCAGGCGCTCACAGCATCTGGAAGAAATCTAACCCCTTAGACACGGGGAAGGAGAGTGTCTTCGAGTATGAAAAGCCGAGCTGCGCCTGGTCTGGTTGCTATTTTGAAATTAGTCATCCCATTCAACCACAGATACCTTCCATCAATCAGCTGCAGTTACTGAGTGCCCACTGGGCTCTGGCCCTGCCCTTAATTGTGGCCCGGTAGCCACTCTACTCATAGCTGGGCCAGAGTCCCTTTGTTGCCCGGGGTGAGTCCCTGCACCTTGGCCACAGGGAACTTGGCCCTCTGTGCTGACCTTCTGGGATGCCTTTGGGGTCTCTTCCACACCACCACCCCAGCTTGCACCTGCCTGGGGGGACAGGCAGTGGGCACCGAGGGCCCTGGAGCTGGGCCACTCCCAGGACTGGTCTGACCCAGGTCTCACCCTTCCTTGCCCCAACTTATTTTTCCAAACTGCAAAGCTCCAACCGACTTCCAAAGTCACTCATTTTACAGAGAAAACACACGGAAATGCTAACATGGATTCAGATCAAGTGAAAGCCAAGAAAAGAAAACAAAGGAAAGGAAAAAGCTCTTCATGGCTTCACCAGCGGCAGCTCTGCGTACTCCCTGCTTCATGGCGCATCTGCCCCCGTTCCAAAGGGCTTCCTCTGGGGGGCGAGTGGGGCTTCAGTGTTGCTGACACACCAGTTTCCTGGGGCTTCCATCTCCATTGTGGACCGAAAGAAAAGTGGTAAATGTGGGAACCAGGAGGACACCCCACCTTCCTGAGTCTACCAGCCCCGTTTAACTCAACGATTCTCAGGCCCCCACGGGGTAGCAGAAAAGAAGGCGGAATTTCTAGTCACCAAATGTATGCTCATGTACTTTTTTAATGTCTTTGTACCCAGGAGTCTTCATTTGATCTTGGTCCATGGAAAATGTTAGGATTCAGTTCAGCTGAATATAGCAAAGACCTGACAACAGTGTCTTAAATGCACGAAGGTTTAATACTCTTCCATAGAAGAAGCCTGAAAGCAAACATTCCCGGGCAGATACGGCAGCTGCATGAAGTCAACAGACCCCTGTGCTGCTTCTATTTTTCTGTCCTGCCACACGTGGCTTCCTTTGCCAGAGTCAACTCATGGAACAAGATGGCTGCTGGACCTCCAGCCGTGGCATCCACATTCCAGGGAGTGGAAAGAAAGAAGCAGGGGGATGTGAGAGAAGTGCCTCTTCCCTTTGGAGGAGACTTACCAGAATTCCCACTTTTCTATGGACATCTCTTTGGCAGAATATCACATGAGGGCCAAGAGGCTGGAAAAGGAAGTCCTTTAGCTAAGCACATTGCCACCGCAAATGAAATTACTTAGAAGGAAGGGGAGGGAGGGTGGATGTGGGGGTGGGTACCAGCAATCTCTCACAGATGCTTGCTACCCTGCTGAAAAGATGTAAAGGTGATGGTCACTGCCGGTCTCTCCTTTACGTCCATAGTAAACATGCGAAGAGGATCAAAGTTGCAGATGATGCTGGCATAGTTTTCCTAGGTGTATAAGGAGGTTGATAAAAGCTAGAGCAGATGGAGAGAGGCGCGGCAAGATTTAACCTTTTTTTTTTTTTTTTTTTTTTTTTTGCATTGATGGAGTTTCTGCATCCATGGACCCTTCTGTTGACAAATCGGTAGTGACCGGGTGTTTATCGGCAGTTACTTTGTGCAGGTGACCCTGGGCTTGGAGCTTGCAGCATTGGTGGGAGTCTTAACTTAAGTCAGACACTTCAGACTGTCCTCCCCACCCCATCCATCAGCTGTGGCTGCCGCAGCAGAATACTGCAGACTGGGTGACTTCAACAGGAGGAGTTCACTCTTGCATGCTTCTGGAGGTTGGAAATCCCAGAACAGGGTACCAGCAGGGTTGGTTCCTCTGAGGACTCTCTCCTCGGCTTGTAGACATCATCTCCCGGCTTGTAGACATCATCTCCCCGTGTCCTCACACAGTTGTCCCTCTGTACATGTCTGTGTCCTAATCTCCTCTTCTTATAAGGACACCAGTCAGATTGGATTAGGGCCCACCCTGATGACCTCATTTCAATTTAATCACCTCTTTAAATACCTTATTTCCAGTCAGGTCACATTCTGAGATACTGGGGGTAAAGACTTTCAACATATGAATTTTCAGGGGGTACAATTCAGCCCGTAACACCCCTCAAAGCAGGACTCCGGTCACCATTCTCTATTTAAGACACTGCTAATAATTTAGTGGAACTACACTTCAGTATTTCCTCAGACTACTTCTCCTACCCACCTGTGTTTCACCAGAGCAGAGAGACATTAATGTCTATTTCAGATGATTGGTTCCTGGAAGCTCTAACGAGCAGGGCGTCAACGCCTCAAAAGGTGATTGTGTTCCACAATCAGGCTTTTGGCGTTTCTGGAAAAACAAATGGACTAATTTTAGGGACTCTGTCGTTTTCCTAGGTAAGTGCAGGAGCTCTCATTTTGGACCATTTATCCTGAAATAAGTACTAATCTTCAGTTCCTTGAGGCCTCTTAAGCCTCTCAGATCAGCCAGAGCCCTGGGTCTGCTGCACTTTGAACGTTTGTTTGTTTGCTTGTTTGCTTGTTTGCTTTTAGTGCAAAGCCAGTCCCGTAGGTGGACTCCAAGTTTACAGGGATAGGAACACAGCTCACCTGTGCAGGCCCAGGAGACCTGAAATCGCAGGTGGGCAACAGAATCACGCCACCGTTCTATGCATTGCGAATGCTGGGAAGGAAATGGATGGCAGCCATATTGCAGAGTGAGGGAGAACGTCCCACACTCCACGACTTTGGGTTCAGGTGGCACCACCGCCAGTGTCTGCAAAGACAACCAGAGCTGGGAAAGGGAAAGCCAAGTGCAGGACCAGGTCGGCCCAGTCCTGGACCCCCAGCACCGTGGCCTCTGCCACAAAGTTCACCTTCCCATGAGAGGCCCAGCTTTAACCTGACACTGGTGTTTCATCGCAGGATGGAAGAGGACTTTTTCCAGCAGGCTGGAGACAGGCAGTGGCTCTCTGCAGCCTTTCCTACCCTTGGAGAGAGAGCCCTAGAGTCAAAGGTCTGAGTTCTGACGCTGCCCCCAGGGCTGGACTGCTTGACTCCCGCCTAAAAGGTGAGCAGGTGGACCTAGAGAACCCCAGGCCCCTGTCCATCTCCGGAGCCCTACGACTTTTTCTTGGGAACCAAGAGGAACTGATTTGAGAACCATCCTCGCGATGCAACTGTCTTTCTAATCCAGGAGACCAAAGCCTCCATGTTCCTCAGGGCCCTGTCCCTGCCCTGCCCATGGGGAAGGGCGAGACACACGCTCTACATAAGTTCAGCCAGACTCAGCTTACCTTCCGTCTTCCCCAGCCATCCGCAAACCGCTCTTTATTAAGTGTGAGCTATGATGGAAGTACAGCTGGCCCTCTGCCTCTGCCGATGCGGAACCCACGGATTCCGAGGGCCAACTGTAAGGGACTTGAGCAACCTCGGCTTTGGGTGTCAAAGGAAAGTCCTGGAACGAATCCCCTGAGGGTACCCAGGGATGCCCGTATTAGAAGCAAACTCATTCCTTTCCTCTTCTTAAAATAGATATACATTGATATATGCTTTTTAAAAAATCTTCCTTTGTCTCAGTTAGAAAGAGACAAAGTCATATGTGTGTCCTGCACTTTCTGGTTGATTAAAGAACAGCTTGACCCGATAAATGGAAATTTTAAGGCGCTTACAGGGCCTGGAAAGAAACGCAGAAGCCAATTTGAGCACAGAATAAAAATACCATCTGGGTTCTGGTGACAATGAGTAACACTGTTGGCTCTTCTGAGCTCAGACAATTATTATATGAAAAAGAAATTTCTTAAGCCTGCACAGTTAAAATGGTAAAAGATGTTTCACGGTGAAAAAAAGAGACAAAATTAATGCTCGTAGTCATGCATCGCGCACCCTGGTACCCAGGGAGTTCATCATGTCTGGAAGCACGTGGAGGATGGAGAATGTCGTTAGGGACATCTTCAACCTGGATGAGTATGAGATGATGTCACCGTGTGTTTGGAGTTCATGGTCGCTCCGTGCACCCAGGAACTGATGACACGAGGGTGGGGTGGAGACGGGGAGGAAGTTGATGAGCTGGGATTATGGGGGCACTTTCTCAAAATACTTGGACTCTTGACTGAAACCCACACGAGTCAATGGGGGATGGCCTCTTCTCCTAGTCTTGCCAGGAGACTGTTCTGTCCCTGAGTCAGGACTAGACATCACTCCCCCATTCGGCATCTCAGCCTGCCTGTCAGACACTCACCTGCCTCTGGTTCTGGGACTCTGGCCTCCCCTAGTCCCAGTCCAGCCATGGAAAGACAAAGATTTCTCTCTTCAAGGCTAAAAGCCATATCCACGGCTGTGGGCAAAGGGGAGATGTCCCTCCCGCTGTTAGGGAGCAGAGACGGTTGTTGAAGGAGGGATGCTCAGGACTCCGAGTTCCCCAATGCAACGAGGAAGCCACAAACGTTTCTGCCAGTGTGGTTACAACAATCACAGCTCACACTGATTGAACCTTTATATGTGCCAAGCACGGTCCTAAGTGCTTTCTCGTGTATTGTTTCATTTAAAAATAATCACCCAGCAATTACACTCTTTCCCATATGTAGGACCACAGAACCCTTGACCTTCACATGCTGTCTGGACACCATGCTGCTTTCTCTGTTCTGCAGCCCCGCTCAACACACACACACACACACACACACACACACACACTCTTGCTGTCCTAATTCCTTGCCTGCATTCTTGAACCAACTTTAATCAGGCTGTCACCTCTACTACTCCCCCCAAGCAAATCGCAAGGTCACCAGTGATGTCACTGTTGCGCAATGCAGAGCTCAATCCTCCATCGGCCTCTTTCTTTTTTTTTTAATTAAAAAAATTTTATATACAATTTTTAAAGGTTACTTTCCACTTAGAGTTACTACAAAACATTGGCTCTATTCCCCATGTTGTACACTACATCCTTGAGCCTATCTTACACTCCAAATTTGTCCCTCCCTTCCCCCCCCATATTGCCCCTCTCCCTCCTCCCCACTGGCAACCACTCGTTTGTTCTCTGCCCCTGTAAGTCTGCTTCTTTTTTGTTATATTCACCAGTTTGTTGAATTTTTTTAGATTCCACATGTAAGTGATAACATACAGTATTTGTCTTTCTCTGTCTGATTTATTTTATTTAGCATAATGCCCTCCAAGTCTATCCGTGTTGCTACAAATGGCAAATTTTCATCTTTTTTTATGGCTGAGTAGTATTCCATCTTCTTTATCCACTCATCTGTCAATGGACATTTAGGTTGCTTCCATATCTTGGTAATTATAAATAATGCTATGAACATCAAGGTGCATGTATTTTTCAAATTAGTATTTTGGGGTTTTGGGTGTTTTTTTTTTTCGGATATATACCCAGGAGTGGAATTGCTGGGTCCTATGATAGTTCTATTTTCAGTTTTTTGGAGAAACCTCCATACTGTTTTCCAGTTGGCCTCTTTCTTGACTCTGCCAGCAGCATTGGACACAGCGGATCACTCCCACCTTCTAGAACACTTTTGTTTACCTACCTCTCCTGGCCTATATGATGCCTCTGTGTGGATTTTAAAAAACCACTACTCAGGGCAGATGCAACTCCATGGGCAGCCCAGCCCATGAGCAGAGTGAAGGTGGCCCCCTTCACCTGGAGCCTTTATGCAGTACACAGACTGAGCAACTGTACAGGGCAGTTCTGCAGGACTACGGGCTGAGGATGGGCCACCTGTTAGCAAGATGTCAGAGGCACAGAACAGGGAACTCGAGCAGACCCCAGAAAAGGTAGGTGAGGGTAGGACAAGGTTTCTGGAAGAAAGGCAGAATGGAGAAGGAGGGGGCATGTCTTCCAGTGGGATAAGAGCTTCCCAGTGACTCTCACCAGGAATCTGACCCGGTGCTCATGTGAGGGTATATTCAGATTACTCTGAAGTAAGGCTCGTGATGCACATAACTTACTCTCACATGTAAGTTCAGCTCCATATCTATGTATGCATGTAAAGGCGGAAAGCAAAGGCTCAAGCAAACGGGGTCAAAGGTAGATGGACATTATTTGTACTCCTCCCATACTTGCAATTTTCTGTAAATTTCAAGTGATTTCCAGCTAAGGTGCTCTTTTAAAAAGCGATCAGAAGTTGCCAGGGGCTGGGGAGGAGAGAGGGGTGAACACAGGGGGAGCTCAGAGGATTTGTAGGGTGGTGACGCTACTCAGGACGATACTGTTAAGGTGGATACGTGTCATCCCACACGTGTCCTCACCCACGGAATGTACAACACTGAGGGACCCCTAGCGTAAACCATGGACTTCGGATGATAATGATGTGTCAATACAGGCTCATCAGTGGTGACAAATGTACTATCTGGTGGAGGGTGGCAGTAATGGAGGAGGCTGTCCCTGTGTGGGGAAAGGGGGTATATGGGAAATCTCTCAATGTCGCAGTGAGCTTAAAACCATTCCAGAAAAAATCTCTTAGTTATTTTTTTATTTTTTATTTATTTTTGGCCATGCCACGTGGCTCGTGGGACCTTAGTTCCCTGACCAGGGATTGAACCCGAGCCCTCATCAATGAAAGCGTGGAGCCCTAACCACTGGGTCACCAGGGAATTCCCCAAATGTCTTTAAATTTTTTTTAAAAAAGTAGCAGCGGCTGAACCCGTAAGAAACCCAGTTGACAACCTGGAGAGCCCACCTTCATGCAACCCCGGATGGACCGTGGCCCAGGACCCTGTGCTCTCAAGGACCTGCAGCAGCAGATCAGCTTCTCAGAGGCCCAGGTCTCCCCCTGCAAACTCTCCGTCTCAGGCCTCCCGCAGCATGGGGCCCTCGGGGTGAGGCCGTGGGCTATGGAGGGGCTGTGTGGACAGGAACCCAGGAATGCCCACGTAGGCGGGAACCGTGCGCAAGGAACAATGGCTAGATGCCGCGTATCACTGTATTCGCATCCAGGAACGGCGCCAGTGGCTTGGGTCCCCATGTGCAGGCGTCTGGAGAAAGCAGGTCCAGAGGCCACAGCTGAGGCCTGGAGGCCGGGCTGAGACCTGCCACTTCTGCCCAGACTCGACTTGCTCAAGCCCTCGGAGAGAGGCGGACGACCAGCCCCAGGACAGCATCTTCTGACCTGACCCAGGAGGACAGCCTGGCTGCACCTCCCAAGGAAAAATCCCAAAGGTGGCAGGAGCAGGGTCTGGGCCAGTACAGGGGGGCAGGCCCACAACCTGAGCTCCAGAGAGAACAAGCCCAGGGCTCCCAGGCAGACCTTCAGCGCCCGCTGCATGGCCCGCTCGTAAGCCGTGCCGGGGAACCAAGGGATGGGCAGCTCTTCCCACGTGCGGCCAGCCCGGGGCAGACAGAAGCCGGCGGACAAAGGCTTGCTGGAGGACGGCAGAGCCCCGCCCAGCACAGCACCACCATGTCGCTTTCCCCATTCTCAGGTTCAGGGTTGAACGTGGGCTCCCAACAGATGCAGTTTTTCAGCTCATGTTTCCCCTCAAGGTATATAAACATCATAGCATTGGTTTCGATTCTTCGGTTCAAAAATATTCGCCCAAACGAGTGATCTCACCATTCACATTTATGTATATAGAAATATCCAAAGAAGACAAGTCTCCCGAAGCAATGCTTGCCAAAAATATCCTTTCCTAACATCCTTGTTTATGGAAAAATTAAGTGTCTGTACTGAAGGTTCAGCAAAGAGTCGGAGGAAGGATCCTTGCGTGACGGACGCCAGCACAGTCCCAGAAAACCTTCCTACGTCTTATGTTTAAACAGATCAGGGGGCTCATGCCCCAAACCTAAAACCCAGAAAGGAAAAGAGTTAGGAGGGATTGCTCTGAAACTCTGTCTTCTGCTACGCTTCTCAGGGGAGCATAGTACAGGGCAAGGAAGTTTTCTCTTCTGCCCTTCTATGTTCTTTGGCTGGTCTGATCATTAAATCCATATAAGAGAGATTCCCGGGAGACACAAGCAAAGAAAATGACCTACGTATGGGCAGCCGGGTAACTGAAGCTTGTATGTATAACATCTTGAGCTAAGGAAAGGGGTGGGGTCTGGGGACACGAAGGGTAGGAGGGCCCTTCACAGGAAGGCAGAGGAGATGTTTGGAAAACAAAGGTTGCCCTGTTATGCAGGTACGTTTCTCAGGTAAAAAGGCGTCCCTGGGGAGAGCTCTCTTCCTGGTACATTCCCCCTCTACAATGTAAGCAGGCAGGGGGGGAGGTATAGAAATTTTCCTGAACCTGCTGCGGGTTTGATTGCATTTAGCCATATGCCAAAAGTGGCATATTTTGGGGTTGGCAAAACCTGCTCCCCTTCAACGGCACGATTTCAAAAGACGTCAGGACCCTGTGAACTTGAGTCTTCACACTTTTTGAAGGAGAGCTTGTTTTGCATTCTTTATGTTTTTCTCTTTAAGATGGATTTATCGAGGTAAAATGTACATATGATAAAATTTAGTGATATATACTTACATCAAACCATCATGTTGTATACCTGAAACTAATACGATGTTATATATCATTTATATCTCAATAAAAGCGTTCATCATTTTCAGGTGTACAGCTCTTATCCGTCAAGATATAGAGCTTTCCCATCACCCCAAAAAGTTCCCTCCTGTCCCTTCCCTGTCAATCACCTCCCCGCCTCAGCACTCCTGATTTACGTTCCTATATTTTTGCCTTTTCCAGAATGTCACATAAATAGAACCATACAGTACATAGCTTTTAGTGTCTGTCTTCTTTCATGTAGCATAATGCTTTTGAGGTCGTCATGTTCCTGTCTCGGTAACTGTTTACTGCTGAGGAGTGTTCCATTGTATGGATGTGACACTACTTCTTTATCCAAGTGCCAGCTGATGGCCATGTGGGTTCTTTCCAGTTTGGGTGATAAAGCTGCTAGATGCTTTCTCCTCTCGTGGGTAAACACCTGGGAGTGACACAGATGGCTCACTGAGGACAGCATATGTTTAACTGCAGAAGAAACTGCCAAACTGTCTTCCAAAGGGGCTGTAACATTGTACATTCCCACCCGCTGTGTGTGAGTCCCATACCACCCCCCACCCCCACCCCCACCGCAGCCTTGCTGACACCTGATATTGTGGGCCTTTCAAATGTTACCCATTCCAATAGGTGTGTAGGGTATCTCCTTATGATGTTAATGTTCGTTTCCCTAACGACTAATGATGTTGAGCAGCTCTTCACGTGTTCAGTTGGGGTCTGTATCTCTTGTCTGGAGTCTGCTCAGCCCATTTTTAGAAATGCAAGCTGCATTTTCTTATTCCGGCTGCTAATGAGTGGTGGGGTGGGAGGCATCTCAACCTGTCCGTTCTAATCATTTTCCTTCGTGTCACCTTTAAGATGCCCTGAGCATCCCTGAGGTTCTGTAGGACACATGCAGCCAGTCTGGGAAGGCTCCTCGGGGTAAAGATCCCGGTACCTGGGCACGTGGGTCATTCGTGAGCACATGAAGTCCTCTCATGGACGCTGTAGGGATGGTTCAGTAAAGTGCCTCTCCAAGTCCGTGTTCACGTGCTCTCCTGAGTGGGAAAGCAAGTGTGGACCATATGCAGCTGTTGCATTTAGAATCCCCTGAACCTGAAGCCTGCCTGGTGCTGGGCCCTCAGGGGCGGCCGATTTCAGCTGGTCTGAACCGAGTTCTTCTGGCAGTGAAGGCCACAGGAGCCCTGTAGCAAGGCCACCTTAAGGCTCTAGACGGGAAGGGCGTGGCTGGACCCAGAATGGACTGGCCCAGACCTCTGGAACCGCATACACATATGCTAAGAAGGGGTTAGCCATCTGTTGATGGTGCTTTTGAAACCCATTCTGGAGGCACGAGCCCTGCCATGGTGTGGCTGGGCAGCGTCCCAGAGCGCGCAGAAGTCCAAGAGATGCACTTTGAACACACGGGTCAGCAACTCATGGGAAATGTGACTTTTTAAAATGGAGAGCAACTGCATGAAGTCGTGTGCATGCTGGGAAATCAAGGTAGGTTTCCTTGCGTGGTAGATACAGGCCTTCACCTGACAATGTCAGTGGATGCACCCACTTGGGTTTGAGGAAAGATGCAGTGGGAGGACCAGAGAACTAAGCCAGGGCCTGCAAAAGGGGTGCAGCAGAGCAGGCTGGCAACCAGGCCGATGGATTTAGGGCCTTGGGGATAAGCAGGCAGGAGTCAGGCTCTGGCACCCTGGGATTGGGAGCTGGTTCATCCAGGGATGGAGAAGTCCCTCCAGCGTCATCAGCCATTGCGGGGAAGGGGCTCCAGGGACAGGGCAGGGTGAAGCCTCCACACCAGCATCACACATAGGATGGATTACGATGACAAAGTGCAGTCGCCCTGCAGGTGGTCGGAGGAAAGTTATGGCACAGTAGGTACCACCAGGTCTGGCTGGGTTGGGGAAGGGCGGGGTGTTGTTGCCAGGCAACGGGTCCCTGTGTCCTCCGCCTCCCCACCCCCAAGCTGGGTCCCACGCGTTAACACATGCCCAGCACTGAGTGAAAGTGTCAAGCCCTGGAGCTCCTGGGCTCCTAACCCCCACCAAGGTCATCGTCCTCCCTGTGCACAGTCTGTGCAGCCTCTTAGCTTCAGCCTGCAGTGACCCATCCCCCAGGCTCCTCCCACCCCCACACAGCCTGGCTCCTGCTGCCCACACCTGATGCTCTGGGGCCCCCTCCAGCTGGAGGACATTGGGCAACTTCTGGAGACACTTTTGGTTGTCAAAACTAAGAGGGTTGCTACTGACATCTCATGGGTGTGGGGCCAGGGAAGCTGCTCAACCTTCTTCAGTTCACAGGATGGCTCCCACGCCCAGGAATGATTCACCAGTCCCCAGCACTTCCTGATTCACGTCCGTCAGGCATCCAGCCAGCCTGTGACAGATGTGTCCAGTGCACCGGCCCGTCATTGACACTTGTGGTACTCTAGGCCATTGCGATGCTTATGAATTGCCATGTTGTCATTAAGTATCATTAATTCCGTTGTATTTTCATCCTCATCAGGGAAAAAAACATTAACGGAAAACGCAAAGGTAAGTGAAGTGGGCGTGAGTAGCATATATGCCTGATCATTTGTACATAGGCGGGAATGAAGTGGAGTGTCTGTTGATGACGCACAGTTACGGCCGCGCATCCATCCTGCACCGACGTCGCGTCCAAGGTCAGAGAAACCCACGTGTCATTCTCTTCAATGGTGAGGCTTCTCTATTCACATTCTCGCATTGTTCATTTTAACTGGGAGGTTTACAAAAACTTAACTCATTTTCAAAACATAAAACTAAATTAAAAACTAGATTAGCCATATGTGATGGTTAATTTTATGTGTCAACTTGGCTAGGCTGCAGTACCCAGATTTTGGTCCAACATGATTTTAGATGTTTCTGTGAAGGTAATTTTTTAGGTGAGATTAATATTGAATCGGTGGACTTTGACTAAAACAGGTTGCCCTCTGTATTGGGGGGGGGGGGGTGGTCTCGTCCAATCAGCTGAAGACAAAACAGACCGACGTCCCCCAAAGAAGGAATTCTGCCAAAATCGGACTTTGGGCTCAAACTGCAGCTCTTCCCTGAGTCCCCAGTCTGCCCGCCCACCCTACAGATTTTGGATTTACCAGCCCCCATAACTGTGTAAAATAATTCCTTAAAATAATATTTCCCTCTCTCTCAATATACAATAGATATATAGATACACAGACACATACACACACACCCTGTTACCCTACTGATTATTGGTTATGCTACTGTGGAGAACCCTAACACTACATTTATTATTTTTCTTGTAAAACGGCACTTGTTTGAGATTTTTAAATGGCTGACACTTCATTATTCACATGACGTTGGCTATTCTTCCCTTCACAAAGAATTTTTTTTCTTTTTTTCAGGATATTGAATATATTTCCCTGTGCTATACAGTAGCTCCTTGTTGTTTATCTGTTTTTTACATAGTAGTTTGGGTCTGCTAATCCCAAACTCCTAATTTATCCCTCCTCCTCCCCTTCCCCTTTGGCAACCATAACTTTGTTTTCCATGTCTGTCTGTTTCTGTTTCGTAGGCAAGTTCACTTGTGTCATATTTTAGATTCCACGTATAAGTGGTATCATATGATATTTGTCTCTCTCTGACTTACTTGTATGATAATCTCTATGTCCATCCATGTTGCTGCAAATGGCATTATTTTATTCTTTTTTATGGCTAATATTTCATTGTGTGTGTGTGTGTGTGTGTGTATACACACACACACACACACACACATATATATATATATATGCCACATCTTCTTTATCCATTCATCTGTCAGTGGACATTTAGGTTGCTTCCATGTCTTGGCTATTGTAAATAGTGCTGCTATGAACACTGGGGTGCATGTATCTTTTCAAATTAGAGTTTTCTGTGGCTATATGCCCAGCAGTGAGATTGCTGGATCATATGGTAACTCTACTTTTAGTTTTTTGAGGAACCTCCATACTGTTTTCCACAGTGACTGCATCAGTTTACATTCCCACCAATGGTACACAAGGGTTCCCTTTTCTCCACGCCCTCTCTGGCATTTATTACTTGTAGACTTTTTGATGATGGCCTTTCTGACCGGTGTGAGGTGATACCTCACTGTAGTTTTGATTTGCATTTCTCTAATGATTAGTGATGCTGAGCATCCTTTCGTGTGCCTCTTGGCCATCTGTATGACTCCTTTGGAGAAATGTCTATTTAGGTCTTCTGCCCGTTTTTCGATTGGGTTTTTTTTTTTTTTTTTTTTTTAAATTATCGAGTTCTATGAGATGTTTGTATGTTTTGGAAATTAAGCCCTTGATGGTCGCATCACTTGCAAATATTTTCTCCCTGTCTGTAGGTTGTCGTTTCATTTTGTTTACAGTTCCCTTTGCTGTGCAAAACTTACAGGTTTCCCTTCACGAAGATTCTGAATTCCACCAATACCTGGGTCACTGTGCGCATGTGTAGCTTGTATAATCACAGTGGTGAGTACGTCTGAAGAACAATGTTGAAAGTGGCTGTCCTGTCCACCCACGGCAGGGATCCATAGGCACGGAGACTCTGCCAGATCCAACTGCAAGCAGGACACAAACAGAAGCTCGGATCACGTGTGTCTCCCTCCTGGGTACAGGGGGAAGGGAGTGGGAAACCAGCTCGATTTGGAATGGAAAATGGGACGTTTAGAGGAGAAGGAAGCTCGGGACAAGTTGAAGCTGAAAAAAGCTGGGCCAGAGTTAGAGGAACTGTGCAGTGAGACACAGGGGAAAGGGCTCCCCACTGCTTGAAGCTGACCAGCAATTCCCAGCAGGTGACGGTGCTGAGGACCGGGGCCTCATATCCCGTTTTACCTTTCATAGACGCTAGAATGCAAAGGAATACAATAAATATTCATTGGATGAACAAATGAATGAGTAAATCCCATAAAGTCAAAATATAAGAAGTTTCTGTGCACACACAGGTGGGTTAATTCCTGTACTCTCCCCAACTATTAATGAAACCTCACATAGGAGCAGCCAGCACCTGCTCTAACACATACTTCAGTGGTTGCCCGATGCTCATTTGTGAAATCCATTTTTAAAAATCTGCTATTTCAAGTGTCTGGAGTGAAAATAGCGTCCCCACCATTCTTAGAAGTTTCCCCAAGAGGCAGTGTGGTGGGGTGAATCGTGTCCCCCAGAAGATATGCCGAAGTCCTGACCCCAATATCCGTGACTGTGACCTTTTCTGGAAACAGGGTCTTTGCAGATGTCATCAAGTTAAAATGCGGTCACGGTGGATGAGCTGGTCTGTAATCTAATGACTGCGGTCATAAGGAGAGAGAGATAAAGACACAGAGGACGCACAGGGAGGCCGTGTGACAACGGGGCAGAGATTGGAGTGTTGTGTCTACAAGCCAAGGAGGGCCATGGAGTGTGGCACCCACAGAAGCTGGGAGAGGTGGGAAGGACCCTCCCGTAGAGTCCGCAGAGGAAGCATGGCCCTGATAACCCCTTGATTTGGGACTTGTGGCCCCCAGAACTGTGAGAGCACAAAGTTCTCTTGTTTAAGCCACCCGGTCCGTGGTGTAGAGAACGAGTACACGTAAAATGGCACAGAACAAGACTATGCCCTGAGAGCCAGTACTAGCAGTGAGCTGAACAGGAAACAAATTCTGAAACAAGTAACTCATACTCTGAGAGGTTTACATCATGCTGGGCGCCTGTCCACCGTCTAACACTTGAGACTCGCTAACTCAACCCTTCAACAACCTAGGGGGAGACCACGGCACAGAGAGGTTAAGTAGCTCACTCAAGGTCACACAGCTCATCCCTGGCAGGGTGGGGATGTGACTCGCTTTGGACCCAGAGCCCCCTTCTTCAGCACTAAGTGGCCCAGCATGTATTCTTGTCCTGGGGCTGCTGTCACAAAGTTTCACAAGCTTGGTGGCTTAAAACAACAGGAATTTATTTTCTCATATAAATAAATTTTTCAAGATGCCAGAAGTCCAAGATCCAGGTGTCATCAGGACTGTGCTCTCTCTCTGAAGACTCTAGGGAAGAATCCCTCCATCCCTCTGCCAGCTTCTGGGGGCTGCCAGCAATCCTCTGCTTTCCTTGGCTTGTGGCCGCCTTACTCTAATCTCTGCCTGTGTCTTCACACGGGCTTCTCCCTGGGCACCTGTGTGTCTCCGCATCGCTCTCTCCTGGTAAAGACACCGGTCATGGGAGTCAGGGCCCACCCACTCCAGGATGACCTCGTCTTAACTAGATTACATCTGCAAAGACCCCCTTTTCCCAATAAGGTCACGGTCACAAGTTCGGGGCTGAGGAAGTGGACATGTGTGGGGACACGGCTCCACCCACTACCTGCTCAAACCTGCCCCGGGGATGCAGTGTCCCCAGGGATGCTAAGACCCCGTGCAGGAGGAGGGAAGCAGGCCAGGGCCCCAGGGCTCCCCCGGGGGCCAAGGCTCCTGCTCTCCGGGGACCTGAGGAAACTTCCTGAACGCACATGCGACCGCAGGTCTCGGGGAGCAGGGCACTCGCCTCTGCGCTGCTCTGGACGGGCCTCTTCTGTCGCCGCAGCTGAGCCTCTGGATCTGCAAGCACGCTCTCTGCAGCACCGTGGTCTCTGTACGAAGCTCCAGAGTTACTCCCAATGAGACACTTTGCGGGCAGCACAACGCCTAGACTTGAAAGTGAGTCGGCCGTGTCAGGAGAGACGTGAGTGCCTTCACTGGACAGCTATTCAGTGAACAGCTACTATGTGCCGTCACCAACAGAACCATCAAAAACTCTGGGTCAGACCTGACCGCACACATTCAGCCCTTCCCCTCCGCCTCGCGCCCCAGCCCCACCCTCCCACCTTCAACTCCGCCTCCACCCAACAGCTCCCTACTCCGTCCCATCCCTGCTCCAGGCCTCCCGCTCTCAGCTGCCTTGTGCACGTGACCAGGCCCCACCCCTACATCTCTGACCGCGACCCAGCCCGACCTGGCCCTGCCCACCGCCATCAGAGCTTATGACTACCTCCCAAGTCCCATCTGCTCCCCCCATGTCAATCCAATTGTGCCACCCCCAACCCCTGGCCCCATCTTCCTTTCCACCCTCATCCCCCACTACTCCTCCTTGATCTTCATGCCTCATCTGGTCTCCAAGAGCATGAAGCTCCTCTACGTGCCAGGCAGGATGCTAAACCCTGGGGCTGCAAGCAGGAAGAAAAGGTGCGGGGACAGGTGAGAAGACACCTGCGATTGCCTCCAAGTGCTAAGTGCTGGGCCCCGAATGCACCTGAATCCCAATGGAACAGCGAGGAAAAACTACTTAGCCCTGTGCAGAGGTCAAGGAGGGCTCCCCAGAGGAGGTGACACCAGGTTGAGGCTGGGAGCATGGCAAGGAGCTGGCTAAGCATGAGGTGGGAGAAGGACATTCCAGGGAGCAGGAGGGAGAAGTTGTGTGAGCTCCCTGAGCTGAAGTTTGCTCTAGCTGATGGCACCTTGGCCCGCCTGCAGGCTTCAAAGGGCTGGAGAGACAGGCTGAGCAGCAACAGCCCAGCCGCGCGTGCCTTGCTAAGGTCCAGAGATGGCAGGACATCCCTAACTGCCACTGTTGAGTCCCACCCCGCTTTAGGTTCTATTCATACATAGGCTTGCTTGTTCCTGGTTCTCTTGCCAGATACTTCCTCACCTCCTCTGGACCCAGAGAGCCAAATAGCCTGGGGCCGTTCTGCTGGGGGCAGCCGCTCAGAGTTCTTGTGGGGTCACTGCAAGTGGGACTGTGATCTTAGGCCCGCTGTGGCCATCCCACGCAGTGCTGGGCATGTGTCACCGCGTGGGACCCAGCTTGGGGGTGGGGAGGCGGAGGACACAGGGACCCGTTGCCTGGCAACAACACCCCGCCCTTCCCCAACCCAGCCAGACCTGGTGGTACCTACTGTGCCATAACTTCCCTCCGACCACCTGCAGGGCGACTGCACTTTGTCATCGTAATCCATCCTATGTATGATGCTGGTGTGGAGGCTTCACCCTGCCCTGTCCCTGGAGCCCCTTCCCCGCAATGGCTGATGACGCTGGAGGGACTTCTCCATCCCTGGATGAACCAGCTCCCAATCCCAGGGTGCTAGAGTCTGACGCCTGCCTGCTTATCCCCAAGGCCCTAAATCCATCGTCCTGGTTGCCAGCCCGCTCTGCTGCACCCCTTTTGCAGGCCCTGGCTTAGTTCTCTGGTCCTCCCACTGCATCTTTCCTCAAACCCAAGTGGGTGCATCCACTGACATTGTCAGGTGAAGGCCTGTATCTACCACGCAAGGAAACCTACCTTGATTTCCCAGCATGCACATGACTTCATGCAGTCGCTCTCCATTGTAAAAAGTCACATTTCCCATGAGTTGCTGACCCGTGTGTTCAAAGTGCATCTCCTGGACTTCTGCGTGCTCTGGAACGCTGCCCAGCCAGACCATGGCAGGGCTCGTGCCTCCAGAATGGGTTTCAAAAGCACCATCAACAGATGACTAACCCCTTCTTAGCATATGTGTAATACAGTTGAATCCCTTCCCATCCAAGACAAAAGCTACTTACTGGATACACTCTGCCACGTTTGGGAGTGTTAGTTAATTAATCCGGGATTGATTAAGGCAGCCAGAGCAAAGATTCAACAGGCAGGGGTGGCAGGCTGTGGGGCAGTGGCCAGGGTAGAGCTAGCAGCATGCACGAGGGCATGAGAAGGAAGTGGAAAAGGGGGAGCAGCGGTCGTGGACTGGGCCCTAGGGAACACCTCCCTCCCTGTCCACCCGGCAAACCCAGGGAGTCACAGTGCCCTAGAATCACCCCGCTGGATGTTTGCATCAGTGCTCACGCCTGCTGTCTTACTTCAGGCCCTTTTCATTTCCCATTGCAAACGTTACAGAAGACCCACAGCTTCTAGGCTCTTCCCTCTCCTCCCCTCCAGTCCTCTGCAGAACACCCAGGCTCACCAGCTGGACATGTCTCTCCCGATGGTAAAATCTCTCACTCTGTCCTTGTCACCCAAGGGAAGGCATGGGCTCCCAGAGCCCGCACCTGTCCATGCTCAGCCCTCAGCCCCGTGGGCACCAGCTGGGCCCACATTAGTGCAGTGTGGACTCCGTGAGGGCAGGAGCTTTGCTTTACCTATTGATCTGTCCTAAGGGCTAGAAGAGTGCCCAGCATGAAGTAGGTGCAGAGGAAAGCAAGAGAGAAAGAAAGAAAGAAAGAGATAAAGAAAGAGAGAGAGAAAGAGAGAAAGAAAGAAAGAGAGAGGGAAAGAGAGAAAGAGAGAAGGAAAGAAAGAGAGAGAGAGAAAGAAAGAGAGAAAGAGAGAGAGAAAGAGAGAAAGAGAGAGAGAAAGAGAGAAAGAAAGAAAGAGAGAGAGAGAGAAAGAAAGAAAGAAAGAAAGAGAGAAAGAGAGAAAGAAAGAAAGAGAGAGAGAGAAAGAGAGAGAGAGAGAAAGAAAGAGAGAGAGAAAGAGAGAAAGAGAGAAAGAAAGAGTGAGAGAAAGAAAGAAAGAGAGAGAGAAAGAGAGAAAGAGAGAAAGAAAGCGATAAAGAAAGAAAGAAGGAAAGAAAGAGAGAAAGAGAGAAAGAAAGAAAGAAAGAGAGAGAGAGAAAGAGAGAAGAAAGAAAGAAAGAAAGAGAGAGAAAGAAAGAGAGAAAGAGAAAGAAAGAGAGAGAGAAAGGGAGAAAGAAAGAGAGAAAGAGAGAAAGAAAGAAAGAAAGAAAGAGAGAGAGAGAGAAAGAGAGAAAGAAAGAGAGAGAGAAAGAGAGAGAAAGAAAGAGAGAAAGAGAAAGAAAGAAAGAGAGAGAGAAAGAGAGAGAGAAAGAAAGAGAGAGAGAAAGAGAGAAAGAGAGAAAGAAAGAAAGAAAGAAAGAAAGAAAGAAAGAAAGAAAGAAAGGAAGGAAGGAAGGAAGGAAGGGAGGAAGGAAGGGGGAGAGAGAGAGAGAGAGAAAGGAAGGAAGGAAGGAAGGAAGGAAGAAGGAAAGAAGGAAGGGATAGAGAGAGAAGGAGGGAGGGAGGAAGGAAGAAGACAAATAAGTGACCATTGGGTTTGGTCCCATGGAGGTCACCGGTGACCTTGGCAAGTGATGGAGACTCAGGAAGACTGGAGTGAACTGAGGAACACCCAGGGGGAGGGGTGTGAACAGAAATGGGGACACAGACACCTTCCAAGTGTCCTGATCATGCTGTATTTCATGTTGATGACCTCATGTACGCCATTGGCCAGTTGAGCTCCTTCAAGACAGGGCCTGAGCCTTGTGCATCTCTGCACCCCACCAGCAGCACAAGCACCCCCGTCCCTTGGCCCATGCTCAGTAAACTTACTCACTGAACACCTGGATAAAGCTGTTGGTGAGGGCTTCCCTGGTGGCACAGTGGTTCAGAATCCACCTGCCAATGCAGGGGACATGGGTTCGAGCCCTGGTCTGGGAAGATCCCACATGCTGCAACTAAGCCCGTGAGCCACAACTCCTGAGACTGCACTCTAGAGCCCACGAGCCACAACTCCTGAGCCCATGAGCCACAACTACTGACGCCGCGCACCTAGAACCCATGCTCCGCAACAAGAGAAGCGAGTGCAATGAGAAGCCTAAGCACCGCAAAGGAGGGTAGCCCCTGCTCGCTGCGACTAAAAAGAAAGCCCGTGTGCAGCAATGAAGACCCAACGCAGCCAAAAATAAATTAATAATAAATAAATAAAAGCTGTTGGTGAGAAACGTCACTTTTGCCCATAACCCATCAGCCATAACTGATGCCCCCTAATGGCAGGGGGCAGGACATGTAATTATCATGAGTGCCCTGGGGTGGTCGTAAGGAGACTCAGAGAGAAGCCCAGAAAGTCTCTGCTGCTCTGTAAAAGGGAACCCTATTCCATCCACTGTCAATGGAGCCCCCCTGGGGCCGGCGCCCACCTGCCTCACGTCTTCACGCTGAGAGACAAGCGTGCTGGAGAAGACGTGGGCTCTGCACTTGCAGAGCTCAGAACCTCAGCCTGGTGACAGACATGTAAACCCACATTTCTTCACGAGACGAGTGTCCCAGGCCCCCAGGTGTTGCTTGTTGGGAGGGTCAGAGAAGCAACACCCAAAGGTGGCCTTTGAAAGATGGACAGGAGTTTTCCCGCTCACTTGCTCTGGAGTGAGGCAACGCAGCATTCACACACCGTGTGCCCCAGACCAAGAACGACGGAAGGTCTGTCGCAGGCACTGTCAGATCCTTCACAGAGTTCCAGTTACTCTGCGTGAAACCATCTGGGTCATTAGTGTACTGCAGAAACCTGAAAGTTAATTTAGAATTTCCTGATTATCCGTGAATGTTTATTTCCCCTGTCATTACAACTCCGTGGTCAAGTTTATAATTGCTAGAATTCAGTAACGTATTTCACCACCAAAAATAATTTTGAGCTGGCTCGGTGAGCGTGCATCAGCATTACCTTGGTTAAGCATCAGAGGAGCGAAGCATCCCAGTGCCGCGGATCAGACCCCGCCCCACCTGCCATGGGTCGCTTCACACTCCAAGCTGTACTGCAGGAGCCAGGCACCGCCGCGGTGGTGACCTCCTCTTCAGATCCTGCACCCGGCGTCCCTAACAGGGCTTCGCTCAGAGCACATCCGGGAACGTCCCCCTTCGCCCAAACTTAATACTTCTTTACTTAGCAACATCTCCTAAGGTCCTACTTTTAACATATAGATTTGTACGGAATTGCCTCGCATTTTTCTGTACATGCCAATTTATAGGTTTCCCTGGCTTTTGTATTGCCATTATTATTTTCAAACGGGAATACCTGCAATTTTGAGCACATTACTTCTATCAATTTATTATGACATCTGTCGTATCACATGAGGGATTCTGTCTTTATTTCGTGACCTTTTTTGTTAATCTGCATCATTGTTTTCTTTTTTTAATTTATTTTTTATGGAAGTATTGTTGATTTATAATGGGTAAGTTTCTGGTGTACAGCAAAGTGATTCAGTTATACATACATATATATATGCTTTTTCATATTCTTTTCCATTATGGTTTGTCACAGGATATTGAATATAGTTCCCTGTGCTCTACAGTGGGACCTTGTTGTTTATCCATTCTGTGTATAATGGTTTGCATCTGCTAATCCCAAATTCCCACTCCACCCCTCCCTCACCCCACCTCCTCCTTGTCTGTACTCTATGTCTGTGAGTCTCTTTCTGTTTCGTAGATAAGTTCATTTGTGTCATACTTTGCAACACCGCGGTGGCTTCTCTTGTCGCGGAGCACGGGCTCTAGGCACACGGGCTTCAGTAGTTGCGGCGCACGGGGCTTAGTTGCTCCGTGACATGTGGGATCTTCCCGGACCAGGGATCGAACCCGTGTCCCCTGCATTGGCAGGCGGATTCTTAACCACTGCATCACCAGGGAAGTCCCCGTGCATCCTTGGTTTTTTTGTTGTTGTTGTTTGTTTGTTTTTTTGCGGTATGCGGGCCTCTCACCGCTGTGGCCTCTCCTGTTGCGGAGCACAGGCTCCGGACGCGCAGTCTCAGCGGCCGTGGCTCACGGGCCCAGCCGCTCCGCAGTATGTGGGATCTTCCCGGACCGGGGCATGCACCCGCGTCCCCCGCATCGGCAGGCGGACTCCCAACCACTGTGCCACCAGGGAAGCCCTATCATTGTTTTTTAATCTCATATTCAGGATCACCCCAGGTTGATACTGTTTCACCCCAGGCATCTTGCTTGTCATTCTCACCATCTCCTCCAGGAACACTTTTATCTGCACTTATTCTAGATCTAGTTATTTTCCCCTGGAATAGCTTTAAGTAGTTCTTTCAGGAAGGAGTAGAAATGACAACAACAATACCTAATTCTCGTTGAATGCTTACTATATGCTAGGCAATGCTAAGGAGGACATTTATTGTCTCATTTAATCCTCATACATGACCCGCGGAGGTGTGGATTGTCAGCGCCCCCGTCTGAAGGATGAGGACTGCAGGTTGCAGAGGTTACGTGTTAATAACTTGCCCAGGGCAACCCAGTTATTCAGTTGAAGAGCTGGCACTTGAACCCAGGACTGATCAATCCCACCACTACACTCTCAGCACCGCCTACTCTGCCTCTTGGTGCCCTCCTTAATAAAAAGAAAAAACATCAACACCCTGCATTTCTTGTGGTTGCGTCTGAGCCAGACCAGCCACGCCTATATTAAAATCACCGCAGCTCAAGTCTTCTGTCACGGTGGTCAGTGACACTAGGTGCATCGTTTCCTAATTATTTGCAGAACGAAGCCCTCATTTCTCAGCTGAGGGAACCTTCTTCATTTATTGTGCAGTTGATACCAAGTTGCAGACTTGCAGGCCTGTCAGTTTCAGTAACATCTCTCCACGACAGCTCAGCTATGCTTGGGGACATTTTGTGTTTGTAATATGTCCGGTGAGGCATCACTGGTGTAACTCTGGCTTATTACCTCTTTACCTTTTTATACAGACTGGACCCCGCTAAAAACATTACCTGAGCAATTCTCTCCTGAAAGCTATAGCTTAGACCTGCTAAAACAACTGATGGCTTATAGTATACTATAGCACGAGTATCTTGGTGGCCACTTAGATTTTTTTGGTACCTGAGCCCAAGATAGGCCACTGACTCTAGCAGGCACTAAAAGACAATGAAAACAGTGAGGTCCCCTTTCTTGCAGCACTGGGAGGGGATTTTAGTTTTAATTCAGAATTCTGATGAGCTAACTTCAAGCCCAGGAGAAAGATCACAGCACTTAATTTTAGAATAATTATTACACTGTGGAGGATACAATGGTGAGAGTATCTCAATAAGCATGCCATCAGGACGAAATCAATCACTCCAGTCCATTGAGTGCAAGGGGAGGACTAAATCTGAAACGGAAATCGGATTTCAGAGGGATGCCCAAACGTTTTTTCACGCTTACCTCCCTATCACATACTCTGAATACTTAATTTTTTTAATTTAGTCGATTTTTATAAGTCAAAACTCCTTGGGAATGTTTCCAAGCATCCTTTGAGAATCCTAGAGTTATCATGGCCAGTGACACGTCAAGTGGATTACATATGCAGGCTTGGTAAAATCTCAGATGACATCACTGTGGTTCTGGGTCATGGGTCAGCCTCACCTATCAACTTTCGAAGTGTTAAAACATTAGCAACGGTTTGCCTGTCTTGTTAGGAAAGCAAGCAAGCATAAAAGGGACAGACAGGGTATCTATTTTCAGAAGTAGTCATTTCACAGATAGCAGAGAACCAGACAGGGTACCAAATCAATAGAGTCACATACTGAGAGGGGGATCCTGTCTAATGGAGAAAGCAGATCAAATCATTTGACCCAGTTTTTACGAGTGCTTTGTAAGCAAACTCCAAGTTCTATAATGTTTTATCAAGTCTAGTTCTATAGTTGCTATTTTAATATTAACTGGGGGGAACTATTAAAGACGCTGAAATGTGTCCAATGTATAGCATGAAACAGGACAAATATCAAACGGCATCTTGGAGGTGATTAGGTACAGTAAGTACTTTTTAAATCAAATTTAAATGCACGTTTGTATTTCTTTTTTCAATAGGGTGACCTGTGTTCTAGACCAGGGTCCACGACGCTGACTCTTTACTAAAAGCAAAGGGGCGAAGTTTTAAAGTCTCCAAGATTTTTTTTAAAAAAGGAAGAAACAAAAGACAGGGGCATCTCTGACCTTTTAAAGATGGCTTCAGGGTCAGATCAATGTAGTCAGTGTGTTTAGCCCTCTGTTCACTCCGTGCACGGAAACACACAAAGCTTGAGGTCCAAATGGGACACAGTTAGCCATTTGTGAATGTCCTGGTGAGAGACACCCCCATTCCGCTCGTAGGTACCCAGAACAAACTGCTGTTTGGGAAGGGCTGCCCCACCAATACCCTCTGCTGAGTTCGTTTTTTCTCCCACAATCTGGTGTCTTGGTCTAGAGACCCAGAACGCCTGTCAGCTCCCTCGTGCGTGCCCTGGACCCAGCACAGCCTGTGTCAGGGACGAAGCTGGAACGCCTTGTTTCGTGGCCATTGATGGGAAACGGGAGGCTGATGGATTCCAGAGCTCTCATGTGGCACAGAGAGGACAGAGGCTGGCAGGGCCACCTCCTGCCTCAGGCCCGCCCTGCGTCTGGGTCCCCGGGAGAGGTGGAACTGCCTGCCTCGGCCTCCACAGCTCTGAGCACACACAAGTCTCACAGCGTTTACACCTGGACTGACAGTTCACATCTACTTCCCCAGTGAGGATGCCGGTTCCTCGAGGGCAGGGACCACCTGGTATTCATCTTTGCAGTCCAAGAGGCTGGGGCATGGCAGGCACGTAAACCATAACGCTGAAGGTGGGGAGGGTGAAAAGGAGAGATGGCCGAGGGGTGGACCCGATCCGGTTCCCCACACGCCTCACTCTTCACAGCAAAAAAAAAAAAGTAGCTCACCAAGCACAGGCCGTGGGCTGCAGGTCCCTCAGCTTCCTGCTTCCTTCTAGGTCTCCCGACTGCACACGCCTTTCTCCCTGCCCCGACCACCTAACCTCAGCTCTGGGCCCTGGGTTACTCCTCCCCATTAGAAGAGAAAGAAGATAAGGGCCGACCAGTTAACGATGCTTCCAGAGATCTGAAATATTTTCAGAGCGGCTTATCTGCAGGTCTCAGCCTTAGCTGTCTGCCCTGGTTCTGACCTCTATTGCTTCATGGCCTGGCCTTTACGAGCCTCACTTTCCTGGGGTGTAGACGGCAGTGGTCATTCTAAAGGGCAGAGGAGCCGTGTGGGTCTGATCACGATTGAGGGAAGACACTTGTTCAGCAGGGGTTGCCATTTTTCACCCTGCTCCACGGCCTGGGGACGTAGACCCATCTTCCTTTACCAAAGGAATCCCACGGTGCAGCTATTAAAAGAACTGCGTTCCTCCCCATCTTTCAGGAGAGCAGCTTATGGAACGGCACACAAGAAAACCCATTTAAATCCATGTTCTTATTGCACAGTTCATAATCAAATACCCAGAATTACAACTGCTATTGAAAACACACACACACACACACACACACACACACACACACACAGAGTCCTCTCCCAGTCTTGCTGAAGGCAAAAGGGCTGCTAGGAACTGGCGTTGAGGTGCTGATGTGATTCAGTTACTATCAGTGGCAACCGTCAGCCGAATTGGAGGACCTGGAGGTGTCTAGGTCTTTAAGGACCAGGGTGGTGGGAAGAGAGAGGAGGGGTGAGCAGGTCCTGCCTCGAAAGACAAGAGCACGGCGGGCTGAAGCTTGTACTCGGTGGGTTCTTCTGTGCGGTACCCTCCCTTTTCTTACCATGATGTGCAAAGACCAGGCTTCTCAACAGTGAGGACACAGTGGAATTGGCACTCAACCCAGCCCAGTTTCAACCATGCTCAGGAGAGAGCTGGGGCCCACCCAGTTCTGAGGCTCACTGGCATCTCACATGGCATACACCATGAGGGTGGTTGTCATAATGCATTCACACAGAATCGAACATTTCACCACTTCTCATTTCCTCTTTTTTTCTACATCATCATGTGCTTTGCAAAGACCTTCCCCCACAGCTGACATGGAAACAGGAACACTGTGTTCACGTGTCGTAGGTTAAATAGTAGCCTCCAAAAACATCTGGTCCTAATCTCTGGAGCCTGTGATGTGACCTTATTAGGGAAAAGGGGTCTTTGCAGATGTGATTAAGTTAAAGGTCTTGGGATTGGAGGATGATCCCTGATTACCTGGGTGAGGCCTAAATGCCATCCCAAGTGTCCTTAGAAGAGAAAGGCCACAAGACAAGGAATGCCAGCAGCCACCAAAAGCTCAGAGGCCACCAAGAGATTCTCCCCTGTATCTGCCAGAGGGAGCACGGTCCCACTGGCACCTTGATTTCAGCCCAATGATACTGATTTCAGATTTCTGACCTCCAGAACCATGAAAGAATAAATTTCTGCTGTTTTAAGTCACCAAGATTGGGGTAATTTGTTAAAGAAACCACGGAAAATGAATCCACCTCTCTCTACCTTAACCTGACTGTTTAAAGGGACAACCCCTCAACTTACAGGTTGGGCAAATTTGGACATCTAGACACAAGTTCAAAATGAAACAGAGAATCAAGGCCGGCTAAAACTTCCCACTTCCAGGGAATTCCCTGGCGGTCCAGCGGTTAGGACTCTGCGCTTCCACTGCCGAGGGTGCAGGTTCAATCCCTGGTCAGGGGGTCTAGATCCCGTAAGCCACATGGCCAAAAATAATAATAATAATAATAAATAAAAACTTCCCACTTCCAAATATGTAGAGGCTTATGTTTTTAAACCCCAATTTACAAAAGGGCTGTTTGGTACAAGAGATACAAACAGGTTGAGTTATGGTATTACTGACACAGACTCAGATATCACTGTGACACAGTCTCTGAGGGAAAACTGGCCATCGAGGGCAGATGGCCCCGGACACAGTGCTAGCGACAGGCCCAAAGCTCTGGGGCTCACAGGTTCACAGGCACAGTCTCTGCACCAAGAGCCCACAAGTGAAGCAGGTGACCTGCTAGCAGCCGGTAACTGATGAATAGATGTCACAGCAAAGCAACCGCAGCACAGGGGCAGGGGGCCTGGGGCTGAAGCTTGGAGGAGAAACGGGATCTGCCAGCAGGCTGAATAGGAAAAGGGCATCTGGGCAGTGTCGGTCCCAGCCATGCGTGGCTGGAGCAGTTGGTGCAGGGGGGATGCCCAGAGCCATCTCCACTCCACTTTGTAGGTCGTGCCAACACTGAGGCCGCAGACAACATCCAATTTGCACTTAGAGAGATAAATCGGACTAAAAACGTTCTGGGTTGGCACGGGAAGGCGCAAACCCAAAGCAGGAACGTGGATGAGTGGCTACAATGACTGGCCAGAGGCCCTGGAGCCAGGGAGCGGCAGCAGAAGGGCAGGTGAGGACAGATCAGGGGTGTTTAGAGGTAGATTGATAAGACTGAGTGACGGCTGAATGCAGACACTGAGAGAGAAGAGTCTAAAATTACCATCAGCCTTCTGGCTGGGGTGACAGGGCAGCCCCACTAAGTAGGACAGGGATAGGGGAGGAAGAAAAGGTTCAAGGGACGACAGAAAGAACATAGGAAGTTGAGCTAGGTGAGCACAGAGTTGTACGTTATCCAAACGGTGATATCTAACGAGCAGCTGTCCAGATAAATGATGTGAACTGTGTCTAAATAAATCTACATGTATATGGAGCTAGAAGTCCTGCCGGGATGCATCCGTGTATGGATGACACACAATAAAAATATGAACTCAAGGTCAGGCACCACGCTGGGCACCGGGCAGGCAGAGGGGAACAGGAAGCCCACTGAGGGGGAGAGGTTGCTGGCAGGCAAATCCAATAGCAAGTGCACAAGTGTATAACATGCTACACAAGCTGCTATGGGAGCACAGAGAGGGGGGCCCAAATGCATACTGAGGCTGAGTGATAACAGGGGAGGGGGCTGGGGGAGTCCTGGAGGAAGGAACGTGAACCAGCAAGATAAAATTATCAAGGGGAGACTGAGTGTGCACAGGGCAGGGGGAGGAAGAGCTCAGAGGAGAGGACAACGCACAAGGACACTCAGAGGTGAGAGGCAGAGTGTGACTTGTTCAGAGAGGACGTGTGTCCACGTGGGTGCCGGGGGACGCGGGATTAGAGGCGGGCTGTCACCAGTCTGGTCAGTCACGTTACGAAATTTGAATGTCATCCTTAAAGCAATAGAGAGCCATCAGCAACTTAAGCAAGGGAGTGGCATAACACCTTTGGCTTTTTAAGAGTATCACTTGAACTGCAGCACAAGGGTGTATTGAACGGGAACATCTGGAGGCTGGGGAGCAGTTAGGAAGTTGGGGACTGGCCCGTGGTTACATTATCAGAGGTACAGCCAGGAGGCGGACGGCCCCGACTTGGTGACAGGCTGAATACTGGTGATGAGGGAGGGGCTCTGACTCAGGCAGCTGGGCTCACGTCCCAGGGGTGGACGGGACTGCATGGGGTGAGTGCAACAGGAGGGCCACGGTCAGAACGTCAGGAGACCCAAAGTGTGAGGACGGTCTGGGCAGAGGAGCTGACACGGGAGGCTGAGAACCAGAGGTCAGATAACGGGTAGAAAATCCAGGGGTGGGAATTCCCCGGAAGTCCCATGGTTAGGACTCTGCGCTCTCACTGCCGAGGGTGCAGGTTCAATCCCTGGTCGGGGAACTAAGGTCCCGCAAGCCGTGTGCTGCGAGGCCAAAAGAGAAAAAAGAAAAAGAAAAGAAAATCCAGGGCAATGAAGCATCACTGAAACAAGTAGGTTTGAAGGAGGAATTGGTAGGGTCACAAACCCAAGAGCCAACTGAACAAACTGCTGGATTTAGCAGTCAGGTCTCTTTTAGTGAAATGGCCCGATCACGTGCCTTAAAGAGGAGTCAGCAACGTGTATCTTCCTGAGGCAGCTGGAAGGGATGCAGGCGGAAGGCGATTGCTTTTGGCATACGGTACAGTACACTGAAAACTAGAAAACCCAGTTTCTAGCTCTGGCTACACAGCTGGTACACGTTTTCTCATCCGTAACGTGGGACAACTATGTGTGCTCGCCCTGCCTAACCACAGGGGACCCTAAAACTCAAGGTCCTTTGAAAGACTTATGATCACTGTTCTTTTAGTTCAAAGCCACTTTTTGCTCCACCACCATTCAGTTCAAAATACAAAGACACTTTTTCAAGTTTTTAAAGAGTTGCAGAAGAAAACTTCTAGGTGCAAGATTCTTCCTTTGAGACTGAGTCCTCTTAAAATTAGTGGAACGAAAACAATCGACAACAGAGCTGTTCATTCTGCAACACGTTTTTAATTTTAATCAACCTAATGCAAGACTATTTCTTGCACGTATTCCTCAGGCGTTTCATAAAAATTTTTTTTTAACCTAGGGTCGCATGTATAAACTCAACTTTAAAACATTAAATTTATCTGAAAACTGACATTTGGAAAATATTAAACAACATGGATTTAAAAGCCAGGAATTTAAGCATTGGTCCTAAAAATTATCACTTTGAAAGGCAGTCTCGGGAATTCCCTAGCGGTCCAGTGGTTAGGACTCAGCGCTTCCACTGCAGGGGCACCGGTTCCATCCCTGGCTTCCACTGCAGGGGGCACCGGTTCCATCCCTGGTCGGGAGACTAAGATCCCGCATGCACCCCGGCCAAAAAACAAAACAACACGCCGTCTCCTCTCCATTCCAATCTGATCTGTTTTGTTTACCTTGCCTAACAGAACATTTCTGTAGAGTTAGTGTTTACAGTTTGGCATTTCTGTTACACTAATTTTCTGGTTTTGAATGAGAGGGAAGTGAGTTTTCTAAATAATGGGCTTGTAATACTCATGCAAGGAAACGACAGTCTGGGAGACAGCAATTGAGAACTGATATTAGAGAAAGTACGTTAGTTGCCCAGCGATCGCTTAAGCCAATGCCTATTAAAAATGAAGGTTTTTGTCTGTGAACACGCAGCTGACAAGTGGATGCCACGCGAGGCTGAAGAGCAGAGCTGCCACCCCCATCTGCTCAGGCGGGGTGAACCTGGAGGCCCGTTCACCCCAAGTCAGCACCGAGCGGTCCCCAGCGATCGGGCCGCCCAGCTGGGAGGAAGCGTTAGCCCCCAGGTTGGTTCTCAGCAGGTCGGACGCCGCACGCCTCCACGCCCGTCGAGAGGCGTCCGCGCCGCCGAGATGCACCTGGGCCCGGGCACCAAGGGGCTGCCGTCGGAAAACAGTCCTCCGAGGGCCGAGCGGAGGCGCCGCCGCAGCGCGCCGGGCCAGGAAGGGGTACCACCCGGCGAGCCCACCGGCGCGTGTCCCCGCGTCGCCAAGCCCACCGGGACCGCCGGGCAGAGCGCGGTCCGCGCCTCCGCAATACGCGCCCCTCCAGCCGCCGACACCTCCCACCAGGGCGGCCCACGGAGTAGGCGCGCCCCGCCTCGGGCCGGGGGAGGACGCGGGCGCGTGCTGCTCAGGAGGAGGCACACCGGGCGGAAGGCGTGCGCGGGAGGACGCGGCGGCGGTGGCGGCGAGCCGCCTGCCATCGGGCCCGCCCCCGGCCGGCCCCCCGCGCCGCGCACCTCCCTCGCCCCGCCCCCCGGCGCCTGGCGGCCAATCACAGAGCCACGCACGTGACGAGCGCTGCCTGCGATGACCTCATCCCTGGTGTGGGATGACGTCAAATTCAAGATGGATGGAATCACAGCGGCAGCGGCGGCTGCGGCGCGCGCGAGCCGAGTGTGAGCGGGAAGGGGCCTGGCGTCTGCCTCGGGGCTGAAGACCGGTGAGTAACTGTCAGGCCCCTGGCCCTAGGAGAACTTCGGGGCCCGTGGGAGGCCACAGCCTCCCCGCAAAACGCGGCCTTTCCTGACGTAACTCTGAGGTGATTTCTCTCCTCCTTTTTCTCTCCGCCGGCGGGTTGCGGGCTCGGAGCGCTTCTGCGCGTGCGCCGGGCCCGGCTCTCACCGAGCATGCCCCGGGCTCCCACGTAGCCCGTTGTGCCTTCACACTGCGCATGCTCCTTGCCCGCACTTGGCCTCGCCCTCGCCACTGCGCACGCTCTGTCCCTGACTGGGCTTCCCTCGCCGGGCCCGGCGCCCTTGCGCCGGGCGGTTGGGGCGCCTTCCGGCCGCGGGCGCGTGCTCCATCCCGGGCAGACGTGGAGGCCGGCCGGTGTCTGCCGGGACGCGCGGGCGTACGCGGAAGCTGCGGGACCGGGGGACCCCCGCACCTGCCGAGGCCCGCGCCCCCGCCCCCGCCGGCCCTCGAGCCCCGCCTGGCGGCCGCCGGCGCATCCAACCATTAACCCGAGTGGACTCCTTGCCCCGCCTCGCCTCGCCTCCTGGCCGGCCCCCCGCAGACCCCCGGGAGGACCGGTCTCCCCGACTCTCCAGCGCTGGCCCCGAGCGTCTCTGCTGGAATGCGGAGGACCTCCCCCGCCGCTCGGGAAAGCCCCCGTCTGAAACCTGCGGCCGGAGGCGTAGGTTGCCGACCGGCCGCGCTGGAGACCCCCGCCCAGAGACCTCCGCTGGCCGGACTCCCCGAGATTTTTTCTCGCCCAGACCGCTTACCTGGCGCGCGTTCACTGGCCCCCGTACGGGAGAGCATGGCTGTGACCGCGGGAGCGCCCCTCGGTCCTGGCCCTCCACCCCGGTTGCTGCGAGCTCCGACCGCAGCGCCGCGCGGTTCTGGAGGACGCCGCTTCGGCAGCACCGTTCAGACGGGTGACCGTAGAGACAGGTTCTCCAGCGGGGCGGCCTGGCAGTGGGAGGTGGGGGAAGCGGTGACCGGAGCCCGCGCACTGCACAGCGCCCTGGGGGTCTTAGGGCGGGAGCCACCAGCCCCGCTCACGCCCGGCATCTGAGGGCGCCAGGTATTGCGCAGCATCCAGGACTGTTGACAGCGGTGACCCTGCGTCGTCCATGGGGAGCCTGCGTTGTGGTCTGATTCCTTGTTCGGAAGAAAGTGGGTTAATCCGTGTCAGAAAGGCTTCTCGTTGACAGTTACTTTTGAAAACTTTTACCCGCTGGTGCTTGGAGTAAATCCTTCATCCACCTTAATGACTAATAGTCATGACGTTTAAATATGAGTACCAGTAAATATCAATGGTAAAAGGAAAGTAGACATGGGGGGCATTGGTTCACTTAAAAATAACGTTGCATCTAATTTATTCTTCCTTTTTACACTGTTCGGTGTAGAGTGTGCTTCATTCTCTGGAAATAAAAGTTGCAAAGGATATGACCCCCGCCCTTGAGGAACCTGACCATGTTCATGGCAGGGCGTGTTAGGTGTGTAACAGGAGAGGAGCCAGGGTATTGAGAGGGTCTCTGGGTGAGGGGAGACGACCAGAGGGACGAAAGCCAGCGGGGGTGAGGAGAGCAGACGCCAGAGCTGACCACGAGCAAGGCTTGATGCGGGGTGGGCACTGGCTAGAAAGGAAAGAGAAGAGGTTTCCAGTTTCGGAGACCTGCTGGCTGGCAGCACACCGAACTAAACAGGAAATATGTGGGGACTGGCAGATGTGGGAGGGTAGGGTCCTAGGTACCATCCTGGACAAGAGGGCTGTCCTGTGATGGATGAGTCCCGAGAAGCCTCAGCAGGGATACAGAGTTGGGAGTCATAGGCCGGTAGGAATTAAGGCCACAGGCACTCACGCACAAAGCGAAGACCACTGCCACACGCCGCTCGCTGTGCCGGATGCTGGAGCAGCAGAGATGAGCCAGCCCAGGCCTCGAGCCTTGGTGATGGTTTCTCTCTTTGGCCAGTAGGCACCTGCTGGGCCTGCACTAAGCATTAGGCACACACAGCTGACAACAGGGCTTCTTCCTTTTAAGGACTCTCGTGAGAGGGGAGATATAAAGGCAGATCGTTCAAGATAGCTGTGTTATTACAGAGGGGACGACGTACTGTGGTAGCTTAGATGGCTGAGCTCCTGGCCAGGAGCACATCACTAGAGCTTTGTAGAGATGGTGACGTTTGAGCTGGATCTTTCTGTAGAGGTTAGCCAAGTAAAGAAAGGTAAGAAAGGCAGTCGGTGGAAATTGGGTGTGCAAGCTTGTAGGGTAGATGCTCACCCTCGTGCCGTCCAGTAAGGGTGGAGAGACGAATTGTGATCAGAATGTGAAGACTCCTGCATGCCAGTCTGTAGAGTGTGCATTTTATCTAGGGAGGAATAGAGAAATCAATATAGTATTCTAAAGGGCACTGGTGGGACCAGCTCTGCTTTAGGAAACCAAATAAAAGGCACGGCTTCCACTCCTGCATCTAATTAGAGTGTCAGAGTACAGAAAATTCAACAGATATTTATTGTTGTGTGAGACACCACATTGGGCATTGTGAAGAGTGTCAAAAGACATTAAATAGATTCTTAGTCCTTAAATAGCTTTTACATTTCTGCTGGGGAGACAGACAACTTAGACGGTATTCGGCACTGAATAAACAATGCGTAAATGGTGTCCCTCTGTTAATACTGCAGTTGAAAGGCGTTTGCTCGTTGTAAACTGCAGTGGTCAAGGAAGGTGTGTATATTAGTTAGCTAGGGCTGCCGTAACAGAGCACCACAGATTGGGGGCCCTGAACACCAGAAATGTATTTCCCACAATTCTGGAGCCTAGAAGTCCAAGATGAAGGCTCTGGCGGGCTTGATTTCTCCCGAGCCCTGAGCTGTGGACAGTCGTCTTCTCTGTCTTCACATGGTTTCTCTCTGTGTTTGTGTCCTTATTTCCACCTCTTACAGGAACACCAGTCACGCTGAATTAGGGCCCACCCTTAAGGCCTCATTACAACCTCCGGTCTCTTAGAAGACCCTGTCTCCACATACGCTTACATTCTGAGGTGCTGGGGGTTAGGACTTCGACCTAGGAATCGCAGGGGACAGTCCAGCCCATGACCGAAGGCTTAATGGAGGAAATGGCTTTGAGCTGAGCTTCAAAGGGTGAGTAACGTTCAGCTGAGTGGGGGCGGGGGCGGGGGGTCTGGGACATTGCAGATTGGGCGACAGAAGAAGCAAGGCCTGCGGGGGGCGCCTCAGAGACAAAGCTGAAGCGGGAAGTTAGCACGAGGCGATAACTAAGGGAAAGAAAATTTAAAAAGTAGTTTGAAACCAGATTTACAGAGCCTTGAAGTCCGTGTTTTTAAAGTTTTGCATTTTAACCTAATGGAGAACCATCGTTTTTATCATTTTATTTCTGTTTACTCAGGTCTTAGGTCTCAGCTAAACTGTCACGTCGAGGCATTTCCCCACCATCCCCTGCAAACTCTGGTTACCTCCCCCCCGTCACAGCTCCCTATTTATCTCCATTGTAGCCCTCAGCACAGTCAAAAGTTATCTTTTTTTAACTTGTTTCCCTGTTCATCGTCTGATGTACCCCACTGGAAAGTGGAGGCCTTGTCTTTCTGTGCGACCCTGTATTTCACGTGTGTCTTAACTGTGCCTTGCCCGTAATAGGAGCTCAGTAAAGAAGCTGAATTCATAATAGTAATACTTAACGTGTGCGTCCAGTGAATGATCAGTTTTGTTTTTGGAAGCTCAGTCAAGATGGATTTGGAGGGCATGATAGGAAGGACGAATACCACTTGGAAATCTATTAGTCAGGGTCCTTTAATGACAAGAGCAGAAACTGCCAGGCCAGCTTGAATAGAAAAAGAAATTTAAAGGTAGAGAGAGGGCTGCTCTTGACACTGAAGGAAAGACAAAGAATTGGGCCGGGAAGGACAAAAACCAAGGTAACTGCAGGAGCCGGTGTAGCAGGCACTGCAGGCTGCACTTTCAGGCCAGGGCTGAGATAAATCAGCTCCGCTAGTTGCTGCCTTTGTTGTTCTCGGCCCATATTCCAAGGAGAAAGTTTCTAATGGGCTGAGCATTGGTTGTGTGCCCAGTCCTGAGTGAGGGGAGCACAGCGTCTCAGACTCCTCGGGACGGGGGTGCTCCAGCGGGAGGGGCACAACAGGAGGCTGCTCTGTTAACCAGGGTGCGTTCTGCTGGGTGAGGCGGCACGCACACCCTAAGACCAAATCAGACCTCCTCGGGGGACACGAAACCTGTGGTGAGATGGGGTCCAAGGGGGTGACATCGCTGCTCTTGAAGGGTCACATCAGCGAGGCTGGCTTTGAAATCCCAGGCGCTTTCGAGGATGTCTGGACATCTGCATTGTCTCCAAGTGAGCCATGATGAGATGTAAACTCAGAGCTGACTGCCTGCCACCATCTCATAGTAAAATCAAATGGAGAGAGGCAGGCTAGACCCAGAGGTGAGGGTTTGGGGGTGAGCGGGGTGTGGGTTTATATTCCGAAGCCAAATGTAGATGCTTTGTTTTTCTAACTACATTATGTTTGCTTTGTGTTATGTGCATTCCTTCTTTCTCCCAGTGTCATGGTTAGGGCTATATAAGCCATCTCCAGCATTCCAAAGGCTTGTGTGCCCAGAGTTCAGTTTCACACTGATGTTTTGGATTAAAGAGAGATTTTCCTATAGATCTGGAGGTAGGGGTTTTGTGGGCTGGTCTTGGAGCAAGGTTGATTTACGGTGTACCTTAGCTTTGATACCAGCTTGAGTGTTCGTCTCCAAAGCTCGAAAGCTGCCGTGAGGTTATTTAGTCCCTTCTCATCTCCCTTTCTGTGCCCACTGTTCACCTCCTGATGTCCTTTTATCCGAGTGTCTAGCTCTGCTTTGCTTCTGTTTATATCCCTGGAATGTTCTATAGTCCAGGACTGCCTCCCTTTCCTTCATCTCCTTAAAAACCTTAACTTCCTACAGTTGGTATAAAGAGGGAATTATTTGCATTGAATTATGTTATATTAAGATATGAATTCCCTGCCCCTCTTAGCACTCGGTACCTGAGGACTTTGAGGTGGTGGTATGAATTAGTTTTCTGGAATCCAGTTGTGAAGTGCTCCGTAGCCATTCTAGGGAATTGGAACTTCATTCAGGCCAGGGGCTTCTGGAGTTTTTAAGCCCTGGCACTATATTAGATGCATGTTTCTGGAAAGTATCTACAGTAGAATGGTGAAGAGTGGAACCTGTAGTATTGATATCATTATAATTGTCCGGTAAGCAATGAGTCCCCCATCTTCCCTCAGGTCCCCACTGTTCACTCATCGACCCTCCCACCCCTCGGCCAAATTAACTGCTTCCTATAAACAGTATTCTCAGCACTTTTTGTATGCTTCGTTATATTTAGTCTTACATGTCTGTCCTACCGTGGAAATGTTCAGGAAAGGAAGAAGAGGAAGTAAACTGCCTGCACGCAGACGGGAAACACTATATGTACCAGGAGCTTGCACACATACGGCGTCTTTTGTTCTTTGTAAGACTCCTATGTGGTGGGCAGTGTTAGCCCCATTGAACAGGTTGAGGAAACGTGTACTCAGGTTGAGTGATCTTTACAAGGTTACATACCTAATAGGTGGCAAAGCCAGGATTTGAGACAAGTAGACTAATTTGAAAGTCTTTCCCATGGAGCTATAGTGACGACCATGAATTGTTAACTGTATAAAGATTATCTCATTTTGAAATATCAGGAAACAACATGAAATAGAAACAATTTAGGCAGAGTTTGGGAAGATATTTGTGTGCAGGAATCCAAGTGGTAAGCAAGCCCGCCCTGCTTCAGGGGCTGGTTTCCCGGGGGATTTCCTCCCAGCTTTTTCTATGGGAGAGGGACCTTTTCTTCCATGTTTCACCCACTTTTCTTGTAAGAGCACCAAGGTTTCCACCGTGACTGAAGTGGTGGCGGGAGCTCAGGTGCTGGAGACCCATGCAGATGAGCAGTGGGCAGGAGGGGCCAGGGATGCGGCGACAGCGCACATGTCCACGTCAGAGCCTTCAGACCTGGGCTGCTCTGTCCTCTGTGAGTCAGAGGTCCTGAGTGTCCACGAGAGATTGGAGTTTGATGACCCAGCAGATTTATGGAGGAGAAGGTACCTCCAGCACCAAAGCTGGCCTCACCTGAGGCTGAAGGGCAGACAAGCACGCGGCTTTGAGCGTTCAGTCTGCACATCCACCAGCTACAAAGGGTTTTCTGGATTATCTCATGACACGCAGCAGTCATGATTCTCACCCCCGTTTTTGCCTGCGTTCTTAGTGTAGCATTTTATATTTTTAATGAAGTTGTGAAGCTCAATAAATATACCTACTGTGTCATTAAAACACAAAAGTCCAAAATGTTAATTGTTTGCAGCTAGACCAGGAAAGGGGCCATTGTTAAGCTTTGATGATTGAATTAAAAGGTAAAAGCAAGGGCCTCTGCGTGAAGGTGAGGGGTCTGCACTGTGTGCTCCTGTCACCCCAGACACCTAGAGCCCTTTTCCTGGGTTCCTGAAGAGGATGGGAGAGGTCACGGTCCTCCGATGAGCCTTGGGGGGGGGGCCTTAATTTTGCTCCCGGGGCCTCATGCCTCCACCCCCTCCCCAGCCTCATGACCTGCCCTCCCCTACATGTGTCCTTTGCTCCAGCCAGGCACTTGGTCTTGGCTCTGTGTACTGAACACACTGCTCCTGTCCTTGAAATGTCCTTCGCCCTTCCTGACTCCCATATTTTCTGTGTCCTGCCTGTTCAGGAAACTTCTTTTGTAGAACCCGTTCCCTGACCTTCCTCTCACCTGGATCCAGTGCCATCACCTGTACTCCATCTATACCTCTGCACCCTGCCGCCTGGTGCTTAGCACACCGGAGTGTGTGGTGGATTGACTTGCCCTGTTCCCACTCAAGACCAGGAGCTGTAAGGCAGGACCGTGCTTGTCAGGCTGCCACCCTCCCTGCCTGGCCAGTTCTAGCACATACTAGACCGGTGCCCAACCATGAGAAGTATGTAACGTGATGACCAAGAATCCAGGCTCTGGGGCCTGACTCCCAGCCCCACAATTAACTGACTGGATGACCTTAGGCATACTACCTGACCTCTCGATGCCTCGGTTTCCTAATTTGTAAAACGGGGATGATGGCAGTACCTAGCTCAGATGTTTATGTGGGAATTAAAAGGTTACGGTGTGCAGGTGAAGAGCATGGCCTCCAGAGCCAGGTCACCTGGTGTGAATTCTGCTCTGCTCCTTACTGTCTGTGCAAACTTGAGCCTCAGGCACATAGCCTTAACCCTGTGTGCCTCAGTTTTCTCAACTGTAAAATGGGGATAATGATGGTACTACCTCCTAGGGTTGGTGTAAATATTGAGTTAAAGCCTGAAAACCGTTCACAGTGCTGCGTGGCAGAGCAAGCGCTCAGATGTTAGCTGCTGTTCGTGCCCGATCAGTGTCTAGGGAATGGTGTGGAAAAATCAATGCCTGGAGCTGTTCTGCACTGGCTATCAGGAATCTGGACACGCTTAGCCACTTCTCAAGCAGGCGCTCTCGTTGATGACTGTAAATTAAGGCTAGAGTCGAATGAATAGTTTTAAATTCCAAATACTTTTTAGGGACAGAGACCATTCCTCCTACAACTCAACTCTCAGTGACTTATTTTTCCCTAATTTCCTGTTTTGTTCAAAGAGTATGGAAGCCTGTGGTTTAGGGATTAGAAGCAGTTACTTAGAACAAAAATAGAGGTCACGATAATTTGAAGGAAGAAAAAGAAGGAAACTTTTCCGAACAATGAACATTGAGAAAATGCGGGGGTTTTGGCCTGTAGGAATAGGGAGCAGATGATGTGTGCATTAGCATTGCTTCAGGTCCAGGGATGTAGAAAATCTCACTTGGTTTAGTCCTTACACAGTCCCTTGGTTTCTTAGTTGGGGTTCCCCCAAAAGCAGACCCTGCGACAAGGATTCAAGTGTAGATGTTTTTTGGGAAGTGATCCCAGGAAGCATAAGAAACGTTGCAGGGAGGGCTTCCCTGGTGGCGCGGTGGTTGAGAGTCCGCCTGCCGATGCAGGGACGCGGGTTTGTGCCCCGGTCCGGGAGGATCCCACGTGCCGCGGAGCGGCTGGGCCCGTGAGCCATGGCCGCTGAGCCTGCGCGTCCGGATGTGCTCCGCAACGGGAGAGGCCACAACAGTGAGAGGCCCACGTACCGCAAAAAAAAAAAAAAAAAGAAAGGTTGCAGGGGAAGTGAAGCAGGAAAGGAGGCCCGTGAAGGGTACATTAATTACCAGGTTCCTGCTCACATTTAGAATATCTAAACTGAATTCCTGAAAAAATTCTGAACCAATTTTTCAAGCTTCATCTCAAGTAAGGATATCCTTCCAGTTCTGGCAGAAACCTTGGAGACACCCTTACCTCCTCACCTTCTTACCCTCTGCAGTCAGTCCATTAGAAATCCTAATGACTGTCTTTACCTCCACCACTGCCCCGCTGGTCCGGGCACTGTCCTATCTCACCTGCAGCAATGCGGTGGACTCCTAGCTGACTTCCCAGCTTACACCCTCACCCATGGTCCATCCTTTGCAACATAGCCAGAGGAATCTTTCTGAAACAAAATTCAGGTTGTTGTCATTCGTCTTCTCAGAATCCTCCAACAGCTGCCCTGGTAAAAAGTGCAGTCCTTCCAGTGGTCCCCCCAGCGCTGCACAGTGTCTCCCCAAGTTCCTTCAGTGTCATCATCCACGGCTCCTTCAGCTCTGCTCCAGCCCTGCTGTTACCTTGTCTCTTCCCTATGCCTATATGCTCTTCCCTCAGTGATCCTTATGGCTCATCCTTGCATCCTTCAAGCCTTCTGAAATGTCACTTTGTTGAGTGAGTGAACAGGTGAATGACGTGAAGTTCTGGTAAAATTTGTAGTATGTTATAGGTGCTGAATAAATGGTAGCGATTATGGTTTTCTTTCCTGATTCTCACAGTAACATTAGTATCCCTACTTTACAGTGGGGAAAACTGAGGCTCAGAGAGGTTGATTAGCTTAGAGCACTGACCTTCAAACTGTCTTAACTCTGACCCACGGGTAATCTAGAGATGATTTAAAGTATATGGGAGGATGTGCATAGGTTATATGCAGATACTACACCATTTTATATAAGGGACTTGAGCATCTGTGGATTTTGGTATCCGCAGGCTTCCTGGAACCAATCCCCTGCAGATACTGAGGGACCACGGTACATCTCACTCCAGTGCCGGCTTACACGTGTGGAAATGTATGCATATAACTTGTGAAAGTTTCACAAGCTCGTAGTCAGCCTTACTGCATTTGAGACATCTGGACGTTTCTGCTCTGCCCTCGTCATTTTCCCAGTTGCTCACTTCAGACCACTGAATTGATTTTAAGAAAAACCCTTTTGAAAAGTACTCGTCCAAGCGTTTGATTCTGCATCTGCTGCTCTTCCCTGTGGCAACATCTGAACTGGCCGTCTCAAAAATTAATTGCACTAAAAATAGTGTTCACAACACGGCTGAGTTATGAGTGTGGCATTATAAGCTTATTTTTTTCTCTGCTGACCTCTGTAAATGATGACAGGGGTTTCTTTGCACATAAATAGATGTGTGATTACAAAGACAGTGTAGTAGGATTAAGGGAGAAATTTAAATGGCTGATCAAAAAAAAGGAAGGGAAAATCTCCTTCTCAAGCACTCACCATGGAGGTGAAACGATGCCAGGCAAGAATGAACCGCAGCTTGGTGCAAGCTGACCAAGGCAGTTGTCTGTGGACGGGCTCCAGGCGTCGTCTCTGGAAGCAAAGTCACTTCTCCAGGTCAGTCAAATGGAGTCAGTACCTCAGCAGGAGCCAGATCAGTGATGAGGAAGACCGGGATCACGCTTGGTCACTGCAGGCGGTGGCCTGGGAAACTCTTCCCTGCAGGTTCTCCTGAAGAGCACACAGGCTGGTTGACCAGCAAAACCTGGTCCTTGGAAGCCCGAGGAGAACCTGCAAACATGCGGGCACCTCTAGCTCACCCTCTAGGGAATGACAGAACTGTCCAAATAGTCTTAGTTACTCTGAATCCATTTTATATTAAAAGATAAATGTCATAACTGTTTTAAAGAACAAGATGGCATTATAAAACCAACCCAGAGAGACGAGACATTACCGTAGCAGCAGCCTGAGAGAAGAGTCAGATTTGGAGAGTCAGGCGTCCTCTCTGTGTGAAATGGCTTCATCTTCGTCAGAGGTTAATCTGGACCCTTTTATGCTGAATTAAATATCTATTAACCCTGCAGTTTCTGAAAATTAATTGCACATTTGTCAAGTCCTTACTAGGTATGACATGCAGGCTCATGTAATTTTTGCAGCAGCCCTAAAGGAGGGCACAGTTGTTACCCGTCTCACGTGAGGGACCTGCTAATCTGAGATGCTAGTGGACCACACGGGAGGATCTCAACCCTAGCTTCTCAGCAGACACCCACCCCCTGCCGCCAGCCCCCCACTAGGCCTTTAGATCTCACCTTTAGATTTGAAGGGAGTGTCAGTGAAATCTCAAGTCAACCGCCTTAGTTTAGAATTAGTATAATTAAGCCTAGATCCAGGCTAAAGCGTCTACTGCGCTATTGTTGAAAGTGTAATTTGGTAAAGGAAATAGTGTTCGGATTGCAAGGTGTTTAGCATAAGAAAGAAAACAAACTTTTCTATTCTTTAGTATTTCTAACCTTTGCTAAACACTTTGATGCGATCGTAATTAGCAAATGATTTTCCTCTTTCCAAATTCTTACCTATTTTTTTAATTAATTCTTTTTTTTTTTTTTTTTTTTTTGCGGTATGCGGGCCTCTCACTGCTGTGGCCCCTCCCGTTGCGGAGCACAGGCTCCGGATGCGCAGGCTCAGCGGCCATGGCTCACGGGCCCAGCCGCTCCGCGGCATGTGGGATCTTCCCGGACCGGGGCACGAACCCGTGTCCCCTGCCTCGGCAGGCGGACTCTCAACCACTGCGCCACCGGGGAAGCCCTCTTACCTTTTTTTGAGACCTCTACTTTACAGCCTATTGTTAATTCACATTGTGTTTAATCACATTCAGTAATAAAACTGCTTTCCATTCAGAATTATGGACTTTATGGGGTTCGGTACTTCATACTTACTCTCTGAGCCAATGAAGAATAGAATTAAGCCTCAAATGGATATGGGCCCTAAATATGGATAGTAAACCTTGTTTTCAAATATTGCTTCTCTACGTACCTGCCAAGTTCTAGCTGCCTTTTTGCAGGTATGGAAATGCCTGTTACAGACCTTAGTGCTTCAAATTCTTCAGTTTTAATGACTGATGACCTACTTAGGCCATGAGACTTGTTTCTGTATATTTTCCTTGTTATTTAAGTAAGATTATCCATCCGGAAACCTCTTGTTGGGCCACAGTCTGCTAAGCACTGGCACCTGTGAGAAGACAGCTGACATTCCTGGCCCTTGAGGAGCCCTCATCTGGGGGAGCTTCTCACCACCCTGTTCACGGCGATTGCACGTTTGTCTTTCAGGTAAGCCCGAGCATGGAGGGGCTGCTGCATTACATCAACCCAGCCCACGCCATCTCTCTCCTGAGCGCCCTCAACGAGGAGCGCCTCAAAGGGCAGCTGTGCGACGTGCTCCTGATCGTGGGGGACCAGAAGTTCCGTGCGCATAAGAACGTCCTGGCTGCTAGCAGCGAGTACTTCCAGAGCTTGTTCACAAGTCAGGAGAACGGGTCACAGACTGTGTTCCAGCTGGACTTCTGTGAGCCAGACGCTTTTGACAATGTGCTGAACTACATCTATTCTTCGTCTTTATTTGTGGAGAAAGGCAGCCTTGCTGCTGTGCAGGAACTAGGCTACAGCCTGGGCATCTCCTTTCTGACCAACATCGCTTCAAAGACGCCCCAGGCCCCCTTTCCAACGTGTCCCAACAGAAAGAAGCCCTTCGCGGAAGACGATGAGAACAGTCCTCAGAAGAGAAGCGTCATCGTTTGTCAAAGTAGAAACGAGGCCCAGGGGAAAACCGTGAGTCAGAATCCAGCCGACCTCAGCCACCCTCCCCGGCCCTCGCCCGGCATCGCTGTCCAGGCCAACGCCAGTAAGGCCCCCGGTCCCAAGCCCACGGAGCCAGCGCACCACGTGGCGGCAGCTGAGAAGAGTCGGCCGAAAGATGGCCCCGCGGGCCTCGCGAGGCCCCCCGAGCTTGCCGGGCCATCGGAGGAGCCGAGCCGAGGCGGCCTGGCCAAGCGGGGCACAGCGCCGCCTTCGAAGCCCCCACAGGAGCGGGCGGCCGCGGACGAGAGGCCGGGCGCCAGCGCTCCGCTCCCCCGAGGCGTGGCCGTGGAGCTGGCGCTGCGGAGCCCGCGGCCGCCTGTGCTGTCTCTGCGCGGCGCCCCGGAGACGCCCTTCCTGCTGAAGGAGGCGGGCCGCGGCGGCGGGCCGGGCGAGGACAGGAACCTGCTCTACTACTCCAGGCTGGGGCTGGTGATCCCGGCCGGGGGGCCGGTGCCCGGGGGCCAGGGCGTGGACAGGAGCGGCCCTCTCGTCAAGAGCCTCCTCCGCCGCTCGCTGTCAATGGACAGCCAGGTCCCCGTCTTCGCGCCCGCTGCCGACCTGCAGCCCCCGCAGGGCTCCTGCTCGGGCTCGGGCGACGCGGCCGGGAGCTCGCTCGGCGCCTTCTCTCAGGGGTCGTCCTCCAGGGACGCAAGCGAGGCAGCGGCCCCCGACGCCCGGGCCCCGGCCCCGCAGCCGCACCGCCTCCGGTCCTTCAGCGCATCTCAGTCGGCGGAGCGGCCGGGGGCGGCCCCCGGGCCCGAGGTGCGAGTCAAGGCCGAGCCGCGCAGTCCCCCGGAGCCCGGCGACATCATCCGCGTCACAGTGGGGGACGCCGCGGCCGCCACGAGGGACCTGGGCCCGCAGGCGGACGACGACCGGCAAGACGCGAGCCGACTCCCGGCCAAGAGGCGGTTCCAGGCCGACAGGAGGCTGCCGGCCAAGCAGCCGAAGGCCGAGGGCCGGGGCTCGCCGGGCACAGGAGACCCCCGTGCGGAGCGCTCGAGCCCGCCTCTCCTCGAGGCCGACTTCCCGGGTTCTGACTTGGGCAAGGACGAATTCGGTGAGCTAGAGGGAGCGAGACCAAACAAAAAATTTAAATGCAAACACTGCCTTAAGATCTTTAGATCCACGGCCGGCCTTCACCGGCACGTGAACATGTACCACAACCCCGAGAAGCCCTACGCCTGCGACATCTGTCACAAGCGCTTTCACACCAACTTCAAAGTGTGGACGCACTGCCAGACGCAGCACGGCATCGTGAAGAACCCGTCCCCAGCCTCCAGCTCGCACGCTGTTCTGGACGAGAAATTCCAGAGGAAGCTGATCGACATCGTGAGGGAGCGGGAGATTAAGAAGGCCCTGATCCTGAAGCTGCGGCGCGGCCGGCCCGGCTTCCAGGGCCCCGGCGGCGCCCCCGTGCAAGCCATCAAGAGGAGCCTGAGGTCCCGGGCCAAAGGCGCGTACGTGTGCACGGCCTGCGGGAAGGCCTACCGCTTCGTCTCCCAGCTCAAGCAGCACGTGAAGATGCACCCGGGAGAGAAGGGCCTCGGGGCCGGCCGCGCCGCCAGGCCCAGGGAGCGCGCGGCGCCCGGGGGCCCGGCGGGCGATGCCTCAGAGCTCTACCTGTGCCGCCTCTGTAACGCCAAGCTCTCTTCTCTTGTAGAGCAGGGGAGCCACGAGCGCCTGTGCCGCACGGCCACCGTGTGCCCCTACTGCAGCCTCAGGTTCTTCTCGCCCGAGCTCAAGCGCGAGCACGAGGGCAGGTGCGAGTACCGCAAGCTGACCTGCCTGGAGTGCATGCGCACCTTCAAGTCGGCCTTCAGCATCTGGCGGCACCAGGTGGAGGTGCACAACCAGAACAGCATGGCCCCGGCCGCGGGCGCCTCCCCGCCCCGGCCCGACCTCAACGGTGAGGCCAGCGGCCCGACCCGGCCGCAGACCCTGCCCGAACCCGGCCGGGCCGACGCCGCCACAGCAGCCGCCGCCGCCGCTGCCGCCGCCACTGCCGAAGACGACCCCGCGGGTGGCCGCGGCCCCGAGCCCGTGAACTTCGACCCGGAAGATGCGCCCTGCCTCCCCGAAGACCTCAGCCTCTCCAGGCCGCTGAAGGTCCAGGTCAAAGAGGAGCCGGCGGAGGGGGCCGAGGAGGAGGCGCCCGAGCCCGGCGCGGCCCCCAAGGACCTGTGGCCGTGCGAGAAGTGCGGCAAGACCTTCCCGGCGCCCAAGCAGCTGGAGCGGCACCAGGAGCTGCTGTGCTCCGTGAAGCCCTTCATCTGCCACGTCTGCAACAAGGCTTTCCGCACCAACTTCCGGCTCTGGAGTCACTTCCAGTCCCACATGGCTCAGGCCGCCGAGGACCCGGCGCACAGGGAACCCGAGGTGGGCCCGGGCCCCACCGGCTCCCCGTCGCCGCCCCCTCTGCCCCCGCCGCTGCCCAAGATCCAGCCCCTGGAGCCCGACAGCCCCACGGGCTTGCCCGAGAGCCCGGCTCCCGGCGCCGACAAGCTCTTCGCGGCCCGGGAGTCAGACACACTGTTCTACCACGCGCCACCCCTCTCCGCTATCACGTTTAAAAGACAGTTTATGTGCAAGCTCTGTCATAGGACATTCAAGACAGCGTTCAGTCTCTGGAGCCACGAGCAAACCCACAGCTAAAAGGCCGCCCGCCTCGCTCCTAGGAGACCGGAGCCCCTCGCCGGATTTCAGCCTGTGTCATAAGGAACAAAATATCTTTCCGAAAGGAGTAATAAAGGTTGCAAACTGTCATGCTTGAATATAAGTTTGAGGTAAACTGTTGTTAATCAGCAATGTCCTTACTCAACCTAGAAAAACTCCCAAACACCTTGTGCTTCTGGACCTACAGTCACAGGATGGCTTGACTTCGTTACTGTTGAAATTTGTTCTTGGTCGTGTGCATGGTTCCTCATTCCATGGTATCAGTATAATCTTTTACTTGAGGTGGTTTGGGTTTTTTTGTTTTTACTGATTTGCAATTAGTGAAACACTGTTCAAGTATTTCTTCTTTTGAGTCCCTTAAGACGCCTAAGTTATGGTTAAATCTCAGCCGTGTTTGTAAGTCCAAAACGTATTGGATCGAAGTGGAGTAGTTTGCAGTATTAAGATCTTAGATACTTCAGCAATAAAAAATAATAAACCTCAACTTTAATAAGTTATCCTGACACTTGATAAAAATAAATATTTGGTATTTTGTGGTCATTGAGAACTTTTTTTTGTATGAAAATTGTGAGAAATATAAATCAGCAATAGTAATACTTAGATTTTTATAAAATAACAAAAACTTGCTCTTGGGTCATTTCATATAATTAGTGATGGAAGACTTGGGAAATGAAAACATTAAGATTTCTGGAAGCCCTCCACGTCGGTTTCCAAAGCTTGGGTAGTGGCGGGCATGGTAATCAAAAGCGCTCCGTCGTGGCTCTGAATTCAGACCAGCATCGAGGGGCTGTGCGTGTTTGCTTTCCCCTAGTTTGTGCTGTCACAAATGGAAACTCTCAGTGTATTGGGGACAGAGAACAAAGATAGCATATGGCACAAATTTTGAATTTAACAACATTAGTATAACAAGTAAGGTCAGGACATATATTTACATAGATCCCAAGCCCTTGGAGTGAGTACAGCTGCTCTAAATCCCAAATTACCGTTTACTTTCAGAGACTTGAAGCAGAGGGAGAAGCCACACTGCAGTCTCCACATGCTTTTCAAGAACAGTATATACAATAATCAGTTTTCCTGCCTCTCTGTCTTGTGAGTTCTGGTCGAATTCTTTGGAGTTTATGGTGGTCAGATGTCCACAGTGAGACCATTCTGCTTTAAGTCGCTGCTTAATATTCCATAAATATGTATTAAAGTACTATCAAGGGCCCAAAATTAGTGTTTGCTACTTATTTTGGCCCAGAGGGCTTGGGCTTCTTTTCTTTTTTATTATTTTGTGTAAATTGTAATTCAAAGCCTCTCGGTAGGTGTAATCCAAAGTTCAGTGGGGTGTTTCAAAAGGAAATGTTTATTTCCTTGGCAGGGGTGGGGAAGTGAGATATATAAAAGGAGAAATACTGTTGAAACCTTCTTTCAAGGTAATGATGGATTAAGCCTCCAGGTTTATTAATTTTTTTGCAAGCCGTTCTTTCAAATAAGAAAGTCAACTACTGTGACTAAGAAGTAATCTGCTGAGTGCTTAAATTGGTGCTCTAGCAGAAGAGAAGTCTACTCATCAGTCTCTCTCTTAATAACCCGCATTCCATACCAACGGTAGGAAGGGGATTCTTATTTTTTATTGAAACACAAGCATTTTTATAAAATTCTAACTGACTTTGTACATTGTAGAAATTACATATGAAATTTTGCCTTTTATTCTTTCACTTGGAAACTATCAAAAGTCCCCAAATATGGTTACTTCCTATTTTTGTTCTTAAATTTGATGGAGAAAGTAAACTCAGATCAAGTTGCAGTTATTGATTATTGCTATCTTTATGTTTTCTTGAAGAAATCTATGCATTTGAAAGACAAAACGAAAACACGTGATTTTGTGTGTGATGGATTACTGTTTTTTGAATTCACTGCCTGTATAATGTGGTATTTCTTAACTCTGAACGTCCTGGTAGCTGTCACTTCAAAACAAGCCAGTTTCCTTCAGAGTGATCATTACTTATGGCTGTGGAAGGATGGGTTAGTAATTCCATGGTACATGGGATCTTGGCGTTGTAACTTCAGGATCCCAGGACCTGAACCTTTATGCTACATTTTTGAAGATTTTTTAATAACGTTAATGAATAAAAAGTATTTTTGATCTAAATATAGGCTCTGCATATCTGTTAGATTTTAAAAATTGCCAGTGTTTGGTCTTGTTCACATTTTTGTCTAGGCAAGGAACATAAGATTTCAAAGAAAATTTTGAGCCAAAAACATTTGTAATGCAGTTCTGGTTTTTCTATTACTTTTTATACTGTACCTTAAAAGCATCAGGCTGAAAGAGTTTATTTTAGTGGGCAAAAAATAGGCTTCCACTCATTTAACTATTTTAAATGTTAAGATGTAAAATAATGAAAGACACATAAATTGCTTTATTCCGTAAAGTTTTGTTTAAGAATGTTTATCTCAGCCAGTAGGCAAATACTTGGTATAAGACAAGTTGGCCTTTTCTTGCTGAAACACATTAGCTAGTAAAGATATTCTTGAACATGTTTTTTTCTGATTGTAATTAGTTTTTGAGAATGTAGAAAGCTCACTATTCCTTGTAAGTATTCAGGATGCCTGCTTTTTTATGCAATTGTGGAAAGAATGTCAGATGTTTTAATATATTCTTTGTTAATCTGAAAACTTGTTATTGAATCGTTTTCTTCATTTGGGGGAGGGAGGAACACCACAGAAAGTGTGTTTTTATCCAAGTAAGCAATGGAGGTAACAAATCGTGTGCATTTTTTACAGGTAAAATATCTAAAGAGTAATAGAATATTCACCTTTAACACTAGTTGCGGTTAGTATGCGTTTATAATTTCGTCAAAATGTACAGCTGACAGTTCGACAGTGATGTTGTCTGCATTCGTAGGGAGGTGGATGTGGTGCCTGGTTTTCTGTTTGGGAACAGATAGATCATCATGGCCTTCTCTTTAAAAATATGCCCCAGCACTTAATCTTGGTGATAGTCTGATCCACACACAGCACCCATTGGTGCTAAGAGTAGAAACTGAGACAAGAATAAAATGTGCCCTTTGGTGGAGAAAAGAGGTGTAATCAGGCCAGCCGGACGGTCAGATGAGGGAGGGACAGGAATGGACTGATCCAAGTCGGCCTTTGTTCCCTCAAACTCTGTGTGTGTGTGTGTGTGTGTGTGTGTGTGTGTAGGGATGTGTGTGTGTACAGCCCAAATCTGGAACTTTAGGAAGTAAAGTTATTTTCATTTCCTTACTGCAAAAATAATGTCATTCATAACAGGTTTCTTTATAAATTGCACTAATTAATATTGGAATGTTACAAGTCAGTTTATCAATTTCTGATGCGTCTGATGTTTTTTTTGCGATAATTGTGAAAAGCATTATTGATTTAAATAATGCTAGCACATATTCTTTAATAAGTTCTTTAACACTGGCTTTTTTTTTTTTTTAAGTTTTACAAATAGGTTTTTCTCTTGTGGCTTTAGCACTTTAAGGAGCTTGACGTTTGCATAGTTTTTGTGTGCCCACTCAGCGCTTCCCGGCTGTGTGCACTAGGGTGCCCCGTTGCCACGTGACTGGGGAGAAAACTCACTGTCCGTGTTTAGATTCTGGAAGAGAAAAGTGAGTCAATGTCAGGTTTTTAAAAAATTCCATTTAGAGACAGTCGATTGGGAACCAAAGTATTTTACTGAAAATCTTTAAAACAGTTGAATTCAGTGCTCTTTAGTCATTTATTAGTGCCGTCCAGGTTTTCCACAAAGTTATACTTGGTTAATACTAACGCTCAAAAGGTGATAATTTCTGATCGACATTAATCTAAGGCAGTTTCAAAATTTTCATTGAATGAATGCTTATTGCTAAAAGAAGAACAGATGTGGCTGCTTTATAACTGTGTGTATTTTGTTGTCATATGCCTCAGCAGAGAAATCATTGTTCAGTTTTATTTAGGAATAAGCTTTTTTGGACTGAAAACTCATAATAAAATAGGACTTCTACCTAATGTTAAGCCGTTGCTTATTTGTATCCAATTATCTGTTTACTTTGCTTAAATCTTGACTAAGGTTGATTGGAGTCAATAAATTTGTACTGTATTTTGTTTTGAATCATGGTCTCATTGGGATGTTTTGGACTCTAATTATATAATTAATAGAGTTTAAATTTATGAAAATTTAATTTATGAGATAAAGCCCTCCTCTTTGGGTAGTATGAATAGCCACTTGAGTGGTGAGAGAGATTTAATTGCCCTACTGCTCCAGGTGGCCTGTAGAATGAAATTTGCACTGAAGCTTAAGTTACTTGGACACCACAAATACATGATAATTAAAACCCCATCGGGGACTTCCCTGGTGGTCCAGCGGTTAAGACTCCGCACTTCCCCTGCAGGGGACGAGGCGTGGGTTCGATCCCTGGTGGGGAAAGTAAGATCCCACATGCCCCGAGGCCAAAAAAAGAAAAAACCATAAGCGGCAATTTTTTTTCTTTTTTTTTACTGTTCAGATGAGTAGTTTTTTTTTTTCTTTTTCTTTTGCGGTCCGCGGGCCTCTCACTGTTGTGGCCTCTCCCGTTGCAGAGCACAGGCTCTGGATGCGCAGGATCAGCGGCCATGGCTCATGGGCCCAGCCGCTCCGCGGCACGTGGGATCTTCCCGGACCGGGGCACAAACCCGTGTCCCCTGCATCGGCAGGCGGACTCTCAACCACTGCGCCACCAGGGAAGCCCCAGATGAGTAGTTTTTAAGCTGATTGTGGGGTAAATGCATGAAAGGAATGTGTTTAGCACCCTGCGTTGACATTTCAGCATAGCAATCGATAAACTAGTTTTGTTTCATATTTTAAGGGTTTCCACACAGCAGCATCTTTTATCATTCTAATCTAGCTCTTCCAAAACCCCAAGACGTGTTCACTCCTTTGCTGTTAGCTTTCCCTGTAAGTGAAGAGCTGGGGTGACCAAAGCCGAGTCTGTCCATCTGGGCTTGCCCTCACCTCTTCCCGTGGTTTTTTTTTTTTCCCTGCCTGATATTCCAAACTAGCCTAACCTGGGAGTCTCTGGTTAAAAGTTTCTTGAACACACTGCACCAGGAATAAGTGGTTTAATCTTTATTTTAATCTGCTTTAGCCCTGCTATTCAATTTGCCACCAAATTTTGTTTTGTTTAAAAAAACTTAGGTTTGCCTTTTGTTGTTAGTAATCACGGCTTTTTGAGGTTGGGATTGTGGCACTCCTGTTGCATCCTCGGTCTTAGGCACACACCCAAGAGGGCCAATGCTTGTGGTGACAAAACCATGTCTCCAACATGGAATACTTCCCCAGCCAGAGGCCAGATCTTGGCTCTGTGAACCGCGGAAGTTGAGTGGCAGGTATTCCTCCTACACGGCATTTGTCTGGGGAAAATGTTCCCCATGTTGTCACAGAAGCACTTTAAAAATAAAGCCTGGTGTAGCCCCGCTATAGCGTGAACTTGGCTATCGTGATGGGCCATCAGCCCCTACCCTCTGCATTAGGGTGCCTGGGTCCGTTTGTTGACCTCACGGTAATGCAAACCTGCTTTTCAGCCAGCTGAATGTCTTAGGTCCCACTTACTGCGGTTGGCATCATTTCTTCCAGAAAATACTTCCTTCCCCTATCCACCCACTCCTCACTCCAGCCCAAAGTACTCGTCCTCCTAAGTGTTCCCATAAGACCCTGACATGGTCCTGCCATTCCCCTTGCCACCTCCGTCTAACCATGTATGGTTTATGCCACGAGGCTGGGAGGGGCCCGAGGGCAGGGGCTGCTTTTATCCATCCTCATCTCCAGGGCCAGGCAAGGGAAGGGATCTATGAAGTATTTGATACATAAATGCAGCAAAAAAGTCTTGTCTGAGATGAAAGACAGCCAGACTGATGATTTTCAGCTAATATTAGGAGACTTCCTGAATACCTCTGCATATATTCCCCAGAATATTTTACTTCAGCTACTTAATAAGAGACCCAGAGTGTATTTTAATTTTTACATGGTTCTCAGTAAGCCCAAGGAGGAATGGAAATGTTCAATTAGCAGGTCTTAGGTTGACGAGCCCCTTGAACTGTGTAGACGCATCACCCTTGTGCTGCTCTTGCAGTTCTGGGTGTGTGGCCCATCACGGCTAAAGTGCCCGTTAGGTCACGCCGGTGTGGCCAGTTGCCTGGTAAGTTCATCGGTAAACCTAGGCGTAGCAGTAGCTAATCGATAGCTCTTCCTGGTGATGTAGGAATAACTGGTGCAGGTGCTCTCGCTGCATGTGAAGCAGGCACACGTGTGTCTGAGAGCTGGTAAAATAGCAGCCGGCTCGTTTTCCTCCCATATTATTTTTAATTTTTTTTTTTTTTTTTTTTTTTTTTTGCGGTACGCGGGCCTCCCACTGTTGTGGCCTCCCCCGTTGGCGGAGCACAGGCTCCGGACGCGCAGGCCCAGGGGCCACGGCTCACGGGCCCAGCCGCTCCGCCACTTGTGGGATCTTCCCGGGACCGGGGCACGAAACCACGTCCCCGGCATCGGCAGGCAGACTCTCAACCACTGCACCACCAGGGAAGCCCTCCCATATTATTTTTTACTTTCCCTTCCTGACCCCTGCTCCCCCGCCCCCTTCTCAGATACCCCAGTACTCTCTGGTCTCCCTCACTCTGGAATATTCCTCAGTCTGTCTTTGACTTTTATGGCCTTGTTCATTTTGAAGATTGTGGACCAGTCATCCTGTAGATTCCCTCAACTCGAGATTGTCTGGTGTCTTCTCATGATGAGACCATGTCATGCATTTTTGTACCGGAATGTCACAGAGGGCGTGTTCTTTCCATGTCAGCCTATGGGTGGCATGCGACACCTGTTTGTCCTGTTACTGGTAGTATTAACTTTAATCATTCGACTGAGATCTTTTCTACCAGGTTTCTTCGTTATGTTTTTCCCCTTTGTTGTTAATATTTTGCAGGGAGACGTTCTGAGACTATGTAAAATCCCATTATTCATCTCAGTTTTACCCACTAACTAGCCATCTGTTGATGTTTCTGTGTCTTGCCTGAATTATTTTTGTAATTGTTTCCAAAGGGAGATTTTCTCAAACCTTCATTCTTTCTTCATCTTTCTTCATTTCAAGTAGGCTTTCTACTGCAAGAAATTAATTTGTTCATTTACTTATTTATGTGTTGTGGATTCATGGATTCCTGTTCTATTCAATGGGGTTATAATCAGTTGTCACCATTTTTTTTTTTTTTTCATTTTCATGCTCAGATTATCCTAGATTTAGCCAGTGGGAGCGTTACACTGGCTTCTCTGACCTTTGGCATGCCCCCTTCATCCCTTGAGTATCTTCTCACTTCCTGACACATCAAGATGTTCCAGACCCATCTCATTCCTTCTCTGCCGGAGCCTGAAGAGTGTGATTCCTTTTAGTGGAGAATGGTGTTTGAAGACCAGGATCTGGGCGTTAGGCACGCTGATTCTAACTAACGTGTGGAGGCTCCCAGGCCCTTCTGTGGACAGGCTTAAAGGGGAAAAACACACACACACATCTGAATTTATCTGGGAATCCTGTAGACCTATTCAGAAATATATGAGTTCACATCCATAGCTTCAATTCCAATCCAATACCACACGATGCATTCTTTGGCTGCCTCTCTCCAGGTTTGTATCTCTCCTCTGTGACAGTGAGAAACTCAGCTCCCATTACCTCAGTTTCCCTGCCATGTAGCCAATCTCCAGCCCCCCTTGGGCCTGCTTTCCACACTCAGACTGACTGCCGTCCACGTGGGGATCTACCTTATGGCTTTTAACAGAGGAGAGAAGGAGGGAAGGAAAGGAGGAAGGAAGGAAGGAGGGAAGAAAGGAAGGAAGGAAGGAAGGAGGGAAGGAGGGAGGGGGGACTATAATTGTTTCTTTTTCTTTTCAGTTCTATCAGTTTTTATATCATGTAGTTTAACACTATGATATTAGGTGCCTAAATGTACAGGGTTGATTAATTGACCCCTTTAACATTTTAAAAATGACCTTCTTTATCTACTGTGAAACCTACTTCGTTTGTATTAATAGAACTACTCCAGCTTTCTTTTGACTAATTTGAGCGTGGGATTTTTTTTTCCGTCCTTCTACTTGTAACCTATTTGTGTCATTATATTTAAAGTATATTTCCTGTAGGCGTGTATTTGGGTACTGATTTTTTAAATCCAATCTGACATCCTCTGTCTTTTAATCAGGGTATTTAGATCATTTACATTTAAGGTGATGACGGATATGGTTGCATTTAAATCTACCATCTTATTATTCATTTTCTAATTATTTCACCTATTCTGTGTTCCCTGTTTTCTCTTTTTGGATTAACTGAGTTTTTATGATTTCGTTAATGATTTTTTAATTACCTTACCTTATGGGTGATATAAGAACTGACAGTACATGCTTCTCAGTCTTTGTGCTTGGTTGCCGTACATTTCATGTCTGTGTATGTCATTAGCCCCACAATACATTGTCATTATTTTGCTTTAAATAGTCAATTAAATTTTTAAAGGAATTTAATTAATAAGAAACAAAGTCTTTATATTTGCCCATATAAGTTTCCATTCCTTGAGCCCTTCATTTCACCTGCAGATCCAAGTTTCCATGTGATATCATTGTCCTTCTGCCTGAAGGACATTAACATTAATATTTCTTGTAGAAAAGGTCTACTGGTACTAAGTTATTTCAGCTTGTCTAGAAAAATCTTTATTTTGCCAATTTTGTTTATTTTTTATTGAAATATATTTGATTTACAATACTGTGTTACTTTCAGGTGTACAGCAAAGTGATTCTGTTATACATATATATGTATATATTCTTTTTTTAAAATTCTTTTCCATTATAGGTTTTATTTTGCCAATTTTGAAAGATTGTTTTGCTGGGTATAGAATTCTAGAATGGATAGGGTTTTTTTCCCAGTACTTTAAAGATATTGCTTCGCTGCTTCTACCTTGAATTATTTCCAGTGAGAAATCTGCTCTCCTTATCTTTGTTCCCATATACATAATATACCGATTTTGCTTTTAAGTTTTTCTTTGTCACCAAAAATTTTTTTTGTGAGAAGAGTGGCATTGTTTTACATTAAGTTGTTTTTACATAAATTTACATCACATTTTTTTTATTCAAACAGAAAGTCACAAAAATTATAATCATTCCTCATCAGTTCGCTCAGTCCCATGTAATTAATTTTTTTTCATCTTGATCTTTTGTTAGCAATTTTATGAATTCATCAGTTTTCCATTAGAGTTCTGAAAAGGCTTATTCATTCAGTTCAGCAGTACAGTCAGTTACCAGAAACCTGTACTTGTCAGAGTCTTTTCCATGAATTCCTTGAAGATGAAACACTTTTATAGGAACATTTTTGCAAAAGCATCAGAGTACACCCAGAACTGTCTGGAAATGACAAAAGACTTAAAAATGACCACGGTTAAAGATTTGAAGAAAGTTCATAATAATGCAATTGACAAGGAAATTTAGTTATTTCTGAGATATACATTTTAAAGTAATAACTAGAATTACGACTTATAATGTTATACCAGAACACATGAGATTTTTAGGAATTTCATGTAATGTCTGAAACATTTATATTAACATATTTCCATACAAATACCCCAAAGAAAGTTTAGTATTAGTTTTTTTGTGTTTGTGTCTAATTTTTGAATTTTACTTTTTTTTATACAGCAGGTTCTTTTTAGTCATCAATTTTATGTATAAAACACATCATCATACACATCAGTGTATACATGTCAATCCCAATCGCCCAATTCAGCACACCACCATCCCCACCCCACCACGGCTTTCCCCCCTTGGTGTCCATACGTTTGTTCTCTACATCTGTGTCTCAACTTCTGCCCTGCGAACTGGTTCATCTGTACCATTTTTCTAAGTTCCACATATATGCGTTAATATACAATATTTGTTTTTCGCTTTCTGACTTACTTCACTCTGTATGACCGTCTCTAGATCAATCCACGTCTCAACAAATGACTCAATTTCGTTCCTTTTTATGGCTGAGTAATATTCCGTTGTATATATGTACCACATCTTCTTTATCCATTTGTCTGTCGATGGGCATTTAGGTTGCTTCCATGACCTGGCTATTGTAAAGCGTGCTGCAATGAACGTTGGGGTGCATGCATCTTTTTGAATTATGCTTTTCTCTGGGTATATGCCCAGTAGTGGGATTGCTGAGTCATATGGTAGTTCTATTTGAAGTTTTTTAAGGAACCTCCATGCTGTTCTCCATAGTGGCTGTACCAATTCACATTCCCACCAGCAGTGCAAGAGTGTCCCCTTTTCTCCACACCCTCTCCAACATTTATTGTTTCTAGATTTTTTGATGATGGCCATTCTGACCTGTGTGAGATGATATCTCATTGTAGTTTTGATTTGCATTTCTCTAATGATTAATGATGTTGAGCATTCTTTCATGTGTTTGTTGGCAATCTGTATATCTTCTTTGGAGAAATGTCTATTTAGGTCTTCTGCCAATTTTTGGATTGCGTTGTTTTTTTGTTATTGAGCGGCATGAGCTGCTTGTAAATTTTGGAGATTAATCCTTTGTCAGTTGCTTCATTTGCAAATATTTTCTCCCATTCTGAGGGTTGCCTTTTGGTCTTATTTGTGGTTTCCTTTGCTGTGCAAAAGCTTTGTAGTTTCATTAGGTCCCATTTGTTTATTTTTATTTCCATTTCTCTAGGAGGTGGGTCAAAAAGGACCTTGCTGTGATTTATGTCATAGAGTGTTCTGCCTATGTTTTCCTCTAAGAGCTTGATAGTTTCTGGCCTTACATTTAGGTCTTTAATCCATTTTGAGCTTATTTTTGTGTATGGTGTTAGGGAGTGTTCTAATCTCATACTTTTACATGTACCTGTCCAGATTTCCCAGCACCACTTATTGAAGAGGCTGTCCTTTCTCCACTGTACATTCCTGCCTCCTTTATCAAAGATAAGGTGACCATATGTGCGTGGGTTTATCTCTGGGCTTTCTATCCTGTTCCATTGATCTATAATTCTGTTTTTGTGCCAGTACCATACTGTCATGATTACTGTAGCTTTGTAGTATAGTCTGAAATCAGGGAGTCTGATTCCTCCAGCTCCAGTTTTTGTTCTCAAGATTGCTTTGGCTATTCAGGGTCTTTTGTGTTTCCATACAAACTGTGAAATTTTTGGTTCTAGTTCTGTGAAAAATGCCAGTGGTAGTTTGATAGGGATTGCATTGAATCTGTAGATTGCTTTGGGTAGTACAGTCATTTTCACAATGTTGATTCTTCCAATCCAAGAACATGGTATGTCTCTCCATTTGTTTGTATCATCTTTAATTTCTCTCATCAGTGTCTCATAATTTTCTGCATACAGGTCTTTAGTCTCCTTAGGTAGGTTTATTCCTAGATATTTTATTCTTTTTGTTGCAATGGTAAATGGGAGTGTTTTCTTGATTTCCCTTTCAGATTTTTCATCATTAGTGAATAGGAATGCAAGAGATTTCTGTGCATTAATTTTGTATCCTGCTACTTTACCAAATTCATTGATTAGCTTAGTAGTTTTCTGGTAGCATCTTTAGGATTCGCTATGTATAGTATCATGTCATCTGCAAACAGTGACAGCTTTACTTCTTCTTTTCCGATTTGGATTCCTTTTATTTCCTTTTCTTCTCTGATTGCTGTGGCTAAAACTTCCAAAACTATGTTGAGTAAGAGTGGTGAGAGTGGGCAACCTTGTCTTGTTCCTGATCTTAGTGGAAACACTTTCAGTTTTTCACCATTGAGCATGATGTTGGCTGTGGGTTTCTCGTTTATGACCTTTATTATGTTGAGGAAAGTTCCCTCTATGCCTACTTTCTGCAGGGTTTTTATCATAAATGGGTGTTGAATTTTGTCAAAAGCTTTCTCTGCATCTATTGAGATGATCATATGGTTTTTCTCCTTCAAGTTGTTACTATGGTGTATCACGTTGATTTATTTGCATATATTGAAGAATCCTTGCATTCCTGGAAAAAAGCCCACTTGATCATGGTGTATGATCCTTTTAATGTGCTGTTGGATTCTGTTTGCTAGTATTTTGTTGAGGATTTTTGCATCTATATTCATCAGTGATATTGGCCTGTAGTTTTCTTTGTGACGTACTGGTCTGGTTTTGGTATCAGGGTGATGGTGGCCTCGTAGAATGAGTTTGGGAGTGTTCCTCCCTCTGCTATATTTTGGAAGAGTTTGAGAAAGGTAGGTGTTAGCTCTTCTCTAAATGTTTGATAGAATTCACCTGTGAAGCCATCTGGTCCTGGGCTTTTGTTTGTTGGAAGATTTTTAATCACAGTTTCGATTTCAGTGCTTGTGATTGGTCTGTTCATATTTTCTATTTCTTCCTGGTTCAGTCTTGGCAGGGTGTGCCTTTCTAAGAATTTGTCCATTTCTTCCAGGTTGTCCATTTTATTGGCATAGAGTTGCTTGTAGTAATCTCTCATGATCCTTTGTATTTCTGCAGTGTCAGTTGTTACTTCTTCTTTTTCATTTCTAATTCTATTGATCTGAGTCTTCTCCCTTTTTTTCATGACGAGTCTGGCTAATGGTTTTATCATTTTTGTTTATCTTCTCAAAGAACCAGCTTTTAGTTTTATTGATCTTTGCTATTGTTTCCTTCGTTTATTTTTCATTTATTTCTGCTCTGATCTTTATGATTTCTTTCCTTCTGCAAACTTTGGGGTTTTTTTGTTCTTCTTTCTCTAAGTGCTTTAGGTGCAAGGTTAGGTTGTTTATTCGAGATGTTTCCTGTTTCCTAAGGTAGGATTGTATTGCTATAAACTTCCCTCTTAGAACTGCTTTTGCTGCATCCCATAGGTTTTGGGTCATCATGTCGTCATTGCCATTTGTTTCTAGGTATTTTTTGATTTCCTCTTTGATTTCTTCAGTGATCACTTCGTTATTAAGTAGTGTATTGTTTAGCCTCCATGTGTTTGTATTTTTTACAGATCTTTTCCTGTAATTGATATCTAGTCTCATAGCGTTGTGGTCGGAAAAGGTACTTGATACAATTTCAATTTCCTTAAATTTACCAAGGCTTGATTTGTGACCCAAGATATGATCTATCCTGGAGAATGTTCCATGAGCACTTGAGAAGAATGTGTATTCTGTTGTTTTTGGATAGAATGTCCTATAAATATCAATTAAGTCCATCTTGTTTAATGTATCATTTAAAGATTGTGTTTCCTTATTTATTTTCATTTTGGATCATCTGTCCATGGGTGAAGGTGGGGTGTTAAAGTCCCCTACTATGAATGTGTTACTGCCGATTTCCCCTTTTATGGCTGTTAGTATTTTCCTTATGTATTGAGGTGCTCCTGTGTTGGGTGCATTAATATTTACAATTGTTATATCTTCTTCTTGGATCGATCCCTTGATCATTATGTAGTGTCCTTCTTTGTCTCTTGTAATAGTCTTTATTTTAAAGTCTATTTTGTCTGATATGAGAATTGCTACTCCAGCTTTCTTTTGATTTCCATTTGCATGGAATATCTTTTTCCATCCCCTTACTTTCAGTCTGTATGTGTCTCTAGGTCTGAAGCGAGTCTCTCGTAGACAGCATATATATGGCTCTTGTTTTTGTATCCATTCAGCCAGTCTGTGTCTCTTGGTGGGAGCATTTAATCCATTTACATTTAAGGTAATTATCGATATGTATGTTCCTATTCCCATTTTCTTAATTGTTTTGGGTTTGTTATTGTAGGTCTTTTCCTTCTCTTGTGTTTCTTGCCTAGAGAAGTTCCTTTAGCATTTTGTTGTAAAGCTGGTTTGGTGGTGCTGAGCTCTCTCAGCTTTTGCTTGTCTGTAAAGATTTTAATTTCTCCATGAAATCTGAATGAGATCCTAGATGGGTAGAGTAATCTTGGTTGTAGGTTTCTCTCCTTCATCACTTTAGATATGTCCTGCCAGTCCCTTCTGGCTTGCAGAGTTTCTGCTGAAAGATCAGCTGTTAATCTTATGGGGGCTCCCTTGTGTGTTATTTGTTGTTTTTCCCTTGCTGCTTTTAATATGTTTTCTTTGTATTTAGTTTTTGACAGTTTGATTAATATGTGTCTTGGCATGTTTCTCCTTGGATTTTTCCTGTATGGTACTCTCTGTGCTTCCTGGACTTGATTAACTATTTCTTTTCCCATATTAGGGAAGTTTACAACTATAATCTCTTCAAATATTTTCTCAGTCCCTTTCTTTTTCTCTTCTTCTTCTGGAACCCCTATAATTCGAATGTTGGTGTGTTTAATGTTGTCCCAGAGGTCTCTGAGACTGTCCTCAGTTCTTTTCATTCTTTTTTCTTTATTCTGCTCTGCAGTAGTTATTTCCACTATTTTATCTTCCAGATCACTTATCCGTTCTTCTGCCTCATTTATTCTGCTATTGATCCCTTCTAGAGTATTTTTAATTTCATTTATTGTGTTGTTCATCATTGCTTGTTTCATCTTTAGTTTTTCTCGGTCCTTGTTAAATGTTTCTTGCATTTTCTCTATTCTATTTCCAAGATTTTGGATCATCTTTACTATCATTATTCTGAATTCTTTTTCAGGTAGACTGCCTATTTCCTCCTCATTTGTTAGGTCTGGTGGGTTTTTATCTTGCTCCTTCATCTGCTGTGTGTTTTTCTGTCTTCTCATTTTGCTTATCTTGCTGTGTTTGGGGTCTCCTTTTTGCAGGCTGCAGGTTCGTAGTTCCCGTTGTTTTTGGTGTCTGTCCCCAGTGGCTAAAGGTGGTTCCGTGGGTTGTGTAGGCTTCCTGGTGGAGGGGACTAGTGCCTGTGTTCTGGTGGATGAGGCTGGATCTTGTCTTTCTGGTGGGCAGGTCCACGTCTGGTGGTGTCTTTTAGGGTGTCTGTGGACTTATTATCATTTTAGGCAGCCCTGTGCTAATGGTGGCGTTGTGTTCCTGTCTTGCTAGTTCTTTGTCATAGGGTGTCCAGCACTGTAGCTTGCTGGTCGTTGAGTGAAGCTGGGTGCTGGTGTTGAGATGGAGATCTCTCGGAGATTTTCATCATTTGATATTATGTGGAGCTGGGAGGTCTCTTGTGGACCAGTGTCCTGAAGTTGGCTCTCCCACATCAGAGGCACAGCACTGACTCCTGGCTGCAGCACCAAGGGCCTTTCATCCACATGGCTCAGAATAAAAGGGAGAAAAAGAAGAAAGAAAGAAAGAAAGAAAGAAAGAAAGAAAGAAAGAAAGAAAGAAAGAAAGAAAGAAAGAAAGAGAGAGAGACAGAGAGAGAGAGAGAAAGGAGGGAGGGAGGGAGGGAAGGAAGGAAGAAAGAAAGAAAGAAAGAAAGAAAGAAAGAAAGAAAGAAAGAAAGAAAGAAAGAAGATAAAATAAAATTATTAAAATAAAAAATAATTATTAAGAAAAAGAAATTTTTTTTAAGGAAAAATAAAAACAATATGGACAGATAGAACCCTAGGACAAATGGTGAAAGCAAAGCTATACAGACAAAATCTCACACAGAAGCATACACATACACACTCACAAAAATAAGAAAAGGGGAAAAAATAATAAACCTTCCTCCCAAAGTCCACCTCGTCAGTTTGGGCTGATTCGTTGTCTATTCATGTAGTCCACAGATGCAGGGTACATCCAGTTGATTGTGGAGCTTTAATCCGCTGCTTCCGAGGCTGCTGGGAGAGATTTCCCTTTCTCTTCTTTGTTCGCACAGCTCCCGGGGCTCAGCTTTGCATTTGACCCCGACTCTGCGTGTAGGTCTCCAGAGGGCGTGTGTTCTTTGCTCAGACAGGACGGGGTTAAAGGAGCCGCTGATTCGGGGGCTCTGGCTCACTCAGGCCGGGGGTAGGGAGGGTCACGGCGTGCGGGGCGGGCCTGAGGCGGCAGAGGCCAGCGTGACATTGCAACAGGCTGAGGCCCGCTGTGCGTTCTCCCGGGGAAGTTGTCCCTGGATCCCAGGACCCTGGCAGTGGCGGGCTGCACAGGCTCCCCGGAAGGGGGTTGTGGAGAGTGATCTGTGCTCGCACACAGGCTTCTTGGTGCTGGCAGCAGCAGCCATAGCGTCTCATGCCCGTCTCTGGGTGGCTCGCGCCCGTCTCTGGAGCTCCTTTTAAGCAGCGCTCTGAATCCCCTCTCTTCGCATACCAGGAAACAGAGGGAAGAAAAAGTCTCTTGCCTGTTCGGCAGGTCCAGACTTTGCCTGGACTCCCTCCCGGCCAGCCGTGGTGCACTAACCCCCTGCAGACTGTGTTCACTATGCCAGTCCTCTTCCTGCGCCCCGACCGAAGCCCGAGGCTCAGCTCCCAGCCCCGCCCGGACCGGGGGGGTGAGCAGACAAGCGTCTCGGGCCGGTGAGTGCCGGTCAGCACCGATCCTCTGTGCCGGAATCTCGCCACTTTGCCCTCCGCACCCCTGTTGCTGTGCTCTCCTCCGAGGCTCTGAAGCTTCCCCCCTCTGCCACCTGCAGTCTCCGCCCATGAAGGGGCTCCTAGTGTGTGGAAACCTTTCCTCCTTCTTGGCTCCCTCCCACTGGTGCAGGTCCCGTCCCTATCCTTTTGTCTCTGTTTATTCTTTTTTCTTTTGCCCTACCCAGGTACGTGGGGAGTTTCTTCCCTTTTGGGAGGTCTGAGGTCTTCTGCCAGCGTTTAGTAGGTGTTCTGTAGGAGTTATTCCACGTTTAGATGTATTTCTGGTGTATCTGTGGGGAGGAAGGTGATCTCCGTGTCTTACTCTTCCACCATCTTCCCCCTCTCTCTCCGATCCAACTCTTAAGAAAACAAAGAGAAGAGTAATTTCATTCTTTTACATGTAGCTGTCCAGTTTTCTCAGCACCACTTACTGAAGAGACTGTCTTTTCTCCATTGTATATCCTTGCCTCCTTTGTCATAGATTAGTTGACCATAGGTGTGTGGGTTTATCTCTGGGATTTCTATCTTGTTCCATTGATCTATGTTTCTGTTTTTGTGATAGTACCATATTGTCTTGATTACTGTAGCTTTGTACTTTAGTCTGAAGTCAGGGAGTCTGGTTCCTCCAGCTCCATTTTTTTCCCTCAAGACTGCTTTGGCTATTCGGGGTCTTTTGTGTCTCCATACAAATTTTAAGATTTTTTGTTCTAGTTCTGTAAAAAAAAAAATGCCATTGGTAATTTGATAGGGATTGCATTGAATCTGTAGATTGCTTTGGGTAGTATAGTCATTTTCACAATATTGATTCTTCCAATCCAAGGACATGGTATATCTCTCCATCTGCTGGTATCATCTTTAATTTCTTTCATCAGTGCCTTATAATTTTCTGCATACAGGTCTTTTGTCTCCCCAGGTAGGTTTATTCCTAGGTGTTTTATTCTTTTTGTTGCAATGGTAAATGGGAGTGTTTCCTTAATTTCTCTTTCAGACTTTCCATCATTAGCATATAGGAATGCAAGAGATCCTATACGTGTAGTGTATAGGAATGCAAGTGGTGAGAGTGGACATCCTTGTCTTGTTCCTGATCTTAGAGGAAATGCTTTCAGTTTTTCACCATTGAGAATGATGCTTGCTCTGGGTTTGTCGTATATGGCCTTTATTATGTTGAGGTAGGTTCCCTCTATGCCCACTTTCTGGAGAGTTTTTATCATAAATGGGTGTTGAATTTTGTCAAATGCTTTTTCTGCATCTATTGAGATGATCACATGGTTTTTATTCTTCAGTTTGTTAATATGGTGTACCACATTGATTGATTTGCATATATTGAAGAATCATTGCATCCCTGGGATAAATCCCACTTGATCATGGTGTATGATCCTTTTAATGTGCTGTTGGATTCCATTTGCTAGTATTTTGTTGAGGATTTTTGCATCTTTATTCATCAGTGATACTGGTCTATAATTTTCTTTTTTTGTAGTATCTTTGTCTGGTTTTGGTATCAGGGTGATGATGGCCTCATAGAATGAGTTTGGGAGTGTTCCTCCCTGTGCAATTTTTTGGAAGAGTTTGAGAAGGATGGGTGTTAGCTCTTCTCTAAATGTTTGATAGAATTCACCTGTGAAGCCACCTGGTCCTGGACTTTTGTTTGTTAGAAGATTTTTAGTCACAGTTTCAATTTCATTACTTGTGATTGGTCTGTTCATATTTTCTGTTTCTTCCTGGTTCAGTCTTCAAAGGTTATACCTTTCTAATAATTTGTCCATTTCTTCCAGGTTGTCCATTTTGTTGGCAGAATTCCTTGTAGTAGTCTCTTAGGATGCTTTGTATTTCTGCGGTGTCTGTTGTAACTTCTCCTTTTTCATTTTTAATTTTATTGATTTGAGTCCGCTCCCTCTTTTTCTTGATGACTCTGGCTAATGGCTTATCAATTTTGTTTATCTTCCCAAAAACCAGCTTTTAAAAGTTTTGTTGATCTTTGCTATTGTTTTCTGTTTCTATTTCATTTATTTCTGCTCTGATATTTATGATTTCTTTCCTCCTGCTAACTTTGGGTTTTCTTTGTTCTTCTTTCTCTGGTTCCTTTAGGTGTAAGGTTATATTGTTTATTTGAGATTTTTCTTGTTTCTTGGGGTAGGCTTGTATAGCTATAAACTTCCCTCTTAGAACTGCTTTTGTTGCTTCCCGTAGGTTTTGGATTGTCTGGTTTTCATTATCATTTGTCTCTAGGTATTTTTTGATTTCCTCTTTGATTTCTTCAGTGATCTCTTGGTTATTTAGTAACATATTGTTTAGCTTCCATGTGTTTGTGGGGGTTTTTCTGGGTTTTTTTTTTCTAATCTCATAGCGTCAGAAAAGATGCTTGATATGATTTCAATTTTCTTAAATTTACGGAGGCTTGATTTGTGACTGAAGATGTGATCTATCCTGGAGAATGTTCCATGCACACTTGAGAAGAAAGTGTAATCTGCTTTTTTTTGGATGGAATGTCCTATAAATATCAATTAAATCTATCTGGTCTAGTGTGTCATTTAAAGCTTGTGTTTCCTTATTAATTTTCTGTTTGGATGATCTGTCCATTGGTGTCAGTGAGGTGTTAAAGTCCCCCACTATTATTGTGTTACTGTCAATTTATAGCTGTTAGCAGTTGCCTTTTGTATTGAGGTGCTCCTCTCTTGGGTGCATATATATTTATAATTGTTATATCTTCTTCTTGGATTCATCCCTTGATCATTATGTAGTGTCCTTCCTTGTCTCTTGTCACATTCTTTATTTTAAAGCCTATTTTATCTGATATGAGTATTGGTACTCCAGCTTTCTTTTGGTTTCCATTTGCATGGAATATCTTTTTCCATCCCCTCACTTTCAGTCTGTATGTGTCCCTAGGTCTGAAGTGGGTCTCTTGTAGACAGCATATATATGGGTCTTGTTTTTGTATCCATTCAGCGAGCCTGTGTCTTTTGGTTGGAGCATTTAATCCACTCATTTAAGGTAATTACCGATATGTATGTCCCTATGACCATTTTCTTAATTGTTTTGGGTTTGTTTTTGTAGGTCCTTTTCTTCTCTTGTGTTTCCCACTTAGAGAAGTTCCTTTATCATTTGTTGTAGATCTGGTTTGGTGGTGCTGAATTCTCTTAGCTTTTGCTTGTCTGTAAATCTTTTGATTTCTCCATGGAATCTGAATGAGATCCTTGTCAGTAGAGTAAAAAATCTTGGTTGTGGGTTCTTCCCTTTCATCACTTTAAGTATATCATGCCACTCCCTTCTGGCTGGCTTGTAGTGTTTCTGCTGAGAAATCAGCTGTTAACCTCATGGGAGTTCCCTTGTATGTTATTTGTCATTTTACCCTTGCTGCTTTCAATAATTTTTCTTTGTCTTTATTTTTTGCCAATTTGATTACTATGTGTCTCAGCGTGTTTCTCCTTGGGTTAACCCTGTATGGGACTCGCTGCGCTTCCTGGACTTGGGTGGCTATTTCCTTTCCCATGTTAGGGAAGTTTTTGACTATAATGTCTTCAAATATTTTCTCTGGTCCTTTCTCTCTCTCTTCTCCTTCTGGGACCCCTGTAAGGTGAATGTTGTTGCATTTAATGTTGTCCCAGAGGTCTCTTAGGCTGTCTTCATTTCTTTTCATTCTTTTTTCTTTATTCTTTTCTGCTGCAGTGAATTCCACCATTCTGTCCTCCAGGTCACTTATCTGTTCTTCTGCCTCAGTTATTCTGCTATTGATTCCTTCTAGTGTAGTTTTCATTTCAGTTATTGTATTGTTCATCTCTGTTTGTTTGTTCTTTAATTCTTCTAGGTCTTTGTTAAACATCTCTTGCATCTTCTCGATCTTTGCCTCTATTCTTTTCCCAAGGTCCTGGATCATCTTCACTATCGTTATTCTGAATTCTTTTTCTGGAAGGTTGCCTATCTTCACTTCATTCAGTTGTTTTTCTGGGGTTTTATCTTGTTCCTCCATCTGGTACATAGCCCTCTGCCTTTTCATCTTGTCTATGTTTCTGTGAATGTGGTTTTTGTTCCACATGCTTCAGGATTGTTGTTCTTCTTGAGGCTGCTGTCTGCCCTCTGGTGGATGAGGTTCTCTAAGAGGCTTGTGTAAGTTTCCTGATGGGAGGGACTGGTGGTAGGTAGAGCTGACTGTTGCTCTGGTGAGCAGAGCTCAGTAAAACTTTAATCTGCTTGACTGCTGATGGGTGGGGCTGCGTTCCCTCCCATGGGTTGTTTGGCCTGAGGCAACCCAACACTGGAGCCCACCTGGGCTCTTTGGTGGGGCTAATGACAGACTCTGGGAGGGCTCATGCCAAGGAGTACTTCCCAGAACTTCTGCTGCCAGTGTCCTTGTCCCCACGGTGATCCACAGCCACCCCCCGCCTCTGCAGGAGACCCTCCAACACTAGCAGGTAGGTCTGGTTCAGTCTCCCCTGGGGTCACTGCTCCTTCCCCTGGATCCCGATGCACACATTACTTTGTGTGTGCCCTCCAAGAGTGGAGTCTCTGTTTCCCCCATTCCTGTCGAAGTCTTACTATCAAATCCCACTGGGCTTCAAAGTCTGATTCTCTAGGAATTCCTCCTCCCATTGCCGGACCCCCAGGTTAAGAAGCCTGACGTGGGGCTCAGAACCTTCACTCCACTGGGTGGACTTCTGTGGTATAAGTGTTCTCCAGTCTGTGAGTCACCCACCCAGCAGTTATGGGATTTGATTTTACTGTGATTACGCCCCTCCTACCATCTCACTGTGGCTTCTCTTTTGTCTTTGGTTGTGGGTTTATCTTTTTCAGTGAGTCCCAGTGTCTTCCTGTCGATGACTGTCCAGCAGCTAGTTGTGATTCTGGTGCTCTCGCAAGAGACAGTGAGCGCACATCCTTCTACTTCGCCATCTTGGTTCCTCTTCTCTTTGTTACCAATTTTATGCAATCTGATTATGACACACCATGGTGTACTTTTATCGTGTGTGTGTGTGTGTGTGTGTGTGTGTGTGTGTGTGCCATGCACACTTGGGCTCATTTAATTTCTTAGGTGTTTGAGTTTATAGTTCTTATAAGATTTGGAAAATTTTCAGCCATTATTTCTCTAAATATTTTTTCTTTTCCTGCCCTCTCTCCTCTCTCCTTCCACAACTCCAATTACACATTTATTAGACCACTTGAAATTGTTCCAGAGTTCACTGTTGCTTTTTTAAAATTTTCCCTTTTGTTCTTTCTGTTTCATTTTGGATGGTTTCTATTGCTGTGCTTCTAGTTTACTAATCTTTTTTTTCTGCAATGTCTAATCTGTCATTAACCATCTGTTGTAGTTTTCATCTCTAGAAATTTGATTTGGATCTTACATTTATCTTGTATGTCTCAACTTAACATTTTCAATCTTTCCTCCAGCTTCTTGAACATATGGAATACAGTTATAACAACTTTTTAATGTCCTTGTGTACTAATTCTATCATCTGTTCCATTTCTGGTTTGGTTTCAATTTACTTCTTTTTCTTCTCATTCTGGGTAACAGTTTTCTGCCTCTTGGCATATCTGGTAATTTTTTGTTGGATGGAAGACATTGTGAATTTTACCTTGTTGGGTGCTGGGTATTTTTGTATTCCTATAAATATGCTAGAACTTTGTTTGGGGGACATAATTAGCTTACTTGGAAAGAGCTCTATCCATTTAGGTTTTGTTTTTAAACCACGGTAAGTGGGATCCAAGTGGCATTTAATCTAGGGCTAATTTTGCTCCACTGCTGAGGCCAATACACCCCTTCTACCCAATGTCCCATGAATTATTTAAAGCAGCATGAGTTCTGGGATTGTCCCCTCTAATATGTTTGGGTGGCTCTTTTCTGGCGTCAGAAGTTTCCTCACGTGTGTTGATCTGTACGTGCTGAAGAGTCAAGTGGCCTCTCTGGGAAGCCTTCTCCTCTCTGGTCGTCTCCCCTTGAACCCCAACCACCATGTCTTCCCTGGACTCGTGGCCCCAGCTCCTCAGTCAGAGAGATGCTGCTTTGCCTCATTTTTTTCTCATCCCTCAGTGGCCACTGTTCCTCGTTGCCTGATGATCAATGTTTGGAAAATCATTCTTTCATATGTTTTGTCTGGAATTCAGTTGTTTCAAGCAGCAAGGTAAATGCAGTCCTGTTACTCCATCTTGGTCAGAAGGGGAACTGAGCCTAGTTATTTTATTAATAATAGCTTAGCTAACATGTCTTAAAGTGCCTAGCACTGTGTGTCTGAGAAATTCTTCCAAATTCCAAGCAGCTCATAAATGAAATTTTCTCCAACTTGACTGAAAAATCACATATACATCTCACTAAATCCAAACTAAACTTATCCCCTCCTCAGCTTACCTTTCAGGCAGGTATCAAAAAGCCTATGTTCACCTCAACACCAACCATCGCAAAAGAAATGATGGCGGAGGGGATGTCAGGATGGAAACAGACAGACCTCTCTCTTGTGATCAGTATGAGCCTGGTCGCATTTTTATACGATTTGCCATAGTTAGATAGTTTATGAGGTGGCCTGCACAAGTGAGGGGCCCTGGAGCCTAGCTTCATTAGCCGCACAGTAAATCTGCCTCTGTTTTGTTCATTTATAGTGAAAAACCTAGGTCACAGCCCGTTATGTGAATTTCCTAATCTGGTAATGGGTCACAACCCACTGTTAGACGCTTTGTCCTGCCCAGGTCATCGGATAACTGGGTGGCAAGGTGTCCTCTATAGGAGGAGGCCAGGGGACCTGGAACTTGCTGGCTGAGGGAAGAGCCGTCCCTTTTAATCCTCAGTGTTTTTGGTGGCAGAGGTGATAAGTAATTAAAATGGCAGGCACGCCAAACCTATTCTTCTGCCTCATGTGATAAACACATCAGGATGACACCTTAATTTGTTCCCCTCGAAACAGAAATTTGGTGCATAAAGAAGCAGAGGTTTGGTTCTAATGGTCTCAGTGATGAAAAGTAGGTGTTCACAGGCATTCAAGTTGGGTCTCCAAGTTCAGTTCAAAGAGCTTATCAAGAAACCATTTCTGGGACCTCCCTGGCGGTCCAGTGGTTAAATCACACACTTCCACTGCAGGGGGCGCAAGTTCGATCCCTGGTCAGGGAATGGAGAACTAAGATCCCACATGCCACGTGGTGCACCCACCCCCCCCCTCAAAAAACGAACCTGTTTCTGTTCACAAAATCAAAGACCAAAGATGGATTACTGAATAGTTTGTAACATTTGATGTTATTTTTGTCTGTTTTTTAGTAATGTAAAAGAACTTAAAGTACAAAATAGCCTTGACTAGCCCCCACATTTAAAATAAAATCATTTTCATCAAGCGCTATTGGGTCTCTAAGAAGTGTTGAGAGCTCTGTTTCTAGCCACCTACACACCCACAGAATGTTAGAAACATCCAGGGAACTTTTCCTGATTTGTTACACTGAATAGTTGGAAATGGCTGTAGCCAACCACTAAGGAAAGGTTTACACAATTCAGGAGCTGAAACTCTTTCCCTGCAAACTTACTTTGATTAGTCCAAAGAGTTACAGTTGAAAGAGTTACCAGAGCTCTGGAACAGTCTTACAATGTATACAACAAGGAAATTTTTTTTTGAAATAATCATATTTGCAGTGTCAATACTAGGAATATAGTATGTTCCCAATAAGTGATTTTCTTAATACATTGAAGACAGGGACACATTATAACTTTTGTTGACCCTAGACACTTCAGGAGAACCTTTCTTCCATGGAAACATATAGATTAAAGATTATATTTTATATTTAAAATATAATATCATTTTCATTAAAAAAGAAAAAATATAACTGGCTGAAGTGAGTTAAAACATTTTCTTCAGTGCTAAAACCTCATTTTTTTTCCTTCTGCTTTTCAAAGAAATTAAAATATTTTTGTGGTCCCCTAAAAGTACCATGGACCCTAAACCCTGTGCCTAGTGGATAAATCGACCCTGATTACAGGAAGAGCAAGGCCAGCAACCATGCAAGCTGCCAAGAGGCCAGATTCCCCAGATAGAGAGATGGAACTTGGGCTTCCAAACTTTCTCTTAGAGAAGTTATTACTCAGTGGATGATCACCTCTCAACTTTATGTTTATTTTTTAGCCTGATACCTGAGATCAGGAATTCTTACTGGGTATTTTTTTTTAATTCTTTTAAAAAATAATTATAAAACACTTTTATTTCTGATGCATGATGAATTAGATGCTCTGAGATTTCCTGCTTGGAAGCACTTGGATTCTTGATAGGACACTTTCTGATGAATTACCAGACACATAAGAAATAGGGGGATTTTCCAAGCCCCCACTCCAGCTCACCCCCAAGAAACAAAAACTCTCATGAGCTGGAGAGAGTTGGCTTGCCTGAGGGTGGGCGCCCCTGGCATCACTCTCGGGGATGTTGAGCCTTGGGCAGTGACAGGGTGGGGGAGCTGGGACTATGGGGCGGGGCAGCCGGGCTGTGCAGAGAAGTGTGACTGCAGCCAGCCTGCCCTCCTTAGGAAGTGTGCAAGGGCCAGAGCGTCTCACTGTGCCTCAGCTGTTTGTACAAACAATACGGTTTATGCTGAATACCTGCTGTCATTTGGAGAGTCTGGAATCTTGGTATGCCGGGCAGAAGGTGCCACATGACCAGCTCCCAGTAGAACAACTGGTACCAAGACACTAATGAGTATCCCTGGTAGGTGTGACGTGTGATGTGCTGTCACACTCAGGGCTGAAGGAACATGGCTCTACCAGGAAGCTTGCTCCTGCTTCCTCTGGGTCTCACCTCATGCACATTTCCCCTCTGCTGCATTTGCTTTGTATCCTTTCACTGCAGTGTATCATGTCCATACATTCTGTGAGTCCTAGCAAACCACCCAACCTGGGGGTGTTCTTGGGGCCCCCAATACACAGTTTAAAGTCCATGTCACCCAAGGCTCACAATTGAATCAGACAATAGTCCCCTCTGTTTGAAAGCACCCCAAATATAGTTGCTCATGATTCCAGCAGATCAAGCCAAGAGCTCACAATGAACACGTGAGGAGGCAGGCCCCCTGGGTGAGATTTGGCAGTGACAACCAGCAATAGAATTAGATCACCAGAAGCTGCCGGTGTTACACTGTCCTAGGGCAGGTACACAATAGATATTTATGAAATATTTTAAAATAATAAAGTGAAATAATAAAGATGACAGATAACTGGACAGTATAGGGACTGATCGGGTGTATTTGAGAAAGAAACAAATGGAACGTCTAGAGAAAAAATAATACTTTGAAATAAAAAAAAAAAGAACACCTCAATGAATGGTGCTGTGGACTGAATATTTGTGTCCCCCATGCCTTACATAAGAATGTGTAATGGTGTTTGGAGGTGGCGCCCCTAGAAGGTGACTAGGTCACAGGGGTGGAGCCCTCATGAATGGGATTAGTGCCCTTATAAAAGAGGCCCCAGAGAGCTCTCTGCCGGGTGAGGACACAGTGAGAAGACGCCATCTGTGGACCAGGAAAAGAGCCCTCACCAGGCACCGAATCTGCTGGTACCTTGATCTTGGACTTCCAGCCTAAATAAATTTCTGTTGTTTATAAGCCACCCGGTCTGTGGTTTTCTGTTATAGCAGATCAAACGGACTAAGGCAACTGGGTCAAAGAACAGATTTCATATGGCCAAAGAGAATTAATGAACTAGCAGATACATCAGAAGAAAATTACACAGAATCTATAGAATGGCCATCATCAAAATGCCTACAAATTATAAGTGCTGGAGAGGGTGTGGAGAAAAGGAAACACTCCTACACTGTTGGTGGGAATGTAAACTGGTGCAGCCACTTTGGAAAACAGTATGGAAGTTCCTTAAAAACCTAAAAATAGAATTACCATATGACCCAGGAATCCCACTCCTGGGCATATATCTGGAAAAAATGAAAACTCTAATTCAAAAAAATACATACACCCCAGTGTTCAGAGCAGCACTATTTACAATAGCCAAGATGTGGAAGCACCTAAATGTCCATCGACAGATGAAAGAAGATGTCATATATGTATATGTGTATATATATAATGGAATATTACTCACCCATAAAAAAAGAATGAAATAACGCCATTTGCCGCAACATGGATGGACCTAGAGATTATCATACTAAGTGAAGTAAGTCAGACAGACAAAGACAAATATCATATGATATCACTTATGTGTGGAATCTAAAATGTGACACAAATGAACTTATCTACAAAACAGAAATAGACTCACAGACATAGAGAAAAAACTTATGGTTACCAAAGGGGAAAAGGATGGGGGGATAAATTAGGAGTTTGGGATTAACAGGTACACACTACTATATATTTATAAAATAGATAACCAACAAGGACCTACTGTGTAGCACAGGGAACTATATTTGATATCTTATAATAATCTAAAGTGGAAATAATCTGAAAAAAATATATATGTATGTATATATATGTGTGTATGTGTTTGTATAACTGAATCACTTTGCTCTACAACTGAAAAGTTGTAAATCAACTATACTTCAATTAAAAAAAAAAAACTAACAAAAGTTACACAGAATCAGGACAAAGAGACAAAAAGTTTGAAAATATGGAGGAAACCTTCAAAGTTATAGAGGATTTCCACTCTGGTCAAGATGGAATAATAGGGCTTCCCTGGTGGCGCAGTGGTTGAGAGTCGGCCTGCCAATGCAGGGGAGACGGGTTCGTGCCCCGGTCCGAGAAGATCCCACATGCCGCGGAGCAGCTGGGCCCGTGAGCCATGGCCGTGGAGCCTGCGCATCCGGAGCCTGTGCTCCACAGTGGGAGAGGCCACAACAGTGAGAGGCCCGCATACCACCAAAAAAAAAAAAAAAAAAAAAAGATGGAATAATAGAGACTGGATTTGCCTCCCCACCTAAAACAACTAAAACACTGGATAAAATATAACTACAGACCTGAAGGCATTGGATACCCAGCAACAGACAACTCTTAAATATTTTAATGGAACTAAAACATTAAATACTTAATGCTATTTAACATTAATATTTTATAATGATATTTATTGTTAATGAGAGCATTGCCATGCATAGCAATTTCTCTTGATCAAGTGACAATTTTAGATAATTTTTATATTATTAAAGTATTTGATGTTTAATGTTATTTAATACATAAAATAATATTTAATATTAATTTTAAATTATTTTAGATCATCACTTGGTCTAGATACATTGTCAGACATAACACTTACTGAATTAAAAATGAGATAAGCAAAGAAGTAGATTTTGAAAATAATATTGATGAGGTTTTTTTCCATTAAAACCAGGAAAGGAAATGTATAAATTCTGTTTATGGTGTTAGTAAAATACTTAAAATAATGTCATGCGTTTCAGTATACGTACATTCCATTCTTCAGTATTTTTCAATTATCTTAATATTCTGGAAAAAACCCAAGCCATTAAAAAAACGTAAGACCTTTGATTTGCATTTCTCTAATGATTAGTGATGTTGAGCGTCCTTTCATGTGTTTGTTACCAATCTGTATATCTTCTTTGGAGAAATGTCTGTTTAGGTCTTCTGCCCATTTTTGGATTGGGTTGTTTGTTTTCTTGATATTGAGCTGCATGAGCTGCTTGTAAATTTTGGAGATTAATCCTCTGTCAGTTTCTTTGTTTGCAAATATTTTCTCCCATTCTGAGGGTTGTCTTTTGGTCTTGGTTATGGTTTCCTTTGCTGTGCAAAAGCTTTTAAGTTTCATTAGGTCCCATTTGTTTATTTTTGTTTTTATTTCCATTTCTCTAGGAGGTGGGTCAAAAAGGATCTTGCTGAAAATCTACAAACAGTAAATGCTGGAAAGGGTGTGGAGAAAAGGGGACCCTCTTGCACTGTTGGTGGGAATGTAAATTGGTACAGCCACTATGGAGAACAGTATGGAGGTTCCTTATAAAACTAAAAATAGAACTACCATATGACCCAGCCATCCCACTACTGGGCATATACCCTGAGAAAACCATAATTCAAAAAGACACATGCACCCCAATGTTCATTGCAGCTCTATTTACAATAGCCAGGACATGGAAGCAACCTAAGTGTCCATCGACAGATGAATGGAGAAAGAAGATATGGCACGTATATACAACGGAATGTTACTCAGCCATAAAAAGAAAGGAAACTGAGTTATTTGTAGTGAGGTGGATGGACCTAGAGTCTGTCATACAAAGTGAAGTAAGTCAGAAAGAGAAAAACAAATACCATATGCTAACACATATATATATGGAATCCAAAAAAAAAAAAAATGGTTCTGAAGAACCTAGGGTCAGGACAGGAATAAAGACACAGAAGTAGAGAATGGACTTGAGGACACGGGGAGGGGGAAGGGTAAGCTGGGACGAAGTGAGAGAGTGGCAGGGACATATGTACACTACCAAATGTAAAATAGATAGCTAGTGGGAAGCAGCCGCACAGCACAGGGAGATCAGCTTGGTGCTTTGTGACCACCTAGAGGGTTGGAAGAGGGAGGGTGGGAGGGAGACGCAAGAGAGAGGAGATATGGGGATATATGTATACGTATAGCTGATTCACTCTGTTATACAGCAGAAACTAACATACCATTGTAAAGCAATTATAATCCAATGAAGATGTTAAAAAAAAAAAAAGAAAAAGTAAGACCATGTATGGTGCACATTTTTTTTCTTTTGCCTGTGGTCCAATATGGCTCAGGTCAGCGATGGCCTTTGTTTAAAATGTCGATATTCTGTTCATCGTGGACTTTTTGCATGAATTTTGATTTTTTTCTAAATATTGTATTAAAACTATGTTTATACTTGATTACTGACTGTTTGGCGTCCTCTTAAATTTTGCACCCAGACAAGTGCCTTCCGCACCTTACCCTCTCCCTGGTGCTGGGACCCGACCTCCATCCTGAGCCGTCCACCTGCTAGGAGCAGGGAAAGTGGGCAGAGATGGTGCTGCAGCCATTTGCCCCGGCCAGACGCTTGAAACCTTTTGGTTGAGGGTACAAGCTCACATCGTTTTTCGTCAGGGCTCTTGACTTAAAGAAAATGAGGTTGGACTTGAAAATGTATCACAGCTCCTGCTGTCCTGCAGGAGCACAGAGGCTTCAGGAAATGGCCATTTGTTATCCTTGGGCAGCTGGATGCAAGACTAGAAGGAAGGGCTGCTGCCAGCGCCACTCAGTGGGCTCCGAAGGTGGAGCGGATGGGAATGGGGTGGAGATGGCGTGCCAGGAGGGGACGAAGAGTCGTGCAGGCCAGTGGCTCTGACCTAGCTCTACGTTAGAATCAGCACGGGAACGGTTAAGAAACAGGTGCACCGTCACAATAGTCCAAACGGGAAGCGACCCACCGTCCCCCAAGGGTAGCCTGATGGGTCCCTACGATGGACTTGTACGCTGAGGTGTGGAAGGGGCAGCTCAGCCCCACTGTGTGGAAGGGGAAGCACAGCAGCTTCTAGAAGAACCAAAGCCGCCCACCCTGGACTGTCAGCCGTCATCACCTGGTTATCTCTGGAGGAGGCGACGGGGTGTGACTGAGAGGGAGTCCGTCGCCGGGCCCTAGGTGCTGGTCCTGTTTAGATTCCTGATCTGGGTTACGTGGGGGCTGCCCACTGGTGACAGCTCACGGAGCTGAACACAAGATGTGTACACCTTTTCGGATACAATATACTGCAGCAAACGTTCACAACGTAACTATAAAATACACAATGCTGGGCCCACAGCAGGCCAATCAGAGTTTAGGGGGCGAGCCCCAGGTCTGAGGCAGCTGTGCCAGCTCTCCGGGCGCCCCGATATGTTCTGACGTGGGAACCGAGCGCAGTGCCTCTCAGACGTCAGTGTGGATCAACTCGCCTGGCATCTCGTTAACTGCAGCCCCTGTCTCCCAGGCCCAGGCGGGCCCAGGACTCTGCATTCCTGATTGCGTTTGAACAAGCCCAGTGGCACCAATGCTGCTGACACAGCGCCACCTGGGGGCAGCCAGGCAGTGACCGTTCACTGTCCGTGCCTGGGGACCTGCATTTTAAACAAGCACGTGGTTCTTAGGCAGGTTTGAAAGACCCCGATCAAGTTCCCAGCTGCCTCATTCAGGTGGTGAGAATTTCCTTAGAATTCACTTTTTCTTCAGATGAGAAAGTTGGCGAAAGGGATTTTAGAAGCTACCTTTAAATTTTTATTTACTTATTTATTTATTATTTTTGGCTGTGTTGGGTCTTCGTTTCTGTGCGAGGGCTTTCTCCAGTTGCGGCGAGCAGGGGCCGCTCTTCATCGCGGTGCGCGGGCCTCTCACTGTCGTGGCCTCTCTTGATGCGGAGCACAGGCTCCAGACGCGCAGGCTCAGTAGTTGTGGCGCACGGGCCTAGTTGCTCCGCGGCATGTGGGATCCTCCCAGACCAGGGCTCGAACCCGTGTCCCCTGCATCAGCAGGCGGATTCTCAACCATTGCGCCACCAGGGAAGCCCCAGAAACTACATTTAAAAATGGTTTTTAAAAGGAGGAGAAAGCAGCCAAGGGCAGGAGGCACATTCCAAGCGGGGAGGCAGCTTGCAGTAGGCTGTCGGCACTGCGCAGGTGGGGAAGGAAAACAGGGACCATAGGGACACCCCTTCATCTCAAGGGAGGTTCCACAGAGCTCCCACAATGATGGCACCCTGGCCGGCCAGCTAGAAGCAGAGCTGGGCCCTCCTGGGCGTCCCTGAGCGAGGCTGGCAGCCTGGGAGAGCGCCCGCCCCTCCACTCTAGGGGCCCCATTCTGTTCTGATGTGCTTCTCATCCCTTGCCATCGACAGCGGTCCCCAGACTAAACGCATTCAGCCGGACAGGGTTGCAGCCGGAGAAGGAGACTATTTGGGTCAGGTCCTCAGGCCCAGGTGGGTCAACACAAAGATGCCGACGAGCTGGCAGATGTGACAACAGGATCCCTGTCCTTGGAGCTGGGCTAGCAGAGACAGGTGTGTAGGGGGAGATCTCCCAACCCCAGGCGTCCTTCCTGTGAGGCCCGGCCTCCTGAGCCCCTTGGGCCAGCTGCCCCGGCAAGAAGAGGGCCAGCTGCCTGCAGGAAGCAGGTCTGTCCCAGCCCTGCCTGTGCTCGGGCGCCTGGACCTGCCTGATCTGGGGGCTCGGCTAAGAGACCTGGGCCAAGTGGTCCACTTGGCTCACCGGCACTAACGATGCCAGTCTGCCCCCTTGTTTACTGGTTACTTCACTCCCAGCTTATTCAGAACCGCGGTGAGGAAGGGGGGTGCTAATGTAGGGAGGGGGCCCCACTCAGAGATTCTAATATAAGGTGCAATGAAAGGGGAAGTGGAAACGTCCTGATTGTCCGCAAGGTGGCTCCCAGAAAGTTCGATCTGGCACTGGCCCCTGACAGCACGTCAGACGGATCGTTACGCAGATGGTTTGCAAGGATTTAGAAAACAGCAGAGACTCAAAGCCGCCCGGGTCACCACCATCCACTCCCACTGCACGTCTCTGGTTTCCAGGTTCTAAAGCCATCACTACAGACGCCTAAGATGTAGCGTCTGCCACATGGAGCCCACCATCCTCCAACCTGCCCGCAGCCCTGCGGCTCGATGAAGGATCTCACCCCCAGCTGCGGAGGAGGCCCGGCCATCGCCTTGTCCCCGCGTCCGCCCCCCGCTCCCCAGATTCCTCACCAAGTGCCCCTGACCCCTCACCCACTTCCTCATCTCTGCCCACAGAGCCCCACAGGACGCGGTGCCCACCCGGCCAGGAGCGTCCGCTTCAAAGTGTCCTGCGACGGGACGTCTCAAATTTTAACGTGCATTGAAATTCTCCAGGCTCTTCTTAAAGTGCAGGCTTGGCTTCCACAGGGCCTGAGAGTCTGCATTTCCTACAGGCTCCGAGGTGGTGCTGCAGCAGCTGGTCCCAGGCCGCACTCTGCCTAGCGAGGCTGTGGGTGACGTACTGTACAAACTCTTCCTTGCTCAGCCCTTGGCCAGTTCCCCGTCCCTTTAGGGCTAAGAGCTGACTCTCAGCAGGGCCACTGCCGGCCAGGCCCTGCCTGCATCTCCAGACTCCTCTCCATCGGGTCCCACCAAACCTGTTAAACATGGGCTGCAGGAGCCAGAGGCCCAGCGCCTGCTCTCACTTCCTGGCCTTTGAACTCCCCACTGTGCCCGCCCCTCTCTGCCTCTCTGTGCCTGGCCTTCCCGCCCCACTTCCTCTTCAGGCTTGTTGACTTCTGCTGACACTCAAGACCCTGTTCAGACTTTCCCGGACGCACAGCCACCCGTAACAGCCAGGCTGTCCTTTCTCTGTGGCCCCCGTGCACACTGTTCGGTAACGAATGGTTCGGGGGTAACTTTGTCCACCGCTCTGGACCGGGAGCCCTTGTGCAGCTTTGTCAGGTCTCCCCAAGGGATGAGAGCCTGCCCCCTGGCGTTTCACTTTTGGAAGCTATTCTAGGGAACAGGTGGAGGCTGGGAAGAAGGGCCCCCCCCACTCCCCGGCCTAGAATGTACCGTATCAAGCTAGTTACGCTGTAGGCCCAGGGGCCCCTCCTGCTGGGACGCCTCTGAGGACAGGCGGACGGGGCCTCTGAGGACAGGCGGACGGGGCCTCTGCGAAGGAAGACACGAAGAGGGGAGTGCTTGCCCTGCATCTCCTGTCACCACCGGTCAGGGCTGGCACGGAGCATATCGATGTTCTGTCGTCTCAAGATTTACGTGTGTTCAGAATGGTTGTGCCGTCCACAGGAGGTAACAGAGGGTGACTGTGCCTACCGGGAACAGTGGGCGCCGGGCAGGGCTGAGGCGAGAGGGAGGAGGGTGGGAGAGTGAGGCCCAAAGCACCTGACACCGGGCGGGATTGCGGGCGCAGCTCAGAGCGCGGACCGCTGCACCAGCCTCGGGGCCAGCTGCCGGCTGTGAGCGCGAGGATGCTGGACGGATTGGACGGATGATGGATGGACAGATGGATGAGAACAAATGGCTTCGTTTTCTTTGTGGATCCGGTTGTCATCCTTTTCTTTGCGGATCCGGTTGTCAGGTGACAACCAGGAACTAATCAAGGCCTCTCCTGAAGGGCTTGCAGGGAGGATGGAGAAGTGGATTCGAGTGTCCAGCCCACACCCACCGCCATCTGGAGGACCAGCCTCAAGGCAGAGGCTGGGGACCAGGCCGTTCTTGGTGGATTCTCCACCTTTCTCGGGCCTCAGCCAGTCCTGGCCCCCATTTCTCCATCCAAAGACGTTGAAGTCAGACTGACATTGATCAAATTCGCAGATAAAATAAAAGCTGGAAGAATATCAAGTAGATCACGGGCAAGGCCAAAATGAAAAAGAAAAAAAAAAGAAAAACAACTTCGTGGGAGCAGGAAAAAACAAGGACTCTGCAGAGCCACTTCATGCACTGGAAGAAAGAGTTGGTTAACCGAGATCTTCGCATCCATTTGACCGCAGTAGGCGTCAGGGCATCAGAAACACCTTCAAAAGTGTGTGAGAAACAACATTTTGGCAGTGTGGGCTTTGGAGCGGGCAGGTCTGGGGGACAGTTTGAACAGAACAAGAAGATAGTGAGAACGCGGAGGTTCTGCTGATGCTCGATGCTGATGTAAACATAGCAGAGCAAACGCTGACTTTTTGAACTGGAGATATGAATATGTGAAATGAAAAACAAATTATAATTAATAGTTGCTTCCACGCATGTTTATTTTGGAGCTCATCATCACAGCGTCCTCCTCTAACCCCCGCCGGCATCCACGTCCCTCCTTCCTCTCCTGGGGCAAGAGAACACCGAGCCCCCGTGTGACCCCCGGAAAAGCTGGAAGGGTCCTCGGCACTGCCTGTGTCAGCAAGCACCCGCTCCTACCAGAAGTCTGCTTTCCACGAATCCAAACGCGTTGGTTTAGAGGTTTGCTTCTCTTTCTGCACCCTGTAGTGCAGTTCCCTGCTTATGAGGGACCTGAACAAAGTAAACTGAATGTAAACCAGAAAAGCGAAAAGCCCGAGACCTGATGCAGAACGCCTGGGGGTCAAGTCCGTGAAAAGGGGCCGTTGTTGATTGAATTTCCCTCTGAGCCAGGAGGCAGCTGCAGAGCCGCTCGCGGCTGCCTATACAGTCATGTGTCACGTTCAACTGGGGGACGACCCCGGGCTGGTGGTAAACGAGGAATTTGTTACTTAACTGAAGGGTCCTTGGTGAAATAACCGAGTCTTCTATGTTTTTTGAAAGACCAGAAATGTTCTTCTAACAAATCGTCTTTAGATTAGACCCTATTAAAAGCTGAAGGTCCATCATTAATGTTAACTCGGGGAGATTCTTTTCATGGGGGCGCTGAAGCGAGGTACTCTTTTTCTCACCATTTAACTTACAGCAAGATGGAGCTTCAGAATCCCAGAGGAAGGTATAGGCAAGCGCCTGATTCTCTGTGAGTCGTCTTTCCGATCCTGGATGTCGAGGTGGCCCCAGCGCCCGCGGGTCTCCCTGCATCCCTGGTGACTTTCACGGACCGGGGCCTGATGGACCAAGCTCTGTGTGACATTTGCTACCAATATTTTGCTGTTGACAGTTCAAGGCCCTGACTTGTGTTCTCACACAGACAAAAGCCCATCTGTCCTCAAAGAGGGGGCCCGCCGGGGCGCTCTCAAGTGCATCTCTAATCTGGTCCACAATTATTTACAGCAAGTCCCCTACACACAAACCTTCAAGCTGCGAACTTTCAAAGATGTGCACGTGCGTTCGCGCGTCCAATCACCTAAGTTCGTTCACGTGTCCGGCGTACATTGTCACATGCGTGCATCCTCCAGTGGCGGTGCTTTTGTGTACTTTACTGTACGGTACTCTTGCTGTGCAACACAAGGAGCTGACTGATGAAGACCTGATGGAAATGGAGGCCCAGAGAAAGGACGAAGAAGGGCAAGAGGAGGAAGGAGTCACTGAAGAACCGAAGAGATTCACGACGCAGGAAATGGCGGGGGGTTTTCTTTATTGGAGGGGGCAGTGTTAGTTTTTGAGGCAGAGGACCCAGACCTATAACGGTACACGAAGGTTGCAGCAGCCGTTCAGAATGCAATCCAGTGCTACCGTGTCATTTATGATGAGAAAAAAAGAGCTACTACCCAGACATCACTGGATAATTTTTTCAAAAGAGTAGATAGAATTGAATCCAGCAAGGAGCCAGAACGTGTGCCATCAGCGTCAGGCGTGAGTGAAATTGCAGCTCGCCCTCCGTCTCCTGTTGCCGGCGACCCTTCCGCTCTACCGTCTCCCACCTCCCCTCCCTCCTCCAGTCAGTAACTCTTCTTGCCTGTTCACTCGATGCCAGCCCCTGGAGGCCAGCTGTTGTACAGTACGACTGGACTTTTCAAGGTACTGTACTGTAAGATTGAAAATGTTTTCTTTATTTTTTGTGTGTTTGATTTTACGTATTATTTGTGTGAAAAGTATCATAAACCTCTTACAGTACAGTACTATATAGCTGATTGTGTTAGTTGAGTACCTAGGCTAACTTTGTTGGACTTAACGAACAAATTGGACTTACGAACGCACTCTTGGAACTGAACTCATTCGTATGTAGGGGACTGACCTTATAAGCCTGTAATGGGGGCCCAGGCTCCCGTGATGGGTGATTGACAGCTCAGACACAGATGCTGCCTGGTGTGGCTCTCCCGCCACAGGAAAGACACCCGCACAAATTACAAGCGCGGAAAGGATTTCAAAGGGGACGGGCAGGTGACAGTGCAGTGAGCCCGACCAAAGGGCCAAAGGATCTCCCCACGGGACCCAGCTAGGCCGGCGTGCCAGGAAGCCTCTTGAGGGACCAATTTAGAAACCATAATGTTGCCGGGAGAAGAGGGTGGGGAAGAACATCTCAGGCCTGAGGATACCAACCCTGAGCGCACAGCAGGAAGAGAAAGCGGGAGGGGGGCACGGAGAGCATGGCGGGCTGCTGGCAGCACCACCCGGAGGAAACGGCCTGCTTTTCCAAAACAAATACACGAACCCTCACTTGCAAGGAGGAGCCGTGTTCCCAGGGGTCATGGGTGAGCCGTGGGCCATGAGGGGGAGGCCGTGTGAGGCGTGGGACCAGGTCTCCGGGCCTCCACAAAGGCACTGTTGACGCCCAGTGCACCTGACGTCCACGAGTGCCTGGAAGCTGAGGCGCCCAGCAGTGCCCCCGGGAGAAAGCCAGCAAGCTGCCTAGCCCCACCCTGTTTGTCTCGAAGTTTCACCTGTGGAACCCACCCAGCTCTCTCCCCTCGTGCCCAGCGCGAAATAGAGCATAGCTTTTCTTTCTTTAAAGTAAGAACACTCTCCCTGCCCCGAGGCTGCTAACAGACTGTGCAGCCTTGGTTTCTGAGGGTCTCTACCACCCGGGCCAGCGCGGCTGCCTTTGTGAGGCCCTGAGCCCCGTGCAGCCCAGGGAGACGGGGAACAAGGGCTGCTGCCGGCCCACATGGACATTCTGTGTGTGTTAGAAAAAGATGCCCCTTCCTCCAGGCAGGATGCCCGGCAGCCCCAGGCACCTCTCCACCCTATGTCCTTGTGCAGTGAGCAGCCTGAGCAACTGAGCAGGAAGTCAGGGGCAGTCATAGGAATCCACTAAGGGGTCTCAGCCTCCAAGGCTGGTGCCAGGGCCTCCTCTGTGCAGTGCAAAAAGGCACGAAGGGGGTGTCCAGTGGAGCGGACCTTGTGGTCCCTGGCGTACCCAGAACCCCCGGGAGTGAGAAAAAGGGCAGTTCCTACGGAGTGTGTGTGAGTCTGCGACAAACAATTATCCAGACACGGCAGAGAAGCCACAGGCTGGCGCCGTCACTTAAAGTTTCCAGGCTTTATGGATGTAAAGTAAATGTAGCATGGAGATCTTTGATTTTTAAATCTGTTTATGGCCCGTCCTACATCAAGATGAATAACCTCAAACTTCCCCTGTTGAGGAGCTAGGATAATGGCACGACCCTCGATTTTGAGGCCAAAATCACACGTATTTTAAGCAGAAGCTTTCGAATCAGGGAAAGTATTCAAACATCCCAGCTCAGGACTTGGGGCTGTAAACAGCTCAGTAAGGCTGCCTTGCATTTGAGTCCCTGTTCAGGAAGGCCCAAGAACGCTCGTAAGGAGAGGACATATGGACACGGAGTCACCTGTAGTGACCGGAAGCAACAAGTGACAACACTCGGCCTGTCATTCACCATCCACCTCTGGGGAGCAAATCCTGGGTGCCTGTGGGCACTGGTGTGTATTCAGACTCTGGGATTTTGGCTTTGGTTCTGTCGGAACGTTCCGGCACCTGCTCTTCACCCGAGGCCCTGCAGGAGACAGAGGACTCTCCTCCACCCACCCCTGCGGTGCCCTGCGCCCAGCGCGCCCTCCCCAAAGGAGACACAGGCGACGTCCCTGTCCTGCACCAACAGGGTAAATTTATATTCTGGGCCAACGACCCAAATTTCCCTTGAAAGCTTGCTTGTTGATTTTTATCGCTGGCACTCATTCATTCACTCATTCATTCATTCATTTGTGAATGAAAACTATTGCCATATCAGTAAATAAAGATGTTGCAGCCATCAAGCCATCACATTACAGCCGCCCAGATGGGGAGCCCTGAGGGAACTCAGAATGGAAACAGGATGCCCCCCATCAAATTATCGGACACTGCAGCCACCACCCCTGGTCCCTGGATGGTGAGCCCTGAGGAAACTCAGGATGGGAAAGCACATGATGCTGGCCCCAGGTAGCTGAGGTGCGCATCAAAGGAATGATTTCAGTGAGCTCGGACTCTTGCATCTTCCCATACATAGAAAAGCACTAAATTCCTTAACTTGAGATGTCTGGTTTTCTTTAATTAACAGTAAACTTTTGATGTTCCGACTACCTGGTCTTTGCTGCAAAAACTCCTCTATATCGTGGCTCCCCCCTTGCCTCTTCAGAGCGGTCCCTCAGCACCATTTGAGATGCTGTGTCCCGGGCTTAAGTCCTCGGTTTTCCCCACCGAATAAAACATAACGCTCAACTTGTAGGTCATGCATTTTTTTCAGTCGACACATTCAATCATACAACAAACATCCATTGAGCCTGCGCCCTCTGACCTGTGTCTTATTCCGTGCTGGGCTACGACACTGCAGAGGACAGGAATTCTGTGTCCTTCCTGAGGGAAGGAGACACAGAAAATGAGATGCACTCTTTTGCACATCACAAGAGAGGTGCTGAGAGGGCTGGATGGAGCCATCAGTGAGGCTCTGGGAGCTGGGCTACTGCCAGCACTGTGGTTTACATGCGTGTGTTAGCTTGTCCAGTCCTCTTGGAGATAAGAATAATAACAACCCCTTCGTACAGATGAGGAAACTGAGGCACGGAGAGATGAAATTACTTGCCTAAAATCACAGGGGCCCAAATTTGAACTCAGTTGGTCTGACCTGGAGCTTGAGGTCTTAACCCCCACGTGACAGTTTCTGTTACGGGGCAACTTTGACCTGATCCTGGATGAAGGAGAGATGTTTGCAGGCAGAGAGGGGACAGGGGGAGCTCCAGGCAGAGAACGGCCTGGGTTATGCAGACCATCGGACGGGTCTAGGGTCTGTGGAGGCCTCGCAGGAGGCTGGACATGGCTGGGGAGGGCCCAGAGTGATCATGGGAAAGCAATTTGGCATTGCTTCCAGGCTGAGGGGAAGCAGCTCTACCTGCCGTCGGCATCACAGAAAGACAACCCTGGCCACAGTGGGAAGGACCAAGCCCAAGAACGGGGGCAGAGCCTCTGGTCCCCGAAAGCAGACTCAGCCCAGCCCTGGAGAACTCGGCTGGAGCAGGACCTGTGCACACCTGGGTTCAGGTGCAGACGGCAGCCCTAAATCCAACTTAACTCTGGGGCTCGAGCTACAAACCTCTAATCCAAATCAAGAGATGTTTCCAGAATACCTGCAGATTCTTGCAGAGAGAATTCAGAGGACTCTGGTCTCGGTCCTAAAAGAACTCGAAGTCTAGCAGGGCCACACGTGCACACACATGCGTGCGCACACACACACAGATACTTCTGTGAAGATCACCATGACAGTCCAGCACGGTAGAGGGGGTGTGACAGTGGAGGGCGTGCAGGCTCGGGTCCCAGGCAGGACACAGCACGTGGGAGGGACGCCGTGCGGGGAGCACAGGCCGAGGGCTATAACCTGGAGGAGGACTGGTCGGGGGAATGGGCAGTGGAGGGGGACGGAGCATGTGCCTGGAGGGAACAGGGTGCCCTCGGTGCCGGGAAGTAATCCTGGGGGCACTGGGAAGCCATGGACAACACCTGACTCTCTCACCTGTGCCCAGCACTGTACAGGAGCTCTATCCCTGCTGGGGTCTCCAGGCCCCCCAGCAGCCCGGTGAGCTAGGCATCCACGTGTCCGCTTTGCGAGGGGAGGTGAGCTCAAGGAAGGTCAGGAAAGGCGTCAAGTCACCCAGCCTGGAAGGTGCATGAGGTGGGGAGCAGGTAGCCACAGCAGGTGGTCAGAAGGTAGGAGCAGGGTGGCACGGAGGAGACAGCGACACAGCCACGGGAGGACCGGCTAGAGAGCCCTGAAGGCAGGTTCCAGGAGGAGGGAAGCAAGAAGCTCTGCATTTAGACTGAAAAGGATGGGATCAGGGTTGGAGAAACAAGGCTGGTAAAGATGATTCTGGTGTGTTTGTGAGAGAAAATGATGCTACTGGGGCACAGATAGAGAAGGCGGAGGGTGGGAATATTTCTGTTGTTGCATAAATTTTTTTTTTTTTTTTTTTTTGCGGTACGCGGGCCTCTCACTGCTGTGGCCTCTCCCGCTGCGGAGCACAGGCTCCGGACGCGCAGGCTCAGCTGCCATGGCTCATGGGCCCAGCCGCTCCGCGGCATGTGGGATCTTCCCGGACCGGGGCACGAACCCGTGTCCCCTGCATCGGCAGGCGGACTCTCAACCACTGCGCCACCAGGGAAGCCCTGCATAAACATTTTAAATCGTGTTTGTATGTTACCCCTCCAACATAGTAAGTGCTCAGTAAGCATGAGTTGCCGGAATGAATGAGCGACTCTTCCCTTTGCGCTTTCTTCGATCGTGTTTAACAAAGAGAACCGTCACTGACCATGGGTAGGTTACTATGTTCTCCTTTTGATCCATTCACTATGATTTTTCTTTAATAAAGGTAAAATTCCCATAACATCAAAGTCACCGTTTTACAGTGGACAATTTGGTGGTGTTTAGCACCTTCACAATGTTATGCAACCATCACCCTAATTTCAGAACGTTTTGATCATTCCAGAAGGAAACCCATAACCATTAGGAGTCAGCCAGCATTCCTCCCCACTCCCAGCCCCTGGCATCCACTGAAATCTGTTTTCTGTCTCTATGCATTTGCCTGTTCTGGACATTTCACATAAAGGCAGTCACACTCTATGTGGTCTTTCGTGTCTGGCTTCCTCCACTTAGCATCACGAGTTAAGGCTCACCCATGTGGTAGCATGTGTTCACTACTTCATTCCTTTTCGTGGCTGAATGCTATTCCATGGTATGGGTAGACCCCTTTGTTGATCCGTTCATCTATCAATGGACATTTGAGTCTCCCCTGTCGTTTCAGCTGATTGGAGTCCTTGCCTTTTTGTGGCTGGTCCCAGAGCTACAGGATGAAGGAGAGGTCCCCTCCAGGCTCACCTGGCATCATCTCTCCCACCTGCTCCGTCTTCCCTTGGCCCTCTCGGGACAGAGCTCATTAAATACGATGGATGGACCAGCTCTGCCACTTGGCCTCGTGCATGAGGGCAATTCCTCTAATGGCCTCCTTGGTTGTCCCCCTGGTCCAGGACTCTCACTCACCACATTCAGAGATGGCCGGTCTAGCTCTCCCCAGCAAAAAAGGATGTTCTTTTGGTCACCACCTCTAACCAGAATCCTTCAATCTCATAAAGCCAGCATCAGGAAGCATCTCCCATGGTGTACTGCCTACCTCGTCCTGGGAGGGAGGGGAAACTTCGGTGAGGAGACAGCATCTGGGTCCCTCTCATCCATCATTTCTGGACCTCAGAGCAGGACACAGAGCAGGACAGTTCCCCATCGGTCTGCCCCTCAGAGGGGCACATTTCCACACTAGACATGCCACTGGCAGGGACAGAACTTCACATAGACCACATCTCTTTCCTGTTCTTTCAATTTTGCATAACTTCTTAGATCAACTTTACAAATAAAAAGGCAAAATACTCCCCGGTCGAGGTGGATACTGCATTTGAACAGTGATGCATAAACAACTCCGTCATCTGGAGTGCGCCTGATGAAGCCTGTGCACTTTTTCACTTGAGAGCAGCTTTGATGATATTTTTTGAATGAATATGCAGGGATTTATCATTGGAGCAAATAACGTCAACCAGCCCTTTATGACAGCTCGGGCTAAAGACCGAGGGGTCCCAAGGGTGCATCCGGGGGAGGCTGGTGTGTATGGGTCCCAAGGGTGCATCCAGGGGGGCCGATGTGTGAGGTTCTCTGCTCCTGGTCACGTCTCTCCCCCAAGGCTGTTCTCAGTGAGCAGGGGGCTGTGTGGGAGCAGCAGGGCCCTGGACACACCCATGACTGCTCAGCTGTGTCCGTAGTAAACGCAGGGCCCTCTGGACTGGAGGCCCCTACCCCAAAATGCGGGTAACCATGTGCACCTCATAGCATTGTGAGGGCTAAACTCAAAACGTGTCTTCTTCCTTCTTCATGGTCTCAATTCCCTTTAAAGAGCCTCCGGTCATTTTTAGCCTGGATTAGTCTATGCTCACATCGTATCGGGTAAGATTCTGGGTGGTTTCAGCTGACAACTTTCTCAAAGGTCCTGTTCACTTGGAATCTATGTTCCATGAAGCAGTCTAGCCGAGGGTCTTCGGGGTAATGATGAATGACATCACCATGTGAGAGGTCGCTGCGACTGCCCTGGGCATCACAGGTGACAACCCTTTTATAGAAATGTCTGCGTGGATTTGTGAGATCACGCACTTAATATAAATGTAGACTAGCTTCCTTGTCATCATCCTTTACCCCCAGAACACTCTTTTTCTGGTTCCCCTTCAAAGGGGGTGAGGGGCCTCATTTCCACCTGCTCCCCTGTGGCCTTAAGCCCCCGGCTCCTTGGTGACAAAGACCTCAGAGCCTGCTCTGCCCTGTCCTGGTGGCTGCACAGGAAATCACCCTGGGTTTCTTTCTATTCCTCTGGGGAAGCCTCGGACTCTGGCTGTTTTCCAGTCAAGCTGAGCCGTGCAGCAGGTGTCACTCCCCGCGGCATTCTTCCACGTGTGGAGGCAGGACGGTTCTCGGTGTATTTTCCCCCCCATCTTACTGGACACAGAAGCATGGCATTAAAACAATATATGTATGAAGATGGCCGACAGGCACCTGAAAAGATGCTCAACATTGCTAATTATTAGAGAATTGCAAATCAACACTACCATGAGGTGTCACCTCATACCGGTTAGAATGGGCATCATCAGAAAATCTACAAACAACAAATGCTGGAGAGGGTGTGGAGAAAAGGGAGCCCTCTTGCACTGTTGGTGGGAATGTAAACTGGTGCAGCCACCATGGAGGACACTATGGAGGTTCCTTAAAAAACTAAAAATAGGGCTCCCCTGGTGGCGCAGTGGTTGAGAGTCCGCCTGCGGATGCAGGGGACACGGGTTCGTTCCCCGGTCCGGGAAGATCCCACATGCCGCGGAGCGGCTGGGCCCGTGAGCCATGGCCGCTGAGCCTGTGCGTCCGGAGCCTGTGCTCCGCAACGGGAGAGGCCACGACAGTGAGAGGCCCGCGTAACCGCAAAAAAAAAAAACTAAAAATAGAATCACCCTATGATCCAACAATCCCACTCCTGGGCATATATCTGGAAACGATGACAACTCTAATTTGAAAAGATATGGGCACCCCGTAGCAACATAGTGTTCATAGCAACACTACTTACAATAGCTAAGACATGGAAGCAACCTATATGCCCATCGACATGTGAGTGGATAAAGAAGATGTGATATATATATATATATATATATATATATATGTAAAATGGAATATTAGCCATAAAAAAGAATGAAATAATGCCATTTGCAGCAACATGGATGGACCTAGAGATTATCATACTAAGCGAAATAAGTCAGAGAAAGACAAATATCATATATCACTTATATGTGGAATCTAAAAAAAGGATACAAATGAACTCATTTGCAAAACAGATATAGACTCACAGACATAGAAAACAAACATGGATACCAAAGGGGAAAGCGGGGAGGCATACAGTAGGAGTTTGGGATTAACAGATACACACTACAGTACTATATATAAAATAGATAAACAACAAGGATCTACTGTATGGCACAGGGAACTATATTCAATATCTTGTAATAATCCGTAATGAAAAAGAATCCGAAAGAGAATATATATATATATATACATATATATAACTGAATCACTTGCTGTACACCTGAAACACTGTAAGTCAACAACACTTCAATAAAGAAGAAATATTAAAAAAACAGTATATGTACGAATAATCAGGAATTGCAGTGCCACAAACACCCTCGAGGCAGGATTATTGTGTGTTTGCACAAACAGAAAGGGTGGGGCTGAGGCGGGACTGTTTCTCCTGCTGGGACCCATCAGCTGTCTTCTTCCCTTCACCTGGGAAAGAGCCTGAAGGGTAAGAGCTCAGTTGCTTCCCTCCCTAGAGTTCCTGCTTCATTCTTGTGACCCTCCGCAGCGCCCCACCCCCCACCGCCTTAACTCAAGCCGATTGGAGTGGACGTGGAGGGAAGCTGGAATCACAGGGTTGTCTCCCTCCCCACCCCAGCTCTGCTGGCTGCCCAGTCCCTGGGCTCAGTGGGGGCCCCTGGAGAGGGAGCTGGCAGAGCTTCTGGAAGGTGACCCTGCAGGAAATGATGCAACAAGAGATGCGTGTGATGATCTCAGGCGTTCACAGGTACAGTTACACCTCCCCCCCCCAGTGGCAGGGGAAGATGACGACTCCATCAGAATCGGTGAAAAATGAGACATTGCAATAAATCTGTGTGAAGACTCGCTCTTTAGTTGCACAGGGATGGCCCACAGGTGTAGCAGGAAGGACCACACAGAGAACACCTGGATTCCAGGTCTAGCTTTGCTCAAGCCAAGCGGTCCTTGCTGAGTTACTTGTTATAGGAATCATCCCAGAGAGCTAGGCAAACAGAAAACATTTGTGTTTTCCTCTTTTAATCCCTAGATCAATTGTTTCCAGACTCCAGTATTTTCCAGACCAGCAAAATTGTTCACTTTATCTTATTGGACTGCTCCGTGAGCCGCTGGAATAGAGAATAATCATTTGTAATTAGAACATCAATTCTTTGTAGGTAAGTAGGTGTCCTTGGGTTGTTTTAAAAGCCCTTTAATAGTACTTTCCTTTAACTCCCAAAGAGACTAAATATTCCTCCTGTTATCTTCTTGCCTCTATCCTTGTGCCAGTAAGGCTTTTTCAAAAAAATACATAGCACAAAGGAAAATTTGGGGCCAGAATGAAGGCAAAATATTAATTATATGGCACGCGCCTTGATGGGGGATGGGAGAAGCTTTCCGAGGTCTCACATGGGCTGGCTGAGCCATGGCCCTCCCTCCAGCTTGCTGGGCTTGGGAGCAGCCATGAGAGCGCCCTTGCGCGGCTGCACCGTCCCGTACATCAAGCCCGCGTTTTTCTGAAGTCAGCGCCAGGAATGCCAGGTCAGGGGGACCCAGAGGCAGATCCCAAGGGTTCTGAGAAGGACGGAGCAGTGCCCCTTGGTGCCCAGGAGCCTGTACCCAGCAAGAAGACCGCACGGCGGCCACCCCCAGTTGGAGTCTCCGATGCAGCCACAGCAAAGTCCCAGCGAGGTTGGGGGAGGAGGCGATGCCTGTCTTCAGTGAGTTCATCTCTCTCTTGCTTGGCGCTCCCTCCTGCCAGGCCGCCACCCCCCCAACCCCCCCATGAACTTGACCTCTATACTGCGGACACATCTGACTCTCCGACAGAGTGACTTCAGACTTCAGTGGACAGGTGCAGGGCAGCATTCTTTCGAGTCATGGAAAACATACCCTGTAGGTGACTGCCTCCTCAGAAGGACTTTTTGAGTATATTAAAAAATACGAGGTCAAATATTTTCGTTCATAACGTAGGTCCCCGCCTTGGGTGCAAGCAAACTTGCCAAGTCCCCTTGCTGTTGGGCGGTTACACAGGAGGTTTAACTGAGCCACCTGGCTGCGATGGAGCTGTCATCTGGATCACATTCCTCCATCCACCCGGTGTGGACAGAGAGTCACCCGGACTGCGTCATCAGGGTGGCCCAGGGCAGGCTCTAGGCTGCCAGGCCCTGCCTCTGCACCCCCAGGCCGCCCCGCCTGAATCACCGATGACTCAGGCTCCTCAGTGGCCATCACCAGGGGGAATGAGGGCACATCCTGTGACTGCTCACCCTCCGGGTGAGAGGTGGATGGCCTGGAAGGCCCTGCAGGGCTGGGGGCAGGGGGCTCGGGCCCTCCTTGGTGGGCACCGCAGGATGGCTGGCTGACTTCCCTGCCATCTGCCCCAGAAAGAGTGACAGGTAGGTGACAAACAGGAAATGTGTAGGTGAGCTATTGCAGAGCTCCCAAGAAAGGGCTTGGGACACAGCAGAAGCGCCATACAAGTCCCTCTTGTATGAATGACCCCTGAATGAACTTCCTTCCCCTCTGTGTTTGAAAGAATCCGTGTCTCCTGGACTTCAGAACACAAAAGGCAATTCATCTTCTTTAGACAGATCTTTGCTGGAGCACATGAGAAATGGGACGCCTTCATTTCCAGCCTTTAACGTGTCTCTGTTTTTAGCAGAATTTGTTTGCTTTATAATAGTTGATGGAAAGAACACGGGCTTTGGGGTCGACACCACCTGGGGGCCACCTCTGGTGCTGCCATTTTCTCTCTGTGTGGCCTTGAGCAAGTGACTCAGCCTCTCCAAACTCAGCCTCCTCACCTTTAACACGGGATGATGCCATCCTTCACGTAGCCATGAGAATTAAGTGAGCCCCTCAAGTGGAGAGGCTCCCCAGTGTGCCTGCTGTGAGTGCCTGCAGCCACCCAGCCACACCAGCTGCATGTGTGGGGACCCACCCCCAGGTGCAGTTATGACCTCGCGGAGGGGGCTTGCAGGACAGACCATATCTCCATCTCACGCAGCCGGGGCGACTTGCGTGTGGTCTGATCTTCAGACTCAGACACTTTCTCACAGCCCTCCTGATGCTGTGATTTGGGGTTAAGACAGTTATGCAGAGGTGCTGCCTTTCTCCCAGGGAAGGCATCACAAAACCTTGAAAATAACCAGCAAGAGGATCCAAGGCCTCTAATGCCTGGAGCAGGCTCCCTGCGTTCCCCCCCACCGCCTTGCCCCGTCCACCCACCCCCCTCGACCCTCAGGCACAACAGGAAATGGCCCCCAGCCCCCGAGCCTCCGACTGTGGAAATGACTAAGCCCTGCCAATGCAGCCTAGGAGATTGGGTCAAATGTCCCCAGGGACCCCACTGCTGAGGGCGTGGGCGCAGAGCCAAATCTTAAAAGCGTTTTGCTAAGAAGGAATTCTCGGAATGTCTTCCATCAAGCGCCGCCAGAGGAATCTGCGCGTTTGTCTTCCCAGGTCGCCCATCACAGCCCCGCTGGGGCCCAGGCTCCGCTCCGGTCCGTCGTCCATCGGGGCAGTGCGGGCACAAGGTGATAGATAGTTCAGGCAGTCATCTTCCTCACAATCATGCAGATGGCTGCAGCGTGAGGGAGAAGTGTCCCCACTAAGTCAGAGACAAACTAGATCTGCCCTTTTCCTCTTCTAGAAATGTAAGATGGGAACTGGAAACTCAATGACACTTTGGGTAAGTATTTAAGTATCTATCCCAATTTTTTGTTAAGTATTTTTAAAAGCCCATAAGAATATCTGGTTCAATGATAATGGATATTTTCTAGTATTGACAAGTATAACTTTGTAGTTATGAAACATATATGACACTAGACATATTTATTAATTAAAAAAATGTAACATCATCATAGAACCTCCTGGGCTTGGTAGAGGGAAACGTTAAAATACTTCCACAGAATATTACTCAGCCATAAAAAGGAAAGAAATTGTGCCAGTGGCAGAGACGTAGATAGACCTAGAGACTGTCATACAGAGTGAAGTAAGTCAGAAAGAGAAAAACAAATATCGTCTATTAAACGCCTATATGTGGAATCTAGAAAAATGGTACAGATGAGCCTGTTTGCAAAGCAGAAATAGAGACACAGATGCAGGGAACAAACGTATGGATACCAAGGGGCAAGGGGGTGGGTGGGAGGAATTGGGAGATGGGGATTTATACTATGTATAAAACAGATAACTAATGAGAACCTACTGTATAGCACAGGGAACTCTACTCACTGCTCTGTGGTGACCTAAATGGGAAGGAAACCCAAAAAAGAGGGGATATATGTATACGTATAGATGATTCATTTTGCCATACAGCAGAAACTAACACAACATTGTAAAGCAACTCTACTCCAATAAAAAAAAATAATAATAATAAAAAAGAAGGTTAAAAATAAAAATACTTCCACGGAAGACGCAGAGATGGGCCACCAAAGGGAAAAAGGAGTCTTTACTCCCGTTTCCTGTGTGCAGGCTCACAACCAGTTACTGTGGAAAATTCCAAAGAGGAATTTGGAGACATAGTTTCTGCTGTCTCCTCATGCAGTAATGGGACCCACCTGGTCCCAGGCTCAGAGTCATGCCTTCCAGAGAATTCCAGGCAGGTGGCTGCCTCTGGGGGATCCAGTAGGTTGATGTGAAGACGGTTTCCCTTGGGCCACAGTATGAGTGACTGGCTTGGGAACAATGGCCAGCACCCGTGGGCCCCTCCCCTGCACCCAGACCCCTAGACCCCAGCCCCGCCTGCTCACAGAAGCCCAGTGCGAGTGCTTAGAGGATTCAAAGCATGGTGGTTTCCTCTGAGGAGTGGTTAAAAGCAGCAAACCGCTGGTGTAGAGTGTGATGGACCCCAATCCATTGGAAGGTCTGGTGGGTGACAGCGAGTGCCTTTCCTGGGCAGCTGTAGTCCGGCTCCTTGGGTTGAAGGGACACGGGGTGGAGGAGAGGGCAACATACTAGGATCAGGGACTGTCACCATGTGTGACAGTGGTGGAATGCTACTCTTCCTGGAGACTGAGCTGTCCAGTATCCACTCCAGGCAGTGGATGAATGGGATTGGGCACCAGAGCAGAAGTAAAGGGAGTCTGTTCTCTTCCGTAAGTTTACAAGGTGTTTTAGTTCCTTCCTATTGCACGTTTAGGCCAACTGCATTTTCCTGTAAGCCCGTGACGTTCCTCATTTCCCCTCACTTGGTTTCTACACAGAAGCAGTTCAATATTTATATGTTTACCTTCCCTTTGGAAAAACTTACAGCAGTGTGACAAATTCTAAACCCTGCGTGGTTGTGAGTTTACAGTGTGTGACAAAGCCCCTAAATGTGCCAGTGGGGTGAGCGTGCCTCGGAGACACTGCCGCAGAGGAATGAAACTGGTTCCACCAGTCACACGAGATGGGGACGGCTGTCTCCTACCTGCTACACAGCCAGGGCACATGCGCACACCTGTACTCACCGTCGAACAGGGAGACAAGGAGCCCTGGATAGCCAGTTATCCAGGTTACTCTGGCAACGGGGCCAGCATGACTTGGATTTTTCAGCTGCATAGGTCTGGCTACAGGTCAGAAAATAATAAGATGTTTCTTCCAAAAAAGAAGAGATTTCTGAGAAAAGCAGAGCAACTCCTCCCAAATCCTTTACAGCCTTGGGGCTGAAGGACGACTTACAGTTGAAAGGATAGATAACTCGCAGGAAGTTGATAGGATCATTCTATTTCCACTTTCTAATATCAGACCTGCCTAGTAAGGGCTGGTTCTCCCCGGCCCCAGCTCACCTGGGGAACCTGATGAATTCCCCTCCCTGCCAGCCCTGGCCTTGTTCCCCACTAGGGACCTCAGTCCACCTACCTCCCAATTCCTTCCTCCTTCTCAAAGAAAATCCGTGCCCTCGGGTGTAAACTCCTTCACCCTCCCACTGCTGTAGACTCGCCCACCCTATAAACAACAAGGTCCTGCTGTAGAGCACAGGGAACTATATTCAATCTCCTGGGATAAACCGTAATGGGGAAGAATGTGAAAAAGAATGTATATATGTATAACAGAATCACCCTGTTGTACAGCAGAAATTAACACAACATTGTAAATCAACTATGCTTCAATAAAATGAATTAAACAAACAAACAAACCCTCACTCACCTTCATCTCCTGGCCTCCAGTCTCTAAGCCAGAAATACCCTCTCCTGTGAGGGCCCACACTCTAGGGCTTAGGGTACTGAGCTACATGCAGGCCTCAGGGACTTTGCACACACACACTTCTTCAAATGCCATTACATCCAACCTCCCCCTTTCCAGCCTGGCACCTCACCCTCTTCTTCAATACTTGGTATCCAGGGCAGATTCGTCACAGCATCTGTGGTTCTCTTTGCTCTACTACTCCCAGGGTTTTCGCAAAATAGGTGTCAATAAATGCCATTAGCCTCTGAGCCAGACCCAGACCCTAACCTCCATCGGCCCAACTAGTCCGTCTTCTTAGCAATCTCCCCTCTGAGCCAGGTTGGAAGGCTTCTCTACCCAGTGCCGTGGCAGAGGGAGGGGCTGGGGAGGAGCCATTGAGGACCCTCTGCTGCAGTGTCGGGGCCAGAATCCTCACTGATGTTACCAACCAGACAGGCAGACCCTGGCTGGGTAAGAGAAGGCTAAGTGCTCAGGTGTAACCAACCCAATTCAAGGTCAAATCCCCTTCATACAGCCGCAGAACTACAAGCAAATCACTATTTTATGATTCAGGCTTTGCATTAGGCCTTGGAGAATCTCAGGCTAGTGTTTTGAGGCGTTGCCTAATGACGGGGGCTGACTGCAAGGTGAGGTGCACAGGGAGCGCGCCACACACATGCGCACACACAAACTTCTTAACGGGCATTTTCCTGAGACCCTCCCAGGAGTGATCATGGCAGCTCTTAAAGCAAGGTTCCAGGCTTTCGGGTGCGAGTGGTGGATTTCTAGGGGCTTTCCAAGTATGTTAAAACCGGACAACTGTCTTTTGCTGGTGGGCAGATGGCGATCCAAGAAATCACCCTTTCACACGCACAGGCGCGCGCACACACATGCACGGACACGCGTGCACACACGCGCACACATGCTCACGGAAGCCCCGCCAGCCCGCCCCACTGTAGCCCTGGGGTTGGGCTGACTAATTGGAAAGTCCCGCGCTTTCGCGTCTCCACGCCGGAGACAGGTCCGCGCGGGAGGATGCAGCGCCGGGCGCACACGAGGCCACCGCGCAGCCATAGTCCGGGCGAAGGCGCCAGAGGGGGCTGGCGGCGCGCGCACACGGCCGGCGGGGGCCGAGGCCGCAGCGGGGGACGAGGCCGCAGCGGGGGCGGGGTCGGCGGGGGAGCTGGGCGCCGGGCCTTTCAAGGGGCGGGCGGGGCGGGCCGCGGGAAGCGGGGAGCGGCGGGGACGACCCGAGTGCAGGGAAGGCCCAGGCCCCGCCCCACCCCGCCCCGCCCCGCAGGCCGCGCCCCTTCCCCCGCCCCGCGGCCCCGCCCCTCCTCCGGCCGCCGCTGGGCCGCGGGCGGGACGCCTGGGGCGGCGCGCTGGAGGAAAGGCAGCCGGCCACGGCCCAGGGAACTACCAGACGCCCGAGTCGGGAACGCGGGACACAGCGTCCCCATTTGCCAGGGGAGGCGCAGTCCCGGGCCGTGGCCGTCGTGAGCCTGCCGGGCTTTTCCTCCCGCTCACCCCGCCCGCTGGCCTCTCGGCGCCCGGGGCCCGCGTCGCCAGCCGCCCGGATCCGCCCGCCGCGCCCCCTCCCCGCCCCCCGCGAGCCCCGGCCGGCCGCGAGCTGATGTCCTGAGCTCGCCGCCCGCGGGCTGTGCGCCCGGCCAGGGGCTGCCTGGGAAGTTGGGGCGAGGCGCGCCGGGTATGCGCCATCACCATGTCCCGCCCGGACTCGTGGCTCGGTGAGGTCCAGTGGCTGGGCTTGGTGGCGCTCTTCGTCGTGGCCTTGGGCACTGTGGGCCTGTACCTGGCGCAGTGGGCGCTGGCCAGGGCGCGACCCCGCTCCCCGAGGCGGGCGGCGGAGCCCGACGAGGGCCAGCGCCCCGAGCCGGATGCGCTGCTCGCCTGGATCGTGACGCTGAGCATCTGGAGGAAGCAGTGGCAGGCCGCCTGGGTGGCCGCCCTGAACGATGAGGCCAAACGGAGAGCGGTGAGTTTCCGTGAGGGCCGGTCGTGCTGCGGGGTCGGGCGCGGTGATCCCGGGGCGCGGGTTCAGAGCAGAGCGCTTCTTCCCTGGAGCCTCGCCACAGCCCTTGACTGATTCAAGGGGCAGAGCATCCTTGAAAGTTAGGAGAAAGACCCTGAAGACTGGAGGACCCTTGATGGGGAATCAAGACAAAATGATTCGATTTCATTAACCAGACATGAGGTGTGCCAGGCCCTAGGCTCCACTGGAGGGACAGACTGGCTGTTGGAGAGACTTTTCGGGGTGCCCCTTCCCCTTCAGGCTCATACTCGCCCTTCCTGGCGTCCCAGGTGGATTCCCATATTCAGCTGGACACTGAATTTTGCACCTGAATAACTGTGAACCAAATATGCTTCCACGTACAGAGCTGAATTTCGCCCAGCATGTTATTTCCAAAAGGTTTGCATTCCTTGGCATTTAAAATTAGTGACCGTTGAGGGCTAGCCACTCGCCAGACATGTACTGGGGGCTTCAGGTACGTCTGTCATCTCTGAATCCTCACAACTCCTGCGACAGAGGCGTTGTCTACATTTTACAGGTGGGGAAACTGAGGCCTGGAAAGGTTAAGTAATCCGCCCAAGGCCACACAGCCTGTGGGTGGCAGAGCTGGGATTTGAACCCACCTATCTCCTACCTCAAAGCTCAGGGGCTTATGACTGAGCTCTTCTGCCTCATACGCTCCTGTGGTTATGTTCCTTGTCTGGTTAATGACTGGGTGACTTATTTTTGCTTCTAAGACATCTTGGTTTAATGGCAAGCTCCTGGCATCTGCTATTTCTAGGTGTTCCATAGGAGGAATGGGGGCCTGGGGGGTTTGGGGTACCTCCCAGTCTTCGCCTGTCCTGATGGCTCCCAGGTGTACCACATTCCGCCACCTGCTTGGGAACTCAGTGGAGAAGCCTGTGGCGCTTTGCTTTGGAAATAGTGAATGCTGTGTGTCTGGACCATCAACCTTCAAAGTATCCCACGGTGGGGCCTCTGTCTGCTCTTTGCGCATGGCCCAGACTGACGCACATAGCCACGGATTTAAAACACAAAATAGCTTTGAGTGTGAATGAGCATAAATCCAACAAAAGGCCGTGTTCTGAACCCTGGGGGAGAAAAAAAATAACCGTAACCTTTGGATGAAAAAAGCCTTCAAGGTCATTTGACTGCCATCTGCCTCGGTGCCTGGCGTCCGTGCCGTGGCCGGCAGAACCGGACAGCTCTTCGGGGGGGGGCCACCCCACCTCTTGTGGGAGCCCCTAAAGCCATGTGACCTCACCTATGTGAGCAAACACAGATTTGTTTCCCCACGAAGCTGCTGTCATTGACCCCTGGTTGACCTGGTGTCCAGGGCCTGGGCTCCGGGGCTGAGTACTCTGCAGGCTGGAGTTGTGAGCGGGTGAAAGTCTTATCCCAGCGGGATGAGACACAGGGGGCGTGACGTGGGCCACTGATTCTACTTCTCAGCCTTTCGTGAGCTGTAACATGCGTGTTGGTGTTGGGTGAATGATCTGTAGGGTCCTGGTCATCCCCCCAGGACTCCTGAGAGGGTCAGGCAGAGGCACGAGCCTCCCTCCTGTACGTCTGGGACAGGCCTGCTTAAACCATTCTGCCGTGTTCCCTGACATTTCCTGATTGGCTTAGAAACTATGATTGCCTTCGATACAATGCTTCCAGATTACCCTCTTGCCTGGAGCCCTCAGAGAGGAAGGAGGATATCCCTGCTCTGGAATTTGTCTGTAGCCAGTCGGGTAAGGCTGAGAGCTGAAGCAAATACCTGAAGGTTTCGGAGGCAAACCTCTCTCCCTGCTCACTTGAATCTCTGTGTGGGAGGAGAGAGGGCCCTTGGCTCAGGGGGCGGGGAGAGATCTGGCTCCGTTGCACCTTCGTTCTCTGCTATTCCCCGTGCACTGCAGAGTCTTAGACACCAGTTTTTCCAGAACTCCTGCCTGGAAGGGGCAATAATGTACTGGGTTTAAGCTCAAGACAGCCCTGAGTCTTCTCTGACAGTAGATTGGGTCTGACTGTGGTGTCAGGTGTGTGTGTGTGTGTGTGTGTGTGTGTGTGTGTGTGTGTGTTATGGGGGGACGGAATTGGTGGCGTCACTTTGCTCTCCCTGGTGCCTGGAAATGTTGCTCGATTTGAATTCAGATGGAACGTTCTGCAGGCTGATAGGATCTCGGTGACTCCTGCCCTGGCCTTGGCATACCTCTCCCCTGTCCTGGGCCATCCCGACTGCGACACTCATGACAGCGTGGGTGAGCAGGCCCTGGTGTTTCGTTAGCGGCTGTCCTGACCTGGCAGCCAGCCCTGCGGAGTCTCCCTCTGCCCTGCCTCCAACACGATTTCCACTAATCCCCGATTAGGGTTGACAGCCCAATCCCGCACTCAGCTCAGCGAGCCACAGCTTAGTGTCCCCTTTCTGCCCCCACCCTGTCCTGTTATCTGTCTGCCCTGGCCTGGGAGGAGACCACTTCTCTCTGCCTATCGCTGGGGGATTGGCGGTAACTCAGGCATCTCCAGCGCCTTCCGTGCGAGGTGGGTTTCTCTCCTGAATGGAGCGAATCCTCCCATTCTGTTTTACCCCAGCTTGTGTTTTAGGACTGCAAGGAACCCTAAACCCTTCTCGCAGCACCTCTTGCTTCTCCGAAAGGCGAGACTGAAGCCCATGGGCTAGAGAGACTTGCCAGGGTTGACCTAGACCCTGGGCTGGGGGGTCTTCCTGGTCCACCCACATCTGCAGTCACGGTCCCCTGTGGGCAGCAAACTTGACTTTGAGACCCAAATGTTTCCTTTAGTTGCCGTCCGGCAAGAAAGGATAAAAGGGTGCGATTGTTTAATGCATCATCCCTAACAAAGGGGCTCCTATCTCCTAGGAGCTGAGGGTGGGTCAGTAGCTTGTGGAGTCTCCTTTGGCCCCGGATGACCAGTGACTGTGGCACTGCAGGTTCCCTGTGTCAGAGGGCCCCTGGGATTGCAACCCTCACTCTGAATAATTAGGATGGTGAATTGGAGAGACAGGTGAGGAAACCGTGGCTGCTCTGCCCGCTGGTCAGGCTGATGCCAGGTGTTTGGGGAACACTGGCGAACTGCCTAGAGAGCTTTGAAAAAATACACATGCCTGCTCCCTCCCCCACTTCAGACTTAGGAAGTTGTTGGGGGCGCAGGGAGCTTTACTGTATTTTTCACAAGTTCCCCGAGCTAGCCCCTCACTAGTGAGAAGCTGCTGGATACACACAGCGTCCGTAAGCCAGCCGCCAGTCAGTCAGGTCACCCTCACCCCACAACGTCTGTCCACTCTGGCATTGCAAACACCTCATTCCAGCTGATCTGATGGCAGTTCGGTCCCAGAGAACAGAAAGATCCCAGAACTGCCTCAGTCACCAGACTGGGAACTAACCAGACTGGGAACTAATGCTATGTTATTTAAAGGCAACAGCCGAGGTTTTCCCTTTGGCTCCCCTGCATTCACATGAACATGTACAAAGTGGTTTGGGGTGACAGTCACCCCAGCAGTGGTCCACACCTGGTGCCTCCAGGGTTGCCGTTTCCACAGCAGGTCCCCAGCTATGGAAGCCAGCGTGCCCATGGTCCCGTGCCCCCTCCCGGTGGGCTGGACAGCGCCTTCCTCCCAAGGCTGATGCTGTTGGGACCACGTGCGGGGAGCAGCATTCTGCGAGTGAGGGCCCCGTTCTGGACTTGTCCAGCAGGCCCAGGCGCCGGGTGGGGAGGGTTAACAGAGCTGTTTGTCTCTTTAGTCTTTTGCCCCAGGATTTTTTTTCAGAGGAATGTTCTAAATGCAAATGACTGAGACTGTAGGACAATTTGTGGTCTTTGTGGAAAGAAAAAAAAAAAAAAAAAAGATGTCCTGTGAACTTAGAACATGTTATTAATAACTCTGACTCGTATAGGAGGTGTGGCAACTTGAAAAGTAAACAAAGTGACAAGACTTGGGAGTTTTCTTATTATAATGAGCTTCCTTGGAGTGCTGCTCCCAGACGTTCAAGCTCCTTGACCACGCATGGTGGCCACAGTATAAGTCAGCTGGTGAGAATGGGAAGGCACTCTCTACCTGACCCCCAAACCGGTCTCCTTTCCATTGCTCAAACATTCAGTGTTCTTTCCTGTGTGGGATCTTCCCGCAAGGCATTTCTTGCGTCTCCAACATTATTTAACCTTTCTCCTTATTTAACTCCTGTCAGTATTTCAGGTCTCAGCACAGGGGTCCCTGACCTTCTCATTTTTTGGAGGGTGCCGCCCCACCCTCTCCCCAGCAGGACCCTGTGGTCACTGGTGCCCTCATCAGCTTCTGGGATTGTGAGGGAGGCAAGAGCCCTGTCTGTCCAGGCACAGCGCACCCGGTGCCCAGTGCACGGCTGGCTTGGGCCAGGTGGCGACTGGAGCATGAATAACAGGCCCTGTTAGAAACTTGTCGCTGGAGGGGGACAAACGGTGGAGATGCGCATCACCCCGCCTGGGCACAGGCCTCCCCTGCTTGGGAGCTGGCCAAGCCTGGGCCGAACAAGCTGTTTAATGTGCTTTGTTTTTCACTTCTAAAGAGTCAACATTAAAGGAGGCTCACTGATGACTCTGCAAACTGTCAATAGAAACGAGGAGTAGATGCCAGTCCAGGTTGTTCTTTGCATTCACCCATTCTCTCGGCAAGACGGGAATTCAGGGGAAGGAAGAGTGGGTGTAGTGTTAGTGTCAACTAAAATGCAGCCAAAGCTAGCATCCACTCCTGTCAGCCCCTCGTGGGTTGCTGAGGAGGGAAGGGACCTCTTGAGCCACCCGGAAGAGCTGTGTGGCCACTGCTTAGGCTGGAAGGCAGCTCTGGGGCTGTGTGACCTTGGGCAAGCCCTGACCTCTCTGTGCTTCATCTGTGGAAGAGGATAAGTTTGGGTTCAGTCGGGAAAACAGCATCCACTCCAGATGCGATGAGATCTGTGCGAGGCCTTTAGTCAATAGAGTCAATAAAGATGGGCTGCTTTCTTGTAACATCTTCCTTAAAAAAAAAAAAAAGCTTTAAATTTTTTACTGCTTTTAGATTTAGAGAGAAGTTTCAAAAATAATTCAGTTTCCATACTTTCCTCAGCCAGCCTTACATAACCATAGCACAAGAGGAGAACTAAGAAATTAACATTGGTACGATGTCACTATAATATAGTATAATGATACTAACACTGTAAAAATATGAGAAATTAACATTGGTATAATGTTACTATGTTTCATAGTACAGTCATATTATCATTGTAACCTATAAGAAATTAATATTGGCACAATGATACTATATTTTATAATGAAATGATATTAACATTGTAACAGTACAAGAAATTAACAGAAGTTTTTAACTAAACTGAAGACCCTACTTTTTTTTTCTTTTTTAACATCTTTGTTGGAATATAATTGCTTTACAATGTTGTGTTAGTTTCTGCTGTATAACAAAGTGAATCAGCTGTATGTACACATATATCCCCATATCCCCTCCCTCTTGAGTCTCCCTCCCACCCTCCCTATCCCACCCCTCTAGGAGGTCACAAAGCACCGAGCCGATCTCCCTGTGCTATGCGGCTCCTTCCCAACAGCTATGTATTTTACACTTAGTAGTGTATATATGTCCATGCCACTCTCTCATTCGTCCCAGCTTACCCTTCCCCCTCCCCGTGTCCTCAAGTCCATTCTCTACGTCTGTGTCTTTATTCCTGTCCTGCCCCTAGGTTCCTCAGAGCCATCATTTTTTTTTTTTTTTTTTTTTTTAGATTCCAAATATATGTGTTAGCATACGGTATTTGTTTTTCTCTTTCTGACTTACTTCACTCTGTATAACAGACTCTAGGTCTGAGACTCTATCTCACTATAAATAACTCAATTTCTTTTCTTTTTATGGCTGAGTAATATTCCATTGTATATATGTGCCACATCTTCTTTCTCCATTCCTCTGTCGATGGACACTTAGGTTGCTTCCGTGTCCTGGCTGTTGTAAACAGAGCTGCAATGAACATTGTGGTACATGACTCTTTTTGAATTATGGTTTTCTCTAGGCGTAGGCCGAGTAGTGGGATTGCTGGGTCATATGATGGTTCTATTTTTAGTTTTTTAAGGACCTCCATACTGCTCTCCATAGTGGCTGTATCAATTTACATTCCCACCAACAATGCAAGAGGGTTCCCTTTTCTCCACACCCTCTCCAGCATTTATTGTTTGTAGATTTTTTGATGATGGCCATTCTGAACAGTGTGAGGTGATACCTCATTGTAGTTTTGATTTGCACTTCTCTAATGATTAGTGATGTTTCATGTGTTTGTTGGCATTCTGTATATCTTCTTTGGAGAAATGTCTCTTCAGGTCTTCTGCCCATTTTTGGATTGGGTTGTTTGTTTTCTTGATATTGAGCTGCATGAGCTGCTTGTAAATTTTGGAGATTAATCCTTTGTCAGTTGTTTGGTTGCAAATATTTTTCTCCCATTCTGAGGCTTGTCTTTTCATCTTGTTTATGGTTTCCTTTGCTGTGCAAAAGCTTTGAAGTTTCATTAGGTCCCATTTGTTTATTTTTGGTTTTATTTCCATTTCTCTAGGAGATGGGTCAAAAAAGATCTTGCTGTGTGTGATTTATGTCAGAGAGTGTTCTGCCTATGTTTTGCTCTAAGAGTTTGATAGTGTCTGGCCTTACATTTAGGTCTTTAATCCATTTTGAGTTTATTTCTGTGTATGGTGTTAGGGAGTGTTCTAATTTCATTCTTTTACATGTAGCTGTCCAGTTTTCCCAGCACCACTTATTGATGAGGCTGTCTTTTCTCCATTGTATATTCTTGCCTCCTTTATCAAAAATGAGGTGACCATAGGGCTTCTCTGGTGACTCAGTGGTTGAGAGTCCGCCTGTTGATGCAGGGGACATGGGTTCGTGCCCCGGTCCGGGAAGATCCCACATGCCATGGAGAGGTTGGGCCCGTGAGCCATGGCCGCTGAGCCTGTGCATCCGGAGCCTGTGCTCCGCAGCGGGAGAGGCCACAACAGTGAGAGGCCCGCGTACCGCAAAAAAAAAAAAAAAAAAAAAGGTGACCGTATGTGCGTGGGTTTATCTCTGGGCTTTCTATCCTGTTCCGTTGATCTATATTTCTGTTTTTGTGCTAGTACCATACAATCTTGATTACTGTAGCTTTGTAGTATAGTCTGAAATCAGGGAGTCTGATTCCTCCAGCTCCGTTTTTCTTTCTCAAGGTTGCTTTGGCTATTCGGGGTCTTTTGTGTTTCCATACAAATTGTGACATTTTTTGCTCTAGTTCTGTGAAAAATGCCATTGGTAGTTTGATAGGGATTGCATTGAATCTATAGATTGCTTTGGGTAGTATAGTCATTTTCACAATGTTGATTTTTCCAATCCAAGGACATGGTATATCTCTCCATCTGTTTGTATCATTTTTAATTTCTTTCATCAGTGTCTTATAGTTTTCTGCGTACAGGTCTTTTGTCTCCTTAGGTAGGTTTATTCCTAGATATTTTATTCTTTTTGTTGCAGTGGTAAATGGGAGTGTTTCCTTAATTTCTCTTTGAGATTTTTCATCATTAGCATATAGGAATGCAAGAGATTTCTGTGCATTAACTTTGTATCCTGCTACTTTACCAAATTCATTGATTAGTGCTAGTAGTTTTCTGGTAGCATCTTTAGGATTCGCTATGTATAGTATCATGTCATCTGCAAACAGTGACAGCTTTACTTCTTCTTTTCTGATTTGGATTCTTTTTATTTCTCTTTCTTCTCTGATTGCTAAAACTTCCAAAACTGTGTTGAATAATAGTGGTGAGAGTGGGCATCCTGTCTTGTTCCTGATCTTAGGGGAAATGGTTTCTGTTTTTTACCATTGCGAATGATGTTGGCTGTGGGTTTGTCATATTTGGCCTATATTATGCTGAGGTAAGTTCCCTCTATGCCTACTTTCTGGAGAGTTTTTATCATAAATGGGTGTTGAATTTTGTCCAAAGCATTTTCTGCATCTATTGAGATGATCATATGGGTTTTATCCTTCAGTTTGTTAATATGGTGTGTCACATTGCTTGATTTGCGTATATTGAAGAATCTTTGCATTCCTGGGATAGCCCCCACTTGATCATGGTGTATGATCCTTTTAACGTGCTGTTGGATTCTGTTTGCTAGTATTTTGTTGAGGATTTTTGCATCTATATTCATCAGTGATATTGGCCTGTAGTTTTCTTTGTGACATACTGGTCTGGTTTTGGTATCAGGGTGATGGTGGCCTCGTAGAATGAGTTTGGGAGTGTTCCTCCCTCTGCTATATTTTGGAAGAGTTTGAGAAGGTTAGGTGTTAGCTCTTCTCTAAATGTTTGATAGAATTCACCTGTGAAGCCACCTGGTCCTGGGCTTTTGTTTGTTGGAAGATTTTTAATCACAGTTTCAATTTCAGTGCTTGTGATTGGTCTGTTCATATTTCTTCCTGATTCAGTCTTGGAAGACTGTGCTTTTCTAAGAATTTGTCCATTTCATCCAGGCTGTCCATTTTATTGGCATATAGTTGCTTGTAGTAGTCTCTCATGTTCCTTTGTATTTCTGCAGTGTCAGTTGTTACTTCTCCTTTTTCATTTCTAATTCTATTGATTTGAGTCCTCTCCCTTTTTTTCGTGATGCGTCTGGCTACTGCTTTATCAATTTTGTTTATCTTCTCAAAGAACCAGCTTTTAGTTTTATTGATCTTTGCTATTGTTTCCTTCATTTCTTTTTCATTTATTTCTGATCTGATCTTTATGATTTCTTTCCTTCTGCTAACTTTGGGGTTTTTTTGTTCTTCTTTCTCTAATTGCTTTAGGTGTAAGGTTAGGTTTTTTATTTGAGATGCTTCTTGCTTCTTGAGGTAGGATTTTATTGCTATAAACTTCCCTCTTAGAACTGGTTTTGCTGCATCCCACAGGTTTTGGGTCGTTGTTTTGTCATTGTCATTTGTTTCTAGGTATTTTTTGATTTCCACTTTGGTTTCTTCAGCGATCTCTTGGTTATTTAGTAACACATTGTTTATCTTCCATGTGTTTGTATTTTTTACACTTTTTTCCCCTGTAATTGATATCTAGTCTCATAGCATTGTGGTCGGAAAAGATACTTGATACAATTTCAATTTTTTTAAATTTACCAAGGCTTGGTTTGTGGCCCAAGATATGATCTATCCTGGAGAATGTTCCATGGGCGCTTGAAAAGAAAATGTATTCTGTTGTTTTTTGGATGGAATGTCCTATTAAGTCCATCTTGTCTAATGGGTCATTTAAAGCTTGAATTTCCTTATTTATTTTCTGTTTGGATGATCTGTCCATTGGTGAAAGTGAGGTGTTGAAGTCCCCCACTATTATTGTGTTACTGTCGATTTCCACTTTTATGGCTGTTAGCATTTGCCTTATGTATTGAGGTGCTCCTATGTTGGGTGCATAAATGTTTACAATTGTTATATCTTCTTCTTGGATTGATCCCTTGATCATTATGTAGTGTCCTTCTTTGTCTCTTGTAATAGTCTTTATTTTAAAGTCTATTTTGTCTGATACGAGAATTGCTACTCCAGCTTTCTTTTGATTTCCATTTGCATGGAATATCTTTTTCCATCCCCTCCCTTTCAGGCTGTATGTGTCCCTAGGTCTGAAGTGGGTCTCTCGTACACAGCATATATATGGGTCTTGTTTTTGTATCCATTCAGGCAGTCTATGTCTTTTGGTTGGAGCATTTAATCCATTTACATTTAAGGTAGTTATCGATATGTATGCTCCTATTGCCATTTTCTTAATTGTTTTGGGTTTGCTATTGTAGGTTTTTTCCTTCTCTTGTGTCTCCTGCCTAGAGAAGTTCCTTTAGCATTTGTTGTAAAGCTGCTTTGGTGGTGCTGAATTCTCTTAGCTTTTGCTTGTCTGTAAAGATTTTAATTTCTCCATCGAATCTGAATGAGATCCTTGCTGGGTAGAGAAATCTTGGTTGTAGGTTTTTCCCTTTCATCACTTTAAATATGTCCTGCCACTCCCTTCTGCCTTGCAGAATTTCTGCTGAAACACAGCTGTTAACCTGATGGGGATTCCTTTGTATGTTATTTGTTGCTTTTCCCCTGCTGCTTTTAATATTTTTTCTTTGTATTTAATTTTTGATAGTTTCATTAGTATGTGTCTTGGTGTGTTTCTTATTGGATTTATCCTGTATGGGACTCTCTGTGCTTCCTGGACTGGATTGACTCTTTCCTTTCCCATGTTAAGAAAGTTTTCAACTATAATCTCTTCAAATATTTTCTCAGACACTTTCTTTTTGTCTTCCTCTTCTGGGACACCTGTAATTCAAATGTTGGTGTGATTAATATTGTCCCAGAGGTCTCTGAGACTGTCCTCAATTATTTTCATTCTTTTTTCTTTATTCTGCTCTGGGGTAGTTATTTCCACTGTTTTATCTTCCAGGTGACTTCTCTGTTCTTCTGCATCAGTTGTTCTGCTATTGATTCCTTCCAGAGGATTTTTAATTTCATTTATTGTGCTGTTCATCATTATTTGTTTGCTCTTTAGTTCTTCGAGGTCCTTGTTAAATGTTTCTTGCATTTTCTACAATCTGTTTCCAAGATTTTGGATTATCTTTACTGTCATTACTCTGAATTATTTTTCAGGTAGACTGCCCATTTCCTCTTCATTTGTTGGTGGAGTTGCACCTTGCTGTTTCATCTGCTGTGTATTTCTCTGTCTTCTTATTTTGCTTAATTAACTGTGTTTGGGGTCTCCTTTTCGCAGGCTGCAGGTTCGTAGTTCCTGTTGTTTATTGGTGGGTAAGGTTGGTTCAGTGGCTTGTGTATGCTTCCTGGTGGAGGGGACTGGTGCCTGTGTTCTGGTGGATGAGGCTGGATCTTGTCTTTCTGGTGGGCAGGGCTGTGGCTGGTGCTATGTTTTGGCGTGTCTGTGAGCTTAGTATGATATTAGGCAGCCTCTCTGCTATTGGGTGGTGTTGTGTTCCTGTCTTGCTAGTTGTTTGGCATGGGGCATCCAGCACTGAGGCTTGCTGGTCATTGGGTGGAGCTGTGTCTTAGTGTTGAGATGGGGATCTCTGGGAGAGCTCTCGCTGATTGATATTACATGGGGCCGGGAGGCCTCTGGTGGTCCAATGTCCTGAACTCGGCTCTCCCACCTCAGAGTCTCAGGCCTGACACCAGACCGGAGCACCAGACCCTGTCAGCCACACGGCTCAGAAGAAAAGGGAGAAAAAAAGAAAGAAAAAAATAATAAAATAAGATAAAATAATTAAAATTAATAAAATTATTTTAAAAAATTATAAAGTAATTAAAAAAAAGAAGACAATAACGAAACCAATAAACAAATCTGCCAATGATAACAAGAGTTAAAAACTATACTAAGATAAACACATAAAAATCAGAAACAAGTCAGTCGCAGACAGCAAACCCCAAGTCTACAGTTGCTCCCAAAGTCCACTGCCTCAATTTTGGGTTGATTTGTTGTCTATTCAGGTATTCCACAGATGCAGGTACCTCAAGTCGCTTGTGGGGATTTAATCCGCTGCTCCTGAGGCTGCACAATTTTCCTTCTCTTCTTTGTTCGCACAGCTCCCGGGGCTCAGCTTTGGATTTGGCTGCGCCTCTACATGTAGGTTGCCCTCAGGCATCTGTTCCCGCCCAGACAGGACAGGGTTAAAGCAGTGGCTGATTAGGGGACTCTGGCTCACTCAGGCGGGGGGTGGGTAGGGAGGGGTACGGTAGGTATAATTGGAATGCGGGGCAAGCCTGCAAAAGCAGAGGCCGTGGTGACTTTGCAACAGCCTGAATTTCACCGGCTTTCCGCCAGTATTCTTTTATTGTTCCAGGGTCCCGTTCAGGTCCTACATGGATTGAGTTGTTGCTTTGCATTTGTGTCCTGTAGGCTGTAACAGTTTCCCAGTGTTCCCTTGTTTCTTTGTGACCTTGACAACTCTGAGGACTATTGATTGTTATTTTGCCAAATGTCCCTCAGTTTGGTGTTTCCACACAATTGGACCGCAGTTATACAAACCACGGAAGTGATGCGCCCCTTTCAGTGTGCTGCGTCACGGGGTGCGTGATGTCAGTGTGGCGCACTGCTGGGGAGAAGCAGTGGCCTTCATTCCTTGGTTAAGGTGATTTCCGCCTGTTTCTCTTCTTACATCTTAGGTGTCCTCTTATCCTTTCCTGCTATAGTTACCACATAACTTGGGGAGACACTTTGAGGTTGTGTAAATCCTGTCACCCCTCATACTTCCACTCATGGATTTTGGAATCCATCTGTGTGCCTAGTCTGCAGCCATTGACTTCTGTGGAGTCTGCCTAATGACGATTTTCTGTTTCCCTCTCTCCTTCTACATTTATTCATTGGAATCCTATTGCAGGAAAGAGCTGCCACTTCTCCTCTATCTATGTATGTAATTGATTATTTACATCAGTATGGACTCATGGGTATTTATTTTATTCCATGGGTTATAATTCAGTACCATCACTATTTATTTTGTTGCTTAAACTGTTCTTGTTTTGGCCATTAGAAGCTCTTTTGTGTTCTTCCATAGATATATATATATACACACACATAGTTTTTTTCTTTTCTTAGCATTTCCTTTCTTGATGGTTCCACAAGATGTTTGCTCTGAGCTCGTCTTGTATTTTCCTCTTCTCTGGCCCTGGATTCAGCCACTTTTCTAAGCAGCTCTGATTCCTTTTCCTGGAGAAGTGTTTAGAACACAAGATCTGGGCATCAGGTGTGCTCATTACTGCTACTGGGGTCTCATTGCTTCTAGACCCTCTTAACGGACAGACCTAGGAAATGTATATGTGGATGCTAACACATTCATGTGCACACATCTCTCTGTCTGCATCTTCAAAACCACGACTATACCTGTATCCTGGATTCCAGGTCAACGGCACAGAGTTTATTTTCATCTTCCCCTTTCCTTATCTCTAACTTCTTCCTCCAAAAGTGAGATATCTGGGACTTACTCTCTGTAACATATTTATTTGGTCAATTCTAGTTTACACATAACTTACTTTCTGACTTGCTGACCTGTACCCCCATGAGAAACACATTTACTGACTAGATTCTAGCATTTATGTGCCGCCAGGATACTGTTTTCTTCAGTTTCTCAGGTTAGATCTGTTCCCCACCCCTTCGCGTGGTCGTGTTCTTTACTTGTAGTGGAGTGAGGTTTGCATTCTATCTGAGTTTCCTGCCATATCCAGATTTTTCAAAAATCCATCTCTCGCCAGTGATTTGGGATGCCACCTTTGTCACAAACTTTCCACATGTGTTAGGGTCTATTCTGGACATCCTGTTCCAGCCCTACTAGTTGTCTGTGTGTTCACACTTTGAATCACAGAGGTTCTAGAGTGCGTCTTAATGTCAAGGAGAGCTAGCCTCTTGTTTTTCTCTTGCAGTGTTTTCCTGGCAATTCCTGCCTGCTGCTTTTCCTGTGGATGTAAAATCTTGCTCTAGTCTGAGTGGGTTTGAGTCCAGAACGGGGCTGCCTTCCCAAGGACAGGGTGCAGAGATGTGGGAGTTTGTGGTTATGCTGCATGCGCGCCAGGCTTCCTGAAACTCCAAGGATCAAGCAGAAAGGGAAGGGGAACCTCTGGGTCCTTATTTTAATTTCATAATGTATTTCCTTCGTGAGACTGCCCCTTGACATTAACTTCCCTAGCAAAATATTTCCAGGGTTTTCATTCAGAAGCTGTCATACATAAGAGGGCATAGATGGCACCTCCTGACGGGCAGGGGCAGGAGGTGGCATCGGGGCTGCTTAAGGCCACGTGGTGTCTTCAGGCTGGTGCAGAAGGTGCGTTGTTTCACACGCAGTCCCGGCGGCTGTAACGACTCCCACAAGGGGTCAGCTGCCTGCCTGGTGCTAGGTTCTGTGCTGGGTGCTGCGCTTTCAGCCACGCAGCTTGGCACACAGGGCGATGTCATCCCCAAGCCCCTGGTCAGCAGGTCACACCAAAACAAGCTCTAGCCGTGGAGAATGTCAGCAGAGCAGCCCCCAAAGCACGACTTCATCACGCTTGAGAAGTAGATTTAATTCTTCCCTGATGAGTTTTAGGGGGTGAGATCAATGTTGCTAAGACAGGGTGAGGTTAGAAGCATGTCAGTGACAGCGTTCTGTGCCTTGTAGGTTTACTCTGGATCACTGGGAAGTCTTGAGACACAGCCCCGTGATGACTTCATTCTTGTTCCTCTGCACTGCGCTTGCCAGGAGAGCTTCGGTGCCTTTTTGTACCATTTTAATTTCCTACCCTTGATCTGGCCTTGTAGTTGGAACCAGCACATCACAGCTGAGAGTCTCAGAAATAGATGAGATGCGGAGGGAAGTTGTGGGTCTGAATCTCTTTTTTAACCAGTCAATCGGAGCTCACTTGACGATGATGTACTTCCTGGAACATGTCACGAAAAGAGTTTAAGAAGAGTTTCGTTACGGGGTCGTATTGTAGGCATAAGCGTTCAGCTTCTCAAGAGAACTTATTTCTAAAAGGCCAAGACTTGGTTGGCAATCTAAGCCTGATTTGTTCTTTTGTAAAACATCAATCTTGTTGCCTTGTGGTCATATTCATTACTTGCACGTCTTGCACTTGGAGATTTTAATTGCAAGAACCAAAATGGACATAGGGCGACAAGCCACAGATGACTTTTCTGGAAGCTTATGGGGATGCACAGAGCCGAGGGCGGGGTTGAACCAGGAGACCCTGGAGGGCAGGAGCCTGGCAGCTCTGGAGGAACCCGATCCTTGGGCATGGCCACCGGCCCAAGTTCATTTCCAGCCAAGGAATCCCAAATTCCAGGGAGAAGCAGCCACAGCCTCCCACTGCCCCTGCCCCACCGGGTTCCCTCTCACGCGCCGTTTGGGCAGTGGGAGAGGAGAAGGGGGCCACCCTCAGTAGAGTGCCAGCGCGCACGTGGAACAGGGAGAGGTGATTCTTTGAAACTGGAGAGAGTGCTTTCCCAGACGAAGGGCAGCACAGCCCGTGAACCGGCTGTGCTTGGCCAGGTGCTGTGCTTGATCTCCAGACCCGCCATCCACCCCAGGAGCCTGGGCTTCTCGCCTTACACCGTAAACACGAACTCTCAAAATATCCTTTGCCGACTTCATTGCAACATCTTTGCTTTTGTCCCTGCGTTCCTTACTGATATTTGCCCGTTGCTGCTATTTAGAGGCATGGATTGAACCAAAAGAAGTGAGACCACATTTTCTGAGGTCTGCCGAGCTTTGCGGCAAGTACGTCATTGCCTTTAGAAAGCAGCCACCCTGCCTGGCACTGCACCCATCTCCTCACTGTGCTTTTCCGTTCCAGGGCCCGCCACTCCTCTGCTTCCAGGAGGACCCGCTGCAGCAGCCCCTGGAGCTGGCCATGGGACAGGTGTCCAGCGTGGCCCAGTCAGCCCAGGAGAAGGTGAGCCGGGCACCGTCACCTGCCTTGGGCCTTTCCTCACCGAGGAAGCGAATTTAAAGTGGGGTTGGAGGGCTTCCCTGGTGACGCAGTGGCAGAGAGTCCGCCTGCCGATGCAGGGGACACGGGTTCGTGCCCCGGTCCGGGAAGATCCCACATGCCGCGGAGCGGCTGGGCCCGTGAGCCATGGCCGCTGAGCCTGCGTGTCCGGAGCCTGTGCTCCGCGACGGGAGAGGCCACAGCAGTGAGAGGCCCGCGTACCGCAAAAAAATAAATAAATAAAAATAAAGTGGGGTTGGATAACTGAGTCACGTTGCTGTGCAGCAGAGATTGACACAGCATTATAAATCAGCTAGACTTCAACTTAAAAAAGAAAAAAAGCCGGGGTGGGGGAATTTATTCTGTCTTAGAATTATTGAAAACGCCAGACACCTTACATCAAAAAAGTAAATAAAATCTGATCCATTAGATAAATAAAATATGGCATATCCACATGATGGAGTATTATTTGGCCTCCTAAAGGAACACAGTTCTGACACATGTTCCCACGTGGATGAGCCTCGAAGACACTCCACTCAGTGAGAGAAGCCAGACATGAAAGGACACATAAGATTCCATTTATATGAAATATTCAGGATAGATAAATCAGTAGAGACAGAAAGTAGATTAGTGGTGTCCAGGGGCTGGGGCCGGGTAATGCTTGCGGGGATGTGAACATTGACTGCTCAGGTGAACGGGGACAGGGTTTTGGGGGGGTGACGAAAATGTTCTAAACTGGTGATATTTGTACAATGCTGTGAAATATATTTAAAAACCATTTAATTGTATAGTTTAAATGGGTGAATTATCTCTCTCTCTATATATATATATATAGTTATATAAATAATATGTGAACAATTTCCGTAACACGCTATATAGATTTGAGTCATTTAGATATTATGTAGAGTTTATTTTATAGCTGCTAAGAGCTCACATGCTGAAGTTACTTATTAGACGGGTCAAATACCGTAAATAATTGTAAGTTCTTTTTTTAAACAAAAAGTATCTGTGGAAGTGCTGAGAAACTCTTAGGTACCAGGCTTACCCTTGTATCTCTGTATGTTTTATTATCAAATTAAATGCATATCATTTAGCAGATAGCAAGGAGGGGACACCTGGGTGGCCCCCGGGCCCAGAAGGAACTCACATCCAGCCCCCTGGAACCCCACCTCTTGTGTATCTCCTCCCTGGCTCAGCTAGAGCATCGTTTGGGCATTTCAAATGTTTATTGTTCTGTGTGCACAATTTCACGAGGAGCTTTCTCCTCATAGAACGTGACAGTTGGGAGGTTCATCCAGGTTGATTTGTGTCGCTCTAGTTCATTAGCTGGAACTATAGTTCAGGATTCTGGGTGGACCAGGGCTGCTTTTTCCGCCTCCCACTGATGGATAATTAGGTAGTTTTCTCTTTTTCTCAAGTACAACAGAGCTGCCGTGGACTGTCTCCTGAGTCCTCAGGCACAAGAACGGGAGGGAGTGTCTCCACGGTGGGAGTGGCATTCCTAGGTTGTAGGTACGCACACTTCAGCCCCACCATGGATTCCAGAACCGGTCGCCCAGGGGCTGGCCTGGCTTCCTCTGCGCAGGCAGCACAGGGAAGCTCTCTTTCCCCACCCTTGGCCAATACGGGGGCCACAGAGCTCCATAACCCCTGCAACAAGCGCGGAGAAGTCTCTGGAAGATATTGGGAGGAAACTGGTGGCCACAGGGCAGGATGCTGACACCGGCACAGCCCATAACAGCTGGAAGGGGCCTTGCGAGCAGATGCTCCAGTGCCTAAGTTTCAAAGGCTAGGGGACTGAGGGACAGATTGCTGCTGGCCTCACCTACCCAAGGCCCCTGCTTGGGAAGTGCCCCTGTGCAGTGAGTGCCCTATTATTACAGATAAGACCCCAGGTCCCTTTGTGGCGGACAGTTTCTGTTTGCTGATTTCTGACACTGTCAGCGTTAAGAGAGGGACAGATCTCAGGGGCTGGCCTGGAGGTGCCAGGAGGGAGCAGAGACTGGAAATGGCAATAGACGATTTTTAAAGGTCTTGATATATAGTGCCGGAAAAGCATCCTTTGGAAAGTGGACAGTTAAACTGTGTTTGTTTTAATACCATTACAGAAATTGTGCATACCCGTCAAAAAGTTAAAAACAATATATAGAAGTGCATAAGCTTTTTTTTAAGTCTGCCCCCTTCCTCTCTGCTCTCAGCCTTCCTTCCTCTGCTCCCCCCGGATAGGACCATGGACGGCTGTCCACACTATCTTCTAGGAAGCGTTTTACCCACTAAACCACTGAGAAAGTGCGCATGATCTTGTTTTCTTTTACAAGTTTCTTCGTAGTTCTTGACTCCTGTGTTTTCTTGACCAGGGACCGATTTTGTGGAAGACAACTTTTCCACGGATGGGGGGCGGGAAGCAGTGGAGGGGAGATGGTTCAGGCAGTAACGTGAGCGATGGGGAACGGCAGATGAAGCTTCGCTCGCACGCCCACCGCTCATCTCCTGCTGTGGGTTCCTGTTTGTTAGGCCACAGACCGGCCCCGTGGTTGGGGACCCCTGCGTTAAGCGACGGACAGGCATTGTCCCAGGAGCTCGTGCTCTAGGACTGCCTGTCGGGCAGGACACTGATGACGGTGTCTTCCTCCTCTTAGGATCTAAACACCCGCCATGGGTTCCAAACTTAGGTTGAATCCTGTGCCAGCAACGTCATGTGCTCTCTCTGCTCTGTGTAATTCTTGAGAAGGGAAGAACTGTAGCAGAGTCTGAGGACTCAGAAGGTGTCCAAGGAATGCAGACAGGAGATTCAGTGACATCCCCCTCCCCTTTCCACGCTCCCTCCGGGGTGTCCGGGTCTGTGTTTCTCATCCCTCTGACTCAGTCCTGACAAGGGACGTGTGGATGACATTTGAGGTAACGAAAGGGATGACTCTGGGGTCTGGTGTCTAGTCACGTCTTCGATCAAGTAGATGAGAATGGGGTTCTGGTCTCCCTTTGTGAGCATCTTCCCAGCTTGGGTTTGGTCTTGAGTCTCCCGGCATGACCCTCGCAGAGCAGAACCGGGCCTCCCCTGCCTTCCAGTTGCCATGTGCTCGGACGTTTTCCTGCAGCCCCCGAAGACCCCCATGTGCCAGAGCAGCTACCTTTGCAAGTACCTGGCTCATCAGCAAGCCCCCCGCCCCCCGTCCTGCACAGAGAGTGGGGTCTTGCATAGCTTAGAGCATCTGAGTCACCTTGCAGGACCCGTGGTAGATGCATAGTCCACACACCCTGCGGCTGTGGCTGAATTGGGGGCTTCTGAGCAGTTTACTCATGACTCTTCTGACACCAAATGTGTGCGATTTTTCTTGCATGCAACAAGCAGTCCTCCAGTTCTCTGGACGCCAACAGGGTGTCCTGCAATTCAACTCGATTCTGGCACTGACTACCCACACAGCACTGACCCTACAGGTTAAGGGCTCAGCCCAAGACTGCCCCTCACTTTAGACGCCAACCCCAAGTCTGGGCCACCTGTACCCACCAACTGGCTATAAAGCGGCAGGTTCCCACAACCCCTTCCAAATGCTTGATCGTTTGCTAGAACAGCTCACAGAACTCGGGAAAGCACTTTACTTACTATTATCAGTGTCTAATAAGGGACACAGCTCAGGAACGGCCAAATGGCAGATGCCTGGGACAGGGAAGGGAGAAGGGGTGGGGAGCTTCCACACTCTCCACGTGTACCGCCCTCCCAGGACCAGAAGCTCTCCGAACCCCGTTGTTTAGGGGCTTTCTGGAGGTTCCATTACAGAGGCATGGCTGATTAAATCACAGGCATGGGTGTGTTCCCTCTCCAGTTGCCATCCCCTCCCCTGAAGTCCAGGTGGCAAAGCTGCTACCCTCTAACCACGCATTGGTCTTTCTGGCCCCCAGTCTCCATCCTGATGTTATCTAGTTCCCCCCCCGCCGCCCCCCGCAACCACCAGTCATCTCCTTAGTATACAAAAGACATTCGAGATTCCTCGGGCTTTAGGAGCTGTGTGCCAGGAACTGAGGACAAAGACAAGATATTTATCCCAAGAGGCAAGCTGTGCTGGGGCAGGGGCATTTTTCTAAAGGAGCTCTCCCCGTGCACGGCAGGACGCCTGTGCTCGTGTGGACGGGCATCTTTTCAGGTGGCGACTGGAAGCGCCCCTGGGTCTCCAGGGCTCATGGTCTGCAGACGCGCTCAGCTTAGCCGGGTGGCAGACCCAGTGAGGGCTCGGTACCGAGAGGCATTCTCGGTGGGGCACTTCTTGCGGAGGAGAGCATTGCCCTTCAACTTCTCTCCAGGGCTCTCTGTGTCCTCCCTTCTAGTCTCAACACGCCCCCAGTACATTTCTCTCTCCCAGACTGTAATTGCACTCTTACACAAGAGCAGCGAGTTTCAGCTATGTTCTCTTTCCTCATGTCCTAGGAGAGGTTTGCTCCAGAATGTTTGACCCAGAAGGAGCAAACTTAATTTTTCAAGTGGCCTGAGAGGAGCTCTTCCTTCTTGGGGTGCAGCCGTAACCCCTCCAGGGCAAATGCGTGGGTTCGGAAGCTTTGTGAAGGCGTGAGGTCTACAAGGGCAGCGTGGGAGCTCGCCAAACGTGAATCAGGTTTAGGAGTGTTGTGCTGGGACAGGCACTCGCTGCAAAGGCCACATATTTACTTAGCAAGCGTGGCGAGTGTCCCTGTGAACAGGATGTATATGTGGAAGGCTTGCCAGGCAAAGCAAGGGTCACTTGCCGCTGGGGGACTGCAGTGACGCTGGCCTTCTCGGTGTGAGGCCCTCACTGAGCCACGGGCTTTGTGTCTGTAAAGGATGAATGCCTCCCTGGCCCCGGCCTGTGCAGCAGCTGCAGGGCCCCTGCCACGTGGTAGCTCTGATGCCGTCGGGCAATAAGGGCCGTATTAGTGCCCACAGCTCTTCTCTGCCCAGGGAATCTTTGTGCCCGTTGTACGGAGGAGGATACTGAGGCCAAGAGAGGCTGGGGCACTCGGGCAAGGGAACTAGAGAGCTGCTGAGTAACAGAGGCTGGAGCTGAACCCGAGTCGGCCTCCAGAAACGAGCTCCAACCGCAATACACCATAAACAGCACTGTTACTATTATGCTTCACATTTTTATTATTAGCATTTCACTTAAGCTCCCCCCAATCCCGACCGGGAAAGAGACGATGAAAATGGGAAAAAAGGAACTGAAAGGCACTAACCAACCCTCGCTTCTGTAAAACCATAGCAACAAACAGACCTCGGGCAATTGCATGGAATTTCCCCCGGAATCTCATTCCACAGTGTATGTCGGGGAACCCCACAGCCGTCACTGGGGTGAATTGTATATTGTGAGCACATGGGTTTTTTCTACCTAAGGCTGTTATACATTCAAATACTAAAGTATACCCTGGGAGCTTCCGGGCACCCCTGTGCTCTTTCCAGACCTTGGTGGACCCCTTACTTTGCAAGGGTAGAACATGCAAAGTTGTAGCTGCAAATAGGAAATTTGGTTGACTCATTTTTGGCTTTGCATGTCTTGAAATTCCAGGTACCCCATTAGCCTGGTATTTATGCTAAAATACTAACAGGTTGTGAAATTGTTCTGAAGCCAGGTCTTTCCAAGGGCAGGTGCAAAATTCCTCATTGGAGGCCCCGCCCTTTGAGATGTGAATGGGAGCAGTGTCTCTGGGAGGGCCACCTGTTTGTTTGGATAAAGGCATGTGGAATTCTGGGCGAGTCAGCCCTCAGGTACTTCGCCTGGTGAAGACCAGGTAAAAGGACCCTCGGGTAAGCTGGGGTTTTGTTTGTGAATTGGAACACACAGAGCAGCGGCATTAGGTGGAGGTGTGACCAAGTGCCTTCATTTTAAAGGAAGTGTCCTGTATATGTCTTTTAATGCATAGAGTCCATGGAGGAGAACAGCACATTCTTGGATTTTTAAGCCAAGGAATGCTCACATTAAACCACATGATGTAGTAACAATACCTTCTGGTCGTGTACTATTACTGAAAAGCCTCGTTCTTTTTAAAGTATCCCAATAAGAGAAGGGATGGAGAGTCTAGTTGGGGGTGGGGTATCAGAGCCCGTGTGGTCCAAGGCACACCCCTCGAGGGGATGAAATAGAGCATCTACCCAGCATTCCTTGGGGTTGGCTGTCATCTTGTTTCCAGCATTTTTCACCTGGGTCCACTGGGAGAATCCTTCTAGAAATACACCTTCAGCCAGGTATTGTGAACAAGCGGGCAAGTAGGGTTAACTTTATAGATGTTCTGAGAATAGTCAGCTCTGACGCAGTTTACTTTTTTTTTTTTTTTTTTTTTGCGGTACGCTGGTCTCTCACTGTTGTGGCCTCTCCCGTTGCGGAGCACACGCTCCGGACGCGCAGGCTCGGCGGCCATGGCTCACGGGCCCAGCTGCTCCGCGGCATGTGGGATCTTCCTGGACCGGGGCACGAACCCGTGTCCCCTGCATCGGCAGGCGGACTCTCAACCACTGCGCCACCAGGGAAGCCCCGCAGTTTACTTTTTAAATTGAGTCTGTTCCAGAGTAGAAGTAATATTTTCTATCAGGCTCGTGCCATCGTAAAGAATACTTACAGGGCCAAGAGTGGGTTGCAGAGTTGGGAAGAAATCTGACTGGGAACTCTGAAGGGTTAGCGAAGGGTCTTTACTTCCATTTTTATTTTGGAGTTTTTTCCCACACGATGTCATACAGCGTGACTGAAGTGAAATATATTGGGTGACATAAACCTTTTAGGTCCTTTTGCTCAGCTGTATTCCTAATTCTTTTGGAGACAAAAGTAATTAAATTATTTCCAGTTCTCTAGAGTGTTCTCAGAGAAGAGGAGCTGAGGAAATCATACAAGAGGCTTAATTGAAAAGGAAAGTGGAAAAGTGTGGTGACATTGACAGATATCTGAGGACTTTCTTGTTGGCAAGCAATAGCAAAACCTGGGACTACCTAGGCCTGGAATTCTTTGGGCCCCTGTCTAAACAAAGGAATATAGTTTGAAGATAAGACCTATTTGCATAGGTATGTGACCGAGTTTAAGGTCTGGAGGCTAGAGAGAAAAAAAAAACACCTTTACTGATGGCCTCCCTGCCGTTATAAAATGTGCCCACTGTCACATCCTAAAGATGCTTCCCTCAGCTGCCTCCCCCCTTGACCCTTGGGGGTGTACCAGGGACCCTGACCCTTCACCTGTCAGCGCAGCTGCTCCTTGGGCTAAAGACTTGCACCTTTGAAACCCTCCCCATGTGGAGCCCACCCCCCATGAAAGGCTCTCGTATGTAGAGAGGAGGGAGGAAGGGGATTTATCTGAATACACGGTTCAGCCTTCTGTTGTGTGTGTGTTTTTTTTTTTTTTTTTGCGGTACGCGGGCCTCTCACTGCTGTGGCCTCTCCCATTGCGGAGCACAGGCTCCGGACGCGCAGGCTCAGCGGCCATGGCTCACGGGCCCAGCCGCTCCGCGGCATGTGGGATCTTCCCGGACCGGGGCACGAACCCGCATCCCCCTCATCGGCAGGCGGACTCCCAACCACTGCGCCACCAGGGAAGCCCCTGTTGTGTGATTTTTGAAATGGTTTGTGTAATCGAGGATTTCTTTGCTTGCTTTGGGAAAAAAAATCTCAGGAATAAAGCAGGTGGATTTGTGGCTGGCTGCTTTCAAGGGAGCTCGCTTCTGCGTGTCCAGATCTTGGCTTTGTGGAGTCCTGTTTCAGGGCCTCCACCACAGAAGCTAGATATTGCCTCAGTTTCACTTTAAAAATCCAGTACCGATACTAGTCGGCTTCACGGGGAGGCCCACACATGAAAGGTTTGACAGCCATATTGAAACAGCCCTGTATAATTGGGATGCTCCAAGGAGCCGACTTGTGAACTTTAGAAGGGAGGCTCATGAACACGACTGTGTTTGGGGCAGGGAGACTTTAGGGTCAAGATCAGGGTCTCTACCCGCTCGTCCATATGTAGGTAGAAGTCAACCCTGGACACTCTGGCACTAGCTGGAAGGGTCTGCTTGACCTGGCATCAGGTAATTCTGCCTTCTGCTGTCCCAAGAGGGGACCCCTTGGGGGATGCGTACGGCCTCGCCGCTGTTTGCCTGGGTGAGAGAATTTTTAATCCCCGTTGTGGATGACCCCTTAATGCACTAAAAGAAGATTACTTATTTTTAAAGCCTCCTTTCCATTTTGTTTTCATCCATTTGGCAAATGGGACATTATTACTCTCAGAGAGGCAGGGGCAGAGCCTGACCCTGGAAGCGGATTTGGCCTAATGGTCACTCACATCCCTCCAGCTGGACCCATAGGAACAGCGGTGGCATTGTGTTTGGCCATATCAAAACTGATCAGATTGTTGATTTAATTAGTTTTTCCAGCTGAATATACTAAAGAGAGGCCAAGAAATGGTTGGTCTATATGACCGGTGTTATTTAGAGGGTCAGAAAGCCATAGGGCCAGGGAAGACCCTCTGGGGGGGGTCTCTGTGAAAGGGCATTCAGAGCTTTAGATGTCCCATTTTTAGTGACTGCACTTACTTTCCTGATGTGACTTGAATGGTAATTGTGACCTTTGGAGGCTTGCATTCTAGAAGTTTTAAAGTCTTTTAAAATCTTTGTTGGATTATTTGTTTATTTGCTTTTAACCGGGTGCTTGGGCTATCTATGTATGGGGAATGGAGCAGTGGGGTAGCTTTTTGTAGAACTGGGTGCAAACGGAAACCAAACTCTTTCTTGAGTCAGGGTGCTAATGAAGCTGTCAGTGTTCTTGGTAACATTCTAATTAGCTTAGTGTGGAAGTTTCCTGAGAAGAAGTCAACCAGTCACTGTCTGGTTTTTAATTTTAAGCAGTAAAACAGCCTCGGCTATTGAGACAAAGAACAGAGAATTTTCTCCGTGTCATGTCACTTGTGTGTATAACTCATCCGGCATCAAAGTACATTCCTTCTGGGACTTCCCTGGTGGTCCAGTGGTTAAGACTCCGCGCTCCCAATGCAGGGGGCCCAGGTTCTATCTCTGGTCGGGGAACTAAGATCCCCCATGCCACTTGGCTCGGCCAAAAACAAAAACAAATTCCTTCTAAAAGGATTGTTTATAGAGCATTTATTTTTAAAATGAATAGATGACGTTTCTTATACAAACATTTTTTTGTGCCACTCTTGGATGAGCTCTGGAGATGCAATAACATGAGGAAGATATAGAACTAATCCACATAAATCAGTCCTCTGAGAGGGACTTGACAAGAACGGATGACAATAAGGGTTGTGCGGTTTTCTGCCAGTATTTGGAAAAGGCAAGATTTTCTTTTTCTAACCCTGCTCTGTCAAGAGCATTTATAGTGGACACTGGAAATGGGCCCCTTGCAGGAGGCCTGGTATGGGATAGGTCAGGTTCTTGTTGGAGGGGCAGGTGGGCCCCGAGCAGAGTGGGTTAGCCAGGGATCAGCAGGGGGACATGTTTTTAGTCTGAACTTTGTGAAATAGCAGTTACCCTGACAAAGTAACTGTTTTGACAGTCTTCCTACTTGGTATTTTAGGTTCTAAATCCACCAGAGAATTAAAAGAATTTTTCCTTCCTTCCCAAGTGACACCATCCAGTATGGGGTCAGCAGTTCCCTGGGGAATGTGGGATCCATCCCGCCGTACCCTCAGCCTCTGCCGACCCTGCTTTGGCCAGACGCACGGGCCGCCTGCTGGACCCCCTCCATCCTTTCCCACTGCCCTTCCTCCCTCTGCCTTTGCACACCTGGCACCTGGCCTTCTGGTCATCCCACACTGGGCTTGCTTGGCATCTTTGCCAGGAGGGTGGCCGACCCCTCGTTCTGGAAGGTCTGCTCCAGTAGGGGGACTCTGTGATACAGAAATGCGATACTTCTCTGAAAGGTAGCAGCGTTCACACTCATCCCTCTAAAATGCTTTGCGATTTATGTCAGGAATACGGTCAGGTTTATTCCTGATGTAATTATTTTGTCTCGTAGGTCTTTAAATGAGCTCATTTTACAACTTTTTTTTTTTTTTTTTTTTGCGGTACGCGGGCCTCTCACTGTTGCGGCCCCTCCCGTTGCGGAACACAGGCTCTGGACGCGCAGGCTCGGCGGCCATGGCTCACAGGCCCAGCCGCTCCGCGGCATGTGGGATCCTCCCGGACCGGGGCACGAACCCGTGTCCCCTGCATCGGCAGGCAGACTCTCAACCACTGTGCCACCAGGGGCACCCTGAGCTCACTTTATAATTCTAGTTTTGTTAAGACTATATCATTTTGTAACTGTTTAATATTTCATTCGTTCTTTGAATTATCCCTGCATCTTTGAAAACCACAATAGGTTAAAATTTATTTAAATAGAAACAATTTCTTGCGTTCTGGGCATGTTTTTTATTTTTTCCTTGTAACATCCATAAGAAGTTTTCTTTTTAAGGCCCATTTTTAGTGAGAGACGGTGGCTAATGGCGTTCACTCCATGTGAATGTGGAACTGTCTGGGCACTTTAAAATCGGCTGCGTGGAGAAATAGAACAAAGCCATGTTTAAAGAAAATGATCTTTATGAGTGGAAAGATCCTAACTAGATTTGGGCAAGCCAGAGTTAGCTCCCAGGAATCCACCAGGAAGGAAAGATCTGAAATACTGTTTCTAGTTTTCATATTACTGCATAATGGAAAAGGTGTGAATCTGGGTATTCATCCATATTTGAAATTCTTGTCCTTGCTAATTTATAGAGTCCAGATTATTTTGTTCAGTGAAATGAAGATGGGTAAGGTGCAGGCTCTCCTCTCTCTTGTGTAAAGTTCCGTTGTTTTATGGCCCCCTCTGTAGGTGGTGTTTTGTCATGTGGTGGGCGAGACCATCCAGTTCCTGGTCAGCGTGGGGCTACCCTCGTCCGAGGACACGGGGCGCCCGCTCTACAGTGTGCGGCTCTCCCCACTTCATCTACAGGTAAAGTTGGGGAGACTGAGCGAGTCCTAGGAAAACAGTTCTCATAAACCTGCAGGGTGAGAGGGCTGCAGTCACAGACGTGCATGCTCCTGTTTTCATTAATTACTGTTCATTTCATAAGTTTCGAGCTGTCACCTTCCATATTATGTTGTCACTGTAGGAAATAAAGTGTGTGTGAAATAGGTGTATGTATATACACACACACATATATACACACATAGGTATATACACAGACACGTATATATATACACACACACATGTACACGTATATATAACGAATTCAGAGATTCCCATCCATCAAATACAGGAGATATGGTATTTTTCAAGGCACTGAAGCATATCAAGGGTGTGTCGACGGTTAGATTAAGGAAAGTGGCATCTGAGAGAAGGCAGCTGGTTCTATTTCAGGATCAAGCACTAGACCTCAGAAGTCTCCCGCAGCTTGGAAAACAGCTTAGGGGCTGGACTTGGCATTCCTCCTTTTAGTGTTTGAAAAAGTCAGCTTTAAAAGGCCCCTTATTATTTTTATATGTTAAAGGCTGAGTACTACCATTATTTTTTGGGTAATAGACATTATTATAATAATTATATTAGGCTTACACAATTAGAGCTTTTATGATTGATATATTTATATATTGTATATATAACATTAATAATTATACATAAAGCAATTATAAATAGAGACATATGTAATAATTATAATAGACTTATTAGTGAAACTTCTGGATGCCTAAACCGTCAGATAGCTGTGCATGTCACGCACACAGAAGCAGAGGTTCACTGAAGCTCTTGTTTAGCCGGTGTGTAAAAGTTGTGAATCTCTGGGTCTGCTTCGGGGGTCACTGCTGATTCAAGCCGTTCCCTGTCCTCTGTCCTCGTGCTTGACTGCTAATTTGGGGGATGAGCGCAAATCATTCAGGGTTCTCAACCACAAGGGAAGATTATACTCCATTTGCTTTGCTTGAAAGACATGGTTTTAAACAACCAGAGCAAGCAAAAATTTCTGGCTCCCTGAATGGCTTTTCTCTGAAACCCAGCCTCCCCAGCCCTACCCTGGTAACATTCCCTTTCCGACAGTCGAAGAGGTTAAGTTGACCTCGTGTACTTGTCAGTTGTTAAAGCCCTGCTGCTCCCCGCCTTAGTTTTTTGGACAATGTGATTAGAAGATTATTTTAAAGTCTGGGACGCACGTACCCAACATGACACATTTCAGGATGGGGTGAGTCCAGCTAGGACCACAAACATTCACCGAGGAAACATAGTTTCTGAGATGCTGTTTATGTGCCCTTTTCGGCAGCTCGGATACAGGTAACACAATTGTATCTTTGATCACTTACCATAGTTTGAAAGCAGCCTGTGGATTACCTCTCAGAGCAGGGGCAGCTGCTAGAGGTTGGTGAATTATTAATGCTCATGGCAGGAGGCATCCCTTCCTCTGCCGTTCTTCAGATAAAAGATGCATAGAGACGAGTGGCTAACCCTTCTCCCCGACCTGGTGGGAGCGACTCAGGGACTGTGGCAATGAGATTAAAGTGCACTTTTTTTTTTTTTTTTTTTTTTTCTGTACGTGGGCCTCTCACTGCCGTGGCCTCTCCCGTTGCGGAGCACAGGCTCCGGACGTGCAGGCTCAGCGGCCGTGGCTCACGGGTCCAGCCGCTCCGCGGCATGTGGGATCTTCCCGGACCGGGGCACGAACCCGCGTCCCCTGCATCGGCAGGCGGACTCTCAACCACTGCGCCACGAGGGAAGCCCTAAAGTGCACTTTTGCGAGAGTCACCCAGAGTTATAGGGCAAGGGAAGCATCATTTCTCTTACCTCATGCTAGTTGCTAGTGTGAGGGAGAGTATTGAGTACTGAGAAAACAAGCCTAAAGCCATTCTCTCCTTCCCTTTCCCTGGGTGGTGGGGCGGAGGCGTGGAGGTGGGAAGGGTCAAGATTTTGGCTTTAGAATGAGTCTCCAGCTGAAGGAGGAAGGATGGCGTATTAGTTTGCTATTGCTGCTGAAACAAATCACCATAATCTTAGCTGAAAACAGCACACATTTATCATGTCACCATTCTGGAGGTCTGATGTCCAACACAGGCTAAAATCCTGATGTTGGTGGGCTGCCTTCCTTTCTGGAAGCTCTTGGGGGAGAACCTGTTTCCTTGCTTACCCGTCATCAGCAGGATTCAGCTGCTTATGGTTGCAGGACTGAGGGTCGAATTCCTTGCTGGCTGTCAGCTAAGGGCAAGGTCCCAGGTTCGAGAGGCAACCTCATCCCTGGGTTCCTGGCATCCTCTGTCTTCCAGTCACATCTCCCTGGCATGCTCGTCTGTCTTCCTCTTCCATTTTTAAGGGCTCCTATGGTTCCCCAGGGATCACTGGGTCAATTCAGGGTTGCCACCACACCCCAAGGTCCATACCCTAATCACACCTGTAGAGTCCTTTTTGCCACGTGAGGTAATATATCCAGAGGTTCCAAGGATTGGGATGTGGACATCTTTGAGGGGGCAGGTGTCATTCTGCCACAACGGATGGGTAGGGCCGGAAGGGGCATCGGGAGAGATCAGAGTCCAAGTGGAGGTTGTGTAGTGGCCCCGACAAGAGAGGATAAGAATGCTGACGGCTCTGTACCCAACCCTCGGGGGCTGTGTCAGCATGTGGGGCTGGACAAGGCGTCGAGCTCCCTTCTGTTCATCCCTCCGGCTCCATTATGCCTTGGTGATGCTCTCAGAAGAGAGCTGCAAGGCAGAGGGTTGGTCATCAAGAGGCTGCAGGGTTTTCATGGCACCTGGCCTTTAGCCCCGACCCTGACGTTCCTCTCCAAGCGACAGGCTGAGGCAGAGGAAGGCGCCGGGGAGGGCGGGGTGGGCTACACAACGGGGAAAGGGAGGTCAGGGGATTTGGGGCCCTCCTGTCCATTTTGAAAGCACACAGTACGCGAAGGAGGCGATAACCGTCTAAGAAAACGAACACACAGACACATTTTGAGGCTCCAGTGAAGAGAGCAGTCCTCCAATAATCTTTTTTTTTTTTCTTTAATAGCTGGAGCTGCACATGAAGGAGAAGAGAGAAGACATTCAGATCAAGTGGTCCTTCATCAGCGCGCCAGAGATGGCCATTACGATCCAGCCCAAAGCCCCGGGGGAGGTCAGTCCGTGGGTTTTTATGATTCCTCCCTCGTGTACGTGCAAACGTGGCACATTATGACCACCTGCTCTGGGAGACGGGGCCTCTGATTAATGCGTGTCTGATGTGTGATCCCGGGGAATGCACAGGGCAGTGATGGGGCAGCGTTGGTGGGCGGGGTGGGGGGTAGGGGAGGTGGGAGGGCCTTCCGTGGATTTAATGCTAGCTCTCACCTGGGCTGCACCTGCAATCACCTGGCAGCTTTTAAAAATCCTGAAGCCTGCCCTGTCCCCCAGGCAGGTTTAATTGGACCGGGGATTTTTTAAAGCACTCGTGTGCGGCACTTGTGTGCAGTGGTTGAAAACCATGGCAGTGATGGAACCTAGGTTTTCCTCACGGTTCTATCACACCTGACCCTCAGATGCTTTCCTTCACTGTGAGGGCGCTCGACTCACCTACAGCTCAGCCTGAGTCCAAAGCCTGGCTTCCAAGGCCACCACCTCCTTTCTCCGCACAGCTTTTGCAAAGCTGTGTCTCAAGCCTGAAGGTGATCTCCCCACTTCCTGTGGTCCTGGGGGTGTGAGGAAGTGAATTTGGGAGAAGGAGGGGCCTGCCGAGTCACATGGGTGCTGTCACTTTCAGCTGCTGGAAAGATCGTGCAAAATTTAATAATTTGTCCATAAATAGTATAACTGTTTGTACCTTGATATAGGTGTAGGCAGTTTGTTTTTAAGACTAAGAAGTTTGAATTGTAATTCTTTTCCCTTGCATATGTCAGAAGTGGAATTGTTGGCCTGAACGTTTAGTTGTACAAAGTACGCGTGTTAAGCCTTTCCCTAGTCGCTGCTTTATTTTCTTTTTCTCCTTCCTGCCCGTGTTTGCATCTGCTCTCCCTCACCTGGCACTGCTTTTTCAGGCCTACAGTACACACAGAACCGTTCTGTAAATGGCTCCCCTGCCACCTCTGACACCAAACTTCTGAAGTTCAAGATTGCTCTGCTGGTCTTCATAGCAGAGTGTATCCCGCCGAGGGGGTACTGAGTTCTGTGTTCAAAAACTACTCAAATTAAGTGTTTTCCTCTGTGTGGTTATGTTACCAACTTGATGTGAGTTCATGTAAGCAGATGGCAGCATTTGCTTCTGTTAGTACAGTTTCAGGTTTTGTCCCCCATCTTTGTTGATTTGCATGTTTTTTGCACGTGCAGAATATTAACATAGTTCAAAAGTCAGAATTACATGAACTGTTGTGTGCAGAAGTCCCGTCTCCATTCCTCTCCCCTCCACCCCGTCCATCCCCTGCTCTCTGCTCGCTTGTTTCTTTTGTTTTCGCTTATCCATCCTAGGTTTCTTTTTGCAAAACGGACCTTATTTCCTCCATTCTCACCCACTCAGTGGCATGCTGTGCGCACTCTTCACACCTTTGCTCCCCACAAGGCCCTGTACGTTTCTCTGCCAACCATGGGCTCCCCATATTAACGAGAAGCATGACTTTGTCAGTGAAGTAACCCTGTGGGATTAAACAGCCCCTTGGAGCTGGGTCCTGTGGCTTAGTAACCCCTTGGGCCCCTGGTGGTTGAGATGGCATGGGGGCAGGGGGACAGCCCTAAAAGAGGGTCCCCAAGTCAGCTGCTCTGTGGATCTAAAATGTGATGGTCTCTGAGCACCCCGGAACCCATCTTTCCCCCTTGGTTTCCTCCTCTGTAAATTGAGGAGAAATGTGTGGGTTAAAAAAAATAGAAATAGATAAACCAAGTGCAGTACATCCATACAATGGACTATTACTCAGTCATTAGAAAGATTGGAGTACTAGTATGTGCTAGACTATGAATGAACCTTGAAAACATTGTGCTCAGTAAAAGAAGCCAGACATAAATGACCATGTCATATGATCCCATTTCTATGAAATACCCAGAATACACAAATCCATGAAGATGCAAGGCAGATTAGTGGCTGTCAGGGGCTGTCGGGGGGAGGATTGGGGAGTGACTGCTCATGAGTAAAGGGTTTACTTTGGAGGTGATGGAAATATTTTGGAACTAGATACAGGTGATAGTTTTACAACACCGTGTATGTATGTACTAAACGCCACTGAAATGCGTACCTTAAAATGGTTACATTTATGTTATGTGAATTCACCTCAGTTTAAAAATAAGGGTATCAAGAACCTATTACAATAAGAGAAAGATGATGGCGGAGCGGTTCTCAGTGCAGACCCGGGAGCCTTAGTGCCTGGGCTTAACTCTCAGCTCTGCCACTTATGAGCTGCGAGACCCCACACATGCTAATTAATTTCTCTGTGCCTCAGTTTCCTCATCTGTAAAATGGGGATGATGATTTTCAACGTGGTTGTGGGGATTAAACTAGTTAATATGTGTAAGTGCATAGCATCGAGCCTGACACATCCTAAGAGTGACATAAGTGTGAGCCGTTTTGATTATTATTAGTTTAGAGTTCCCGGCAGAGAGTAGATCTTCAATAAGTGGCAGATTTGGCCTAAGTTTGCTGTAACAAGGCCTGGCCAGCTGGTTGTCCTTGGGACACCACAGACCAATGTCTGAAATCACTTCCAGCCCCGCAAGTTGGAAGATTTTTCAATAGGTCTGTGGTCCTGGTGGAAATCAAGTCCTGCCAGTGTCCATCCCCCTGTGCAGGAGGTGGAGCTGGAGCCCCACAGTGGGGACATTTACACCAGAAGTGATGAGGGACACAGAGGGCCCTGGAGCCGTCAGTGGCAGAGCCAGAATCATGGCCAGGGTGGCCGAGCATCGGCACTCACCATACTGCAGCTGCTCTCCTGAAACCACGGAATGATGGCGTGGATGCCAGCAGAGCTGGCAGGGTTTGACATTTTCTTTTAGCAAGTGTCCAGCCAGATCCAGCTTTTAAGAGTTCAAAACAAAAGCTATTATATTTAAACAAGGCTTTTAACTGAGATTTTAAAAAATAGATCCTCCTTGCTTAAAAAATGAGAGATAAGATATGCAGAAAAGTGCATATATTGTAGGCGCACAGCTCATTGAAGCTTTAGCACACTGACCATTCGTCAGTACCCAGCGCCCGGCTCAACAAACAGAGCAGGGTCAGCTCCCCAGAAAACCCCCTCTACCCGCTTCCACTCACTACCTGCAGCCCCTACAAAGGGTAACCATGCTCCTGACTTCTAACATGTATGAGTTATCTATGCTTGCAACTAATAATTACCTCAAACCCAGCAGCGTGAAACAACACACATTTACCTCTTAGTATCTGTCAGTCAGTCCAGGCTTAACTGGGTCCCCTGCTCGGGGTCTCATGGGCTGTCATCATGGTCTGGGCTGACTGCCCTTCCTAGAGCTCGGCATCCTCTTCCAGTCTCCTATGGTTGTAGGCAAAACTCGGTTCCTTGTGGTTGTAGGACCGAGGTCCTCAGTTCCTTGATGGCTGTGGGCTGGGGTTGCTCTCAGCTCCTTGAAGCCCTGCAGTTCTGTGCCATGTGGCCCCCTCACATGTGGAAGCTGACTTCTTCAAGGTTAGGAGGAGAATCTCTTGCTCCAGTTTGCTAAGAGGGAGTTTGTATATAACATAACCTTTGACCGTCACATCACTTTGCTGTATTCCGTTGGCTGGAAGCAAGTCACGGGCGCCACCTGCCCTCAAGGTGAGGGGATGATGCAGAACATGACTCGTTGAGGGTCATCTTAGGATTCTGCCCACGAACAGCATTAGCTTAGTTTTGCTTGTTTTGGTACTTTAAATAAAGGAATCATGCAGTACTACGTATGTGTTTTTCTGTGTTTGGTTTCTTTCACTTAACATTATGTCTGTGAGATTGATCTGTGTCTTTGTGTGTGCTTGTACCTTGTGCTCATCGCCCTGTGGTATTCCATGGTGTGACTGCACCCTAACTTGTGTATCTGTTCAGGTATTGATGGATACTTAGGTAGTTTCCAGTTTGGGGTCATTATGAATAGTGGTGCTCTGAACATTCTAGGACACATGAGCGCGTTTCTGTTGGGTATTAATTGTTGTAGCCTTATAGAGCTTGACATCTGCTGATGCCAGTCATCCTGCTGTGTTATTCTGCAAGCTTGTCCTCATTTTTATTGAGCATATTTCCATTTACTGGAATACCATTTATTTTTTTTTCTTCTTATTTATTTTTGATGTGGGCCATTTTTAAATTCTTTATTGAATTTGTTACATTATCGCTTCTGCTTTTATGTTTTGGTGTTTTGGTTTTTTATTTTTTTTGGCCGCAAAGCATGTGGGATCTTAGCTCCCCACCCAGAGGTTGAACCCACAACCCCTGCATTGGAAGGTGACGTTGTAACCACTGGACCACCAGGGAAGTCCCTTGACTACCTTTTAATTAAAAAAAAAAAAAAAAAATCAAAACATCAGGCAAGAAAGAAAAAACACGTGCCTGTATGTTTACAGGAAAGGACTGAAAAGATATACACAGAAATGTTAACACATGTCTATGTTGCACATGTCTTATCTTTAACTTTTAAAAACAAGGAGGATGGGGCTTCCCTGGTGGCCCAGCGGTTGAGAGTCCGCCTGCCAATGCAGGGGACGCGGGTTCATGCCCTGGTCCAGGAAGATCCCACGTGCCGCGGAGCGGCTGGGCCCGTGAGCCTGCGTGTCCGGAGCCTGTGCTCCGCAACGGGAGAGGCAACAGCAGTGAGAGGCCCGCGTACTGCAAAATAAAAAATAACAAGGAGGATGAATGACTTCTGAGATCAGCAAAGATAAGAGTGAGTGAGCGTCTCACTGTCCTAGGCTGATCTCCTGGAGCCCTGGTGACCCCAAGTCTGTTTTGTCCCAGGGACATCTGGAGAGCCATGCATTTGCTTGCCCACTTGTACACGTGCCTGGTTACAAGATGGTTTGGTGACTCCCTCCTCTTTCGGCAGGACCAGGCGGTTGGGGCAGATGCAGTCTCTGAAAGTCTCAAGGATATTGTGAAGCACCTGGTTAGCTCTGCGTCCCCATCAGCAGTTCTGAGCACAAAGCCTACGGATGTGAGGGGAGTTCAGGTAAACCAGTTCACCGGGTTGTGGGTGCTTCATGACCCCCTGAAGGACCGTGGTCCACCCGCCTGGAGAATTTGTGTGCATTTCCCACGCTCGCCCCCCCCCCACCCCTGCACCTTGCCTCTGCCCCCCACCCCCCGCCGCGGTAGAGCGAGATTGCACGGTCGCTTGCTGGTGGGTGATGACCATGGTCTGGGGCAAAGCTCTGAGTTCAGGGCACAGGGTTCCGAAGCCCCATGGGAGGAAAGGAAGAGGTGTCTGGCCCGCTCAGCAGAGTCCAAGCCGAAGTAGCCCAGATCCTCTCCTTTTGGGAACCAGAACTTGACTTTTCGCTGTGCCCCCAGAGCCTGTTGTCTGGGATCGCACCCTCCCAGAACTGAGGTACCTGGGAACTGCCCCGAGGCAGGCAGAGTGAGCGCACTGGACCCACAGACTTTTAGCCCAGGTCAGGGACAACCTCCGTCCACACTGCCTCTCGGGGGTCTGTCGCCCTCAGGCAGTGCGGACACATGAGGCCATCTCCTCTGTGGGGTCCTTCCCATGCTGATGACCCCCCTCCCCATGCTGGGGCCCTCCCCACCGCCCGATTAGGTGCCAATTCTCTGGCTAAATTCACGTCCAGGGCATTTGCCCAGGACAGCCTCCCTGAGCTTGGTCCCGCACATCTCTTTTGGCGACACATCTAAAAACCTTGGCTTGAGGTCAATTAATTCTCCTAATCATGAGCAGATCTTTTCGTGATGACTATGCAAAGCATACATTTACAGTCCCTAAAGTTATTTTTCCTATATCTTTCCAGTATTTTTATGTGGTATGGTAGACTATCCCACTGTCCTTATATAGCGGGTGGTGAAGTCAGTGTGAAAGTATAATTTTTTTTTTTTAAGTCTTTATTGAATTTGTTACAATATAGCTTCTGTTTTTTATGTTTTGGTTTTTTGGCCACGAGGCACGTAGGATCTTAGCTCCCTGACCAGGGATCGAACCCTCACCCTCTGCCTTGGAAAGCAAAGTCTTAACCACTGGACAGCCAGGGACGTCCCTCAAGTATAGCTTTTAATATGATTTTTTGATGCAGGCTCTTGGTCTCTGGTTCCTGTTAGGGCATCACCACTGTGAATGTGTAGAGCCTGGAGACAAAATCTCTTTGATTCACTGCACAGATATCAGGGGATCACAGTGCTTTGTGGTTCGCTCTGGGTGTTGAAGGTTATCAGAACATGTGAAACCGGATGCAGCAGACGAGCAGAGGGAGGGGTTTGTGGGCGTGCACGCAGGGTTCCCAGGGCTGTGCCGCCAGGTGGGGCTTGGCCCAGAGATGGGGGGTCAGGCCAGGCTTCCCAGAGGCGAGAGCAGAGGCTTGGCTGTTCTCTCTTTCAGTAATTCTATCCTGGTGGCTTAGTTCAAATCAGAGCTGCTTGTTTTGAATATGATTGTACATTTTTAATGTCAAAATTTGAGAAACTTCACAAAATAGTTCTGCATTTTTAGAATACATTGATTCAGAAGATAAAGGGACCAGGACTACCGTAAATTCAATAACGCTTTTAAATAAATTTGTAGAGTATATGTATCAAAATAACATGCATATTATATTAGGGTTCGCTAGAGAAACAGAACCAATGGGTGTGTGTGTGTGTGTGTGTGTGTGTGTGTGTGTGTAAAATAGCCTCCATAACTGCATGAGCCAACTGTATATTTATGTATAAAATATATATATTTATATATATAAGGAGACTTATTCTAGGGAGTTGGCTCATGCCAGAGGCTGACAAGCCCCAAGAGTTGCAGGAGAAGCCAGCAGGCTGGGACCTAGGAGAGCTGATGTTTCCACTCAAGTCCAAAGACAGGGAAAAATGGATATCCCAGCTCTAAGGCAGTCAGGCATGAGGAATTCCCTCTTATTTGAGGGAGAGTCAGCCCTTTGTTCTATTCAGGCCTTCACCTGATTGGATGAGGCCCACCGCAGTGGGGAAGGCAATCTGCTTTACACGGTCTGTTGATATAAATGTAAATCTCAGGCGGAAACCTCCTTGCAGACATACCCAGAATCACACCTGACCACATGCCTGGGCACCCCACGGTCCAGTCAAGCCAACACATAAGATTAGCCATCACGCATACACAGCTGAGAAAACACTGCATCTCCACCCCAGACATGGGGGCTGCTCTGTCCCCAGTGCTCAGGGACCTGGGTCTTGAGGACTTCTGTGATTACTTCTTGGCCTCCCAGCACCTGCAGCTCACAGTGGGCAAGACCCTGCCCTGGCTCAGAATCATGTTTTCTAGGTGGTGACCTAAAGAACACTGCAGTCGCTTGAGATGTTCGTAAGCATCCCCCCCCCCCCTCAAAAGCACTCTGAGGTCCAGTCAGCTCTTAGGATCCCTCCCTGGGAGGCTCTCGCTGTGCAGAGGCCTGTGATGTCTCTGAGAAGCTTTCCCAGGATTCCCAAGTGTTTGTACCTAAGGAGCCCCTTGTAAATAATACTCGTAGCCATGAGTGGGAGGTGGAAGCTAGCTTGAGAAGGGCTGGCCTGAAGGTGAGGTCCCACAAGCTTGGGGAGGCTCTCTGTTGGAAACACCTTGATGCCCATTTGAGGATATGGTGATGAAGCTCAAGGGGTACCTGCCTCTGCTTTGTCCCTAGCGTGGCACCTGGATGACACTTAGATCCTCCCCACGTGGATGGCAGGTCTGCCAGGAGGTGGGAAGTAGCCAGTGTCCTGGCTGGTGTCACACTTAGTGCTAGTGGGCAGTGGGCCCCTGCATCCCAGGGAGGGCGCCCCACTCTGTCTCAAGCTCCTGCCCTGGGTCACGCGTGGCCCCATCTCCACCCACGGTGAGGTTCAGGGGAGTCCTCTCTGGGTGAATGCTTAACTCCTTCGCTTGCTTTCTGTGGGATGTACAAGGCTCCCAAGGAGGGGAAGCAGCTGTGGGTGACTGCTACCTTCCCTCCCCAGTTGTTACAGAGCAGGCCTGGGGGCCAGGCTCCCTCTGAAGGTTTTCTTGAAGATTCCTTCCGTGTAACAGGTGTCCAGCGGCCACTGCCTCTTTCCCACGGCTCACTGTTCTTTGTCTTCCTTTCTGCAGCATCTGCAGCGCACTTCATCTACTCAGGAATCCTGCCCCCCCAAACCTCCAAGGGCTCATGAGCTCAAACTATTGGTGAAGAATATTCGAGCCTCGCTGCTGAGCCATCCTGGTGCTTCAGGTGGGTGATGGCGCGGCAGAGGCACCCAGGTGAGGGCAGGGCGCCCGGCTGGCTGTGGATGTGACCGTCTGCAGTGTGAGCAGAGGGGAGGAGGTGCCTTGTGGGTTGTCCGTGGCCTTTGCTTCCTCCTGTGCAAGGGGGGGGGTGCCACATGGGGGAATTATGGGTGTCCGGAAGGCTTTGGGCCCATCGGGAACCCTGTGTTGCCCAGAGAGGCTGCTATGGAGACAAAACAGAAACATTGCAGAATGGGTGACTCCTTTTCGGTGATTCTGAGTCAGTTCTGAGACCCCGGATGCCGAGTAACCTGGGACCGGACACATCTTTCCACTGTGGTGTCGTTCTTGCTAAGAGTAGCGATGAGTTCTTTGTATTGTCTGGGAACATCGGGGTTACTTATGTTTATTTGTGGGGAGTTTCCTCCCATTCCAGAAGTGCAGGTAGAACACACTGAACTACCTAGAAACTCTGTGAATGAAGCTGGGTATGGGTGGTGTTTTGGTAACTCACACCTTGCCCCCTGAGGCCATGCCGCTTAGCAGCCGGGAGGGGCTCCCGGGACCCAGTCGGCCAAGGTTGGGATCCCAATTTCTAACCTCTGCCAGCACGTCTCCATCTGAGTCAGAATCTCTCCTTGAAAGTGACTGTGGTGATTAGTAAGATGATGTGTGTAGAACACCGACCACCACCTGGTACACGGTAAAGGGCCAACATATTCCAGTCCTTTACCGTTGAATTATTATTTTGTGTGTGTGTGTGTGGTACGCGGGCCTCTCACTGTTGCGGCCTCTCCCGTCGCGGAGCACAGGCTCCGGACGCGCAGGCTCAGCGGCCGTGGCTCACGGGCCTAGCTGTTCCGCCGCATGTGGGATCTTCCCATGTCCCCTGCATCAGCAGGCGGACAGACTCTCAACCACTGCGCCACCAGGGAAGCCCTACCGTTGATTATTGATTACACAGTATATTCACGGCTTTCTGCCAGGGGGCAAGCATTGCCTTGAAGCAGACACAACCGTTTACTAGTGAAATGTCCTGTTATCTGGATCAAATACCTCAAAAAGTTTTGACTGAGCTGAGTTAGGTATAAAAACCTACATCTGGGCTTCCCTGGTGGCGCAGTGGTTGAGAGTCCGCCTGCCGATGCAGGGGACGCGGGTTCGTGCTCCGGCCTGGGAAGATCCCACGTGCCGCGGAGCGGCTGGGCCCATGAGCCGTGGCCGCTGAGCCTGCGCGTCCGGAGCCTGTGCTCCGCAACGGGAGAGGCCACAACAGTGAGGGGCCCGCGTACCGCAAAAAACAAACAAACAAACAAAAAAAACAAGCCTACATCTTTGTAAGAGGGAAATGGGTTCTCTGGGAGGTATCCCCAAATTTAGCAGTTACCCCAGATGCCCTTCCTTTTCCACGCTGTTAGTCTTGTCCAAAGTGAGGCCCACATCTCTGCTGGAGTAATGTTGCCCCCAGGGAGGGCCCTCACCAGAGAGCTGTGCCCGCAGTCAGAACCGAGGGGGGGAGCAGGGGCACTTGGGGCAGCCCGGGGCTGTGGACATCCAGTGAGTATCCCCAGATGAGGTGCTTTGAGAGTTTGTAAGTGGCAAATGAAAGGAGCACTGGACCCTCTGAGCCACGGGTCCAGTGAGCCAAGACCAGACATTTAACTCCGCCTTTCTTTTAGATGCAAAATGTCTTAATGCAACTAGAAAACAAAAATAAAAGCCACTACGGTGCCCCTCTGTTTGATTACAGGCAACATTAACCCAGTATGTGTAGTTCAGCTGAATGATCCCATCCAGAAGTTCTCCAGCACCCTCTCGAAAAACACTACCACCCTCACCTGGGAAGAAGAATTCACCTTGTGCGTAAGGGGCCCGGGTTTCCATGGCCACACCTACTCAAGACTGCCAAATTCTAAAACCATTCTGCAGCACTGTTCATACAAAAGAAGGGAGGGAGGGAGGAAGGAAGGGAGGGAGGAAGGGAGAAAAAAAGAAAATATAAAAAATTAAAAAGAAGTATATTAAGCATCTGAGGAAGCTGTAAGTCAGACATGGATTTCTTTTTGAAGGCAGCTCTTAGTATCTATTCACTCCTCACCTACATACCCATGCCCTGCTGTGATGAGAGATCTGTTGTTGTTGGGCCTTCCACTTGCTTTAGAAACACACACCAGAGCAGAATGGAAGGAAACTTCTGATTGATACCAAAATCTGACAAAGAGAATGGAAAAAAGGAAAATTATAGAACACTTACAAATTATGATGTAGGAATTCTGCCTAATGTATTATCAAATAGACTCCAGTAGCACATTAAAAATAATACACCAAGACTGACTGAGTTCCTACCAAAAATGCAAGGATGGTTTAATGTGAGGAGATCTATTAATGAAATCCACTGTGTCACTAGATCAAGGGAGACAACAAACTTATTATTTCTCTATATGCCCAAAAGATATTCAGTGATATTTAATAACCATTTCTAATTTTTAAAACTTAATTAGAACAAGATTTATGGTCACTTTTTTCATATGATTAAAAAAAAAAAATCACTGTAAGTGATAAGTACTAGGAACAGTCCCACTAAAGTCAAGAGAAGGATACCGACTGTTTTGTTCTAGAAGTACTAGTTAATGCAATTAGATAAGAAAAAGAAATAGTACACAAGTAAGAGGCAGAACTAATCATTACTTGGGGATAATATTATTGCATATTTAGACTACAGAAAATCAATTGAAACTATTAGAAATAATGAATATAGGGTAGAAATAATAATATTATAAAACTAATATAAATAATATTTCAGTAAAGTAGCTGAGTACAAAAATACAGAAATCAATCACTTTCTGGTGCGTAAACAATAATTAGAAAAAGTAATGGAAGAAGGTGTCCCATGTATAATATAAAGAGCCTTTATAAATTATTAATGAAAATATGAGCACTCTCTTAGAAAACTGGGCAAAACTTCTGTACTAGAAAAGCAAAAGTAAGAGCTGTAGATAGCTAGAAACATCTGAAAAGATGTTCAATCTCAGTAATAGCTAAAGTAATGCAAACTTAAACAAAAGAGATTATTTTTCGCCTTATAGGTTGGTAAAGAAAAAGTGAGAAAAGCCAGTGGAAATACTGTATATATTAGAATAATCATTCTGGAGGTCATCAATATGTATAAAAAAAGAAAATCTCTTATATGCATGTACCTTTTGATTGGCAATTGCTCTTTTCCTAAGGAAGTAATCACACAGTGTGTGCAAAGATATATGTGTGAGGATATTTATCTCAGCTTGTTTATAATTACAAAATATTGGAAACAACCCATTATTAAGGGTTGGTTATTAAGGAACTGGCTGAATAAAATCTCTTAAGGCCAGATAGTGGAATACTAGACACCTATTAAAAAGGATGTTGCTCTGTAGTTATTGACATGGAAAGATGTCCATGGTATCTTAAGTGAAAAAAATAGGTTACAAAGGAGGAGAGAGGTATGTTACGTTCTATATTTGTTTTCAGACAATTGTGTGGCTATATCTTTCAATACAATACCTACTAGCCACATGTAGCTCTTTAAATTTCAATTAATTAAAAGCAAACAAAATTAAACGCAGTTCCTTAGTTTGCACTGGCCTCATTTCAAGTTCTGAATAGCTGTGTGTGGCTAGTGGCCACCGAATTTGATAGCAGCTCTACAGAACATTTCCACCATCATTCAGAAAGTCCCACTGGATTACCCTAGGAGACTAGTCACCAAATATTAACAGTAACTGTTTCTGGATGGTGAAGTTGCAGATAATCTTTGTATTTTGGTTATATATCTCTGTTGTTTCTTAAATATTGATGGTGATTTGCATTCCTTTCTATCATCAGGAAAAAAAAATACTATTTCAAGAAAATAGTATAGCATTTTTAAGGATTCATGGCCCTTCCTCCTTTCCACAGTGAGTTGAATGCCAAGTCGAGGGAGTTGCACCTGCAGATTTCAGAGGATGGGCAATCCTCAGAAGGTGGGTGGTCAGCAGGCAGACGGAGACCCTGCTCTCTGGGAGGGTCATCCAGGGGCCCTGACCAGAGCCTTGGGGTGGGGAGGGCGGGAGACCCAGCAGAGCCTCGGCCCCTCCCCCTAAGCCACTCCAGGTCTTCCCAAGGGAATGTTTGGTTAGAAGTCCATTCTGTTATTAGCAAGGTCAAACATTTTGGGAAAGAGTATATTCAACTGGTTCTTTTCTTTTTCTTTTTTTTTTTAAACAAATATCAAAAATCTTTTATTCAACAGTTTTGGCTTAGAGCAGTTCTCAACCCTCTTAGCCTTAATAGACCTTTTACTTTTTTTTTTTTCCTTCAGTTTTTAATTGTGTTGATACATATAACTTAAAACTTACCATCTTAGCAACTTTTGAGTGTAGAATTCAGTGATTAAGTGCATTCACATGGTTGTGCAACCATCACCGCCATGCATCTCCAGAATTCATCTTACAAAACCAAAGCTCTGTCCCCATTAGACACTCGCTCCCCAGGCCCCTCCCCCAGCCCCTGGCCCCCACCCTACTGCTCTCTGCCTCCATGAATTGCAGCTGACTTTTCCTTGTAGAATAAGCCATAGAAGCTTAACTTGGACACATGCTTTAGATACAAGTCAGCAACAAATAGAGGTAAAAATCACTAAAGTGAGCGTGGACCTGGTGTGTAGGTGTGTAAATCAGTAGTTTCAGCATTTATTAGGTTTTTAGGAACCCCTATGAACATAGCAAAATTGGGAGAGGTGACCCTTCCCTGGCTTATTCAGCGTGAAACCTAGCCATCTGGTTACCTCCTAAAGTTACAAAGGCATAGGGAAAAACGATTCAAGCTCCTAGGTATTAGCAAGGATTTTTGAGGCAGTTTCCCTGGCTCTGTAGTCTAGAGATAACTCGGATGCTCCTGAGATAAGAACTGACATTCCAAGAGAGGGCGTGTGGTCTGAACACAGGGAGGAACCACTGTTTGCCTAATCCATTCCTGGGGCACCACCCCTGTTGGCTCCATTGGAATTTCATTCCAGTCTAGCCTGATGGGATCTATGAAATTTCAAACTTAAAAAAAAAAAACCCAGAACAACCACCGTGTAACCTTTCCTCAGGCTCAGGCTCATATATTTTTAACATTTTGCCCCATTTCCTTTATTATTTGTACTCAGAATTGCTGGTTGCTCTCACTTTGCTCTCTCTGTCTACACACACACACACACACACACACACCCACACACACCCACCCCCGAGGGTGTGAACCATGTGAGTGTAAGTTTCGGGCATCCTGGCCCTTTACCCTAAATTCTTTAGTGCCTGTTTCCTAAGAGTAGGGATATTATTTGTCCACAGCACAGTTATCAGCTTCCTGAGTTACATTGGTCCACCTCTTTACTGCCCAGATTCCAGTTTCCATCAGCCAAGCCCCTGAGGTCCTTCCTAGCAGTATTTCCCAGTCCTGTGTAGGATCAGATACTACCTGTTGATTGTCACATCTGTAGCCTCCCTTGGTCTGAAACAGTTTCACAGCCTTCCTTTGTCTTTTATGACCTTGACTTTTCTAAAACATTCTGAAACGGGAGCATTTCCCTGTGAGCGGGGCGTGTGTCCAGAGTTGCTTCTGGTTGCAGCCGCTCGCAGGCATCCTGTTCCTGTGGAACCCCATGGAGACACCCATGAGGTTCCCTGTTTGTCCCCTGCCTCTTTAGCTCTGTTGGCGATGACGACTGTCCCCTTGGATTTGTTCAAGAAGCAGCCTTCTGGGCCACAGAGCTTTACGCTGACCAGCGGGTCCTCCTCGGGCAGCTCAGCCTTGGGTTCGGTCACTGCAGAGGTATGACATCATTCTCTACGATGCCAAGGCCCAGCTCGACCCACTCGAGAAAAGGGACATCTTCATTTATGTCTGTCAGGGTCTTGCTCTCGCATCAACATAAAGCAAGAAGCTTGTCCAAGACCTGATGTTTCCTCCCAGGCATGTCTAGACGTGAATGGGATGCCTCCTGCCCAGGGTTGCATTGCACTGTCTACCTGACATAACTTTCCGTGATGCCCTTTCACGCAGGCCTAACCCAGAAAGGGCTCTTTTATTTCGTTTGGTTCTCCGGCTTTTGTTCCCATCATTACGTGCTGAGTGGCTGGGTCTGAGCCTGGGTCTCGTCACCCTGTGTCTGTTCCGGGGAAATCGGTTAATTATAAGTTACTTATGATACTAAGCGACAGCTGAAGAAATCAGAGGTTATTGCAAAGGCAGGCAGCGTGCCATGGCGGGGTGTCCGTCTGCGCTGACTACAAAGCATGTAACCAGCCCTCTCTGCAGTTTTCTTACATCGAACCCGGTGAAGCGAAATCCTGGCAAATGCCTCCATCTGTTCCTGCTGCAAAGATAGAAAAAGACCGCACGGTGATGCCGTGCGGGACCGTGGTCACTACTGTCACTGCCGTGAAAACCAAGCCTCGCTTCGATGCAGGGAGGGCGTCCCCACTGAGCTCCGGTGAGTTTCCTCCCCGCAGAAAGTCTGAAGCCACGCCTCCCCTGTAAATGTCCTGCCTCGATAAACTGCAGAGCGCTGTAGGCTGCAGGATTATCCGTCTTGGTACGGGAGGAAGGGTAATTGGCAAGGCTTCTGCGTAGCTTTTTTTTTCAGACAATTATCTTTCTATCTTGTCAGACACATGACAAGCCAAAGCAAGGTTCAAACCTGTAGTGAATTCTGAAGCTAAAATCTAGATACTAGATGAAATATCTCGTTACATTAAGTACTCCATGACGTTTACGTGGGGACAGCACACTATCTTGAAACATTAGATGTGAGCGTCCAGCATAGAGTTTCTTATGTTAAAAATCATTCATTCGAAGGCTTGACGTGCAGTCATTTTAGATCTAGCCGAATTCTGTACCTGTCCCCATAGCCACCGCCCTGGAGACAACTTCTGCATAAGTGTATGATTTATTATTTTTTAAAATTTATAATGTGTTCCTGCGTGTACAAAAGTATTATCATCCCAGAATAAATCACTTGGCACTTTTCTTGAATGCAAAACAGAAAGTGAGATTCCGGCTTAATTAAAAGGTTTCTGAAATTTTATTTAAACCTGGGCTTCCAATGCCCCTTTTGGGCATTCCTCCCCTCCCCTCCCCCAAAACAGAATCAGAGAGGTTGTTAAAAATATCTTAAGGTTTGCCTCTTACCTTTTCCAACTGCACAAAGTAAGAGTTGAAGTGAGGTGTGATTTCACCTCCCGGTAACTGTGAGAGTCAGACAGCTGTCGGAGGGCTGTTGTAATCAGGATGTCTCCCGGGCAGACTGTCCCCTGAGAACACCTGTCAAGGTGAAGGTCATCGAGAAGGACATCTCCGTCCAGGCCATCTCCTGCCACGGCGCCCCCGTCAGCAAGGTGTTCTCTTCCTCGGATACAGGTAACGCAAGGCAACTCGAGATGGTCCCCGCTCAGCTCCTCAGGCTCTGCCCTCGAGCCCCGCGACTGGTGAGAAGGACGCTTTTCCTTTTTAGAGTTTGGGGAGAGGTGCTGTAATAAAGTAAGTGAGGAACTAACTAGAAGGAGAGAAGGGACACGGAAGTCGACGGGAGACCAGGTGCGGCGTTGGCATCCCTGCCTTTAGTTTTAGGGAACATGTGAACAAAGTAAGCACAAGAAACCAGCTTATGCCTCACTGTGTAAAACTTCTGAATGTTATTTTTTCTCTTGTTCAACGTACTGGTTCCACGGATGTCATAAAATAAGTAGGACTCAGGGGACACAACTTTATTTTGTCCCCCACTGTCCCCTGAAACCTGTTTAATAGGATTAGTTTCCCCTGGAACTCTGGATGCAGATTTCCCGCTTTTATGGTCGCTTGTGTCACTGTCTCTTGGAATCAGAGCATCATCTAAATTTGGGGGTTAAATTTTCTCCCTTCGCTCACGGGTGACCTGCAGCCTAAGAAGGGCTGGGTGGGCGGCTTCTCCCCGCCGCCGTCCACTGAGTCCTGTTTCTGACCCTGCCAATGTCAAGGACAGGACAGGGAGGGATAGGCAGTGGGCAGGCAGCTCTCATGTGATGGCTGCTGTCTTGGGATGGCCGTGTGTTCTCCGAACCTGGCGGAAGTGGAAAACTGCCTGTTTCCCTGTGGGAGCTTCCCTGGTTGTTTGGAAGCTGCAGGGCACCCCCCCCGCCCCCGCAGCTGCAAAATCCTAGACAGAAGCAGTGCCCCTCATTGGCCGCTCCTGGGGGCCCTGTCTCAGCTCTGCTTTGTACCACGGGGGGCACCTTCACCCCGGGCCGACATCCCTGCTGTGGTTCCTCCCCTGGTCTGTGGGTGCTGGCACCAGCCCACACCGTGCAGCCAGGAGCCCTGGCTCCGTGCCCACAGCTGGCACCTGGACAGGCTTGCTGAGGATGGACGGAAGCTCTGGGCTCCGCGCCCCCCCGACTGGTGTCCCAAGGCCTGGGACTCACAGCGCGCCCTCTCCCCAGGCGTCCTCACCACGTCCCGCTCTTCCCCCCGGGTCGGCAGCCACAGAGTTCTCAGCCTCTTGGTCCTTCGCCGCTGCCTTGGGAAATGTAGCATCTGTGTTTTTAGAGAGATTTTAATAGTATCTTTACATCCAGTGATTCCTAAAGGATTTCTTCCATTTTATCACTTCCAACAGGCCTAGTGTCTTGCAAACAAATCCACCTCTACTCCCGAGAAAGACGCTGGGCTGGCCTTCTCTTAAGGGCCTTTCCAAACCCTCCTGGCATTGACCTAGACATTTTCTAGGAAGTTCTAAGCTGAGAAATTTTTTCTGTAAAAAAAATTCTCAGGAAGTAAAATTCCTGTACTACTTTGAGTTGATATCATAAATTTTTTTGTTGTTTCACTGCAAGTTATCATAAAGTTTTGTGTGTATACGTTTACCAGAAAAAGTTGATCTTCCTTTTGCGGGATATCAGTGTATGTTTTAAGTCGTTAAAATACACACACACACACACACACACACACACACACACAAAATGTAGCATGTGTTGTCAGTGGGTTGAGGCCAAACTGAGAAAAAGTTCCTGGTAGCATCCTGCCCCTTAATCCCATTGTCCTTTTCATCTTTCTGCAGCAGCAGACACCTTAGTGTGAGTTCCAGCATCAGCTCTGAGTGGGAGAGACCTGGCCGGGCATCTCAGCTCCGCCACCCGCCTGGCCGTCTCCTACCTGCCCCATTTCTCCAATGGAAACTGAAAGGCACCTCCCTTAGAGGGCTTGGGGTTAATTACCTGAAATAATGTGCACGGAGCTCTTTGCAGGGCACAGGCCCGTGTTAAGCCCTCCCCGGATGTTGGCCCGGGTGTGGAATTAACCCTGGGAAGAACTGGCTTCTGTGAACCAGCCCTCGGCCACCCTGAGCACTAGTTTTTGTGTTCGTCCACTCCTGGGAGGGCCAGGGGGTAGCTGCGTTGCCTTTCAAAGTTCACCGTCTCCCCAAAGCTCAGAGGTTTCTGTTTTTCACCTCAATCGAGGCATATTTACATTCATTAAAGTGCATGATTTGAAGCGTACACCTCGGTGAGTGTGTGTAACCACAGAGCATCAGCTCCAGACCCAGGGGCATCACCTGTCCTGCTCATGAAGTTTCCCCAGAACCCAGCCGTGGACACTTTGACGTCCGGCCTCTGCTTCCTGGCTTCCAAGTCAGCTTGCAGTACTTGTGATGGGCCGGCTGCCCACGAAGTCACTGTCTGGCCCTTTACAGAAAAATCCTTGCCAACCCCTGCTTAAAGACCAAATCCGTCGCCGCAGAAGTTCCCGCCATAGCTTCAGATTTTGTTAACGTGCTTCACGCCCGCATTTCCTCCGGCAGAGCTACTGGTGCTGAGCGGTGCCGACCCGGTGGCCGAAGTCGCCATCCGACAGCTCAGCGAGTCCTCGAAGCTGAAGCTCAAATCCCCGCGGAAGAAGAGCACGATCGTCATATCTGGGGTCTCCAAGGTGAGCCTCTGCCACTCGCCCTGCGCCCGCCCGGCCCCGGCCCTCAATCAGCTCCGGCGAGCCCCACCCCCAGATGTCAGCTTACATTGCCTCACACACGGGGGGTCATTCGTGATGCAGCTTATCCTGCTGAGGAAGGAAACTTGAAAGTTTCTGACCGGGGATGCTTTGGTTGTCGAGAGGTTGGTGAATCATGTGAAGAAAAATTATTGAAAGAGAAAAGACCAGCGTGATGTCGACTCCCCTTTGGGACAGAACCTCCACCCTCATGGCCACCCCATCCTGGGGAGCTTTCACTTCACACGTTACACATTTCCAAACCGTTTCCATTTTGCAGTGAATGTTTATGCCTTTCGCGATCAGAGAAACGAAGCTTGTTTTAAAACTTACCCTGACCCCCATTCCTTCCTTCTCCTGCTCTGTGACCTTTGTCCAGAGCGGCTGGCAGGTGCGAGGCGTCCCTGGCGGATGCCGGGCAGGCAAGGGCCCACATTACAGTCCCTTACTCTTGTTTTTTTTTTTGCGGTACACGGGCCCCTCACCGCTGTGGCCTCCCCCGTCGCAGAGCACAGGCTCCGGACGCGCAGGCTCAGCGGCCATGGCTCACGGGCCCAGCCGCTCTGCGGCACGTGGGATCTTCCCGGACCGGGGCACGAACCCATGTCCCCTGCATCGGCAGGCAGACTCTCAACCACTGCGCCGCCAGGGAAGCCCCAGTCCCTTACTCTTTTTAACATTTCAGAACAAGCAAGGAGAATGTGAGCAATGGAGGGGCGGGTGGGACATTGGGTAGTGAGGAAGATGAATTTTTGGACACGGAGGGTGGGTTGATACTTTGAGGGCATGAGAGGGTGGGGCAGGAGGGCATGATGACAGTTGACCCCTTGGCTACTGGGAGAGGGGCCAGAACAGGTTCCGGGAGGCGCCAGAGGTGAGTCACCAATGTGGCCTTAGTGTCCAGGGGCCCGGTGAGTCTCCGGGCTTACCTGGGTGCGCTTCCAGAGGCAGCCAGCAGGGGGAGATGGCGTCTCTGGAAGCGCCTGGCCCAATGTCTGGGTTTCCTTTAGGATGAATAAATAAATGAGTGAAATAAGGGCAAGGCTCGTGACCGTCTCCTCCTCTGTGCCTTCTCTGAGATTTTATTCTAGATTATTTAGTCCATCCAGCCGACTGCAGTTAATATCTTTGCTGATGATAAAGTTGTCCCAAACTAAGTCAGTGGGCACTTCTGACTTGGCTCAGAAAAGGGCAGTTGTCACCCGTCACTTAGCAGACTCTCCTGTGCAACTGCCACGCAGATCAGGAACAGCAGACCGGCCCCCAGGTACCTCCCCCCCGCCAACCGCCATGTCCCTGCAGTCACTTTCCTGCCCTCCAGCGAACCACTTTCCCACCCCCAAGCACCTACATCTCTTTTACATATAAATATAACTTTTAGGATACAAAGTGCATAGCGGTCAGTTCCTCCTTGCAGGAAACACAAAAATGCTGTAGGAACAAAGGTTAAAGATAAATCGAATCTGGCACACCAGAGCTCACATCCTCTGTCACCCTGTCTGCCATCCCATACATACGTAGGAAGGGTGCTCTTCCCCCAGACCCCCCCAGCCTGTGACCTCGGGCCGACCCTCTGCCGCAGGAGACGTTTGTCCACTGCGTTTCAGCCCATGCTTCCCTTAGCTGCCTCCTTGGGGGGCCGGGGCGCCTTCTGACGCTGAAGCCGCCAGCCAGGATGTTTGCACAGGGCTGCTGAGGCCTTTCCTCGCCTGCTGCTGCTTCCAAGTATCCTTGGCATCTTCCTCACCCTGACTTTGTCCCTCACCCCCCGGGTAGACCTCGCTATCTCAGGACAACGACGCCTCCCTGATGCTGGACTACGCAGCCTCCATGGACAGCACCTGCCAGAAGGATGCCCCGGACCAGCCAGGGGCGGCCGTGGCCCCTGCCCCACCCGAGGAGGGGAAGGAGATCCCTGCAGGGGCCCGGCTGGCCCTGGGGCCCCAGGAGACTGAGCTGGATTCCTGGGACTTGGAAGAGGAGCCACCGGCCGGGGCCAGTGCATGGGGTGGCCAGGCCCTGCGGGACCCTGCTGGCGATGAGCTGTCGGAGCACTCCCTGAGTGTGTCTGAGCTGGAGCCGGGCACTTCCCAGAAGCGTAAAGGTACCAGTCCCTCCCGTGCCCGCCCTGCCCTCCCCTCCTCACTCCCCACCACTCCCCCCCGCCCCACGGCTTTGCTCTCCTACTAGTTCCAAGCTAAGCAAGTTCTCACCCTCTGCTTTCCTTCCCTTCTCCTCTACAAGGGCACCCCACCCTCAGCGCCCCTACACCTGCAGAAACACCTGCGCTGAACATCCGAGCCCATTTAGAGCCCATGGGCAGGGGTAGGGGGTGCAGGCTCTATTCAGAATCCTTCCCAGTATGAGCGGCCGGGTCATCTCTCCTCATTTGTGGAGGCAATTCGCGTTCATGGCTAGAAGCGCCCCTTCCTCTGTCTGGGCACTCCTCCCCGCAGGAGTAGAAGTATCCAGAGCATTGAGAGGGGTCACCAAGAGCCAGGTACCATGATGGAGCCAAAGAGACCAGCCAGGCAGAGACTGGGCTTCCCTCAGCTGCGGAGATGGGCACCCCCCCCCCCACGGTGTGCCTCTCAGACTCCCCCCTCCAACGGAAAGCAAACCAGGCTTCCCCACTCGACCCTAACAGGGTCCACGGGGAGATGAGCTCCCTAGAAAATTAGCCAATTAACTTAATAATGTGTGCAGTGGTGAGGGAATCATTGCATTGGAATAAGCGACTGTTTCCCATTAGCGCTAAATCAGTGCTCTAAATCTGTAAATGTCTTCAACGCATGCAGTTTCTCCCAGACGGTGCTTTGGCACGATGGTGACCTGAAGATACTTGCTGAGGGAATGTAGTCAAGAGGCTCGGGCCAATTCTAGATATGAGGCTTCAAGACTCACTGAGTCTCAGCTCCCTCCTCTGTAAATGGGGATGTGCCCACCACGTGCGCCCACCTCCCCGAGAACCCCACCGGCCAGGCGGTAATAGGAGGGCCCAGTGCAGAGGACAGGCCGGGAGAGCCCAGGCAGGGGCCGGAGCCAAACAAGCAGTCCTGGGTGCAACTCTGCACCAAGTCCCGGCTCCCCGACGAGCGTAGACATTAGGAGTCTCAGCCACTCGGGTCGGGAACCTTGGGGAGCTGCTCTGTTCTTGGTGCCGCAGACCAGTGGTTCCTACGTGGGGCGATCGTGCCCCCTCCCTGGGGGACACCGGCCATGGCTGGAGACCATTTCAGTTGGCACAGCTGGGGGCAGAGGGTGCTGGGGTTCAGGTGGGTGGAGGCCAGGGGTGGCGCTCAGCACCTGACCACAGCATCCCGTGGCCCCAGCGTCCCCGGGGCCGAGCCAAGAGCCCCGCTGGGAAGGTCGACGTCCTGCCTTCCCCTCCTCTTTCCCATTCGCTTCCCGGGCTCCCCCATGACCCACCCCCTCGCCGGAGCAGAGCGGGACAGACAGGGTGGAGGCCAAGGAAGAGGCAGAGAGAGAGGAAGGAGCAGGGCTCCTGGGTGTGATTTCCAGACCCTGCGATGGAGCTCGGGCCCTATCTGCCTGCCACCCGGGCTTGGCACCTCATCCCGAGGACCCTGTCGGGGGGCCGGGAGCAGCGTGGCAATGAGCACCATCCTCTGTGGCAGCTCCCTGGCTTCTGTTCTGGAAAAGGTGGCCCGGCCGCTGGTCCACAGCCCAGCACGCGCCCCCAGCCTGGGCTTTGTCTTGGGGCCAGAGCAGCCCAAGGGGGCTCCCCTGGACCTGAGGAAGGCAGGTGGGCACTGGGCAGGGTGGGGTGCAGGTGGGGTGCCCCGTCTGTGACCTGATGGACCAGCAGGCCACCTCCTCTTCTCACAGAACCCGCCCCTCCCTCCCGCCGTCTGTTCATTCTGGAAGGCCGAGCCTCACCACCCCAGGCCCGTTCAGAGACCGCTCTTCCTTCATCCCATCCCTCCTGCCCTGCCTCCCTCCCTCCCTCGGCTGTCCCTTCCGGGAGCTCTTTCCCTTGGGTTTCCGTCCTTGCTGTGTCCTGGCCACCCTGCTCCTCTCCCGTCACCGGCCAGGTGGATGACACCCTCACTCTTGGGGACCTGGTGCCGGCAGGTGTGCCTTTTGCTCCACCCTGAGGCCTGGCAGCTGGGGCCAGGCACGGACGCTGAGCCAGCGGTCATGCACCTCACTCTTAGCACTGCACAGATCCGGGAGTTTGTAAAGGGACACACTGGGCAGCGTTTTAAAAATTGCTTTTCATTCCATTGTTTCCTGAGAGATTTGCACCCGGCATCTCTACGAGATACTGTCAGAACCTTAGATGATTACGCTTTATGGGTACCAAATAGTTTTCCTTTTCCACCAGAATTTTTTCCAAACTGGTGATCTAGGGGGCAGCTCTGTGGAGTTTTCTCTCCTTTGTAAACTGAAGCCTGTTTTTCACTTCAAGAACCACCTGCATCCCCTGTCATGGGAAGGAGTTGGCTCTAGCTTTCCAAGACTGCCTATTTAGAATTCCCCTGGAACCCTGCTGATTAGAAATGTACATATGGTTATGATGCAGCCAAGAGAGGAAATGCATTCCTCAAATTTGGTTTCATTTTTAGCTTAACAAAGCATTGATGTGCTAGTACAAATATGTGAATGTACTTAATACAACCGAACTCCACACTTAGAACTGGCTACGATGGTGCATTTTATGTTACGTGTATTTTACCACAAGTAAGAACAAAAGCATTGGTGGAGACTCTGAAAAATATTAAAAAGGAAAACAAAAACAAACCTCGCCAAGCATCCTGCACAGTAGCGTCCCATGTTGTATATAACGCAAATGCTTCAAACTCTTACGTCTCTCGTTCTGACTTTGCTGTTGCAAACTTTTCTTTTCACCTCTTCCTTCTCTCCATCCCTGCTCATGCCCTTTAACTTAAGAGGATCGCTATGCCAACCAGAATTAATTGCCTACACAGTAAGTTATTTTTGTTTTATATATGTATATTTTAATTAAGTATAGCCTTGCTATGAGAAAAGCACGTATCATAACTGAGCTGGAAGTTAACCCCTCCCCCCTTCCTTTTCCCTCCCATCGCTTTCCACTTGGACCGTCCCCGGGTGCCAGTTTTCCCATCTTCCTCCTTCAGAGTGCCCGGGTCTGGTAGTAGAGGGCCATCATCTCGGGAAGGCATCCCTGTGTTAGCTGACGTGACAAAACCACCTCGCCAGGAAATTCAGACAGACCGACTCCCTTAATCGTCCTTAGTTCTAAACAGTCGTCACTTCTGTAACTGGGCCTTCCGTGGTTCCCCTTATAATCTAAAGCTGTTCTTTGGGCAGCAAACTATAACTTGTACGGTTGCTTTCGGCCACCGTTTTCCTATCTATAAGATGTCAAGATGCATTCTTCAATGAGCAATGTACGTCTGTTAAACTGAGACGAGTGGGAATAAATTTGGGAATATTTGCAACATTAAAGCTATAATTTAGAATAATTATTTTTAATTCCTTCATGTATCTGTTTATACCTTAGCCTTATGATTGTCTTTTTATTAACCTTTAGTCTTGTGATTGTTTTTAGAACCCAGGAAAGATTTTTTTCTTCCCTGTGTCCCATCTAAGAGTTTGGTTATTTGCCTGAAATTTCACATAACCTGTTTCCAAATCTTACCTTCAGGCATCTTTTAAGATTGCGAGTGAGGTCTGCGTCTTGCTTCTTGCCTGTTGTGTGGATGAGGTAGCCCAGAGTGAAGGAGGTGGGCTTATTAAATCCAAACGGCCCCAGCGGCCTTGCCCCATGGATGTGAATTTCCCTATCAGCAAAGGGTGACATTCTGTGGGTCCAGAGTCAACTGTGACATACCAAACTGGAGTTCTTCTCTCGGCCAGGGTTCTCCAGGGAAGCAGAGCCAATAGGTTCTGTATTTCAAGGAACCAGTTCGTGTTGATGGGTCTGAAATCTGCAGGACAGGCAGGAGCCGGCGCCGAAGTCTTGGGGCATAATCTCCGCCCCGGGAACCTTCCTTTTTGTTCTCAGGCATTCAGTGATTGGATGAAGCCCACCCACCTCACTCCGGGTTATCTCCTAGAGCTCAGGCACTGAGGGGGGTCTGGACCACATCGACCAGGAGGAGCCTTCCCTGCGGCACTCAGCTCAGTATTGGGATGGAGTCACTGGGCGTTCTGGGACAAACTGGCACAGAAAACCGAGCTCTGATGTCCATTAGTCGCAGCGGCGCCTTATGGCGCCACCTGCCAGCAGCCGAGGGGGCACTGGCCCGTCTGAGCTACGACCTCACGCCCACCTGTGGTGCAGCCACATCAGTGTCCGCTGAGCCCACCTGTGGCCACGTCCTTCCGGCGTCACTTACCCCAAAGGTCGTGTGCTTTACTGGCCAAGTTTAAACGGACGATAACGTTTTTATTTAGTCATGAAAACGGAATAACCTCTGTGCTGGTTATTTTTCATGTTTGATGGGTTAGTCTGTGGACCCTGGAGATGGGCTCACATTGCTGGAATGTTCTGTCCTACCCAGGCCGCCAGCATGCCGCTCGGGAGATTTACATCATTCCGGAAAGCCTGTCAGAGTCGCTCCCAGAGAGCAGGGCTCTGTTCTGCGATCCCTCTGGGAGCTGCATCCATTGCCCACCAGAGGCTTCGCCAGCGGCCACCCACAGACCGGCACTCCAAACGCCTACTGGCCGCTTCCAGCTCAGATGCCATCCTTAGCAGCACAGAAGAGCCAGGCTCGAGAGCACGGCTTTGTAGGGCGGAGCACATCACACCCACCCCCCGCCCCGCGAGCCTCTGCTTCCCTATTTGTAAGCAAGGGATAAGAGTACCCTCAGAGGTGGCCGGGAGACATAACCGGGGCCCCAGCCTGTAGATTTGCAAACCTCTGTGTCTCCCCTCACATGACTGTCCTCTGTCCAAGTAGCTGACGTCCCCACAGAAGCCATGACAAGTGGTGTCAAGTTAGGGGGAACGCGGACCTGGTGAGCCGTGCACGTGACCTCAGGACGATGCACACCAGGGTACACATGACAGCATCCGGTTCAGGCGGTGACGCTGAACAGGCAAAGTTAACAGCACAGCACACCTGCTCCAGAGGGTGGGCGTAAGGACCAAGAACAGAAACACGGCGTGGCAGGCCTGTCGGGGCAGCACAGGTCCGCGGCCGACATGATGCTGGCTGGGGCGGGGACGCTGTTGAAACAAAGCACAGCCAGCAGGGCCGTTTAAACAGTTACGGCCAACACATCTCCTCTACCAGCTCTGCTCCCAGGACGCAAGTCCTTGCTGTTTTATGTTAATGTGACGAGAATTTGAAGTTCAGGCGTTTCAGGTGCAACGTCATCTAAACGAGAGAAAGCGACCGCTCAGAAGTGTGCAGACTCCCTTTTTAAGGAGTTTTCAGCACAGCTGCCCCTTGCCTGTTCCTGTGTTCTGGTTTCTCGCTCAATCCAGGGTGCAAAGCCAGACCCTCAGAACCGGGTGCTGTGCCCTGCAGGCTAGGCTGCCATGTCCCCGTCCCCCGTCCCGCACGGCCCTGAGATATTAAAACGTGAAGGGGCATCAGGAAACCATGTAAAAGAAAGTGAACGCACTGCTTACCTTCTGCCCCCTGGTCTGGTCCCCGGTGCTGACGTCTGTGTCCTTAGCAGTTTTCCATGTACCAAGTACTGATGGCGGTTTGACCAGACCTTGGTGGGTGGTTTCCAGCCCCAGCTGCATGTTAGAAAGACCTGGGATGTTTTAAAAGATGCTGGTGTCCAGGCGTCTCCCCAGAACCCCTCACATCAGATTCCCCAGGGCTGGGACCTGGACGTCTGGAGTTTTTCCAGGTTGCTGCCCGACTCCAGCGTGTCTTGGGGCTGAGAAGACTGCTCTAGCATCTGCCCTCTGCCCTGATCTAACACGGGGCGTCCAGGGTCCGAGGATAAACAGGAGGACGTGGCTGGTGCTTCGGGACCCCCATCTGAAGTCACATCCTCCCCTGCCCTTTCTTGTCTGTGTTAGATTCCTGGGGCTGCTGTAACAAAGTACCGCAGATGGGGTGGTTTAAACAACAGAGGTCTCTTCTCTCTGAGTTCTGGAGGCTGGAAGTCCACGATAAAGGTGTGGCAGGGCTGGTTCCTCCTGAGGCTACGAGGGAGACTCCGTCCCAGGCTCTCCCCCAGCTTCCGGGGGTTCGTTAACCATCGTTGTCACTCCGAGGCTTGTGAAAGCGTCACCTTGAGCTCTGCCTCATCTTCACATGGCGCCTCCCTGCGTGTCTCTGTCCAGATTTACCGTTTGTATAAGGACAGTAGTCATACTGGATTAGCACCTGTCCTAATGACCTCACTATAACTTAATTGCCTCTTTAGTGACCGTATCTCCAAACAAGGTCACGTTCTGAGGTGCTGGGGTTGGGACCCCAACATACGAATTCTAGAGGGACACGATCCGACCCATGACACCCCTGCTCACACCTCAGACCTTGGCTGCAGAGCCCAGACTGAATTTCAGCACAGGGACATACATGTATGGCATGGGCTTTGCAGATGGAGCCTTCCAGGGGAGATCCTCTTTCTGCCGGGCTGCCACATCCCTAGATCTGCAGCTGGCCCGGGGGATGGACTGGTCTGTTCCCCTCTCCACACTTCCATCCCCTGCCCCCTGCCCCCGGGGAGATGGGGGTGGGGTGTGGCATTAGGGTCCAGGTTAACGGAGTAGATCCGTCAGACCTTCCTTCCTCTCCTCTGTTCCAGCGTGACAGCCCCCCATTCACGTGCTACTTGGGGGCTCCAAGCTTAACCCACAGCAGGTACCTAGAGCTCAGAAATACCTCCTAGGTAACCCCCCCACCCCAATCTGAGGTAACCTGGTCAGGCTGGGAGGCCCCGGGACTTGTGATACGCTGGGGAACTGACGGGTGGGCATCACTGCATCTGCCCCCGGGACTGGCCAGAGTCCAGAGTCAAGCCCTGTCGGTGGTGGTGACCCCTGCCGTAACACACCCTACCCGGTGGGTTTTTGAGACACGCTGCACCCTACAGGGATTTGTACCGGCTCCCGGAACAGACCTTTCTGGCCCAAGGAGAAGCCCGTTGAGCCTAAAGCCCCTGACACTTTTATACTCACCCTTCTGCTTCACCCCTTTCCAGCCTTCCTCAGCCCCCCTGTACACCGCCTCCAGCTTTAGGTAATGGAAGAAAATGGCCGAGTGAGTCTTCGCAATAGGTTGATTGTATCCAAAGAGCAAATGAAAAACAAATCTTTTGGACAGCTTTGACCAAATTAAATTCGGCCCATTCCTTGGAGCTTGGAGCTTCTGTGTTCTGCTGCTTAACCCAGGCAGAGCAAGTAGGACACGCGTCCTTTTTTTTTTTTTTTTTTCCCTTCATTGTTAGTTGGAAAATTTCTTTTTTAAAAAAATTTTTATGGGAGTACAGTTGCTTTACAATGTTGTGTTAGTTTCTACTGTACAGCAAAGTGAACCAGCTCTACATATACATATACATATATATATATATATATATATATATATCCCCTCGGACATGCATCCTTAAGTTCAGGTCCAGTAAATGGCCTCTTAAAGTCGCGGGCGTGCTGTTTTTCCCGAGGTAAGTGCTGATTATGCAAAGGTCTGTGGATAAGGCTGAGTCAGATTCCACAACTGTCCATACGTTTCATGTAGAAAAGCAAAGTGACGCCTTCCAGCCTCCCGTTTGGATAAACCAGGATGGTTTCTGCGTATGTCATAGGTGTTGAAGTATTCTTTGGATCTGTCGTGAAAAGAATGAATTTTGACAAATTAGCTATAAAGCTCCTTATTGAGATGGTCAGGCCATTCTTCTTGCAGAGTCATTAACACCTACATGCACGTGGTCATGGGTTTCACAGCCTGGCTGGAAGGGCCCCCTGATTCCCCTGGGCCTTGTTCATAGGATGTGAAACTAGTTTGTGAAAATGGAAGCAGGTTAGTGGGCTCTGGCCATTGATAATGTTAGCTGGCATTTAACCTTTAAGGAACCATTGCCGTGGAAATCATTGCTGCTGCTAATTTTTTTTCTATTTCATATTGCACCACTTGATGTCATATACAGATAGGTCAAAGCAAACAAGACTGAGGGTTTTAGGTCTAAAGTGATCAAATAACAGACGTTTCATGTGACTTAGCCTGATACACACGTGCTGGATCTGAAGTTGCAAAAGATCTTCCTCCCCAAAAGAATAAATGTTATTTAACTTTCCTAAGAAAGTGAATACCATTGTTCTCAGAGTCCTTAATTTGGCTTTAATAGCATGAGCGTCCTTTCTGGGGCACAAAGCACTGCTCTGCCGTTTATCCCCCTCCTCGTGATGGGGAGTGTCTAAAAGTCAGGGATCTAGACGCCTGCCTGGGAATGGATTCCAAGTGACCTCCCTGCTCACTGCGCCTTGGAAGCACCTGTGCTGTGCTCAGGCCAGACCCAGCTGCCTCTCTTGTGCCAACAGGGAGGCGCGCTGCAGTCAGAGGCTGCCTTCTATTAGAGTCGCTGGAGGGAGCCGCCTTCCTTCCTTTCCTCCTGGACGCGTCGCCCACCCGGCTTTTCACCCGCAGCCCCGCTGACCCCGTGCCTTGCTCTTGCAGGAGGGATTTTAAGGAAGGGCGCGAGGCTGTTCTTCCGCCGGCGGCACCAGCAGAAAGACCCCGGCCTGAGCCAGTCCCACAACGACCTGGTGTTCCTGCAGCAGCCGGCAGGGCCGCGGAGGAAGGGGGCGACGCTTGCCCGGTTCCTCAGCAAGAGGCTGCTCTCCAGACACCGGGGCCAGAGCACCGCGAACGGCGCCCCCCTGGACCCCTGCCCGTAGGCCGGCGCGCGCCTCCTTCCCCGCGATGCTGCAGACGTGGGCCCTCCGTAGCCACCCGCCAGGACACAGCCAGAGGGCCCGTGAGTTGTGGACGGCCTCCCTGTCCCCAGTCTAGCTGGGGTTTTTTCCAACAATTTCATCTTTTAAAGGGAAAACAAAAACCCAACAAAAAACAGTCTGAGTCTCCAGCCAGGAGGTTTCCCCCGGAGAGAACCTACAAAGCCCAGTTTGCCACCGGAAGCCACGAGACCCGACGGCTCCGCAGCGTGGGCGGTGCTCACGTCTAAGAGTTGAAGTTAAATGGGAGAAGGATATTCACCACTGTGTGAACTATGGAACTTACCATAAGGGGCTGTGGACGGGCAGGGGAGGGGGACAAGCTTTGCCCTCCATGCTCTAACTTTGGTCCGTGCCTGGACCACATCACAAAGAGGAGGCCGCCTCTGTGCTGTCACTGTGAGCGGAATGCATGGGTCACCTCTCCTAACTGGCTGCTCAGAATAAAAAGTGCAGGCGGCCCTGAGTACTGAGAGGTGGGACACAGGCAAACAGAGAAATTACCATGGGAATGGGAAACACTGACAAACGCCGGAAGACATTTGCCTTTGATATTAGCCATATAACTTGAAATTTTATGCAAATACTAAATATATCCTATGCATATTATGCTGAACACTTTTCTAAGTTTGCTTTGAGCCTATTTACGAGTGGGAGATATATAAATCCTTATGTGGTTTTTATATTTTTCTCTATAGCGTCAGAGCTGTAATAATACCAACAGAGCAGCCAACACATGGAATGTTTCTCTCCCGTCTGGCCTCCTGGTTCACAGAAGCGCCAAAAGCTGAAGTCAGGAGCAATAAGCCACAGCTAGAGGGACACGGGCACCACACGCATATGGTTTTTCTGCAGTCCAAGGGTGGTTTGCCAAATGTTGCCCGTAGCCGAAACAAAGTACTTTTAGGGCAAAAGAGGAAATTATTTTATGTCTCAGATGTGAGTCTTAGGAATGGAAGTTTAATAACAAATGAGCCAAACGTGCGTCACACTTCTTCTGTGAGCTCTTTAGAATTCTCCTGTGTTTAGCAGCTCTTGGGATGCCCTTGGTTTGATTTCCAGTGGAAAAAACAGTCAGTTCGGCACACGATGTTAATATCCCTACGTGTCTTCCAAACCACTTTCCTCATCTGTACGCCGTTACCCTGGGGTTCATTCACAATTTTCACATCGTCCACTCCTTCTCAATGAAACACTTTTAGGAGACATGATTATTAAAAAGCACTTGTTGGGCTTCCCTGGTGGCGCAGTGGTTGAGAGTCCGCCTGCCGATGCGGGGGACGCGGGTTCGTGCCCCGGTCCGGGAAGATCCCACGTGCCGCGGAGCGGCTGGGCCCGTGAGCCATGGCCGCTGAGCCTGCGCGTCCGGAGCCTGTGCACCGCAACGGGAGAGGCCACAACAGTGAGAGGCCTGCGTACCACACACACAAAAAAAAAAAAAAAAAAAAAAAAGCACTTGTTATCAGGGTGAAAGGTTTTGAGTAAGATTCATTTTCCTCCAATAAGATTTAAAGGCTACAATGAAAACTTGGCTCCTGTCACAGATGTGAAATTGGGCGAGTTCCTTCCTATAGCTGCTTTTGTGAATACTTAAACATATATTTCAGGAGTAAGAGAGCCATGGATGAGCAAAAACCTTTATAAAAATCAAAATTATAGAATGTTTTCCTTTTTTTTTTGAGGGAGAGATTAGAAAACTACATTAAGAATTTTATTGTAAAATGCACATTTAAAATTCTTAGGTATCCCAAGAATTATCGAGTAACTGTAAAATGACTTTCTCAGCATAGTTTGCTTTTAAAGATTATACCCCAATTGTAATCACTGTAAATTAGCACCTGGTATTCCGAAATATAGTATGTTCATACCAAGTTAGTCCCCATAGGCTAGTAATCGCTACTAGTCTTTTTGGGACCGACGGTCTCATTAATGTTCTCTTCTACTTGAAGGATTACTGTTCTCTCTCATGTGGTCGACAGAACCTATGACATTCCAGAATTAACTCTAAGAGGATATTGTGTGTCAAATTTCAGGCACTGATCAGAAGTAGTTAGTACAATTTGGTTTTGATTTGGAAATTCAGATGGACTCGATTTATTCAAGTGTGAAGGTGTCAAGAGTTTCAGATTCAGCTTCCTCGCCCTAAAAAAACGTCTTAGCTATTCCCATTCCTGAATGACCCCACGAGCCTTCTGTTCACTGCTTCATACCCTTATCCGGGGCTCTGCTCTCTCAGCTTCCTCGTGACTTGAAACCTCTTCAGAGTCCTGGGAATGTGTCAGGCGGGCTGCGTCCACCCCGTGTGTGAGAAGCGCATGGATTAACACGAGGGGGACAGTGTTGCTGGGAGATGCATATTTCTTGGTGTCTACTGGATGCATGTCAAGAACCCTGTACATTTGAGTCAATCCCAGAGCTTGCCTTCCAGACACACACAGTCACCATCAAATGGCTTTTTCTGAAGTTACGGAGGACACTAACGTAGCAGGGAATAGGATGAGAAAAAAGAAGTGTAGGGTCAGTGTCGCACCGTGAGAACAGGGTCTGTATCGATACCGTGAATGTTTCCTTTCCAAGTTGTTTATCCAGATCTGTTTTTTAATGGTGTAGGATATTTATGTCAAAGTAAATGTCATTAAGGCCAAACATCAATCTAGATTATACACCAAATGCAAAACCTACTCATCTGTAAGTCACCTAATTCCCTTACCTTTTCCACATGCTGGAGGGTTTTGAGGGCCTTTGTTTTTGCTTTTGTTTTGTCTTGATGAAACCTTTGCAGAGTGGTGTTTTGAAAGCAGTTTCTCGCGGGCACTAATGTTAATGTGCGTCTGTATGTCTGGAACCAGCTGGTCACGTTGGTTTTAATGAGCTGTCAACCATTCTCTTGGACTTGTTTAAGGATGAGCCTGTGTTCTTTGCGGAGGAATGAAATGGACCTTTAGGTGTTGCGTGTATGGTTTCATGTAGCAGCAACAGAAGTACCCGTCTCGTCGTTCCAGTTGAAAACCCGCCGTGAGGAAGGTTTAGACCGAGCACTTTATTTAAATCAGGTCTCAAGTTTAAGTTCACAAGCGGCCCTGGGCTCCGAGAGAGAGCTACCTGGCCTGCCGCTGCCAACCGGTCACAAGCTGGGTGCCTGGCCAGATGTTTGATTGTTTCGCTGGCCACACCTGTAGAAGCATATTGCAGATTATCCTCTCGAACAGAAAGGGAAAGATTAATTGACGCTGCTGCCGCTCAAGTCAAATGTTTTCTGAGCAACCGCCTCGGCTCCCTTGAAACCTAACAGTGTAAGTTGGTGGATGTTCGAAGTCAGAACATTTAACTCCATCAGATGAACAACAGGGCTCAGCGCCGGCCGAGACCCTGACGCCAGGCCCTGACTCTGCTGCCCCAAACCTGCGAAGGCGTGATGACCAAAGCAAGCGGCACAGGGACGTCAGCACTGCTAATCCTGCGAAGCAATCTCAGGTCACACCTCTCCGGTTCCTTTTTTGGGGGGGACATTCCTACCTCCTGGATGAGGAGGCATTTGAAATACAACAGACTGCCCCATTCAGCCAGCTGCCAACTGGTCAGTGATGTGCCGTTTATAATTTAGGCTTGTAGGTTTTTTTCCCCCTGATATCGTATCAAGCCTACTTTTTTTTTTTTTTTTTTTTTTTTTTTTAAAGAAGAAAATAAGAGGTTTTCCAGGTATGTGGAGAGGTTTGGCTTGATGACCAAGTGTGGTGATGACTTTACCCGACAATGATTGTATCCCTGGGAAGCACTTTAAAAACAGACTGCAGTCCTGCGCCAGCCCTGTGCTGTTGGGTTCCTGCGGGGAAGGTGTGGCTGGAACACGAACGGTCTTTGAAGGAAATAAACGTGCCCGTGCAACACTAAACATTGAGTCATTTTTGCTGAGTCCTGCACTGTCCCCAAAGTCCAGCGGCTTCTCTGAGGCGCCGGAATCCTGGTCTTTCCGTTGTCAGGCGCCACCCTGGTCAGCTGGCTAAACCAGGAGCTGTCCTCCTAACGTTCTCCTTAGGTGATTTGTAAGTCACTTAGCACCTCTTTTAGGCCTGGGGCGAAAATCATTTACTAGACCGTCCATGTCTCCCGTGAACTTCTGGGTTCTGGTGAATTGTACGTGCTGCCAGTCAGGGTCTGCTTGGCCTGGGCCCCCCAGTGGCCACGTGACCCTGTGTGATCCCCAGGGACCTTATGAGGAGTGCTGTCCCCTTGGGGCGTGAAGCCTTTACCCATCCATTGCCCCCGTTGTCATCGCCGCATCCCAGCAGTCGCCCGAACAGCAAACCCCTACCTGCACGGGGTCAGAGGGGCATATGCCAGGCGGGGCTCTGTGGTGGCTGGCATCCAGGCTGGCCTGGGCTCCCCCACAGTTACTGGGTGGGGACGGGGCAGGGGCCGGGAGGGGTGCACAGGCAGCGTCCTGCACTAGCCCTAGCACCTCTCTCCTGGTCATCAGCTTCCCTGTTTCAGCAGTTTCATCCCACTGCTCTGCCCAAGCACCTGGCACTTAGAAAACTGGTACCCGCCCCAGCCCCTCACCCATCCCCCCACCCTTCCTCTCAGCTGTCCTGACCCTGCCTGTCCTTTCGGGTGTGGAGTGGTCACTTGAGGGCCGAGGCTGACGCACAGCTCTGCACTTCAGAGGAAGAGTCTGCCCATGCAAAGCCCCAGTGTTAGCGGGGCTCAGACCCTGGATTCTCTGCTCTGGACGTGGCAGGTGGCGATGGTGCTGCGACTGGTTTGGGATTAAGGTATCCTGGGGCCTGGGACTGAGCTGTTGCTTCCCGTGTGACCGGTGGTCCACTCTGCACTGACACTCTAGGAATCTGGAGGGACTTGCTGGATGGCCAGCTTTCCCAGCCTGATCTCCTGCGGTCACCTGCAGGTGCACACCGTTCTTGCCAATCCCCTCTGTGCAGCCCAAATGTATCCACTTCAACCACCTTTGGGCGTTCTAGAATGCACAGCCCTCGGCCCCAGGATGCACTTCTCCCTATTCTTACGATCTAAGCAAACACGAGCCCAGCCTCCTGCACAAAGTGCTCGGCCACCTCAGATGCCCCAGGGCACTTCCGTTGGCATCCTTCAGTCCCTGTCACTTGGCCCCATCTCACTCTCTCCTAGCCTTGCACCCCAGCAAGAATGTAGGTGCCCGTATCCCCTGGGTTTAGGATGGTGCCCACTTAGAGCAACGATGGACGTCAGCAGACAGCTTTATATAAGCTCAAATAGGAAGTCTGCTTCCGCCCATCCTACCCCACTCACCAGGGCCTAGGGTCAGGGGACAGAGTCAGACATGGAGGGGCAGCACGTGACAAAACACGTGCTGCTCTCGACCTCGGTCACTTCCTACAATTATAAGGTGCTGTGTGTATATGTCAATAAATCGTTTATTAAAAGAAAGTGCAGCTCGCTCACCACAGAGGGCTGGCCACCAGGACGAAGGACCTTGCACGGTGCCCGCCCTCAAGAGAAAGCTGCCAAGGCCAGACCCCCTGAAGCACCAACTTTCACCACTGTCCACTGCTCACCTTGGCTCTGTAACCATTACTGTCCATAATGTAAATTGCCAAGCTGTGCCCTGCATGTGCCAGGCATTCAAAACTATTCATTATATTGATGTCATCAATATTGATAAAGTTGGATGCTTGCCTAGGTGCCTTGGGTTACTTGGTATTTTAGAGAAGTACCAGGAGGGAAAGACTCGAGATCACAGTGATTATAGCCAACACTAACTGGGCACTTACTATGTGCCAGGAATTTTGCAAAGTGTTTAACAGATACTGACTCCTATACTCTTTGAAGCAACCCCATGAGTTATGATCTATCTCTGCTTTACAGATTAGGAAACTGAGGTACAGGGAGGTCAAGTAACTTGCCCAAGATCACACAGCTGCTAAGTGGCAGAACCAGAATTGGAAGCCAGGCTGTCCGGCTGGAGAATCCATGTTCATGACCACAAGTCTCTACTACCTTGTGTCAACTGGAGAGACCAAGGACTTGTGGCCTTATGCAGTCTCTCCTGAACTTTAACGCTCCCTGTTGTGGGTGAGAATGATGGAAAGTGAGATGCACTGCTTTGCACATAGTAGGAATGAGATTATTTGCTGATTACTTCTCTCTTTATCTGGATGGGAAGAATTAGCCAGGTTGAAAGTAGAAACTAAAGGTGGTGTAAAGAAGTGAAGCTTAGGATATGTACATCCATAATGTCCCCTAGCAAAGGAGTTTTGTATCTAAATCAACAAAAATCCAGAGCTGATGACACAAGTTAGTTGGAAAGTACACGTGTCAGGCAGGCCAATGTCAGGACTGAGAGCGTGACACCCAATCTGGGGCCACACGGTAAACTGATGACATCTTAACGTCACCGCTAGTCTCTGTTCAGGAAGGAAGATCCACTGACGATAAGGGAGGCTCTTCCCTGTGTATGTTTTTTTTTCATTCTCCCAAGTTTTTTTTGTAAATTCCAAACCTACGGAATAACCTACATACCCTTCACCTAGATTCCCCAGTTTTGCTGCATTTGCTCTATCCAGCATCTATCGGTCAATCGATCCATTACTGTTTGAGGACATCATGATTTACCCTAAATTCTTCAGAAGACTTTTTCTAAGAACACAGGCATCTTCATGTCATAGTTCAATGCAATGGTCATGTCTGGGAAATTTAACATAAATGTTTAAAAATTCCCATTTAACATCAATGCAATACTATTATCTAGTATCACAGTCTATAGTCACATTTCCCCGACTGCCTCCATGACATCCTTTATAGGTGGTTTTCCTTTTTTTCTGCCTGGAATTCAGTGAAGGCCTGTTGCATTAGTTGTTAACAATAAGAATTTGACACTTTCAGCAACAAACCTTTTTTTTTTTTTTTTTTTAACTTTAGAATTTTGGCTACAAATCTGCCTTAAAAGGAATTATTTCCAGCCCTCACAGACAGACTATAATGAACAGGCTGAGATTTCTTTTGAAGACGCAGTGACCTTGGGGAATGTGGACCCAGCCCTGGGCTGCAGGCATTGCTATGAGAAATGTCTTTAGTGGGGTTGAGGTCTTGTCTGCTTTTCCGCTCTGGCTCTGACCTGACACTTTTTTCTATAAACAACCTGCTTTTGTGCCTATATGACAGTAGATACTTAGTGTCCAGAGACCAGAGAACCAGCCATCTGGGATGAGAATTGTGAGTGATGATGTCACCAGAGGGGTGGATGTGTCGGTGGGGGGAGCACATTAGCTGTCGTGGTCAGTTTGGGGCTCTTGGGAGTTGGGGCACATTTGGGCAAAGACCTGAATGACGGGGAGATGGTGGTGGAGAACCTGGGAGCGCGTTCCAAGATAGTGGGAATGAGTGCAGATCTTGGGAATGTGCTGCAGGAACAGAAGCCTGGCGACGGGCTGGGATTTCACCGCTGGAGGCGGAGTGGCGGGGGGCACTAGCAGGGTGGAGGTGGGGGGACACAGGTGAGGTGATCTAGGTGTAGGAGGCTGTGGTGCAGACCTACCGTGAGTGCCACTGGGAAGCCACTGCAGAACATCAAGCATGGGGGGTGGTGAAATGAGCCCAGGCAGCACTGCACACTCCGCAGGCTCCCTCCCCACTCCCCGAGGATGTGTCCTGCTGATGGGTGCTTAAAATCAACCTCAGGACTTCCCTGGCGGTCCAGTGGTTAGGACCCCGCGCTTTCACCGCCGAGGGCGCAGGTTCAATCCCTGGTCAGGGAACTAAGGTCCCACAAGCCAAAAAGATCAACCTCAAACACATACCAATTCATACAAGTGAGTCTGGCTGAAGGATAAATTCCTGCAGGCGGGACTGCTGGGCTAAAGGCTATGTGCATCTAGAATTTCTGTGGATATTAACAAATGGCCTGGATGGAGGTTGTACCCGTTAAATCTCCCACCCGGAAAGGATGAGAACATTTGTTTTTCCACAGTCTCTCCAAAATCATGCCATTCAACTTTGAAAATTCTTTGCTAATGTAATTGATAAAAATGATCTCATTGTGATCTTGCTTTACATACATGGCTGCAACAATATAGTTGACTAGCACCTCCTATGCTTATAGGAGCCATTGCATTTTCTGTGCACTGTCCATAGACTGTTCATTTTTCTGTTGGGTTCTTTATCATTTTCTTAATGGCTCTTAAGAGCTTTACATATATGAAGGGAACGAGCCCTTTCTAATATCAATTTCAAATCATTTCCCTCAGTTTGGCCCCTCTCTTTGACTTTGTTAACGAAGGTTTTTTGCCAGGCAGAAATGAACAAGACAGCTTACATCTCTGAATATGAGAGGCCAGGACTAGATAAGCCATCCCTCCGGTCCCTTCTATTTCTAATACTTTGTGACTGGTGGGGGTCAGGAGGCCACACCAGCCCCCAAGCTTGGGGTGGAGGGAGGGGCAGAAACACTCAGTGCCAGGGAGCTCTCTGGCCTCAATTTCGTAGCCTGGGTCCGTGAGCAAACTTTGCACAGAGCAGTGTGGGGTAGTGGTTACGGCGGGGACTTCGGGGACTCACTGGGCCTGGATTGAAGTGCCCCGCTCTCCGCTCACCAGCGAGCTGCTCTGATTCATGAAATTGGGGGGCAGAGCATGGGCTTCCAAGCGTTCACTGGGTGGACAGAAAGATGACCAAGAATGGCAGCAGTCCATGGGCTAGATTCAGAAATCATTATGCTTGGGCAGCAAATCTTAGAACTGTTTTAAAGAAAAGTTCGACCCCTGCTCTCACCTAACCCTCCCAGCCCCCTCCAGGGAATTCAGGCTCGACAGAGCCATCAGAAGAAAGGTACTGGGTGTGGGTAGGGGACCAAGCTGCCGGGGGTGGCGGGACCCGGCTGCGCCACCGGGTAAGGGGCCGCGCGTGGCCGCCTGACGCTCCCTCCAGTCTGGGGGAGAGGGCAGCCGGAACCCGCCCCGCTTCTCCCCGCCGATCCGGATCCACGCCACTCGCTCACCGCGCGCCCCGTCCACGCCTCGCCGCTGCCCTGTGCACGCCGCCCAAGCCCTGCCACAGTCCTGTCTACACCGCTCCGGCTCCCCCTCGTCCACGCGGTCCGCAACCCCGCTGCCGCTCCACTGCTCTGTGCCACCTTCTCCTCCGTCCACACGACCCGCGCCCTGCTGCTCGCTGGTCCATGCCGCCCGCTCCAGCGTTCCCCGTCCACACTGCCCGCCTCCGCGCCCAGGCCGTCCGCTCCGCGTTCACGCCGCCCGCTTCCCGTCCACACGGCCCGCTCCTCCGCCTCCCCGTCCACGCCGCCCACTCCCAGGCTCTCCCGTCCACACTGCCCGCTCGCCTGCTCCCCGGCCAGGCCGCCTGCTCCGCGACCACACCGCCCACCCCTGCTCCAGGCCGCCAGCTCCCCAGCTCTCCCGTCCAGGCCGTCCGCTCCCACGCTCTCGCGTCCACGCCGCCCGCGCCCCGGGCGAACTACAACTCCCACAATGCCCCGCCACCGCCCCCCGGCTTCCGGTGCTGCGTAGTTTCCGGAGCGGATCGCAACCCGGAGTCCGGATCCGATCCCGCTCTGCACATTCCAAAGGCAGGTAAAGCCCGGGCCCCGCGCCCTCCGCCCGCCCCCGCACGCGCCGCCCCGGTCCGGCCCGGCCCGCCGCCCCCGCGCGCCCCCGCCTGGCCCGCCGCCCCCGGCCCCGCCCGGCCCGCCGCCCGCCCCGGTCCAGCCGCCATGCCGCCTGTTCTTTGTTACATTCGCCGGCTGCGGGCACCGTGGGCGATCGGAGTCAAAACCCGGCTGGATTTCCCGGAGCCGCTCCGGGATCGCCCTGCGCGCCGCCAGCCCTCCCGCCGCTGGCCCCGCCGCGGGCCCCGCCGCCCGCTCCCCCCGGCCCGCCCTCTCGGGGCGCGGGGCCGGGGCCGGGGCCGCGCTCGCCCGTGGGCGCGGCGCTGGGGGTCCTCCGCCCCCGGCCCCCGGCCCGCGGTCCCGCCCCCGGGCGCCCTCGTCGCCGACTGTGCCTCGTGATGTCACTCTCCCCCGTCCTGGGCCCAGCCCCCGGGGGCGAATGGGGAGGGTCCCTGGACCCCCCGCTCATGCGGTTAGCAAGGCAGACCCCAGGATTCGGGCGACGGGGCTGCCCAGCCTCCCCCCGCCGCCGCCCCGCCCCGAGCACCCTGCATCCTGTTTGTGTAAACCCTTGGGTGGCAGAGGCAAGGTAGTGAAATCCGTGGACAGGTGACATGTGCCCGCCCTCGGGGTGGGTGGCTGTGCTGGAAAACGGCGCGCTTGCCCCGCCCTGGCGCGGACAGGTGGACCAGCCGGCCATGTGGCCTCTGGCGAGGGGACGGGTATTCGCGATGAAGGTCAGCTTTGAGAAGACAAGTGAAAACGCATTATGGAAATATCCACCATGCTGATAGCTGTAGTTGTTATGTGTTAATCTCTATTAAGCTCTTAAGGTAGTAGATGAGATTTCCTTTTTTTCCACAAAAGCTCAGAAATTGGCCCCCTGCCCCACCAAGGGTAGATTAAAATGGTAGAAACAAGTGTGTGATCAGAGACACGTGGACCTGTGTACATGTTTAAGTGGCCAACCCACAAAAACCACGTTTGCTTAAGCCACTCTCATAGAATCTGGACTCACCAGATAAATTTGGAGAAACCCAGCTTGGTTCCTGGACGTATTTTTAAGGACGAAAAGTCAATGAGCAAGTGGTTTTGTGACAGATCTTCAAAGGCAAACAGTGAGAACTCTCCCTGGAGAGTGTAATGATGTAGATACTTTGTTTTTATAAGTTAGCCTCCCCCCGCTCCACCACCCCCCAGTACACACAAAACACCACCGTATTTTGTTTCAAACCTGGACCTTTTCCCGTTTTCCACATTTTCGTGGCTCCACCCTGCCTCTTTGGATTTACTTGACATCACTGCCTTATGGAGAATGGTTAAGGAGTAGGTAGGACTATAGTTTGAATTTTGAAAGGGAAAGATAGTAAAATTTATTCTGTATAAAGTTTTTTTCTCCTATATCTTTGATTCATATTTTTGCAAAAAAGCTGCCAACAAAGAATACAATATGTTCGATTTTGCAAACAGAAGGAATAGTTATTTTTTCCAGAAGACCAATAAATAAATTAAAGAATCACCCCCAATTACAAGGCTAATAGCTTTTCCGGGAACAATTATATTTGAGAAAGAACTCCGTTAGCTTGGGATATACCTCTCATATATCATCCTTTTGATATCATCGTCTGTGTAGAAGGCCAGGGGAAGAACACTTCTCCCATTTTGCAGATTTAAGGGAGATTGAAGGCAGCTGTTTCTTGCACACGTGATTTGAGAGGCTGAGATTGTGGGCAAGGACTCAAATGCTTTCTCAGCCTCCTTTCCACAGTTGTGACGTATGACAATACCTGTCTTTCATCTCACATGGTTCACGAGTGCGCATGTTCATTGGCCGTCCACCCAGCAGCCTTCACGTGCCGGGCGCTGCAGAGGGTGAGAGAGAAGGCCCTGCCTGGTAGACCGAATGCTTTGGAGGGAGGGAGGCGGACGGTGGTTAGAGCATGTAGAGGAAGGCAGGAGGGGTGATGGGTGGAGGCGGGGGATGGGCAGGGGTAGGCACACTTGGGCAGTGGGGACCGGGAAGGTCTGTCTGAGAAGGTGACACTCCAATGGAAACCAGTGCTGCGAGGCCCTCAGTGGAGATCTGGGGTGAGGGTGTCTGTCACAGGCAGACGTGGCAAGTGCAAAGGCCCTGGGGTGGCAGCAAGCTTTGTGTGGCTGAGTTGCGGTAGCACAGGAGGGTGGCACAGGCTGTACTCTACTCAGAGTTTACCCTGAGAACCAAGCAGACACCACTGGGGTTTGGGGCAGGGGTCCAAAGAATCTGTGTCTTTTTAGAGAGTACCCCATGGCTACCCAACAAGGTTCTCCTAGAAACAGGGTGGGGGCAGAGGGGAAATGAGGTGACAGGACAAAGCATATTTCTAGAGCGAGGCAGGCCTTGCTGCTGGTTTGGGTGGGGAATGTACAGGGGTGACAGGAGGTGCCATTCACTGAGGTGCAGGTGACAGGTGTGCAGGTTGAGGGGTGGTCAGGGAATCAGGACCTGGTAGACCAGTAGCATCTTCACACTGCCCCTTGGGTGGGAGAAGCCCTTGCCCAGGGCCCATGGTCCTGGTCATCACTTTCCTTAAGTGCTCCCTTACTAAGGAAGGGTCCCTCCCACTGTCCAGAAAATGGCGACCCCCCCAACCCCAGTCTTGGTGTGGGCCGTGGTCAGCTCACAGATATGTGGCTATCACGGTGCATGGGAGACCTCGGCAGGTGGTCGCTGCTAAGTGTGACTATGACAAAGCTCTTCCGTCCCAGCTACTTGTCTGTGGGAGCAGGGTTTCCTGCACTCATATCTGTAAAAACGAGGGGTAGGAACAGAGTTGAATCGAATTCCGTGATACGTGACTGGATTGGCGGAAAAGTCCTATTTAAACCCAGCTTCTGTGCTCGGTGACGGCTTACCAGCGTGGGCAGTATTTCCATTTTGACCAGTGGTGTCCCAGTTATTGGAACGATAGCGTAGTCCAGGAGAAATGAGCACAAACTCATGGTCATAGGAAATCAAGACTAATTTGATCTGTATGCGTAAAAGGTGATCAGTAGTCATTTCAAGCACAAACATAACACACTGGGTTTAACATCTGTGGTGATGGAAACAGACGATGGTAAAGACAGAAGTGCCGTGAGCCTCCTGACAGGTGAAGAGCTTGTCCACATGCCTTGTGACCGGATGGCAGTGGGTATCACGCTGTGGTGTTTCGATTCCAATAGATGTGTTCAGAAGAGCCACATAGCAGTTTTATTTTAAGAAGTTCATATGCATAATATGCTGGAGATTACGTCCCTTGCAGCTGTTTAAAGTAAGGCTGAGCAGCTTACCCTGTCAGCTGAAGGGCAGGAAATAGCATTTTGTAAAACACTTTTGTGGGACTGTCGGCAAAGAGGTCGGTCATGGAACCATGTGTCAGGTGGGCTCAGGGGCCTGGGTGGACTCGGGCATGGGAGGTGATGGAGGGTAAATGCCGGGTCCGGATGGAGAAAGGACCGAAGGGCCGGCCTGGGCTGCCTCACCGTGTGGCGGCTTGAGATGGGAGCACAGAGGGGCCTCGGGAGGAGCAGCGGTTGGGATGGAAAGACCAGGAGACCTCGCAGGAAAGGGTTTCCAGGGGGAGGGGGTGAATGCTGCCTAGGGGATGAAGGGGAGGCAGTCCACAGTGGAGGGCTTTGGTGGAGCCGTGAGGGCAGTTCTTCCCATTCAAGAGAGAAGCCGCCAGAGTCCTTCCCTGGATTTTTGCAATGAAAGGAGACAGAAGTGCGGCATTAGAGCCACAGTTAAAACTTTTTTGTTTTCACGAGTGAGCTCTGCTGAAGGCTGGTGTGAATAATCCAGGGGCGTAACTCTGCAGCAGAGACAGGTGTGTAATAAGGGAGGTGCTGGTGGGGCGGGGCCTCCCGGGGAGACATGACTGCAGTGTACCTGTGTGGTGAGTGACAGGTGTGGCCAAGAGGGCTTTGGAGAGGAGGGGCCATTTGGATTAGGTTTTAAAGGTTAGGTAGGAGTTTGGCAGGTGGAGGGAGTTTCTGGAGGAGGAAACAAGAGGAAGGGGTCGTGGAAGCTGGGAGGCTGGTCATGGATGGTTTGGGGTGGTGAGGAACCTTTCGCTGTCACGGGGCAGGGGACAGCTCAGGGTCACAGTGGGGGCCCAGTTGAAACCTCTCATCCTAATAGCATCTGAGGAAGCCCAACTCTGGATGCTCCCCTGGAGTTTCGCAGAGCCTGTGGGGTCATGTTTCCGCAAACTTACAGAATATTGAAGCGTGGGCTTCCCGGAGATGGCGGCTTTCTTTACCTGAGAGGTGCTGGATGTTAGGGCTCCGTTTGACTTGTTTTCAATGTTCAGCACCATCTGCTTCTCCAGCTTAAGCGCTGAAATATTGCAAGTACCCTCAGAAAACCCTCAATAAATGGCCTTCCACCATGATGAGGCCAGAGGCAAATGTTATAATTCGAGTGTCCCTAGATCATGATTCGTGTGTCGGGCCTGCAGGGGATGATGTGCCAGAACTGTCACTCCCTGCCCGCTGTTGGGGGGGAAGGGACCCTACCTGCTGGACAGAGAGTCTGTCTTGGGGAAGGAGGGTTCCCAGTGTTTTGTAACTCAAGGCCTTTGGCCTTTTGTAAGCTTAAAAATATATATGCTAAATAGTTATAGTAAGTTTGCCTTTTATTGTGACCCAAAACATAAGTGCAATTTGGTGCCATATTAGTCGAGAGGTTTACAAAATGTGTTCTGACCAAGCCGCTTCAATTCTGTTCATTGATCCATTGCTTCCATGCCACCCGCCCCCTCCGCCCCATCCCTCTGGGCCCCTTTGTCCCGCACATCTGACTTCTCTGGACTTTGTTCTCTGTGGTTTCTCTTTCCACTGTGCTCTTGCCCTTACGCTGAGAACGTGTGAGGATCTTTTCACCACCAAAGCTCCAGGGTGCCTAGTTTTAAAATATCTTGTCTGTCTCACAAGGCCTATTAAGTAAGAATCAGGCCTCACATTCCCCCCTTTTCTTTTCTTTTTTCGTTAAGCAAAAGATGATTGCCCATTAGAGCTCTCATCAGCCTGAGAAGGCCAGTCTAGCTCAGTTTCCAGTTTTGAGACGGCAGAATGCAAACCTCTCTTGCCCCCTTTGCTCAGAAATCCCTCCTAAAGAACCAGATGTGAAAATCAGAAAAACAGATGTCATCTTGGATGAAACTAAGAGGTTCAGAAAGAGGAAACAGAAGAAATTATAAAAGAAATAACACAAGAAAATCTGAGGACTGCAGGACAGGAGAGCCAGGTTGAAAGGGCCACAGCCCGAGCTCGGCACCAAGGCAGACCGTGAGCCTTCAGGGTCCTGGAGCTAAAACCGTCTAAGGGATCTGGAGGGAGGGAGTCACATACAGAGGGTTTGCCTGCTGGAAAGTCATCAGACCCCTCAGCTGGAGCATTGGAAGCTGAGGACGATGGAGCCTCACTTTCAACCTTCCTCAGGAAAACCGCCGCGTACCAGGCAGAGCAGCTGGCCCGTGAGATTGGAGTAAAGACATTGGCAGACAGGCAAGTCCGCTCAAGAGAGTTACCTCCCAGGCACCATTCCAAGGAAACTACTGGAAAATGTGCTCCCCAGATCAAAGGAGTAAACCAAGAAAACGGAAGCAACGAGGGCTCAGGAAACAAGAGCTATTCCACACCCAAGAGGACAAACGAATCCCACGCAGCCAGTGTCAGGCCTGAAGGGCAGTGGGACAGGAAGGGGCCGACTAGAAAATGAGCAAAAGACACGAAGAGACTTCTACTGAAGAGGATTTACAAATGGCAAATAAGCACAGGACAAGATGTGCAGTGTCATTAGCCGCGAGGGAAATGCAAACTAAAGCCACAATGAGGTCCCGCTGCACGCGCGTGAGAATGGCTAAAATAAAACACGGTGACACCTGCCAGGGACGCCAGGAAACTGCATCTTTCAGACGTTGGCAGTGGGGCAGTTTCTTTAAAAACTAAACATCCACCTCACACAGGACCCAGTCATTACGTTCTTGGGCGTTTATCCCAGAGATATGTCAATTTATGTCCAAAAATACCTGTGCACAATTGTTCATAGCAGCTTTATTTGTAAAAGCCAAAAATGGGGACAAAACCAAGGCTCCTTCAGTAAGTGAGTGGTTAAACTCTAATCGTGCAGTGAGAAGCAGTAAAAGGGATGAACTACTGATACACATAACAACCCAGGGACATTATGCTGAGTGAAGAGAAAAAGCCAGTCTCAAAAGGCCACATACTGTGTGCTTCCATTTATATGACACTTTTTTTTTTTTAACATCTTTTTTGGGGTATAATTGCTTTACAGTGGTGTGTTAGTTTCTGCTTTATAACAAAGTGAATCAGTTCTACATATACATATGTTCCCGTATCTCTTCCCTCTTGCGTCTCCCTCCCTCCCTACATGACACTCTTGAAATGATAAAATCTGTAGAGTTGGAGAACAGATTAGTGGTTGCTAGGGGTTAGGGATGGTCAGGGGACAGGGTGTGACTATAAAGGGGCACATGAGTGAGGTCTTTTCAGTGATAGAACATTCCTGAATCTGGATTGTGGAGGTGGTCCCGTGAGCCTACACCTGTGATGAGAAGCCATTGAATTACGTGCACACGCACAGTGCCGAGGTCAATAGCCTGGCTTTGAGAGTGTGCTGCAGTTATGCTCTCAAACTATGTATGTGATACACATAGTTATGTAAGATATAACGCTTGGAGAAAACTGAGTGAAGTGTTCAGGGGACCTTCCTGTGCTATTTGTGAAACTTCCTGTAATTATTTCAAAACTAAAGATCTAGAAGGTATTCCATGTGTGGCTTACCTTATATTTCTGTTGAGACCACTGCTTTGGTCACTGACAAGGAGGGACTGCTAAGCCATCTGGGCCAATAGCAAACTTGCAGGCCCTCAGCCTCCATCACCTCTGTCCTCTATCCGTCCCCCTCCATCACATAGGCAGGCCAGGGACGGCCTGGGAAGGCCCAGCCAGACTAACAAACAAGCGATAACCTTCGTTTCATACTTATATCAACAACCTTTTTGAAAACACCTTTTTCTTTGAGTTATTTTAAGCTACGTGTCTTTTAAAATTGTGAAGTTTTCGCTTTCCAGTGTTTTCAAAGCTGATTGTTTATTCTAAACCCCAGCTTCTGCAGATCACATTTAAAAATAATCCTTTTGGGGACGTCCCTGGTGGTCCAGTGGTTAAGACTCCTTGCTTCCACTGCAGGGGGCACTGCAGGGTTCAATCTCTGGTTGGGGAACGAAGATCCCGCGTGCCACGCGGCGAGGCAGGAAAAAAAAATAAATTCCTTTTCACCTTGCATGCACTAGGACAGCTACTGTCAAAAACCCCAGAAAATCACAAGGCGAGGGTGTGGAGGGAATGGAAGATGGTGCAGCTGCCATGAAAAGCAGTATGGTGGTTCCTCAGAACTTAAATGTAGAATTACTGTATGATCCAGTAAGTCCACTCCTGCGTATAGACCCGAAAGAGTCAAAGGCAGAAACCCGAAGAGGTATTTGCCCCTTGTTCATAGCGGCTTCATTCACAGTAGTTAAAACGTGGAAGCGACCCAAGTGTCTATCGACAGGTGAATAATGATGGGGTATTATTCAGCCTTTAATAGGAGGGCCATTCTGACACACAGTCCAGCGCAGATGAACCTGGAGGACGTGATGCAGAGTGAAACAAGCCTGTCTCGGAAGGAGGAACACTCTCCAACCACCTACAGGAGGTACTTTGAGGACTTGGAATCTGAGCGATCGTTGTGGTAAAGAGTGTTCTGTCCCACGTTTGGTGTATGGTTCCCCTTCCGGGACCTGTTTCCCGGGGAATCTGGATCGAGCTGGTCTGTGCTGAGATGCTGGGGAGGCTCGTCTTCCCCTCTCTTTCCTCTCCAGGTGGTGTTTGACCAGTGGCAGGCTGGGGAACACTCCCAGTGGCAGGCGATCTGTAGAACTGCACTGTGTTTTTATAGAAAATTTGTGTGAAACTGACAACAGTCCAGTGAGGTTTCTGGGCCGTCTGAGCTGAGGGTGGCGGCAGGGTGTCTGCCTGCATCCAAGTTCTCTGGGTGATGAACGTTCGCAGCTGTAGGAGGTCCCTGACCACCTGCCTGAGGGCCAGACTTGGCCTCCCGTGGCCGCCGGAGCACCAGGCAGGGAAGCTGGGAGTGGCCCGGAGTTTGTTTTTGGCATGTTGAGCTGCCGCCGGCTTCCAGGCGGAGGTGCGGCCGGGGAGCTGGGTGTACGTGTGGGACCCCGAGTAGGGTCACCAGCGTCCACGTGGTATTAGCAGCAGCCACAGAAGCAGGTGTGACTGCCTGGGAAGAGGGTCCAGAACGAGGAGGGATGAGAAGGGGCCGGTGCCAAGCCCACGGGAGCTAAGCCAGCGACCGGGGGGCAGAGGAGGATACCCCAGGGGCCGGAGCACCGCGAGAGAGCAGCTCGGTGCGGTTGGCTGGGAGAGGAGTGGCTGTGGAGGAGAGGAGAGCAGTCAGCCACATCCAGTGTGACCCAGAGGTCAAGTGAGGTGAAGGAAAAGATGTTTAGTGGACTTGGCCTGCATCCAAGGCCAGCTTTGGGGGCAGGACACAGAGTCAGCGGAAGAGGAGGACCTGGGCAGAGTGTGTCGGCACCATTTACAAATAGCTTTAGTATGAACACACAAAACAGTGGCCCCGCAGGCAACGGCCGACCGCACGTGTCCATCACCAGCTCAGCTGCTCTCGCCCAGGTCTGACTGCCCCCTCCACCCCGTCCAGGGCTCCCCACCGGTAGGACCTCGAGGCAAACCCTGGTCACATCATTGCGTTTGGAAATATTTCAGTCTGTGTCTCTACAGGAGAAGGACTCTAAAAATAACCACAATACTGTTACCCACCTAAAACATTTAACACTGGTTCCTTAACATGGTCAAAATCTGGTCAGATATCCAGTCGGTGTTCAGATATCCAGTTGTCCGATAAAAGTCACATGTGCTTTATCTCCACCAGGATCCAGACCATTCCCACGCATTGTGCTGGAAGTTGCTTTTGAACTACAGTGATTTGATTTCACTGATTTTGATGAGATCACTGTAGGTTCCCAGGTGGTTATAAGAAAGAACACAGAGAGATCCGTGTATGCTTCATCCCGTTTCCCCCAGTGGTACCATCTTGCACAACTCCAGTACCAGGTGGCAGCAGGGATGGTCACCTTGACGCAGTCCAGATACAGAATATTCCAGCCCCGCAAGGAGCCCCCTGGTGCCCCCTTATAGCCTCCCCCTCTTTCCTCCCACCCCTCTCCCTCCTTTACCCCCACCAACCAGTGCTCTAGTCCCCTTCTCAGTAATTTTGTCATTTCAAGAATGTTACGTGAATGGGGTCACACGGCTGAGGATTGGCGTTTTTCACCCAGCAGCATTCTGGCGATTCATCGAGATCGGTTGTGTGTGTGTCAGTAGTTTCATGTTTTTAGTTGCTGATTAGTATTCCAGGCTGTGGATGGACCACAGATTAGATTGTTTAACCAGTCACCCCGTGAGGGACTCTGGGTTGTTTCCAGTTTGGGCTCTTAGGAATAAAGCTACCCTCAGTAGTCGTGTACAGGTCTTTTGTGAGTGTAAGTTTCCATTTCTCTGGGATAACCGCCCACCAATGCCATTGCTGGGTCATAGGCCATGTTGGTTTTATCAGGAACTGTCAAATGGATTTCCACTCCCACCAGCGAACACAGATGTCCCAGTCTTCTCATCCCCATCGGCATCCCGCTGTTCTGAAAGGTGTGGAGTGGTGTCCTTGCGGTTTCTACTTGCGTTTCCATGGCAGCTAATGACGTTGGACGTCTTTTCATGTGCTTATCTGCCATTCCAGTGTTTTTGTTGATGAAATGTCTATTCATGTCTTTTGCCCATTTTCTAATTGGCTTGTTTGCATTTTTACTATCGGGTTTTGAGAGTTCTTTGCATATTCTGCATATGGTTACGTGGTTTGCAAAAAATGTCTCCTGGTCTTTACATTGTCTGTTCATCCTCTTAACAGCATCTTCTGTAGAGCAAACATGTTAAATTTTGGTAAAGCCCCGTTTATCAATTTTCCTTTAGTAAACTATGCTTTTGGTGACAAGTCTAAAAACTGGCTGGTTCTAGATCTCGAAGATTTTCTCCTGTTTTTCTAAAAAGAAATTTACTGTTTTATGTTTTAAGTCTCTGATCCATTATGAATTAATCTTTGTGTGAGATGTGAGGTCACAGTTCTTTTTTTGTTTTTCTGCCTCTGCATGTCCAGTTGCCCCAGCACCGTTGTTGAAAAGACCATCCTTCCTCCACTGAGCTGCTCTTCCCCTTTGTCCAAAATCATTCGAGCATATTTCTGTGAGTCTATTCTCCATTTCCATTGATCTGTGTGCCTATCCCTCTACCAATACCAAAGTCCTTATTACTGTCCTTTACAATTAAGCCTGAACCAGGTAAACTGATTTCTCTCACTTTAGTCTTCTTTTTTGGAATTGTTTTTAACAGTTGTAATCATGGGGGCTGCCAAGTAAACCTCAGGTGTCACAGAGAACATCTGCCCCAGATCTCCCCTTGCTCCCCATTTCCCACCAAGTTACACACCGATACTCCTGGTCTAAGCCTAACTGACCCTCATGACAAATCTGGTTTCCGGACATGATTACTGTGGTCCCCCAGTGACCACTGTTGTGGTCAGTTCTTTTGCTTTTTGCAGTAGAAATCATGTAAGTGTCAAAAAGATTGAAGGTTAAGCAGCAGTTCTCAGACTTGAGCTGCATCAGAATAACCTGGAGGTTTGCAAATACACAGAGTGCAGGGCCCCAGCCCAGCAGGTCTGGGGAGGGGCCCAAGAATTCACATTTCTGAGAAATTCCCAGGTGCTGCTTGTGCTACTGTTTGATGGTCCAGGGACCACACTGAGAACCACTGATACAAGTTAGTTTCCCCAGGATCGGTGGTTAAAATGGCTGAATCTCCCACTTTGAATATTTTTCTGTCATTTTCCCTACAACGGTACTATTTACAATCCCTTGGTCTGAGATTTCTTACGTGCTAGAGGAGTCTGGAGACTGGACTTCCCTTCTGCAAAGGAGCATTCTGCACACCAGAGGGATTTTGCCAGCACAACGCAGACTTCAAGAGGCTCCTTTATAAAAGCTATTGATGACAAACCCACAACCAGCATAATACTCAACAGTGAAAAGCTGAAAGACTTCCTGCTAAAATCTGGAACAAGACAAGGGTGCCCACTCTCACCACTTCTGTTCAACATAGTATTGGAAGTCCTAGCCATAGCCCTCAGACAAGAAAAAGAAATAAAATATATCCATACTGGAAGGGAAGAGGTAAAATTGTCATTGTATGCAAATGACATGATACTATATAGAAGACCTTAAAGGTGCCACACAAAAACTACTAGAACTGATAAACGAATTCATCAGAGTAACAGGATACAAGATTAACAAACAAATCTGTTGCATTTCTTCACACTAACAGTGAAATATTAGAAAGGGAAAGTAAAAAATGAACAATCTCTTTTAAAATCGCATTCCCCCCCCCCCCAAAAAAAATACGTAGGAATAAACCTGATCAGGGAGGTGAAAGACTTATATGCTGAGAACTATAAAACATTGATAAAGGAAGTTAAAGATTATTTAAAGAAATGGAAAGATATCCCATGCCCTTGGATTAGAAAAATTAATATTGTTAAAATGGCCATACTACCCAAAGCAATCTACAGATTAATTGTCCCTATCAAATTATCTGTGACATTTTTCACAGAACTAGAACAAATAATCCTAAAATTTATATGGAACCATAAAAGATGCAGAATTACCAAAGCAATCCGGAGGAAAAAGAACAAAGCTTGGAGGCATAACTCTCAGACTTCAGATAATACTACAAAGCTACAGTAATCAAAACATCATGGTATTGGCACAAAAACAGACATATGGATCAATGGAACAGAATAGAGAGCCAGAAATAGACCCACACACCTATAGTCAATTAATCTCAACAAAAGAGGCAAGAATATACAATGGAGAAAAGACAGTGTCTTCAGCCGGTGATGTTGGGAAAGTTGGGCAGCTACGTGTAAATCAGTGAAGTTAGAACATGCCCTCACACCATTCACAAAAATAAACTCAGAATGGCTTAAAGACTTAAATATAAGACATGACACCATAAAACTCCTAGAAGAGAACATAGGCAAAACATTCTCTGACAGAAACCATAGCAGTGTTTGCTTAGTCTCCCAAGGCAGTAGAAATAAAAGCAAAAATAAACAGATGGGACCTAATCAAACTCATAAGCTTTTGCACAGCAAAGGAAACCGTAAACACAACCAAAAGACAACCTATGAAATGGGAGAAAATATTTGCAGACGATGCGACTTGATTTCCAGAATACACAAACAGCTCATACAAGTCAGTAACAAAAAAACAAGCAAACCAATCCAAAAATGGGCAGAAGACTTAAATAGACATTTCTCCAAAGAAGACATACAGATGGCCAACAGGCACATGAAAAGATGCTCAACATCGCTGTTTATTAGAGAAATGCAAATCAAAACTACAGTGAGGTGCCACCTCACACCAGTCAGAATGACCATGATTAAAAAGTCTACAAATGACAGATGCTGGAGAGGGTGTGGAGAAAAGGGAAGCCTCTTGCACTGTTGGTGGAAATGTAAATTGATGCAGCCACTATGGAGAACAGTATGGAGGTTCCTCAAAAAACTACAAATAGAGCTACCATATGACCCAGCAATCCCGCCCCTGGACATATATCCGGAGAAAACTCTAATTTGAAAAGATACATGCACCCCAGTGTCCACAGCAGCACTATTTACAGTAGCCAAGACATGGAAGCCTTGAGAGGCCAGACCAGAGGTAGGCACAGGGGAGGCGGCCACACTGGGCCACGAGGAAGAGGCCAGAACGGTTCCCTTTGTCCGCACCCTCTGGTGCTGCCAGCTTTGTAGGCAGTTTGAGGGCTCCCTTAAGAGCCCACTGTTCTTGCAGAACTCCCTTGACCGTGAGCTGGTGTTGGTCGGTAGAGTGGGTTCCTGCTGATGGGCGGACGGCTCTCAAGCTCCTGGGGGCACCTCCGCAGCTCATGAAAGCGGGTTTTCACGTGTTTCCTCTGCCTCTTTGTCCCTCTTCTCCTTCTGCTCCGTGACCAGCCGTTGCCCCTGTTCCAGACTGGCCCCTGACCCCACCTGTGGAGCCCATCAACCAGGAAACACCACGTTAAACGTGCTGAGGCCACATGAGGCATCTTGTCATGTAAAGGGGTGTGCCCAGGAACAGAAGAAACTGTGCTGTGTTTGGGGAAAAAATATGCCCTGGTTGTTGATCCTTGGCCTTTTAGGGGCAAATTGGAAACGCCATCTCTCTGCCTTGTTTCCTTATAACTAATTCACTCTTCTGTGGTGGACCTTTCAACTAATCATGTGTTCAGCAAATCAGTTTTCATTTGGACTTTGCATTTGTCTGCTATTCATTCTTCGCAAGCTCCCGGGGTGGAAATGGGGCAGAGGGTGTGTGGAATCTGCATTCATGGAGCGCCGGCCTGTGTACTTCCCCAGAACGGTACCTAGTGATACACTCGGGCTTGGCCAGGAGTGGGATGCAGGAAGGATGTGTTGAGTTAGCTTAATTGGGGAGGGAAGGGTGGGAGGGAAGAGGAACGATTATTGAGTGGCACATACGGGGTGTATCTCACTTTATGCTCCCCCCAAAACTACATGAGGTGGGCATTTTAATTTCCATTTTATAGATCAGGAATCTGAGGCCCCATCTGAACATGTCTAGATCGCCCACGAATATGCAGGGGGCCTGGGCGCAGCTGCCCGCTGTGGAGGTGAACCTCAAGGTTGAATAGGAGATAGAAGTGACCAGTTGTGATAAAGGTTTTGTGGAGAGCAGGCGGGCTCTCCTCCATGATGTCAGGCAGTGCTTAGTCCCCCCTCCCCACCCCGAGAGAAATTTGGTGTCACGCACAGGTTAGCAGGTGGAAGAAAATGGAGGTCGCGTGTGATGTGACTGCCCTGGAGGAAGTCATAGTCCCGTGAGGGGGGAAAAAATAGAAGTGGCAGTGTGAAAACGGGCTTTTTGAAATAGTGAGGTATTTATTTTTTACAACTGGAAATGGATGGCTGATATGAAAGATGAAAGCCTGAGTTCACGAAGACGTCCTAATTCAGAGCCATTCACATCAATGGCTCATTAAAAAGCAGCATCATTCTAGGTTAGAAAACATTTCAAGGCCCCCACCCGAACCCATGATAAAGGGGACCCTGCTGCTGGCTGTTGCCTTTAAAGCGCAAAGTCAGGGACTTCCCTGGCGGTCCAGTGGTTAGGACTCCACGCTTCCACTGCCAGGGGCCCGGGTTCGATCTCTGGTCGGGGAACTAAGATCCCGCAAGCCACGTGGCAGGACCAATAAAATAAAATAAAAAATTTCTTAAAAAGCACGAAGTAAGTCAGTCCCTACACAAGCTCGAGGGGGCCATTAGCAGGGACTGTCTTTAAAAAAGGCCAGTGGAAAAGAATCTGAAAAGGAATGTAACCGAATCACTTTGCTGTACAGCAGAAACTAACACAACACTGTAAATCAACTATACTTCAATTAAAAAAATGCCTTTGGCCAAAAGCTGATCACTAACGCAGCGCTCTGTCCTGACAGGTGGTGGTGATGGCTGAAGATGGGAACGAGGAGATCATGTTCATCTGTAAGTGGCCCGTGGCCCATCCTCACCATGGAAGGCAAAGCCACGTCCACGCTTGGTTTTTATAGTAGAGAGGAGCTCTCTCCTTTAGACGTGGTCTTACTTGTTTTAAGAACCACGATTTATTACACGAGAAATGTGCTGCCGGGTACAGTTTTAAAAGGATCATCTTTCTGAGAACTCCCGGCAAAGGGCACTCGGCAGGGGTGGCAGTTGACTCAGATAAGTAACCCCAGGTTTTAGAAAGAGGCTCACAGCATGTTAGATTTATGATAAACAGGTTAAGTTGGTGAATTTTCATTTACGCTCATTCCCTGGGGACACCCCTGTCCTCCGTCCCCATAGAGGTGGCTTGGCCTACTTTGCAGCATGCCGTGGAGCAGGGTTTCCTCCTGGGGGCACACGTCCTGTGTTGCGCTCTTTTTGCATTCGTGGGGAGCACTGTCGCTTACCCCCAGGCTGCGCGATGCTCTGTGGGCATCTCCCTCCCCACTCAGCGCCCCCCCTGACGCTGGGATGTTTGTTTGCAGGGTGTGAAGACTGCAGCCAGTACCACGACTCTGAATGTCCCGAGCTGGGCCCAGTGGTCATGGTCAAAGACTCCTTTGTGTTAAGCAGGGCAAGGTGAGTGACCGTCTTGAGCTGCTTTTGTCGTCCTGCCTGTCAAACAGGGTTTTCAGCATGTCACCTGCTGCAAGAGCCTGGTGGCCTGGGTGTCTACGAAAAGGGTGGGGGGGGGGGGACAGCAGAAGAAGACGTGGGAGAGACTTCGGTGAGAAGGGCTGTCCTCACGTTTGAGGCCGTCCGAAATCTCCGTCCCACCGTGAGCTGAGTTTCCTGCCGCCAGGATGAGCCGAGGCTTGTTGCAGACACTTCAGGGTCAACGTCTTTTATCTAGTTCCTGGTTCAGCTGATGGGCTGGGTCGGTTTATGCTTTGAGCAGCCATGGCCGATCTTGTTCAGCCTCCCTTGTGGTCCGAGCCCAGGCCTGCCGTCTAACAAGCGCCCACTGTGGGCAAGGGGCGGGGATGCGGGCAGCCAGGCAAAGCTGTGGCGGCTTCTGGACGAGCACCTATATCTGGTGAGGGGGCTCCGTAGCTCTGCCAGTGCACGTTTCCCTGGGGGGGAGGGGCACAGCCCCACCTACCATGTAGTAGCTGTTTGAACCCGGACGAGACGTGCTCCTGTCTGCACCTCACTTGCCTCATCTGTAAAGTGGAGAGAATAACTACCCCTTGGAAAGTTGCTGTGATCGTTACACCTGATTTAGGGCCTGGCATGTAGTGGCACTAAAATTGTCATCTAATCAACGCTGTTCCTAGAAGCCGCCTAACTGGTTTTCCCAGCCTCTTTATTTCCTTGTCTTACTGTCACTTCCCTGCACAAAGCAGAGATTACTAATTTCGCCTGAAGTACAGATCTGATGAGCTGTCTTCCAAAATCTTCAGTGGTTGCCTGTTGCCCACAAAGTTCCCGTGGGAGCCATCAGTCCCTCTATGATAGGTTCCTCATCTCAGCCCCCCTGCTCGCTCCTGTGAGGGGTGTGTGCTTCAGGCGCCCTGGGGGTCCGCCCCACTCCCGACGTGGGCCAGGCTGGCCCTGGCCTTGGCTCACGCAGGGTCCCAGCCCACATGCCTTCCCGCTGGCACGCGGGCCCCATCCTTGGTATTCTCTGAGTTTACTTAGAAAGGCCACATCCTCGATGAAACCAGCCCAGTGCAGCCTGGCTGGAAATGCTTTTCTGGTCTTTGGAATGCGGTGGCACTTCTTGTCTTCCCCGTGTACTTTACACGTGGCACCTCTTTGTGGTCTCTCTGTGGTCCTCCTCTGTCTGTTGGCCGATTGAAGCCCACACTTAGGATATGTGTGTGTGTGTGTGGGTGTGTGTGGGTGTGCGCGCGCGCACACCCACACATGCATCGGCTCTGTCTCCTGGGCGGGGATTTTAAACGCATCCTCGAGTCAACGCCCCTCTATCGCCTACTCTGGGGGCCAGTGAGAGCGACCTTTTCCGTCATTCTAACCCTATTGTCCCCTGGTGTGGGTGGCACCTCGGTCAGTGGATTCCCGGGGCCAAGAGTCTCTTGCTTTGTTCTATTTCTAGGTCGTCCCTTCCCTCCAACCTGGAGATCAGACGCCTGGAAGATGGAGCTGAGGGGGTGTTTGCTGTGACCCAGCTCGTCAAGCGCACGCAGTTCGGCCCATTTGAGTCGAGGAGAGTCGCCAAATGGGAGAAGGAGTCTGCATTTCCATTGAAGGTAAAAGCTGGGGCCAGTGGGGGAGGCAGAACCCCTGCTTTGTGACCTTCCTCGTGCAGATGGGGCGATGCCCGCTGAGCTCCAGTGATTCATAAATGTCTTGGAAACAGCCCTAGGCATTATAGTTCTGCTGAATTACCAAGACAATGTTCAGATTTTTTTTTTTTTTTAGTTTTTTTTTTATATCACAAGAGCATCAGAGTTAAGTTAGTATTTTTCAAGACATTAAAGAGAGTCTATTTAAAACATCTGCAAGAGTAGACCCCCAGCACAGGCTTTAGGACGGGGGGCTTTCTGTGGATTTTTGCAGGAGTGCGTTAGTATTTTTGCAGGGGTGCTTTAGTATTTTCACGCCGGTGCAGAGCGTTGGATACTTTGCAAGGCTCTTTCGAAAGGAAGGTGTCTTGTCGAGGCCTTGATGAAAGGCCAGTGCAAAATTTGGCAGCTCTGAAAAGCACATCAGGCTGGAAAATGACAGCTTTTATATGACACTGAGAAAAAGAAAATGGAAGGAAATCGGTGGGAGGGCTTGGATCACGTAAAGACCCACGGAGGCGCTGTGAGGCGAGGGACGTGTGTGTCAGTCACAGCTCTGCCCCCGCACCCAGTACGCGCCCAGCCTCAGCCAGCCTTCAAAAACACCTGTGACATAAACAGAGAGAAACAGGTGCTGGTCGGGCAATGGTTACCCCGAGAGGTGAGCTCTCCTGGAGACCCTTAGCAGAGACCCACGTGTTTCAGGACAGAGGTGATCTAGGTGACTGCGGAGTTTCGCCAGTCCTTGGAGAACTGAGTTTACAGGGCAGATTTCAGCACAGCAGAGCGGAAGGAAAGACACTTGATTTGTTTACAAAGAAAGGAAAGAAAGAAACGTTATTTTATGTGAAGGGGTGAGGTAAAGAGGCCTGGGGCTGATGCACGTAATCGCTGTGGGCCCGAGGTTGGCCGAGGCCCCTTTGAAAAAGTCCTTTGTGCCTGTTTTGGTTTCTTTCAGCGACTCAGATTCTGAAGGTCTGTGTCTCGTATTGAGTTGTTTCCAGCACAGGCTCAGCTTTGGTTACCTGGGTGCTGGGGGCAGCTTTATGCCCATGGAGGGAGGGCAAGGGAGCAGTCCCCACACAGGCTCAGGGTCATTAGGCACCTGGTGGACCCCTCTGCCCCCTCCCCTTGCTTCCGAGGCCCCCATCCTCCAAGGGGGCCTCTAGCTCTTAGCAGTGGGGAGCCCCTACAGGAAAAGCCCAGGAGAGGGGGGAGATTTCTTCCTACAACGAGGAAGCAATGATTGCATCAGAAAATGGTGGACAGGAGCCCCTATTCCACGTGGTTACTTTGAACTTCAAAATATTCAAGCTTCTCCCCCTGGTCCCTGCTTGCATTTAATCCATAAAGCGGTGGTGCTGCTTTGCAGATGAGGGCGCAGTTTATAGAGATTGAGGAACTTTGCTAAGGTCACTGACCATACTTGCAACAGAGCCGGGAGAAGAACTTGGGTGTCCTGATGCCCAGATGGGCCATGAGTAGAACTCAGGTGTCCCGATGCCACCTGGGCCAGGTATAGAGTTCAGGTGTCCCGATGATGTCTGGAACTGGAGTAGAGCTCAGGTGTCCTGATTCTCACCTGGGCCATGCCTAGAATTGAGGTGTCCCGATGACAGCTGGGCCGGGAGTAGAACTCAAGAAGCGCCTTCATGCCCACTTGAAAACTGATTAGAACTTGAGTGTCCAGGTCCTACACCTGGACCACAAGTAGACCTCAGATGTCCTAGTTCCCAGCCGGGCCACGCATAGAGCTCAGGTCTCCTGATAACCCCTGGCCTAGGAGCAGAACTCAGGTTTCCCCGTGCAGCAGAATGCACGCGTCCAGGTGCCCACCTGGACCACAGGTGGAAATTAGGCGTCCCAGTTCCCACCTGAGCCATGCGGAGAACTAGGGTCTCCCGTTGACACCTGACCTTTTGCTGTGTCTCCTGTTTCCCTTCTGCTTGTGATCAGCCTGACCTGTTCAGAGGTCTCCCTCTGCCCTCGCACCACTGTAAATGCCTAAATAGGTCCGTATGGAGCACGGTTTGGCCTCTGATATGGTGCCGTCCAGACGGGTCACTCAGCAGCCCCCCTTCTCTCTCTCTCTCTCTCTCTCTCACACACACACACACACACACACACACACACACACACACGCATACGCTGACACGCACACCGGCAGATAACCAGCCCGCACCCCGGCCCCTCGGCGGGCCGCGCTCGCCCCCAGGTGTTCCAGAAGGACGGGCACCCCGTGTGCTTCGACACGTCCAATGAGGATGACTGCAACTGGATGATGCTGGTGCGGCCGGCGGCGGAGCCCGGCCACCAGAACCTGACGGCCTTCCAGCACGGCAGTGACGTGTACTTCACCACCTCGCGCGACATCCCCGCGGGCACCGAGCTGCGCGTGTGGTACGCGGCCTTCTACGCCAAGAGGATGGACAAGCCCATGCTGAGGCACGCCTGCCCTGGGCTCCACGGTACGTGGGCGCCCCTGTCCCCGGCGCGCCTGCCGTCCCGCCGCCCCGCGGGGACCCGCGGCCCCTTGGCCGCACGCAGCAGCCCGCTGTTAGTGAGAAGAGTCGGGCCGGGGAGACCCGCGGGTGTGGGGAGCACCGAGGGCTCGGTCCTGACGCCACGTGGTGGGTCTGTAGGTCTGCTGGTTGAATATCTGGGCCGAGAAACCGTTAGAAGAGCTTGCCCCAAGCCAGGCGCTTGCTGGCGGGCAGCTCTGCCCCCAGCTCTGTGGCTTCACACGCGTCACTCACCCACCTGGTCCCTGGGGGTCAGGTTGTGGCCCCTGGGTTTGGGCAGAGGGAACGGAGCACAGAGGGGTTACGGAAGCTTCCCTGAATCACAGTGCAAAGAGTGACGGAATCAGCGTTTGGACCCGGATTGTGGCTCCAGTGCTGGCGCTATAGCCACCTTCCGGCCGCCTCTTCCCGGAGGTCGGGGTGTGCGTGTGCACGCGCGTGTGTGCACGCATGTGTGTGCCTGAGTAGCATGTGTCGCCAGAGAAAGACCTGGTGGGGTCACGTGTGATTCACCCACATCCTTTTGGAAAAGCAAATCAGAATGCGTGTCCTGCTGGCCTGGGGTCGGGGGTATCACCTCGTGAAGGGGGCTGGTGAATTGAAATCTTTTCTGCCCACGCTCTGGGTCCTTTGGGGTGTTCATCCTCTCCACCTGACCTTGAGGGACCACGTGAAGTGGCTCACACGTGGCACTGTGACCTGGGAGAGCAGGGCTTTCATACGGCTCCACCTGGTCCTGCCCGGGGCAGACATGCTTGTTGCTGCCCCGAAGCTTACGTCCTGTTGCGGGGGGGAGAGGCTGACACTGGCTTTCCTTCAGACCCCCAAACAACAGGGTTCTGACAAGGAGATGATCCCTCTTACCCTGAGCACCGTGGGGTACAGACAGCTCCGTACAGGCTTGGGAGGTTCTGGTCTGTCCCACGTGTGCATCGTGGCGGACGTCTGGGAGCTGCTTCCGGTGGGCTCACGTGGCAGTGTGAGAGAGGGAGGGAGGTATCCGTGAGGCATCCCAGACGAAGCACCACAAGCCGGGGCGAAAACAAAAGAAATGTGTTGTTGTCTCACAGTCTGGAAGCCTGGAGTCCAAGGTCCGGATTTCCCAGCTCTGGTGTTGCCGACAGCCCTCGGCGATCCTGGATTGTAGCTGCAGCACCCCATCCCTGCCTGGGTCTCTCCCTGTGTCTCTGGGTTCTCTCCTTATGAGGATACCAGTCACTGGATTTAGGACCACCCTCAGCCAGCCTGACCCATCTGATCTTGGTTACCTCTGCAAAGACCCCCACCCAAAGGTTCCAGGCGGACCTGAATTTCCAGGACCCCTCTTCAGTCACTGCAGGCTGGCCGGGTGATGGTGGCCCGTGGAGCCTCTGGGGGGTGCTCCGGGAGTGACAGCTGGCTGCACGCGGGGTCTGGTGGCAGGAGAGGGTTTGCATCTTCACAGGGATATTTGCAGAGGGAGACTGGGCTTGATGGGCCTTTCTTTATTTTGACAGTAAAGGGGGCAGAAAAAATTTGGAGAGACCCTGGGTTTTTCACCAGACTGCTCTAGCCCCTAGGATTTGCTAACACCGGGTACCTGGCCCTGCCCCTGCCCCTGCCCCTGGGAGGCACCTGCAGTGGCACTCCACGGGGTCAGGAGTCACCTTCAAGCACCGAGGTGAGGCCAACTCCCTGGGCGCTGTCCAGGGTCACCAGAATCTTCCTGACCTGGTTTTCTCGTGTCGTGGATTCCTTACCCCGTGCGTGTCCCGGGACCAGCCCAGACTGCACGTCAGGGTTTGGCTTGTAGAGTCGGACCTTGTCAGTTGTGTCCTGGAGGCGGCGTGCACGCCCGTCATGGCTCGCAAGGCCAAAGTCAACACAGAGGTCACCTCCCCTTTTCAGAGTTCCAGTTGTTGTTGGCTTTTTGCCTCCGGAGGGCTCTTTAATCTGGGGGCTGCGTTGGAGAGCATAGATCTTCATGAAATTAGCCCAGGACCGTGTTGTCCAATACCTGCCTCCTGACTCCGTTCTGACCGTTCTCAAGCAGGACACTAGGGTAGCTGTGGCCCCTCCTCTGGGCTTCTGAGAATGTAGGGCGCTGTTAATAACCAGGCAAGCAGCGTGGTCACCCTAAACTAGCTTCTGAATTGGGGAAATAAATAAGCAACTTAGGTACTCTAAAATTTTAGAAATAGCTTTTATGATTTTTTTCACTTTCTGTTTCGGGACAAATGGCAAGCACGTATTTCTTGGCAATGTGATGAAAGTTACTGACTACTGTTAACTAGTTGGTTAGTGGGGTTCCTTGTTTCTTTCCTTCCTGGGAGAGCCCCCTGCTGAGTGACCGCTTGGCCCTGGCGGTGCTGCTGGTGCCAGTACCATTGCTGCACCTAGGGACGTGGCAGCCGCCCCAGGACCCCCGCGTTGTCTCCTACCACCCTGGCCTCCTGCCCAGCCCCTTCCCCAAGCCCCTCCCCCCTCCAGAAGCACAGAGAGGCTTCTGGAACCCTGCTCCAGCCCTACCCATCTGGGTACCCGGTGCCCAGGGCCCAGGGCGGGCTCAGGTGTGTGTTTCGAACACCTCAGCCATCGGAAGCCGTGCGTTGGGAGTACTGGGTTACCGAGTGCCCACTTCTCAGTAGCGGGAGCAGATGAGACCTGTGAAGAGAGGCCTGGAAACCCGTGGAAAGCTGGTTTTCTGTATGATTCTGATTATCCAGATCTGACAGGTAGGGAGATGGCCTCACCTCTGCCCCTCATGAGATGAGGCCGTTCCCCGTCCCGCCTCTGGTCTGGACGCACCGTGAGATCACGCGGGCCCTTTGTGGCCAGCGCTGCACCTTTAGCCCGATGGGGGTGGGTCAGAGCAAGGTGAAGCGGCCTTAGGAACCACCAGTTTGTTCCAGAAGAGTCCTGAGGGGGCCCGTGGGCAAGGAGCAGTCTGCCTCTACATTATTTATAAACTTTCTAGGTGAGCATCAGAACTGCTAAGGCTCATGAGGTCTCTCTCTTTTTTGAGTTTGCTTCAGACGTCTTTGTCACAGATGTTTGCCATAGCGATGGGCCAGTTTGTAGACTGGCAGAGTAGACTTTTAAATACACAGGGAAGTGGGTTTCCTTCTACCTGGCACACTCCTTTCAAAAATTAATCTGTATTTTCTTTTTCTGGCAGTGGATTTACTTTTCTAATCACATGTTCTCCTTGAGCTCACATTAAGGTTGGTTTTTCTTCTTTACATACACCTGGGCCCGCTGGCAGATGAGGGAGGAGGCCCAGAAGCCCAGTGGTCTCAGCGGGCGGGTGCGTGGGGTTCAGGGTCGGCTATCAGCATCAGAGTTTCAAAATCACCTTTCCAGGGAAAAAAATGAAATGTAAGTACATTTCATAACATTTGGGGAACTTTTAAATCACATATAACATCACCATCTTAACGACTCTGATTAGCATTTTCTAATAGTTTTAAAAAACGAGCACTGTGGGCGTATAGTTAACAAACAATAAAATAGCGATTTTAGATGGACAGTTCAGAGTTTGGACAAATGTCTACAGTTCTGTGAGCTCCACCACAATCAAGATGTAGAACGTTCTCAGCTCCCCAGACGGTTCCCTTGTACAGCTCTGTACTCCATCCCCTGGCGGCCAGCGTCTACCCTCTGTCCCTGTAGTTCTGCCATTTCTCTTCCGTCGTTTAAAAAGCCATGCGCTCTGCGTGGTTGAGGTCTTGCTGCACCTGCTGATGTACCACGTGGTTGATCTTCGTTACACGTTTTGCCTACCGTCCTGCTGTGGGCCTTCTCCCTGTCTCTCCACTGCCAGCTGCTGTTTCGTTTTGCGTAGACACTTCTCGTTTGTTGGGCATGTGAGCGGTTGGGATGAGGAATTGCCTTCTGGTTGCTGGCTAATTTTTTCTTAAGTCTTTTTGTTTTGGTTTTGGTTTTGGTACGCGGGCCTCTCACTGCCGTGGCCTCTCCCGTTGCGGAGCACAGGCTCCAGACGCGCAGGCTCAGCGGCCATGGCTCACGGGCCCAGCCGCTCCGCGGCACGTGGGATCTTCCCGGACCGGGGCACGAACCCGTGTCCCCTGCGTCGGCAGGTGGACTCTCAACCACTGCGCCACCAGGGAAGCCCTTATCGCTGTTTTTTGACACAGACGGAGGTGTGCTTTTTCCTAGCTCTGAACGCACGTGCAGTCGCTCTTCTGGATGGTTTTGCTTTGTGAGTGGCCCCGGAGGGTTGCGATGGGTCGTGCGTGTCAACACAAGCTGCACAGAGACGGGAGTGGAGGTGGTGGTGAGGGCTGGTGGCTCCCGTCCAGCCCTGACAGGCTGCCACGTGGGGTTTAGCGAATCAGTTTCCTGGGCCAGGAAATCACGAAGATACATTCACTTAGAATGTCCCGGTTACCAAGTCACCTTGTACTGCTCACCACACAAGCAGCCAGTAAAATCGAGAGACCAGTTGGGGCAAGAAATAGCAACTTTATTGGAAAGCCAGCAGACCGAGGAGATGGTAGACTCGTGTCCCAAAGAACCAGCTGAGTTAGAATTCAGGCTGCTTTTATACTAAAACGGGAGGGAATAAAATCAGGCATTTCCTGGTTCCGGTCAGGGGATGTGTTCATTTCTTCCTTCCTGCAGCCATTCACAGGTGAGGCTGGTCAGGATGTTTCCTGTGAGCCAAACAAAGGTGTTTTAGTTTTACTGTCTTTACCTGGGAGGCAGGGTTCCCAGTGAGGGGCCATTAGGTATAATTTAAGCTTATAGGCAACATCCCTTTAGTGATTAACTTATAACAGAATACAAAGGTTTTTCTCCATTACATCCCCAACTTTGAGGTCTCACAAGAGCATCGGCAGTTTTTTTTGAAAAGGACCCTGAGCAGCCAGGGTCTCTCTCTGTGTTCCATGGACCCTGGTCATCTCCCCCCGCCCCCAGACTCCCATGGGGGTGCCGGGAGGGCTTAGGGGCACTGCCTCCACAGTAAGCACCTGCCCCAGGCAGCTGTTTCAACCTAAGTTCAATAAAAGTGAAAGTCCAGTTCCTCAGGGGCACTCGGCACACGTGGCTGCCCCCCTGGCCGGCAGTTACAGAACATTTCTGTCATTGCAGAAAGCTCTGCTGGCCAGCGCTGGGCAGGAGCCATGGCCACACCAGGGCACATGGCCTGGCTGTTTGGGGTTCCGCCCTTTCTTGTCACATGAGCCAGTGAGAGGTTGGGGAATTCGATGTGGGCCGTAGCATGCAGTTTTTCTTTTCTTGAAGTTGTATGGGGGGATGGTGTCTGGTCCCACCAGACTGGCTTCTGGGAGGAGGCCACGTTTCCGTGACTGGTCACAGCCCTGCGTCAGGCCCTGGTTCCAGTGCTCCGTTCCCGGCTTCCTCATCTATGAAGTGGGGACATTCACAGGCACGAACGAGTCCGTGTAGGTAAAACTCCGAGAACGGTGCCTGGAGCATTGGGCCTGCTCCCAAGCGGTGGCAGTTGTTACCGCTGTCATGGTCACCTCCTACGAGGGCGGGTGTGCCCTGCACTGGGCTGGGCTGCACAGAGAGCAGCTGCTGGACCACCTCCCCCTCTTGTCTTTTGAAGCTGCAGCCACCCCAGAGAGCAGCACGCCAGTGGAGGCGGAACCCAGCCGGTGGGTGTGCAAGGTGTGTTCGGCCGCCTTCCTTGAGCTGCAGCTGCTGAATGGTAAGGGGCAGGTGCCTGCTCAGCCAGACGCCAGCGAGTCCCGCGCTGCGCTCACCCTGATGTGCTCTGTCACTTCCACGCCATCCCTCTGGGATGGTGGCAGAGCACACGGGAGTTCCCTGGCTCTGCGGGAGCAGCTCAGCTCCCAGCCTGTGTCTCCCAGGCCTCCTCCCGGGATCTGTGCTTTGGCTTCAAGTTCTCTGCGTGTCTGGCAGCGAGGGATCTTGTTTTCTTTCTCTGAAGCTCAGCAGAGCATTAGTTTGGTGTGGGGGGCAGTCTCTCTTTTTGTAGCCTTCCCAAGCATTTGCAGCCGGGTGGCCTCATCGTTAGCTTGTTCTGCTATGTGGCCAAACTTCCAAACCCTTCCCGTGACACGCAGCACGTAACGTTGTTTGCTTTAAGACTTTCCTTCCCTCATCCCTCACCCCTCTCCTTCCCTGGCCCCTCGAGGGCACTCGCCCTGCACAGTGGCCCTGAGCGTGGAACAAGTGGGGAGACAGCCGCCACTTCACACCAAGGCCTGCGTGAGCCAGTCGAGGTTGTCGATGGGAAGAATCGCTCCTTGGCCGAGTGTGCAGGCGGGCGCCAGTGGTCACTTGAGGGCGCTGGTCCCCATCTGTCTCATGGGTCACTCCTCCGTCCTCTTGCTGGTGCCCCGCCCTCCAGCCAGCCTGAGCCCAGCTCACCTTCATTCAGGGAGCATGGCCATCTCTGTCTGTTTCCTGTGTGTGGCCCAGTTATCTTTCCTTGGGAGGCCTTTGAGGTTTCTTCCATTGAAAATAAAGGCTTTTGGCCTTCATGCAGTGTTTTGAAGGACAGTTTTGTTCCTTATGAATTGCATGTTTATCACTATTCCTCTTCAAAGGCTACGTTTTAAAATAATTGTATTATATATTCATCGTCGAAAAATTAGAAAGCTTAAATAAGCTTTGAGAAGAATATAAAAGTTGCCTGTAAGGTCACCCTAGAGAGACCCACGTTACCTTTTTGCTGTGTCCTTCCACAGTTTCTCTTTGCCCATACACGTGTACCCATGCTTTTAGTTTTTACAAAACTGCACGTGATCTTACGAAACTGCCCTGCTTCTGTCGCCTGACTGACTTTTTTAAATGGTGGTTGTGTTTGGTGCAGTGGAAATGCTGTCATTTTCAAAGCAGAAGAAATAACAGTTATTGGCCTATGCAGAGGGCACCCTGTTAGCAAACAAAATTGAAAACAAACAAAATGGAGGTTGGGAGTGGACGCCCTGCCTCATGGTTTTGCTTCCCTGTCCTGCAGAGCACCTGTTGGGCCATTTGGAACAATCCAAAAGCGTCCCCCCAGCCGGCCAGCAGGATTCGGCTGCAGAGAAGGAAGCAGACGTGCCCCGGGGGGAGCCTCCCGCGGTTCCCAAGAGCGTCAGTGCCGCCAAAGAGCAGAAGAAAAAGCCTCGAAGGGGGAGAAAACCCAAAGCATCCAAACCAGAGCAGCCTCTAGTTATTGTTGAAGGCAAGGAGCCCGCAGGTGAGGCTGGTCCCGGGGGCGGGGACCGCAGGCGGTGCTGGTCCTGGGGTAGCAGTGGAGGGAATGGGGAGGGACCTGAGGCCATGTTGCCTCCATGCCAGGTAGCAAAACTCGGCACAGAGCCCACACGGAGGCGAAAGGTAAGCCCTTCTCTTGCGCTGAAGCAGCTCTTCGCGTACGGCGACTCGCAGTGCAGTTGGCAGGCTGTGCCGGCTGTGACCTTTGACAAGCGCGTCCACCTGTGTAGCCGGATATCAGGACAGAGAGCACGTCCGTTCCCCCCAGCCGCTCCCCGGCTTGTCTCCGCGTGGACTGGCGTTCCCGTCCTGGGCACGCTGTCTGTGCCCGGCATCTCCCGCACGGCGTGTAGGGGAGGCTCGTCCACAGTCGGGTCCCCACTGCCTCTTCTTTGCTGCCGAGCCGTGTTGGTCCATCATGTGGATGCCCCACCGTCTGCTCCCGTGTCCCCTGTGGACGGTCGTGCAGCTGGCTTCCAGGCCGTGGCTAAAGCTGTTCTCTGACCGTACAGTAGCCTCAGTTGAGCTTGGAGGGACCTCGGGCCCTCATTCTCGGGTGTGGGATTCCCAAAATGCCATGTCCCCTCGGCCCTCACGTGGCCTCTGCCAGAAGTGCCTGGTGCCAGAGGATTCCTGGCGGGTCTCGCACGTAAGGACCAGACATGATGCTCAGACACTAGTGAGTCCCCTCACTACCTTCCTTACTGATCGCTGGGCAGTTTTTCTTTTCGCTGTCTGCTGTAGCCCAGGATTTCTTTTGTGAGAGTGAGAAGAAATTTTTATCCTTTCTTGGAATTAATGAGAATTCAGAAGAGCAGTCCTCACATAATGTTCTCAGGAGAAGTGGTTTAAACTTCCCCTGGACAGTTTCCCTACTTCTCTATAAACAAGTAGAGGAGAAGGAGGCGAAAAGCTTATCAAATGATTATTTCACTAATTCTAAGTTGCATTAGGAAGACGTCATAGTAGGTGAAGTGGCCAAATCTTTTCATGTAACCTTCCCATATTTCACTTGTCCAGAGGTTCAGGCCTGGGTCCCTGTCACTGTGGTGATTTGATATTTGACTCTTGTACAAAATGGTGATCTGCTTTTGAACATACTCAAGATGGCTTGTGTGATTACAAAAATTAATATTTCCAATTCTCTGTCAGGACAGATTTAGCTAGGTTATAAGGTCCCGCTGTACGTCAAAGTGTTTCGGTTTTAGGTGGTACAAAAGGGATTGAGATAGTGTCACGACTTAACCACAGATTATAACTCCAGTTTTGAGTTAAGAATAATATTTTGCTTTTCTAAATCTGCAGGTAAATGTGTGGATTCTAAACTATTGCTAGTTTTTTTTTTTTTTTTCTCCCCTGTGTCAATCTTGTGATCTGTGTCTGCAACGTTGGCCTGGCTGTGGCCCCTCGGGCCTGTCATCTTGGTTCGGTTGCGTTCCATCCCCGGCCCTGGTGATGACACAGCTTGTCCTGTCCCCTCCACACAGAGCAAGTGGCAGAGATCATGAGCGAGGTGGAGCCTGTGGCTGCGTCGCCGGACGAACGGATCATGGAGCTGGTTCTGGGGAAGCTGGCCGCCACCCCCAGCGACGCGAGCTCAGTGCCAAAGTATGTCCCAGAGCAGGGCGTGGGCCCGGCTTCACAGGCAAAGGCGCCGTGGCGGCTAATCCGTTCCAGAGGGAGGGCCGGATGAGAGGGGATGGTTTACTTCTTGTAGGAAACGTATGTGCTTGGGAAGCAGCAGGAACTCTGGAGCCCAGGGGGTTAATAGTGCATCCACTGTGACGTAGCTTAAAATTTTAAAAACGATTTTGTACTGTAGTAAATTACACATAGTACAAAATTTACCGTCTTAATCGTTTTTAAGTGTACAATTTGGTGGTTTTAAATACATTCACGTTGCAGTGCAGCCTTCCACCCATCTCTGGAACTTTTTCATCTTCCCCAAACTGAAACTCCATACTTACTAAAAACACTGACTCCCTCTCACCCCCTCCCCAGCCCCTGGCACCCACCATTCTGCCTTCTGTCTCTGTGAAGACCTCAGAGGAGGTACCTGTGTCTCTAGGGACCTCATATAAGTGATCTCATACGGTGTTTGTCTTTTTGTGACTGGCTTATTTCACTTAACGTAACGCCCTCGAGGTTCATCTGTGTTGTAGCAGGTGTTGGAATGTCCTTCCGTTTTAAGGCAGCATGATATTCCATCACGTGGGATGGACCACATTTTGTTTATTCATTCTTCCAGCAAGGACACTTGTGTTGCTTCTGCCTTTTGGCTGCAGTGAACAAATGCTGCTATGATAGGACAGTTTGTATTTAAATTTCTGTAAATTTAACACCTTGCCCTGTGTGTTTCCTCTTTTTATGAACGAGGAAAATGTTTGTATTTTAATTATTCTTAGGCGGTTTTTTGCCCTGAAGTTGAATAAGCTGGTGGCAGTATTTTTTCCCAGCCCTTTTCCCACGGGGCCAAAATGCACCTGGTCCTGTAGGGTTCGGGAAGCTGTGGAAGAACTGAAAACAGAGCAGAGCAATGTCAGAAATGGTGAACCTGACCTACTTATTTATACTCCATCTTATCGCCCAGAGGGTTTCGGTAACTTACCGTCAGAAACACATTTCATAGGGAGAAGAAGTTTGAAAAATCAGGTTCAGGGAAAATATGAAACAGGGTAGAGGCAAGTGAAAAAAAACGAGAACAGTTATGATTACTCTGGTCGGCGCACAAACTGAGCTCCAGGCTTCCTGGTGGCCGGAGTTAACGCCCAGGGAGCTGAGTGGCCGGTACAGGAAAAGCTAACTGGTGCCACTGTACGTTCAGGGTGTCTGTCCCTTCCAGATGCCCCAAAGCTGCAGGGGTGCGCCTGAGCACGGCCCCCCACTCTCGCGTCGGGCTAGGAGGATTTGACAGGGCCTCTCTCCAAGGTGACTGTGACCTTGAACTTTTTTCTCCAACCACCCCGTCTCCCACCGGTCTCACCGGCTTGTATGTCTAACCCAGCAGGTTCCCGCACCATCAGAGCGGCAGCATCACCCTCAAGAGGAGCCTGATTCTCTCGAGCCGCCATGGCATCCGGCGGAAGCTGGTCCGGCAGCTGGGGGAGCACAGGCGGGTCTACCAGTGCAGCATCTGCAGCAAGATCTTCCAGAACAGCAGCAACCTGAGCAGGCACGTGCGCTCCCACGGTGAGTCCCCGCGGACGTCGGTGCAGGACGGCTCAGTCCGCTCCGGGAGCCGGGTGGCGTGTCCCAGGCGGGCACGTGGTCTCAGGGCACCTGGAGCAGTGGCGCGCGCGGCTTGACACTGCTCGTCCCTTAGGCGACAAGCTGTTTAAATGCGAGGAGTGTACCAAGCTGTTCAGCCGCAAGGAGAGCCTGAAGCAGCACGTCTCTTACAAGCACAGCAGGAACGAGGTGGGTGAAGGACCACTGCTGTCTAGTGACGGAGGAAAAGCAGACCGTTGGCACTGATGAAGGAGTCACGGGGTGGGGGCAGCGGGAGCCGGAGCGGCCGAGGTGGGTCCGGGCCTGGCTGGGTGCCGCCAGGGCTCGGGCCGAGCGAGAGGCCCGCGTGGGCAGCGAGCTCACCCGGACGCGGGGCTCCCTTTCAGGGCAGGGCCATGGCCAGACAGGGTTCACGCTTTACGCTGGGCAGGAGGGTAGCGGGGGCGGGGGGAAGGGCCCGTTGCGGGAGCGGCTCCCTGAGGGTGCGCGTCCCAGCAGCACCGCTTCCCGCCCCCCTCCCGCCAGGTCGACAGCGAGTACAGGTACCGGTGCGGCACCTGCGAGAAGACCTTCCGCATCCAGAGCGCGCTGGAGTTTCACAACTGCCGGACAGGTGAGCGGCCCCGCCCGGCGCTGAGGCGCGGGTACCTGGCGGGGTGGCGACCAGGTGTTCCGGCAGAGGGTGAAGGTGGATTTAACAGGTATCCTCACCTGTAACGTTCCCCTCCGTTCGGGGTGCTTCAAGCAGCTGTTACTTACTCTCAAGAGACCGAAACTTTCCCTTTAAAAGGGGATTTATTTCACATCCTATTATTCCTCCAAAGCAGCCACATATGGCCCACAGTTGAGCCTGTGGTGAAGCAGGGGGGTTTCAACATCGCCGAGGATGGTGAGTGGTAGGGTTGCTCTGGGACCCAGTGAGAAGTCCTTGAAGAGGTGGGGTCACGGCTGGAGGGGTGGGCTTCCGCCTCGCTCTCGGCAGGAGCTTCCCCAGCCGTCCGCCCCCCTCCCTCCGAGGACCCCGCCCGGGTCCAGGTGAGGGCCTTGCCGCTCCCTCGCACATACCGGCCTCCGCTGAGCCTGCCGCTGTCCCCAGTCCCCACTCGTGACACGGACCCTCGTCTGCTTGCGTGCAGCTGAAGCCGGCATGCTTGGGCCAGCCGGTGGCCGGGACGGGTCTCTGGGCCTGGCCAAGGGCCTGAGGCCCCGTGTCCGGCCGCGCGCGCAGCTGGCGAGTGTACGCGATGTGTAAATCCCCATGGACGGCCAGGGGACGGCTGCGCAGGAGCCCAGCCGGTAGGGGAGGCCCGTGTCCTGTCCCCGCGGCTCTTTGCCCTGTGCCCCGTGGGGGAAGGTGGGCGGCTGCGTTCCCACCCAGGGAGGATGGGGTTGGCGGAGGGTCGCTGTTGTCTTTTCGGCCCCCTCTTCTAGGCATCGTCGCACACCTGGGGGGTGGGTACCAGTGGCTGTAGGCTTAGAGACCTGCCAGGTTAACCTTTGATTCCGAACCCCCTTCCTGTCGAGCCCTCCGTGTGTGTCACCGGTCACTCTGTATCTCTGTGCTGGCTGTCGTTAGGGTGCCGGGGGGCCGGCCCGCATCTCAGGGCACCCTTACCCCGTCACCTAAATCGCCGCTGCCCCTCCCTGCCGGTGGCCAGCACCCGCTCCTGCAGCCTCTGCAGTGTCCCTTCACTTGGTTCATTTGCTTGTTCCGCTTTGAGGACTCCTGTTGGAAACTGCGGCTGGTTTCCTCCGTCCACAGTGCCTCGCTCCCAGGGCGGGGCTTTTCTGAGTGGCAGGTGAGTCTTGTCTCACCTGAGCTCTGGCTGCCCTGAGCGTCAGTCACGGCATGAAGTGGCCTTGGAAGCTTCTGGGTGCACCTCCAGATGCTACACCACCTGCATTCCGCAGCCCAGGTGTTCCCAAAACCTGGGGGAAATCCACCAATCTTTTGATGCCATATCAGTCAGAGGACCCTCGAGCTGTGCTTATCGCCGGGCAGGATGGCGCGCCATGAGGCCACGCTCGGTTCTGCACGAGCTCAGTGGGTGGGCATCAGAGCGGAGGGGTGACGCCCCTGTCCCGGCCCGGGTGTTTGCTGAGGCCCGCTGGAGGCTGAGGCAGAGAAGTTCTCTTCTTTTTATCTTTATTTCTCTGGACACAAATGAAACAGAAGGTACTAAGTCAAAGCAGCAGTTGCTACATGTCAGCAAAAAGTTCCGTTAAACCAGACGTTTGTCTGTCTTCGTTATGTAGAAGTTAACAGAGCAGCAATGAATTGAGATGCAGTTTCTCCACAATTTCAAAGGTCGAAGTTTTGGATGAAAGACAAAGGATAAACCTGGGAGCTGAGGTCATTCGTGTAATATATTATTTGCAGGCTGCTGTACTTTCTTAGAATAGTGTTCATGTTAGGAGAATGTGTCATCCGTAGACCATGAAATCAAGGATTTGTGTGAGCTTTGACATGATGGGTCTGCTGGGCCCTTTCTCAAGCTTTCACTCAGCAGGGCCTGTCCTGGGTGTGAGGTGGCCCTCGTCTGCCCTCGACCTTCCTGAGGGAGCTGGAGGAGAGCAGAGGCTCACGTCCAGGCCCTCAGGCAAGGCAGGGTCTCCCCGGAAATGCCCTCTCCCGCCTCCGGGTGACCCTGTGCCCCCTCCTTCACTGGAGCTCACGTGTTGGGCTGCACCCCCAGGCCTGCAAGCCTTGGAGCTGCCCAACCTCGAGACCAAAGAAAGAGCCCGGAGACAGCGACAGAGACATCAACGGTTTATTGGACGGGGGAACCTTGCACGTCCAAAACAAGGGTCCTGAAGCCGCACCCCGCCGCGTGCAGAGCGCAGGCAGCACACGTCAGGCAGAGATCTTCCCCCTCGGGGGAGAAGGAGGCTGCCGTTTACAGGGGAAACTGACATCAGGTTGGCTCATCAGTTACCAGGGAAACCAGCGGCTGGGCACACCCCTCCCAGCCCCTCAGGTCAAGGACCACCAGCAGGTGTCTGGGCAGGTGTCTCCCTTTAATGAACTAGCAGAAAGGCAGAGCCTTCTGGCCTGAGGATTAGAACAGTCACCAGCTGGGGCAGGGGGCGAGCAGTACAGGGGAGCGTGTAGAGGTGAGGTGGGCACTGGCTGGGCGGGGGGCGGACAGAGAGCGGGGCACAGCCATGCTGAGAGGCCTGACCGTCCACCACATAACAGGTGTTTGTTCTCAGTTACTGCATTTTGTTAAAACATGAGCGTAGACCTCGAGGGCAGCAGGGATTACGGGGGAGGGGGGGCGGTGTGGGGAGAAGGTTGTCGTCGAGCACCTGCCTGGATTCCTGAACTGGCGACACGTGGACGCCATGGCAGGAAAAGCCACCGTGGTGACAGCCTGGCCCGGACAGCTGCTCCAGCTCTGCTGTCACCCGGCGAAGGCCACACCGGAGCTGTTGGGGATGGTTAGAGGTAGGTCCTCTCCATACGCTGGGAGGGACTCAACGCATTAGACAGAAGAAGTGAAAGTCCGAGGGCCGCGCTGCACCTTCCACGGCTGTCGGGTTCCTGGGCTTGTGGGCCACCTGCCCAGGAGGGAGGCTTACCTGTGTGGTTTAGCAGGCCCAGAGTGGGCGGGGTCTCCGGTGATCCGATGGAACAGCCCTGTAAGGTGCGGCCCTTCCCAGAGCAGGGTGGCAGACGCCCTCGTCTCTGGTGGTCTCATTCCTAAGGATCCATGCCGAGGAGATCTAGTAGGAACAGCATCACTACAGTACCTACAATATCAAAAGTGATGAAGCAGGGCCTCCCTGGTGGCGCCGTGGTCGGGAGTCCGCCTGCCGATGCAGGGGATGCGGGTTCGTGCCCCGGTCCGGGAAGATCCCACGTGCCGCCGAGCGGCTGGGCCCGTGAGCCATGGCCGCTGCGCCTGCGCGTCCGGAGCCTGTGCGCCGCAACGGGAGAGGCCACAGCAGTGAGAGACCCACGTACCGCAAAAAAAAAAAAGCCAAATGATGAAGTAAATTGCGATGTATGAACTGGGTAGAATATAATGTAACCACTAAAGTGAGCGTGGAAATGTCTGCATGATAAGCACAGGTACTGCACACACACAAACGCGTGTACAGGGGATTGTGTGGATACCCCAGGGCCTCCACCTGGGCTGCACATCGGGGTCCGCCTGGCAGAAGTTAAACTGCTGAGGCCTGAGTCCCCGGGGACGCTGGGCAGAGTGTGGAGCCGGTTTGGTTGGAACAGCTGCCTGGGGGATGCTGCCCAACGTACCGGGCACAGGACAGCCTCCCGCAGCGATCCGGCCAGAATGTCAGCGGCACCCAGGCTGCGGTTCCCGGACATGGGAGTCCGCTGTGCAGCAGAGTGAGGACCGCAATCAGAGTCACTGTAGAAAACGAAACTTGGCCTCCGGCCTCCGGGATCTGCGCATTCGGCAAACGTTTGCTGACTACGGGAATTAGTCAGTGGGCTGTAGCCAAAGGCCCAGAAATGAGGGTGACGCGGTGTGACCTCAGGCCCTCGCTCTGGAGGGGGTCGCACACTGTTATGCCCACCCGCTCAGGTGACACGGGACGGTGTTCCCGGCGCTGCAGGAGGGCCGTGGGCAGTGAGGGCTGCCTTTTGGGGCTGGCTTAGGTGACGGACCCGTGGGCAGTTAACGTGTCCTGGCAGGAGCAGGGTGGGCGTGGCAGGGTTGAGGGCAGAGGACAAGTGTGAGTGGAGAGCGCTAGCCGAGGCCCCGAGACCCCCTAAACCAGGGGCGGAGGCCGGGTGGCTGGGGCCAAGGCAGACAGCTGGAGAGGTGCCCTGATGGCCCCTGTGCTTGTGCTCCATGGGGGGGCAGACCCCCCCGGGCCGGGGGGAGGGGACAGGACACCGCAGGGTCTGCCTTGGGCACCTGGAGGGAGAGGGCAGGGTGGGGGGACTGTCAGAGGCCCTGGTGGGGCAGCCTGGCCACCTTTGGGGACGGACTGGGGAGGGACACCGGGCTGTGGGTATCTCTGAAGGTTTCACTGTGGGGAGGGGGTGTTTGCTGGGGGCGGGTGCCCGTCTCCCAAAGGGGACCTAGGGACCAGACGGTTTTGTTTACAGGTGGGAGACATTGGGGATGTCGTTGTGCGATGGGGGGAGGAGCCTGTGGAGGGCGCGTGGGAGGGGAGGGGCAGGTGATGGGTGGACTTCGGAGGAGCGGTGGGCCGGGGCAGGAGGCCGCTCGTCTGACGCTGCGGGAAGCAGGGGCCGGCGCCACGGTCAGGTTGGCTGAGGGCGTGAGGGCCAAGGACAGCTGTGGTGCAGCCGCTTTCCTTGCCACGGACCCCCAGATGCTGTGGGCGACTTGTGGCGCCAGGGAGGAAGGAGGTGAGCTACCTGTCTGCTCTGCACGCTGCTCGGGCCTGGCTCGGCAGGGGGGGCCTCGTCAGCTCAGGTGGTGCTGTTTCCCGGCCCCGCCCCCTTCTGTGCCTCATTGCCGGTCCCACGGCCGCGATGTTGCGCCTGTAGTCGGTGTCCCGTGCCTAAACGTTGCTGTGTGTTTCCCTGCTTCCTCGACAGATGATAAGACGTTCCAATGTGAGATGTGTTTCAGATTCTTCTCCACCAACAGCAACCTCTCCAAGCACAAGAAGAAGCACGGGGACAAGCAGTTCGCCTGTGAGGTCTGCAACAAAATGTTCTACCGCAAGGACGTCATGCTGGACCACCGGCGGAGGCACCTGGAGGGTGAGCGCGCCTGCCGGGGAGGGGGCGGGGCTCGCGCCGGCCCCGGCTCCACCTGATGGGCGTCGGCTCGGGCATCAGGAGGTCCTGATGGGGCATTAGAGCATCACGTGCGAGTGGGGACGCTTGGAAATGCCCCGGACGCTCCGCAGCGGGGGGAAGTTAGGAAAACCAGACCCTGTAGGACTGAAGTTTATCAGTCACCAAAACCTTTTTGTTTTCAGAGAGCTTAATATGTGAGAAAATGCTTTCCATACGGAAGCAGGAGAAAAGCAGTGTATGAAATTGCACATGGGGTGTGGTGTGCTCTCCGCCGTGTGCGTGGGACGGAACGTTGCAGGCGGAGGCTGTTTGGGGCCGTCAGTGATTTTGCCCCTTGTTCCTCTGCTTCTCCAGGGACCCCTGATGACCCTCGCCATTTGCGGTGGGCTTGGGGTGCCTGGAGGCTGCCTGTCGTGTGGTGGGTTTACGAGAGGCCAGCGCAGGAGAAAGATGGACTTCAGTGGGGCCGCTAACGGGGGGAAGGCGGGAGGCAGCACAGTGAGGGATGAGGTGGGGCTGCGGGCGACCCCGCAGGGCAGACCCTGAGCTGTGCAGGGGAAGGCAGGGGCCCCGAGAGACGAGAGAGACCGGGGGCCTTGGGCCACAGGTGTGTCCTGAGCACCTACCCTACCTGGGAGGCTTTCTCAAAGAGCCTCCGCCCAGACAGACCCTCTTTCAAAATGGCATTTTAGTTTTAGTGATCTTGACATTTTAGTTTTTTACCCTAAAACCCACTGCCCTCTTGCTGACCAGCCTCTGTAAAAAGCACTCACTGACCAGAGCACCTTGTTATAAAAGTTTGAAAAAAAATCATTTTACGAAGAATTGTAAACGAAGTATATGCGTGTCGGGGGGGAAAAAGGTCAGAAAACGAAGTTGTATGCGAAGTCTGACCATCGCACGCAGCCGTGGACGTACACGTGTCTTCATGGCTTTTAAAACAAGCCTGGGGTCAGGTCACGTCCTGCATCACCTTTGCACTCTGCCCTTTTACCTGGCCCTTCTTCACGTGGGTTCATAAGCTCCACCCCCTTCCAGCTGTGATCCGGTGCCGCACTTAGCGCCCGGTGTCCACTTAGTGACCGGGTGGCCTTGGTCATGCTGCCGGGCCTCAGCTTCCTCACCTGTGTTGCGGGGATGGCCGTTGTGCCGACCTGCCGGGCTGGTTGAACCGGACCCTGACGATAAAGCCCCAGGCGGGCCCATGAGCGCCGCCATTGCTGCCGGAAGTCAGGTGTTTCCTGATCGACAGACACGTGGGTTGCATTTTACAACTTTTATCTTACAACGTTTTACAGCTGACGCACTCAGATCATTTTCCTCGGGAATGAGCGAATGCTGTGTGGCCGTTCCATGGCTTTTCCCTCTGTACTGAAGCGTAATCCACGCCCAGTTCAGACCTGTGTGCTTTACGCCGCTGGGAGCTTTTTGGGGAGTCACGTACTTGTCTGCAGGCCAGCGTGCTGGCCGCTCTTGAGCCCAGCTGTGCAGGAGTGCCCCAGAATGATGGGTCAGTGGTGTAGAGAGAGACCGTGAGAAGGAACTTCTCTCTTTCTTTGATTCCGAGATCCCCTGTTTCCTGAGAACTTCTAAGTCTGTTTCGATCCCAATTATGAACACTTTTGCCTTAAAACCATAGAAATTTATTATTTTCTGACTTTTTACCTTGATCCTTATTGGGCTGATTTAATTTGAAGGATGAGTATTAGTATCTTTTGAATAAAAATGCCCTCCTACTTACAGACGCCTCTGAGAACCCCACCTTTCCCTTGAGCTTTAGATTGAGCACAGATGCCTCCCTTACCCGTAGCTCATTCTGACTCCTCTGCGTGGAAAGCGCAAGACACTTGCTGCCCTTGGATTTCCAAGTTTCAGGTGCAGCCCGGGTTCCGGAGTCGGCCGTGCGGGCCGCCTGCCCTCCCTCCCGGGTCGCGTGTCGGAGTGCGGTGCGTCATGGACGAGTGACCCCGCTCGCACCTTTGTCCCACCCGTGGGCAGCCCTGTCCTCCGTCAGCTGGAGGTGACCCTAGCTGATGCGGGAAGGTCTCGTGTGTACTGACTCTCTCGGGCGGGGGGCGGGGCGTTTCAGGAGTGCGGCGGGTGAAGAGGGAAGACGCGGAGGCCGGCGGTGCCGAGAGCCTGGTGCGCTACAGGAAGGAGCCGTCGGGGTGTCCGGTGTGCGGCAAGGTAACACAGGCTGGGGCCGGGGCCCGGACACAGCTCACCTTTTCTTATGGGAAGACTCAGAGCTCTATGCACTCCGTGTGGCGGGGGCGGGGGAACGTTAAGATCGAGTGGGTACTTGGTGTCCCGAGCCACGGCGTCCCCTCACTTGGTGCTCTGGTCATCTGCTCTCTTGCTGTGGAGGAAGGAGCTCAGCCTTGTCTCCCTTCGGCCACGATTTTCCACTAGTGCCACCCCAACACGAACACTCCACCTCCAGCACCCCGAGCCACGTGCCTCTGGCGGAGACGGGATGTCCGGGTTTATTTTCCTGGTCAGCAGTGGTCCCCTCTGCAGCATTTCCCAGTGAGAGACTGACCGAGCCACAGCCGTGTGCTCCGTGCCCAGTCCACGGATGCTGGCGCCCCGAGCGAGCAGATCTGTCCGGGGCGTCGGGCTGGCCGTCAGAGGGGGTTGACTCCTCAGCAGGCCCTAAACGTCCAGAGTACACTCCCCATCCGAGCAGCCCCGGGCCACATCAGCGCTGCACAGGGAACCCTGTCCGGGCGCTGCCATCCAGGCCACGTCAGCTAACCCCATGAGATGGCGGTGGTCTTTGCGCACAAACGCCTGGTCTCGGCTGGAGGTGCGGTTGCTCGTTCCTTAAGCTCACCTCCTGTGACTCGGCTCGCCCAGGTTCTCAGCCACGTGCAGCCCACGTGAGCCACGTGGCCCTGGAGCGACAGCAGCCGCCGGAAGTGAAGGCCCGGGCGGACGGCCAGCTGTGACTCGGCCCGGCCAGCTGGCACGTGGCAGCATTGCCAGGTCTTTTGACCTTTTCAAGAGAACACGGAAACCCGTGTTTTTATGGGAAATTTCCTGATTTTTTTCAAACCACAAAGCAACAGGTCCGCAGAGTAGCGTGGCCTGTGGGCTCCACGCTGGGGCTCTGACTTAGTGTGGGTTTGGGGGCTGGAGCGGGGAGTGGAGCTGGGGTAACGGAACACATGCCTGAGCCCGGGTGGCCAGGCCGGGCCGCTCACGGGCAGGGGTGGGTGGAGGCGGCCCCGTGTTCACGTGCCTCGCGCATTCTGCCCACTGGCCACCGGCTCTGAGGGGTGGCGGCCCTGTGTCCCTTCCGTGTCCTTGGGAGATGGTGTACATGAAACCAGCCAGCTGTGTGACTGACATTCAGACACCTATTATGTGAAATGTTCACTGAACACTCACGGAGGGACCAGGCAGGTGGCGAAAGTTCTCTCACTGGCACGTGGCTCGGGGTGCTGGAGATGGAGTGTTCGTGCCAGGGTGGCACTAGTGGAAAATCGTGGCCGAAGGGAGAAAGGGCTGAGCTCCTTCCTGCACGGCAAGAGAGCGGATGACCAGAGCCTGAATGTTTCTAGAACTGGATTCTTCATTGCTTCCAAGTATCCCCTGTCTCCAGCCCCGTCTGCCTGGAGAACACATGTGCCGGGAGACACCTGCAGCCTCCGTCCCTCCCTGGAGGCCCATCTTCCTGCCCTGCTGACTCCTTTTCCCGCCCAGCCTCCCTGGGCTGTGGTCTCAGGGCTGTTGGCCGCAGGTCACCTGCAGATCTTGAAAAGCGGCATCCCGTGAAGGCGTTAGCCTCTGTTCCCCGTGAACCGTGTCCCTTTCGTTCATGGCGTGTTCTCTTCCCGAGAGCGTGCGTGGTCGGGGTGAGCTCTAAGGAGGCCTGCTCTCCAGGTCACTTGGCCACTGGGGGGAAGGCCGTTCTCAGATCAGTGTGGGCCCCGGGGGTCGTCTCTGCTGCCGGTTTTGTCCACTGAGCTCTGCTGGTGGACGCAGGGCTGCACCTGGCCTGTGGGCAGCAGAGGGGACACCCAGTGGACAAGTTACTAGGTGAACGACCGAGTCTCCACACTCATCACTTTAGACAGGAAGCGCTGAGAAACTGGGGGAGACGGTGTGAATTCTGCACGAAGTACGGAACACCCACTGAGGACATAACTCTTTTTTGACATCTGCTTTCGGAAAACTGCAGCTGTTTCTGTGACAGTCTTCTCGGTAGGCCCCATCCTAGTGAAATATTTAAGTGAGCTGAATAAAACTGAGCAGAATACCGTTTATGGTGAAGATGAGACAACGGTTAATTCTATATTATAATGTAAGCACCAACTTAAACGGTCAGACGGTCATGATTCTAGCACCACGTGATTATTTGTGTCTCAAGCACTGAGGAGTTGCTGGAGCTCAAAGCCCGGGGAGAAACTGCGTTTGTGCGCCCGGTTCCGGTCTCCCAGCGGGCCGGGCACGCACGGTCACAGGCTTCTCCGACCCGGCTCTCCTCCCCACAGGTGTTCTCCTGCAGGAGCAACATGAACAAGCACCTGCTAACCCACGGCGACAAGAAGTACACCTGTGAGATCTGCGGGCGCAAGTTCTTCCGCGTGGACGTGCTCCGGGATCACATCCACGTCCACTTCAAGGTGGGCTCGCGTCCCCCTTCCCGGGCTGCCCGGAGGGGCGGGGCCGGCCCTCGTGGTCAGCGTGGCCGCCTTGCCAGTCTTCTGCTGAGCACTCTGCCGTGTCTCCTGCGGCCCACCTGCAGGGCTCGCGTTAAAACCTCTCCACGCTAGGCACCTCCCGGGAGAAGAACGAGGGTCGAGGGTCGGGACGGGGGGCATTTGCTTCCCTCCCTGCCTTTGAGGAACGTGAGACAGACGGGAGCTTGCTGGTGTGGTGGGGAGAGGAGTGAGGATTCGGGGTCATGGCTCCGGCGGCGGTGGGGGGAAGAAGTGCCGAGCCGGGGAAAAGGAGGGAGGGGTCGGTGGTGACGAGGCCCACGTGAGGACGCAGAGCACGCCCTCCAGACGCGGCCCAGCTCGGTGACTGTTCCCAGCAGCTCCAGCCCTTGGTGTTCACAGTCACCTGGACGCGAACAAGGCCTGTTGGCACTACCGTCAGGGGGTGGGGTGTCCCAGGTGACCCGAGGGCACGGTTTCTGCATCCGGCCTCCAAATCCCCGGTTAAAGCTTGCGCCAAGCGTGTCAGAAATTGGACGCGGTGACTGTTTGCCAGGACATCGCGCTGATGGACGACCAGCAGAGGGAGGAGTTTATCGGCAAGATCGGGATCTCCTCGGAAGAAAACGATGGCACTTCCGATGAGAGCGCAGACTCGGAGCCTCACAAGTACAGCTGCAAAAGGTGTCAGGTAACTGGACGTGCAGCCTTCCGGCCTGGGGCTGCAGGGCTGCCGGCCCTCAGGGGCTCTGGCATGGGTGGGGGGCGCCTCACAGATATCCCGGAAGGCGCCCCAGGTCTCGTCGCGTCTCAGGGATGGTGGATACGGGTCTCACCGCCGTCCGGGGACCACTGTCTCAGAATCAGTGTGGTCCGCATGTGCCTGTGCGGCTGACCGGTGGGGATCCGTGTCCGCGAAGGTGGGCGCAGGCCAGGGCTCCTGTCTCCTCCGCCTGCCCCCCGCACGCCAGGGACCCTTTTGCTTAGAGGCTGCGGGCCCGGTGAGTTTTCAGTTTTGCTGTACGGCCATGGTCTCCGTGGCTTCACTGCTCAGGGAGCTGTGGTTCACCACTGCCGAGCAGGTCCCTGCGTCCTCCCTGGGCGTTCGCACCCGTGGGCTCGGCACAGCACCTGGCCGTGCACCTGTCAGGGCCTTCAGGCGTTGGGGAGAGATGGGGTCAGGTGGGCGGAGAGGAGGGGGGTTCTGGAAGCTGGCTGGAGGGGTGGGCGGGACCCGCCGGCAGGTCCAGGAGGACCGGAGTCTGCTTCCTGTGCTCCCCCCACTTCGTGATTTTGCCCACCGCTGGCCCTGCTCTCGGGAGTCCCCCCTCTCCTGCTGGGAAGCAGGCTGTCCCCGGCGTCCAGGGCGCCTGGGGGGCGGCGGCGCAGCGTTGGCCGCGGAGATCCGGGCTGCGTGCGCACGAGAGCAGTGTGCATGTCCGCAGCTCACCTTCGGCCGCGGGAAGGAGTACCTGAAGCACATCATGGAGGTGCACAAGGAGAAGGGCTACGGCTGCAGCACCTGCCACCGGCGCTTCGCCCTGAAGGCCACCTACCACGCCCACATGGTCATCCACCGCGAGAACCTGCCTGACCCCAACGTGCAGAAGTGAGGCCCCCGCGGGCAGGGGCTCCCTGGTCTAGGGTGGTGCAGAGGGAGGGCTGGCTTCCTTGCGGAGAGGCAGGTGCCCAAATCAGCCGTCCGGAGCGTAGAGCAAGTTCTCCCTCCTCCGCGAGCCCTGGGCGGGTCTGGGGGAGGCACTGGCCTCGCTCCTTCGTGGGTCATCAGGCCTCTCCCGGCTTGCACGCCTTCCCGGACCCCTGGCACAGTGGGCCGCGTTGCAGGCCCTGCCTACATACGACCAGAGCCCCTTTGCCCCGCAGTTCATTAGGTTTCGTGAATGTCAGACCCACATCAGGCAACAGCCCTGCTTAGAGCCAAGTAGTCTGCTCGGGCTGCCAGCTGGGCAGCTTGAACAGCAGAAATGTGTTATCTCAGTGCTGAAGGCCGGACGTTCTAGATGCAGCAGATCTTCTGCTTCCTTCTGTGACCGTGAGGGAGCATCTGTCCCAGGCTTTCGCCTTGGCGTGTGGATGCCATCTTCTCCCTGTGTCCTCGTGGCCTTCCCTCAGTGCGTGTCTCTGTGTCCCTGTTTATAAGGGCACCAGTCATACTGGATTCGGGCCTGTCGTGAGGACCTCAGTTTTAACTTAGCCACCTCTGTGAAGACCCCCATCTCCAAGCACCGTCGCATTCTGCAGTGCTGGGAATCAGGACACCAACGTGTGAATTTTGAGAGGGACGATTCAGCCCAGATGGAGGCTGAAGTCTCTGGGTCCCTTGTCCCCCGCCCAGCACCTTTTATGCCCCACCTGCCGATAGAGGCGCTCAGGCAGGTGCACTCGGCCGCTGACAGCCCCGTGAGGCTGTGCGGGTCGTCCTGAGCCTGTGCGTGGTTTCAGGTACATCCACCCATGCGAGATCTGCGGGCGTATCTTCAACAGCATCGGGAACTTGGAGCGGCACAAACTTATCCACACAGGTAGCCGTGCCTGGGAGGACGCAGGGGCCCGGGCCGCTTCCTGCCCAGCGGTCATCTCGCCTCCCTGCCGGCGCTTCTCTGTCCGTCTTTGCGACCGCTCCCCGCTCTGGGTCCCCGTGGAGACCGGGGAAGGAGGGCTCAGCGGGCGCTGCTCCAGCTGCAGGCGGGGGGCCGCACTTCTCCTGTCACTGCCGTCACGCGGTGACCGTGGGTGCGGATCTCCTGCTGTGAAAGTCTGACCTGTTTGTTTGTAGGTGTGAAAAGCCACGCCTGCGAGCAGTGTGGGAAGTCCTTTGCCAGGAAGGACATGCTGAAGGAGCACATGCGCGTGCATGACAACATCCGCGAGTACCTGTGCGCCGAGTGTGGGAAAGGTGAGGGCAGGTAGGGGGTCCCGGGCTGTGTGCTCAGTCGGGCGGTGGGGGGGGGGGGGAGGGGAGGGAGGGGGAGGGAGGGGCGAAGGCGAGAGCGGGCGCACGGAGGTGGAGGGACCTGGCCGTCAGGCAGGAGGGGCGGCCAGGCCACACGGGGGATGTCGCCCAGACCCGAGGCATTTACTCAGGAAAGATAAGACCTGAAGAGGATCAACGAGAAAAATAAAGCCGTCCAAAGGCAGGGAGATCGGGTAAAATCAAAGCACAAGCAAATCGTTTTAAAAGTAGGGAGACAGTGCGACACATAATTCCTTGAAGTGCAGAATAATCTGAGAGCCCTCATATGGCCTGAGTATAGGTGCAGAACCCTCAGCGGCCGACTGGAACTAACTAGGACCAGCTGTGCATTCACAGCGATGTACTGTTATCAGGGATGACTGGGACCTTTATTTGAGTCAGGTGAAATGAGTTAAATGATAATCAATCCATTAATAAAATACCTCACATCAGTAAGTGGAATGAGGAAGAAAAAGGTAATCGCAGTACGTGGTAAAATTTTAACCCATTTCTGTTTGAAAACAAACCGGAACTGTCAGGAAGACTTGGGGCAGCGGACCTTTGGCGCTTTCAAGTGGCCGCCAGTGTTCTGTGTGGTGGAGAGCGGCAGTGCCACCCTCCTTCAGATATGGGACTGATCAAGTTCATCTGCCTTGCTGTGAGGGTCTTTTAAAAAATTTAATATTCCATCAGGTTTTTACTTTCTTCCTTTATGTGATTTTTAGGAAAGTACGAAGAAAACACAAATGCCCCGTATTTCCACTCACTGGATAAACCCCTGTTAGACTCATAAAATAAGATTACACGCAGAAGGCTGAAAGAGCTGCAGAGAAAAGCAGAAAGTGCCCAGTCCCCCACCCCTGGCCCCCAGTCCCTCTCTGCACAGGTGACTGTTTTCTTGTCTGTTCTCCAGAGTAACTGTGTGCAGCGTGTAGATTGTTTTATTGAAAAAGTAACCCAGGCACCTAACCAAAGAAAATTTTGTTTTACACAAATGGATATGCAGAGTAAAAGTTATTTCCACCTCGGGCCTCAGTTACGCTCTTCCAAAACAGCATTTGATTGTTGCGCACCAAAATTTCTAGAAGTTGCTACACGTGTCTTAGCGCTGGCCCTGCTGGCTGGAGCTCCAGCTGCAGCCCCCGTCTTTGCTGCAGCAATTCCAGCCCCTTTCCCACAGAGCTAGAGGCAGTTAGAGGTGGAAAGGGCTGTAGGTAGACCGGTGTGGTGGGCCGTCCCCCCAGCTGGGCAGGGGGCAACCACACCTGAGACCCGAGTGCTGTTCAGTGAGCCCTGGCAGGTCAGGGAGGGGTGCCCAGGGTGGGCGCTGAGGTCAATGGCACATCTTGTGTTATATACATTTTTATATCTGAAGTGTATTTAATGTTTAGTTTCATGATTTCTTTCACGACTTCTGAATACTTTAAATAACAATGCAGGTGTTAATACTTGGGTTACCATATTTCTTTTCCATAATCCTAAACTATCGGTGGTCATTTTACTTTCATATTATGATCACTGGCACATACAAGCAGATGCTTGTGCTTACCTGTTCTTTCCATACCGTACTTTTTATTTACTTCCATATCCATCTTGGTGATCTTTTCATATCAGACAAATATTGCCCTAATTTTCCTCTCAAAACCTTCATAGGATTCCATCCTGTGGATTCCTACAACCAGACCCTTTAATTTATGTCTTCAGGGGTTTTTGGTGTGCAGTCTTTTATCATTCCAAGTGATGTTGCAGGAAATGTCCTTGCTTGTTATTATCAGTACTTTACATTTTCCCCCCAAATTCTGGACCTGAGCAGGTCTTATTCAAATGGGAGGCTGTAGAAGTAACGAGAGTCCCGTCACCTGGCAGCGGAGACCCGTGTGCCATGCCTGGTGGGTTTCCACGTATAGCACTAGTAGCCGAGGATACACAGGAAGATTTGTTCAAAACACTTCACACACCATGAGATGCTAAGGCCGCCCCCCGGGCGCCCTTTGCCCACAGACCCTGCAGCCCTCCCTTCCTGTCCAGCACTGCTCACCTGGTGGGTCTCCTGGCCTAAGACCCTCCACCACTGATTCAAACCCTAAAGCAGGGTCTTTCCTTCTTCAGCTCCCGAGTTAGGGAGGTTTTAGCATATTTCGCTCCTTTCCGCAAACGTTGACTTTGTTACATTAACCTGAAGGTAGATGGAAAGTCTGTGTTTGGACCTTTAAGTATCTAATCTTAATTAACACTTACATCACCAAGATCAACGGTGGACTTCAGGAGACTTGGAGCCGCCTACCAGATGAGTCAGTTGGGTCACAGCGGTTAGATTTGCACGGCTACCCGCAGCTCCTGTTGTCGGGAGCGCTGACCGTGCAGGCTGGGCGGGCGCCTGCCGAGACGGGCTGTCTGGAAGTGGCCTCCGAGGACACACGGCCCGCTTCACCGATGGTGGAGGGGGTCGCCTCGGAGACGAGCCCCCGCGCTCTGTCCCTCTTTGCTCTCACCCAGACCTGTGTCTGCCGGGGCGAGGGGGCGGAGTGCGTGCACCGCTGGGGTCCGTGGTAGGACTGGGGCGGGGGCCCCCGAAGACCCTCTCCGCTCCGTCCCGCAGGCATGAAGACCAAGCACGCGCTGCGCCACCACATGAAGCTACACAAGGGCATCAAGGAGTACGAGTGCAGGGAGTGCCACCGCAAGTTCGCGCAGAAGGTCAACATGCTCAAGCACTACAAGCGGCACACGGGTGAGTCCGCCCCCGGCCGCGGCGCTCTCGCAGAGGGGGACCAGGCCAGTGGTGCAGGCGCAGCTCGGGGAAGAGCCGCCGCTGCTCCTCGCGGTCTTTAGCTCCCAGCAGGCCACAGGCTTCCTGACCAAGCTCTCGGAGGTGGGTTGCTTAGGTGGCCCGTTTCTCAGAAGCTCCCGGTCCCTGCAAGCGCCCTCCATCCTCGTGCGCCCTCATGGAGCTCGGGTTACCGCCCAGCTAGCTGTCCTCAACGCCTTCCCATCCACTCAGCCGTCGCCCTGCAGGAGCGTGTGAGGGAGGAACCATCAGACGAGGGCCCGGGGCGTGTGTACACGCCGGTCATCCTGTCGTCTGGACAGGAGACTGGGCCATCTTAAGTGCCCATCAGTAGGGCAGTAGCTAAATTATGGTGTGTTCACCATGAGGGACAGTGCACCCCTGCAAGTGATGGAATCGTATGTTAAGTTACGCAGACATTCATGGTCCAGTGGGAGAGAAACCAGCTCCTACGACAAATGAGTTCATTGTTTTATAAAACATTTGTGTATGGATGAACGTGTGTGTATAAGAGGATTAAGATCGACAGCGGAGTGAGAGACGGTTATCCCTGGGTGATGGAGCTGTGTCTCAAGTTTCCGGTAGGAGCCTCTGATTGGTTCCGTGTTCTCCCTAAAACGCACCTGAGTCCTGCCACTGCCTGGCCCAGCTCACCTGTACGCCCACCTCTCTCACTGCCCCCAGGGCTGTCCAGGCCACCACGCACGTCTGCTTTGCGTCCCCCTGGAGTGCCAGCCCCCAGGGCACTGGGCTTTCACAAAAGTGTGCTGCCCTTCTCTTCCTGCGGAAGCTCATCCGTTTCACTTCCCCTTTTCTGGGAAGCGTTCACCCCCTGGGCCTGGGTCCTGCACCACCTCTCGGGTCTCACAACACTGCACTTGCTGGGCTGTAGTGGCCTCTGGCCTCCAAAAGCCACAGGGAGCATATGAGGGGTTCGCCGAATACAGGGCCAAGATAAGTGGACCCTGAAAATCACTTACCTAGTTTTCCATTTGGGGGGAAACCTTTATTTAAGAGGCGTTCTAAGGATCCACTTTCTTGTCAGTTTGGGGAGAGAAACAGTGCGATGCCGTGGTGCTTCCTTGCCAGGTTGCAGGCAGGCAAGGTGGTCACCCCAGACCGAGTGACTGATCCGAACGCTCAGGACTGGGATGAAGTGGGTGGAGCCTTAAACGTGTCGTAAACGTGGCCCTGCCTTCCCTGGTCGCGAGCAGTGCCGAGTAAGCTCATTGAATCGGATCCTGCTGAGCCTCTGTGGCCGTCTGAGGGCCTCGGGCTGAAACTGTCCTTGTCACCCCTTCTGCGGAAGGAGCTCGCCTGGGTGCCAGCCACAGGGTAGCTTGCAAGCCACAGTGTGCCGGTCGCGTGTGGGAATGAACGCTTGCTGTCTGCTCTCTCCTGGTGATTTACCTCCCGTGCAGCTTTTCCGCAAATACAGAAACGTGTCAAGGACGAGACAGCTTCTGTGTGTAGTTGAAACACTCGTGAAACGTGAAATTAAGTGTGCCTTCTTCTGCAGGGATTAAAGACTTCATGTGCGAGCTGTGCGGAAAAACTTTCAGTGAGAGAAACACGATGGAGACGCACAAGCTCATCCACACGGGTAAGCGGGACACCTGGTGACCGTCCGCCCGCCCTCCGCGGCCTCCGCTGAGGCCGTCGGAGCGTGCGTGGTGGGGATGGCACGGCCGTGATGCTGTTGGTAGGCTTTTTCAGATGTTTTGGTGCCGTTCTGCCTTAACGATGGCCCCTTGCCCCCAAAACCTCAGCCCATCAAAATTTTCGGACATTGTCCGAAACTTGAATTTTCGGACATTGGAGTAGCGACTGGGCTCCAGGAGGGGAGGAGGCCGCGCTGCCTGTCCCGCGGCCTGACCACCGGGTGGGTGACCCGGCCGGCGACCCTGGCCGCACGTGCAGAGGCTGACCCCGCTCACGACCCGTGCTTTCTCTTCTGCCCCGTGCGTGTGGGAAGTGGGCAAGCAGTGGACGTGCTCCGTGTGCGACAAGAAGTACGTCACCGAGTACATGCTGCAGAAGCACGTGCAGCTCACGCACGACAAGGTAGAGGCCCAGAGCTGCCAGCTGTGCGGGACCAAGGTGTCCACCAGGGCTTCCATGAGCAGACACATGCGGCGCAAGCACCCCGAGGTGAGCCTGGGCGGGCGACCCTCTGCCTGCCTCCCCCCGCCTCCCCTTGCAGGCCCGGCCCCTCTGACCCCCGCCTCCTCTGCCCTCTGCCCGGTGGCAGCTCCTGCCCAGAGACCCTGCCGCGCTGGCTCACCATCCCTGCCCCCACGCAGGCCCGTGGTTCCTCCAGGTGGGGCCTGGGCCTGGCAACTCCCCTCCGCCTGCGCGCCGACGGCGCTGAACGAGTGAGGGAACAGAAGAGCCTGGAACGTGTTTTTTGCTGAGGTTATAAATTACGTTCTCGCTGGGATTACAGCGAGACGGGAGTACGACCCTGACCCCTCTCCCTTTCCTCCGTTTGGGCAACTGAAAAAGATTCAGGACGGAAGCCTCCGTGTGGTGCTAGGGGCTGATTAGAAGGTGGCCCTGGGGACCGAGGGGGACAAGCTGCATTGAGGCAGGTAGACCCTGGCTCACCCGTGGGCTGGTTCTAAAGGCAGGTCCAGCGCACTGAAGAATTTAATGCTTTTTAAAAAGAAGTAAACGGAAAAACAAAGCTAGAAGAAAGTACGGGAAAATAGCCGTATCACTGAAAGGTGGAAACTTTCTAAGCGCAAAAGCGGTGAGAGTCTCAGACAAACGATTTGACTAAGCGGCGTAACATTTAGAACTTCTGTAGGTCAAAGGGAAGACGGAAAAAACGTGGTAAGATATTACTACCGTTAACAGATAGAAACTGTTAACGTTAAAGGTAACACGCATTCCATGAGAACACAAAGAGCCCAGTGTGTCCACGGAGATTCATGAAAGGAAACACCTGTGGTTAAGACACAGGAGAAAGCCTTTAACAGTCGAGGTGCCTTCCTTCCTCCGTTGAATTAGAGGAGGTTCTTAGATTCAAAATGCCTGTGCGGTGGGCGTGAGCCGGGCGCCCGGCCGTGGCGTGTCCTCCTGGGGGTTAGCGTGACCATCCCTCCATTTATAAGTGACTACTTGGACCCCTCAATGTCCAGCAAGAGGAATGTGATTGAGTTAGTGGTAGTTTAGTGATGTGCCTGAATGTAACGTGTTTGCAGAGAACCTTGAGTGAAAGCGTGAGCGTTTGCTGCAAGAAAGCTGTACACACCGTGCATGTACCGTGTGTGTATACACTGCGTCATTCACGTTGTGCGTGTTTACGGGATACTCACGTATGTAATATAAACGGGGCGGGCGAAACGAGAAAGGACGAAAACATTACGCGGTAGTCTTCTCCTGGCCTTGAAGTTTTGTTTGTTTCTTCTCTTGTTCTCCATTTTAAATAATTTCCTCTAGTGAACATGGGTTACTCTCGCATTTATAAAAGCACGCTCTGCCTCATTTGGACGGTAAGTGCGTCTTTTTCTGTGTTACCTTGACCCTGAGCTCTGGGGACCCCGAGGAGCTGGGCCTCCACCAGCTTTGCTCCCCTCACTCCTGGCCTTTTCCACCTAGTGGCCAGCTAGCGTTTCCACCTAGAAAAACAAAGTTGGGAGAGCAGGAGCCCGCAGCGTCAGCATCCACACGCTGCCCAGTGTCGGCAGACAGTGCCCTCCAGGTCTCGGGGCCCAGGGCCGGCGCTGCGGGCTCCCCCGGGGGCTCGTGACCTGTGGGAGTGATTTCTTGGTGACGTGTGGGTGTTTGTAGCTACATGTGCTAACAGCGCGCACGGCAGTTTTTGCGGACGGGTTGCGTGATGCACGTGGCTGGGTGCGGGAGGCCTTGCGGGCACGGAGCAGCTCGACAGACGCTTCCATCTGGTTGACGGTCACTTCCTAGCCCGCCCCTCTGTGCGGCCACCTCTTTGCACCTCCTCCTCTCACGCCCACCATGCCGGTGGCACAGCGCTCTGGAGGGGACGCCAGCAGACGGAGGGCTCCCCTGTCGGGGCTCTGTTCTCAGTCCCTTTTGTCTCTGAAGCCTTCAGCCTCTTCCCCTGTTGATCCTCTGATGTTTCTCTGTCATTTCCTTCTGTGTTGCTCAAACAGATACAGTTAAGTGCCTGCGGGGATGAGCGCTGGTGACCGGCCGGACAGGGTGCGCCCCGTCCTCCTGGACCGACCGTCTAGGGTGGGAGACAGAGGGTACGGGTAGGACGCAGACAAGTCAGACAGAGAGGAATAGATGGAGTGAGGCCAAGGGAGGGCTCTGCTGCCGTGTGGGTGCCACCGTGGGGCCCGGCTGTGCAGGGGTGCGGGGCAGGGGGCCATGCAGTGCTGGACACAGACTCGGGGGCAGGGGTCCCGTGGAGGCCGGCTAAGGTGTTAAGCATAAACTGCTTTCACATATTGGAAACCTTTCAGAATTGATGCAGTTTTATTGCTTCAAGGTATGGTCTTTCCCTCTGCTTTGAGTGAATGTTATATTCAAAAAAATTCAAACACACAAAGTACTTTGCATGCGTGGTCTTCTCTCCGAATAAGAGCAAAGCCAGCAAACGCTTCTGTGGTTGCTCTTTGTGACATGAGCTTCCAGACCGTGTGACTAGGACGCTGATGCTGTCGTCGTTGATGATGATGGAGGTGGTGGTGACAGTGACGGTGGTGACAGCGATGGAGGTGGTGATGGTGAGGGTGGGAGAGGACAGTTGGTGGCATCTGGCTGCTGTGACTCAGCTTTGCAGCATCACAGTCACACTTGGGTCCTCAGCGCCACGTCAGCATTTACGTTGCAACACACATGACCACGACCTCCTTGCTGGACATCTTTCAGAGAAGGCCCAGCCCTGGTCTTGGAACCCAAGTCCGGAAATGCAGCTCTCCGTCATTCTGCTTAAATGAGCCACACCCGCTATGTATAGCCTATAATTTTGTTCTTAATTTTTTTTTGACAAAGAATGTAGAGATGCTTGCAGAGCCATTTGGCTGAAGAGCCCGTGCAGATACTTTCCTGGTTTCCCTGGTCTCATATAGTCTTTGCACAGCACTTCCCTTCTTCGGCAGCTCCCCGTTTCCACACCTCCCTCCCAGGGATTCCGTTCTCTCTGCGCTCAGGGTCCGTCGCCCCACCTGTGATTTGTTCACTTAAGTGATCGCAGTCACGGTACAGCCGGCGTCAGCAGGTGTGTGGGTCAGGTTCAGGGAAGACCGGGTGGACCCCGGGTGTGTGTCATGGCGTAAGGGTCTGTGTGCTGGGCACCGGCCAGTGCGGCTCACAGGTGCACTTCATCAGAAATGACCAATGAAACTACCCGGACTTCCCTACTTTTCAGGTAGAAAAGTCAGGTGTGTACAGTGTAAATGTCCCATTCTTGATGGTTCCTTGTAGGACAGGTTTCCTGTATCTTATCCCGCTCCGCTCTCGGTTTGAAAGAACAAGATTGAGAATGCGCTGTGCATTATGCACTGTGCACGTCAGTGTTTTCACTAAACTAAAAGGGAAGGAATAGCCTCCACCCTCGAGCGGTGGACAGTGCGGTGACACACGGACAGGGGCGAGGTAACACCCCCGTGTGTGAGAGCACGGCAGAAACTTGAAGAGAGGGGGCCTGGGAGGAGGGAAGGAGAGCCCAGACGGGACTGTGGAATCCAGGTTTTCAAGTCCCGAGCAGGGCCCGTGAGGGCGTGGGTGCCTTTGAGGGTGGCGGCCTGTCGGCACGTGTCTGGGTCCCGCCTGACCCGAGCCTGGGCCTTTCGGGCGTGGTGTCCCGGGCTCACCGCCCTGTGGTCACTCCTAGGTCCTGGCCGTGAGGATCGACGACCTGGACCACCTCCCCGAGACCACCACCATTGACGCCTCCTCCATCGGTATCGTCCAGGTGAGCCCTGCGCACGCGGGGCCCGGGACGTCTCACCCGAGGGGCCCCGGCAGGTGTCCTGAGCAGCCTTTGGGGAAAAACCCCACGTTTCACGCTCGTTTGCCTCTGTTTTATTGGTTGGTCGTCACCCCAGGAGCCTTTTAGTTTCTATAAACGTTTCTAGAATTTCAGTTTTCTGAATCCTGACATATCTCCTTTTAGAGAATAGATGGTTTCTTAAGTCACAGTTCCCCAGAGAAAACAGTCAATACAGAGCATGTGTACACGTGCGTACGTGTGTGTACAGAGAGAATTAGATTTATTTTAAGGACTTGGCACCCACGAGTGTGGAGCTGGCAAGTCCAGAACTTTCAGGACGGGCCGGAGGCTGGAGACCCAGGAGGAGTTGATGCTGTGCCTGAGGTCCATCTGGAGACAGAGTTCCCTCTTCCTCCGGGAGCTTCGGGCCTTTCTCTCGAGGCCTTCGCCCGATGGGACGAGGCCCACCCGCGTTGCAGAGGGTGCTCTGCATGACTCATTACCCACCGATTTCAGTGTTAATCACATCTGAAAAATACCTTCACGGCAGCCTCTAGACTGGTGTTCAGCCACCCAGCCGGGCGCCCGAGCCCAGCCACGTTGACACGTAAACTCAACCATCACAGGTGGTTTCCAGAAAAGCTTATTAGCACGATTAGATTATTAGAAGCAAAATAACTTTCAACGTATTAGGTGAACTTAACTTTTAAAAGGAATTTTCAGTCAATACCTTTATATAAAGAGCTGCTCTTATTTTTTTTTTTTTTTTTTTTTGCGGTCCGCGGGCCTCTCCCTGCTGTGGCCTCTCCCGTCGCGGAGCACAGGCTCCGGACGCGCAGGCTCAGCGGCCACGGCTCACGGGCCCAGCCGCTCCGCGGCACGTGGGATCCTCCCAGACTGGGGCGCGAACCCGCGTCCCCCGCATCGGCAGGCGGACTCCCGACCACGGCGCCACCAGGGAGGCCCCGCTGCTCTTATTTTAAAGGAAACGTGTCATATGCTCTCGGTTATTTTAAAATCACATTTCTACCTGTGTGTTTTGCAACAGAGCTTTGGGTGCGGTGCTCGGCGGCCGGGTTGTACTGAGCCGCCGTGCCCCACGCCTCAGCAGCCCCGGAGGGCCAGGACCACGCCCACTCCTGGCCAGGGCAACCCCTCCTCAGGGTCTGCCTGCCGCTGGGCGGGAGCAAGTCTCATGGATGGCACCGAGGACCAGGAGGGATGGTGGGTGACCGGGGGGAGAGCCTTGCTGGTCACCGTGGCTCAGCGGCCTCCGTGATGCTGGGCCAGCCCAGCTGTAGGTCGGCAAACAGGCCACACTTAGCAGCTCAAGAAGACGTGTGCAGGGCACCCGTCTGGGGTCGCCATTACCGCTGGGCCCTGCTTGCTGTCCCCAGAAAAGGTGACCGTACAGTTCTTGCGGTCAGCCTCAGTTTGATCCAAGATTGTGTCTGCAGTGAATTTGTTTCAGCCAGGGGATGAGAGTCCTGATGAGAAAGCGTTTTTCAGTCTCAGACTGAGCTCAACGGGGCTGAAACGGTGGCTCAAAAAATCTGCTTTTAGAGATGTCTCTATTTCAGCACAAAACGTGGCTTTTAAAAATATGACTGGTATCTAAAATCCATCACCTGAAAGAAAAGCAACTGAAACCAACCGGAACTTGCCCCCGTCCTTAGAAATGCAAGTTAGCAGACAAGCCTGGTCAGCTGGTGTCCGGGAACAGGGCCGGGACGCGCTGGCCGCTTCGGGGACACGGCCCGTTGACAACCGCCGTTGTCGCGCCTTCTCTTCCTGCAGCCTGAGCTGAGCCTGGGGCAGGAGGATCTGGCGGAAGGGAAGCACGTGAAAGCCGCCAGGAGGACTCACAAGAGGAAGCAGAAGCCAGAGGACGAGGCCGGGGCCACGGGGCCCGAGGAGGCCGCCTTCAGCGAGTTCTCGGAGAAGGAGGCCACGTTCTCGGCCGGCGTCGGGGACGAGACCAACTCTGCCGTGCAGAGCATCCAGCAGGTCGCCGCTCCTCGTGCAGAGCCGGGGGCCCCGGGCGTGGGGGGCTTGGACGCTGGCCGTGGTCAGCACGTGCCCCGTTTCCCCGTGAGCGTTTCCCAGCCTAGACCCAGAAGTCACAGCCATCCTCCCTGCTTGGGAGACGGGGCCGCGTCTAGTTTGGGGAGGTGCTCGATGGCCTGAGCGTGCCGGCCAGTCAGGGACGGCCCGACCCTGCACGCCAGGGCGTGTGGCCGGCCGGTGTGCTGCTTTTAACCAAAGCTTCCCCGCTGGGGTTTCGAGGCCCCCAGCTCCTGGTCGGCGTGTGTCGGACGCCACACCCCTCCCTTGACTGGCCCTGGTCATCCTGGTTGCAGACGTTCCTGCGTTTCATCCCTGTCTGTGGGGAAGAGCGTTGCTTTCTTTTTCATTTATTAGCTCTGGCACTGCACATTGGTTCACTGCCCTTCTGACCTTTACAGTTGGGATTTCCATTTACCATCATCACCTCACAGAAGTTAAGAGACAGTGAAGAATGTGCTCTGTTTTTCTCATTACTTTTTTCTGGTTTTTTTCCTAGCTACTGCAATCCTTTGATTTTCAGTTCCAGCTGATGGCCTCGATGATGGTGTCTGTACGTTGCTTCTCTCTTTCACTAGAATTCTTTTTCCAGGAAAAATGAACTTGCTTTAATCTCTCAGCAGCAGGTGTTTTAACTCCTTCCTTTGGGCCAGGAGTGTGATGATTCCAGCGTCACGAGCTGGCCTCTGTGACAAAGTGCAGCACAGGAAGCTGCTCGTGTTCTCGATTCTGCAGGAACTAACGGTCCCGTGTCGTGCGTGACTCTTCCAGGTGGTGGTGACGCTGGGCGACCCCAACGTGACCACCCCGTCGAGCTCCGTCGGCCTGACCAACATCACCGTGACCCCCATCACCACCGCGGCGGGGACTCAGTTTACCAACCTGCAGCCGGTGGCCGTCGGGCACCTGACCACCCCGGAGCGCCAGCTGCAGCTGGACAACTCCATCCTGACCGTGACCTTCGACACCGTCAGCGGCTCTGCCATGCTGCACAACCGCCAGAATGACCTCCAGATGCACCCCCAGCCAGAAGCCTCGAATCCGCAGTCGGTGGCCCACTTCATCAACCTGACCACCCTGGTCAACTCCATCACGCCCCTGGGGAGCCAGCTTGGCGAGCAGCCACCGCTCACCTGGCGGGCGGTGCCCCAGACAGACGTGCTGCCGGCCCCGGCCGCCGCCCCGCAGGCCGCCCAGCCCCCGGTGCCGGCCGAGCAGCAGCCGCAGATGTACAGCTACTGAGTCACCCTGTGGGCACCTGGGGGAGAGAACCACCGACGGGTGGTCTGGCTCTGTTTTTCTTTGAGATTTGTTTGCTGGATACCAAACAAAAAAACAAAACACTGTACGTTGCAGTATCAGTAAGGTTGACTTAGCTTTTGCAGCATTATCTCCAAATGCGCCAACAACCATCACAGTCTGTCAGCTGAGCTCAGAAGTGACCCCGAGCAGGTCCCCCTGAGGCCCCATACTCTCTGCCCGGCAAGGCCAGGCCCCCAGGCTTCCCTCCCAGAACGCGGATGGGCGCAGGGTTTGGGAAAAGGAAACCCAGAGAGGAGCAGCACGGTTAAGACCCGTATGTCACCAGGGCTGTAAGTGGCTTGTTTCATTTTTCCCTTTCGGGCTCCGCTACTGTGTGAGAATGTAGCCGGTTTTCTCCTGTGGCTCCTGCACTTCTTTGCTAACGAGAAGATAGGAGTTCAAGTAACGTTTACTGTCTTTGAAATTTGAGTTGAGTCGAATTCGTTCTGCACCTTTGGGCTGAAACCATGTGGGAGGATGCCCTGTGGGAGCGGACGCCCCTCCTCTGGCCTTCACGAGTTCCTCTCGGGCAAGGGGTCACGTGAGGTCGCCGACCAAGGCACCTTAGTGATAGAATTCGTGAATCGATTTTCAGTATGGCTCTTTCCTTTTTTTTCTTTTTTTTTAAACTTTATCTCGAGCATACCTTGTGTGATCGAGACTGCGGAGGCCACGTCGTTCTCTATTTCCCTTTAACACACAGAAGTCGTTTGCACTGTGGGACTGTGGGTCCACGTCCAGCTCTACACGGCTGCCCCGACGCAGGGGCCGTGAGCCTCATTGCTGGCCCCTCTGGAGGCTCCTCGGGGTTGTGTCTCAGGATTCTCTGCCATCCACATGTATTTATTATGGCTGAGGCGCAGCCAGGATCCCCCGCACTAGAGAACAGGGGAGAAATTCATGTCTTTTTTCTCTTTAAACTTTAAGTCCAAAGGTTGGTGTGTTTCAAGACCAGTTTTCTATAAAAATGTTGAATGAGCTTGGTTCTTCACCCAAGAAAGGTATAGGTTTTTCTGAAATACGAAGACAGTGCTGTTTTCTGCCAAATAGTGTGAAAGCAGAAAGGCTAGTAGCTGACCAGTAGAAGCAGTAGCGCCCCTAATGAATGAGTGAATAAGTGTGTGCTGAGCGACGGGAGCGCTGCCCCTCGGGGGACGCGCCTTCACACGTGTGCGCCCGTTTCAGCAGTGGCAGGTGAGGCTCTGGACCACCAAGGTGGCAGCCAGCAGCCGGCCCTCCCGCGGCGCAGCGGGCAAAGAGGCTTGATCTCCACCCTCCTGATGCTTTAACGCTGTCCAGAATGAAATGATACGTTTGCCTTACTTTGTCCTGATCAGTATTTGTCCCCGGTCCTGCATTGTTTGGGAGACCATCAGTAGTGGATAAATGAGGCAGAATAACCTTATGCTGCTAGTGAGGCTACAGACAACCTGTTATGCAAATGCAACGTTCTCAGCACTTCGCTTCATTCCAAATCGCAAGATTTTGAGGAGGGGGCTAGGCTTTGATTTGTGCAATACATGCTTTGGTGAACTAAGTTCATCACCCACGCGGCATGTGAAAGGGGCTTCAGGATTCACCCTCCACACCCAGCTCACCGGTAACTCCCGACGACTCGCACCTCTGAATTAGTAGTGGGGGATTGTTTGACTTCTAATTTATGATAATTATTTTTATGTTATTTATGTATATAATTAACTGCTTTATACATAATAGTTTCATCAAATGAACTCGGGCTGGGGGTGATATACTTTCTTCTACGTCTTGTCTCTGTTCTCCAAACGTGAGTGGTCCAGGTGTCCGTGGAATCATCAAAAGCGCCAAGGTTCCTAAGGTATTTTCTTAAAAATCGCTGACCGTTTCCTTTTGCATTTGCAGAATGTAAGGGATGAACGACCAGGTAAAAAGTCCAAACATGATTGAACGCCCGCTAGCATTTATCTTTTATTCCTCTCCCCTATGAAACAAAGGCCTTTTAAATCACAATTTTATTTTTTTAAGAGAAGTTGTTTTTATGCTTAAGAGTAAGAACGCATCAAATGTCTTTAAAGAACCTGATTTAGGTTGTGTGGCCCCAGTGTACTTCCCGCCGTTTATTTAACTACACAGATGCTTAATCATACTTCCTGTTATAATAAGTGAGAACTCTAAATAAAAATCAAATTGACTCCTGAGTTTGCTGTAGAAATATTTGGTCTAATAGGATCACTGTCTGAGGCCAAATAGGTTCATGTTGTCTTAAAACAGATGCTATGAATTTGCATATAAGAAACTGGGAAGCAAAAAATAAAAAATAAAAAGTACTACTCAGCCAAAAGAGTTATCAGCTGTAGACTGTTCTGCACCTCTATCGCTGCTTCCTGATGGAAAAGATTTACTTTTTTTTAAACTGATCCCAGTGCACAGCTGTATCCATAGGAGGAAATTCGATGGAGCCGTTGTGACCCCTGAGCGCTGTGAATCCCTCGGGGCTATTCTAAATTAATAAACAGAAGATGCTTGGTTTTGGCCGGTGAATTTGTGAAGCTGTGTCGTTCTGTGCCACCTGACGGTGTGAGCCTTGCAGAGCAGGCCCCCGGGATTGCGTGTCCCTGAGGCAAGGAGGGGACGGGGGCCCCGAGTGGGATGTGTTCCTTGTGCCGGGTGCTGCTCCACTGTAACCGACAGGGGCCCGCCTTGGAGGATTCGGGGCCCAGGAGGCAGATGCACGGACTTCACAGTCACAGCGGCCAGAGCTCGAGGCTCCCAGCTCAGGGCCGTGTCAGTGACTTTCCCGTTGGATTTTGAAAGGCATCAAGGCTGAGAGGTCACGTGTATTTCGTGTCCCATTAGTTTGTATAACGACAAATAAAAGTTGCCATGAGCTGTGTTTTTCCATTGCTGGCCCTCTGCTCAGACTGCCCGTTCCAAGTGGTGGACACACTTGGTGTATTTTGAGAACGGTTGTAATTCCCGTGTAGTTCACGCCCTGTGAAATGTTTGGATTATTTTAAATTACCCAAACATTGAAAATAAACAAGATACTGAGATATCAGCTTTCACAAGCGTTGGTTGGTTTGTTTAAAAGCAACAAAGCAGGGCTTCCCTGGTGGCGCAGTGGTTGAGAGTCCGCCTGCCGACGCAGGGTACGCGGGTGCGTGCCCCGGTCCGGGAAGATCCCACATGCCGCGGAGCGGCTGGGCCCGTGAGCCATGGCCGCTGAGCCTGCGCGTCCGGAGCCTGCGCTCCGCAACGGGAGAGGCCACAGCAGTGAGAGGCCCGCGTAGCGCAAAAAAAAAAAAAAAAAAAAAGAAAAAAAAAGCAACAAAGCAAGTGGTTGTAGCATTTTTTGTAAAGCTTAGATGGAGAGAATGGACACAAAAAAAGATGAGCAGCCAGAGAGAGGGGAGAACTTGGTAAGCAAGGCGTTTCTTAGGGCACTTGGTCTGGAACAACCCCTTATTTTATTGATCAAGTGATGATATGTTCTGATTTGTTAGGAAGAATCATCTTAAAGTTATGAAACACCTGGAGTGTCATCCGATCTTCTAAGGATTATGAGAACCTTATTTTATGTACTTCAGTTGTATCTTAGAGAACAGCTAGTAGCAGCTATAATTCTGCCAGTGAATAGGATTCACCCCCTCAACGTCCACCAAATTGTGAGCGTGTTCTTGTATGTGCGGCGAATTCCAATAGAGAGGGGGAGGCCGCTGGGCCACTGGTTGCCTCCTCTTGTGGGTGTTTGCCTCTGGCTTGCGCGCCCCCACCATCAGGAGGTCTTAGTCCTGGAATGACAGCCAATGATCCGACCTGTGTGTGCTGCAGGCAGCAGAATTACCTGGGTAACCCGCACAACGAGCTGGCTGGGACCACCCCTTCCCCCCAAGCCCTGGTACCCATGGACCTGAGGCTTCTCCTCCCTGAGCCGGGGTCCTACAGTCCCAGGTGCAGGCCGCCGGCATCCAGACAACACTTGAGGGCAGGTGCCCCACATCCAGACTGACTTGGCACCAAGCCTCCAGCTCTATCCTCGTTGACCCGTCTGTCTGCCCACATTTGCTCCATAAGGAGGGAGACGGACCCCCATCTCCATGGGAAGGTGTCCCTTCGATGGGACACAGACCCACCCTGAGTCTTTGCAGAGAGCCCGGCCCAGCATACTTCACGGGAAGAGTGAGGGTGCAGGACCCGGGGCTTGGTGCCTGCTGTTTACTGTCTGTTCCACTTGGGCCTTTCAGCTCCTCCTGGGTGCAGTGCATCACCCCCTCGCGTGACCATCTGCAGCTTGCACTCAACCCCAGGAATTCTCTCTTCCTAGTTTTAGCCACAAAACAGGGTAGCAAGGTCACAAAGCAAAGAGAAGGCATGGCCGCGGTGTTGCGAGAAATGCTCTAGAAATCCAAAAGCTGCCCTGCCGGCGTCTCCAGAATGATCCGGGGCTGGGGGTGAGGGTGCTGCGGCCAGGAGCGGCCGCCGTTTCGTTTGTGCGTTGCCATCCTCTGTTCCGGGAAAGCACACGGACTCATCACCTGGATGTCGCCAAGGCCCATGAAGCTCGCACGTCTGACCCGGAGTTCGTGACCCCCGGCCCCAACCCTGGCGCTCCCCGACTGTCCCCACTCACGGCCCACAGCCCTGCCCTCCACCTAGTCGCACGGGCGGGAGCCCAGAGCCATCCCACGCTTACACCCCCTGTGCCTTTGGGTCTGTCCGGGTGTCACCATCCCCGTGACCACCTTCCCAGCCGACAGCCCCTAAGGGGCCACCCGGGCCCCGCTCGTCCCCAGGAGTCTGTCCTCCACACGGTGGCCTCGTTGGCCCTTGTAAAGGTGTCATTCTATGTGTCACCCACGCACCAAGGTCAGCGTCCCCCAACGGATCCTAAGTGCTCCCCGGACACGCCGACCCTTTCTGCGGCCTCGAGCCTGGGGGGGGGGGGGGGGGGGGGGCTGCCCCGCCTCCTTCCTCCCCATTCTCTCCCAGGGCCTGCGCACGCCCAGCGCCCTGACCCGCCGCTTAGTTAATGCTGCTTGGCCCCCAGATCGCGGCTCAAACGTCACTTCCTCAGAGAAGCCTCCTGGAATCCCCCGGAAGCCCTCATTTCCCACTCCGATAGCAAAGCAAGCACAGTGCGCGCCAGTTGGCAATTACACTGGCTGTTTACTCATTCTATGAATTTGTTCCTATCTGTGCCTCCCTGCTGTTCAGTAAGTTCCGGAAGGGCGGGGACCGTGCTTCTCCTCATGATTTCATCATTTCCCCTGAGCCCTCCCCCCCCCCCCCCCCCCCCGCCCACGACAGTAAGCCTGAGCCACAGAGATTAATAGGCAAGTGTTTTCCCCAAGCGTGGCCACCAAAGCTTTGAAGCACTCCCCCGCAAAAACCCAACTTTGCCAAATCCAGTTGGAATTATCACTTGAAATTTCTGTCTTCGTGAGACTCTTGGAAATCCTAATCTCCAGTGACTCGATTTTATTGATAAGAGTATTAATTACTTCTTCAACTTTGTTTATTAAGTTATGAACTTTTGCCCCTTGTTAGCAAATAGTAAAACATAATCAAGCCTTTTGATTCTTCCTGCTTAGTGATTAATGGCAGGTGACCATTTAGCAGAAAATGGTTCTTTCTTTGCAACAAGTGCTCTTCGTTATGTTAAATGATCACATAATGGAAATGGCAGTCAAGAAGACACTCATTCGACACAATCATATAGGTTTCATGTCCAACATTGTAGTACATTTTTGCACACCCCGAAGTACATGTCAGCATGCACCCTACGGTTTTCAAAAATCATATTCCCTGGACTGACCCCATGCATGCCAATCATCCCTACATCACTATTAGCATCCTTGCTGTAACAGTCTATTGGAGGCACATGATGAATGGAATAGAACAATGGAAGTTTTTTTTTTTTTTTTTTTTTTGGAGTATGGTTGCTTTACAATGTTGTGTTAGTTTCTGCTGTACGACAAAGTGAATCAGCTGGATGTATACATATATCCCCTCCCTCTTGGACCTCTCTCCCATTCCCTGCCATCCTGCTGGAAACTTCTAATAAATGCTATAGTGAAAAAAAAAACAACCCGTGCCTCGTGTTCTTAGTATCTCAGTATCCTGAGTGAAAAGATCTTTTCACTGCGGTTGGTTATCTTTTTCGTAGGTTGGACATTGATTTTTCGAGTTCTTTAGAAACGGAGCTGAAGTGCGTGTCCCTAGATCTTCAGTTTGCATGCATCTCATAAGCATCAGCAAAAACATAACTGAAAGGAGTTGTATTTAAACACCCTGCATGTCCATTTCAGATAAGAAGAGTGACAGCCCGAACTGCTGCTTGCTTGGAGCTCCACCAACGTCAGCTCAGCCAATCCCTCCAACGGCTCCCTGAGATGGCTGTCGTCTCATTGTGAAATGACGCGGGGTTTCTCAAGCAAAGGGTAGACTTCACTGCCAGTGAAATATCGTTAGAAAACGTTGTCTTAATGGATCTGTAACGTCATGTGTGTGGAATTGGGTTTCTTCTTGTATTTAGAACCATGTCCGTACTTTTGGAGACACTGTGAATTTTTGCCTGAATGGCCAAACAGTTCCTCTTAAGAAAAGAAGACGCCAGGGTAGCTGGCCCACACCAAGCCAGCATTCTTAGGCTTCTAAGAGCATCCCACAGGGGTTCATCAGAATGTTCCCAAAATAACCAGCATCTGAATGTGGCACCAAATAGTACAGAGACTTTTTTTTAAAAACAGAGGCCTATGTTTTTCCTTTTTATATTTTACAAAATTGTATTGAAGTATAGTTGATTTACAATGTTGTGCTTAATTTCTGCTGCACAGCAAAGTGACTCAGTTATACCCATATATATTCTTTTTCATATTCATTTCCATTACGGTTTCTCACAGGTTATAGTTCCCTGTGCTCTACAGTAGGACCTTGTTGTGTATTCATTCTATATATAATAGTTGGCATCTGCTGACCCCAAACTCCCAATCCTTCCCTCCTCCACCCCTCCTCCCCCTTGGCAACCGCAAATCTGTTCTCTATGTCAGCGAATCTGTTGCTGTTTCGTAGATATGTTCACTTGTGTCGTATTTTAGATTCCGCATATAAGTGATGTCATATGGTATTTGTCTTTCTCTTTCTGACTTACTTCACTCAGTATGATCATCTCTAGGTCCATCCATGTTGCGGCAAATGGCATTATTTTGTTTCTTTTTATGGCTGAGTAGTATTCCATTGCATATATAGACCACATCTTCTTTATCCATTCATCTGTCCGTGGACAGTCAGGTTGTTTCCATGTCTTGGCTATTGTGAATAGTGCTGCTATGAACATTGGGGTACATGCATCTTTTCAAATTATAGTTTTGTCCAGATATATGCCCAGGAGTGGGATTGCTGGATCATATGGCAACTCTATTCTTAGCATCTTGGGGAACCTCCATACTGTTTTTTTCCTCTTTTTAATTGCAAATGTAACAAAACATTATGACTTCACTGGCTCCCATCTGACTGTTTGCCAGCTGTGGCTCAGCTTTCCTGCTCTGGCTGTAATTACCCTCACCCCACCCCCGATCTGCCTTCAAGGGGGTCAAAGCCTGAACAGTCTAACCGACTGGTCACCAGCCACATTCAGACTTCCGACTCTCCAGGGCTTACCATTGCCTCTAGCTTGCTGTGCAAAGCTACTACCACTACTACCATCAAAGCTCCTACTGGGAACCAGCTCATCCCGGGCTCATCCCTGGCTCTGGTGACTCACAGCCCAGAAGAGCACCTTTTCCTCAACTTGGGAACAACGCAAGTTTTACAGCCCTGAGCTGCCATTCAGCAATTGATTTCAAACCAAGAACAGAAACGTGGCTAAACTCCCCCAGACATGATTTAGTTTATTGTTAATGGGGCAAGTGGAAGAGGTTTCATAATGTAATTGTTTCTGTCCAAAAACATCCTCGTGTCGGGTATTGAGGGTATTCCTTCCTGTTCCGTTTGTGGTAAACAGCAAGAAGAGGGGATTACAGCCTTTTGTCTAATAGCCTTTCACTTCTTAAACCCACGAACTAACTTCTTAACCTGTCCTAGTTCTTCAGCCTTTTCTCTTCATGTTTTCTCCTCTCGGACTACCCCCTGAACCTTCAAGGGTTTCAATTTTCTTTTTTTATTGAAGTATAGTTTATTTACAATGTTGTCTTAATTACTGCTGTACAGCAAAATGACTCAGTTATACATATATACACATTCTTTTCTTCTTTTTTGGCTGCGTAGGGTCTTTGTTGCTGCTGCCCACGGGCTTTCTCTAGTTGTGGCGAGCGGAGGCTACTCTCCGTTGCGGTGCGCGGGCTTCTCGTTGCGGTGGCTTCTCTTGTTGCAGAGCACGGGCTCTAGGGCACGGGCTCAGTAGTTGTGGCTCACGGGCTCTAGAGCGCAGGCTCAGAAGTTGTGGCGCACGGGCTTAGTTGCTCCATGGCACGTGGGATCTTCCCAGACCAGGGATCGAACCCGTGTCCCCTGAATTAGCCGACGGATTCTTAACCACTGCGCCACCAGGGAAAACCTAGAATAGGTTTTTACTCTTCATATTCATTTAGCGTGTTTTTGCAAATGAGTGTTGAACAGTACATCAGAGTGTAGGTAGAAATGTCTTCTGAAATACTTATATTTGCTGATCCATTATGACAATTTATATTTAAAATGTTGTAATTGCAATTTTATTTTGTTTTAATTATTTCTATCTGTGTCAACTCTGCTTTCTGTGCGGCCCTTACTGGTATTTACTTTTACCTCATGTAGATTTTCAGGAAAAAATATGAGTTATATTTTTAAAGAATCTTTTATTAAACCATACTTTACTAACAAGTTTATGTTTCAGCTTTTGGTGCGTTTATGTTTAATTTTAGAGCATGTATTTATCAGTATTGTAGCAAATACTTTGCCAATAAGAGAATTCTATGGAGCCAGATTAGAATTCCTGGTGAGTTAGTATGCTTTGGACTTTTCCGATAATGCACAGATCACTTTATGGAAAATTTTAAACTTACATTCAAAAAGATATGTCACTTTATAACTATGTACTAGTCTATTCTGAAAAGGGTAAACAATAAGTCAAGTTTCTGAATTTGATTAATTAGAGTCTACCAAAGCTGAGGAAAGAAAGACCGAGGTGAATCCCTAGAGAAAATGACAAATTCATCTTAAAAAAAAGGACTCTTTAGTCCGCCTGCCGATGCAGGGGACACGGGTTCGTGCCCCGGTCCGGGAAGATCCCACATGCCGCGGAGCGGCTGGGCCCGTGAGCCATGGCCGCTGAGCCTGCGCTTCCGGAGCCTGTGCTCCACGGCGTGAGAGGCCACAACAGTGAGAGGCTCGCGTACCGCAAAAAAAAAAAAAAAAAAAGGACTCTTTATATTCTGAATTTCCTGGTAATGAGGTTTTTTTTTTTTTTTTTTTTTTTAATGGCGGTTTTCATTTTTTCGGCGCCTGGCCCATGATTTGATGCTGAATAGTTTAGCCTAGAAAAAATGTATGGTTTCCATAGCAACTACAATTTCTTTCTCTCAATTCCTACCTCTGACCAGGGCAATCTGCAGTTGCTTGCGGTGTTGGGGGCGCTTCATTCTCCCTGCAGCTTTGAGTGGCCAGGGAGAGGCCCTGGCAGTTAATAGGGACCATCCAGTCTGACCTTCCCTTGTCAATGCACCGAAGGGACTAGGAAGCCAGCACGGGGGTGGGGGGAGCTGAGGAGGAAGGGAGCCCGCGGAACCCGACCCCCATCATCATTGAAGTAGAGACCGTCCTGGAAGTGTGGGCCCACTGGGGCTGGAGGTTAAAATATTTTAAACCACTGCTTTAACACCTGCCACAGCGCCCTACAAATAGCTGGGGCTTGTTGGAAACAATGTATATTTATTCAAGACAATTGACATTCCTTTAAACATCTTTGCTACTAAATTACCTTTTAATAGGTAATGCCAATATTACGGCGGTGGCTTGCAAAGCCTTTTGTTTGGTTTTGCACAATGAAGAGGTAAAATCTTGCCTCAGATAAACGGGATTGTTTTCGCGTTTCTACCGATTTCCTTTTCGGTAGCTACGCAAGCCGTTTGTTGTGCCCTGCGGTTTGTGTAAATGTCTCCTCGCCGAGACAAATGTCTCTGGAACTGTGGTTGCTGTGACAACTGGACAAAAATCAAGAAGACAGCTGGACGAAAGTAACTGAGGTTGGTTGTCCGCAGGGAACATTGGTAGCAAGCCAGGAAACGTACACCTGGGAGGTGTCCTATGCTTAACTATAGCACGAATCTTCTCACCAGCTTGAAGAAAAGTAAATGGGATAGTTGTTTTTATTTAATTAAATAAGACTTTATTGAATGAATGAAAGAATGATCTTCAGCACTTCAAGTTTCAGATATGATGGAGAGGTCGAAAAGCATTTTTTTTTTTTTTTGCGGTACGCGGGCCTCTCTCTGTTGCGGCCTCTCCCACTGTGGAGCACAGGCTCCGGACGCACAGGCTCAGCGGCCATGGCTCACGGGCCCAGCCGCTCCGCGGCACGCGGGATCCTCCCGGACCGGGGCGCGAACCCGCGCCCCCTGCATCGGCAGGCGGACTCCCAACCACTGCGCCACCAGGGAAGCCCCGAAAAGCATTTTTGATTTACGTTATGCGATCTTAAAATACGAAAATGATCATATGAATGTGAGTTAATAAAATATCAAATTTTTGCTTAACATCTTACACCAATATGGAACAAAGCCAACAGAAAAGAGAAAGACAAAAGGCTATATAATTTAATATTTTCTCCATTAAGTTCATAATGGTGATTTATTTTAAATGCCATACCTTTCTTAAATTTAATTTTTATTTTATATTGGAGTATAGTTGATTTACAATGTTGTGTTAGTTTCAGGTGTCCAGCTAAGTGATTCAGTTATACATATACATATATCCATTCTTTTCCAGATTCTTTCCCCATATAGGTTATTATAGAATATTGAGTAGAGTTCCCTGTGCTCTACAGTAGGTCCTTGTTGATTATCTATTTGATAGATGGTAGTATGTATATGTTACTCCCAGACTCCTAAAAAAAAATGGGTAGTTTTTTATGTAATAGATACCAAAGCATCTCCAGGAGAGCTTATAGAAAGCTTTGGCGTGAAAGGCAGGGATCTCTCCTTGAACTCTAACCCTAGGTCGCATCGTGGCTCTCAGGGAACTGACAGCCCACTCTTGCCGTCTCCTCCGGGCTCCAGCCTGTCAATATTTACCTGGCTAAGGTGCACCTGGCTCCCAGCCCACGTACGCACTTCTGCCCCTTCTGCTCGCTATTGACTTGTACGCAGATATTAGCTGGTTGCAGAAGAAATTATTTCCACAGAAAGTGAAAGTATTTAAAATTGATCCAAAAATGGGACACTTAAAAAAAATCATTCACCTATTTTCAATGTGTAGTTAATTTAAATGTTAACATTAGTTTACTTAATTTAAATGTTAATTTTTAATTATGAGTTAAGTCTAATTTACAGGTATTGGTTCATAAATTATAACAACGCAGGACACAAATAATGATGTTGATAATGGGGAAAACTGTAGGGGTGCAGGGGGACGAGAGTATATGAGAGTTCTGTACTTTCTGTGTAATTTTTCTGTAAACCCAAAACTGCTCTAAAAAAATGAAGTCTGAATTTTGTTAAAAGATGTACATATATGTATGTACATATAAAATAAGAGAGGTATGTATATATGTGTATGTGTGTGTATATATGTATGTAAGTACATATGTCTATATGTGTGTATGTATGTGTGCATTTGTTTGTGTGTGTGTGTGTGTGTGTGTGTGTGTACTTGGCATTGGTGGGAGATCAAAATGGTTCAGCTGCCTTGGAGAACTGTCTGTCAGTATCTTTTAAAGTTAAGCGTACATCTCCCCCTCAGTTTAGCAATCCCACTCCTAGGTATTTACCCAAGAGAAATAAAATCATATGACGGGGGTGTCTCAAGGTGAGTGCCGCAACCGGGGCTGGGAGAGGAGGTGTGAGAAGTGGAGGGTGCTCTACTGCCTTGCCCTCCCTGGTTTCGTTCTCCTCCGAATTTTTACTTTGTGGACCTGGAGCACATACTGTAGGCCAGTCCTGGAAGGTCCTGGTGCTCTTTCTTTGATAACTTTCCGATCTCTCCATTTCTCTCTCCTCCTTTTTTTGGAATTCCTGTGAGTTGGACGTTGGCCCTTTCCTGCTGATCTACTCTAACTTTTCCTTCCATCTCTTCGCCTTTTGTTGAAATCTCTGGTAGACCTCCTTGGCTTTTCAATTTTTTGGTTTTACGGTTGTGTGTTAATTTCTAAGAGCTCTTTCTGGTTCTCTAGTAATCTTTCTCCCCACCGCCCCATCTTGTCCTGACTTCATAGGTGCAGATATTTTGTTCCCCTGAGATTACGTGCAGGTCTCTTGTTTTAAGTTTCCCGCGGTTTCCTCTGGACTGGCTTTGTTTCTTCTGAGTTCCCCTTTTCTGATTATTTTCTGCCTCTCACACTGGAGACGTTCCTCAAATCTCTGCTTGTTCTGCTGGTTCTTTGGGTGTGGGTAGGGCTACCTTCACCAGTGCCTTGCCCAGAGGCCCCCGAATGCCACGTGTAGAATGTGGGGTCACCTGTGTGATGGGCAGTGGGTGCGGCGGGCATGTCTGGGTGACGGTGCCCTGGGGAGGGGGTCTGGTGCCGCTGAGTGGGGAGGCCCTGGTTCAGGTTCACACACGTGCACACACACAGGGTAAAGAAAAGTGCTTTAGACCTTAGGAGGGAATACAGTTTCAGAATCAAGTTTTATAAAAGTTAATTAATTTTGCCATGTATTCTGCAGTCATGCCTTTGATCTTTTCCCGGCTTCCCTCTAGACAGTTCTTGTATTTCAGCCACATTCTTTAATAATAAATATTGACTTTCCTCTCTGCAAATTAAAAAGGAGCATTTAAAAATGCACCATTTGTTTAAGCTCTAAATTACAAATGAAATGAGTAGCCACTAAGCAGAGGTGTGTTTGAGAATAATCGAAGGATGACATTGATGGAAGTCACCTTCATCTGAGTTCTCTCCAGCTTTACAACTGCCAGTGCCTCTCTAGGTAAACTTGTGGGAACCTCGCGTGACCAGTCTCTCAGGATCAGCAGGTGGGATTTCACTCCAATCACCTTCCAAAATTTTGGATCAGGAGTCCGAACGGGAGTCGGTTACTAAAAGCATGAAAACCTGGATTTCTGCAGAATGATTTTATTCGATGCATGTATAACTCGGACCTACTGTTGTCTGATAACTTTCAAACGCGATGTTATTCCAGAAAGCGAATACGTTTTGTTGACCTTTAGAATTAACAGTGAAAAATACAAAATTTTGATAATCTCATCACTGATCATGAACGGAAGTAATTGATCAGGTGGGGAGGGCTTTGGCATTTTAAGAGACTGTAAGTAAACTTTGAATAATCTATTTCACCTTTTGTTCTCAGGATGGCCTAAAGGTTCACTGCAATAAATACAATGCCTCTCATTTTGGTAGAAATGGGAATTTTGTGTCTATATAAAAATAGTTGACAGAAGGTGCAGCGGAGGAGAGACCTTTGCTGTTTGGAGGAACAATCCCCCCAAATATGCACTTAGATCACGATGGATAACCGGCCCAATTTACAGCACGTTTACATTATCTAATTTTATCAGTTTTGCTGACGACTCTGAGGTAATGTTCCCTTTAAGTTCAGAGCTCCTTAACTTCCCCTCTCTCAAAACGAAAAAACTGCACAACACGGGTAATAACAGACTCTGAATATCTCATTTGCTTTATTCCTCAACATACACCAGTCCCAGAATAATAATACCCACAGCATGATTATCGGGAAAGGTCTAAGATTTTTCTCTCTCTCTCATCGTTCTTTTTGTCCTCGGGTATTTTCCCCAGGAGTGACTTTCAAATTTCCATGTTTCAAAGTCGCTTGAGACAGCTCCCCTCTGGTCAGTCAGGCCTCCAAAAGGATATACACATGGTTTGTCCTATTTTACTTTTGACCTTTAGGGATTGCTTTTTAAAAGTTAATTTGTTTTGTAAGTAAGTGAAGTATTTGCATGGTTCCAAAGTGAAACCTTTAAAACAAGGCACGTCCAAAGATGGTGGGTTTCCACCTCAGGTCTTCCTGCCCCCCCCCCCCTCCACCATAGGTATCCTTCAACGATACTTATGGATTATTCTCTTATTGCTTATTTTTAAAATATAGATAGATAGAAGATAGATAGATGATAGATAGTTGACAGTTGATAGATTATGATAGATGATAAATAGTTGAATGATTGCTGATTGATAGATGGATTACGCTAGATAGGTACATAGATAGTTGATAAATAGTTGAGAGATTATGATAGATAGCTGATAGATGACGATAGGTAGATGACAGATAAATAATTGAACGGCAGTTGATTGACAGATGGGTTATGGTGATAGATGGCTGGCTGGCTGCCTTCCTATCCCCCCCCCCCCCCCCCCCCCCGGTCCTGGACAAGCTGTACTGCACGCTTCGCGCTTCCCTCCCCCTTGCTCTGTCCACAGAGACCTCTGTGATCGCCCAGCGCCACCCCTAGGGACCCACCTCCTGCTCCTTCCCAGCTGCCCACTACTCCTCCACGTGGATGAGTGACAATAATTCACCCAGGGCCCCATCACTGGGGATTTGGGTTGCTTCCACTGTTTCGCTTTTACAAATTGTATGATATTTTCACAGAAATGTATTTTCAATGGGAAAGTACACCAGATGGAATTAACAGAAGTTTTCAGTGCATCACTGAAAGCCCATGAAAACACCCCAGACAGGAAGAAAAAAAAACACAATCGTGCTGACGCTGGCACAGGCCACGCAGACACGGTCCTGGGGACACGTTTGTCTGTTTAACTCCCACAATCCTGAGAAGTCGGGACCCTCAGTTCCACCTTCCTCCTTCTACAGAGGGAGAAAACGAGGCAAGAGAGCTCATTCACCCGCTGGGAGGTGGCGAGGCAGGACTGGACACCACGGGCAGCCCGGCCACCACCATGCTGCCCGCTGTAGCCCTGTCTGATGGACCCTGGGGGCCAGAGCCAGGCCACGGCCACCCTTGCCTACACGGTGCCCGGCACAAAGCTGTGCACCACGAGGGTCTGCCGAGTGACCGGCAGACCGTGTTTGGCTGGGAGCCCGATTCCCCAGCGGCCGCCGTTGCAATTCCCACGCTCGGCCTGCAGGTGGCAGAAGTCCACCTTGCCGAGACGCTCCCTTGAGAACTTGGTAAAGCCACCTGGGTGTGTGTGAGAAGTACCCAAGGACGATTCCTTTCCAAATAGACATCCTGGGGAGGAAGGTCTTGGCTGGTGAGGGCTGATCTGGAGCAGCGATAGGAGAGACCCTGCAAGCGACGTGCATGCAGGACCCGGTCCCTGGGGTGGGAGCGGCTCAGGGGCCGGGGGTGGGGGGTGGGGGGTGGGGGGAGGCAGGGGTTAGCCTCCTCCTGGCTGTGTGAACATCTGTGTACAGGTTTTGTTCGAATTCCCGTTTTAAGTTCTTTGGGGGGATATTCCTAGGAGGGAAATTGCTAGATTATATGGTAATTCTTTGCTTAACTCTTTGAGGACCTTCCAGACCGTTTTCCCATAAATACTTATCAAGTTGTTTGATTCTAACTTAACAAACAAAACTTCCGGGCACTTCTTTGGGCCTAGGCACGCTGAGATACTAAAGGTACGTGTGGGGAGGACGTCTGGGGACTTCCTGACCTAGGGAGCCCGTGCTGTACCACCCAGGCCCTGGGGGCTCTGGAGGCCAGCCAAGCAGGACTCATCCTGAGTCACCGAACTCACCAAGGGTGGGTGTCAGCAGAGAGATGACAAAGCCCCCAGCCTCCCGCGTGACTCCGAGGGGCTGCCGTCCGGCTAGAGTGGGTCAGTGCTGCTGTAGACAGGAAGGGGAGGTGGTGACACTGAACAGAAAGAGGTGAAGGCAGGCGAGGCCCACCGAGGATTAGGGCCAGAGCGTCCCAGGACCAGGAGCCACACATGCAGAGGGGCTGGGGAAAAAAGGCCAGCGTCTGGGACAGACAGGGGGTGGTGATCAGTGATGAGCCAGGACAGGTGGGCGGGGCAGCGTCAGACATGGGCCTCTGCCCGGGGAGGGAGAGAGGCTGCCCTGTCCCCACGGGGCCCAGAGTGGAGGAACCAGGTATTAATCAGCAGCCCCCCGGTAAACACGGTGATACACCCAGCCACGTGCACCATGAGCTTGTAACAGAAGTATGTGACCGGGAAAGCAGAGAGATGCGCTGAGTGGGAATAAACCAGGCTTCAGCTGAACTTCCCAGACGGACAGGACAGCTTGTGCAAAGGCCCTGGGGAGCCTGAGTCGGAGGACCTGGGAGAAGCAGGGTGGGGGAGGGCCACCCAAGGACAAGAGCAGCGGAGACCAGGAGATGAAACTAGAAAGGTAGGCCCATTTCCAAACTAAAACAGTGAGGTGGGTTTTGTGTTTTCAGAACATCAGCTGCAGTGTGAAGACTGGAGGGGGGCTGTAATGACCAAATGGCCCAGGGGCTGGCATGGGAAAAGAAGTTCCCTCAGGAGGTTGTCAGTAGGGAAGAGCTAGTGTCTTGGTGATCAGACCCTGCAGATATTTCTCCGGGGGATGGGTACAGACTGAAATCTACATGCTAATTGTCAAAATTGGTGAAAATTATAAATCAAGCTAACAAAATGTTAAATAAAAATGTATTCTGTCCTTCTGCTTTGACAAACACACCTTCACAACACCTTGGAGGGCCGGAGTCCAGCTGGGAAATCTCAGACCCCAGCCCCTCCTTCTCTCCACCTCCAGCTTTGTGGCATGCAGAGAGAGGCCTCCCAGGCCCACCCCCAGGTCCACGCTTATCCCCTGCAAATAGCTTCCTCTGGCTATGCCTTAGGCCTGGGGCGCTCACACCAGCAGTGGGGTCATCCTCTGGAGGATAGATCCATGCAGGGGGTGAAGAGTGGGTTTGGGGACATTTGGGCTAGGAATTCCGGGATCACAGGTGCCCAGAGCTTGATGTTGGAGGGTGAGCACCTCCTGGCTCTGTGTAGATGGGCAGGCCCAATAAGGGCCAGACAGGGGCCCTTTGGAGCAGCTCTGTTGTCCAGTGAGGGAGCAGAGGCCCTGGATGGGGCTTTAAGGAGCCCAGCGTTTAAAGACCAGCGTGCAGAGCGGTATTACAAGTGTTAATCAGCAAGCATCTGCTTAATGCTGAGCTCTTGCACCTGAGAGCCTCTGGATGCTCTGTTCCCAGGGCATTGACCCAGTGAATGACCTCACAGGAAGACCCCCAGGAAGGACAGGTATGGGACCACTAGCGTCAGAGAAGGGGTCTCTGAAACGGGAGGCTCGGGTAAAAAGAACATATTTGCTTGAGAAAAGCTAGAAATCGGGAGTCAGGCCCCCCTCGTTCCTTTGCTTCCCGGCCCCTGGGGCAGCAGTGAAAATGCCCGCCAGGAACCCTACTCCTGGTGCTCGCTTCTCCCAAATCACTTCTTCAGAATTAATGGAGGCAGAATGGCAGCAGTGAACAAGTTACGTTCTTTCAGCAGATAGCGTTCAAATCATGCAGAGAATTCTCAAAAGCAGCCATGCAGTCTGCTGCAGGAGTTGCAGCTCCAAGAGAGCAAGGCCACCTTCCTAGGGAGGAGCCTGCCGGGCAGAAAGGGGGCAGGGCTGGGAGGAGCCGCCGGGAGGATGGGGGAGGGGAGAGGGGCCAGGAGGGGGAGGGGAGAGGGTGGGGAGGAGGCGGGGAGGGGGTGGGGAGGGAGGGGCGGGGCGGGGCCGGGAGGATGCCTCAGAGTGGCCTGGGTTTCGCTGGCCCCTCCCCTGTGGGCCGCTCCAGCGGGAGGACATCAGAGGCGCTGGCTTCGTTCCGGACCCCGGCAACACGGTCAGCTTGGCTCCGGAACCGAAGTGAGGCGTTCGCCTACGAAGGCTGTGTCAGGGGGCGCGCTGCTCCGGGGACCCCCCCCCCGCCAAGGAGGACAAAGATAGGTTTAAACCCACGGAGCAGACACACGTCCCAGAAGTAATAAACCACCGACACTGTTTATCCATCGCCTGGTGCCTGCCATGCGCAGTCCTTGGAGCCCGACGCCATCCTGAGGCAGGGACCACCCCCCTCCGCGCCCTCAGGGACCGGCAAACTCATCCAGAGCCAAGGCGCCGGGACCCTGCCCCATGAGAGTCCTCGCACCTGCCTGTCCTTGGCCTGCAGGGTCGTCCTGACCGCACGGTGGGACGGAGAGGCAGTTCCCGGCCCCTCGCCTGCTCGCGGGGTCAGCGCGCCGTGCTAAATGGCCACGTGGAGGGGGGACATCCCCTGGCAGCCGGGCCCAGCCGGAGGGACCGTCTATGAGATGCGCAGGCCGAGGACCCGAGGGAGGAGGAAGCGGACCTAGGAATTCTTAGGGAGAAGGGCCAGCAGCATCCCCGGGGTCGCGCTCCTCTCTGCCCCTCCCCTGCTCACCAGCGCTCCCGTGCGCCGCAGCTACTGAGCCGGGGCTCTAGAGCCCGCGAACCACAGCTGCTGAAGCCCGCGCGCCCGTGCTCCGCGGCAAGAGAAGCCGCCGCAGTGAGAAGCCCGCGCACCGCAACGGAGAGTAGCCCCCGCTCGCCGCAACTAGAGAAAGCCCGCGCGCAGCAACGAGGACCCAACGCAGCCAAAAATAAATAAATAAAATAAATTTTAAAAAAAGAAGTTTTCAGTGACATAAAAATTATTGACACTCGAGTGGGTTCAATCATTTCAGCGAATATGAATGTTTACAAAATTATAGATAAGGTTTCTCTGTTTACTAAGAAACTAGCTACAGCTCATTAAGATGCAAAATTCAACCCAGTGTGCATTTTCTTATGTAATATTCTAGTACGATTTATTGTATTTGAAAGCTAACGTTAAAAGTTTTGAATTTCAATTGTATATGCTTGATCTCATATATAAAACGGTATGTTAGGAATTTTCTTTTAAAGCTTACAAGTGCTAAAACATCTACAGTTTAAAAATGATGGATCTTTATATTTTGTGCCTTTTAAATGATTTGCCGTGTTCATTTTAAATCTTTTCACCTAGTTCATCGCCGTTACTTGCCAGGTATTTAGGTTAAATATTTGCACAAGAAAATGACTATAAAAAATTCCTTTAGACTCTTTAGTCTCATATCTTATATCTTCTATATGTAAACAATCTTTGGAGTTTCTTAGATGGCCATGCAGTAACCATGAAGGTTTATCTCCTCACACAGTAAAATAAACAATGCTAAAATAACCATTAAAATATTGAAACTATAACTTTTAAAATCAGTGATTTATTTTATTTTATTGAAGTATAGTTGATGTAAGTTACAGGTGTACAACATAGTGATTCACAGTTTTTAAAGGTTATACTCCATTTATAGTTAGTTATAAGATATTGGCTGTATTCCCTGTGTTGTACAATATATCCTTGTAGCTTATTTTATACATTACAGTTTGTACCTCTTAACCACCTACCCCTATATTGCCCGTCTCCCTACTGGTAACTACTAGTTTGTATGAGTCTCTTTCTCATTGGAAGTTACTTTCTTTCTTTTCTTTTTTTTTTTTTTTTTTTGTGGTATGCGGGCCTCTCTCTGTTGTGGCCTCTCCCGTTGTAGAGCACAGGCTCCGGACACGCAGGCCCAGCGGCCATGGCTCACGGGCCCAGCCGCTCTGCGGCACGTGGGATCTTCCCGCACCGGGGCACAAACCCCTGTCCCCTGCATCAGCAGGCGGACACTCAACCACCGCGCCACCAGGGAAGCCCTGGAAGTTACTTTTATACTTGGAAATGTCAACCTTACCCGCCAACGACCAATGACCATTAACATAAATAACGATTACTCTCCTATAACCCCACAGGGTCTGGAACCCACCTGTCCTCACGATTCCTGCAAGGGACTTTGTTTTCCTTGTACAGATTAAAAACCTGACCCTCAGAGTGGGTTGAGTGGCTGGTATGAGGATGCTAGTGAAGTTGGAGGAGAAGCCAGGCCAGTCCTCCCCACTGTGGCCTGGATCTTTGGACCCAGTGCTGAGCCTGCTACAGACACTCCGTAAATATGTGTCGAGTGGAGCAAGCAGGTGATTAAAGAAATGAAATTGGTGTGTTTTATTACCAGACTGGTGTGGACTGTTAGTCACCGATGCCGCTGAACTTCCTGTAGATGAGACTCTGGATGTGAAAGGAAGTCTTGTGAAAGGAAGTCTAGAGAAAGGGGCCACAAGCAGCACCGATGACTCATTTTCTACTCGGTTTGCTTTTTTCCCACCAAAATAATGACCATGTTTATATATTTCAAGGTATCTTTATATATTTTAAATCCGATTATTTTTAAAATGTTAGTTTAAATGTTAGTTACATTTGCCACAAACAAGCTTGAAATAACCATTTGCCACTCCAGTCTCAAGGAGACCAATTGTGATTTCAAGGTTACATGGAAAAGGATGTGGCTGCCTGATCTTCCCGAGGCCCTGGAACAAGCACTGTCCTGTTCCAATGTGTGAGCACCCGCGGAAGAGAAGCCCCCGGAGAGAATGGGTTCAGTTACCGGCTGTAAAATTAGATTATGCGCCCAGGGGGAGGTAAGGTCTGTAGAAACTGAGTTTGAGGCTTCTGTGCGCTGGGTGAGATCAACCTCTCCTTTTCCGTGACTAACATAAAAATACAGATGACGTCATTAGAATGCTCCCCCATCCTGCCCCCATTATTCATCTCATTTGGCCAAAAATAAATCTTCCTTCACTGCACAGTCTACACCGATGAGTGTTTTTTTAGGCGTAGAAATTCGCAATTACACTTCCCGACCTCTGACCCGGATATCTTTCCAAGAGCAGGTTGCATTCAGGCTGGGAATGTTTTTTTTTTCCTCCCAAAGGTGGAAAAACATCTTCTCAAGCGGTCTGTTCTACAAGTAAAAAGAAACCCTACTCTAGGAAAGAACGGGAACCCCTGCTGTCTTTGGAATGCACTTTAAATCTGCTGTCGGGGTAACTGGAGAAAAAAATGTTACTCTCAAAAGTGGAAACTTCGGTGTAAAAAAAGCGAAAGGTGGATCTCCAGGAAATTACGCCGAGTGCAAAATGCCAATTCCAAAATCTCCCACGCTATGCGATTCCTGTGTGCAAACATAATGTATTTTGAAATGACGCAATTTTAGAAATAAAAGATTAGCGGCGGACGGGGCTTGGGAGTTCGTTTATAAAAGGGCTACGGGAGGGGTTCTCACGTGATGTAATGTCCCATAAACTGACTGTAGTGACAGATACACGAACCTACACAGGTGATCGCATTGTATAGAACTGCTTACTCACTGACAACGACAAACAACATTGGGGAAATCTGAATAAGACCGGTGGATTGCATCAAAGTATCTACTTTTTTCTTTTTTTGCAAAGTGATAGCACTGGGGAAACATTTGGCAGAGTGAATTATTTTTTACAACTGCATGTGACTCTCCAATCATCTAAACACACACGCGCGCACACGCAGGTCAACAGCCGAAGAGCACACGGGGAGACAGCGCTGGGTCCTCACCGGTCTTTGGGTCGTTTCGCTGCGACCTGGCCCGGGGGGCGGGGCGCGTTGCGGACGTGACGTCGGTGGGCGGGGCGTGCACCTGGGCACCTGGGCTGCCGCGGCGGCGCGGAGCTGCGGCTAGACGCGCGCCATGGAGGGCGAGAGCCGGAGCCCGTGGGCCCTGGGGCTGCTGCGCACGTTCGACGCGGACGAGTTCGCGGGCTGGGAGAAGGTCGGCTCGGGCGGCTTCGGGCAGGTGTACAAGGTGCGCCACGTCCACTGGAAGACGTGGCTAGCCATCAAGTGCTCGCCGAGCCTGCACGTCGACGACAGGTCAGTGGCCCGGGCGGGGGCGGCAGCGCTGGGGCGGGCGGCGCGGCCCGGCCTCACAGCGGCGCGCGGCGGCGGGCCGGGGCCGGGGTGCTTGGATTCCGGGCGTTCCCGTTCTCTCCACCTGAGTCGCCTCGGGAGCAGCCTCGGAAGGAAAATCAAGCGCCGGGCGAGGCCGTGAACCCCCGGCGGGGTCCGCGCCTTTTGCTCGGCCGGAGGGACGTTGGGGGTGGTTTGGCGAGCTCCGGGTCTAACTGCTTACGCCGGTGCCCCGGGCTGCGGCTCCTCCGGGGAGCCTCGGGAAGACGCGTTTCCCTAAGACGGTGTTCAGCGCCCGGCATTGTTACCTGGCTTCCGGTGAGCCCCGGATTTTCAGGGTCGCGGGCTCACCTTGCGCCTTGGACCCGCGCCCCTTGGAGGCTCGTCCGGCCCGCCCAGGACCCACCCGGGAGCTGCGGTTTGCTCCCGGCTTAGAAAAAGTGCCGTGTGGGGATCTGGGCTTTGTGAGTTAGTTAGACTCCGTTCGACTTACTTAGTAATTTACTTTGGAGCACAAATTGGTGTAAGACGGTAATTATTTCGGTCGGAAGCCCTGGCTTGGCTTGGCCAGGCTTCCTCGGCGCCCGGGCACTTGAGCGTCGGCGTTACCCGGCTTGGGCCTGGCCGTGGGGTCCGGCAGGCGGCCCGGGGGACCAGGTTCCAACATTCAGCGCTCTCTGGCCGTACCCTCTCGTTTTAGCTGACTTAATTTCGAGGCCGAGCCTCTGCGGAGCGGCCTTGCACTTAAGGCTGGACCATAGTGCCCTCCTGGACCCCAGTTTCCCCATCCCCAAACTGGGAGGCCACCTGCCTGTCACTCGGTAGCAGAGGTGCTCAAGTTAAAGAAGACAGTTGGAAAGGACCGGAGCTGCCCCAGTTAAATTTGGTCGGTGGATTGTGGTCTGTGTATATAATCTTAGGCATGGGGTGGGAGGACGGTTTTGAGAAGCAGCTCTTTTTGGGTGAGGGGTGTTCACTATTTACGGTTGCGTTTTAATAATTTATAAGCTTCGGTTGAGCGCATTTAAATTACCTGTCCTTTGGTGACGTTTGCGTTCTACATGGAAGGTGTGTGGTGTTTTGTGTTCTGTGTGGAGAGCCCCCTGTACAGTCAGCCCCGAACAGACACAGACTCAGAAAAGCAGCTCCTTTGCTGTCTCAGAGACCTGGTTTCTAATCCTCGGCTTCTTGAGTGCTGGGGCCTCCAAACTCCAGCCTTTCACCCCCAGAATGGTGGTGTGCCTGTCCCTGGACTAAGGTGCACAGAGGATTGCAGCGTGTGCCCCCTCAGGTCCCGGAGGGGAGGAAGCCCCCGCGCACTTAGTGGCTTTGTGTTTTCCTCCTGGCCTGGGAGGTTATACAGCAGAACTATTGGTGGCTTGTAGCTCTAAGCCTCGAGCACAGTGTCTCTTGGAAACTTCAGTAGAGTGGTGGCGAGCGTCATGCAAATATCACTAACGCGAAGGGGAGCTGCTTGTGAAACTGTGCCTCCCTCGGATCCCAGGAACTTCGCAGGCCGGGAGGGGCGCCGTGGCTATTTTGATGAAATCCAAACCTCTTTGAATGCCGGTCACTAGTTAGAGCCTGAAAGGCACGACTCTTGCCGGTGTGTGGGTATTTTCACGCTCTCGGGGACGTTTATTTGCCTGCTGGAGTCTTCTGGCCGAGTTTTCTTCATCAGCCGCAGGTTTTAGCACCAACGTCTTGTATCGGAAGAGCCTAGTAAACAAGCACGTCCCCAGGCTGACTCAGCAGCCTGCACCCTCAGGATCTGTTATTTCCAGCGACCGGGCCCTTGTTTCTTGGGTGGCCCAGTTGGAGGTGGGGTTTCTCCACGTGAGGCGGGCCACTTAGGCTCTTGCATTGCCCGGTTGCAAAGCTTTTTGTCCTTTACCTGGAAGGCTTTCCTGCCCTGCCCCAAATAGGCAGGTGGTGGCATGTACTGGACAGCTGGGTAGAGGTCAGCATTGCCCAACAGGAAGAGATTCACCTCTTGCACTTTGCCAGGCTGGGTGCGGCAGGCTGGCGTTCTGCATTAGTGGCAGGAGCTGGGCTATCTGACTGAGACGGTGGTCCCACCCCTGCTCCTTGTAAAGAAGAGTCTTCTAGGTTCATTACTGACTCTCTCTGGCTTGAGATTCCCCTTAGGCGCTTGTGTCGCGTCCGCTGTGGTGCAGAAGCAGTCGCCTGCGTCGCGGGGCTGCCTCTAGGCCTGGGAACGGCTGCTGCGCTCCCCATCCTGCCAGATTTTGGCAGGTTGGCCTCGGTGCTCTTTTGATGAGCTGCCTCCCACCTTGACCCTTCTATTTGCAAGATGCTCCCTGGAGTGGGGAATAAGATTTTACCAGGGTTCCTTGGTGCCGCCCTCAGCCCCATACCCCTCCCGGCTAAGCCTTGTCTCACCTGTTTGAAGGGTGGCGCCTCTCGCCCCTGCCATGAGGGCCTGACCTTTTCTTTACCGGGGCCTCCTGCACTGGTTACATAGGGACCCGCCGCCGGTACAGGTGTGGGTCCTTTTCATCACCTGCTTCTCCCGCCGAGCAGGCCCCAGTCTTCACGCCACCCCTTGACCACAGCAGGGCCTGATCCCCAGCGTGCACCCCGGGCCCTCGGAGCAGCAGGCTGCCCCAGGCCACGTGAGCAGGTACTTCTGGGTGGGGGAGATCAGGGGCTGCCCGGTCCCAGACACCCCTTGAAGTTCCCAGAGAGCAGAGAGACACCTGCCAGGGGGGCTTCCAGGGGGCACCCCCGGGGAGTTCCCAAGTGACACCCCATTGATCTGCACTTGCTCTCCTGACGGGCACATCTGGGAGCTTTTGGGGGGACGTGTAGCCACCCTGGCTGACCCTCATTAGGGGATCACGAGGGCTTGGCCGGAGTCTAGTTGGGCGGCGGGGGGGGGGGGATGCAATTCCCATGTAGGTGAGAACTAAGCCTTGGAGGCCCGTTCCTCCAGCCCCCAGCCCCTGGCTCAGAGGAAGCCCAGGATAACTGAGCGCCGGCAGCTGCTGGTGCTTGCCGGCGGCTAGTCAGGGCGAGCCCGAGCAAACCCCGGGTTTGTAAGCACAGAGCTGACAATTGGACAAGCCCGGTTCTTGTCAGTTTTAAAAATAGCAGTGTGGGAACCCCTTGCAGGCTCCCTGGGGACATAAATGGATTGGTGTGCAGTGAGAAGGCCTGTGGCTGGGAGGCATCAGTAACAAATGATTAAACCATTTTTCCTGCTGCCTTTTCCCACAAGTGGTTCCCAGGTTTCTCCCTCTGAGGAGCACTTTGTTACCGGGCACCCTTCCCTATAGCCCGACCCTTTTCCCTCTTCCCGTCGTTTCCTGCCACTCCTCTTCCAGCAGGCCTGTCCCAGGGCCCGCTTTCTCCCCCTTCCAAGGTACATGCCTCCAGAACGCTTCCCTCGCCCGCTGGATGTCTTTGGAATTTGTGGCTGAGCCTGGAGGAGAACCCCACCGCTTCTCCAGAAAGTGTCCTTTAGAAATAATCAGCCTGGTGAGATTTCTCATATCTCTCCCTACCCCGATGCCCTCCCTGGGGTGGGGGAGATAAGCTTTGGCCAGCCTCAATTGGGAAGAAACAATGAATGGATGTAAGTGCTGTGGAGAAAGTATCTTTAACAAATTTTACCCCGACTCGGTCCTGTTAATGCCTAGATTTTCCATCTCGGACCAAGAGGGGCGGGGTGGGGGTGCTCTCCCCATTCCTGCTGGGAAACGGAATTAGCAACCCTTCCTTAAATGGGAGAAAGGAGGTGTGATGGGAATGATTACAGAGGAGAAATATGACTCCAGCCCCGCTGAATTGTGCCTAATCGTAGACACGCTTTTAGCACGTCACCGTTCTTAGGTTGTATGAATGAAGACTGATGTCCGTGGACTCGGGTGGCCTGGAACGTCACTCGTCACCGGGTGGCGTGGGATTTGATGCTGATGGTGTGGCTGTGAGGAGGCTGGGCTCCTCAAGCCCCCTGGCTCCCCTCCCGCGCCTGGGCTCTGGGACTGGCCTGAAAATCCCTCAGGTGCTAAAGTGATAATAGTCATCACAGTAAATCCATCTCCAGTTCCCTTGTGCTGTCGTGGGCATAAACTGGGAACACCGCTTCGAGGAAAATAGATTTAAAAAAATAATTGACACAGTGGTGGTCTCACTCTGGGTGAGAAGCACCTTCTCGTCTCCTCCAGCAGTGCCCGGAGAGGGCCCAGCCCAGGCTTACGGAATTGCTGACGCTACTGGCTGCGGAGTTGGGGGGAGTGGGTACTGGGGGGTATCCTAGGGGCAGCTGAAGAAAGGCCTAGAGGATGGGGTGGCTTGGATTTCGGCTCAGTGGTTACTAGAATGTAAACGGGATGAATGTTTTTTGTGCCGACCTTTCTGAACGCGACCAAAGAGGGCAGTTAGGGGGCCCGGCCAACCCACTCCCCAGGCCTGAGTGAGGGGCTCCCTGGGGTGGGGGTTCCCCTGCAACCCCCTGCTGGGTGATCCCGGGGCCTCCTTCCTCGCCCCAGGGGTGCAGCCACGGCGGGGTCCTAGGCTCTTAGGCATTTCTGATTGAGCTGTCACGGAGAAGATGATTTGTCCTGGAAATGAGGCCTTATCTTCCAGGATAGCTGGCCGTCCTTCACCAGCTGTCCTGGGATGTGTGGTCCGCGGGACCGAGCCGCCTGGTGTTGCTTCCGGAAAGGGTGCGGGCTGTCTGAGAACATTCTGGCTGTGGCCAGCTTTCTGGAGCAGACAGCTGCAGTGGCTCGCCGCCCCCCCCCGCCCCCCCGCCTTTTTTTAAACTAAGGTAAATGGGCTCTCAGTGGGGTGGGGAGGGCCCAGGGCGGGGGAGAGAGCCGCGAACCTGCTGACCTGGGTGCACTGGGGCGGGGCTCTCCCGCCAGCCGCTCTCCTGAGTCTAGTGAGCTCAGCCGTCAGAAGTCACCTGGCTCTGACGTACGTAGCCCTTTGGGCGAATGGAGCCTCACTTAAGGAGACCTTCAGCTTCAGCGTCATCGACATCCTCCTCAGCTGTCGGTCCGGCTGCCTCTCAGAACGTCTGCTGAAAGCGGAGAAAAGCCATCCTTGTGAGTGGCCGGCCTGTAAGTCCGGAACCCGTAGTGCCCGGAAGCCTGCGGGCCTGGAGGGATCCTCCCGTGGTCTCCCGGCGGAAGCGGGTCTCTGTCCATCCTGCGGCCGGACCCGTGCCAGGGCCACGTGGGTGCAGTGTGCTGGACTCATGCTGGTGGGGAGCGGTGGCACAGCGGCCACTTTAATAGAGAATAAAGGCAGTGGGACCAGACAGGTCGCAAAACTGCTTCTTAAAATAGGAAACAGAGCGGCAGCGGTACTGATCCCCGCCGTGACAGCTCGGGAGAGAGTGTTAGGCGTGTAGTTGAACTGGTTAGTGTAGGTGACATGAGGTCTTCCCCGGGGAGGAGAAAGGAGATGGGCCCGAGGGTGCCATTTCCTCTCCTTAAATGACTACCCTTATTTGAAATGTTGCTTGATGCAGCCCTTTGCTCTTTCAGATGTCCCTCGGGACCGGGCACAAGCGCTGGGGTCTGCCTGCACGTGTCCTGGAACCCAGCAAGCACTGTGGCTGCAGCCGGCGCTGGCCGGCCTGGGCCGGGCACCTGAACCCGCTCTTCAGCCCGGCCCGGGGACCCCCACGGGGGCTCTTGTGGACATCGTGTTTTCCATTCATTGGCTCTTTGACCAGAGTGCTGAGAGAGCGCGTCATGCTGAGCTCAGCTGTGCTCTGTAGTCCTGTCGGGGTTCACTCCTGACACCTGTCGCACTCTTCCCTGAGGCCAGGGGGATTCTCCTGCTCCTTGAGCCTGTTCAGAGCCAAAGTCTTGACCCCCTTGCCCCCCGCCTGCCCTGCTCCTGCTGACTCCGCAAATGGGGAGCCGCCCAGTGATTCCCAGTAGACGTCTAGGGTCACCCTCGCTACCTCCCTCTTCTCCACGTCCAGTCGGTCACCAGGCCTTAATGATTCTCCCTCGAAAGTGGGCCCTGCATCCACCGGCTTCCTCTCTCTGCACTTCTGGCAGCCAGGGCCCCGGTGACCACCCTGAGTGCCTCGTGGCCGCTCTGCCCGTGCTGCTTCCAGCCTGGGGCTCTGGTGTAGGAATGGAACTGAGACCTTACGAGCCCTCGCTGCTGCCCTCTGCCCACCTGAGTCAGGGACCCCCTTTGTTAAACATCCCCAGGTCCCTGTACTTCCCCTTCAAAGAACTTGGATTTTCAACTACACTTCTTTTTTTAGGGGTGATTTTCCACCTTCTCCCCTAGAAGGTAAATACCCTGAAGGTGCAGGGAAGGGGTCTCTTTTGTCTTCAGTTCTAACATGTAAGAGGATGCTCAGTAAATACTTGTTAATAAATGAATTTTAATTGGATGCAGATTAAAATTAAAGTAATTGCTGGGAGTACTTAGGTGGGTGATTCCAGACTGTAGTGGTTTACTTAAAAAAATCCTTTTTGGCCGCACGGCATGGGCATGAGGGATCCTAGCTCCTCAAGCAGGAATCGAACTGGCACCCCCTGCAGTGGAAGTGCGGAGTCTTAACCACTGGACCGCCAGGGAAATCCCTTTAGTGGTTTATTTTAAATTTGGCTGAAAATGCGTAAGCTCTGTTCCAGTGGTTGTCAGGGTTAACTCTTGGCCTTTGGGGCTGGGTAAGTCTTTGCCCGGGGGGCCATCCTGTGTGCTGCAAGGTGCAGTGTGGCGCTCCTGGCCTCTACCCGCTGGATGCCAGCGGTGGTGCCCGATGTCCCCCGGAGGCAAAGTCCCCCCAGGGGAGAACCACTGGTCTGCACCTAGGGATCCTGTCCCTGAGACACCCATCTTGGCCAATGCTCACCTGGGGGAGGGTGGGGCGGGGGCTCCCCTCCCATATGCAGGGGCTGGACGCGCGGGCAGGGGCGCTGTGGTCCTGTCCAGCTGAGCCCACTGCAGGCAGAGCTGGGTGCTGCAGACCTTGGTAAACAGTGTGGCATGGTTCCTCCTTGCAGGTGGCCTCCTCCCTGGGAAGTGTTTTCGTACCTGTAAAGGAGGCCTGGGAGTGAGCTGCGGTCTCAGAGAGGAGGTCAGATCAGTAAGAAACAGCCTCATTTCCGTGGTAGTTTCTGCCTCTCCAGCAGGCTGGGAAGCAGGCGCAGGCGCAGTGGGGCGGGCGGGTGCACCCAAGCTCTGGAAGAGCCCCCGTGGTGGGAACGGAGCCGTCCTGGGTCGTGGGCCGGGGGGCTTGTGTGGGAATCTGCATTCTAGGGCGGGGGGTTGGGGGTCCCTGCGGCCACCCGGCTGCTTCCTGCCTCAGTTCCCAGCTCCCATAGGCTGTGTGGTTCTAGACTCTTCCTTTAGGAGCTTCCTAGAAAGCAGGTTCCTGGCACCCACCCAGAGCCCGTTCTCCGGGAGCGGAGCCCGGGAGTCTGCGTTTCAGCCATTTCCCCGGGTGCTTTCTACGGTGGCCGTGTTTGAGAACAGGCCAGACCTTGTCCTTGGGGGATTTGGCCTCTTCTCCTGAATGCACTGTGAGACTTTGACCCAGCACGCTGACACCGACCAGGGCCCTGGATACTAGTCTGTAAAGGCTGCACCAGGAAGTGACCTTAGACCAGGGGTTGGCAGACTTTCCGTGAAGGGCAGAGAGTAGACCTTTCAGGCTCTGCAGGCCACAGGGTCTGCGTCGCAGCTACGCATCTCTGCCGCGAGTGCGGAGACAGCCTCCGCCCCGCTGGACGTGGATGGGTGAGACTGCCAAACAGTCAGTTTCTTTACAAAACAGGAGCTGGCTGGGGACAGCAGTTCGGCAGTTGCTCAAAAGGTTAAACGCTGAAGTACGACGTGACCAGGCAACTCTCCGCCTCGGCGCGTATCCAAAAGAGTTGAAAGCAGGGACTTGAACACCTGTGTGTATAAATGTACAACGTTAGTCACAGTAACCAGGAGGTGAAAACGACCCAAGGGTCTTGTCCATCAACAGAGGAGCGGATAAACACAATGCGGTATGTTCATACAATGGAATAATGTTCAGCCGTAAGAGGAGTGATGTTTTGGTTTGTGCTACAGCGTGGATGGACCTGGACAACATATGATGAGTGAAATAAGCCAGTTACTAAAGGGTGGATGTTACATGATTCCACGTATGTGAGATCCCTAGAGCAGGCAAATTCGTAGATGGAAAGTGGAAGAGAGGTTGGGAGCGGGGCCTGGAAGGAGGGGTTCGTGTTGAGTGGGTGCAGAGCTTTTGTTGGGGTGATGACAAAGTTTTGGGTGGAGTGCGTGGTGTTGGTTGCACAACGTCGTGAACGGATATGATGCCTGTGAAGTGCACACTTCTGTATGGTTACGGCGATAGATAGTATGTTGCATACATTTTACTACAGTTTAAATAATGGTTTTAAAAAGAAGGTGGCTCTTGGGCAGCGGTCTGCAGACCCTGCTTTAGACCAGGCGCCGTTAATTTCAGCGTGGGGTTAGGGTTTAGGAATGATGGGGCCAGCCAGAGTGATGGGCTTCACAAAGAAGGGAGCTGGGCTCTTTGGATGGATAATTCGTTAAAGCTTTCGGTCAAACCTAAACGTCCCTTCCGTCATCCCAAGAAAAGGGATCGTCGGTGTCGGCCTCGTCATCTGAAGCTGAGAGCCTGCATTGGCTCAGCGCTACCTGAGGGTTTTCAGATAATAATCGGAGTCTCTCTCCTCCCTGCTTACAACAACCCCACGACGCGTAGATGCGTTTGAATAACCGTGGACTGAAGACATGGGAAGGCCTAGAATTTAATTATGTGACATTAAAGTGAGCTGTGTGTGTGTGTGTGTGTGCGCCTGCGCACATACGTGCGCTTGTACACGTGCGTGCGTGCATTTTAGTAGTTTTCTCAGCCATGTGGAGCTGCTTATCTCCTGGCCACAGTACCTGTGCCTGTGGCCAGGTGACTGCTGCGCACACATTCCTCACGTCTTTGAACTTTTCCAGGGAGCGCATGGAACTTCTGGAGGAAGCCAAGAAGATGGAGATGGCCAAGTTCCGTTACATCCTGCCCGTGTACGGCATCTGCCAGGAGCCCGTGGGCCTGGTCATGGAGTACATGGAGACAGGCTCCCTGGAGAAGCTGCTAGCCTCCGAGCCGCTGCCCTGGGACCTGCGCTTCCGCGTCATCCACGAGACGGCCGTGGGCATGAACTTTCTGCACTGCATGGCCCCGCCTCTCCTCCACCTGGACCTCAAGCCCGCCAACATCCTGCTGGACGCCCACTACCACGTCAAGGTAGGGACGTGAGGGGACCAGGGGGCCGGAGTGATGGATGCCCGGGGTGGGGGGCCGCGGGGCTGGAACCTCAGGGCCAGCGAGAGGGCCGAAGAGGAGGTGGTTCCCTTGTGGGAAAGAACTCAAAGCAGAGGCCTCTCTCAGCGTCGGGATCCCCAGTCTTGCCACGTGTGGCTGGTATCAACGCACAGATGTGTACTGGAAAATGGACTCTTCTGAACAAGGGTCACTCCCCCACGTCCTGGAGCAGGACTCTAGGTTCTGGGCACCCCGGAACAAGAGGCTGTGGTTTTGTGGATTCTGGCCTTACTGGCCATCGTACAAAATCAGATTGGAAAGCGGACCTCGGCTCGGCCGTCTCCGTGTGTGGCTGGGTCAGCCCGTTTCCCCTTGGTGGCTCCCGGGCTCAGGGTGATGGGAGTCTCGGGGTGCTTGGAAATGGGGGCTGCGGCGTGTTGTGGAGAGGGGCCCTGGCGGGACTCATTCTGTTCTCTTCCTTCAAGGCCTGTGAGTTCTGATTTTTTTTTTTTTTTTGCGGTACGCGGGCCTCTCACTGTCGCGGCCTCTCCCGTTGCGGAGCACAGGCTCCGGACGTGCAGGCTCAGCGGCCATGGGTCATGGGCGCAGCCGCTCCGCGGCATGTGGGATCCTCCCGGACCGGGGCACGAACCCATGTCCCCTGCATCGGCAGGTGGACTCTCAACCACCAGGGAAGCCCTGATCTTTTTTTTTTTTGATAAGTTTATAAAGCAGAAAAGCACGAGGGATAATATAACTAAAATCGGGTGCCGTCCCCTTGGAATTGGCCCTTGTTAGTGTGGTAGGTTTGTGTTTCTTTGAAGATGTCTCTCCCTTGGAGGGCCATCGTGTTGCACCGTGGGGGGCACTAGCCGTGGCTTTCCCACTCAGTGACATGGGTTCTAGGCTTGCCCACCTGCCGAGGCCACCCTGTCCCTCAGGAGGGTGGGTCAGGAAGGGCCACACGCCGTGGCCGGGGTCCCCTCCGGCTCCTCGGTGCCGTGGAAGGAGGGCTGGGCCCGGGGGTACGTACACAGCCACCCCCCTGCACCCCGACTCTACGGCAGGCACAGCACTCCGGCTGAGCCAGCCTGTGGCCGGTGGGGGAATCAGTTTCCACGTCGCACACTTAACGACAAGGTGTCCTTAAGGTGGTGTCCTTGGAGAATAAGATTTTATCAGAAGCTGGAAGTACCCTCCCGCCAAAGTGAAGCAGGGAATTGAGGGAACAAACAACAGGTGGGTGGTTCCCAGCTTTCCTGAGTTCTAGCATCCCTGCAGTCCTCTTTCCTTCTGGCTGGCGTGCTGGCTTCACATGTGGACTCTGTCCCCGACGAGCATTGCAGAGTTGTGACGACGAGCGTGGGGTCCGCGGGCACCAAGTCAGAGTGAAACCTTTGATCTCAAACTTGAATGAGCACAGGCAAGGGGAGGCGAGGATGGGTCCCCACTGTGCGCAAAGGCCCTGCCTCTGGGAGCTGCCCCGTCTGCCAGGGGAGGTTCCGAGTGGACGGCGGCTCCTGCTAAGCCGAGGCTCAGAGGGCTTAAATCGAGGGCCAGTGTTGTCCAGCTGTATGTGGTTGAGCAGAGGTTAGAACCAGGTTCTGCGGCCCTGGAGCCCTTGGTCTCCCACCCGACCCACTGCCGTACATGAGATGCTCACAGACATCACGGGTGGCACGCAGTGGCGCATGAGGGCGGGGGGTAGCGGGCGGTAGGTGTCCAGACAGCCCCTGGGGGTGCAGTGGTAGAGGAGTCACTGGAACTGCAGCTCGGGTGAGGGTGTCACTGGATGGGACTGGTCTTCGGAGAGGACCAGTCAGGGGTGGGGGCACCTGCAGAAGGGCATTTCGGAGGAGGAAGCAACCCAAGAAAAGTCACGGCAAGTTCTGGGTTTTTAGGGGCACGGGAAGCAGGAGGCATAGTTGGATTAGGGTACAGGGTGTGGGGAGGCCTTCCACTCGTCTTTAAGGATGCTGAGATGCCATTGTAATAGAACATGCCTTTCTTAGGGAGATCCTGCCCATTGCACCCCATCCCTTTGAGCGGTCTCTTCAGAGTCACGGAGTGCAGTTGGCCCAGCTGGGCCTGTATCTCAGCTCACTCCCTTCCCACCTTCCTGGCCGCTCTCCTAACAGCCATGTGGGATGTTTGGGAAAGGAGGCCCGCCCTTTGAGGACCACGGTGACGTCCTCCTCGGCAGCACAGCCCTCACGCGCTCTGTCCCTGGCAGGTGGGGTGGTGGCCCTGTTGCTGGGGGGCTCCTCGCCTGGCCTGTGGGCGTGCTCGGCGAGGGCTGGTGCTCTGGGTGCTGGGAGTGGCCAGTACACAGTTTCCTCCTGTCCTGTCCACGCCACGATGCTGACCTTCATCCAGGGATGGTCCCCGGTTCTGGGTACACAGCAGGACCTAACGCCCGCCCAGTAGGGCGCTGAGTGCTGCTCGCTGGCACCCGGAGCTGATGTCCTTGTGGTCGTTTCTGCGTTGGCTCCCGGGGCTCCTTGCTTTGAGCGCTTTCTTCCTCGTCCGCTTGTCAGCCCCGGACTTGGCAGGCCTGGCACTTCTTGGCAGTTTTAGGAAGTGGGTGAACATTCCTTAAAGGACCAAGTGGCTTGTTAATAAGGACCTGGGGTGGCTGGGAGCAGTCTCCACTGACAGGAAGGGAGGGGACACTGCAGCTCTGAGGAGGTGGCCAGGCCACTGGCCCCTCTTTCCCAAAGGTCGGAAGGCACTTCTGTGACTCCTTTTTTTTTTTTGTTTAAATAAATAAATAAATTTATTGATTGATTTCTGGCTGCATTGGGTCTTCGTTGCTGCTGCACACGGGCTTTCTCTAGTTGTGGCGAGCGGGGGCTACTCTTCATTGCGGTGTGTGGGCTTCTCATTGTGGTGGCTTCTCTTGATGCAGAGCACGGGCTCTAGGCACGCGGGCATCAGTAGTTGTGGCTCGCGGGCTCTAGAGCGCAGGCTCAGTGGCTGTGGTGCACGGGCTTAGCTGCTCCGCGGCATGTGGGATCTTCCCGGACCAGGGCTCGAACCCATGTCCCCTGCGTTGCCAGGCAGATTCCTAACCACTGCGGACCAGGGAAGCCCTGTGACTCCTTACCCAGGTGGGCAGTCACCCTGCACAGCCCCAAACAAGCAGAAAATATATTCACAGGATGCGTTTCTTTCATCCTCAGGAACAGCTCAGCTGGAGCCTCATCTGAGGTTCTAAGTCAGCCGCTGGATTTCTGGGCAGTTTTTAGTTGATGGTTATTTTTAGCAGTACAACTTTAATCTGGAATCTTGAAATAAGATCCTAAGTTGTCACTCCACCCCCTTCCCTCGGTCCCTGGAGGCTACCTTTTTTGTCCCTATGTAGGATGATTGGAACTGAAAATTTCACGGCAACCACCTGTTTCTGGAAAGTGTATTCAAGACACTTTAATATTAAATTAATACGTGAAGTTAATATTAAGTATGCTAAATATCACTACTAAAATATTAATTTTAGTGTCAGTAGTAAACCCATTTCAAGTTGATAATGGAATAACTCGATTTAAAATCTCAAGCTATACTTGGGGCCCACTTTGCCCAGACCAGCCTGTACTCAGAGGGGTGGATACGCAGGGTCCTGTTCTCTGTGGTCCACAATGGCCTTTCACTCCAAGGTGGCACGGCCCTGACCCAGCCCTTTGTTCGTCTCTGTTAGTCTCATCCAGCTGGGCCCGGCAGGGGAAGGGCCATGTCTTGGGGGCCCCTGTGAGCCCTGGCTCTGGGCAGTACCGAGGCGGACGCTAAGTGCGGGTTCGTTTGTAAATTATAGGGCGCTCGCCGTTCTCAGGGATTGCCACCCTGTCCCGCCGTCTGGGAACCCGGGGGGCAGACGAGGCAGGCCCTCCCTGGGCAGAACAGGTGAGAAAGGGCAGGTGGAGAAATCCTGCGGGCCGGAGGGTCGGTGGCCATCAGAGAATTCTCATCTCTGAGTTTGCTTTTTGATGCCAGAGGTTTTACGTAGAATTTAGGCTTATTTTCTTTTCGTCAAGTGTGTATCTTGAAGCAGCTGGCTGTACCTGAAAACAGCAGAAATAAGAAAAGGCTGCCAGTGTGGGGGCGGGGCACCAGGTGCCAGGATCCCTGCATCCCCGTCTGTCCTCAGTCCTGAATCTGACACGTCCACGCTACTGGGAGTTTGGTACTGAAACTTTCCCACTCGTCCCCCTGCTACCTTGCATTGCTCTGTCCCCGGTCCCGAGCTGCAGGGTCGGGGTGATGGGTTCGTTCTGGGGAACTGGCACTTCCCTTTCCCGAGTGGAAAGTTTCTTGGAGGTCAGAGAACGGACCGCTGCTGGGCACCCTGAAATGGCCAGGCCGGCCTCACTCGCGTGGACCCACGCCCGCCCCCCCACCCCGGGCAGAGCCTGACTGCAGAAGTGGGGGCCGAGGCCGGTGTCGCAGGCTTTCTTCCCATCCCCCACGCCCCCCCCCCCCGGCAGATGTGGTCAGAGACCCCTTGAAGGAGCGAGTCCCCATTCCTAAACTCGGCCTGCTCAGTGGTGTTGACGCCAGGCCCCTGGCTCACCTTGTGGGCAGGTGAGCCCAGAACTGAAGGCCTGACTCAGCCGCATTTCCCATCACTCCAGAGGTGTGGTTGAGGGGAGCCCGGAGTTAATTAAAAGCCTTAGAAAAACCCACGCGCCTCGGAGAGTCTATGAAGGGGCCGTTTCCCACGTGGACCCTGAGTCCCTCAATGCCGGAGAGTGTGGCCGAATCCCACACAGCGTTTCACCGCCTCTGAGGGCTCTGACTCGCACCCCGGGTTGCAGGGGGGAGGGCGGGCGCCCCGCAGTGACTTCCCCCTTGTGGGTTCCCCTGAGCCTTCAGGACGCCTTGGCCTAAGGAGCCGCGGAGGCAGAGGTGTATGGGGCCCGAGCTGCGGGTCCAGGTGCCCCTTGGGCCGGTGGGCCCTGCGGCGGACGGGATGTATGTCACACCTGTCGTTTGGGTACTGTGTTTGGAGCCAGCAGGTGCCTGTTCCTAGAACGTTCCAGCTGGAGGACAGAGGCCCCGCCGAGGTTGGCAGGGTGTGTTTTGCTCGGTTTAAAGGGCTTCTGAAGGCGCATTTCCCTTTGAAGAGGCAGCTACCGCTTGCCTGCCGGCCCAGCTGTGCGATTGCATAACTGCTTTGCCTCCGAGGGTGCCCCCTCCCTTGCCTTCCTTCTGCCAGTGAATTCCTTCCTTCAAGTGTAATCTTTTCCCCTGTCCATCAAGCTCCTAATGGTTTCAGGCATGGTTCTTCCCAGGCTGGCTGGGCCTTCCCGCCTGCGCCGGGGAGCGCAGGTGATGTGAGAGCCGTGGTGCCGATTCCTGAACGCAGCTGCTCAGCCGGGGGTGGGGGCGGGGGGTGGGGGGGGTACCGCCCCTGCCCCCGACGTTGCCAGGGTCCTGGAGGAGGGCATGCTGATAAAACGTCCCAAAGCAGCAACCCCGGCTGCCTCGCTCAGCAAGCTGCCAGCCAAGCTTGACGAGCTCCTTCCCGCCGCTGCGTTGCAGATCTCTGACTTCGGGCTGGCCAAGTGCAACGGGCTGTCCCACTCGCACGACCTCAGCATGGACGGCCTTTTCGGCACCATCGCCTACCTTCCTCCTGAGCGCATCCGGGAGAAGAGCCGGCTCTTCGACACCAAGCACGACGTGTACAGGTGTGTGTCAGGCGCGCAGCCCCAGGCCGCCAGGGGCTCTGCACCTGGATTCCTCGTGCTCTGAAGGGGGGCTTTGCCAGAGGCTTCTCGGTGCCGCCAGATAAGAGGTTCAGTCCAAAGGAAAGGGCTTTTAGGCGGAGGGTACGGGCTACCCCAGGACTGGCTTACAAGAGGGAGTTCCCTGCTGTGAGTGCTGCTGGCCCAGGATGGAGAACGTTAGTGGTTGGTGTCAGTTAGAGCGGGTTATGCAACCGGATGGGCAGCTCCCACACCATGAAAGCTTTGGTGTTTGTAGGATGTAGGGAACATGGGCTCTATAGCTTGTCTGCTGAGAGAACCTGCTACTTCAAGTGGTCTGTGTGTCTGTCTGCGTGTGGATTCAGGCTCCAGAATCCAGTCCCCTGTGGCCCGGAACTCACACTTCCTAACGTCACTTACGCGTGACAGGAGCACAGACACCCTAGAGGCTGTTCACAGACTGGCACCAGGGATGTCTGTGCTAGAGAACGATTGTGAATCATTTGGCGCCTTCCTTTCCCATATAGTAAAGGTCTTAATCACTCAGACTTCTCGGAGAAGGAAAGCAGGAGGGCGGGTGCCAGCAGGCACTTAAGCCCCTCATTGTGGTTCTTGTCTCACACGCGGTGACTGTCACCCTGAGCCCCGCCTTCGGGTCACGGCCACCGCCTGGAGTCCTGGCCGACTGGTTTGACCGTAGCCGCCCGTGCACGTGCTTTGCTGGGCTTTGAGCAGGACGTCTGTTGGGGAGTGGTGCACAGGGCGCTGGGCACCCGTTGGTAGGCTTTGGGGAGAATAAGATTCTCTGTTTATTTCGGAGTTGAGAGTTTCAACTTTTGAACTTGCAGATTTCAGTTACTTTTCAATGGGGACCTTCTTGCATTTCAGTAAACAGCTGCTCTTAACCCAGTGCCGGCTGGTAGCTCAGTGCTCGGATTTCTGGTTCTGTTTTTTTTTTTTTTTTTTAATTTTACCAGATTGAGCTCTTTCGGGGTATATCCAGAGTAATCATATATATATAATCAATATATAAATGATATAAAGGTCACACACACACACACACACACATTACACACAAGTATATATAATTTCTAACAACCAAAAAGGGCTCTGGGAGGTTCAGCCGGTGCCCCCTCAGCGTTTCCACGCACTCAGATGATGTCAGTGGGCTCGAGACGCCCAGAGCTGTAGTCGGTATTTTGAGGCCCAGTGTTTGCAGGAAGATGGTGTGAAAGAAGCAGACTCTGCCGTTCTCCCCACGAGCTGACGGTCCAGGGACAGGGTGGCGGTCCCTTCGGGAACCCCTTCTGCTGTTTGGACTGACAGTTCAGTTGATGGAGTTTTGTCTGTTGTCTGACATTTGAGCTTTCCACATGCCTTGTTCCACTGTAAGAGTATTTGCCCGTTTAAAACACGGCCTGAAAGATACCTTGGTGTCCCCTCTGTGTCTCTGAGCCTCGAAGACTCTGGGGCGGTCTTCCTCAAGCTTGGTGCTGCGTTTGGGGCCTCTGGCTTTACGGGAGGCTCTGGCACGCAGACGCTGACGTACCCCTTCCCTTCCAGCTTTGCCATCGTGATCTGGGGCGTGCTCACACAGAAGAAGCCGTTTGCAGGTGAGTGGACATGTCTAGGGGTGATGCAGCTGCCTCTCCCCGAGCAGTGGAGGGCGTGCTCTGTGGTCCTCTCTCTGTGTCAGAAGTGCCTGCGAGTCACAGTCGGGGCCGCTCTGGGCCGTGGTGCTGGCGGGCCGTGTGCTGGGGAGCGGGGCTGCCTTGTCCTGCCCAGCAGGTCCGCACAGAGACCCATGGCCCACCTCATCGCGGGCTTTCGTATATGCCGACAAGGCGCTCTGCCGTGCAGCTCACATACGGGGGAAGGCATGGACCTGATGGGGTCTGTTCAGTGACTCTTGCTAGGTACTAGCTCATTCTTTTGTGTGTGTGATCTAATACACGTAACATAAAATTTATCATTTTAACCATTTAAACTGTACATTGCGGCATTAAGTGCATTCACGGTGCTGTATAATCGTCACCACCGTCTGGTTCTAGAACATTCCATCACCCCAAAAGGAAACTCTGGGCTGCTTAGGCAGTCACTCCCTTCCCGCCACCCCAGCCCCTGTTGACCACTAATCTACTTTCCGTCTCTGTAGGTTTGTCCGTTGTAGTGATTTCCGGATACATATTTTTTTAAACTTTCTAATTTTTGATTGTAAAACACACCTCACGTAAAAATGACCGTCTGAACCATTTTGAAGTGTACAGTTTGGTCACGTGAAGTGTATTCCCATTGTGGGGCAACCAGCCTCCAGAATCGTTGGGTGGATGCTCCCCGGGTCAGCACATCCGGCCCGAGGGCTGTGGGTTTCCTCCCCCTTGCCAGGCACCCACCGTGCTGACTTCCGGCCCTGAGGTTTCAGTACTTTGACTCGGTTTATTGGAAAAGTCAAGTACCTGGGCTACTCACTCTTTTCTGGTCTGACCAAAAGGATCTAAGAATGCAGATCAGAGTCAGCATGTGGCCCCCAGGTCTTTTGCAGGGTTTTGCCTGTACGTTGTTACCCTGTCTCCCTGCCATCTCCTCCTCAGTGGAGGTCCGTGGTCTGGATTCTTTTCAGCGTGGCCAGGTGGCACTGTCGCTCGGGCCGGCTCATTGCCTGGCCCGCCGGGGGCCTGCGCTTTGGCGTAGAAATTCAGGAGGACTTTTTCGTCACTGCAGGGCAATTTGGGCCACTTGGGGCTCGGCGATGTGACTCCGTGACTTATCAGCGTTCTTCCCTTTGGTGGGCATGGGCCCCTTTGGAACCGATCTCGTTCGATATTTTTCTCCTTTGAACTTGGTTTTCCTTTGAGTTCGATGCCCAGAAAGACCTGCTCTGTGATACAAGGCAGTGATTCCATTTGGTAGATCACAGATAGTTTCTAAAACCTGGAAAACAGAGGACAGATGTGCCCTGCAAGGTTAAGGATTAAAGAATGCTCTGTGCTTTGAAAAGGAAATACCGTGTCTCCTGGGCGGGTGGTGGTGACGTGCCCTAAACCTTCCCACGGTTGTCCCTCCTCCCGAAGATAAGAAATCCTGCCTCAGCCCCACGGAGCTGCCCTGACTTGTGCACCTGCCCTTTGCAGATGAGAAAAACATCCTGCACATCATGGTGAAAGTGGTGAAGGGCCACCGCCCCGAGCTGCCGCCTGTCTGCAGACCCAGGCCTCGCGCCTGCCAGAGTCTCCTGCGCCTCATGCAGAGGTGCTGGCACGGGGACCCCCGGGAGCGGCCCAGCTTCCAAGGTGAGTGCCCCCAGAGGGTTCCGGGAGTATTGCTTGCTGCTTGAGGGTCGTGCCGCTGTCCCAGGTGACGGAGTCGTCCGCCAGGACAGGGGAGGCTGTCCGGAGACAGGAGCACCAGGGCGAGCCCGGCACCCGCAGGCTGTGCCCGCCTGTGGCCCCGGCCTGCGACTGGGGCGGGGAGGCAGGAGCCACGTGGTCAGCTCCAGCTGTCCGCCCCCGGCTGTGGCCCCGCTGCCCTCAGGAGCCTGCTCTTGGTGTTGTACGTTCAGATGCGGCACCGCCTCTTTTAGGGACGATGCGACCGCTGGCCTGCGGCCTTTGCATTTCTCATGGCGCCTTGTCCCTGGGGAACGGCTGTGTCCTATGGTTAGGAGAGTGATCCTGACGTGCTTGAAATTGATCACGACGTTTAAAACGTATGGGGAAACCAGCGTGAATGCGGTGGGAGCCTCTCGCCAGCAGCTGGCAGCTGGGCCGTCGGGGTACGCGCTCCGGCGGGTCTGGCTTCTTGGGGAAACGGGGCCTCGGTGGCTCCTGCATGGAGCCTGGCCAGACCCTGCATGTGGTTGCCGATGGGGACCCCTGCGGGGTTGCCGTGAGCTTGGCCGGGGGCCAGCAGCCTGGGAGGCCGCAGTGCTGACCGGTCAAGAGGCTGGACCCTGCAGGTGCTGCCTCCTCTGTCCCGGCCCGAGGTCACACATTTAAGTAGAGCATTTGTGTGAGTCAGTGTCGAGGCGATATACCCTTTTGTGTTTTGTCCCCCAAAGAAATCACTTCTGAAACCGAGGACCTGTGTGAAAAACCTGATGATGAGGTGAAAGAGAAGACTCCAGACCCAGATGTGAGAAACCCACCTGAGGCCGAGGCCGAGGCCGAGGTAATGGGGACCCTCACGGGGGCCTGGTTTCCCCTAACTTGGCTTCGGGGGTTGAGTCTCTCTTTTCTGCAAATGCCCTGCCAGCCTGGACCACTCGCCCCCTGTTCTGAGGCTTGGGCCGTCCCCCTGCCCCTGCCGCTGCCCCTAGCTGCTCGGCCTCGAGCTTGCTGCCTTGGTGAGCTGGCCTCGGAAGCCTGCAGGGGGCAGGTCCATGGCGCGCTGGCCTCAGAGTGATTTCCTGCCTGACAGTGAGGGACCCGCCCCGTCGCCTATCTGTGGTTAGGAAAGGGCAGAGTGGGCCCACGCTTGACATTCAGTAGCCGCCAGCTGGATGCTATTTGAACGAGGGGAGCTGAAGGCCCCTGCTAGGTCAGATTGGGGAGGGGGTCTGGGGTCTGGGGGTCTTTTTGCACCTCGAGGCTGGGGATCTGTCCACTTTCTAACTGCCTATAAACGCTTTGTTTTATGAGTGCCACACAGGTTAGGTAAGATGGGATAAATTCTAACTATGCTAACTAAATAAATACCTTTCAGGTAATAAGACTTGTAAAGTGGAGCCTGCTAAACTAACTTTATTGGGTGTTATCTGGTGTTATCATCCCAGCCTGTGCTGTAAGGCCAGGAGATAAGTAAGCATTTATGGTGTGTCTGCTGTCTGAGCAGGAAGGGGCGTGTGCATGAGGTCAGAGGGCAGAGGGGCAGGGAAGGTGACCCGGTCCCCACCGCCCCCATAAGGGGAAGAAAGGCCCAGCGCGTGGGTGTGACTCAGTGCACCAGGCCACCAGTTCCCAAGGAGAGTGAGGATTTGGGGACAGGTGGGCGGGAACCCGGAAGAATCCCGAGTCACCTGCAGTTTCTAACCCCTCGGCACAATCTGCCTTTCTCGCGGCCTCGGAAGGGCCCGTTAGGATGGGTTGGGGTGGAGTGTCGTGCTGTCCCTGTAGCTCGGCCCCTGGCCCCCACCCTTGTACACACGCGGCCCCCCAGCTAGACTCGCACAGCTCCGGGGAGGGTGGCAGGTTGTTAGGACCCCAGCCTATCTCCTTCCTCCGTGTCGTATCAGCGCTGACCTGTCCTGGGTGGACACGGCCAGCACACAGGCTTCACCCCCTGCAGCTGTTTCCCATCTTGTCCGGATGACTCAGGGCCACGTCACTGCGCAGATGGGGCCCAGCATGGTGACAGGCGTTCCGTCCCCGTCGTCGTCTTTTCTTACCACGTCCTCCAGCCGGGTGGGCCCAGCGCAGGGTCTCTGGGACCCCTAGAAGCATGGTAACGGGAGTTAAATTCCCTCCATGGCTCACGGGGGACCCACGTGTTCCCCACCTCCTCCGCCCGCCCCGTCAGGTCACGGACGGAGCCTCATCCCCTCCGTGTGCTGTCTCTGCAGGCACCCGTGGCCACCCCGCTCAAGCGAGCCTCTGCCCCGACCTTTGACAACGACTACAGCCTCTCCGAGCTGCTGTCCCAGCTAGACTCGGGCATCTCCCAGACCCTCGAGGGCCCGGAAGAGCTCGGCCGCAGCTCCTCCGCCTGCAAACTTCCGTCGGCGAGCAGCGGCAAGAGGCTGTCAGGGGTGTCCTCGGTGGATTCTGCCTTCTCGTCCAGAGGGTCGCTGTCCTTGTCCTTTGAGCGGGAGCCTTCAGCGGGCGGTGAGTGGAGGGCCATCCCTGGGAAATGGTGCGCTTAACTGGGGGCCCGGGGGGCCGGGCAGAGAGTGAGCAACTGAACGGGATCAGGCGTCCGGCTTCCTGACCTCACGGTAGCTCTCCTGTGTTTTCTGCAGCCCTTCACTGATTGGGTTTTGGCGTCACTGCAAATGCAGAGATGCACGTGGGCCGAGCAGGTGTCACTTAGATGTAAGAGGGGTGAGTCACACCCCTGGCTGGGCGGGTGGGTCTCACCCGTGCCAACCTGGCACGCAGGGGCTGACGTCCGGTTTGCAGGTTGAAGAACTCGAGTTGCATCAGGGAGCCCAGTGGCTGTATGGAACCCCTCTCCCTGGAGACCTCGCTCTCTTGTAATGTCAGCCCCGTACCCCCTTTCCCAGACGGTGCGGGGAAAACACCCCCATTCCCTCTTATTCGCGGGCTCCCATTTACCATAGCCGTGCATGTTGATGGGCGAGCTGTCCTTGGAGGTTGTGACTCCCTGGTCCTGTTTATATACCTTGGGTTTTCTGTCTAGAAGGTGCTTTCCCCTGCCCCTGCCCTGTCCCAGGTGCTGGTCCTCGGGTGGGGGGCTGGTGTTAACTACAGCCCCCTCGTTGCTGCCTGTGAGGGTGACGTATGAGGTTTCCTTTCCATGAGGAAAATATGCATGCTCGTGCTTAGGGCTACAGTGCAGGGGTGGCCAGAGGGGCGGGGGAAGGGTACAGACCCCAGGGGGAAGGGGAGCTTGTTTTTCCTGGGGATTCGGGGAGTTCCTCCTGGAATGAGGACTTTTCTTAGATGCCGTGGACCTCCTGGAAGTTTTAGAGTGGAATATTTGGGATGAAAGGGGGCACTTAGGGTTGAGGAAACTCCTTACGGAGGCGCAGAGGTGGGGAAGGCCTGGCTGGACTGGAGGTTAGCAGCCAGCGACGAGGCTGAAAGGAAAGAAGCACCCGTCTCCACGGAGAAAGATGGAGAACTTTCTCTCGGGGCCTGATGCCCTCAAGTGACATCTTCATGCTTAGAGAGGACCGATCACTGGCCCATCTCAGAAGCCAGCGTTAAAACACTAAGTCCCCATTGGGCTGATTCCGTTTTCTTAATACACGCCACGCCCCCTCCTCCTACGCAGGGCCCCTTGACAATGTTTCACGTGAGGGCGTCTCGTTTCATTTAAATCGGAACCTGGCAATGTAATAGGATTTTTATGTTAAATTTAACCTTTACATCGTGAATAACAGTCCTTCTAAAATGGGAGACTCAGTCCTTTAAGGATTATTCTAGAAAGCGTCCTTCATGATATTGCTGAGACAAGAGGCATCATTTGGAGGTTGGGCTGGGAGCAGGCGGTGGGCTCTGGAGGGGTGGCCTGGGCTAGGAGCTGCCAGCTCTCCGGTGGGTTGGGGGCTGCTGCCTGGCCTGTGCTGCCATTTCTGAGTACCAGCTGGGGCCTGAGTTTTACATCCCTTATCTAATCACGACCCTACCGGACGGGTAGAATGATTTTTACTTTGCACATCGACGGAAGAGCACTTTGGAGACATTCGTTGCCCTGACCGAGGTCTCCCCACTCGATCTTAAATTAAAGCAGCGTGGACAGCACAGCACTTAAGCGATTTCAGATAAAAAGCGGCCTGGAGGCCCCGGGGAGTTGGGGGCCACGTAGAAAACGCTGGCCGGGCCTGGGGAGGCAGCCCCACGTGACCCCTGCACCTGCTCTCCCCGCAGATCTTGGCGCCACCGACATCCAGAAGAAGAGGCTCGTGGATGCCATCGTGAACGGGGACACCAGCAGGCTGATGAAGGTCCTGCAGCCCCAGGACGTCGACCTGGTCCTGGACGGTGGCGCCAGCCTGCTGCACCTGGCCGTGCAGGCTGGGCAGGAAGACTGCGTCAAGTGGCTGCTGCTCAACAACGCCAACCCCAATCTCACCAACAGGAAGGGCTCCACCCCGCTCCACGTGGCCGTGGAGAAGAGGGTGCGGGGCGTCGTGGAGCTCCTGCTGTCCCGGAAGATCAGCGTCAACGCCGCGGACGAGGACCAGTGGACGGCCCTGCACTTCGCGGCCCAGAACGGCGACGAGGGCAGCACGCGGCTGCTGCTGGAGAAGAACGCCTCCGTGCACGAGGCAGACTGCGAGGGCCGGACGCCCATGCACGTGGCCTGCCAGCACGGCCAGGAGAGCATCGTGCGTATCCTGCTGCGCCGCGGCGTGGACGCGGGCCTGCCGGGGAAGGACGCCTGGGTGCCACTGCACTACGCCGCCTGGCAGGGCCACCTGGCCATCGTCAAGCTGCTGGCCAAGCAGCCGGGGGTGAGCGTGGACGCCCAGACGCTGGACGGGAGGACGCCCCTGCACCTGGCCGCCCAGCGTGGGCACTACCGCGTGGCCCGCGTCCTCATCGACCTGCACTCCGACGTCAACGTCTGCGGCCTGCTGGCGCAGACGCCCCTGCACGTGGCCGCGGAGACGGGGCACACGAGCACCGCCAGGTTGCTCCTGCACCGGGGCGCCCGCAGGGAGGCCGTGACGGCTGAGGGCTGCACTGCGCTGCACCTGGCCGCCCGCGGTGGGCACCTGGCGACCGTCAGGCTGCTGGTGGAGGAGCGGGCCGACGTGCTGGCCCGGGGGCCCCGCCGCCAGACGGCGCTGCACCTGGCCGCCGCCGGTGGGCACTCGGAGGTGGTGGCGGAGCTAGTCAGCGCCGACGTGCGTGACCTGTCTGACGAGCAGGGGCTCAGCGCCCTGCACCTGGCCGCCCAGGGCCGGCACGCCAAGACGGTGGAGACGCTGCTTAGACACGGGGCCCACGTCAACCTGCAGAGCCTCAAGTTCCAGGGAGGCCCCAGCCCCTCCGCCACGCTCCTCCGGCGAAGCAAGACCTAGCCTGCCGCCCCCGGAGACGGGGCCCCCGCGGGGTTCCTGTCCCCGCGCCGTGCTCCGCTTGCCCCGTCTGCGGCCTGCGTGATGCCGTCGAGAGTCGGGTGGCCGCTGTCTCGGGATCCGCCCCGGCGTCTGCATGGGCGTCGCCTGCCCACCCTCCTGATGAGGTTGATCAGAGCGTGTGTGACCACTGCCCACGGGTGCGCCCGGTGTTGGAGGGACAGTGGGTCGGAGGCATTTGATTGCACCCCTCGCTCCTGCCGTCAGTCCCTCGGTGACAGGGCCGTGAGCCCCCCCACCCCATCGTGAGCGGAGCCACCTACGGCTGGGAAGGCGGGTGTGCAGGAAGAGCTGCGTCTTTTCTCTCCATTTGCAGCGGCAGGCAAAGAAGCCTGTTCCAGAAGGCTTTCGTGGAATTCTTGTTCTATGGAAGAATATCTTTAATAGATGAACAGTGTCAGCTGTCGCTTTAGATCTGTTAAAAACTTTCATCTCATTGGATAGTCTGCTTTCTGCGCAACGAGTGTGAACTGGTGGGTTGGTTTTTAAAGCAAGAACAGTCATCTCACCAGCCCTTTCATACCCAGATTTGTCCGTCACTCGGTCCTCGTGGGTGGCCACACACGTGTGCCATGAGTGCTACCTGCCCTAGTTCATTTCTCGTTGCAGAAAATGTTTGAACTTTAGAGTCAAGTGTCTAAAAGTCAACAAAAATTAACTGACAGCCTCAGTTTCTTACTCAGAGCAGTGTTACCTGGTTAGATGAACCACCTTCCTCACCATTTTCTTTTCAGCCGTCAGTCTTGGCACGGTGGCGGTTTGTGCCGAGTGATGCTGTTTTAGGGTCTCCAAGGGGGTTTCTGACCTGCTTTACAAAGGGCTACTCTGTGTGCAGGGGCCTCAGCTTTTGGGGTGTGACCCCCCCGAGTCGGCTCCAGGAGACAGCCTCACGGTCTTGGATGTAAAAACCCCGTTCTCTCGTTGTCACCTGTGTCCCACACGCACCCGCCCCCCAATACTATTATTAGAGTCAGTTTGCTGCAGGACCCGACCCTGTGTGCAAACATGCCCTTTGGACTGGTGTATGAAACAGAGATTGATGTTAACGTACCATGTATGTTAATGTGAATCTGTGGGCAGGATACTTCTTTTCTGTGACAGGAAATATCCGGACTGCTTAGAACTGGCTATGTTTTAATATGCCTTGTTGTGCTACTGTTGTATGTAGAACACGTGGAAGAAAAAACTTCTGTTTGATGTCAATAAAGCTAAGTTCCCTTCCGACCTTTTAGAAGCCGATGAGACTACATTTTCATATACATGAGCTCGGATAATCTGATTCCTGAAAACCAGAGCTTGAGGCAGTCACGTGTGGTGTGGAGATGCCCTTTGGAAGGGTAAACCTGTGTGCTCTGAATTTACGCATGATCTAGGGGGGATGGAGGAGGTGGAAGGGTGGCCTCGGGCTTCCTGCCTCCTTAGCCCGGGACCTTCCTCCTGCACGTGTGGACCGTTAGGGCTGAAGCTCCCAACACCGGAGGTTTTATTTCTTCGTAAGTTGTTTTTTTTTTGTTTGTTTGTTTGTTTGTTTGTTTTTTGGGCCATGTTGTGTGGCATGCGGGGTCTTAGTTCCCCGACCAGGGATTGAACCCACGCCTCCTGCGGTGGTGGAAGCATGGAATCCTAACCACTGGACCGCCAGGGAATCCACCTTAACTTTACATTTTGAAAGAATTTTAAAATATAGAAGAGTTATAAGAACAGTACATAGAACCCTGGTGTCCCCTTCGTAGATTTTCCATTTGTTTACATTTAACTCTTTTGCCTCGTCATTCCCTTTTCTTTCGGGTCTACCCACCCATCCATCCCCCAACCCCCTCATCCATTCATCTCTTCGTCCCCCATGCACTTATCCATCCATCCATTCCCCCCATCCATCTCCCCATCCACCTGTCCATCTGTCCATCCATCCATCCGAGTAGGTTGCAGAAAATATGCCTCATGACCCCTAAGTACTTCAGTGTGTATTTCCTAAAAACAAGGACTGTAGCCACTATGTAGCCACAGTGTATCTATCAAAATAAAGAATGAACATTGGTACGATGCTATCATCTAATCTACAAATCCTTTTCAAGGGTTTACCGACTGTCCCCAGAGTGTCCTTTATAGGAAAAACAACCAGCCAACCACAGCATCAGGGCTCCATTCCAGCCTGGCCCAGGATCTCGCTGTGTTGCGTTGTTAAGACCCTTCAGGCTTCAGCCCTCGTTTCTCAGTCTCGTCTTTCATGACCTTGCCTTTAGGGAGGTACAGCCAGTAATTTCGTGGACGGCCCTCAGCTTAGGTCTGTGTTCGTTCTCTTCTGGATTTGACCTAGGCTAAGCATTTTCTTTCTTTTTTTAACATCTTTATTGGAGTATAATTGCTTTACAATGGTGGCTAAGCACTTTTGGCAGAAATGCCACAGACGTGACGCTGTGTATGAAGTATAGCTTACCTTTTTAATTTTTTGATTTGTATCATGTGCTCACGAATTCCTATTTGAACGATTATTATCATTTATCTTGATGTTGGAATGATCCCTGATTTGGCCAGTTCACACTGGCTCTTGTGTCCCTTTGATGCGTCCCCATCAGTCTTTGAGCACTTCCTGCTTTCTGACACAACGAGGTGGTCCGGGCACACATTGTACTTCCTTCACCCCAGCCTCAGAAGCAGCCATTTCTCCAAGGAAACCAGTTTCCTTCAGTGAAGAATGGTATTTAGAAGCCGAGATCTGGGCGTTAGATGTGCTCATTGTTCCTGGAGTGCCATTGCCTCTTGTCCCTCAGGAGACAGATCTGGGAAAAGCGTGTGTGTGTAACTTGCATGTATATACACATACATGTCCCCGTGTCTTCTTGAGAACGATGATTTCACATCGATGCCTTCAGTTACAGCCCGACACCCCAGGGGGTATTCCAGCTTATCCGTACTTGTATCTGCTTCCTCTGACAGTGAGGAGGTTGGTCCCCATCGTCCTCAGTGTATCGTGCCCATTCGCCCTGTCCCCATGTGTGTAACAAACCTCCCTGCTGTGCTGGCGGCCCCCTCAGCCTCTGTCCCTTCTCGCCGCCTGAGCCAGCAGGTCCCTCCCTGCCTGTGCCCAGCAGTGCATCAGCTGAGAGCTCCCTGGTCGGTGAAACGAGGATTCTTTAAAAAATCCTTTTGCGCCAGGAGTTAAGACGCAGGAACTTTCACTTACTAAGCCTCTGCCATTTGGCTTAACTTTCCTTTTCTTCCAGTGTGTACCTTCTTCACTTCCCTTCCTGTCTTGAGATAGTCTAACAACATTACATTTTTCCTTCTTTGCTTCCCATAAAAGTCGGGCCTTTCCGCCATTTTTCTCTGACCCCTGTTCCATGCTTTTTCATTTAGGGGCATCTTCTGGTTTGAGGACTGCATGCATTTTTCTTAGATTTTCTGCTTTAGGAAAAAAAAAAAAAAAAAAAAAAAAAAAAGCCTCTTTGTTCTTGGGAGGAAACAAGAGTAAGTCTTTTTTTTTTTTTTTTTTTTTTTTGCGGTACGCAGGCCTCTCACTGCTGTGGTCTCTCCCGTTGCGGAGCACGGGCTCTGGACGCACAGGCTCAGCGGCCATGGCTCACGGGCCCAGCCGCTCCGCGCCATGTGGGATCTTCCCGGACCGGGGCATGAACCCGTGTCCCCTGCATCGGCAGGCGGACTCACAACCACTGCGCCACCAGGGAAGTTCCAAGAGTGAGTCTTAAACTTCAGGTGCTCTGCTGTTGCTCTGGGGCTGAGGGTCCCTTGGGACACCCCCAGATAGTGCCCTCTGGGGCCTGGCCCAGGGCAACATCAGAAAGGCATGCCAGCCTGTTCTTCAGCAGCTCTGAGAAGTGGAGGTGGTAGGTTCTGGAAGAGAAGAGACTCTTAGCTGGAGCAAGTGGATGCCCAGGGCAGCGCCCTCCAGCACTGACATCCAGGCCCACAGATGACCCAGCTCACTGCAGAGTCCTTCCCGCAGCCTGGGAATGAGGTCAGAACCAGGGGCGACACTGCACCGAACATTCCCTTGTCACCACCCAGGACCACCCAGACGGGAACCACCCAGCATATAGTAGTAGCAGAGGTCTCCACCCCAGCCTCGGGGATGTGGTCCCCTGGGCTCAGGTGCCGCTTGACTTTATTGTCACCATGTCACTGTTAGAGACACACCTGCAGCCACACTCCAGAGCAGAGAGGTCGGACACCTGACCGTGACTGGTGTGTCCCTTCTGTTTCCACGGCTTCATGACTCCGCGTCCAACAAGTGGTAGGACATTGTGGGCGGGTGCAGATTCCTTCTGAATCCCCGCTGGGCAGAGGGCGGCATCCAGTCAGCTCCTGGTGTGCTCCCGAGACGGCCGCCAGCACACGTGTCTGGGTGCAGAGGGCTCCCTCAGCAGACAACTGGCTTCCCACCTGAGCCCTCCTCTCCGCAGCACTGACTCACCAAGAGTCACCATCTTCCAGGTCTCTCAGCCTGGTTCCAGTTCTCCGGGGCCTTTGTTTGCTGGAGGTATTTCACTGTCCAGCATCCTGGGTGAGGCAGGCAGTGTGATTAAGGCCTCCTGCTGACACGGCAGCAGAGAGAAAGTGGGCTTTTGCAGACGCTGGCATTCAGCAGAGTCCTTGACCCTAAGCTTACGCTTTGGTGGCCGGCTTATGGAAAACTTTGACTCTTAGCCCTGGACAAGTTTTCCTCCCCACTCGGCCTCCCCTCCTCCCCTCCCCTTTTTCCCTTCTCCCCTTCCTCCCACCTTCCATTCCTCCCTCCTTCTCTCTCCTCCCATCCTTACCTCCCTCTCTTCCTCTTTCTCCTCCTGCTTTCCTTTACAATTATCCTATGAGGTCAGGGGCTCAGGATCTGCCACACAAGGACCTGCACGACCTTCTCAGGTGCCGGAGCTCCAGGCATTCTGTTGTGTCCGTGCACCAACACTGTGATCAGGGGACGGTGGCCCTGATGGTGACTGTTGAGTGAGGAGAGGCACCGGGTGGGCAGTATTCCAGGCAGTGGTGCCAGTCATAGCTTTGAGCCCCCTTGGCAAGGAAGAGTATACTGCTTCATGCGGCAGTGTCAGGAATGGCTGGATCCAGGTGTTCACAAGTGTCACCCTTCCCCGGTGCTGGTTTCATTAAGGGGCAGGCAGGCCCCTTGCAAAAAAAGAAAAAAGAAAACAGAAAAAAAAGGCCCTGGCCTCTCCAAGCTTAAATAACCTCAGTTCGAGGATCCCAGTAGAAAGAGAGCTTCTTTCCCCCAGTATCTGCCCCTTCCCAACCCCCAAATTACACATCATTCATAGAAACTTAGACACTTTTTTTTTTTTTCTCCCCACATTTTAACAGCCCTGGGAGAGTAGATGGCATCTTACAATTGAAGTCGGCAGCATTAGTTTCTCTTTTGGAGGTGCTTTAGGTAATGGTACCTTTCATCATTCGTGGCATCTCAGAATTGCTGTAATATGGTGGCCTCTGTGCCTGGTAGTGCCATTCCTAAGACCAGTTGTGGTAGCCAGGGGAAGAGAACGTTCTGGTTGGCAGGCTGGGGCAGGCTGGTCAGTCTCACCCCGGAACATGGGGGTGGTAGTTTCCTAAAGGGAAATCACGACACTTCTGCTGGAAAAGGTGGATTAGAGGCTGGATCGTGACAGCCACAGGTGTCATCACACAGGGACCCCCCACAGAGAGCCCTGAGAAGAGCTGGAACCACCTGGGCACCTGAGCTGCACGTGGAATGGGTGTCTGGGCATCTTCTCAGGAATCGGATAGAGGAGTCCCTGATCCAGGCCCCTCTCAGAACCCCGGGAGAAGGGAAGGGGTGTCCTGGAAGGACCACCGTCAGCCGGGCCGTGGAAACAGTACCCGGTGGCTTCCAAGCCACAGTGGGTGTGTCAGAGAGCAAATCTTGGGGTCACCCACTAGATGCGTCAGAAGTGGGGGAAGAGCCCCTGTTCCCAGGCTCCGTGAGGTCGTCACCACCTCTGGAGGGAACAGGAGTCGTCCCTAGCTCCTGAACTTTGCCTGGAAGGGGAGGTACAGAGCCAGGACCCCTGCCCTCCCCAAGCCAAGCCGGACCTAAGAGGGTGCCCACCTGATTGAAGGGGACGAAGCCACCGAGTAACGAAAAGGCTTGTAGGAACAATGCCCTTGCTCAGGTGACTGCCCCTGGGGGCTGCGGGAGGGAAGAGCATTCCAGGGCCTCCCAGGTAACTGCTGTGGACCATGGTCATGAAGGGGTTACACAAAGAGTAAGTTGCCTCCCTGACTGTTGGAAAGCGCTAACATGTATAATAAAGATGTTTGCAGTACAAGAAGCAAGCTCGAATTTAAAAAAAAAGGAAAACGTTTGGCTGCTGGATGAGGATGAGAAAACAGTGCAATGGGAGACAAGACGGCCCAGGGCAGGGGTCATCCCTGCTGCTCATTTCACACCTACGAGCACGTGTAGGGAAAAGAATAAATGGATAGTTGTATGTAGCTCCAGTAAGATGCTCGTCAGGGTCTGCGGGGTGCTGCCCCAGAGTGTGAGGGTCCAGGGTGCTGGGCGAGGACACCCACTTTTTATGACACGTGTCTGAGCGGGATGCTGCCGCTTGGCTCAGAGCCTGGAGGTTTCCTCAAGCTGTGGTCCCTCGGTGGCCACCAAAGAAAATGAGGTCTGCTTCCTTCCTTCCTCCCCGAGTCACTGCCTGGGCTGGTCAGGCCACTGGAAAAGCTAGCCCCAGGTGAAGTGGGACCTGGAGGGGACAGTGAGTGTGGTCGGTGGGGAGGTGGCCCCCGCTCGGGAGAAAGCTGTCTCTTGGGGACACTGCTGCCTCCTCCGTGGGCTGTGGCCACGGGATCTCCTTTTCCTTTGGTCTTTCCCGGGTGGCTGTGGGGAGAGAGCCCTGCTAATTAACCAACTAGCTCCCCAGGACAGGAGGCATCTCCCTGTCTCTCAGCCTCTCCCTGTGCTTCCGGGAACAAAGCCAGCTGAATGTGTTGATCTGACATTAAAAACGTCAGTCTTCAGGGGTGAAGGTACCAGATTCTGAAGGGCATAGACAGACACGAGGAATGCTCAACATCCTCCTGGGGTCCCTTAGACGCAGACGCCTCCCAGCCCTGCCCCTGCTCCATCAAAGGCGGGACACGTTTGAACCAGATATGCCTGGACCCAGTGACCCCTGGTGTATCTGGAGTGGTGTTGCGGGAAGGAACTCAGTGAGGGGAAATTAGGCCAATTCTCTATACTCGCAGGTGAGAATGGCACCTCCCCTGCCCCTCTAGCCTCTCTCCCTTCTCTCAGCACCCAGCACCTCTGGGCAGGAAAAGATCTATGGCCCTGACAGTTAAAGGCCCCCACCCTCCATCATCCTGCAGAGACACCCGCTCGTTGATGAACCCGGCCCACACACACAGGGCTTCCAAACATCACTTACTAACTCGTGTCAGGAAGATAGTGAACCCCTCACAAGAAAGACAAAGACACCACCCCCAACCAGCCCAACAAGCAGAGAGAACAATCACAGAAAACAAAGTATGGAGAGAAAACTTAAAAATCTACAATTATCTCAGAGAGAAAACAGAAGATTTGTTTTTTTAAGATTTTTTTTGATGTGGACCATTTTTAAAGTCGTTATTGAATTTGTTACAATATTCCTTCAGTTTTGTGATTTGGTTTTTTGGCCGCAAGGCATGTGGGATGTTAGCTCCCTGACCAGGAATTGAACCTGCACCCCCTGCATTGGAAGGTGAGGTCTTAACCGCTGGACCGCCAGGGAAGTTCCGAAAACAGAAGATTTTAAATAAATGGAAACCAGAACAGGTTTGTGTGTGTGTGTGTGTGTGTGTGTGTGTGTGTGTGTGTGTGTAAACATTTAAAGAACAAAAACTGAAAGTTTTTAAAATGTGATGGGAGGAATGAAAGTCTTAAAAGAAGGAAAGGGCAAAATCATTCCAGGAGGCCCAACATCCCAATGATAGGAGTTCCAGAAGTAGAGAAGGAGGCAAACATGCCCAAAGTAAAGGACATGACCCTCAGCTAGAGAAGGCCCATCACATGGTGCAGAGCAGTGTCTGGGTGGACAGCCATCCAAAGCACGGCACCCTGGAAAGTCAGGATGGGGATGAAGAGGTGGTCCTAGAAGCTTCCGGGGGCTGGGGTTGGATTCTAAGTCAGCTGACATTGGACTGCTAGACAACAAAAGACAAGCTAGAAGACAGGAGAACAATGCTGTCAACAGTCTAAGGAAGGTGGTTATTCAATCTAGAACTTCTGTGAATTTTCTCCTTTAATTCTCAACTTTCTGTTTGTATTTCCATCTTTTTATCTCCCTGTGCTGCAGTCTGCATGACTGACCCCTGAATAGGAGCTGTATCTTCTAGCTGCTGAGTGGAGATGACTTTGTCACAGTGGGGCTGTGTCTAATCTGTAGTTAACTTATCCACTGACATTTTTATTCCACTCACTATATTTTTTATTTCTAAAAGTTTTACTTCATTCCTTCTGACTATGTCTTGTTCTTTTTTTTTCAGTAGCACCTGTGTTCAATTCCTTGTTTTACATCTGTAATCATTTTAAACATGCCCGTTTAAACCTATTATCTGATAAGCCCATTACCTGAGGTCCTTAGGGATCTCATTTCTCTGTTTGTTGGGTCTGCTGGTGGATTGTTTCCTTGTGTCCTACAATTTCAGATTGTGAGCTCATTTTCAGTAGGGCTCTACCTGGGGGAATCTTTTGTGCCTGGGCTGAGGATTGGTCTTTCCTGAGGGGTTTTGTGTTTGCAAGATTCTCAGTTGTATTGTCAGCCTGTGATCATTTTTATGCTAATTTCAGGGCTCCGTGGGTCCCAGACTATGCAGACAGTACACATTTGAAACTCACACCCGAAGAGGACTGGCCCATCATTACAAGTTCTCTAGGTTGGTTTTGTTTTGTTATTGGTTTTTTGTTTAACCATCCGTGGCACAGGCTGAGATAGATATGCTTTCAGGTCTCCTCTGTTTGCTGGTAGGTGGATAGATTCCTTTGTTGGGGTGGGGTGGGGGGCTTCAAGGGTCTCACTTATAACAGCTGCCTCACATGGGCCCCCAGCCTTATCTAGTGTCTTGGGATGTTGACCCAACTCCCCGGGTATGGAGACTGGTGTCATCTCACTGTCTGAAGCAGCTATGTTCACCAAGCTGGTCTTCACTTCTCTCTTCTCTTTTGGCCCTAGAGATTTTTTTTCCCTTTCTTCCTGGTATGTTTAGCTAGTCATTTAAAGGGATTCTCACATTTTACCCAGCATTTCTAGCTCTGTAGTAGGAAAGTCTTCATGTTTGGTCCACACGGGAAAGGGGCAGGTCCAATCATATTGACCTGGTCATAGTGATATATAAAGAGTGAATTCTGATTTCACTGTGGATGGTGACATAACTCCCTTGGGTGACTGTGGGTATGGGTGGGGCTGTTATGAAAGGGCTAAATCTTCATCTTCCACAGTCAGAAATGAAGACCTAAAATCAAACAGAAAAAGCAGACAAGCAGCAGTAAACATGTGTGATGGGGTGAACACTAAAGCTTTGAACTTCCAGATTGGAACGTGGCTGCCCCGCTGGGTGAGAGCTGGATCCGGGTGGTGGGCAACCACTAGGGCAGGGGACGCGGCTGCTTTCTGTTTCCTTGTTTGTCTTGAGTGTTTTGCTTTTTACACTGTGTATTTTTACTGATTTGATTTTGAAAACACACAAGCTAACATGAAAGACTCTGAGAACGCTGCCGACACTTGGTTTCCTGATGAGAAGGGCCCCAGGGGCTTGGGAAAGAGCAAAAGGCAGGGTGTCACGGCAGAGACCCGTCTCTCTGAAGGATCCCAAATTGCAGAAATCTGGGGGCTCTGCTTTCACTTTTCAGGGCAGCTGCCTTGACTTTCAACATCAATTCAACAAGCGTTCTTCAGTACTTCCCAAGTGCCAGTGCGTGAATTAGGAACTGAGAACCTCCCGGCTTTCACGAGGGAGAATGGAAGATGCACACGCGTGATGCCCGCCCAGTCGACCTCCAAGACTCGCTCCGTTGATTCGGATCTGACACACTGACTTTGTAATTCATCCACACAGATTTTTCCTTTCTATGCAAACCCACCCTCAAAGGCTCACGGTGGCTTCCTGGGAAGGTGGCATTACCAGGGAGATTTCCATCTCGTCCCTTTAGCCCGAGTGGGAATAAGCAGTGTTTACTTGGCGCTGAGTCACTGGGTCAGGCTTCGTTCGTGAACCTGTTCCTCCCGTTCCCTTCCCTTCCTCCACCCAGACCCAGGATTTCCCTCTGTCTGTGGGAGGCGGAACCTCGATCGCTCTCTGAGGCCCTAACCAGGTGTCCTCTAGCTGCCCCAGCATGTGGACCAACCTGGTTAGTTCATGTGGCTTGGGTGGGTGGTGGCAGCAACGTGGGCCCCACCGCCGAGAACACCACCTGCGGCCTGGCCTGGTGGGTGTTGCCGATTCTGCTAAGGCGAGTGGACGCACCTTCCCTTCACTTCCTTTCCCATCACAGTGGCCTCATCTCTGCTGGTGGGAGCGGGGGAGGAAACCTGGGTCCCAGGCCTGCCTGCTGCTCCCGCCTGCGTGCTCTTGGTCAAGCTGTGATGCCTGAAAACTGAGGGTCCAAAGGCCCATGAACTGTGAAGAACTATGGGTGGTATATACCCAAAGAGTTGCAGACAGGGACTCAGAGAAGTCCAGGTACACCCACGCTCAGAGCAGCACGTTCACAACCAGCAAAGGGGGAAACAGCCCAAGGACCCAGCAACGGATGCCTGGATCAAGCCAATGTAGCATCTCCACACAATGGAGTGTGTGGAACCATATCCCGCCATAACAAGGAAGGAAGGGCGGATGTCTGCTACCACGTGGATGAACCTCTAAGTCGCTGCACTTGGTGAAAGATGACAGACACCGTGGGTTACATATTGCATGATTCCATTGATGGGAAATGTCCCAGATGTGGTGGTCAGGCCTGGAGGGAAGGGCTGGGGAAAAACTGCTTAATGGTCCAGGGTCTTCCTTCGGAGGGCGGGAAACGCTGGGGTAGCACAACACTGCAGACGTACTGGATGCTTCCAGTCGATGACTGTAAAATGGCGAATTTTATGTTGTGTGTGTTCACCTCAATAAATTAAAAAAAAAAAAAAAAAAGTCCCTCAACAGAAGCAAGTCCATGGCTGCCAGGACCCGAAGTAATGCCAGCAAAGGGCTGCTTGTCCAAGTTCCTCTTCGAGTCCCGCTAATGAGGTGGGTGGTGCCCGGTGCGCCCATATTTTACCCTGATTTCCGTCTTGTTTTATGATTTGCCGTGCCGCTTTTATAGGTATCACGAAGTTGTGCAGCGTGAAGATGTTGGACTAAAGCATCCGTTCAGTCCATCTTTCACTCCTTCATTTCCTACATCGTTTCCGCAGAGCACATTCCCACCAAAAGCAGCCTGGGACAGCTCTTGTCCTCTGGGTCACAAAGGGCAATGCCACCAAGCCCACAGGCCCAGAGGTCCCCAGCCTGAGGAGTCAGCCCTCAGGTGGCCACTGGGTGACGGTACTGGGAGGTCAGGGAGACCAGGAAGCCCCCTGCGGGTGCAGACAATGACCTGGGGTGTGTCATGGGCTGGGACGCTGGGAGGGACTTGGATGCTGGCCGGAAACAGGGGCTGCGGGAAGCAGCCTGTGCTGCCTTCAGAGTGAATTCTGGCCCCTTTTTGGGGTCAGCTGAGCAGTGGCTCAGAACACTGTCCCCTCCTGTGGCCCCAGCATGGGAATGAGGAGGGACCATCCTGGCCCGGCCTGGGCTCTTCCCAACAGATAGGATGAGCTATTAGGACCAGGTCTCGTGGGCTGGTGAGATGGGCTTCAGGCCAGGGTGGCTGTCCAGGTGTCCCCGCCTTCCACCCTGTCCTCCACCGTTTCCTTCGTGGGTGGCCAGGCTCGCTCCCCGAGGAAATCTCCACGACACGACCCCCTGCGTGACTGGAGTCTCTGCTCACAGGACACGTCTTCCTGGGAAGGGGGCAGCTCAGACCTGGGCCCCCAGAACCACACCTTCTGTAGGAGCTTCTAAAATGGCAACACAAAGCTACTCCCAAGAAGTCGGAGGCCTGGGTGGTCTGGAGCGCTGTGTGGGCGCAGGGGTGGGTGGAGTTTCCCGGTGATTACCGGCGGCGGTGGCGGCAGGAATGATCTCCACGCCCTGGCCGTGGCGTTGTCGAGGACAGAGGGGTGGGGCTGGCACATGCAGGAAGGGCTGGGGGAGTTCTGGGGGCTGTGCTGGGTTACTTGGCCCAAATCTGGCCCCCTCCAAAAGGCTTCTCCCAGCCCTGGCCGAGCCTGGGGAGCTGTGTGTCTGATGCTTGTCTCCTCCTCCCGGGTTTGGGGGAGGGAGCAGGCCTGATGCGCCCTGTGTTCATCAGGTCTGTCCAGAGGAGCAGGACAAGAGGATGTGGAGATATATAAATTAAGAAATTTACTGTAAGGAATAGGCTCATGCAATTATGGAGGCTGGGAAGTCCCGATCCTGTGGGGTGGGCCAGCAAGCTGGAGACCCAGCTCGAGTCTGAAGGTTGTCTGCTGCAGCAGCCCTCTTTTTCAGGGAAGGACGGCCTTTTGTTCTATTAAGTACTTCAACTGATTGGGCGAGGCCCACCCACATTATAAAGGGCAATCTGCTTACTCCAAGTCCACCAGTTTACATGCCCATCTCATCCGAAAACACCCTCGTGGGAATTCCCTGGCCGTCCAGTGGTTAGGATCCGTGCCTCTGCTGCAGGGGGCACAGGTTTGATCCCTGGTCAGACCTCGCAAGCTGCCCAGTGAGGCCAAAAAAAATTTTAAAGTAAAATAAATAAATAAATAAAAATGTAAAAATACGAAAACACCCTCACAGTAACATCAAAAATAACGTTGGACCAAATGTCTGGGCACTGTGGTGCAGCCAAGCTGACGCATAAAATTAAACGTCACATTCCCCCCACCCTTACCAGCAGCTCTGGGTGCTGAGGGCTCTGCACAGCGTCACCAGGCTCCCATGGAACCCCCTTCAGTTGGGTGAACATCAGTGGCCCCACCTGGCACCCAGGTAAACCCACAGAACCGAAGGTGCTGGCTTCCCAAGGGATGCAGGGTGGCTTGGCAGTGCCACTGGGGCCTGGAGCATGCTTCCTCTCTGGAGATGAAACAGCAGGAGGGAAGAGGTTGGTACAGACAACCACACAGCCGCTGAGGATGCCGAGTCACAGGAACCCGCTTCTGATGATCCGGGCACATTTTTCCTTCATTCATCAAAGCCAGAGATGGCCCGTTGGGACCTGCCACAGGAAATCATCACGTCGACCTACCTGAACACGCCTTCCTGGGTGGCCTCCCCGTCGTCCTCACTCACAGCCCGGCTCTCCCTCCACCCTCAGCCCCGGGGAAGGGCTCCCTGTGTTCCCACTGCCCCTCGGAGGGAAGCTTCCTGGCCTGCCTGAGTCAGAGCATCACGGCCAGGGGCCGACTGCCCTGACCTTATTGGTTCAAACCGAGGCCACTGTCGCCACAGCCAGGGGATGAGGAGGGCCCTAACTGGATGGGGATGGGGGTGTGGGTGATGGCACTGACAGCTTACACGTGGGAAGACCAGGGCCCGAGAGAGGCGAACCTATTGCCCAAGATGATTTTCTAGTGAAAGTGTATCCCAAATATTGCATGAGACATCCTATGCTAAAAAGTTAGCAGTGGGGCTTCCCTGGTGGCGCAGTGGTTGGGAGTCCACCTGCCGATGCAGGGGACATGGGTTCATGCCCTGGTCCGGGAAGATCCCACGTGCCGCAGAGCGGTTGGGCCCGTGAGCCATGGCCGCTGAGCCTGCGCGTCCGGAGCCTGTGCTTCGCAACGGGAGAGGCCACAGCAGCGAGAGGCCCGCGTACAGCAAAAAAAAAAAAAAAAAAAAAAAAAAAGTTAGCTGTGACACAGTTTATTAATTTTTTATTAAAATTTACATTTCTCAATTTTACTAACATTTTATTTGAAATTTTAAAAATGATTCATAATTTTAGCATAAATATACCCCAAGTATTGTGTGAGACTTACAAAAATTGATGAATAACTTATGGATATTTATAATTTATACTTGTACTTTATTATTTATGACTACTTACGATTAAAAAAATTGTTGTTTATCTGAAATTCACCCTTAACCGGGTGCCCTATATATTATCTGGCAACCCTATTTATATAACATCTTCCTAATAATTCTTGGTTGTTTGAAAAGTATAAAACTTAAAAAATTTTTAATTTGTTTTTTGTTTTATTGAAGTAGAGTTGATTTACAATGTGTTAGTTTCAGATGTACAGCAAAGTGATTCAGTTTTATACATGTGTGTTAGTTTTCAGATGTTTTTTCATTATACAAGATATTATTACAAGATATTGAATGTAGTTCTTTGTGCTATACAGTAGGTCCTTATTATTTTATATATAGCAGTGTGTATCTGCTAATCCCAAACTCTTAATTTATCCCTCGCCCCCCCAAATTATTTTTATATACTTCAGAATTTGGATTTCTGCCAAGTAAATTTATTCCGTAAGTTTTACTGCAACCCACAGATGTCATAATTCTATTAGAAAAGGGGTTACGTTTCTTGTGATACAAAGACAACATGCTCTGCCATTCGCAACCCCAGCCTTGAGGGGAAATGAGGGGAACGGGATTCTCTCCAGCCTGGTGAGTTGCTTGTTTCTTGTCTTTGGCTGCCACTTCGGGGCCAAGGACTCTGGGGGAGGCGTGAGGGTGACAGAAGCGGAGGAGACACGGCCCTCGTCTGCAGAGGCTGCAGCCCCCAGTGGGCGCTGGGACAGGACACGGTGGCAAAGCGCCCGGGGTGGAGCTAGACTCTAGCCTTTGTCCAGCCCCACTTCCGGTCACCATCCTGGACCTCCCTCCCGGCCCCTGAGGGTCCAGCCGCCCCACTCACACATCTGTCCCCTCCCCCTGGGGCTTCCTGGCTGGGCCTGCTGCCCGCCCTCCCCCTCCTCCACCCAGTCCTGGCCGTTTTCTCCAGGAAGCCTCTGTGCCCCACGTCCAGGAGCGTCAGGTCCCCGCATGGACCCCGTAGGAGGATGCCCTTCGTCGCCTGTGGTACTTTCCCGCGGGTCTGCACCGAAGGAACCGCTGAGGGCCTCTCTCCAGACACCTCTCCCCAAAACCACCAAAGAACAGGTAACAGGTACCATTCATAACAGGTGCCCCACCCCATCAAGAAAGGAGTCGTTTTCTTTCCGGCAGATGCCAGGCAGATGGGTGTAGGTAGCGGTGAAGGGTTGGGGGTGGCAAGGAGGAAAATGAGGGCACGAGAAGAACATGTATTACACGATCCCATTCATACGAAATGTCCAGAACGGGCATGTCCATAGAAAAACAAAGCAGATTTTTGGTTGCCAGGGGCTGGGGGGGCGGGAATTGCAGGGTGTTAGTGAAGGGTTAGAGTGTTTCTTTCGGAAGTGATGGAAGTGCTCTAAAGTTGAGTGTGGGGATGGTCGTACAACTCTGGGGAGGTACCAAAAGCCCCTACGTTGAACACTTGGAAGGGGTGAATTGTATGGTGTGTGAGTTGTATCTCAGTAAAGCTGTTTAAAAAAACTATGGCTGCTTGATAACCAGCCCCACTCTCCTCCCTGCCGTGAAGTGAGCTTAGCTGAGCTGTAGACACAGCAGCTCCCGGGACAGATTTATCTGGGATGTGGGCCCCCTCCCCCCGCCCTTAGCTGCCAATTCTACAGACGGGCTGCGTGTAGCCTTGGGCCTGACGTTCTCGATTCCATCCTCATGGGGAGGCCTGGCCTCCAGCTTCTAGGCCACGGGTGAACTGCTAACTGCTGTTTTCTGAACTTGTAGAGACAGGGGACACATGTTCGTGGATTGTGGCCACAGCCAAGCCCAGCAGATATGTTTATATGCTCCCCAGGGGAGCCCTCAGAGCCTCGGCGGCAAAGAGGTTGAATGACACCAAAAAGGGGCAGAGCCAGGACCCGACCCTGGTCTCTGATGCTGTCGTTCTTGACCCTCTGCCCAGAGCTTCGGGCCACAGGCCTGGCCTCAAGAGGAACATCCCTGGACCAACAGAAGACACGGATCCTGCAGTCCTGTGAGGAGGAAACACCAGGAAGTTGCACGGGCAACGGCTGCAGGGGTGAGGTCCGAGGACAGCTGGACGGTGCCAGGCCCCCCGTGCTACCTTCCTCGGCCCTGTTCCCACTTCTGAAAGATGGCAGGTTGGGCTGGGGCATCACTTCTCAACCTCGGTGTACTGCCTTGAACAGCGTCCCCTCCAAAGTATGTCCAAGTCCTACACCTCGGTACCTATGGGTGTGACCTATGTGGAAATAGGGACTTTGCAGATGTAATGAATATTTAAGGTTCATCCTGGATTTGGGGTGGGTCCTAAATCCACCAACTGGTGTCCTCAGGAGACGGAGGCAGAGGGGGAATGGTCACCCAGAAGAGGAGCACGGAGACAGACACCCATGAGGAAAGCCACGCGACGGAGGCGGAGATGGGGTGATGCGTCTACAGGCCGGGGAGCACCAAGGCCTGTCGGCCACCAGCATTAGCTGGACAGGGGTCTGGGACAGACCCTGCCTCAGAGCCCCCAGAGGGAACCGGCTCTGTGACACTTGACCTCAGACTTCCAGCCTCCAGAACAGTGAGAGAATAAATGCGCTTTGTTACAGCACCTCTGGTTAACATACTCTCGGGTAGCGTGAAGACAGGGTGAGAGGAAAGCTATTCCTGCAAACTACCAATGCCGATTTAAGCTACTTTACTTATAGCTCTCACATAGTCATAAAAGCAAAGCAAACTTGTAAAGTCAACACAACCTAAATTTTTAAAATACCATTTAGATAAAGAGCATGACTTGTCCTGATGGATTAGGTCTGGCTGAAAGGAAGCCTCCGCAATGACAAAGTTGTGCTTTTGCAGGAGGGGCCGCGGCCCCAACCCCACGCCTGTTCTCCCTTCAACTAACAAACCACCCGGGCTGTGGCGGGGGTGGAGAGTTAACGCCCTAAGTCCATGCGGCCCTTTTCTGTGTAGCCCACGCTTGGAGGGTAACGCTGCCCGCCCCTGCCCCAGCCCCATCCCCGCCCACGCCCCATCCCTGCACCAGCCCACGCCCCCGTCCCCGTCACCGCCCCCATCCCCCCCACACCAGCCCCTGCCCCCATCCCTGACCCCGTCCCCACCCCCATCCCCGCCCCCGCCCCCACCCCGGGCCTGTATTTCATGGAGAGACACGTCCTGCTGTGGTTTGCGGGGCTCAGAGCCAGTGAGAGGAGCAGGGTCAGGCCGTTTGTCCAGTGGGTGTGGATGGACAGGCATCAGGCCCACCAGCCGCTTGCAGAGAGTAGGTGGCGTTCAGGTCCTGAAGATGTGAGTAGCCTGGTCTTTACACCCGAGGAGCGACCAGTGGGGAAGGGGTGCTCCCCAGCGGGGAAAGGCCTCCTTTCGGAACACGGGTGGAGCCTCATTTCCTGGGCCGGGTTTTCTTGAAGGCAGCCCTGTGTCTGTGTGCACCTGGGGAAGTGAAGGCCTTCGGGCTCTGCCGAGTTCCCTGACTTGGCCTCTGGGTCCTCAGCTGTAAATCCAGGCAGTTACATTTGGGGCCTGTAAGGTCCCCCCAGGCCTAAAACTGGACCATCTTGCTCAGAGGCCGTATCTGGAGAGAAGAGTCTGGAAGTCGAAGGTGGCAGGAGGAAGATGTCAAGCACGAGGGGGAGGGCCGGGCCGCGGGCGGGCGGGGCCTGGGGACCGAGCCGAGTGGGAAGGTGGCCGGGCTGGCTCCCCGTGGCTGCTGTAACGTGTTAGCGCGGGCTCAGTGGCTTAAGACAGCACGCATTTATCAGCTCGCGGTGCTGCAGGCCGGAAGTCTGATGTGGGCCCCACTGCGGTAAAATCAGGTGGCAGCAGGGCCGGTTCCTTCTGTAAATCCCAGGGGAGAATTCTTTCCCTGGCCTTTCCAGCTTCTAGAAGCTGCCCATCTTCCTTGGCCTGTGGCCTCTTCCTCCATCCTCAAAACCGGCCATTGCATCCCTCCCTCTTCGGCTTCCCCAAAGGTCTCCTCCTCTGACTGTCCTCCCCTGGGAGGACGGTGGGCCAAACCGGATAACCCAGGATAATCTCCCAGCCCAAAGATCCTTAACTGAATCGGCAGAATCCCTGTTAGCAGATAAATTAACACTCACATGTCCCAGGACCAGGATTATCATCCCTGGTGGGGGGAGGGGGAGAGGCCTTTATTCTGCCCACCATGGGCACCTCCACCTGAGAGCAGAGAAATGGCCCGTGGAAGATGCTCGATACATGTACTGAATGAAAGAACAAGGGGTTAGATGAAGCCAAGTCTACGCTTGCTTGTTAGCTAATCCAGGTGTTAACAAGACTTTCTCCTGCTCCGGGAGCAGCTGGCTGAACGATGTATTCAGTGGGTGCCGCATAAGTGTTTCTGCCCACCTGCCTGCCTGCTTCATGGCTTGAAGGTCGGCAGGCAGGTCGGAGAGTTCTATAAATAGAACCTTTACACCTCCAGACCTGCTGCCCAGGTCCGGTCCTGCAGAGGGTGAGGTTGGGGGCAGGCTTCCCCTTGTCCCCTCCTTGCTGTCCTAGGGGTGCTGAGCCAGTATCCACTTCTGCCCTTGGAGCTGCCTGCTAGGCACACCTAGGAGTCAGAAAGAAAGGACCTGTGACAACACGAAAAGGGCCCTTGTCCCGGACCTTAGGGAAAAAATTAGTGACTACTGTGTGAGAATAATAGCAATTAGGCCATGAAAGAGAAGGGCCAGGTGGATCTGCCTTCCTACTGCCTACCCCCAGACTGAACCTTCAACCCCACTGGACAATCCGCCTCCACTGCAGGTGTCTCGGTCCCCAGGGCAACTGGGAATCATTTCACAAACAGAAGTTTATGGTCTTGTGGGAATGGGGAGTTGAGGAAATGTCAAGGGGCAAAGTTCTCATTTATAGCATCTGTGTATGTAGGTGTTACGCCAGGTGTCAGCTAAATTCTACCCAGAATGACTCAGCTGGCCTCCTGGCCATTTATTTGTCAGCAGTATGACTCTAGTGCTTTTGGCCATAAATAATAGAATCCCTAACTCTCAGAGGCAAAAGCAACACTTTCTTAAAAAAATTTTTTTTGAGTGTCATTTTAAAATTGAAGTATAGTTGATAGCAATACTTTCAATTGCCTCATGAACTGTGGAGGGAGGGCACTGAGTTGAAGAGATTTTCTTGGCTTTCCCCACAGTGACAAGATGGCTGCAGGGGCTCCAGTCATCACACCCTCCTAGGACAACAGCCAGTGCAGGGAGGGGCAGGCAGCAAAGGGATTCTTTTCTCACAGCTCTTTTATTACCTTGTCCAGAAGCCCTTGGGGACTTCATCTTCCTGACCACTGACCAGACAGAGTCCCACTGCCACTGCCGGACTCAGCCACTTTAAAGAAAAGGGAACAGGGAGCAGGGAGCTTCCTGAAGTGTCCGGTCTCTGCAGTGGACAGCTTGTCTCCCCTTCCACCCACATGTGCACACACACACACACCACACACACACCACACACACACACATGCACACACTCACTTTTGGTCCAAGCAGTTCCCAAGGGGCGAGGCTAACCCCTTCTCAGGAGTGGACACCCCAGTAAGAACTGAATCCATCAGGGCTTCCCCCACCAGGCCCTGAGGAATGAGTGAGGGATGGGCTCTGAGATCCTGCCCAGCACTTTTCCTGGCACAGCCTGGAGGGAGGTGCCCACTGGAGTTAGCCAGTGGTCAGGACCTAGTGGGACCTTCAGGGCCACCTGCTCTTTTTATTTTTTTAAGGTTTTTTATTGAATTAAAGCAACAGCATACAATTTTTTTTTGAAATTATAGAAATAAGTGAAAAATTAATCCTATGACATCTGGATCAACTACCTGAATTTGCGAAGTGAATAACAAATATTCAATTCTCATTTTATCAACTGACTTTGGCCAACAAGTGAAAAACACATCATTCCTTTTGATGATTTCTGTGGGATGCCTGTCAAGCATTGCAAGTAATAGAGAGTGTATCAGACTACAGAGCAATAAAGAGATTTACAGCAGAAGCGTGGATTAAAATGATGAATGTCCCAAACTGTGGCAGGAGCATTTTGCTAGAAGATGCAGATGGATGGGTTTTGTGTGCAGGCAGCGCCCTAGAAGGCCCCCTCGCCCTCCCCCCGCCCACCCCAGCCCCATGGCTCGGGTGCGGGGCTGCTGAGCTCCTCATTTCCCGCAGCCGGTCTGTGAGGTACCCAGAAAGGACAAGTCCACATTTTGTTTATAGCCTTGCAGACCCTCTTCTAAGCAGATGAATGCGTACCCTTTTCCTTTAAAAAAATAAAAATGAGGTCGTAATCCACAACCCATCTTGTGATCTCCGTCTTTCTTTTGGGAAGATGGGGACGCTTTGTCAGGGAATACTTTTCTGCAACTGACATTAGTCGCGTCCCTGCCGCACACATGCGCCTCGGCTGGTGCAGCTCAGCCCGCCTCACCCCTGAACATCCTGAGTCTTCCTCGTTTCCTGGTGGGCAGCAGCCTCTGCTTGAGTGACGGGGGCACCTGGCAGGGCTGCCACCTGCACAGTCCCCTCATCCAAAAGTGCCTAATTTGGGAACTGCACCCAAACTACTTTTTCCAATCACTGTTCTCCAGCCCCAGCTCTGTGGGTGCTCAGACCATCATCAGACCCCTGAGGTTCCCTCCTGAGGGTTAATTATCTATGTGGCCCGGGACCCACAGCTGCCAAAGTCCACTCCATCCCCTCCCCCATGCCTGCAGAAGCTGCCCTTTTGGACTCAGGTGCCAAGGAGGAGAGAGCAATTGTTACTGGAATCATTAAAATAGTTTCTGGGAAATAGACAGTGGGTGAAAAAAATTAGAAGATACAGAAAAGTATAAACAAGAAAATAAAAACCACCTGTAAGCCCACTAACCAGAGATAACGGCTATTAACAATTTAATGTATTTCTATCCAGGTGTTTTTCCTGAGTATAACTCAGTCAGCATCCCACTAGGTATGCAGAAACCTCTCTAAATGTTTAAAACATGGTATGTTTAATGTGGAGAATTGATCGCATGAGGATAGAAGAGCTGACAGTCCATGGGGGCGGGTGGTAAGGTTCAGGACACCCAGTTAAATGTGAATTCTAGATAAACGACAAATAATTTTGGGGTACAAGTATATCCTATGCAATATTTGTTTATCTGACGTTCAAGTTCAAGTTTAACCGGGCATCCTGCTTTCGTTTTTCTCCCCTAAATCTGGCAAGCCTAGATGGAGAGACAGCCCAGAGACCAGCATCTCAGGGAGCACCATCCCCGCCCACCTTCCCTCCCCTGGCTGGAGAGAAGGGAGGGGTGTTGCCAGGACCAAGAGGCAAGATCCCCCTCCACGCCCACCCCCCCACCCCGAAAAGCTAGAACAGAGGCCTGTTGGGCAGGGCTGGAGCTGAGCCCAGGGAGTGTGCTGTAGAGTGAATGCTTCTTCCTTCCTCCGCCCTCCAGCTCCAGCCAGTGCCTCTGCTTGTCTGAGCCCAGACAGCTATCAGGCAGCCTGGGAGGTGTGGCTTGTGGGACTCAGCGCCCGAGATGAGAGGCCTGCGGCTCCAGGACAGATGCAGCGTGAGACCGCACAGCAGAAGGCCAGGGTCCTATGCGTTGCTCCCCATGCTTTCTCTGAGTGTGTAACTCTCAGAAGTTGTAATATCCCAGAGTACAGAGTTCTATAGTGTACTTGACTATTGCAGAATTGTGCACTTAGGAACCGTGATTTCCCACTGAAACCCTGCGGGGCAGAGGGCTGCAGAGATGCTTCAAGACCCGCGCTTGGGGAGAATTTCAGTGGCCCTATGGCTGGGCTCCCTCCTGTTTTCCTAACCCGAGTCTGCCACCAGTTTGCTAAGGTCTGGGTAGAGGCTGCCCCACATACCCAGGTGTTGGGAGGCATCAGACACACCGGGGACATGAGGTTCGGGCCGCGCCTTGAACATTCTTATTCACGGACAAGAACTTGAACTTTGGGTCATGGTCACACCCACACATGGCTGTCTGTGAGATCTTCGTGCCTGTGGAGGTTTGAATGAGAACCAAAGCACAGCAGGTGGTTCTGAGGATATGCTGTTTTTCCTTGCCCCACTCCATGCGTGCATGCACACACACGCACACACGCACACGCACACGCACACCATGGCAGGGCCCTCACAAGCTTTCCCATGGTGTGCTCCCTCTGCCTGTGTCCTGGCAGGGTGTCGACAAGGCACGTAAAACCAAGTCAGCGCTGGGCCTGGAGCATGGAGGGAAGGGACAGCCCTGCGTTCTGAACCAGCCCTGCCTCGTACCCACTGTGTGGGTTTTGGTGAGATGCCAGCCCTTCTGAGCCGCAGTGTCCTCCTCTGAAGCTGAGGCCCACACTTGCCTGCCCTGCAGGGATGTGGGATCATCAGTGAAGTACCGTGGGGAGAGCCCCGGGCACGTAGCAGGTGTGGAATAAATGGGCATTTCGGTCACCACGTATCCAGTGGGCACTCATTTGGGAGGATCAGGCAGGAAGCCCCCCCACCGCCAGCTGGGGGTCAGCTGCTGACAGTGGGGCACAGGTCCGGGTCTTTTGTGGCTTCAGGGAGGGGCGTTTCCTGCTTTGATGAGTCAGCAGGGACACGACACGGCGGCCACCCCACTCCCCGTCCTGCCCTCACCTGCTCCCTCCGGCCTCCCTGCTGGCTGAGGCCCAGTTCCCAGGAGGCTGGGACTGCGTTGCAGGGGGCGGGGAGGGCCGGGCCCACCCAGCTCCTTGCCACCTCCGCCCCTGCCCTCGAGAGCCGTCGTGGGTGACTGGTGTGCCCAGCGCCTCTTGCGCCCTGTCCCCTGATCCCAGCTGCTGCTGTGCGAGCAGGTCCGGGGGGGCCCCGGCTGCAGCTGCCTGTTCACTGTCTGCCCCCGGCTTCTCTTCAAGGAGCCCACCTGGTATGCAGGTGCCCCCTGGAGTTGCAGGAGTGACCCCTCGACTGTGGGAGCCGGGGATGGACGGGTAGGCTGTCCAGACTCACCTGACAACTCTGAGGCCCGCGCCCGCTTTGACCCACTCCACGGCCGTGTCTTGAATCGTTTTTCCTCCACCTGTTTCACCCTCCTTCACCCCATCGTTGGGGCTTCCTGCGGTCCCCTCCTAACAGCGCCTGCACATGGGTCCTCTTCCAGGCCCTGCATGGGGGAACCAGGTGTGGACAACTGCTCCCGGCCAGCCTTCCAGGAGGACACAGGACACCGGTCAGGAGCCTGGAAGAGGCAAGATGGTCCGTGAGGCTGGATCAGCTGTGACCCCTCTGAGCCCAGTTTCGGGAACTGATGGTGTCGTGCTGATGCTCAGATGTCACCATTTCTAACGAGTGTGCAGCAGGCCGAGACCGCTGCCATCTCAGGTCTGCTCCTGAGCAAAGGCACTCACAGCATAATCGTGCTTCCTGAGTCACACGAGCACAGGGAGGACGGACGGGCCCCTTCGGCCTTGCTTGTACGTGTTTTCTCTGGTACCAGTTTTTAGGGTCGAGGCTTCCTAACCTCAGAGAGGCCCATGGCTCTGAAGCCTGAGACCTGGCCGGCAGCCTCCCGGACTGTAAAACGTGGGCGGTGCTGCTGAAAGGACCCGCCTCATCACGGACAGCCGTCGGAGGCAGGAACTTGCCACCTTTAACCTTGAATGAATGCTGCTTGCCCCCTGGGAAGGTCACCGGCTTTCCACCTGCAGGGGTCTCCCCAGGACTGTGCCCAGGGAGCCAGATGCTCTTCCTGGGTCCATGACCTTCTGCCCCACCAGGAACTTGACCCAGACTGGACCGAGGTGAGACCCCAATCGCTTTCTAGGCAAATCGCAAAAAGCCGTCAGTGCTCCTGCAGGTATATCGCTCTCACCACTCCAGCTTTGGCACTGTCAGGGTTTTGTGCCCTGACTTTGCATTTTACTGCTTTTGCTCTGTCGGCCCAAGCATGAAGCCGGTGCGCCTGGAGTGGGCTGGGCTTTCCCTCCTACCCCTCCCACCCACTGCGTCTTCCCGCATCTCTTCCCTCCTTCCCGCCCCGCCCCCAGCTCCTCCAGGACAGGCAGTGCTATGGGTTGAATTATGTGACCCGCCCCCCCCAAAAGATGTGCTGGGGTTCTTAACCCCTGTATCTTAGAATGTGATCTTATCGGGATACTGGGTCTTTAAAGAGGTGATCAAATGAAAACGAGGCATCAGTGTGAGGCCCTAACCCGATATGACTGGTGTTCTTATAAAAAGGGGAAATTTAGACCGAGACAGACATGAACGGAGGGAGACGGTGTGAAGACACGGGGAGAAGGCGGCTGTGATGAAATGCAGCGGGACCCTATGTTCCCCACCCCCGCCCTCCCCCCATGTCCTCAGCCTGCCTTTTGTCTGTGGAAAAACTTCAGCCAAAGAATAAGGTTAATTAGAGAAGTGAGAAAATGCAGAAGAAAACAAAAGCAGTCAAACAGGACAAAACAATAAAAGTTTAGTCACTAAGCAGTCAAGGACCTTTAGCTCCTTCTCAAGGGCTATAGATGATATTCTGAGCCATGTCCTGTGAGCTGTCTTATAGATACTGAAACCTCCACCAGATGGAAGAAGTGACCTACATGATGACCAGGCTGTAGCCATGACGTCAGCTGCCGCAATTCCAAGAACTGGCCTCAAGGAAGTGGGAAGAAGACGACCCTGGAACTGAGGACTAACTGTACCTAAAACAATCCAGATGACGCTGGTCGGACCACCGATGGCCAATTTCAAGATGACGGTCCGAGCTGGCAGTTCTGTTTCCGCATGGAGCCCCCTCCCTCCGTCTATAAAAGCGCTTGCCCCCCTGATTGTCAGTTGGTGGCAGGGTCGGGGTGGAGTCGGCCTTTGGACAGGGGTCCACCCCCTCACCACCCCCAACCAGTTGCCGGCATCCAAAATAAAGCAAACTTTCCTTTCCACCACTTGCTTCTTTATTTGGCTTTTAAGCGGCGAGCAGCCGGACCCCACTTTCGGTTACGGTGTGACTGGGCGATGCATCTACCAGCCAAGGGACGCCGAGGCTGCTGGCAAACAGCAGAAGCTGAAAGAGGCGAGGAAGGACCCTCCCCTGGAGCCTTCGGAGGGAGCGTGGCCCTGCCGACACCTTGATCTTGGAGTTCTAGTCTCTAGACCTGAGAAAATAAATGTCTGTCGTTTAAGCCCCCAGTTTTTGGTACTTTATTAAGGCAGCTCTAGGAAACGATACAGAGAGTTAATTCACCCAAAGTGGGGGAAATAAGCTTTGCAAACACTACCTTGATCGAGGGCTCGTATTATACCCGTTATCTGTTCTCCTTTATGAAATAGTTGCATGCCCATCAAGATTTTGAGAAACTGAGTGTATTTTCAAAGCTCAAAAGGTTTGCTTGCTAAGAGCTTGTCTTGCAAAAGAAAGAATCCCTTTGTAGACCAAGTTTATAGGCTTATTTTATCCATATCATCACTGGTTTGGTTTTCTCAGAAATAAGAAAAGTATGGACATACATGTCATGGCATTTGAAAAAAAGTATGAGGTTAGCTGCTCTCTCAGGTCTTAGCTGCCACCATGGTCCTGCCCGACCTGCCTTTGGAAAGCGTTTGGAGCCATGGTGTGAGTTCCAGGGGCTGCCGTCCAGTTTGGAAAGCTTCCCTTTGTCTATGGAAGGCTGCACAGGGAAGATGGGGGAAGCCACAGTGATCTCCATTGTCACTCTGGGCTGATGCCTGGTGTGGAAAATGTGATTCTGGCTTGATTCTGTCATACTTGATTCTGGCTGCAGGTTGAGACTAATTTTAGTAGTTGGACTGGCCCGCAGGAGGCCCAGGGGCCGCTGCCGCGTGGGGCAGGGGAGGGGCAGCGCCTCCCTGACAGCAGTCCAGTGAAAGCAGAGAAGGAAAAGTGCCCACGCGCTCTGGCACTTTCCTTTGCAGCCTGTGTCTGTGTGAGCACCCCCTGCCTGGGCTGAGTCACCCCCCTAACTGTGCTTGGGAAACACCTGGAAGACTGTTGAACTGGGAAGTGGACAGGGGGTTTGGCCTCTGCCCTACTCCGATCCCACACGGTGGGTGGCCCAAACCTTGGGAAGGACGGTCCTGGCCTGTCTGGTACCGGGCTCTGACCTCCTCAGAGGCCTGACGGCAAGGGTGAGGGCCTAATGGAAACGTGCTGAGTCCTGGCTTTGCAGTCCCGCACTGCACACAGAGACCACGCACACCTCCTTCAAGGGGTGTTGTGAAATAGACACAGTCTGAGCCCATGAGTAAGTGGCCTGCCAGCGTTCACCTTCGTGATGGTGGTCAGGGTTCCTGGCTGGCATCAGACTCCGAGGGTGGGGTGGCGATGTACCCAGGTAGGGACTCAGCGTCCCTCCCCAGTGGGAGCTGCCCTTTCCCCGAGGGTGTTGACCCACATGTATCCTGCCCTCCTTCCTCGTTTCCTGGGCTGGAGAAGACATGAGTCAGCCCGTGAATGTGGTAGAGGAGACCGCCTTCCACAAAGAAACATAAATGCCAAGCTGGGTGACCGCTGCCCGGAGCCGCCTCCAGAGAGGGCGTGGCCCAAACCTCCTGAAGATCACAGACGGTCTGTGTCAGGGGTTTGAGATCATCTATCTTGACGTTTGTCAAGCATGTCACTTGGAAAAAGCTTTGGAGGCTGAATCCTCTTGGTTAAACGCCCTGCAGGACTGCTCAAGGCCTTGATTCCACACCTGCTCAGGGACTCAATAAACAGGGGTATGGGTGCAGCATTTCACCAGGTGTATTTGACTTCAACTTATTTTTTTTTTTTTTTTTTTTTTTTTTTTGCGGTATGCGGGCCTCTCACTGTTGTGGCCTCTTCCATTGCAGAGCACAGGCTCCAGATGCTCAGGCTCAGCGGCCATGGCTCACGGGCCCAGCCGCTCCGCGGCATGTGGGATCCTCCCGGACTGGGTCACGAACCCGCGTCCCCTGCATCGGCAGGCGGACCCTCAACCACTGTGCCACCAGGGAAGCCCGACTTCAACTTATTTTTAAAAGTCAGGTTTATTGGGATACAGCTGGCATAGAGTAAAACTCAGTTCTACGAGTTTTGACTAATCACACCATTGTGTCACCACCACTACAATCCAGAATAGAACATATCTACCACCCCAAAGTGCCCCCTACCCCTTTACGGTCAATCTCCTGCTTCTGCCCCAGCCCCTGGCAACCCGTGATTGGTTCCAATCTCTGCTGAACGAATTTCCAGAATGTCACCTCAGTGGAATCTTCCAGGATGTGGCTGCTATCTGTGGCTCTTTCATGCAGCATAATACATTCGCACTGCATCCATGTTGTTGCATGTATATGTCTGTGGATTCTTCCTTGTCACTGCTGAATAATATCCGCTGTTGGTGTTACCCTCATTTGTTTATCTATCTACCAGCTGATGGACCTTTGGGTGGTCTCCAGTTTGGGGTGATTGTGAATAAAGCTGCCATAAACATTTGTATACAAGTTTTGGTGTGAACATTAGTTTTTATTTCTTGGGGATCTAAAATTAGAATTGCTGGGTCATTTGGTGAGTCTATGTTTAACTTCATAAGAAATTGCCAACCTGTTTTCCAAAGTGGCTATACTATTATGCATTCTTATCAGTGACGTATGCAAACTTCATTTGCTCTGCAACCCCACCAGCACTTGGTATTATTATTGTTGTTATTGTTATTATACCCATTCTAGTGGACTGTAGTAGTGTCTCACTGTGGTTTAATTTGCATTCCTCTAAAGACTGAGCGTCTTTATGTGGGCCTCGGGGATTCCTCAGTATCCATTCATCTTTTTTAGTAATACCTTTTTTTTTTTTTTTTTTTCCCTGCTGGAGTATTTGATGGGAAATGCTCTTCTGACCCAATCTCTTCATTTTAAAGATGAAGAAGACAGTCATCCCCAGAGGTTACGTGACCTGCCTGACGTTGCTCAGTAGCAGCACTGCTGGGAGGAGGACTCACACTCGGCTCTGCAGGCAGCTCTCTTGCTTGCAATGTACAGAGAAGAACAAACCCCAGAGCAACTGAGAAAGATCTCTCTTTCTCCTCAACTCAAAATATAAAGGACCCCCATTTATGAGGAAAAAAGTTAGCTCAATGGCCCTTGATCTTTTCTGGGAGCTCTTCAAGGGACTTCAGGTTAAGCATGGTAGACTGAAGATACACATTTATCAGGTCCTTTAAAAAGTCCTCCAGGACGCCAGCACGGCAACAGTCAAGAAGTCACCTCACAAGAACCAAGGGAGAAGAAGAGGAGAAAACAGCAGGCAGAGATGTCCGTGAGAATTTCGATGCACAGACAATGCCACTGGCCTCCCCGGTTATCTTTTCTCCCTTCTTTTTTGCCGACAGAACCCCAGTTTTGGCTGGGGCCATCAGGCTCCCCATTGCCTTGTTTCCCAGAGCCCGCGTCCCTAAGGGTGTCCATGTGGTCCTGTGTAAGTGGAAGTCTGCTGGAGATCCTGGGAAAATAGCATTCCTACATCAGAGCCACTCCTTCTCCACCATCTTTTCTTTTTTTTTCCCCTCCTTCTGTCTCCTTGGAACGTGGATCTGAGGCTGGAGTGGAGTGGCTGTCTTGTGAACATGAAGATGAAAGCCACACGATGAGGATGACAGAGCAGAAACACAGAAGGAAACTGGGACGGTGATAACATCACAGGCTGCCGTCCTAGCCCTGGATGTTTGGGTAAGAACATTAAAATGCTGTTCGGGGCTTCCCTGGTGGCGCAGTGGTTGAGAGTCCACCTGCCGATGCAGGGGACACGGGTTCGTGTCCCGGTCCGGGAAGATCCCACGTGCCGTGGAGCGGCTGGGCCCGTGAGCCATGGCCACTGAGCCTGCGCGTCCGGAGCCTGTGCTCCGCAACGGGAGAGGCCACAACAGTGAGAGGCCCATGTACCACAAAAAAAAAAAAAAAAAAAAAAAAAATGCTGTTCGTTTGAGCCATTGAATGGGGTTCTGCTACATGCAGCCAAATGTAATCTGTAAGTGATGCACTGGCACTGCAGACCAGTGAAAAGTGAAGCAAGACTACTTGCCAAAATGATCAACCTACACAAGCAACTGACGTGCAAAGCTCCAGAATGGCTGAAGAATTGGAGGCACCGAGGTTGGAGTGAGGGGCTAGCTGAACACTGTAGAACTGAACACAGAATGTATGTCATAAGAAACACTTAGACCCTAAGGATTCCTCCCCCAGCCCACAGAGACAGACAACCGTCCCACCTCCATTGAAGAGAACTTAGGATGCATACACTGCAGAGAAATTAAACCAGACAGGCTCTGGGCTTGGTGACTCAAGGAAGAGCAGAAAGAAGAAAAAGTTACCAAAGAAACAGTACAAAAAATTTGCTGGAACTGCATGACATAACTTTCCTGATTGAAAGAGCGAACCAAGTTTCCTGACAAAACATGAAACAATTTCATCTTGAAATTTCAAAACACTGGGGATTTAAAAAATCCTTAATATTTATAGAGGAAAAACAATGGGATAAATTCAAAGTATCAGAATTTCTCAATAATAACATTAGAAAGCAGAAAATAATGAAGCAATGCCTTCCAAATTCTAAAAAAAATAGTTTTATCTGGAATTCTTTATCTATACAAACTGTCAATCAAAGGGTGGAATAAAGATGTTTAAAAATATGTAAGTTTTTTTTTTTTTTTTTTTGGTGGTATGCGGGCCTCTCCCTGTTGTGGCCCCTCCTGTTGCGGAGCACAGGCTCCGGACGCGCAGGCTCAGCGGCCATGGCTCACGGGCCCAGCCGCTCCGTGGCACGTGGGATCTTCCCGGACCGGGGCACGAACCCGTGTCCCCTGCATCGGCAGGCGGACTCTCAACCACTGCGTCACCAGGGAAGCCCAAAAAATATGCAAGATTTTTAAGATTTAAAAATTGTACCTCACATGCATTCTTTCTCAAGAAGCTACTGGAGGATGTGCTTCACTTGAGCAGGAAAGTAAACCCAGAAAGAGAAAGACATGGGACACAGGACACACTTTATGTAGCACAGAAAAATACAAAGAGATTCTCATTGAAGTTGAAGGGAACTCTCAGGAGGAGAGCTGTGCCACAAGCCAAGACGTCAACTGTTCAGATACAAACAGGAAGACGAGAGCTCCAGAAAGGATGTCTCCACTGGAAAAACAAACAACAACAAAACAAAACAAAATGTGAACGATTACCTGATGTGTGTGATTTTGTTGAGAGGAGTTTTTCAGGTTTGTCAGATAAAGTTGGGGAATAAGTGGTCTGTAGTATATAAAAAAATTGAGGCAATAGCTAACTCCAGGAAAAACAAAATGTTGCACAAGAAAAGAAAAAGTAATCTTAGTGCCATGAGGGCTGAGTTGTGACATTTATGGAGTCATAATAATGCCAACCCTAAACATTGGTTTGGCCAAAGATTACGATATAAGTAAATTATGAAGATGGTGGGTAGGATGGAAGAGGTTGAGAGCATGTGGTGGGTGGTGGTGTAAATGCGCTAAAATGGAAAAAAACAAGAAATAACACGGTAGTCATGTTAGTTAAAAATGTGGAGGTATAGGGCTTCCCTGGTGGCGCAGTGGCTGAGAGTCCACCCGCTGATGCAGGGGACACGGGTTTGTGCCCCAGTCAGTCTGGGAGGATCACACATGCCGCGGAGCAGCTGGGCCCGTGGGCCACGGCCGCTGAGCCTGCGCATCCGGAGCCTGTGCTGCGCAACGGGAGAGGCCACAGCAGTGAGAGGCCCACGTACCGCAAAAAAAAAAAAAAAGGGGGGAGGTATAGATTAAAAAATAAAACAGTTAAGAGACTTGAAAGTAAGTAACTCAAGGGGAAGGGAATGGAAGGTGGGAAGGGGTGGTGACAAACACAAACCTTGCAACACTGACTTTTAAAACAATGTTATAAAAATTAGTTAAAAAGGAAGGAACAATAATCTTAATAAAAATTACAAACTCTCTCCTCAGGAGAAAATCTGGACACTCCCTCTGAGCTGGTTTTAGAAACCCAAACCCAGTTGTGTGGACCTCAGGGCAGGCATGCTAGGTCGCCTGAGACTCTTCCTTTATGCTGTTGTCCAGTGGCTCCCATGGACCTTGCTGCAGAGCTGGCTAAAGTCTGAGCACAGGCTTAACGTGACTAAGAATCATCTCCTGCCTTTGGCAGATTTATGGGTTGGTACAGGTGGATTTATTGCTGTGCAGGCAGCCACCCAGTAACAAATGAATGGTTCCAACATGTTGCACTGGCAAAAGAGACAGTGGGGAAAATGGAAACTGTCCACCGAATGCTATTGTATTGTCCTTTTCCCTACTGTCTCCTTCAGAGTCTTTTTGGTTTTTTTTTCCCAGTGGAACCCAAATGCTGGTGTTTAAACATTAAAGGAGCCTGGGAGCTTCTCCTGCCAGACAGTGGTTTCCTGTCCTGTCCTGACACTCTGACATGCCTCCTTTGGTGATGAATGGGAGATTCTCCTGTGGCCAGCTCCTCCGCTCCCCCACCCCCACCCCAGGGATTCCTGAGGTCCCTAGTGCCCCAGGGGAGAGCGTGGAAGGGAGGGGCAGCCCACTCTCATCCCTCAGCTCACATCACAAGGTCACATCTGATTTTGTGTCCAATTCTGAGAAATCGGAGTCGATCTGTTTAACTTGTGTATTAGTTTTCCTGTGGCTGTCATAACAAATTACACAAATTGGGCGGTTTAAACAACAGAAATTTATTTTCCCACAATTCTGGAGGCCAGAAGTCCAAGATTAAGGTGTCGGCCGGGCTGGTTTCATCTGAAGTCTCCAGGGGCAGCCTTCCAAGCCTGTCTCCTAACTTCTGGCTGTTGCCGGCAGTCCTTGGCGCTCCTTGGCTTGTAGATGGTTTACCGCAGTCTCTGCCTCCATCTTCACATGGCCTTTGTCTCTTGATATCTCATCACATTGTCCTTCCTCCGTTTGTGTCTGTGTCCAGATTTCTTTTTCCTTATAAGGACACCAGTCATATCGGGTTTAGGGCCCATCCCAACCTAGTAAGACCTCATCTTAACTTGATTACATCTGCAAAGACCCTACTTCTAAATAAGGTCATATTCACGGGTACTGGGCGGTAGGGGATGGACATATCTGTTAGGGGGACACAGTTCAACACCCTCCTGGCTGGCTTCACCCTCAACGGCTGCTCAAGACTTCCCCACCCTGGAAAACCCTTTCTTCCACATGCTGACCCTAGAAGCTACATTCCTGTCACTGTCCCTCTTCCCTTGTCACCAAACTTCTTGAAAACGTCCTTCTGTTTCCCCATGAGCACCACCCACCCAGCCCCCGCCTTCTTCCTGCTTATATGCTCCGGCACCCGTGCCCAGCGCCCCTCAACTCTGAACAACTTTTGTCTCCTTCCAAAGTCCACTGCACCCTCAAAGGTCAGAGGTCAAGCCAGTGTGCTGGAGACTGAGAGGGGCCCACGGAGTGGGCTTCCCAACTGACCGGCTGATGCTGGGCAGGGCCCTGGCCTTTCAAAACCTCTGCTTCCTCATCTGGAAAGTGGGGATGGTGGTGCTTTCCTCCTTGGGTGGCTGTGGGAATTAAACGAAATACACAAGCCACGTATTCAGGCTTAGTGCATGGCATCTAATAGGAGCTCAATAAACGGTGACTATAATTATCAATTAGATGTAGTTTTCCGGTAAGTGGTGGCCTCCCAGGGTGCCGCTGTGTGCGTTCAGGGTCAGTTCGTGAGTTGACGGGCACGCCTGCAATGACTCACCTCCTGCAGGGGCTATGCTGGGGCCAACCGCTCCTCCCTGGGCTGTGACAACGGTGCTTCCCAGGTACAATGAGGACAAACAGGTTGGCACCGTCAGCCAGGCTCAGCCAGGTCCTCCCGGGAAGCCCAGGCGGGAGCAGGCAGTTGGCAGGACACGGGCCCCGCCCTCCACAGCTTCCCTGTATGAGGGGCGGCGGCCACGGGCTCGGGTCATCGGAAAGAGCTTAGAGCTCAGAACTGGAGGCCTGGGCTGGGCCTCGGGGGCGGCCAGGTCACTCCGTGGGCCTGATCTGCCCGCGTCCGCCTCCCACGCCTGGCGCTGGGGCATCCGCTGCCGGGAGAGAGCCGCGGTGAGTCTTCACCTCCATCACCTGCCTCCCACGTGGGTCTCTGTCTCCGGGTCTCTCCGCTCCCCGAGACAAGTTGGTGACACGTGGATGGACATTCACTTGCGGGGGAGGGAAACGTCAGTGGTTGGCGAACGGTTCCTCCCGTGGATGCTTTGTTTAACTGTGGTAAAATGCACAAAACATAAATGCACCACTTCAACCATTTCTAAGTGTACAAGTGAGCAACATTGAATCTGTTCACATTGCTCTGCAGCCATCACCAACGTCTGTCTCCAGAACTCTTTTATCTTTCCAGCCTGAAACTCTGCCTGCATGAAACATTCACTCCCACCTTCCCCCCAGCCCCTGGCCCCCATCATCCTACTTTCTCTCTCCATGAATTGGACTCCTCTAGGGCCTCACGTAAGCGGAATCATACAGTGTTTGATCTTTCATGACTGGCTTCTTTCACTAAGCATCACGCCCACAAGGTTTATCCACTTTGTAGCAGGTGTCGGAATGTCCTTCCTTTTTAAGATGGGACACTATTGCATTGTGTGGATGGACCACATTCCGCTTGTCCGTTCGTCTATCCATGGACACTCGAGGGGCCTCCACTCCTGGCTATTGTGGGTAATGCTGCTATGAACGTAGGGTGTAAATACCTGTTTGAGTCCCTGCTTTCAATTCTTTTGAGTATATACCCAGAAGTAGAGTTGCTGGGCCATATGGTAGTTCTATGTTTAATTTTTTGAGGACTCGTGAATGTTGCATTTTATTTATTTTTTAACTGAAGTATAGTTGATTTACCATATCGTGTTACTTTCAAGTGTACAGCACAGCAATTCAGTTATGCACACACGTACCTGTTCTTCTTCAGATTCTCTTCCCTTATAAGTTATTACAAAATACTGAGTATAGTTCCCTGTGCTACACGGTAGGTCCTTGTTGGTTATCTATTTTATAGGTAGATAGGGTGTATATGTTAATCCCAACCTTCTAATTTATCCCAATGCTGCATTTTAAAGCAGGGATTTAAAAAACACGGTATCAAAAGTAAGACGCTTGGAGCAGAATGGAGAAAGTGCCTGGATCTTGCCAACCCAGACGGACCGGGGCTGGAATTCTGGCTCTGTAATCACAGCCAAGTTACTTCACTTTCCTGAGCCTCAGTTTCCTCGTCTGTAAAATGGGAGTAATGCCACCCACCTCATGTCATCCTGGGTTTTGAGAGTTTTTAATGTAATTAGGAAAGTTGGGAAGGCTAATGGCTTAGAGCAAGGATTGAAAAGCCACTCCTTGCACCTGTTTTTGTGCTGGCTGAGAGCCAGAATAGCTTCCACGTTTTTTAAGGGTTGTAAAAAAATGAAGAAGAACAGGTGTCAGAGTCCGTATGTGGCCGGCAAAGCCTAAAATATTTACTCCCGGGCCTTTTTAGGAAAAAGTTTGTGATGCTTCGTTTAGAGAACAGGCTCTGAAGTCAGAGTACTTGGGTTCAAGGACAAACTGCGTGACCTTGGCCAAGTCCCTCTGTCCCTCTGTACCTCGGTCTCCTCATCTGTAAAGTGGGGATAACAATGCCTGTGGCTTATTGCCTAATCTGTCAAGTCTCTGCTCAACATGGCCATGCTTTGCTCCTTCTAGCACATTCTGTAATGTGTGTCTCCTGTTTTCTGTGTGGTCTGTCTCCCCAGCTAGGATGGAAGGCTCAACCGGGCAGGGAAGTTGAGATGCTTTGCTTGCTGATGGGTCTTTGCACTTTGCAGAGAGCAGGCACTCAGTAGATATTTGCTGAGAAAATTCAGACCCCATAGGGAAATGTGAGGAGAAGATGAGTTAGCACACGAAGGACATTGAGACGGTGGTGGGATGGGTGAGTGCCCAGCACAGAGTTAGCCCCGGGCTGGCGCGAGACTCCCCGGTACCTGGGGGGGTGGGGGGTCTTCCTACAGGGCAGGTTCTTGGGGGCAGGTTCTCTGGGCACAAGCTCTGCCCCAAACTTGGTAGATGAAAGAGCAGGAAACACAGTGGAAAAGACCAGTGTGCTCCCTGGAGGCTGACACACGGGGTGTGGTGCCAGCAGGGCTGCAGACCAGCCCCATGATCCAAGGCAAACATGGTCAGCTCCCCAGGACCTGCCCGACTGGTCCCCACACCTGCTTGAGCAAAGACGGCGAGATGACGGGTCCTGTTTGCTGCAGTGTCCTCAGGGCGTTGGAGCCACCCTCTGCAGCAGCCCAGCTCTACCGAGGTGACCAATGCCTCAACTCCACTCTCTCAGGTGAACCCATCATAACCCACCAGGAGGCTTTGGCCCTATTTGACAGATGAAGGTACTGAGGCTCTCAGTGAGACCGAAATGCTCACTCAAGCTCACTGTCAATGCGTCACATTGCCAGGACTTGACCCGGGACGGCGTACCACAGGGTCTCCTACTGTGCAGAGAATGGGCGAATGGAAGATGCACCTACGAAGGCGGGCATTAGATTCACTGACCTTCTGGGGAAGAGGTGGGAAGACAGACCATCTTTTCTGGAGGAATCAAGGATGAAGTGGGTGGCTTTCCAGGCAAGGCCCATGGCTGGGGGCGGGGGATGCGGGAGATGGGGGGTGGGGCTTGAATTTGTGCTGCAGAGACACAGACTCCTCTTGGATGATCTGCAGCAGAAAACATGGAGGTGCATGTGCTCTGACTTGTGGGAGGCTCCTCCCATGCCTCTAAAGACAGTTTCCCCGGGGACAGGAGTCTTAGACGTCAAACCCCAAAGACAAGACCTCTATGAATCTCCATGGCCTTCCATCTTGGCCACTCGGGGGCTGACTTAACCTCACAAATGTGCTGACCTGGCTCTTTGCAAGCAGCCCGCGTTCACTTTTTTGTGGTTCTCTCCAGGGCAGGCCGTGCTCCCAGCACAAAGGCAGCCCGGCTATGGGGCGGGGGCAGGGATGGCCAGGAAGGAGCCGTGTGGAGGAGCAGGTATGAGCTGCTTTGTTGACAACATCAGTATCCCTCAGCAGGAAATGCAGGTCGAGTGACATACCTGAAGTTCAAGAGCAGCTATTAGCCAGCAATCCGCTAAGACAGTATAACAGGACAGCCCCTGGGTTCTAAGGGCAGCGAAGGAGGGCTTCAGAGAGGCCCAACTGCCCGGTTCAGAGAGATGGTCCTTGCCCCGCCCAAAAAGGCAGAAAAGGAAAGGGAAATTGCCTGCAAGAGAGCGACAGGAAGCCCTAGGCCGGGAATCCAGGCCTGCACCCCTCCTCCAGCAGCTCAGCGGAGGGGCCGGCGTGCTGGGATGAGCACCTGGAAAAGAAGGGCCGAGACCCAGGCAGTCTCCAAGTGCCTAGGGCACCATTGGCACACTTACGTTGTGTTCCAGCGTGTCGTGACCTCAGACTTGCCCCTGATTAGATAAGTGAGATGGTCATTCTGATCTTTTTGCAGGTGAGGAATTCTAAACAGGCAAGAATTCATGTGAAAAATCATGCAGCAGGTGAGCTGCAGGTAGAGAGAGGGGCTCGCTGGGTGAACTCCTAGCGCCCAACAGCCCCACCCTCAAATGCGTTTCCCCTTAAATTCTCCCTGCAGGACGCTACATACGTTTGCAAATTGGTAACCTGGAGAGCCGGAAAAGGAGCTCTGTTTTCTTTTTTAATTTTTATTTGTTTTTAATAAATTTATTCATTTATTTATTTTTGGCTGCGTTGGGCTTTCGTTGCGGCGCACGGGCTTCTCGTTGCAATGGCGTCTCTTGTTGTGGAGCACGGGCTCTAGGCACGCGGGCTTAAGTATGTGTGGCGCATGGGCTCAGTAGTTGTGGCTCGCGGGCTCTAGAGCGAAGGCTCAGTAGTTGTGGCACATGGGCTTAGTGGCTCCGCCGCATGTGGGATCTTCCCGGACCAGGGCTCGAACCCGTGTCCCCTGCATTGGCAGGCGGATTCTTAACCCCTGCACCACCAGGGAAGTCCTGAGCTCTGTTGTTAAAAAGCTAGTGCTGGGAATTCCCCTGTGGTCCAGTGGTTAAGCCTCTGCACTTTTAATGCTGAGTGGCTGGGTGGGATCCCTGTCCAGGGAACTAAGATCCCACAAGGTGCGCAGCGTGGGCAAAAAAAAAAAATAATAATAATAAAAAAATTTTAAAAACTAGTGTTTCCTGGGCCTGGGCTACTCGATTCTGTGGGTGTGTTCTCTCAATCAGCCTCCCTCGGGTCACTCCGAGCTGGGAGCTTCAGTGGCTCCATGTACAGAAGGGGAGGCAGAGGCCAGAGAAGAAACTTGTACGTGCAGATGGATGAAGACAGAGAGGGGACCTCGCATCTGCTCTGTGTGACTCCAGAGTTGCTCTCCTACTGTTTAGAGAAGTCAAAGTATGGGCAGTTTCTAATTTGCCTTTGGATCCCGAGACCTGGCTACTGCAGTGCTGAGAGGTAGTGTGACTGCGGCCATGGCCATGGCAGGTTGTGGAGATTTATCCTTAGCTCAGTAGCTGCTGCAAGTCTCAGAACAATGGACTCATTGCCTGAGGGGAAGGTTCGGATGTCACGGCCAGGAAGTCATACCCATCAGTGATGGACCTGGTCACGGCTGACCCCAGCTTGAGGAGCTGGTCAACTACAGGAATGCTAGGTCCTCCTGATGCCCCCTTAAGGGAAGCCCAGCCAGGGGCCTTTGTGGCTTGGGGGACATGGGCTAATTTGGAAGTGATGGGAAAGCCCAGGCATGACCAGGCATGCCTCTCCTCCCTCTGCAGGGGTCCATGGCCAGAGCCATGTTTTGTACGAGGAAGACGGTGACCGGAAGAGAAGAAAGAGGAAGGGAGAGGTGTCAGGGGATTTTTTAAAAATTAAATTTAATTAATTAATTTTTTATACAACAGGTTCTTACTAATTATCTATTTTATACATATTGGTGTATATATGTCAATCACAATCTCCAATTTAACCCATCCCCACCCCCTACGTTCCCCCTTGGTGTCCATACGTTTGTTCTCTACATCTGTATCTCTATTTCTGCCTTACAGATCGGTTCATCTGTACCATTTTTCGAGATTCCACATATATGCATTAATATACAATGTTTGTTTTTCTCTTTCTGACTTACTTCACTCTATATGACAGTCTCTAGGTCCATCCATGTCTCTACAAATGACCCAATTTCGTTCCTTTTATGGCTGAGTAATATTCCATTGTATATATATGTACCACATCTTCTTCATCCATTCATCTGTCGATGGGCATTTAGGCTGCTTCCATGACATGGCTATTGTAAATAGTGCTGCAATGAACATTGGGGTACTTGTGTCTTTTTGAATTATGGTTTCCTCTGGGTATATGCCTAGTAGTGGGATTGCTGGGTCATATGGTAATTCTATTTTTAGTTTTTTAAGGAACCTCCATACTGTCCTTCATAGTGGCTGTGTCAATTTACATTCCCACCAACAGTGCAAGAGGGTTCCCTTTTCTCCACACTCTCCCCAGCATTTGTTGTTTGCAGATTTTCTGATGATGCCCATTCTAACTGGTGTGAGGTGATGCCTCATTGTATTTTTGATTTGCATTTCTCTAATAATTAATGATGTTGAGCAGCTTTTCATGTGCCTCGACCATCTGTATGTCTTCTTTGGGGAGATGTCTATTTAGGTCTTCTGCCCATTTTTGGATTGGGTTGTTTGTTTCTTTAATATTGAGCTGCATGAGCTGTTTATATATTTTGGAGATTAGTCCTCTGTCCATTGATTGGTTTGCAAATATCTTCTCCCATTCTGAGGGTTGTCTTTTTGTCTTGTTTATAGTTTCCTTTGCTGTGCAAAAGCTTTGAAGTTTCATTAGGTCCCATTTGTTTATTTTTGCTTTTATTTCCATTACTCTAGGAGGTGGGCCAAAAAAGATCTTGCTGTGGTTTATGTCAAAGAGTGTTTTTCCTATGTTTTCTTCTAAGAATTTTATAGTGTCCAGTCTTACATTTAGGTCTCTAATCCATTTTGAGTTTATTTTTGTGTGTGGTGTCAGGGAGTGTTCTAATTTCATTCTTTTACATGTAGCTGTCCAGTTTTCCCAGCACCACTTATTGAAGAGGCTGTCTTTTCTCCATTGTATATCCTTGCCTCCCTTGCCATAGATTAGTTGATCATAGGTGCGTGGGTTTATCTCTGGGCTTTCTATCCTGTTCCGTTGATCTATATTTCTGTTTTTGTGCTAGTACCATACTCTCTTGATTACTGTAGCTTTGTAGTATAGTCTGAAATCCAGGAGCCTGATTCCTCCAGCTCCATTTTTCTTTCTCAGGATTGCTTTGGCTATTCGGGGTCTTTTGTGTTTCCATACAAATTGTGAAATTTTTGTTCTAGTTCTGTGAAAAATGCCATTGGTAGTTTGAGAGGGATTGCACTGAATCTGTAGATTGCTTTGGGTAGTATAGTCATTTTCACAATGTTCATTCTTCCAATCCAAGAATATGGTATACCTCTCCATTTGTTTGTGTCATCTTGGATTTCTTTCATCAGTGTCTTATAGTTTTCTGCATACAGGTCTTTTGTCTCCTTAGGTAGGTTTATTCCTAGGTATTTTATTCTTTTTGTTGCAATGGTGAATGGGATTGTTTCCTTAATTTCTCTTTCTGGTCTTTCGTTGTTAGTGTATAGGAATGCAAGAGATTTCTGTGCATTAATTTTGTATCCTGCAACTTTACCACACTCATTGATTAGCTCTAGTAGTTTTGTGGTGGCATCTTTAGGATTCTCTATGTATAGTATCATGGCATATGCAAATAGTGAAAGTTTTAATTCTTCTTTTCCAATTTGCATTCCTTTTATTTCTTTTTCTTCTCTGATTGCCTTGGCTAAGACTTCCAAAACTATGTTGAATCATAGTGGTGAGAGTGGACATCCTTGTCTTGTTCATGGTCTTAGAGGAAATGGTTTCAATTTTTCACCATTGAGAATGATGTTTGCTGTGGGCTTGTCATATATAGCCTTTATTATGTTGAGGCAGGTTCCCTCTATGCTCACTTTCTGGAGAGTTTTTATCATAAATGGGTGTTGAATTTTGTCAAAAGCTTTTTCTACATCTATTGAGATGATCATATGGTTTTTATTCTTCAGTTTGTTAATATGGTGCATCACATTGTTTGATTTACATATATTGAAGAATTCTTGCATCCCTGGGATAAATCCCACTTGGTCATTGTGTATGATCCTTTTAATGTGTTGTTGGATTCTGTTTGCTAGTATTTTGTTGAGGGTTTTTGCATCTATATTCATAAGTGATACTGGTCTGTAATTTTCTTTTTTTGCAGTACCTTTGTCTGGTTTTGGTATCAGGGTGATGGTGGCCTCATAGAATGAGTTTGGGAGTATTCCTTCCTCTGCAGTTTTTTGGAAGAGTTTGAGAAGGATGGGTGTTAGCTCTTTTCTAAATGTTTGATAGAATTCACCTGTGAAGCCATCTGGTCCTAGACTTCTGTTTGTTGGAAGATTTTTAATCACAGGTTCAATTTCATTATATGTGATTGGTCTGTTCACTATTTCTTCTTGGTGCAGTCTTGGAAGGCTATACCTTTTAAGAATTTGTCCCTTTCTTCCAGATTGTCCATTTTATTAGCATAGCGTTGCTTGTAGTAGTCTCTTGTGATGCTTTGTATTTCTGCCGTGTCTGTTGTAACCTCTCCTTTTTCATTTCAAATTTTATTGATTTTGAGTCCTCACCCTTTTTCTTGAGGAGTCTGGCTAAAGGTTTATCAGTTTTGTTTATCTTTTCAAAGGACCAGCTTTTAGTTTTATTGATCTTTGCTAGTGCTTTCCTTATTTCTATTTCATTTATTTCTACTCTGACGTTTATGATTTCTTTCCTTCTATTCACTTTGGGTTTTGTTTGTTCTTCTTTCTCTAGTTCCTTTAGGTGTAAGGTTAGATTGTTTATTTGAGATTTTTCTTGTTTCTTGAGGTAGCCTTGTATAGCTATAAACTTCCCTCTTGGAACTGCTTTTGCTGCATCCCATAGGTTTTGGATGGTTGTGTTTTCATTGTCATTTGTCTCTAGATATTTTTTATTTCCATCTCTTGGTTATTTAGTAACATATTGTTTAGCCTCCATATGTTTGTGTATTTTATGTTTTTTTCCCCTGTAATTGATTTCTAATCTTATAGCATCGTGGTCGGAAAAGGTGCTTGGTATGATTTCAATTTTCTTAAATTTACCGAGGCTTGATTTTTGAACCAAGTTGTGATCTATCCTGGAGAATGTTCTGTGTGCGCTTGAGAAGAAAGTGTAATCTGCTGTTTTCAGGTGGAATGTCTTATAAATATCAATTTAATCTATCTGGTCTGTTGTGTCACTTAAAGCTTGTGTTTCCTTATTGATTTTCTGTCTGGATGATCTGTCCATGGTATAAGTGAGGTGTTAAAGTCCCCCGCTATTATTGTGTTACTGTTGATTTCCTCTTTTATAGCTGTTAGCATTTGCCTTATGTATTGAGTTGCTCCTATGTTGGGTACATATATATTTATAATTGTTATATCTTCTTCTTGGATTCATCCCTTGATCATTATGTAGTGACCTTCCTTGTGTCTTGTACCATTCTTTATTTTAAAGTCTATTTTATCTCATATGAGTATTGCTACTCCAGCTTTCTTTTGACTTCGATTTGCATAGAATATCTTTTTCCATCCCCTCACCTCGAGTCTGTATGTGTCTCTAGGTCTGAAGTGGGTCTCTTCTGGACAGCATATATATGTCTTGTTTTTGTATCCATTCAGCGAGCCTGTGTCTTTTGGTTGGAGCATTTAATCCATTCACATTTAAGGTAATTATTGATATGTATGTTCCCATGACCATTTTTTAATTGTTTTGGGTTTGCGTTTGTAGGTCCTTTTCTTCTCTTGTGTTTCCCACTTAGAGAAGTTCCTTTAGCATTTGTTGTAAAGCTGGTTTGGTGGTGCTGAATTCTCTTAGCTTTTGCTTGTCTGTAAAGCTTTTGATTTCTCTGTCAAATCTCAATGAGATCCTTGCTGGGTAGAGTAATGTTGGTTGTAGGTTCTTTCCTTTCATCACTTTAAATATATCCTGCCACTCCCTTCTGGCTTGTAGAGTTTTTGCTGAGAAATCAGCTGTTAACCTTATGGGAGTTCCCTTGTATGTTATTTGTCATTTTTCCCTTGTTGCTTTCAATAATTTTTCTTTGTGTTTAATTTTTGCCAATTTGATTACTATGTGTCTCGGTGTGTTTCTCTTTGGGTTTATCCTGTCTGGGACTCTGCGCTTCCTGGGCTTGGGTGGCTATTTCCTTTCTCATGTTAGAGAAGTCTTTGACTATAATCTCTTCAAATATTTTCTTGGGTCCTTTCTCTCTCTCTTCTCTTTCTGGGACCCCTATAATGCGAATGTTGTTATGTTTAATATCGTCCCAGAGGTGTGAGGGGATTTTGATGAAAGAGAAAGATGAGGCCATCCTGTCCAACATCAAGGCCTACCGAGTCTGAGCCATTTGGAAGGAAAGAAGATTGCATGGCTTTTATGCTGTGTGCTACCTGGGCACGCTGGGCACAGGGAGGAGAGAGGAAGGGAATGCTTCTGTGGCACTTGCAGTCTCCTTTTGTTACAGCACGGAGGTAGCTAGATATGAGCAAAGAAATGGGGGTGGGGCCAGGTGACAGGAAATCGTGTATCTGTAAACAGCAGGGGTCCATAGGCAGACAGAGAAAAGCAGGAACTTTCAGACTGACAGGAAACCACATATTTTGGGTGATAAGTGTCCTGGAAGCTGAAAAAGGAAGATGAGGAAAGGCAGGAATCTCCTGCATCAGAGAATATAATCTGTTGCTCATTTTGCTCTCATTACAATAAAATTAGCTCTTCAGAGAAGTACCTATCATGCACCGACACCATGATACTTCTGATCTAAGCTAAATAAGGGTAAAAATCCCTCCTCCCTTTGGGAAAATGGAGCTGGGATGAAAATCAGGGAATACGATCCCCAAACTCCTCCTTACCCAGTGAATATTCCGTCCCTTCCTTTGTATGCCCCTCATAACTGGCTTGCTAGAAAAACCCAGGGCAGGGCTTCCCTGGTGGCGCAGTGGTTGAGAGTCTGTCTGCCGGTTCAGGGGACATGGGTTCGTGCCCCAGTCGGGGAGGATCCCACATGCCGTGGAGCGGCTGGGCCCGTGAGCCATGGCCGCTGAGCCTGCGCGTCTGGAGCCTGTGCTCCGCAACAGGAGAGGCCACAACAGTGAGAGGCCCGCGTACCACAAAAAAAAAAAAAAAAAACCACCCCAAAAAACCTCCCAAAAACAACAACAACAGCAACAAAAAACCCAGGGCAGCAGCTCCTCACCTGTCTTCCTGCTCTCACTCTGAGGGAGTATTCTTGCTTAAATAAATTTTCACTTTACTTTCTTAACCTCCCTTCTCCTTCTCCAAATTATTTCACGACGAAGCTAGAAACTTAAATTTACTGGGAACCCTTTGAGGGCCTTTCTTGCTCCCAAAGAGATGGGACTCTTCAACTCTCCCTCCCACTAAGAGACCCCAGAAGGTAGTTGATTGTCAAATCCCAGGCTCACCTCTTAAATACATCACCCAGCTGCCATCTCCCCTACTTTCCTCTCCTTCCCCTGCTACTGTGTAGGTGGTCCACACTGTCTCTCATCCGGACCATTACTTTGGATACATTCATCGCCTTGACTCTGATCCCTCCTTCATCCGGGCTCCATCCCTGGCTCAGACCTTGGGCAAATTACTTAGAGTCCATCTTACACCTTGGTTTCCTCGTCGGGTGGTTCTGAGTGAGTTGACACATGCTAACGACTTCCGCCAGAGCCCTGTACGCAGTGAGTGCTAAATAAATGCTGGCTATCTTTACCATGTGATTGCGATTGTTTTTCCTGCCACACCAGAACCAACAAGCTATTTAAAAACATTTCTAATCATGTCGCCTTCTAATTTTTTTTTTTTTTTTTTTTGCAGAGGAAGTTTTATTTTATTTATTTATTTATTTATTTTTAGCTACATTGGGTCTTCGTTGCTCTTCATGGGCTTTCTCTAGCTGCAGTGAGTAGGGGCTACGCTTCGTTGCAGTGCTCGGGCTTCTCATTGCGGTGGCTTCTCTTGTTGTGGAGCACGGGCTCTAGGCACATGGGCTTCAGTAGTTGTGGCACACGGGCTCTGTAGTTATGGCTCGTGGGCTCTAGAGCGCAGGCTCAGTAGTTGTGGCACACGGGCTAGTTGATCTGCAGCATGTGGGATCTCCCCGGACCAGGGATCGAACCCGTGTTCCCTGCATTGGCAGGTGGATTCTTAACCACTGCACCACCAGGGAAGTCTCACCTTCTGCTTTTAAATCCACAAAGAATTATTCGCCAAATGGTGTGGCCAAAGGATTAGATTTGATCCTCCCCGACAACTTAAACCAAAATTGTCTGTGGATGTAAGATAGAAGGGTAAGAATGAAAATGATTTTTAAAAAATTGGAGAGAAAAATATTTCATTGATCTCAGTTCTTGGAAGGAATTGTTGGCATAAAATTAATGGAAGGAATCATGAACGAAGACAGGAATATGTTTGCATAAAATAAAAATCTCCTGGGGAAAAAATAGTGCGAGCAACAATGAACGGTAAACGTTGCAAAAATATCAGCATAAATATGGCAGGCAAAGGACTCAGCTCAATATACAGAAAAGTTTTTCCTAAGTTATTATGAACAATATACACCACTAGAAAAACAGTTAAAATGTGTCCAATTTCGACATGAAATATTAAGGTCCAAGAACTCGTAATAATATGGGTAATGCTTATGGACCAGTCAGGCCCTGGATGTCAAGCTGAGTTATCCACATATATGTCTTCATTCAGTTCTCACAAGGGGTCCAGGAGGTGGGCCCCAGCCTAACGCCCTGTCTGCTGATGGACACAGAGGATCAGAGGGCTTATGAAATTTTCCCTACGTTGCCAGAGCGGAATCACCTAATGAACAGAGCCGAAATTTGAGCCCATCTCGGACTCTGAAGCCCTAACCACTAGGCTATCTAAATAAACTTTTAAAATAAGGTTCTTTTGACTTTTTTAAATCAATTTTTAATTGAAGTACAGTTGATTTACAATGTTGTGTTAATTTCTGCTGCATATACATATGCATATATACTTTTAAAAAATATTCTCTCCATTATGGTTTATCATAGGATATTGAATATGGTTCTCTGTGCTATACAGTAGGACCCTATTGTTTATCCATTCTATATACAAAAGCTTACATTTGCTAACCGCAAACTCCCAATCCATCCCTCCCCCGAACCCCTCCCCCTTGGTAACCACCAGTCTGTTCTCTATGTCCATGATTCTGTTTCTGTTTGACAGATAGGTTCATTAGTGTCAGTGTTTGGTTCCACATGTAAGTGATATATGGTATTTGTCTTTCTCTTTCTGACTACTTCACTTAGTGTGATAATCTCTAGTTGCTAAAATAAGCTACTTTAAAAAAAACTCAATTTCACTAACAGTCAAAGAAATGCAAATCAAAACAATGAAGCATCAGCTATCAAACTGACACTCGCTTTTGAACTGATGACACACCACTCTGGTGAAGCTGGGGGAGGGGCAGGCACGCCTACACACTGGTGCTAGAGGGTAAATTGTAAACCTGTTTGGAAAGCAATTTTGAAATATGAAAGAAGAGCCTTAAGGAGTATTCTTACTCTTTGTTTTTTTTTTGTTTTTTTTTTTTTTTTGGTACGCGGGCCTCTCCTCTCACTGTTGTGGCCCCTCCCGTTGCGGAGCACAGGCTCCGGACGCGCAGCCTCAGCGGCCATGGCTCACGGGCGCAGCGGCATGTGGGATCCTCCCGGACCGGGGCACGAACCCGTGTCCCCTACATCGGCAGGCGGGCTCTCAACCACTGCGCCACCAGGGAAGCCCCATTCTTACTCTTTGGCCTAGGGACCTCATTTCTAGAAATCTACCGTACAGAAGCAGAGTAGAGATCAAAGTTAGTGAACAAGAAGACTCATTACAACATTATTTATAATTCAGATTTTGGAAACAACCAAATACTCCCAAACCAAGGACTGAGGAAATAAATGATAGTGACCCACAGGGGAATATTATGCATTCATTAAAAAGCACATTTTCGAAGATCGTGGGAAGTGCCGATAAAATCTTAGCAGCAGACAGACAGAGTTAGGAGATTCGGGAAGGAAGATATTTAAACTAGGTTTTGAGGGATGGTGGTGCGGGGGGCATTTTCCAAGCAAAGGTGGAGGTAAGGACGCTCCAGACAAAATTCAAGGTAAGCAAGGACGGGAAGTTTGAGAAACCCTGGTGACGGGCAGGGAGTATTGGGGAGGGCAGGTGGGCATGGAAGTGTCAGTTAGATCAGATGATGGAGGGGCTTGAGAAACAATCAGATTTTCAGGCAATAAAAAGATATTGAAGAGTTTTTTTAAAAAAGCAAAAACACTCCCAGGACTTCCCTGGTGGCACAGTGGTTAAGAATCCGCCTGCCAATGCAGGGGACACAGGTTCGATCCCTGGTCCGGGGAGATCCCACATGCCGCAGAGCAACTAAGCCCGTGCACCACAACTACTGAGCCTGCGCTCTAGAGCCTGCGTGCCACAACTACTGAGCCTGTGCGCCTAGAGCCCGTGCTCTGCAACAAGAGAGGTCACCACAATGACAAGCCCGCGCACCGCAATGAAGAGTAGCCCCCATTCACCAAAACTAGAGAAAGCCTGCGTGCAGCAACGATGACCCAACACGGCCAAAAAAAAAAAGAGAAAGAAATAAAAAAACTCCCTACTCCCATTATAAAAACAATAAATTCTGAAGGTAGACGATTTGGAAAGTATAGAATGTAATAAATAGGAAAATAGAGATTGCTCCGAACTTAACTAACTTGGTGAGTGTTTATCACCATTGGATGAATATTCTATTCTAGGAAGTAGATGGATGGGCAGATATTCTGCAAAAGAAATGATTGGAATTTTAAATATAACATCAATAACTCTTTATGAGTCTGTCTCCCACTAGACTAGAGGGTGGACAACTCAAAATCAGGACCTGTGTCATATTGATTCCTGCTAAACCCTGGTGTATGAGTGGGTGGGTGGATGGATGGGTAGGATTATTCTCTGTGAAGCCATCTTTCCACCATCCCGGTTGCACCCTGGGAGAGAGGGCTGACCCCATGAAAGGATCCTGAAGCAGGATGGCTCCGCCACCCAACGGATGGACAACTTGGGTACGGATGTTTCACATCTCTGAGTTTCGGTCTCCAAATCTTGAGGATGGTGAGGGACTGCATATACAAACAGATGTACGGACCGACTCTGGACCCCAGAGTCGGCATAAACGTTATTTTAAGCTGCAGACATTTGAGATTCAACAGATGCAGAAAAAAGCCTCCTTGGCGCTCCCCTAACCTGGCTAAAAGCAGCAACTTCTGGGAAATGAGGCTCCATAAGTCCCTTCTCTGGGGGCATTTTATGGCCCTGAAGACAGAAAGACCGTTTATACCTGTTTAAACAAATATTATCACAATTTTTCTCCCATCCGGTTCCCCTAAAAACTCACTTGTCGGGCTTCCCTGGTGGCACAGTGCTTGAGAATCTGCCTGCCAATGCAGGGGACACGGATTCAAGTCCTGGTCTGGGAGGATCCCATATGCCATGGAGCAACTAGGCCCGTGTGCCACAACTACTGAGCTTGCGCATCTGGAGCTTGTGCTCCGCAACAAGAGAGGCCGTGACAGTGAGAGGCCCGCGCACCGCGATGAAGAGTGGACCCCGCTCACCGCAACTAGAGAAAGCCCTCGCACAGAAACGAAGACCCAACATAGCCAAAAATAAATGAATAGCGTTCTCTTAAAAAAAAAAAAAAAAAAAAAAGACAACGGGAAGGAGGAGTGATGATTAGAACTTTAAAACAAAAAAAAACTCACTTGTCTTCCCTAAAGAAAACTATTTCATAGAAAAGGAAGCCCACAGGAGCTGTTCTCCCCTCTCCATTTTCCCTACTAAGTTAGGAGTACCAGTCTTTCATTTTAACCATTTAACGAGCCACATTGGTTTGTGAGCTGGCTTCTGTACACATAGGACATAAACACTGGCCTCCTGCTAACCGCTTTAGTATCGGGCCCCAATAACAGAACATAACAAAGTAGAGAAAAAGGTTTTCTTCCCCTATACCATAATGGCCAGACCATAGAGGACAGGAGAATGATCCATAACCTCTGGGACCAAGAATGGTCACAACTTGGTCAATGAGAGTCCACTTCCCTGACTTTTGTCCCCACCTCTAATTTAGGACCAATCAAAGAACGTCAACTTTGCTCCACTAGCCAATCACATAGGAGGTGAACCTGCCCCAGTGTCCCCGTGGTGACAGCCTCCATCAGGGCCCCCTGGAGCCTGCCCTGTTTTCCACTCTAAAGCTTTCCCCCGCGGGTGTCCCTTGTGGCCCAGTGGTTAAGAATCCGCCTGCCAATGCAGGGGACACGGGTCCGAGCCCTGGTCTGGGAAGATCCCACATGCCATGAAGCAACTAAGCCCATGCGCCACAACTACTGAGCCTGTGCTCTAGAGCCTGCGAGCCACAACTACTGAGCCCATGTGCCACAACTACTGAAGCCTGTGCTCCTAGAGCCCGTGCTCCACAACAAGAGAAGCCACCACAGTGAGAAGCCCGCACACCGCAACGAAGACTGAACCCAGCCTAAAATAAATAAACCCAGACTAAAATAAATAAATAATTTTTTAAAAATAATAATAATAAAGCTTTCCCCCTCCCCTGCCTGCCTGAGTCTCCATCAAGCACAAGTGATGGTGGCTGACGCCCATCTCTGAAACAGCAGCCTTTGCTTGTTCTCTTCTGGGTGGTCTTCGTTTATTCCCACCGAGACAGGAAGGGCAGGGCACAACATTTATAAGAATAACAGCCGTTGAGGACACAACATAAACTGGTTAGAACCAACTAGGTCCAGGATGGAGGATGATTGACTTCCACTAGACTTTGAGCCTCAGAATATGCTCATTGTAATACATCAGCAAGCTAAATCGGCGGTCCCCAACCTTTTTGGCACCAGGGACTGGTTTCGTGGAAGACAATTTTTCCAGTGATGTGGGGTAGGGGGACGGTCCAAGTGGTGATGCCGGCGGCGGGGAGCGATGAGGAGCGGCAGTGAAGCTTCGCTCGCATGCCCGCCGCTCACCTCCTGCTGTGCGGCCCGGTTCCTAACAGGCCGCGGACTGGTATTGGGGGTTGGGGACCCCTGAGCTAAATGACACAGCTATAGGCACCATGACTGTCCTGAGGCTGACCATAAAAGGCCAAAAAGTGGGCGGTGGCCCAATTCCTGGAAATCCCCACCCCTTCCCCAAAATAGTTGGAATACTCCTCTCCCTCATCAGCCTAGGAAATTACCCACCCCTATAAAAACTAACCACCCCATATTTTGGGACCTTTCGCCTTCTGAGGTGGCCCACACTCTGTCTGTGGAGGGTGTATCTCCCTGAATAGACCCTCTTTCAGTTTACTACGGCTCGCTCTTGAATTCTTTCCTGTGTGAAGCCAAGAACCCATGCTCGGCGGCCATTCCAGGGACATGAGCATCCTCCCACGCCCCACCGTTCTCTCCTGCAACACCGCTCTGGGGTAACAGTGGCTTCACACGTTTTCAGGCTCCGGACAGTAACTGCTGCCCTGGCCAGGAACCAGGAAGCTTATCCCAGGAGCCCCCTCTGCCCACCGCGGGCATCTCTGACACACTGGAGAAGGTCTGCAGGTGTCGATACTCTTGGCGATGCTGTTCTCCTCAGCGGTTGCTCAGCAGAGACACGCAGGGGCAGGGCCAAGGATACTGTGCTCGGGCAGTTCAGGAGTAAAGCTGCAGGGTAGCTTCTGCACGCTTGGGCTATGGATTTGGAGCTGGATTCAGACACCAGCCTTGCCCATCTATAACCCTCCCCAGGCACTTAGCTTGTCACTAAAACGGGCCTGGGGTGAGTGTCTGCCTCCCAGGATCTGTGTGGACTTGAAGGAGAACACAGGTAAGGCCCTGGCCCAGCCCCAAGGAGGACTGGCAGCCTGTTGGGACTGCTGTTCCCTCACCAATCGCCCACCCTCCAGAGGCCGTGGCTCCAGGCTAGGGCTGAGCCTCCGAAAGGCATTTGGAAAATGGCATCCAAAGGCCAAGTGGGCTGCCAGGAATGAAGATCTGTAGGCTTATCTGCCTACATCAATGGAAAGGAAGGAAGCTGCCAGCTCCCACCCGAGGGTTGAGATGAGGGAGGAAGTGGGATAGGTTCTGGGAAAGCTCAGGATGACTCACCTGTGCCGGAGGACATGCTGGGGGGTGGGGGGGGGAGGTCCCTGAGGACATGACGTCCTGTGGGTCTCGTGGCCTCGTCCAGGACCCTGGCCTGGCTGGCTGCAGGCTCTGCATCTCCCTTTGCCTTGGGTGAGAGGAGGCATAATCGTGCCTCCCTCTCGGAGCTGGTGGATGTGGAGTGACGGAAGCCGTGCTGTAAAAACAATGTGGATGTCAAGTTCTTCTGAAGCCCAGGCCAGGTCCCTTCCGTCTCTGAGATGTGGACAAGCATCTCAGGGTGTCAGTGGTGCAGACGTCCCGCTGCCGGGTTTGGGGGAGCTCACGGAGACCGCGTCCTGCTCGCATTCTGCTTGCTTGTAGCAAACCTCCCGTTTGGAGAGGCCTCAGCTTAGCACCAGGGAGGCGCCCTCCACCTAGTATCTGAATTTTTATCCTGCCAGAAGCCACTGAGCTGGTAGGGCTAATGCCACCTTATGGGTGAGGGTCCCCAGTTACCCCATCTATGACTTCATTGTGAGTGAGGGGGAAAGACGGCTTCAAATCTGGATTGAGGGCACTCCGTGGTCTCATTCTCAGCCCACACTTGCCCAGGGATAAAACTTGATGCCCAGCAGGTTTCTGTTAAAACTCAATGTTCGGGGAATTCCCTGGCGGTGTAGGGGTTAGGATTTGGCGCTTTCGCTGCCAGGGCCTGGGTTCGATCCCTGGCCGGGGAACTGAGATCTCGCAAGCTGTGCTGCGTGGTGCACGCGCCTCAAGACAAAAAAACAAACAAACAACCCTCAGTTTTCCGAGTATGGCCACTATTAATTTCCTGTGGCTGCTGTAACAAAATGCCACAAACACAGTGGCTTAAAACAGCACGAATTTATTCTCTTACCATTCTGGAGGTCAGATTCCAAAATGAGGCTTAAAGGGGTTAAATCCAGGCGTGGGCGGGGCTGGTGGCGTCTGGAGGCTCCGGGGGAGAATTCATGCCACTTCTAGCTCTAGAGGTTCATGGCTGCATCACTCCAAGCACGGCGTCTGTTGTCACATTGCCTTCTTCTAACCTTGACCCTCCTGCCTCCCTCTTATAAGGACACTTGTGATGGCCTTGGGCACCCCTGGATGGTGCAGGGAAATCTCCCTCCTCCAGGTCCTTGATTTAATCCCACTTGTAAAGTCCCTGTTGCCACATAAGGTAACATATTCACAAGTCCCAGGGTTAGGACATGAGCATCTTTGGGGTGAGGTGTCATTATTCTGTCTACTATGCCCACCAAGTAAGGAGAAAAACAACAAATCTGACTTTGGGGTGTAACTAGCGGAATGGAGATGCTTGGGTGGAGCACAGCATCTGACTGTGCCTGTGATCTCAGGAATAGCTCTTAAGAAGCGGAAATTAGGGCCAAAAGAGTTGCATGCCTGCGCCTTCCGATGAAAGATAGCACCAGAGTCTGAATGCAGGGAACAAACTTTTTCCTAGAACCGAATCCAGGGCGGCAGACCTGGCAACAGAGGAACACGTCTCCCTCTGCGTTTCCCACCCGCAAAGGTTGCGGGCCCAGGGAGTATCGTACCACACAGAGGGCAGGGACCTGCAGGTCTGATGCTGCCTCTTAGTGTCCAAACATCCAACCTGGTTTGAGTACTGAATCTGGAGTATGTTTGCCTGCATGTCTGTTGGGGGTCCCTCCCAGACACCCGCTGTCCTGACATTGTTGCTGGATGGTGTTCTCTCCCTGGGAAGTGTTGTTGTGAGCCCAGGGGAACAGGTGTTTCAAGCTTGATAAGAAATAGGCAGTTCTTGGTGGACAAAGGCGCTGTGTGGTTCGCTGGCTACTGGGGGCGTTTTTCCAGTAATGAAGGTGCATGTGCTCTGATCTGTTCATGCTCTCTGACTCAGAAGTAATGAGTCACCCCCATCCAATGTGGATTGGTGCACATCTCTGGTCAGGAAACGGGGTAGAGACCGGACCCTCCGTGCCCTCCCTGAGCTCACCAGCGCCTGTAAGGTGCAGCGTGAGGCAGCACCGAAAAAAGTGGAGGAAAAGAAGGGAAAGAGGTGGTCGGCAGCCTGCGGGGAGACCAGATCCCCAGGATAATCCGGATGGCTTTCCTGCATTTAAAACATCCGGGGTGTGGCAATAGAGGCCACCTGTCAGTTAGAAGGCTGCCCTGTTATTATAGTTCCTTTCAAGAAGTAAAAAGGAAAAAAAAAAAGAGGAAAGCAGGCATTTTAGAGCTTGGACAAAAGCTGCCTTGGCGAGACACCTGATGAATGATTGTTGTTCCAGCTCCTCAGAAGAGCCCATTGGGACCCAGGCAGGACAAAGCGTAGCAGCAATGGAAGTGAGCAATGGAAGTTTCACCCTCATTCAATGTAATGGAAGAGTTTTGGCGTTATCTTTTTTTTTTTTTTCCTGCGGTACGCGGGCCTCTCACTGTTGTGGCCTCTCCCGTTGCGGAGCACAGGCTCCAGACGCGCAGGCTCAGCGGCCATGGCTCACAGGCCCAGATGCTCTGAGGCATGTGGGATCTTCCTGGACCAGGGCACGAACCCGCGTCCCCCGCATCGGCAGGTGGACTCCCAACCACTGCGCCACCAGGGAAGCCCGGCGTTATCTTCGAATACCCCACCTATTTATAACATTTTACAGTCAGGCCTTCCAGTGGGTAATTCAGGCTCCACCCTCGTCTTTGGCTTTGCTACAGAATCTCTCACATCTGCCATAGGAGGGGCCGGTGACCTGTCCAGGATGGCACCTCAGACTCCAGCCATCTCCTCTCCAGGCTCTCCTGGGGTCTGGGTGTGGCCACACACTTCAGATTCTCAGCCACGTGGAGAAGGGAGGAAGCCCCAGGGGGCAGGGCGGGACTTCCCAGGAGGGCCAGGTGAGTGTCAGCAGGTGTCAGCGTTTCCTACATGGCACCATGTTTGCTTTGCCCAAGTGGGGTCCCTGGGGGGCCGGACGATGCCACCAGCCACCTTTTCTTGGCTTGATCTTAAAAAAAAGAATCATTTAACTACTTGCCCATGTGTCTGCACCTCACTGGAGTGAATACCCCTGTCCCTTTCCCATACGGCCTTCCAACTGGCCCACCCTACTCACTGGCCCTGTCGCTGGGACCAGGAACGCGTGTTGTTCGAGACAAGGTGAAAACCTCTTCCTCAGTGCTGAAATCCAAAATAAACAGAAAAGCTTTTTCTGGAACTTGTTTGATGGCTAAATCTGACTGACATAGGACCCATGGGTAGCAGTTTCTGGCTGGAAATGACTATAGAACCATTACTTATACTGCTTATTGATTCCTCTCCGGGTGAAGTTTCTATTGCAGAAATGCTAATAGAGTGCTGAGCCAGGCCCACTGGGGAGTGGGAATTACATTCCCGAAACCCAAGGATTCTGAACACCTCTGCCCCAGGCGTGTGGAGAGGGCTGTGCAGGTGCAGTATGGAAGGCTCCTGGGGAGTGAAACCCAGTCGATGAGCTCCACTCCGCTGATTACACACGTCAACCTGATCATAGACTGAGCCTCAGGGCAGCCCTTAGGTGTGGGGCTTCGATTATCCCCATTTTACAGATGGGAAAACTGAGATACGCAGAGCTAATTAAGTTGCCCCAGGACCCAGAGCACAGCCAGAAGTTGAACCCAGACATTCTGCTTCCAGGCTCCATGCTCTTAACCAACACACCACGATGCTTCTTGTTGCCTAATCTGAAAAAACAAAATAGATTCCCCTCAAATTCATGCTCGGACGCCTGTTCCGTAGACGCACACATGGAGTAAAGTTTCCTTTCCAGCCAGGCTGGGGAAGGTGCTTTAAAAATACAGCCATCGATCCCTCAAGAAGCACAGAGGTCTGATTAAGTCGCCAGTGAGAGGAATGCCCAAGGCACTCAAGGCGTGAGCATCCTGCACTCCAGCAAGTCGGCAGAGATGAAGCATGAAGGGAATTCACTGCATCCGGCAGGATGGAATAACGGAAGGCTCGCGGCCACTGCATCCAGCCAGAGGCAGGTGTGAGCCCAGAGGATTAGTGATGTAAGCCCTGCTCCGCCGCAGCCTCACTTGGCCTCCCTGAGACCCCATGCTACCTCTCCACCGGCACAGTGGCCCTCCTCATACCCACTGTGTTTCTGAGGACTGGGTAAGTGCACAGACCCTCTGTGAGCAGCTGGCATGAGGCAACTCTGCTCCTGACACACACCTGGATCTGGCCTGAGCTATTTCCGTTGCCTCACCTGGCTCACAGTTACTGTTCCTAGTAAGCGAGCCAGCGCCGTCTGAAGGCTCATTTGGTCCTGCGCGAATTTGCCTCCAAAGCGTCAAACAGAGGGTCTTTCCATCACCCTCATTTTCCAGTGTCCCCTTGCTTTTGCCTGGACAGGGCAGTGTCCTCCTTCCCTGAACTGGTCACAAGGCCCTCGGTCCTCTGGCCACGACCTCCCCGCCCCTACTCCTTTACATTCATGCTTCTGAAAATAGCATCAATTCACGTCTCGGGCGGGGCGGTGTCCTGCTGTCTAAAAACCTTGGTTGAGGTAGGTTCAGCAAACAAGAGAGTGTTTGCCACTCCAGATCAAGCAGGATTCAGGCTGCGAGACCGTTAAATTGTCATTGAAGATGGCAAGTGACCCTGCAGAGGTGAGAGCAGTGGTGAGCAGGACCCTGGCATCCAGAGGTGCAGCAGCATGGGTCTCTGGCCCACGGCGGCATGCGGGTGGTCCACTGGAAGTCCCTCAGCAGGACAAGTGACTTGGGACCGGTGGCTTGGGAACCCCTCCAGCCACAATTTCCTTATCTGTGTCTCGTGGAGGGGAAATGGATGCACAGAGCCTGGCCCCGCATGACGCGGCCCTGAGTTTGAGGACCCGGGACTCGCAAGGCAGGTGAAGGGCTGCCCCGGGTCTCTCACAAGGAGAAAGATTTGGCCCCCCACCGGAGGTATCCAGTGGACACACTCCCTGCCAACTCCTCCTGCAAGGAGGCTGGCCGTCTCCCTTTGCTCTTTCTTACCTGGAAACTGGGATAATAAACACATTTCTACCTCTTCCATTTCACTCTTCTCCTTCCCCTCCCTCAGTGGTGTCCTAGAAAGTCCCTGTGGTCGGCTAAATGATGGCCCCCAAAGACAGCCGTGTCCTCACCCCTGGAACCTGTGAATGTGACCTTGTATGGAGAAACAAAGGGGGCTTTGCAGGTGAGATTAAGGTGAGATCTGAGACGGGCAGACGATCCTGGACTATCTGTGTGGTCCTATACGCCATCCCAAGTGTCCTTGTGAGAGGGGGTGCAGAGAGAGACCTGACTGCGGAGAGGGGGCCGGCGTAGGGCCAGGGAGGTAAAGCCTGGACTGTGCGGCCACAAGCCGGGAACACGGAAGCCCCAGATGCTGGGTTACGTGAGGAACGGTGCTCCCCCGGGGCCCCCAGAAGGAGCCATTCCCCCGTGACCTTGACGTTAGCCCCTAAAGACTCATTTTGGACTCTGGCCTCTAGGACGGCAGGAGACCACGTTTCTGTTGTTGAAAGCCACTAAGTGGGTGGCATTTGTTAGAGCAGCCGTGGGGAACTCAAACAGTCCAGGGCGGGGGGCCAGGGGCTCAGGGGCCCTGGGCAGCCATCAGGGGGAGCTGGGGCAGGAAGTCAGGCCGACACCGCCCCTCCCAGTCACCTCAGGAACAGAAGGTATGGGGGCAACGTTATGGAATGGCCGTGCGAGGGCTCTCTTTTCATCGTGCACCTGCCTGCGCTGTTTGGGCCTTCTACCCATGGATGGCTTGATTTTTAAAAAATGCCACTAGGAATTATCCAGGCGGGGAGTTTTTGTGTGTCCTTGTCTCTACTTGTCTGTGTTAAAAGGAAAACTCTCACACCCGCCACCTAGTGAGTGTCGTATTCCAGAGACGTCTACTCTGTTCCGGGGAATTTAGCGCCTCAGTCTGTCCTGCCTCCTCCCTCTTGCTCCTGGCACCCCTCTCCCCTTCCACGCCTGGAGAACCGCCCCGCCTTGTCTAGGGCGGGCAGGTGCTCAGCTACCTTCCTAAAGGTGCACTTTCCTAACAAGAAGATTCCTTTTCTATATAGGATGCCCTGCCTCCTGGTCATCTGGGGCCACAGTCATTGCATAAATATTTTGGACCCTGCAATGCTTTCAAGGCTTTACAGATCTTACTCTGGTCTTCACGATCACTCCATCAAGTGGCTGGTTTTACCCCAGTTTTAAAGGTGACAAAACTGCAACTGTGGGAAGTTCGGATACACGCCCAAATCGACAGCCGGCAGCGGCTGAGCAGGGTCTTCCTGGGGCCGTCTGACCCCGAGGCCAGCTCACCCCGTGGATGCTGCCTGCTTTGGAAGATGTGTGTCTCTGGCCTGGCGCCCCGAGGCTGGGGGACTCAGTTGGGGAGCCCTCCTCCACCCGTCCACCCACTCCCTTGGTGAGTGCACCCCAGGGCAGGAACCTCGGCTGATTTCTGATGCCCGATGTGTGCACAGGATTTGTGCCTCGTGTCTAGAACCCGCATTCTGGCAGTGACATCTCACCTTTGACCCCCCGCGTCCACTTCTGCGGTGGCTCAAGGCCATGCTGTCTGTCACCCTCAGCGTCAGAGGGAGAGAGTGAGTGAGCTCTTCCGTCACAGTTTTCTGTGGGTTTCTGAGTGTAGGTGCGCATGCGTGTACTTGTGCACACACGGACCATGAGTTACCTTCAGTCTTAACTGTCTTGAGCCTAAAGTAGTCTCCACTGTGTGAAAACCTGAAGCAAAAGTGATGAAAGCTGGTGTGCTTGTTGTTTGGGCTTTGCCACACCTGTGTGTACACGTGGGTGTGTGTGTCCGTGTGTGCTGCATACACGTGAGTATTGTATGTGTTGGTGTGTATGCGTGTGCTGTGCATATGTGTGTGTGCTTGTGTGGTGTCTGTGTGTGCGCATGCCTCCCTCTGTGTGTGCATACGCACGTGTGTGCTTGTACATGTGTGTGCACGTGTGTGTGTGCATGCTCCTGTGTCTTCAGGCTGTCTGATTGCTGTCCCCAGTACACTTCCAGAACCCTTAGGGACAGACGGTATGAGCAGGAATGCAACCCTGACGGATGCAGGACGTCCACCTTGTCCCTCCACAGACAGGATGCGGTCTGTGCTCAGGTGAGCAGCCCAGTGAGGAAGGTTTCCGTTTTTCACCCATCTTCAATGGACCCGGCTTTCTACCCAGTCCAATGACGAGTACTGGATGCCTTCTGAGGACAGCATGGGGGGCAAGGGAGTGAACAGAGGTGTCCCCCCTCCACATCCCTGGCCACCAAGAAGGAAAACGGAGACTAATGAGCTTGGAAGGTCAAACTACAAATCTCACACCTGTCCAGGCAGAGGCCAAGCTCTCTCCCACTGGACGGCTCCCGTCTCCTTGGTAGCCTGGGTGCATCAGACCTAAGGTGTTAGCACGTCCCAGCAAGGTGGTTCCCGTCAGGAGGGCAGGCCTGCATGCCCCCAAGTGAGAAGGCAAGAGGAAGGAATGTTCCAGAACAGCTGCAGGAAGCACTGGCCGGGCTGGGACCCTCTGTTGGGGAAACGCTGGCCTGGTCGCCCCTTACCTCTCCCTCCCTGCGGGTGGCTTCCCCGCTTCCTTGTGACCACTTGGCTTCGGATAACCTAGCAAGTGGCTCACTCTCCGGGTGCCCGATGCTGGTTTGTGTCATTCTAAGGAACAGATTTCTGGTTTATGCTCCACTCAGTCTCTGGTGGGTGTGTCCAGAGGTTAGACCCATTTTGCTGATAAGGAATCAGAGGCTCTGAGAGGTAAACTCACCTGCCCCAGCTTGTTGGGGGAGCTGGAACTGGGGCCCAGAGCTCATCTTTCCAGCGGCGCAGGCGAGTTGCCCACATCAGAGGGGCCTGGAGTTTCTGAGCTGGCCTGAGGATCACTGTGGAGCCTTTTGCTCCCAGGAGCTCAGAGTCTGGGATCCAGACGAGCAAGCAGGTCATTTTCTAAACTCGGGTCACAGCTACATAAGTAGCTGTGGACACAGCACAGGGTGGGAGCGAGATGTGCTTGGCTGGGAAGCTGCCTGGGGGGATGCCGGGTGGCCCCGTGCAGAAGGGCCTCACTGGCCGAGGGAGGAGCCGGGCAAAGGTATGGGGGCGTGAGATGCCCGGACGTCCGATGCTTCCCGCCTGGGAGGTGGGGACAGAGTGGGGTGGGATGAGGTGGCGGGCGGGGCCGGCTTGTGACCCGTCTGGTGAACTTGAACAACGATGAGGGTGGTGACGGGATCTGACCCACGTTCCAGAGAGTTCTCCAGCTGCTCTGGTGGGGTTTCGAGGAGAGAGAACGTGCACGAAGGGAGAGAGACGTGCAGGCCAGTGGTGGTGCCTGGGCAGGGCGCTCATCTCTCCGGGGGAATCGCAAAGGAGCAGGTGTCCCTTGGGGAGTGTGCGCCACCCGCCTGGCACTGGACCCTGAGCCCGAGAGCAGAGACTCCTGTGAGGGACCCTGCCCTCCCTCTAGAGCCCGGGAGGGCCGTGGGAAAGGCCCAGGTGTGGGACCCTCACCCTCTCAGGGCGGCCCTGGGCTCCCCACATACCTTTCATCTTCCTCTTCCCCCCCTTTCATTCTGCACCCAGAGAAACAGCCTCTTTCGGTTCTGCCGGTCCAGGTGATTGAAGCTCGGGGCCCGGGAGTCTAAATGTGACCTTGAGATCTTCTTACCTGGGGGAGCTGGGCCTGCTGCCCACAGCCAGGCCCCGGGACAGGGCCAGGGTCCCGTCACCCCAGCTCAGCGGCGGGAGCGTTTCGCGTCTTCTGTCCTCTCTTCTCCGGGTACTTATGTTTCAGATAACGCTTACATGGTATTTGCCATGCGGGGAAGGTGTTTCTAACCCTCCAGTTTACAGATGAGGAAACTGAGGCAGAGATTGTCTGAGTAGCTTGACCCTGGCTGTGGGCTCAGCGGCCGAGCCACCGAGTCTGGGTGGAGCTCAGCAATCAGGCCTGGACCAGCCGACCTGGGGAGTTGGATGACTTGGGGTTTCTTCACCGACCTGCCCCCTTTGCTGAGCCGTCTTCCTGCACAAGCCGTCACAGGAGATAGCGCCAAAGACGCATGCGACCATGATGAAAACCAAAGATGTCGCCTGCCCCCTCGGGCCTACGAGGAAGAGCCACAGGCACAGCTAAAGCATCTTTGGTTGTTGGGCAGTCCCAGAGTGTCCTCTGCAGAGCACTGGAGGCATGAAAGGATCCCCAGAAACCACTGGTTAAAGGGGGCTGAGTCCATAGGGTAGACGTGGGCATTTCAAGTTGGGCTCTCCAGGCTGACCAGCTGGCCCGCAAATACTCCTATGTATGTTTGATTAGGGGACCTTTTTTTTTTCGGATTTAAAGGCAAACAGGAGATCAGCAGTGATAGCTTTGTGGACCCGTGTCTTTGCTCCAGCATTTAGGCTACTGTGTGATTTGAAGAACAAAATAGGACTATCTGGTGGCCTAAAGCCCTGAGGCACAAGCCCCAGGCTGGGGAGTTGCTGCAGAGCTAGACTATGAAGCTTGTGCAGGGAGGACCCGGGGGCTTCGAGAGCCTCTAGGCTGTTCCCACCTCCCCACAGACTCATACAGGGTCACGGGAGACCCAAAGGAAAGTGCTGACCCTCTGCTACAAAAAGAAAAAAAAAATGATCACTTGTTCAAAGAGTAGGAATAACTTAAAAACAGCGAAGCAGACGGCCTTAGAAACCCTCCAATCCATGCTTTTTATAAAGACAGCCAAGGAAGTCAGGCTAACCCCAGCCCTGGCCCCAAACACCTTCCCAGACCCCACTGCCTTCTTCCCAAGGGAGGGAGGGGGGAATCCCTCTGGCTTCCTTAAGTTCTGCTAAGTCTGGCAAACTTGAACCAGCTGTACCTAGAAATGCCACAGTCCCATTTAGTAACCCCAGAATATCTGTGGGGCAGGCGCTCCCTCTGACTCAAAGTTTAGTCCCTGGCAGGGGGACATTACCCCTCCATGCCTCTGAAGAGCCCATCTTCCTTTCCGGGGACGTTCCTGTGTGGGAAGTGGTGTGTGGCCTCTGACCTCTGGCACCTAGTATTGATAGCTGGCCCGTTACCCAATGCCTTCTCTGGGCTCTGCTACTTGCATCCACCAGCAGAAGCTGCCGGGCTCAGAGAGGGTGACGTCACCTGCACGGCACCCTATTGGCTGGCGTGAGTCACAGGCCCAGCTAGATTCCAGGCACGTGGACTAGACTCTCCACCTGGGAATGAAGAGCAAAGGGGTGTGGGTTCAGAAGGGAACGACTGCGGCTATTTCTGCAAATGATCCACTGCACAGGGATTCCTGCATTCAACCCTCACAGCAACCCCACTGGTCAGATGGGGAAACCGAGGCATAGAGAGGTTAAATTCCTTATCCTGGGCGGGAACTGGCAGAGCCGGGGCGTCAGCCCAGGCCTGGGCTGCCACTCCATACACTCTAGGCCTGGGCTATGTGCTGGGGACCCCAGGACGTGCCCACACCAGCCCTCACCTCCCGGTCACTGTAATCGCCCTCAGGCACCTGGAAAGGGCGAGGGGGCAGAGGAGGGTCTGCTCCTGGCCTCGTCTTCTACCCCCAGAGCCATGGCCGTCCATGACCCTTCCTCCCCCTCTTGCTCTGCAGAGGAGGTCTGTGGCCTTCCCCCGAGGCCTTCTCACCCCATGCCTGGTGTGGGGTTGAAGATGGGCTGGTCCCTCGGTGGCCTTGGTCAGAACCCATCAGTGTGTACGTGAGGCTCATAAACAATTCAGGCTGACAATTATCTAGGGAGGAAGTGAACCCCGGCGCTCACAGCCAGGGCAGGTTACGACCAGAGCCAGGGTGAGTCAAGTGTGCAGGTGGAGAAGCTCGAAGGCCTCATGAAGAGGTGCCAGGCCTCCGTGCCTCCCAGGTGGGCTTGGGACTACACTTGGCCTGCAGAGGCTGCGTGCCTGGGCCCCAAGCGCGGTCCAAGAGGCTGTGGGCTGGCTATAGCCCTGCACTCGCCCCAGCACTCTCCTGCCTTGTCAGCCTCCACCCAGGAAGATGGAAAGCTAAACACTCACCATGCCAGCCTCCCTTTCGGCCAGAGGTAGCCTCGGTTGCACCTCTCCAGCGGCCACCCCGTGACCTCGAGAAAAGGGGACGAGGTGAACCCCAGGAGCCTCCAGCAGGGGGATACCTTCCAGTCTCCTTGTCTTGGGAGGAAGACAGTCCCTACCTGTCAAAGGCGTGGTTGATGGGTCCTTCTGTTACTTGCAGCCCAGTGCATCCTAACCCACGGTGGGAGTAATTGGCAAGAACCTGACATGTTTTTCTTTCTGCTCACTTCATTGGGGCCAAGCACTTGGCCGCCGTTCAATTACCTTCTGTTGTCCTGGGCACCACCTTCATGGTTTCCTGCCTAGTTTACTTTTCAGGCTTCTAGAATTAGCCATCTAGAAGTAAGACTTCCCTCCTCCCATTGACCACCATCAGCTTGAAGAAACATGGGAAAAGAGGGAAGAAAGAAAGTGCAGAAATGCCAGGTCTCAGGCGTAGCACACGAGAAGCTCATTCATGTTGTACACGTGACGACTCTCGTGGCACTTCTAGCTCGTGATATTCTGCAGACTGAAATGTCCTTAAACCTTTGGGTACAGCTGTTAACTGCTGTGCGAGTCTTTTCTCATCCTTAAGGCCAATTTGAAATCTACTTCCTTTATTGGCAGGGGTCCACCTGCCAATAACACGTTCTCCCACCGAGTGCGCCAGCCCTGTCAGGTATCCTCCCTGTCTCTCAGGAGTGCAGGATGCCGTAGGAGGACTGTGGACTGGGGGTGGGGAGACGGACAGGGATGCCACCACGCAGACGCCGTGTGACTCTGTGCATTACCTGGCCTCACTCTCCTGCCTCCTCATCTCTAAAGCAGGTGCTTCCCTGCTCTGGCTGTTGGGAGGGTTGCGCGAGTGTGTTGATGTGTAGAATATACAGAGCGGAACTGTTAGCTGCTACTAAACACCATAAGGTTTTCCTTTTGAAATGTCTTGTAGCCCTGTCTCTGTTGCCTCTTGGGACATTCACAATCCTTTACGTGCATTATATTTACGTGTACAATTTTTTCTTCTCTTCAGGTAGCAGGCAGTTGCTTAAGAGCAGGGTTCTTGTACTCAGTCAGTGCCTGGACGAGAGGTGCTCAATCCACGTCGATATCACAGGCAATCCGACCTCCTTCCTCCCTCCCCTTGCTTCCTTCCTGTTGCTCGCTCATGCCTTCATTCATTCATTCATGCAGTCATGCGGTCATACATCATGCTTATCAAATACCTTATATATGCCAGGAAATCCAACTACCTTTGATCCAGAAACTCTCCCATCCAGAATGCATTAGGAAGTTATTTATTTGTTTATTTATTTATTTTTTTGCAGTACGTGGGCCTCTCTCTCACTGTTGTGGCCTCTCCCGTTGCGGAGCACAGGCTCCGGACGCGCAGGCTCAGTGGCCATGGCTCACGGGCCCAGCCACTCCGCGGCATGTGGGACCTTCCCGGACCAGGGCACGAACCCATGTCCCCTGCATCGGCAGGCGGACCCCCAGCCACTGCGCCACCAGGGAGGCCCAGGAAGAGTTATTTTAATCTTTGCCAAATTGCTTGAAAATAACCAGCAGAAACAAAGAAGAGCTAACCTTCCAACAGTGAATATACCCTGCTCAAACTTATGGTCAAAGGGCCCCTGCATGGGGTGTGATGGCTCCCGGCAGCCCCCTGTCGCCCCCTCCCTCCCAGTCTGGAGGACTCCAGGAGTACGTTTATGTCCTGCGTCCTACCCTGGAGACCCCACATGAACTGGGACCTGTGCCATCGGATGACGTGACATGGAGAGCCTCTTCTGAAGGACAGTCAGACACGACCAGAGGTCCCTGCAGGAGAGAACACAGTCACTTTGAACTTCTTGTTTTTTTTTTTTTTTTTTTGCAGTACACGGGCCTCTCACCGTTTTGGCCTCTCCCGTTGCGGAGCACAGGCTCCGGACGCACAGGCTCAGCGGCCATGGCTCACGGGCCCAGCCCGCTCCGCGGCATGTGGGATCTTCCCGGACCGGGGCACGAACCCGTGTCCCCTGCATCGGCAGGCGGACTCTCAACCACTGCGCCACCAGGGAAGCCCGACTTTCTTGTTTTGAAATGGACTTTGTTTTCAAAGGGACAGCAGAGGTCCTCCTCTGGGGGAAGCCACACCCATGAAGACCTTCCGAGTGGCGGACACCCCGAGTCCTCACAGGCTGGTGACTGGGTGGTGCCCCAGAGTGTCCCCCCCGACTCCCAGACAGGATTCTTCCCTGTGCACTACCTGTGACCTCACGAATCCTCTGCCTGGCCAGTGTCCTGGGCTTGCGTTCCTTCAGCCTCATCACCTTTCCAATGACGTTTGCTTCCTGGGGCACGTTTACTGCCCAGAGTTGGTATAGTGAGTTAATTACAGTAAATTATAAAATGGCCCTTAAGTGGCTTGCCCTCAGTTGGTGAGCCAGTGAGTGAGTGGATGTTTTTAGCAGAAGCTCAGTTGAGAGGGAGTGGAGGAGGGCAGGGGTTAGTGAAATTTTAATTGGATTTAATAAGTGATTTAATTTTAATTGGATTTAATAAGTGATTTAATTCTAATTGGATTTAATAAGTGAGCGGTTTGTCCTTTTCACAGAAAGAGCGACGTTTCCGGTTTGCCGTGATCAGTTGATCAGATCTTGCAGGAAGCAAAACTACCGTTTACTGAGTTATAACTGGGCACTAGATATTTTTAAAAATTTAATATTTTAAGTTCCTATTTCAATTGGGGGGTATCTACATCTTACAGAAAGTGAACGGGACCTCCGTCACTTGTCACTGGAAGGTGAGAGTCCTCATTTTCCTCTGGCGAGCATCCCACCGGCACTCTCAGCTCAGGGTTTTGGGAGGCATCACCTCTACCCTCACCCTGAGGTGACCATGTGCCCCTGGGAGGATGCATCAGGGCCCTGGATGGGAAGCCGGGAGTCCAGGCCTGCGACCTTGGGCGGATCGCTCACCGGGAGGACACTTGGTTATTCCTAAAATGAAGGACATGAAATGGTTAATCATCACATTATTTTTTTTCCCCTCCTGGTGAATAGAAAAACCAAACAGTGCCTTTCATAGACCTAGAAGGTTCTCCACAATCTGAGTCTATATTTCCAGCCTTCTGTCATTGAACTCTGTACAGTACTTGGGCCGAGATGTCCCGAACGAATTTCCTTCCTTTAGGCCTTTGTTTGGCTGCAGTTACCTTGGGAAATTTCAACACCCACTTCCATTCTTCTCTCTACCCAGTGAAGCACAGGCAGTTCAGTTTGTAGGCACCTCTTCCAGAAGCCTTCAGTGGGCCTCTGAGCCCTGCACAACCCCGTCCTGGTTCTCGGTGGTCACGTGCCGTGCACACTTCCTTCCACTCCTCCAGTGCGTGCTCGGGGAGGAGCTGTGACTCTTCCCTACTCATCCCGTCGCTGCCTTTAGGCTTTTGGATGTAGATTTAAATAAATACATTTAAATAAATGCTGGTTAGATTGTTCCACATCTCAGAGGAGTTGGAAGGATAATAAAAAAAGAAGCCCTTTGGTCATTTACAAAGAATTTGGAAGAAGATTGCCATATATACTCGATTTATTAAGTGCCAAATGAGGTGATACATCAATAAGAAAACCTGGCCAGACGGTAGCTTAATAGGAAATACTTATTGCTTACACAGCAGGAGGAACTGTCATCTTCCAGGACGCAGCCTCGCGGCAGGACAGTCACGTCCGGGCCTCAGCAACGCACCCAGGACCAGGCTCTCCCCGCCTTTGCGCCACTCCCCCTGAGGTTGGCTCGTTCTTTCTGGCGGGATCCCCTCCCCCCACGCCGAGACAGCTGTCATCGTTCCTGGCATCAGATGCAGACAATAATATTCAGAGTGGAAGAGGAAGTCTCCTTCCTGCATTCCTTCTTATGGGGAAGAACGTTCTTCCAGAAGCCCCTGGCAGACCTATGTCTCATGGGCCAGAATTGATCACCTGCCCATGCCTGTTTATTTTTATTATTATTTTTTAGACAGACTTTTATTTTGTAGAGCAGTTTTAGGTTCACTGTAAAACTGAGGGGAAGGTACAGAGATTTCCCACAGACGCCCTGCCCTTCTCCCATGCACAGTCTACCCCATTATCCAGACCCCGACCAGCTGGGGAATTTGTCACAAGCCAGGAAGCTCCATGGACACCTCATTACCACCCAGAGTCCACAGTTTACATCAGGGTTCACTCTTGGTATTGGACAGCCTGTGGGTTTGGGCAAAGGTAGGGACATGTATCTGCCATGGCGGGATCATACAGAGTAATTCACTGCCCTCAAAAAATTTGTCCTCCCTCTACTCATCCCTTCTTTGGTTTAGTTTTGTCTCATTTTTCTTTAAATTTCTAACCTATTCAAAAGTAGAGAGAATAGAAGATTTCACATGCATGGCCCTGTTTTCCAGGTCGAACACCTGTCAAGGTTCTGCCACGCTGAATAAAGCCATCTCTTTTCTTTCTTCCTCTCGTCAATGAAGTATTTGAAAGCAAACCAGACATTATGTCCTTTCACCCCCTACATAATTCAGCATTTATTCACAGCAATGCAAAGACTTAGGAACATTTTCTTATATAACCACAATGCCATTTCCACCGCTAACAAAGTTAATGCTGATCTCTGGGTAGTATCTAAAAATGAGTCCATATTCAAATGTCCTCCGTTGTCTCAGAAATGTCCTTTTCCAGTTTGTTGGGTGAGTTGGGATTCTAATGAGACTTGCCCATTATGTTAGGTTATAAGATCTCTTAGTTCTCTTTTAATCTAGAGAGACTCTCCCCTCACTTAGAACAAGGTAAAACAAAACATTGACTTGAAGAAACTGGTGGACGGACCTGTAGAATGCTCTGTGTTCTGCAATTATCTATCTCTTTCCTTGTTATGTCATTTAACTTCTTCCTCTTGTCTTCATATTTCCTGTAAATGGAAATTAGCTCTACAAACTTAAATTCAGTTCAAGCGTTTGGCAGTGTGTCACAGGTGATGGTCTTTCCATACTGTGTCACTTGAAAAACATAGATAGTCTTGCCCTGATTTTCCTAAAGTTAAGCCGGATCACTGGACTCAGGTAGTGGCAGCCTAATCCCTCTGTGGTCACGTCAAACTCAGGGTCAGTCACCATAAAATTCATTCTCCAAATCAGGCCATTTTTTTCAAGGATAAAAGGGAGGGTTAAAAATAATTGAAATTGTGTATTTTTAAACACTTATGCATAGACTGGAAATTTAATTTTATATTTGTGTACCTACAAAATAATTTTATTCAAATCGATCTGTGCATTCAATGCATTCCCAATCATAATCTCAGCAGCCTTTTTTTGTGTGTGTGTGTAGAAATTGACAAGCCAAATCTAAAATTCATATGAAAATGCAAAGGACCTAGAACAGTCCAAACGACATGAAAAAGAAGAACAGTTAGAGAATTTACACTGTCCGACCTCAAGTTTTATTATAAAGCTACAGTAATCAAGACATGAAGATGGACATCAAGATGGTCTTGGCTTCAAGATGGACAACAGAGCAATGGAATCCAGAAATAGAGCAACATTTGTATAGTTCTACTTCAAAACCATATCTTGAATTGCATACAGATTTAACTCAAGATGGTTCATACGTCTAAATATAAAACCAAAAGCTGTTAAGAAGACATATGAGGAAATCTTAGGGCCTTTGGGTTAGGCAGAGATTTTTTTTTTAGCGACAGCATCAGAAGCATAGCCTGTACAAGAGCAAATGGACAGATTGGATTTCATCAAAATTAAGATCTTCTGGTCTTTGGAAGACACAGTTAATGGAATGAAAAGACAAGCCACAGGCTGGAGAGAGTACTAGCAAGTCCCATACCTGATAACGGACTTGTATCCAGTCTCTACACATAACTATCAAAACTTGATAATAAGAAGACAAAGAGCCCAATTTTTTTTTAAAAGAGCAAATCTCTTGAAAAATTACTCCATCAAGGAAGATATGCAAATGACAAATAAGTGCACCGACAGATGTTGGAGAGCATCAGTGATTAAGGAAATGCAAATTAAGAGTACAAAGGACTGTCACTACGCACAGGTGAGAATAACTACAATTAAAGAGGTCACCACATTGAGGACTGGCAAGGGTGTCTCAAATTTCACGATGGCTGCTAGGAGTGTAAAACGGTACGACCACTTTGGAAAACCATTTGACAGTTTCTTAAAAAGTTAAACATAGGGGCTTCCCTGGTGGTGCAGTGGTTGAGAGTCCGCCTGCCGATGCAGGGGACACAGGTTCGTGCCCTGGTCCGGGAAGATCCCACATGCCGCGGAGCGGCTGGGCCCATGAGCCATGGCCGCTAAGCCTGCGAGTCCGGAGCCTGTGCTCCGCAACGGGAGAGGCCACAACAGTGAGAGGCTCACGTACTGCAAAAAAAAAAAAAAAAAAGTTAAACATACACCTACCGGATGACTCAGTCCTAGGCATTCATCAAGAGAAATGACATCACATGTCCATGGGAAGACGTTTGCACAAGTGTTCATGGCAGCTTTACTTGCAAAGCCAAACAAGGAAACAACCCAAGTGTCCATCAATAGATGAGATGGATAAACCAATTGTGGTCTCTCCATTCAATGAAAGGATGGATGCGTTCACTCTCTTGATTGAGGTGATGGTTTCACTGGTGGGAACACATGTCAAAACGTATCACATTGTATGAATTAAATATGCACAGTTTGTTATATGGCGATTATACCTCAAGAAAGCTGTTTTAAAAGTTTAAAAATGGGGACTACCCTGGTGGTGCAATGGTTAAGAATCTGCCTGCCAATGTGGGGGACACGGGTTGGAGCCCTGGTCCAGGAAGATCCCACATGCCGTGGAGCAACTGAGCCTGTGCACCACAGCTACTGAGCCTGCACTCTAGAGCCCATGAGCCACAACTACTGAGCCCGTGTGCCACAACTACTGAAGCCCGTGCACCTAGAGCCTGTGCTCTGCAACAAGAGAAGCCACTGCAATGAGAAGCCTGTGCACCACAATGAAGAGTAGCCCCTTCTTGACACAGCTAGAGAAAGCCCACGTGCAGCAATGAAGACCCAATGCAGCCAAAAATAAATAAATTTATGAAATAAGTTTAAAAATGTATTCAAAATTGATGGTCATTAGGGGCAGGGGCAGGGAAAGGACACAGGGAAACTTTCAAGGTTCTGTGTTTTGGTTTCCATTCCAAGAATCTTTCTTTCATAAATATTTTTATAAGGCAAAATATATCAGCAGGCTCGTGTGTGTGTGTGTGTCTGTATGATTCTTTTGAATGTTTTGTCAAAGTTATATGATGAAAATCATAGGCTTTCTCAGTTTTATTCCATTCTTATGTCTATATCAATATCTGTCTATCTTTCTATCTATCCATCTATCCATCCACCTATGTATGTATCTATCTATGTATCTACCGGTCTACCTATGTATCCACCTGTCTATCTATCTATCTATCTATCTATCTATCTATCTATCTATCTATCTATCTATCTATCTATCTGTCATCTATCTATCTATATCTATCTACATATCCAACTAAAATATGGACTTCATCAAAACTCTGCCCCACAAATGGAGATATTCCAAGGAGCCATTCTGGAATTCCAAAGTCTTCTCATATACCATTTGGGCAGGCATCATCAATTTGTTCAGTTCCTCTCTTTCATCTGAAGCAATACATTTAAATAGTCTTTCTCTCTCTTTTTTTTTTTTCTGTACGCGGGCCTCTCACTGTTGTGGCCTCTCCCGTTGCGGAGCATAGGCTCCAGACGCGCAGGTTCAGCGACCATGGCTCACGGGCCCAGCCGCTCCGCGGCATGTGGGACCTTCCCGAACCGGGGCACGAACCCATGTCCTCTGCATCGGCAGGCGGACTCTCAACCACTGCGCCACAAGGGAAGCCCTAGTTTTCCTCTTTTTGATCTTGTTTTCAATAATTGCGATAATTCTCCAAAAGCTTCAAAGAAGTTTTTGGGAATCCATTTGTTGAATAGTTTGATTAAAGATTTTGAACAAAACTCAACCAAAATCCAGAGGACACACACACAAATCTAGTACCACTGTAAGTCATTTAGATTGGTTTGCAAATGACTTTTTCAAAGGTTATGCATTTCTAAAATCTGACCAGATGCGGATGTCAAAGAGAGAAAGTTCGTACTGCCCTGATTAAGGACTTCTTTTTTTTTTTTTTTTTTGCGGTACGCGGGCCTCTCACTGTTGTGGCCTCTCCCGTTGCGGAGCACAGGCTCCGGATGCACAGGCTCAGCGGGCATGGCTCACGGGCCTAGCTGTTCCACGGCATGTGGGATCTTCCCGGACAGGGGCACGAACCCGTGTCTCCTGCATCGGCAGGCAGACTCTCAACCATTGTGCCACCAGGGAAGCCCAGGACTTCTTGTTTGTAATCTATGTAAGATTTGTCACAGAAAATTTGTAGTTCAGTTACTCTAAATCTGTAAGTATAAAAATGTTTATACGTTTTGCTATCTACAGCTTTATTTCAATTACAGGTATATTGCAGCTTAAGATTCATGTATGAATTGTGGTTACTACAAAAATTCCAACCATATTTTTGCTTCATACTTTCTTTTTTAAAATTATTAATTAATTAATTTATTGAGGTGTAACTGACATACGAAAGTCTAGTTAACATCTGTTAGCATACAATATTACAGAATTTTTTTTCTTGTGATGAGAGGTTTTAAGATCTACTCTCCTAGCAACTTCGAAATATGCACTATGGTATTATTGATGTCTCCATGCTGTACCTTGTATCCCCATGACTTATTTATCTTATAACTGCAAGTTTGTACCTTTTGATGCCTGTAACTCATTTTGCTCACCCTCTGTGCACTTCTGGCAGCCACCAATATGTTCTCTGTATTTATGAGTTTGGTTTTTGTTTTTGGTTTTTTAGATTCCACACATAAGTGAGATCATAGATAATTGTCTTTCTGTCTGACTTATTTCATTTAGCATAATGCCCTCAAGGTCCATCCATGTTCTCGTAAATGGCAAGATTTCATTCTTCTTTATGGCTGAATAATATTTCATTGTCTATCTATCTATCTATCTATCTATCTATCTATCTATCTATCTCACATTTTCCTTATCCATTCATCTATCAATGGACATTTAAGTTGTTTCCATATCTTGGCTATTGTAAACAATGCTGCAGTAAACATGGAGGGACCATATATCTTTTTGAGTATGTGTTTTGTTTTCTTTGGATAAATACCCAGAGGTGGGGATTGCTGGATCGTATGGTAGTTCTATTTTTGATTTTTTGAGGAAACTCCGTACTGTTTTCCACAGTGGCTGCACCAATTTATGTTCCCATCAACGGTGTACAAAAGTTCCCCTTTCTCCACATCCTCCTCAGCACTTATTTCTTGTCTTTTTGATAATAGCCAAGCTCCATACTTGCTTAATTTAATAACAGCACATTTTTAGCATGACACCATGTGACATCAGCATTGGTATTTGTATTATAACAAAAACAAATAATGATATCATTAATATTGACTATTTCACTGAATTTACATTTATATTTTGCATTTTCAAAAACATCAGTGACATTTATCTTCAACAGAATAAATATTCAAAGCTGTACGTTTATTTAGGGATTTGAATAAAAATTAATCAATTATTTAAATGAACTTAATCGGCTTTTCTATTTGAAACATCTGATAACACAAGTATTAAACTGGCGTCGTTTAACTCTTTGTAAAATTCTTCTGCTCCTGGAGCCAACACAGTAACAACTATCACTTCATCTTGTAAATTAACCAGAAAACTTGAAAATGAGCACAGTTAATTAGAATTGCCATTTGATCTAAATGAGGTCGTATCTCACAGAGTGACCACCAAACTCAGCTGCCTGGGCTCAGTCTTTGTCTTTTGCCAGTCTCAAAATAACTTCGAACTTTGAAGTAAATGCTGATTTATTTAGCAGTTCTATGTCTTCTGGTTTTCACATGATCCGTGATGTCACTGGACGTGGAGTTGGTCATTCCTCCAGGAGCTCATAGTGGCCGTGGTATGTGAGATTCCACAGTCAGGGTGTCACCCCCTCACTTGGATGGCAGGAGAGGTGAATTCACTTACCTGAGGTGACACCTGGCTGGCTTGTGGTGAATCCAGCCTCCTGACCTCACACATTCAGTGTGTGCCCTGTGGGGAGGCAGTGGAGGTGGGGTGATGGCCACAGCCTCACACTTGGGTGGGGGCCGGCCTGGGCTCAGAGGACACAATCACAGAGCCCACATCTCCCCCTTGGAAAGGAAGGAAACACACCAGAAACGGGTGTCCCACTTTTGTTCTGAAAATGTGTCACTGACGGTCAGTGGCAGTAGGAGACCCAGATGTCACTGTTGCTAGAGAGGATTCTCTCAAAGGGGCTGTTGATGCTCTGTCCAGTGTCACCTCTAGTCTTGGTCAGGGATCTGTCCAGGTGGAGGCTGGCTCTCGACCTCCCCACGGTAAACACCCTGTGGCTGCTAGAGACTCCCAGACGGGCCAGGAGAACAGGTGGGACCCACACTAATGCCATGGGCTGGCCCAGGACACCCTGAGCAGTCTCAGAAATGGAGTCCACCTGCTGTCACAGTGTCATGTCCTTGGGCATCCTGGGGCCTGCCACCAGCACCCTCCCCCACCAAAATGATCCTGGCCATCTTCAGAAACCTCTGTGGACAAAGTACAGGGGGCAGACCCCAAAGTCCAATCTCTGTTCTTTGGTTGTGACCACTTCCTTCCCTGGCAAGTCTTTTAACCTGCCTGTGCCTCAGTTTCCTTAGTGCTAATGACCAATTAACCCCTCCCTGACCCTCTCCAGACATCATAGGGATTTGACATGAGAACCAAGGTAACGTCTTCAGAGTGTCTGGTGTTTCGGGCAGATTAATGCTCTATGAATCCAAGCTGTCATTATAATAAAACATGGGCCTCCACAGCAGGGGCCAGTTAGAAGATCATCAGGTTGTTGAGGACAGGCCCTCCTAATGGACAGAAGGTGGGTCTGTACCTTGGAGAGATGTTGGCCACCATCTGTGGCACTGGCTTCTGTCTCACCTGGGGTTGGCTGGCTGGTGTGATTTTAAGGCTGGATGTGGATTCTATTTTGGCACTGCTGTCTGCTGGGTACCCAGCCATCCCTCTGCTCTCAATTCCAGGCCTGGAAGCCCCACAAGGCTAGGCCTGCCTTTCTGCCTCCCCCAATTTGGGGCTGATTGATTGATTGTTCCTGGAACAGAACCTCCCCCAACCCCATGTCCTCCACCTGCTTCTTTTCTGTGGACAAACTTTATCCTCCTAGGCCTTCCCCAAGTTCCACAGAGTAACATTAATCAGAGAAGTGAGAAAATGCAGAAAGGAAAACGGTCAGGCAAGACAAAATAATAATAGTTTAGCCATTAACCAAAGTCAAGGACTTAAGTCCCTCCTCAGGGCCTACAGTTAATATTCTGAGCCATGTCCTGTGAGCTGTTCTGTAGATACTGAAACCCCATCAGGTGGAAGAAGATAACTGCACGCTGTCCACCAGCACGGAGACCGCAGTCGGGTTGGAACCAGAAGGTTGATGATGCTGACCCCCGATGACCTCACCACCAACCAATCAGAAGAAGGTCCACGAGGTGATCACACAGCCCACGTCCCCCCTCCCTCACCCTGTCTTTAAAAACCTTTCCCTGAAAGCCATCAGGGAGTTTGGGCCTTTTGAGCACTAGCTGCCCGGTCTCCTTGCTTGGTGCTCTGCAGTAAACACCTTCCTTCACTACAGCCCGGTGTCAGTAGATTGGCTTTACTGTGCATGGGTGAGTGGACCAAAGTTTGGTTCAGAAACAATTTGATATCTTCCCAACCCCACAGCAAAGATGGTCTCAGGAGGAGGTGGAGAGAATGTCCCATCAGTTGAGTCAGGCAGAGTTCCACTCTGCATCCTGCGGGACAGCTGTCACTGACCTGTGGCCCAGGGCTCCCTGAAGTGGGTGGCACCACATCCTTCCTACCAATACATTTCTTTTTTTTTTTTTTTCACAGCAATATCTTTTTGGATCCATCTCCTAGCTTAATGAAAACCAAAACAAACAAATGGGACCCAACTAAACTCGAAAGCCTTCGCACAGCAAAGGAAATCACAAACAAAACAGAAAGATAACCCACAGAATGGAAGAAAACACCCACAAACAATGCAACCAACAAGGGACCAATCTCCAAAACATAAAAACAGCTCATGCAGCTCAATACAAAAACAAACAAACAAGCAACCTAATCAAAAAAATGCACAGAAGATCTAAATAGACATCTCTCCAAAGAAGACACACAGATGGTCAAAAGGCACATGAAAAGGTGCTAAATATCACCAAACACTAAAGAAATGCAAATCAAAACTACAATGAGGTGCCACCTCACACCGGTCAGAATGGCCACCGTCAAAAAATCCACAAGCAACACATGCTGGAGAGGGCGTGGAGAAAAAAGAACCCTCCCACACTGCCGGTAGGAATGCAAACTGGTACAGCCACTCTGGAGAACAGCATGGAGGCTCCCCAAAAAACAAAAATAGAGTTACCACATGACAGTGGGTTAGTAGGGGCTGGAATGGGGTTGGAGTGGCCTAGGAAACTGCTGGGATCTAGGTCTGCAAGAGTGAGTCTGAACCCTGGATCTGTGACAAAGTCAAACACTCACATCACTTTTTTCCTCACAAAAGAGCTCCTGAGTGGAGGGAATCTCTCTCAGCACTCATGTAAATGGGGGAAGAAGTGGAATCGAGGAAGAGGTGACGCAGGTAAACTGAAACTGTTGACCCTATCCCCTTCAATGCATTTTTTTTTCTCATTTCTATGCTTCACCCGAGTACTATAATCTCTCATCTGGATACCAGAGTTTTCAAGAAGGTATCTTTGTGTGCGGATCATTGTCAGTTTGGAGTTAGTGTGAGAGAATAAAGGCTAGAACCTCCTATTCCACTATCTTGCTGGTGTCACTCCGTATAAGTCTTAAACTGAGCAAAGTCTTTTTACATCCTAAATAAAATAACACAAAATGATTCATTCCAGGTGTTCCTAATGGCATCCAATGATGCAGCTTCCTTGAAAGGCACCATTTTTAAATGAAGATAAAGAAGGTCAAGAAATAATCTGATTTGCTGAAATGGAAGGAAATGGTGAGGAGTAAAGCCAAGGTGGGAATCTGGCTCTGTCTCTGGTGGCTACGATATTTAACCACAAACGTTCACAAAACTGCCAGAAAACCTTAAATCCAGGCAATGGCATAGATGATGATAATAATCATGGTGTAGTCAATATTAAGTAGCAACGTCAGCAGGGATCCTAACTGCCAACTCACACACCCTGAGGGTGCAAAGGATTCTGTTCTCACTTTTGTCATACATTAAACCATTGACTCTCACGACAGCCCTGTGAAGTAAATACTATATTATCAAATTACCCATTTACCAATGAGCAAACTGAGGCAGAGAAAGATTTAGTAACTTGCACAGGTCAGTATAGTTCTGAGCCAGCAGAGTTGGGATTTGACACCAGGTGTAATGGCTCCAGAGACAGGGCTCAGAGCACTGCAGGGAGCAGAAACACCTCCCAGCTTTGTCAGGAGCCACCAGCCTTGGAGAGAATAGGCCATGGAGGTGTGAGGGAAAGGTGAATGAGAGGATTTAACCGTGGGGAACAGGAGAGCAATAGATGGCCATTTTGGTATTTCATGAAGTGGTAAAAAACATTGTTTCCTTCAGCGAGGATCCTATTATGCAGAATAAAAGATGAGTGTTAAGTAAAGGCTGATCCACATTTACTGGCTTATCTCATGTGAATCTACTGGTGTTTTGTAAGGTGTGACTTGAGAATGAAAGCTGTCCCACACGATGCACTCATAGAGCTTCTCTCCTGTGTGAATATTCATTTGTCAACTTAGAGTTGTAGCAAAACGCTTTCCTACAGACTTTGCATTCAAGTGTCTTTTTCTCTAGTGCAGGTCATATGATGAATACAGCATGACTGCTGGTCGAAGGCCTTTCCATATTTATTGCATTCCCGGAGCTTCCCTCCAACGGGAACCCTCATGTGTTGACTCAAATTAAACTTGGAGCAAAAGGTTTCCCACATTCTTTGCACATAAAGAGTTTCTCACCAGTGTGGATCCAGCTACGCTGGACAAAACACGGTAGGTGAAAGACTTTCCACATTTACTGAATTCATAGGGCTTCTCTCCAATGTGAATCCACCGGCGCTCTGTGAGGTGTAACTTGGGAGAAAAAGCTTTCGCACATTCACTGTACTCATAGGGCTTCTCTCCAGTGTGAATCTTCACGTGTTGACTCAAATTAAACCTGTGGCAAAAGGCTTTCCCACAGTCTTTGCATGCAAAGGGGTTTTCTCCAGTGTGGGTCCCTATGATGCTTAATAAAAGTAGACTGTTGGAAGAAGGCCTTTCCACATTTACTGCACTCACAGGACCTCTTTCCGGTGTGAATTCACTGGTGCTTTGTGAGTTGGAATGCATGTTGAAGGGTTTTCCACATTCTTAGCACTCAAAAGGATCTTCTCCAGTGTGAATCTGCTGGTGCGGCATGAGGTCTGAGGTACAGCTGAAGGTCTTCCTACACTGTATGCACTCATAGGGTCTCACTTCAGCATGAGTACAGTCATGTGGTGCAAGATCCTGATTCCTGATACTCCTGCATTCACTATATCCATATGCTGGTCCTTCCGTGCATGATTCTTGGGGTCTTTAACTACTCTGTGTGAGTCACTTTCATGGAGAACACCTACTGGAGAGACTTGCTCCTACAAAACTCTTGAGTGTAAACCGTCATCGATCCCCAACTCATCCCATTTAGGGCTCATCTTTCCAGGGTCAGTCTTCTCGTGGGGATCTGTCACAGGACTTAAGATTCTTTCCTGCATTTCTGATGGCCCTTCCTTAGTTTTGGTTTCTCCAGTCTTGGAGTCCCTTGAAGCTCCCTGTCCCAGCCACACTTGAAGTGAGTGTCCCTCGGGCAAGAGCAGTTGGGAAGTATCTGACTCTCTAGTCTCTGATTTTTCTCTGGCCGCTGGACGGGCACTTTGGGAACCGGATATCCCAGAGAGGTCAGGAGTCCACAGGTCTCCAGCATCACCTCCCAGTACAGGCTCCTCTGGGCAGCATCCAGGTGCCCCCACTCGTCCTAGGTAAAGGTCACTGCCACATCCTCGAAGGTCATGGATGCCATGTGCCTGCACCACGGCCTCGAATTCCCTGTGCAGAGACGGGCCTAGAGGGACGTCAACCGAGATGGCTCCCGTGGGCTCCCTCGAAATCGCCACCCAAGGTCTTACAAGGTGCAGAGGTAGCTGCCGCCTCCTTATGGTGATTCTCTGGAAAGTTCTGAAAGGTCGCCGGGCTAGGGAAGCCTGCGAGCACAAAAGAGATATGTTTGACAAGAACTAATGGCCCCGGGACCCTACCAATAAACTCGCATCAGGTCTTCCACCCAAGATACACGCTGTTTCTTTTCATAAAAAGAAAAAGACAAGAACCCCTTTCCCCTCCCCCCAAAACCCCACCCACAGATGACTCACAACGCCCCTCCTGGGGGTTTTCTGGGATCAGCCGCAAGGCAGCTGCTTCCCTCTCTCCCTCCCTCCCTCTCCCTGCAAACTTTCTCCTTGGTCCTGATGTGGAGGAATCCCTGCAGCCCGGGACCCATGAGCAAACTGGCCCCCACCCTGCCCTGCATATACTCGTTCCGCAAGATAAAGCCCTTTCTTAGTTTCTCCCCCGCTTAGGAGGCTCTGAAGGGAGGGTTGCTGACAAAATGGTACGTACTTCCCCCGTCACAGAGTGGTAAGTTTTCACTCCAGCTTCTCAGGAACTTTATACTCAGGGATTTCCCTTGGATTTGAGCGGTTTCTGTCTCACAGGACTCTTGGCAAAGGACTGAACAGGAGCTGGTCAGTCCCGGGCCCATCTGCCCGAATGTAAAAGCAGGTGATGCTGGTACCCACGACACAGCCTTGTTGTGCAAAGACACATGATCAATGATAGTGTTATAATGATAAACACATGTTTAATGGTAGATTAAATGATAGTGTTTGCAAAGGATGCTTAGTGGCACAGAGGGCCCAATGGATCACTCTGACTGTATGTTATATAGATAATCTCTCAACATCACAGATAACAATAACCAGGGTTATTTTCAGCCTCAGCGGAGAGATGATGACTAGGGTGAAGATGCTTGTCTCCCAGACCCAACCCATCCATCACTTGATAGACTAGGGGTTGTCAGTTCAACACTATGACTTTGCAGGGCTGGTAATTCTTTGTTTGGGGGCTGCCTTGTGTGTTGCAGAGCGTTGAGCAGCGCCCCTGGCCTCCGCCCACTAAATGCCAGAGCAGCCCTCTACCCAGCTGTGACCACCAAAGTCTCCAGACGTTGCCCATGACCTTGGGGGGAGGGGGGCACAAAATTGCTCCCACTTGGGAACAGCTGTGACAGACAAACCAATGGCTCTGTCTGAGCCTCAGTTTCCGCCTCAGTGAAATGGGAGGAAGGAGAGTTCTTCTGTGCCCCTTACAGGGGCTGGTGGGTGCAGTGGGATGCCGGGGCTCACAGAGCTCCCCGCTGGAAGACGGAGCTCTCGAGGGTCAGCACAGGTGGGGTCCCCCTCACTTCTCCTGCCATACCCCTCCCCCCATGGCGGCCCTCACCCAGCAGATGGCGGCTGCCTCTGGCTGCCTCACCTCTTGTTGGTGGCGGGGAGTCACTTGCCTTACGCTCTGACAGTCAGTCGACAAAAGCCAGCTGTGCACACTGGGCGCTGGCTATTAGTGAGGGTTCTGAAAGCGTTAAGATGTCGCCCGTGTTCCCCGAATTCACCATCTAATGGAGGAGAAGAGAGGGCACGTGGGTACTGAGAGCTCAGGAGGGAGAGGGTGTGTTTCTGTGCATCCTTCACCACCTTGCAGCACCCAGTGTATGCCTGGCGCACAGTAGGCACTTAATAAATATCACAGGATGAATGAAACAGTTCCAGGGACGAGCACAGTGAGAATGGATGTCCTGAGGGCAGGCGTCCTGCCTGGCTCCTGTGCAGATCCTCTGTGCCCAGCACCATGTCCTTCCTACCCAGAAGCTTTAAGAGACGTTTGCTGAGGCTGACAGGGCCTCTCCCCATGGACTGCAGACCTGGGAGGCTTCCTGGAGGAGGTGGGGGATGTTTGCCCTTGAAGAATGTGTAGTGTTCTGCTGGGGGGTGTTATGGGCTGAACTGTGTCACTGCCCTCCGTCCCAAATTCATGTGTTGAAGTCCTAACCCCCAGTACCTCATAAGTGACTGTATTTGGAGATGCAGTTTTTAAAGACGTAGTTAAGTTAAAGATCGTTAAAGTGGACTCTAACCTCATGTGACTGGTGTCCTTACAGGATGAGGAGATTGGGACACAGGCACTCAAAGAGGGACGACCATGTGAGGACACAGAGAGGAGACAGCGGTGCATAAGCCCAGGAGGAGAGACCTCAGGAGGAGCCACTCCTGCCAACACCTTGATCTCCGACTTCCAACATCCAGAATGAGAGAAAACAGGTGTCTGTGGCCTAAGCCGCCCCGTCTGTGGTGCTGCATCATGGAGGGACACTTGGGCCCTTGTCCGGGGACGCGCCTGGACATCCAGGGGTGACGGTCAGCAGTGCTGCAGGTCGTGCTGGGAGGGGCAGGGCTGGGGAGCCACACTCCTCCAGAAATCTAGGGAGCCTTGCTTTTCCCTCACTGAAGCTCCATCTTCTTTTGATCTGAGAAGTGCCCAAGAATGACTGGAAACACGGCAGTGCAGGGCCTCATCGGAGCAGGGGGCAGCATGTGGCGGGGCCACCGAGCTCTCCACTCACGTGTGGTTTCATGGCACCCGGGTCGGGGAGCATCTGTCCCATAAGAAACGGCCCCAAGGAGGAGCTCGAGCCTCCAACCCGGCAGCCCAGCAGCCGCCCAGCTCGCCCCTCCCTTCACAGACACCCTGAAGACCCCGATGCTCTCCCTGTGTGGCTGAGGGCTTGGGGGTGCCCCTGTAGGGGCGTGGGGTGCTTTAGGCAGCACTGATCAGGGCTGGTGGGGAGTGCGGTGAAATGGGACAGGCTCTGGAGGTCTTCAAGCCGGGACTGGGTGGGCCGACCAGCTGGCCACGGCGGGCAGGCCAGCCCCACCTTGCCCAGGCACTGTCCTTTGAAAAACAGCCTGATGTCTTTGAAGGCCCCTCCCCGCTTGCCCCATGGAGAATGCATTCTTCTGAAGCCAGGTGATGACGCCCCAAGACGGAGCCGGCTTCTGGTACCCTTGGCATCGTGGTCTGAGCTGGGGCTGTGAACGCCGGGCACCGTGGCTGACGGTGTTCACTCTTGTCGGAAACACCTGCTGGACTGATCCACTCAGTTCAGCAGGGATGTGACTCCCGGGGACAAGAACGGGACTAAGAATCAAGGGCTCTGGGTTAGCGTCTAAATCGTTCCAACCAGTTCCTCTTTCATACTGGGTCTTGGGTTCCTGTTGGGACCATGGAGAAGGGACTAGATGTCTCAGAAGTCAGTGCCCCCCGACCCCTGTCTAGAATTCCAACCCGTTCCTATTGTGGTTGGTTCTGCCTCAACGCTGTACCCCAACACTCAGGCTTCAGGATAATCTCAGTGTGTCTCATGTCCCTGACCTTCAGGAAGGCCTGCTGACCCCACCTCTCTACAGACACTCTTAGGAAAAAAAAAAAAAAACCTGGAGGAAAGAGTCACATCTTATCTCTGCTAACTTCTGAATGAACTGAGCATTTCCTGCCTTTCGAATGACAGACAGCAGCCACCACCGGGGTGTGGGCAGTGCTGGGGCCTCGTCTCCTGCAGCGGTCACAGACCGTCCACATCACGTCACCATTGCCTCTTTTCTCTCCAAGCACCGTTTGCATCACCAGTTTGGAATGATCGTGGTTGTTAGATCCAGCGCTGGTCCTACAAGCAAACGTGCTCCCAAAGCAGTAGGTTCTACTGTATCTAACTTGGGTCTGTCACATTCCGATGGCTATCTTTGAACATCCTTGGTTTCCTGTGTTATCTTAACTAACGCGTTAACCTGACAAATATTCAGAGCGTGAAAAGGTCAGAAACTCCTGCTTCATATCAATGGCATCTCCGCCCCCGTCCCCCGATGGCCTCTTCTCGCTGGGGGCTCCCCCCCTTCCTCCCTCCCGGCTGGCTTGTCCCAGTCCTCCAGGCTGTGACCCACTCAGCTGCCTTTGCACAGAGCACTTGTCTTTACAAAAAAAAATCCCACCCCTCGGGGACCTCCCTGGTGGTGGTGCAGTGGTTAAGAATCCACCTGCCAATTCAGGGGACACGGGTTCGAGCCCCGGTCCAGGAAGATCCCGCATGACGCAGAGCAATGAAGCCCTCGCCCCACAACTACTGAAGCCCGCGCGCCTAGAGCCTGTGCTCCGGAACAAGAGAAGCCACCGCAATGAGAAGCCCGTGCACCGCGATGAAGAGTAGCCCCCTCTCGCCGAAATGAAAGAAAGTCTGCACACAGCAATGAAGACCCAATGCCAATGCAGCCAAGAAAAAAAAGAAAATCCAACCCCTCAATCTGGCACTCGAGACCCTGTGAGCTGCCCACCCACCCTACACCCACCATCACCTGATCTGATCTATCTGGTATCTGTCCCCAGGAAATCATATTTCATGCAGAAGGTACCCAGTGAATGCTTAGCCACCAGTAGTCAAAACCAGGATGGGACTGGCTGTGCCTGGGAGGGCCTGGGAGGCCAGGTCCTACTCTTCCACCCACCCGGATCCTTTCTGGGCCCTCCTTTCCCTTCTAGAAAGAGAGGCGCAGCCCTGTTTTCTTGGCTCAAGGTGATGGCAGGGGTGAGGTCATCCTTGGAACTCCCCAAGTAGAGGATGGAGAGTGCCTATTATAGCCTTATCAGATCCTTCCCACTATGGTGAGGGAGCCCATGGGCCCAACCTATGCTGGAGCCCACTCCCCATAACCAGAGGGGGCTGGTGGAGGGGCAGCTAAGAGGGCTTCCCCTCCGACTCCAGGGACAGCCTCAGCAGAGAGGGATGCCCCTCGGGTCCTTTGCGGAAGTGGGCTTCCCGTCCATGGTCTACCCTGTAGGCTCCGTCACTGCTTCCCTACGTCAGGGGTGACAGGGGTGAGCACATGTGTCCAAGGTGTCCCACCTGGCGAGGCTGAGGATGGCGGGGAGGAGAGCAAAGCTTTGGGGTCTGTAGGTCTCCACTCCCAGCCATGGGACGGCCGGTTCCTTGGCCTTGCTGAACATCAGTTTCCCCAAATGTAAAATGGGCCTCTGTCTCTTGGGCTACGTGACATGGCAGTGCCCTTGTGACTAGAGGTGTCTGAGCTAGAGAAAGGTGTCAGGTGAAGCCTCCAGCAAGACCTGACAGGTGCATCGCAGGGCAGAACCCCAAGTCCTAGAACGAGGCCACTTCAGCTGCAGCGGAGAATGGCCCTTCATCCAAAAGGCGGCACTGGGGTGAAATCTCCCAGGCCCTAGGAGAAACAGGACATCTGCCCATGGGACACAGCCAGACAACGGAATATCCACCAGTGGAATATTAGCCAGCCAGAAAAAGGAATGGTCCTGACCCGAGGTGCAGCATGGATGAACCTTGAGGTCATGATGCTCTGTGAGAGAAGCAGACACAAAAGGCCACAGACTGTCTGGTCCCATTTGTAAGGAGCGCCCAGAAGAGGCAAATCCGTACAGACGGAGAGTGTGTAGATAAGTGGGTACTGAGGTGATGAAAATGTTCTAAAATTGACTGTAGTGATGGTTGCACACCTGTGAATATCCTAAGCAACACTGAACTGTACACTTTAAATGGGTAAATTGTGTGGTATGTGAATTGAATCTCAATAGACTGTTTTTTTAAAACGTTGTGTAATAAAAAGTGCAAAACAGTAACCACAACAAAGAAAACTCACCACTAATGTGCTAACAGGTGCTGACATCTCAGATCAAATACAGACTGGTTCCACCCTTGACCTCCTTCTCTGCTGCCTGTTAGCGCCGCCAGGGGGCCAGGACTCCCTGCGGACTGGGAGATGGGCCTAAGAGGCACCCCTTCGAGTCCCTGGGCCCACAGCGGGGTCTCCTGCTATTCTGCCTCTGACCCTTTGTCTCCCTCCCCTCTGGCTGCTCTGTCAGGCCCTGGCCCAAGAACTAGAAGAACTGGATTCTAGCCCTGGCTCTGCTGTTGGCTGTGTGATCTTGGGCGAGTTACTCCGCCTCTCTGGTCTGTCTTCTCTCTCTTCACCTGTAAATTACAGGCAGCGCTCTAGGTCTAAGATCACTTGATTTGAGTTTAAGGCTTTAGCCATTCACAAATGTGTGCTTTGTTTAAAGGTCAGATAGGAAATAATGAGAAAGTGTTTAGAGAATTCCATTTCTTTTTGCTTTTAGAATCATTGCTTTATGAACAAATAAGACATTTATCAGGTCCTGTTTCTCAAATTTAAACGACCAAGAGTGACTTTCAATGACTTCGCTGAGGGGCCGAGCAGCCTTCAGGCGCCCTCAAGAAAGGGGCGGTGCTGATGGGGAGAGCCTGCCAGACTCCAGCCAGAGCCCTCTACTCCTGGCTGCAAAGCTGAGAGCACGACCCCCAGGAAAGGAGAGGAGAGATTCCAGATGATTGTAAAGGGTTTTGAGATCCACACGGAATGATCATGTTTACCCCTTGTTGCATTTCAGAAATGTGGTCGAATCAGAAGCCCAGAGAGCCGTTTCTCCTCTGCTTTTTTGCAAAGCAGAGTGCAGCTCGCTGCCCCTTCCTGGAATTTGGAAAGAAGGATGCAGGGATGAAGTAAGACGCCCTCTAGGTTCCCCACACCTGTTCCTCTAGCTGCCGCATTGTTCCCCTGTCACTTCCTTCTGCTCCTCCAAGGCTCCTTCCTTATGACACGCCTCATCCTTGCAGAGGTGATGACAGATTCGAGGTGCAGGGAGCCAGGCGGGAGCAGCGGGCAGGCAGTGCAGGCCACTGACTCGGCAGAGCCCAGAGCGAAATAAAAACACGATGTTCCTTGTTCAAACAGTACTAGGAATTTCAAGACATCAACAGCAGAGCTTTAAACCCAGTTTGGGCCCTTCCGAGCTCGGGGTCCTGGCGTCCAGGCCCTGGCGGCAGGTCGTAGGAGCTGTGCGTCTCAGGAATAGAGCAGAGAAGGAGCGTGTTGTGTTTTGCTGGTACCCCGAAGACGTGCGTCTGTGCAGCTCAGCAACACGCAGGAAGATGCTGCTCTTCTCCAGACCTCCTGCTCATCCAGCTCGCCCCTCGGGGGGGACCCCGGGCACACAAGCAGGTGTGAGAGCCGCACACAGACAGATGCACGGAGAGGGCTCAGGATAGACCTCACTGGGAGCCAAAAGGAGCCGGCTCGGAGTACATGATTAAAAGTCAGCTGAGTAAGTCAGAAAGACAAAGGCGAGTACCATATGATAGCACTTATACGGCACGATATGACGCAAATGAAGTTACCTACGAAAGAGAAACAGACTCACGGACATGGAGAACAGACTGTGGTTGCCAAGGGGGAGGAGGGTGGGGGAGGGAGGGACTGGGGGTCTGGGATTAGCAGATGTAAACTATTATATATATCAATAGGATGGATAAACAACAAGGTCCTACTGTCAGGGAACTATATTCAGTATCCTGTGATAAGCCATAATGGGAAAGATTATGAAAAAGAGTATATATATGTATAACTGAATGATGCTGCTGTAGAGCAGAAACTGACGCAACATTGTAAATCAACTATACTTCAATACAATAAATACATACATCCAGAAATAGGGACTAGCGTCTAAGCCGCACACACACACACACACACACACACACACACGCACACGCACACACAATCAATTGATGGGGCTTATATGGAGCTCACGAGTCTCTTCTGCTTGGCCTCAGTGTGATAAACATGTTTTAGAAAGCAGGGTAAAAACAGATTTTCTTCTCTAATAGGGCAACACCGATGTATGAGGAGCAGAGATGTGCCCCGAACTGAAGACCCAGACCCCACAAACCTACAGAAGAAAGCTTCCTTCTCACTTCCCCGGACACCTTCAGGCTGCATCCTCTACCTTGTCTTCCGTCCTCACGGTGGTCCTGCACTGAGTTAGTCAGGAGGCTGCATAGCCCACTTCACTCAACTGAGATGGAAGAACTTGCTCAAGGTCAAGTGGGTAGTAAAAATCCAGATTTTTCTGAATCCACATCAGATGTTCATTCATCCTGCAAGAGCTAGATGGTGGAAACAGCGCACCTCCAAAAAAAAAAAAAAAAAACATACTTTGGGGCTTCCCTGGTGGTCCAGTGGTTAACACGCCGTGCTTCCCATGCAGGGGACGCAAGTTCAATCCCTGGTCGGGGAACTAAGATCCCACAAGCCACACGGTGTGGCCAAAAAAAAAAAAAAAAGAAAGAAAGAAAGAAAGAAAGAAAGAAAGAGCACATTTCCTGTACGTTCTATCATCGGGAGCCTTAAAATGCTTACTCCACGCATGGGTGGTGTGACGTCTCCTTCTCCAGCTGAGTTGAGCAGAGCTCTCCTCTGGCTGCACTGGTTTCTAATAGACTCGATCATGGCCGTCTCCACTAGAGCCAGGAGAAATGAGGGGTGAATCTGGATTCAATCTGCTTATGTTTTCTTATTTTTATTTTTTATTGAAGTATGGATGATTTACAATGTTGTATTAGTTTCAGGTGTACAGCACAGCGGTTCAGTTATGCACATATATAACTATTCTTTTCCAGAATCTTTTCCCATATATGTTATTACAAAATATTGAATGCAATACAATCCTTGTTGGTTATTAAAACTGTTTATTTATTTATTTTTATTTTTATTTTTAGCGGTACGCGGGCCTCTCACTGCTGTGGCCTCTCCCGTTCCGGAGCACAGGCTCCGGACGCGCAGGCTCAGCGGCCATGGCTCACGGGCCCAGCCACTCTGCGGCATGTGGGATCTTCCCGGACCGGGACACGAACCCGTGTCCCCTGCATTGGCAGGCGGACTCTCAACCACTGCGCCACCAGGGAAGCCCTAGGCTGTTTCTTTTTTAATGATTTACTGCTGACTTTTTTTTTTTTTTTTTTTGGTTGCTTAAAATTTAGCTTTTAAAAGCTACAAATATATATTTATGCCAAATTGGGATCATGCAATATAAAAAGTTATATAATTTTTTTCACAGACTACAAGCATTTCCCCTCATTAAATCTTCTGCCTCACTTTTAATGTCTGCAAATGGTTCTGTTACGAGGATTTACCATAATTTATTTAATCAGCGCCCACTTGGTGATGGTTTTCAACTGTTTACAATTTTTTTTTTTTTTTGTAAAATCATTTTAACAATACCTGAATGAGGTCTTTTCACTTGGGACTTTTGAAAAACAAGGAAATTTGGGGAGAGAAGCCTATATTTTGGCTGAACTAAACTAGATATAGGATTACATAAAAACAAAAGGTCCCATATGTGAGTAATTCTGGTACCTGCGATACAGGTTTGGTCTTGTGGCCTGACGGCTCCCTTCCACCCGTTCCTGGGAAGTACTCTGGTCAGAGGACGTGCAGAGGTGCCCTGGCACTGGAGGTCTTTCTCCTTGGCTCTAGGGTTTTCTTTCTGATTTCCTCTGCTTTCTCCTTGTGCTCAGTTGTTTATCTGTTGTCTTAAATAATGAACATACATCTTCTGCTCCCCACATTGGCACTGCTGTTTCCCATCTTTTGGCCTGGAACATGCATGGACACGTCACCCTACATCGGCATCCTTTTACCTTGGATTTTCACCCATTGATCTTGTTGACAGTGTGACTTTAGTGTCGTAAATGTGGAGCCAGACAAAGCTATGAGAATGTGCCGGATCCAGGGGAGGCCATGTTAATACCCACATGCATTGTGGTCCTGAAAACTAGACGGGAAAATCAGACAGAAAGCCAATTAGTTGAGCCTGATCCAGTGATGATGTCTGCTTCTGGCATCCCCAGCATTTGGCCTCCATCTTGTGGTCCAAAATGGCAGCTCCAGCCAGAAGGAAGAGGAAAGGAAAGGAGGCTGAGTCCACCTCCCCAAACGGCGTGGACACTGCCCATTCCACGTCCACTTACATCCCATGCCCAGACCTTGGTCACAGGGAGTGGAGGTGGGGGGAATGCATCTTTATTCCGCATGGTGGGACGTACAGCCAGAAAGTAGAGGGTGATGATGACCGAGGAAGGGAAGAGGAGACAGTGAGAGAACTGCCACGGGGAGGGGGTGGCTCCAGGGGGGACAGAAGTGGGGCTGAGGAAAATGCAGGGGCCTCGGTCCAAGGTTGCCCAGCCCAAGGCGCCGGGTGCCACTGTGACCCTGAAAGGCTCAACATGGCCGCCTGTGTATTAGGGAAAAGTCAGATCTGGAGTCCAAGTTGAAAGTCGGGTTAATAAGCAACTTCGTCCCTTGGAGAAGCCCCAGTCTGCCTAGGAAGGTGGGATTATTTTCTTTCTTGGCAAGAGTCTTTTAATACAAGGAAGGACTAGAATTAAATATGAAAATGATGGAGGAATCAACCACAAATATTAGTATTGGAGGATTAAGTTTAGAACAAAAATACTAGGCGTGTTTGGTATTTAACGTGAAATACTAAGAGAATTTGGCAACAATAACTGTCAGATTAGCCTTGCCATTTGGGTTTAAGTTGTGTCATGGAGTAATTGATTTAAGTGCGATTTAAGTGGAAAAGTGTAAGAGCATTTTGCTAAACTTGTACAAGATTTTGGGACAGTCAAGGACACTTGATATTCACCCCATTCAAACTCTCTGTGTTAGATTTAGTGCAACGAGTTTAGTGCAACGAGTTTAGTGCTTGGAGGGCTTTTGCTTCTTGGAGACGTTTGAAGTAATTTTAAAAGAAAATAATAAATTTACAAATGCAATTTAAAATGTTTAAGGAGATTCAACTTCTTAGGTTTGTAAATGTGACTGATTACATTAGGCAGTTTAACAGTTCAAACTGAGCTGTTCAAATAGTAATCGAATGAAGCTCCCTGAAAGTGATACTAGAATTTCCTGGATTTACAAATAAAATTTAATATACAGGTTGAACTACAAAACCTAAGGAAAACCAGATATTAAAATGTGAATCAATATTAATCTAAAATCACATTGATTTGATACTAATTTAAAATTAAAAACAAACAGTGGTCTTTTTTTTTTTTTTCTTTTTTTTCGTCACAAAAACTGCTTTCAAAGACACCCAAAATCGGGACTTCTCTGGTGGCGCAGTGGTTAAGACTCCACACTCCCAATGCAGGGGGCCTAGATCCCACACGCATGCCGCAACTAAGAGTTTGCATGTCACAACTAAGGAGCCCGCCTGCTGCAACTAAGAAGCCCATGTGCCACAGCTAAGGAGGCTGCCTGCTGCAACTAAGACCCAGTGCAACCAAAAAAAAAAAAAAAAAGACAAGGACACCCAAAATCTCCCTGACGGTTCTCCTCTCCCATCTGCGCTCAGACCTTAGCCCGCAGAACAGGACTCCAGGGACCACCCTAATCACACCCTTTCCACTGCGTCTCGGCCAGCCCTACCATCCCTGGGGTCTCACCTCTCATCCGAGGGAATTCCATGGGCAGTGGATAGTTGCCCTGTGGTTCTGAGTGGGAAATACAGCTTCCTGGTTGAATTCCTCTATGGTTCTTCTCTGAGAAAATAGACCCTGTCCCTCTGAACCTGGCTGGTTCAGACACTCCCATCCTGACCTGAAAGTCGGGCCACTTGGAGAAGCATCAGTAGCCCCATTACTCTGCCCCCAGGAGATCCCAGGCTGAGAGGCACGGATGAGCTTATGAGAGAATTTAAGCCCCTGGAGCTCAGAGAAGGGACCACTTCTCTGACAGCCCCTTCTGCCACCTCCAAGGAATTAGCTGTTGGAAGGTCTTTTCTAGGGGTAAAGATGGTGAAGTTACTAAAGCTCAGGAAAGTTTACCGCTGAGTGACTAACTTGGGTGTTTTTTCTGGAGGTATTTTCTCTCTTATCACTTTCGCTTTTTAGAACTTGGGAACTGTCTCCATTTGCACGAAAAGAAAAGACAGGGATAAACACAATCTCAAGTGAACATTTATGCTGCCTTGCTTGTCTCCCTGTGACCAACAGATACGCCAGTCAACCTTCAGAAGGGGGTGGGGAGATGGGAGAGGCAGGAAACAGGAATATTGTGTTCCCTCGATGCTGAGTGTCTGATTGTCACCACAGGAGGCGGATCAATGGGGTTATTGTTCACCTTGGGGTTTCCAGTAAGACCCAGGCTGCCTCAAAGTCCTGCAATTAAACTGTGAGAAGCCCCTGGAGCTCCCCCTTTGCACTTTGCTCTGGCTTTCCCTGCACCACCCTCTCCCGCAGCCCCCATAGGATGGTTTCCTTCCTTCTGCATCATCATTACCTCTGCTGAAAAGACAGATCTGGTGGAAGTCTGTGGATTGCTCTGTTACCCCAAATGTTAGCACCCACCTCAGTGAGGGGATCCCCCAGGGAAGCACCTCCAGCCATGAGCCTGGCTCTGCTCTCGGGGAACGCGAAGACCTCACCGGTGAGCTGCAGGGGTTCGTCGGGGCTGGGGTCCTTTGCCTTCGGTCTGTTTTTTTTATTTTAACTTTTTATTTTATATTAGAGTATAGTTGATTAACAACGTTGTGAAAAGTTCAGGTGTACGGCAAAGTGATTCAGTTATCCATATACATGTATCTATTCTTTTTCAACTCTTTTCCCATTTGGGTGGTTACATAATATTGAGCAGAGTTCCCTGTGCTTTGCAGTAGATCCTTGTTGGTTACCCATTTTAAATATAGCAGGATGTACGTGTCAATTCCAAATTCCCTAACTATCCCTCCCCCACTCCACCCTTCCCACTGGTAACCGTAAGTTTGTTCTCTAAGTCTGTGGGTCTGTTTCTGTTTTGTAAATAAGTTCGTTCGTATCATGTTTTTAGATTCCGCATATAAGCGATATCACAGTCCGTAGGTCTCTAGATGCTCTTTGAGAGCAATGAAAATCGTACAAAGGAGAGTGGATAGAAACTGCATTTTCAGGCAGGGTATTTGAGGTCTTCCCCCCAGCTTAGGCACGTCACTGCCCGAGGATCATTCCTTTTGGGTGAGGCATTGCTTTCCCCTTGGGACGATATCCTGGGAGGGAGTGAGCTCATGGGAAAGCTGCTCACCAGACCCAGGACCTGCGAGCCTCGGTGTCAGACACCTGAGCCTGCGTCTGACTTGTCACTCTCTGGCCGTGTGATCTCAGCTAGGCTTAGGTTTCTGAAAACCCGAAATCCAGCCTGGATTTCTCTTCTGCGACAAGCGGCGGCCACAGCCAGGACCCAGCGGCCAAGTTCTTGTCTCTTGGGTGGAGCAAGGTCTCAGGCGACCGCATGAGGACCGTCCAATGACAAGCTGGAGACCACTAGGGACCCACTGGGGCAGGTGCCTTTTGTCTGGACTATTTTCTAATTCGGGTTTTTTTGGACAACTCCGCTAGGTTCATATTAACTTGTAGATAACTGTGAGTGATGCAGATGATTCTAGCTGATCACAACACAGTTGAATTTTGTCCTGTAGAGATGCTAATAGTTTATCAACCAACAGATCACCACCCAATGGGAGAGTATTGTGCTATGGAGCCCTGTTCGATGCGGCAGCATTATCCCTGCACGCCTTCTGTCACAGACCTCAGTCCTTCATTCCTTCTGTTCTTCTGGAACCAGCTTTACTGTCCTGGTTATTGAGATCGATAAGTCATTGACAGATGCTCATCTTTTATGAGTCATACCTTTGACCATTAAGCAGTTCTACTTCCCGGAGGCATCCTTCTCTGCTCTCATTCTGTCCCACCGGCCATGCCTCTTCCATCTCCTTGGGTATCCCTCCTTGTGTCAACTTCCTTCCCCTCCCATTCACACTCACCCCATAGGAGATCCATCCAGTCCTAGAACCTGACCGAACTATATGCAGCTCCAAAATTTCTCTCTCTCCAGAATGGACCTCTCCCCAGATTCTCAACCTGTATATTTGCCCTCATGTCTTGTGAGCACCCCAAATTTACTTACTTACTTATTTATTTATTTTAACATCTTTATTGGAGTACAATTGCTTTACAATGGTGTGTTAGTTTCTGCTTTATAACAAAGTGAAGCAGTTATACGTATACATATGTCTCCATATCTCCTCCCTCTTGCATCTCCCTCCCACCCTCCCTATCCCACCCCTCTAGGTGGTCACAGAGCACCAAGCTGATCTCCCTGTGCTGTGCGGCTGCTTCCCACTAGCTAGCTATTTTACATTCGGTAGTGTATATATGTCCATGCCACTCTCTCACTTTGTCCTAGCTTACCCTCCCCCCTCCCTGTGCCCTCAAGTCCATTCTCTACATCTGCGTCTTTATTCCTGTCCTGCCCCTAGGCTCTTCAGAACCATTTTTTTTTTTAGATTCCCTATATTTGTGTGAGCATACGGTATTTTTCTCTTTCTGACTTACTTTGCTCTCCATCCACCTCACTACAAATAACTCAGTTTCGTTCCTTTTTATGGCTGAGTAATATTCCATTGTATATATGTGCCACATCTTCTTTCTCCATTCATCTGTTGATGGACACTTAGGTTGCTTCCCTGTCCTGGCTATTGTAAATAGTGTGCAGTGAACATTGGGGAACATGTGTCTTTTTGAATTATGGTTTTCTCAGGGTATATGCCCAGTAGTGGGATTGCTGGGTCATATGGTAGCTCTATTTGAGCATCCCAAATTTAATGGGTCCAAACTGAACTCCTGATAATCTACTTCACCCCAGATTTGTTTCTTACCCAACGCAGCAGATGGCAATTCCACTTTTCTGGCTGTTCCAGCCGAGAGGACGCAGAGGGTAACCAAACACCCAATATGTCAAGGCTGAAAACAACACCATTTTATCGGCTCCGTCACTCCGCGGCCGTGGCCCTGGCCTTTTCACTGTCCACTCTTTCTCAGACCTCAGAATCCTGCCTCGGGATCCCCCACTGCACTCACATCCCACGCTCAGCAAGTGGGGTGATCTTGCTGGCTCCACTTTCAAGCCGGAACAAGAATTCAGCCTGTCTCATCATCTCCAGCACCATCCAGGCCACCACCGCTCTGTCGCCCGTGTCATTGTATTAACCCCCATCTCCATCCTGGCCTCCTAGGTGCCTTTGCCCTTTTATAAACGTGATTCTCTTACTAGCCCTCTGCTCCAAGCCCCCCAGTGGCCTCCAGCTTGAAACAAAGCCAAAGTCCTTTCAACAAAGGCCATAGAGCCATCATTTTCAAATGGTACTGAGCATGTGAAATCAAGTGGAGAGCCTGCAAGCATCCAGGTTCCTGAGGGTGCCTCCCCTCCCCCCACCCCCGGAGACTCTGTTGTGGTAGGTCTGGGTTGGGCCTGATAACCTGCATTTCTAGCAAGTTCCCCGGGCGACGCTGCTGCTTCTGGGCCTTGCCCTCCATGATCCGTTCTCCCTGGTGGTGTCTGTTACATCTGTGGTCCCCCGTGAACCACGCTGCCTCGCATGGTCCCCTTCTCTTCAATCTGGCTGGCCCTGTGACCCACTGGAACCAATAAAATGTGGCAGAAGTGGCCATTTGTGGGTCTAAGCCTTAAGAAGACATGGCAGCCTCCACTTTGGCACTTCTGGGTACTCTGGGCCACCACACAAGAAGGCCAGCTCCTCTGCCTGAGAGCTACATGGAGAGAACGAGAGAGTCCACAGAAGGGAGAGAAAGGGGACCACATGGAGAGAGGAGCCCAGACACCCCGCACCCCTGTTCTGGCTAGCCCCCCGTCTGACATGCCAGCTAAATGCAGCCACACCAGGACCACTGGCAAGACAAGCAGAAGATCCACTCCCCCCACCCAAGCTGAACCCAGCCCAAATTGCAAACTCTTGAAAATATAAAACGGTCGTTGTTTTCGGCTGTGCAGTTGTCAGTGATTTGTCACCCTCTGCTCCCCTCCCATCTCAGCTCCTGCTGCTGTTCCCCCCAGTCACTCCCCTCCAACAACACTGGCCTTTTTACTGTGTCTCAAACACCATTAACATGATCCTGCCTCAGGACCTTTGCACCTGCTGGTCTCCAGGCTGGGCTTCTCTTCCTCCAGTTAGGGGCTTGGGGAGCTCCTCACCTCCGTAGGTCTCTGCTCAAATCGCACCTGAATGTCCAATTTAACATTGTGGCACCCTCCCAAACAATCCCTTCCTTCTCCCAACTTCCTCTTTCCCAAGGGACTTACCTCCACCTGACATATGACAGATTACTGCTTGTTTGCATGTGTCTGTCTCTCCCACAAGAATGTGAGCTCTGTGAGGTGCTGCCTTTCTTGGGGTCTAGAGCAGTGCTTGGCACACTGCAGGCACTGAGCTAGGAAGTATTTTAGGGAGGAAAGAAAGAAGAAGGAAGGAAGGAAGGGGGGAGGGGGAAGGAGGGAGGGAGGGAAGGAGGGAAGGAAAGCAGGTTCACTTCACAGGTTGTTATAGAAAACGTCTGGCAGGTTGCCCAGCAGATCATAGAAAGACCCATAAAATAAAGCTCCCTATTCCATAGACTTCCCTCTCTAATAAGTGAGGCAAGTAGTATGAGAACAGAGGTGGCGGAGGCAGATGAAGAGCTGGAAGGGCTGGAGGAGGGGGCAGAGCACTGAAGTTGGGCTTGAACCACCCTGGGTTTTTCCTGGGGCTGGCCGGGCCCCAAACCCTGGCCCTCATCCTGAAAGCTGGGAGAAATTGTCTCCCCCGTCCTTTGCAAACCCGAGCCTTCTCCTGCCTCGCATCTGGCTTGTGGACCTGGCTTCAGGATTGAGAGCAAGAGGACGAAAGCCCACAGCCCCAGGAGCAAGGGCCCTCCTAGAGCCCCCAGTCTGGCCACACAGGCAAGGCCTGGCGCTCATAGGTGTAGGGAGTTTGGGACAAGCCACTTCACTTCTGATGTCCGGAGCCGCGGTTCTCAAACTCCATGCACGAGGGATCCCTGGGAATTTGTTCACACACGGATGCCTGGGCTCTCCCAGACCCTAATACAAAAGGGCTGGCCCAGAAATGTGCGTATTTTAAACAAGCCCCCCGGTGGTTCTGAAGCCGATGGTCCCTGGATCACCCCTTGGCTCCCAGGGCGTAGTCCAGAACCCACAGTGGGTGGTGGGCAAGGAGCCACCCGGATCCTCTGTTTCCTCTCTCCTGGCTCGACTTTCCTCAGGAAACTGCCCCCAGCTTTGGATGCTTTCTTCTGGGCCCACATATGGCCACCTGCATGATGTCCTCAGCAGAAAAAATCCGGGAATCAGAGAGGGGGAGCGTCATCCCCCTGTGTCTGTCCTCAGACCCCCTCACCCCTGCAGAGGAGCAGGTGGAGTGTAGATCAGGGGTGATGAGGATGAAGAAAGGCCTGTGGGGGGTGAGTAGGGCAGGACAAGGGGCTCCTGCGAGAAGCAGGGCACCGTCACGCATGTACCTTCCCAGGTGAGTCTTGTGCTCTGCTGCCCGACTGGGAACTAAACGCAGGTCTGAGTTCATCTGCGTGTCCCAGCACCTACCATAGGCCTGCCAGCTTCAGCCTTGGGTGTGGGGCAGGGGTTCGAAGGATGGATGGGTGGATGGATGGATGGTTGGTGGGTGGGTAGATGGGTGGGTGGATAGATGAATGGATAGGTGGTTGATTGGTTAGGCGGGTGGATGGATAGATGAATGCATAGGTAGTTGATTGGTTAGGTAGGTGGATGGGTAGATGGGTGCATGGATAGATAACTGGATAGGTAATTGATTGGTTAGATAGGTAGATGGGTAGATGGGTGGATGGGTAGATGAATGGATAAGCAGTTGATTGGTTAGGCGGGTGGATGGGTAGATGGGTGGATGGATGGATGGATGGGTGAGTGGGTGGATGGATGGATGGACCACCTTTACTTCTCTGGCTTGAGGTTTAGACGCTGCTCCCCAGGGCTTTGCCTGTTCTGTTTGGCTGGGGTCCCATCATTTTGGAGGCAGAATGCTTGTTGTGGAGAGTCTTCAGCTAGGAGGGAAAGTGTGAGAGTAACTTGCAGGTGAGACAAGAATGAGAAAGGGGTGGTGGGGAGTGGAAAGGGGGACACAATAGCGAGCAGGACCAAGAAGAGAGATTGAGAAGGAAGAAGAAAACTGTGGGAAGTAAACTGAGTCTGGCAGCTTTGAAGGTGACCCAGTTGCAAAAGCCCAGTTACTGCTAACACCTGTAGCTCCTCGGTGCCGTCCTCCTGGGAGCTCAAAGCCTTTTACCGATAACTATGAAACTGCACGACCTTCCATCAAGGGAGATACTGTTATCACCATCACTGTTTAGTAGGCAAGGAGACCTACAGAAGTGGAGGGTCTTGCCAAGGTCATGGGCAGCTCAGGAGGGATGGAGCCGGGCATGCAGGAAAATGGTCCCTCTGTTAGCAGCCGCCTCCCAGGCCAGGTGAGTTGTGTGGTCTGCCTGACCCAAGCTCTCGGAGAGCGCCCGACCATGTGCTCCGAAGAATTAGTAAGTCACTGGGTCTCAGGACACACTGTGAGGTCACAGATGTTACCAGCCTCGTTTTCAGGCAGAGGACACCCTGACTCTTCCTAAGTCCCTCGATGTGTCAAAGCTAGAACTGGCACAGGGTGAACCTCAGGACTGCGCTGGAGGCCAAGGTTTGTCTTTGGGCAGAAAAAAGCACCCCATCAGACGATGCCGTGGCTCAGAAGATGTGCAGGGCTGGCTCTCTCCTCCTCTCTCGGCCGCCTCCACTTGGGGCCTCTAGCCCCTTGCTCCCGGCCTCAGGTTCTCAGCTGCCCCCCTACCCGCTCTGATGGGCATCACTCCTCCCAGCCTTCCCTTACACATCCGCTGTGCTTAACTGGCAGGGCTGAGGGGTCTAGAGGTCAGGAGGCGGGTGGGGAGGCATTCCTCAGGCCTGAGTCAAAGAGATAAACTGTCAAATAAAGCATTACCTCCCTGGTGCCCAAAAATAAAAAAAGCATAATACATACATAATCCCCAACACAGCAGCCAAGAATGTACCTGAAAGGGCATGATTTCTTGGCTTCCCTCCTCCAGAAGTACGCTTTGTACCTTTATTGAAATGAGAAAAATGCAGAGCATTCTCGAGGTGCTGTGGCCTCCAGGGCAGTCCTGTGCAGACTGGCAAGGGTGAGGCTGCTAATCACCCCTGCCTGGGGCAAGGAGTCCTCCCCCAGACTCCCAGGCTTTGGAGCAGGGAGGGTGTAGTGCGGGTGGAAGGGTGCTCCCTACCTTGAAGCCAGGGCTGCTAAGAAGTAGGACTGAGAGCCAGAGAATGAAGATGGTGATGGTGGAGGGGCAACTCACCAGCTGAACCATGCCGCTTGTACCCTGTGACTGCAGATGACACACATCAAACATGCTGTCTGCTTCCTCCAGAGACCAAAGGCTCCCTGGCAGCAGGACTCTGGTCTTGAAAAGCTTTGTAGCTTCAGAAGCAAGTATAGCCCCTGGCAGAGTAGCAGGTGCTCAATACTTTTCTACGAGATGAAAGGTTGGATGATGGATGATGGATGGATGAATGGATGGATGATGGATGATGGATGGATGGATGGATGATTAATGGATGATGGTTGGATGGATGATGGAAGATGAATGGATAGATAGATGAATGATGGATGGATGGATAAATGGATGGATGAACGGATGGATGATGGATGACGGATGGATGGATCAATGGATGGATGGATGATGGATGACGGATGGATGGATGGATGATGGAAGATGAATGGATCAATGGTTGGATGGACAAATGAACAGAATTCTAGGACATAAGGAAGAGATTTGGGATCCTGCCAAAACCTCCATTGTAGCAGGCCATTTAATAGCATACTTAAAAGGGCCAACCTTAAATATGGGGTGTATAGGGAGAAGACCCCCGTGCCTTACACAAGCTGCCCACCTAGGACTCTTGGGCTGACCCTCTACTTTTAGGAGCGGTGGGGCTTGGACAGACAGGTGGCAGCAGGGCAGAAGAATGACTGAGAGAGAAAGGGGAAGGCTGAGGACTGGGGCAGCATGGCTTCCCTGCTCCCCTGACACCCAGCTCTGCTCTCCTTTCCTCCCAAATCAGGCCAGCTGACCCAACCAGGCTGGCGGTCCTTGGGAAAGTCTAACCTGGGGCCTGGCTTTGCCCTGTCGTCAGGGGCTTCAGGTGGCCCAATTACACTTGCCCTTTTGCTAACACCTTTCATTTGGCTCGATCACAGCAGAGGGTTGTGATTACATCCCTATCTTACATGGGGCATAAATCTGGGGCAATTCAGGATGTGCCTTTCAAGCTGTGGCATGACTTTACGAGCTTCCAGTGAAGTTCTCAGAGCTGGGGGGCAGGGAGCACGAATTGCACATTGCTGCTGGAGTGAGCCCCCCTTCCTGGTTGCTGGTTCTGAACGGGGGTGCCTGGGGGAGCAGGAGAAGGCTGGGAGGCGAGAGAGGAACATGGTCACCGTTGTCCAGCTGGGCCAGGCTCCCAGGCCATGGCGACTGCAACATTCAGGCCGAGCCAGCATGCTGCCCCCTCCTGTCGAGACTCTGATACCCATGCTGGCCCCATTTCCTTTCCTACATGCCTGGCCTGAAAGTGTACCTCCTTTTGCAGGCAGAGGGGGCTTTACCTGGGAATAAATGAGCTCAAGCTCCAGGGCCTCCATCTGCACGTTCCCTAAGAATGTGCAGGGCTTCTGGGAGCTATAGAGTGTTGTAGGCAGGGAGCAACGCCAGAAGACAATCTGCAGAGCCACTTCTGGTAAGTTACCTAAAGAGATGGCGGAAGGAAGGCATCTGAATGTCCACAGCTCTTGTAATTTGTTTGCATTCTAAATATGAATTCACATTTATACCTAATTTTGCTTTAATGATTTTGTGTTCTTTTCCTCAACGAGGGCCCCCAAATCATATAAGCATCAGTCCTGTAACACTGGGTGTGAATTAGGGTGGGCCCTAAGTGCCACGCCTGGTGTCCCTGGGAAGAAGAGAGAAACCTGGACACAGAGACACACACCACGTGAAGACGGAAGTAGAGATTGGAGAGATGGTTCTGTAAGCCAGGGACACCAGGCCTGCTGGCGGCCGCCGGGAGCTGGGGGTGCGGTGAAGGACGACCCCCCTCAGCTTGGTTCCAGAAGGAACCAAGCCTGGCGACACCTTGATTTCAGAGTTCTGGCTACTGTGAGAGAAGACGTTTCTGTTCCTTTAAGCCCCCCCCACCCCACCCCGCCAGTGTGTGGTGCTTTGTTACAGCAGCCCCAGGAATTTAACACCTTGTGGGGGGAAGGAAGGATCTATAAAAATGAAATAAAATTCCGGGAAACTGATTCAGGGAGAGTGATCTAGACCGTCCACAATTGACGCGTGGCTCTGGAACGGGTTGATAATTTCGACTCTCAGGCTGTGGTTGTGAATGGGACCGTCATGATTTTTGCTAATGATTGTGCAAGCGTTTAAATCTCTCGGCAGGAATTGCCTAAGATCACGTCGACGTGACCTGCGGCCCTCCTTCTTCAGGAGCACGGGATGAGGGAAAACTTTTTTTTTGTTTTCTTTGTAATCAGAGCTGCCTGAATTGCTCACCCTTTCTTAAGTTGGCCTGGGAAGGGAGGGCAAACACGTTGACTCGTAAAGGTCTTGACAGCCCTAGTCCTGTGCAGGCCCCGTGGGATGAGTCACTGGAGGGTTTTTAAAGATGAATGACGCTGAGCCAGCTTCCCAGGAAGATTAACCATCAGTCGTGGCTGTGCTTGCCCGGCCGGGCCGCTGCGGGGCTGACTCAGGAAACATCTCCATGCAGACACGGGCAGAATAAGCACAGAACTTGAAGGCCACAATTCCGCCATCTCCACATGTTTGGGGGCGTTTTCTTGTTTTGTTGTTTCTGTTATTGTATATAGTACAGATTACATAAATAGAGGTATCCTGTATATATATCTATACACACACACACACACATATATATATATACACACACACCTAGATGTACATAGGTAAAAGTAGAGGTATATGTAGGTATACATATATACCTGTATATACAAGGTACTGTATTTATATATATATATGCCTACATATACGGGATACGTCTGTTTTGTAATCTGTACTATATATATGTATATGCATATATACTTGGGTGCATATATATATATATAAATAGAGGTGTATATATAGGTATACATATATACCTATATATACAGGGTACCTCTGTATAATCTACTATATACTATATATATGTGTTTATCAGTATATATCCCTGTCTCTCTGTCCCTGTCTCTCTGTATATATACATACACACACACAATATATATAGGATACTATATATTGCACGTATAATAGAAATAGCATAAAGAGAAGGAGTAAACCAATGGTTTTCAGATTTTTAAAGCTGGAGAACCTTTTTTATTGTGAAATAGGATACGCATAGAAGAACGTGCCCAGAACAGAAAAGCCCCGGCTCCATGAAACTTCACAAGGTAGAGAAGTCCCACGTGACCCTCTCCCAGCACCTCCTGGGGAAATCCACTCCCAGCGCCTTGAGGAGAAGAAACAACTGTTCAAAGAGAATGAAAGCCTGCTATTTAGGGAGGTGTGCTTATGTGGACAGCGTGACCAGGAGGCTATTACTGCCAAGGTTAGGGTGGTGGAAAGTAGGCAGGGGGCGGGGGAGGGGAGAGCTCAGGCGCCAGGGCCATGTGCGCCCCCCAGAGCCGCCCCCCGTGCCCTCACCCCCCGTGCTGTTAAGAGGAGCAGCTCCTGGCTCTCCTTCCCGCCTGTGTGGTGTTCTGTGCACGCCCGCACCGCGGTCGCCCGTCCTATCATAAATGCCCCTCGGGGTTGTTTGCAGTTTGGGGCCACTGTGAGTCAATGGCTGTGAACGTTCTGTCCGGTCTTCCGGGGCTTACTTGGAGGCCAATGGTTTCCCCTCTGCCCTCCCTCTTCCCTCTCTCCCGTCCACCCTCTTCTCCATTTTTCTCTCTCCCTTGCTTTCTTCCCCTCTCCTTCCACCCCCGCCCCCCCCCCGCCCCCCCCCCCGCCCCCCGACACTGGGCACCTGGGCGGGGCGTCCGACGGCGAGGCCGTGCCTGGCCTCATGAACGCGCGCGCAATGGTGCCTTTTCTCAGCGCCTCTTCCCTCCGTCCCGGTGAAGGCGCGCTTCATACCCACTTTCCGGCCCTGACTACCGAATCTTTTCCTCCCAGGAGGCATACGTTTGATGCAATTTGTAAGGAGCAGCCTGTGACCTCAGGCCCCATAAAGGGCTCCTCATTCTTTGCTCGGGGGCTCTCGCCCGGCTGACCCCCTTCTACTCCTCCAGACGCTGTGGGTCCTGCTCGCCTTCCCGTACATAACCCACCTCTCCAGGAAGCCTCCCTGGGTTGCCCTAACCCGTGGGAACCCTCCTTCTAGTGCCCCCGTTGCCCTGGGATCTACCTCTCGCCTCTCAGCCCCACGCTGCATGCGGGAGAATGGGCGTGTGAATGCCACAAGCTTTCTGGATGGCATTTTGTTCTGTTTCTCTCAAAGTTAAATATGCCCATACCTTCGAGCTGGGCTGGAATCTATTCTGAAGAGATGCTCCCCAAACTGCTTCAAGGTGGGTGGACAAGAAGACTGATTATATAATTATACATATAATAATAATATAATAAATAAACTTTGACACATGCATTCAATAGAACATTCAGCAGCCATTATAAAATCTAAGGACAGTATCCATGGAATACAGTGCTGTGGGAAATACCGTGTCTAGCACGGTGTGTTTAGAAAAATCTCAGACCTCTGTGCGTGTAATTGCTGTGCGCCCAGGAACAGGTCGGGGAAGACGCACATCGGCCGTGTGGGTATTGCCCTCAGGAAGGGAGGAGGCAGATGGGGGAATCTTCCACTGCTTTCTTTATATCATCTGGTATTGTTCCAACTTGTGTTAAACAGGTAATTACTTCCGTAATTAAAAAAAAAAGACTTAATGAAGAAATAAAAGAATATGGGGAAACCTGTAGAGTGTGCAAAACCAAGAGTGAACCTTAATGTAAATGATGAACTTTTTAGGTAATAATAATGTGTCAAATAAAAGTGATTCATCAATTGTAATAAATGCACCGTATAAATGAGGATGTTACTAGTAGGGGAAACAGATTGGGGGCAGGGGATGTGGGCTCTCGGTATGTCTGCACATTTTTTGTTTTCTGCAAACTAAAACTGTTCTTAAAAATATAGTGGTTTTTTTTTTTTTTTTTTTTTTTTTTTTTGGCCTTGTTGCGCCACATGCGGGATCTTAATTCCTTGACCAGGGATCGAACCTGTGCCCCCTGCAGTGGAAGTGTGGAATCCTAACCACTGGACCGCCAGGGAAGTCCCTAAAGAGAGAGAGAGGAATAAAACAGTTAATGGATATTTGGAGCAGAGCAGATTTTCAACTTTTTTCTGTAAAGGGCCAGATGGAAAATAATTTCAGCTTTGAGGACCATACAGTCTCTGTCACAAATACTCGGATTTGCTGTCATTGTGCAGAAGTGGCCACGGGCATCACGTAAGTGAGCGAGCGTAGCTGTGTTCCAATAAAACTTTATTTACAAAAATAGGCAGAGGGGCCAGGCCTGTCATTTGGCAGCCCCTGGTGCAGAGGCATGAACGGATTCTGGTGTGTCACATCAGGTGGAGGGGAAAGCTGACGAGTCACCTACTCACCTCGGACAGGCTGGTGAACCCAGGGAACACTGGGTGCTTCTCTTTGCTGTTGCACGTGGCTTTCTACCAGAATCAAAATGGTTTTGAAAAATTGATTTCGAACAAATTCAGTTTCACACTGTCTGAGCCAATAGATGGAGATACGGAGAGAGCGGCACTGATCATTCAGCTGGAGAAGTCTCCTCAAAAACGAATTGCCCGGCTTCCACGGGCGGAAGGCAGTCCCCCGAGGCAGGCATTTCTCCTTCTGCAAAGGCAGCACCAGCATTTCCAGGGCTCAGCACAACCCCAGTCAGGCACGAGCTTGCTTCCTCTGAGGATCTTGGAAGTGTCGTCACGGAGGCCAGCGAGGAAAGCTATCGCTTCCACTTTGCGAGGAGAAATTATGCAAAATACCTTTGGCAAACAGGGAGGTCATGGGGGCAGAAGGAGAAAGTTAGGCATTGCCACCCTCAGCGTTACCCCTCTGCTCTAGAATTTAGTGGTGAAGGAAAAAGGTCAGCTGTGCAGTGGATTTGTCCTCTTCGTTGGAAGGGACCCATGAGATGAGGGTCCTGTTACTGCCCCTCTGTCATGTCATCGGCCAGGCTGTGCTAGGTGAGCCCCACTCAGTACCTCGGATAATCCTCCCAGCCACCCTATGGGTGAGGAATTAACACGCCCATCTTGCAGATCAGGAACCTGAGGCTTAGAGAAACTGAGGAACTCTTTTCAAGAAAGTATACCTTTAAAATTGCTAAAGATTGGCACTGATCTGAATCCACAGCTGGTCTACCTGATGGACGTGTGAGATTGTGCCTTACATCACATTGCATTAATCCGGGAATGTGTGTTTGTGACTTTGTCAGACACAGGCTAAGCAAGTTGGTCAATAACCTTTCCAGGTAACATTCTGGGCTGGGGGCTTTGTCAGAGTTCCTGAAGTGATGTGAGCAAAGTCTGAACATCTGTCTCTTTCCTTTGAGGCTGTCTTCAAACCCCCAGGCCCTCGGCTCTGCCTGTGTCCCCGTGTGTGTTACACTAGCTGCGACATACGTGTGTCACCACTTCAGGGTTAGGGCTGACTCAGCACCTGCCAGGAGACGGCTGCTTGGGCTGGGTTTGTCCATGCCTGCTGAGCCATGAGGAAGAGCAGGGGGAGTTTCCACGGTCCTGAGTCAGAGCCGACGCGGAGGGAAGGGCCCTTGGAAATGAGCCTGGGTGGGTGAGTGATGGTGGAAGGGATGCGAGGGAGCACCAAGAGAGGGTCAGCTCATCGTCACCTGCCCAGTGGGGAGAGGCAGGACGGTGTTATATGCATGGACCAATTACCAAATGAGACCTGGGTTCGAATCCCCCTACCACCAGTCATTGGCTCCTGTGACTCTATAATAAGAATAGTTGCCTTACCTGATGCTCTAAAGCTTGGAGTGAATCTAAGCAAAACACCTGGCACATAACAGAGTCTTTATAAAAGATAGTTTTCGAAAGATTACTCATGAAGCAACAGAGCCTATTGATTTGGGCAATAAATTTTAAGATCCTCCTTTTTATAATCTGTTATAATGAGCCTGTTCCCTACCGCCCTTTGCCTGTAACCCCAAATCACAGCGCACATCCCAGGAAGGGGTGGACAGACGGGCCCCGAGAATAAGGGAACCGGCTCATCTGCCTCCTGCCCGGAATCGATGCTGATGCCTCCTGTCCTGTCACCAGGGGAGCATGTCCCTCTCTCCATCTTCTTTGGGGAAAACAAGTGGGAAGGGCGGAGGAGGACCGATTTTGACTGAAAACGTTCATGCCATTGCACTAGCTCCCTAATCCCTCCTTAGCATGGTGTCTGGTTGTTTTCTATGACAGCACAGATCATTTCCTGCCTCATCACATATCCACGTGCTTATCATCTGTCTCTCCAGTAGAATAGCTTCCCGTGGGAGCAGGGACCCATCCTGTTTATTCATCACTGTATCACCAGCGCCTAGAATAATGCCTGGCACACTTGCATGCACTTTTATAAAATAAAAAGTTACTCTGCTGTCTTACTATATGAAGTAGAAAGTTAAATCTCCCATAGCTCCATACTTCCTCCTGCAAATTAACCATTTTTTAAAAATTGAGGTATAGTTGACATATTGTACTGGTTTCAGGTGTACAATATAGTAATTTGATATTTTTTATAGAATATACTCCATACAAAGTTATTATAAAATATTGACTATATTTTGTATGCTGTACATTATATCCTTGTAACAACTTATTTATTCTGTACCTAGTACTTTGTACCTCTTAATCCCCACCACCTATCTTGCCCCTCTCCTCTTCCCTCTCCCCACTGGTAACCGCTAGTTCTCTGTATCTGTGAGTCTGTTTCTGTTTTGTTATATTTGTTTGTTTTAGTTTTTAGCATCCACATGTAAGTGAAAACATATATAGCATTTGTCTTTCTCTGTCTGACTTATTTCACCAAGCATAATACCCTCTAGGTCCATCCATGTTGTTACAAATGACAAGATTTCTTTCTTTTTTTTTTTTTTTTTTTTTTGCGGTATGTGGGCCTCTCACTGTTGTGGCCTCTCCCGTTGCGGAGCACAGGCTCCGGACACGCAGGCTCAGCAGCCATGGCTCACGGGCCCAGCCGTTCCGCCGCATGTGGGATCTTCCCGGACTGGGGCACGAACCTGTGTCCCCTGCATCGGCAGGCGGACTCTCAACCACTGCGCCACCAGGGAAGCCCTCATTCTTTTTTTTTAAAGCTGAGTAGTATTCCTTTATATATATATCTATCTATCTCACATCTTCCTTATCCATTCATCTGTTGTTCGACACTTAGGTTGTTTCCATATCTTGGCTATTGTAAATAATGCTGCTGTGATCATTTGGGTGCATGTATCTTTTCAAATTAGTGTTTTCGTTTTCTTCAGATAAATACCCAGAATGGAATTGCTGGGTCGTATGGTAGTGCTACTTTTATTTATTTATTTATTTATTTGCGGTACACGGGCCTCTCACTGTTGTGGCCTCTCCCGTTGCGGAGCACAGGCTCGGGACGCGCAGGCTCAGCGGCCATGGCTCACGGGCCCAGCCACTCCACGGCATGTGGGATCTTGCCGGACCGGGGCATGAACCCGTGTTCCCTGCATCAGCAGGTGGGCTCTCAACCACTGCGCCACTAGGAAGCCCGGTAGTGCTATTTTTAATTTTTTGAGGAACCTCCATACTCTTTACCACAGTGGCTACACCAATTTACATTCCCACCATCAGTGTACTAGAGTTCTCTTTTCTCCACATCTTCGCCAACATTTGTTATTTGTGGTCTTTTTGATGATAGGCATTCTGACAGGTGATACCTCATTGTGGTTTTGATTTGCATTTCCCCATTGATTAATGATGTTGAACGTCTTTTCATGTGCCTGTTGGCCAACTGTATGTCTTTTTCAGAAAAATGTCTATTCAGGTCTTCTGCCCATTTTAAAATCAAGTTGCTTTTTGAAGTTGAGTTGTATGAGCTGTTTGTATGTTTTGGGTATTAACCCCTTGTCAGTCATATCATTTGCAAATATTTTCTGCCATTCAGGAGGCTGTCTTTGCATTTTGTTGATGGTTGCGTTTGCTGTGCAAAAGCTTTTAAGTTTAATTAGGTCCAATTTGTTTATTTTTGCTTTTATTTCCTTTGCTTTAGGAGACAGAGCTAAAGAAATATTGCTACAATTTATGTCAAAGGGTGTTCCACCTTTGTTTCCTTCTAGGAGTTTTATGGTTTCTGGTCTTACATTTAAGTCTTTAATCCATTTTGAGTTTATTTTTGTATGTGGTGTTAGACAATGTTCCAATTTCATTCTTTTACAACTAGCTGTCTAGCTTTCCCAGCACCACTTATTGAAGAGATTGTCTTTTCTCCATTGTATATTCTTGCCTCCTTTGTGGTAGACTAATTGACTATATGTGTGTGGGTTTATTTCTGGGCTCTCTATTCTGTTCCATTGATCTATGTGTCTGCTTTTGTGCCAGTACCATACTGTTTTGATTACTGTAGTTTTGTAGTCTAGTCTGAAGTCAGGGGCATGATACCTCCAGCTGTGTTGTCCTCTAAGACATGGTAAGGATAAGGATAAGGATAAGGATAAGGATAAGGATAAGGGTAAGGATAAGGATATCAGAAACATGATAAGGATGCCCACTCTCACCATTTCTACTTAGCTTGGTATTGGAAGTCCTAAGCACAGCAATCAGACAAGAAAAAGAATTAAAAAGCATCCAAATTGGAAGGAAAGAAATAAAACTGTCACTGTTTGCAGATGACATGATGTTATATGTAGAAAACCCTAAAGACTTCACCAAAAAACTATTAGAACTAATAAATCTATTCAGTAAAGTTGCAGGATACAAGATTAGTATACAGAAATCTGTGGCATTTTATACACTAATAATGAACTGTGAGAACGAGAAATGAAGAAAACAGTACTATTTACAGTCCAATCAAAAAGAATAAAATATCTAGGAATAAATTTAACCAATGAGGTGAAAGACCTGTACTCTGAAAATGTAAGACACTGATGAAGGAAGTTGAAAATAATAGAAGTAAATGGGAAGATATCCCATATCCATGGATTGGAAGAATTAATATTGTTACAATGTCCATACTACCCAAAGCAATCTACAGATTTAACATGATCCCTATCAAAATGCTCATGACCCTTTCCTTGGAATTGGAACAAATAATCCTACAATTTGTAGGGAACTACAAAAGACCCTGAATAGCCAAAGCAATCTTGGGAAAAAGACCAAATTAACCATTTTAACAATTTGCTATAAATTCTTTTGTATTTTAAAACATATGTTAATTTTTTAAAGCAATGATGAGATCTTATATTTAGAATTTTTGCCGCTTGCTTAGCAATGTGTCTTGAACATCTTTCCTGTAAGGATGTACAAATTAACCTCATTCTTTTCATGGTTGTATACTATTCCAGCCTGTAGATGTGCCATACTATGCCAATAAAACCTTTGCTGCTAGAAATGTGGGTTGTTTTCAAAGTTGGCTCTTCTAAGCGATGTGGTAATAAATATCCAGCATGCATAATTTGGTGCTTTGGGGTACGCGATGGACACATTTCAGGAGCTGGGTCAAGAGGATATGAAAGATTTAAATTTTGTTAGATTTCGCTAATTGCTCTTCCTAAGGCTGCACCAGTTTGCCTTCCCTGCAATGGTATATGGGAGTGTGACTCTGCTCTTATACTCACCAGCAAATGCTATCACACTTTCAAATCTTTGCTTACTAGGCTTTTAACACGGTGTTTCAGAAACAGGTCAACATCACAGTGTCATCTTAATTTTGTGCTTTCATTCTTATTTTTACAAGTGTGCACATGTGCATGTGTCTGTGTTGCACACATGTCTAGATCATCTGAATGACCACCTTAAATTTTCTGCAGCCAGGAGCCCTCATTATCTACTTATAATGGACTTATAATCGTAGTCAATTGGCCAAATATATGAGTGAAGCTTTGCCGCCGACCAAGTTGAGTGAGCCGTGATCACCTTGACACAGACCAGAGGAAGAGTGGTGACCACCAAGACCCCGACCTGCACTGTAGCACTGAGGGTGGTCCTCCTGCTGGGGGTGAACAAATGGTGGGGATCCTGTCCCTCCTTGTAGAAATTCCAAGCATGTCATTAGCAGTAAGTAATATGTGTGTGGGTTTATTTCTGGAAAAAATAAAAACATCCAGTGTAGACTTTATTATTATGAGCTATGTTTTATTATATTTTGGGGTGGACTCTTACATTTTTCAGATCATCAAAGTGATGGATTGGAGGTTAAATGGTTTTTTGTTTAAAAAGAGCAATAATAGTTACAACAACCATAACTCCAAGAGGGATCATTATTCTCAAAACGAAAGGAATCAACTAAAATATAAAACAGAAATAGAAAATTTTAAAAGAACATTTTTTTTTTTTTTTTGTGGTACGCGGGCCTCTCACTGTTGTGGCCTCTCCCATTGCGGAGCACAGGCTCCGGACGCACAGGCCCAGCGGCCATGGCTCACGGGCCCAGCCGCTCTGCGGCACGTGGGATCTTCCCCGACCGGGGCACGAACCCGCGTCCCCTGCATCGGCAGGCGGACTCTCAACCACTGCGCCACCAGGGAAGCCCTAAAAGAAAAATTTATATCCAACATTGGTGATTTATTTTTAACAGGACAGCATCACCCATCACATTAAGTTTCTATTGTTAATTTGACAGGTATTCGTATTGTAGCTTTGTTGCGTTTCATGTATAAATCTCTTTGGGTTTTAGTTACATATGAGCTATAAATGTAATATATTTACCCATATTCTAGTATTGCTACACATATAAGTAACAATAACATTAGAAGGATTCAACAAAAACTTGGAAGTTCATACAATTTTTCTTTTAGGGGATCCATAAATACAAGATCGAGAAACACCGGTTTAAGGGAAACCCCTGCTGAATGTTGCACTTAAGGCTTGGTCTGTCTTGGATTGAGAGGTGGGAAGTTTGTCTGAGCTGCTGGGAGGCTCCAGGTGGTGTGAGATTCTTGGTCATAGTTCAGCTGTGCTCCTGGAGGACTTCTTTCACTTACAGGATGGGGCCCAAGTGTAGTTGGCGGTGAGATGGGGAACCTAGTCCAAGAGACCAGAGGCTAACAAGAGCTGGACAGGATTTTACAGGATCCTGGAATTATCCTGCCAGATCATAGAAGGCCTATAAACGGAAACTGAGGCAGGAGACCAGAGCACATTGTTGGGGGAAGAAGATGTCGTCAGAGGGAGGAGATCAGTGATGCAGGCATCACACCAGCCCTCAGAGCTGACCCAAGAGCCCACTGGAGACCTGGCCTGCCAGCAGGAAAACTGCCATCTGCCTGAAAGCTCTCTGCCTTGGTCCAGAGAGCTCAGTCCTGGGGATGCTGCAGGGGTCACAGGGGTCTTGTCCCTGCAGCCTGTGAGGCAGGGCCGGCAGGGGACAGTCGTTGGCCGTTCTGCCCTCACTGGACATGTGTTTTTCATTTGCTGTAACTATGAATAAACAGTATACTATCTCAAAATTTTCAAGAGCCAGAAAATCTCCATGCATTGGGGAGCAGAACTTTGGGCTCCTAATTAAAGCTTGTCCTAGGACTTAAGCTGATTCAAATCTCTTTTGAGGAAATCTTTTGGCCTTTCCCACAGGGTGCATGGGAAGGGGTGACCTGTGTTTGCATGAGGCCATCTCTGCTCTTCTGTGAAAATATCTGAATGCCGATGGCTATTTTCTCACCTGGTAACTGGAGCGTGTTGGTCTGTCTTCAATAAGCAACACAAAATATGGAATTAGCACTCTCGGGCTGATTTGTAGTTCCTGATTTCTAGTTGACTGATTTCTAGTTCCTGCCAAAAATACGTTTGAGACATCTATGACCAAACAGACATTGTTAAAAGCCCTACCATCCATTTTTGTTTTCCAAGTTCCATACTGCTTAAAATTAAAAAATCATCAAAAAGTAACAAAATGACTATTTTAGCTTTGCCCTTCCCCCCAGTAAAGTACTTCATTGAGTAATAAGCTAATACAATGCCCTTGGCTTCTCTCCAGAGCCAAAAAAAGAACGCTCCCCCCTCTCCTGCCAAGCCAGATGAAAACATGATGCTGTCTCAAATACAGGTGTATGTGGCCTTACGTGACGTGTCCCTTCTGGATCGGCAGTGATGTAAAAGTAAGGGCGTGGGGAAACACAGTGCTGGTGGGAATTCAGACTGGAGGGAAAGCTGGCAATTTCCAACAAAACTACAAAGGCGTATAGATCTTTTGACCCAATAATCTTACTTCTGTGAATCTACCCTCCATCTCTACTCACACACGTGCAGAAGGATGTCATGTGCAAGGTTGTTCACTGCAGCCTTTTCAATAATGGTGAAAGGTTGGAAAGACGCCAGAGACCCGTTCATAGAGGAGTGGGTGAATACATTTACAGAACTTCCTTGCTGTGGAAGACTACTTATCTGTAAAAAAAAAAAAAACAAGGGGCTCCCCAGGTACGATATGCAGAATAATGGCCCCCCAAATGTCCATGCCCTAGAACTCGTGACTATGCTACTTTGCATGACAAAAGGGACTTTGAGGATGTGATTAAATGAAGGACCTTGCGATGGAGAGATGAACCCAGATCGTACAGATGGGTCCCATGTAATCACAGGGTATTAATTGATGCAGAGGTAGTGGAAGCAGGGGTCGGGAAGGAAGGAGATGTGAAGAGGAAAGCAGAGGTCTGGATAACGTGATTGCTGGCTTTGAAGATGGAGGAAGGGCCCCGAGCCAAGGGAAGTGAGCAGCCCCTGGAAGCTGGGGCATGGGTTCTCCCATGGAGTCTCCAGAAGGGATGCAGCTCTGCCAACGTAAGATTTGTGGTCCGGTGAAACTCATTTTCAACTCTTGACCCCCAGAACTATAAGATAATAAATTGGGGTCGTTTTAAGTCATTACGTTTTTGGTAATTTGTTGCAACAGCAAGTAGGGAATGAACACAGGCGGCCTCGGAGAGACTGCGGGTTTAGTTCTACACCGCCGCAATAAAGTGAATATTGCAATAAAGTGAGTCATCCTGATTCTTTCGTTTTCCAGTGCTTATAAGTTATGTTTACATTATACTGTATTCTATTAAATGTCCAATAGCGTTATGTCTAGAGAAACGTACAGACTTTAATTTAAAAATACCTTATTTCTAAAAAATGCTAACCATCATCTGAGCCTTCAGCGAGCTGTAATCTTTCTGCTGGTGGAGACTCTTGTTTCCATGTTGACAGCTGCTGACCGATCAGGGTGGTGGCTGCTGAAGGTTGGGGTGGCTGTGCTAATTTCTTAATATAAGACGACAGCAAAGTTTTCTGCATCGATTGACTCTTCCTTTCACGAACAGTTTCTTGGTAGCATGCAACGCTGTGTGATAGCATTTTACCCACAGGAGAGCTTCTTTCAAAATGCGCGTTGATCCTTTCAAAACCTACCTCTGCTTTATCAACTATAATTTCTGTTATAGTCTAAATCCTTTGTTGTCATTTCAACAGTCTTCCCGGCATCTTCACTGGCAGTAGTTTCCATCTCAAAGAACCACCGTCTTTGCTCATCCATAAGAAGCAACTCCTCATATGTTAAAGTTTTTATATTTCTAACAAGTGGAATAATGAAAAAGCTGGAAATATTGTGATAATTACAGAAATGTGTTACAGAGACGTGAAGTGATCAGATGATATTGAAAAATACGGCACTGATAGAATTGCTCGACATAGGGGTGCCAAAATTTGTAAAAATCTTCAATTCGTTAAAACATGCAATATCTATGAAGCACAATAAAGTGAAACACCATAAAAGGAGGTATTTCTATATACTATGGAATGGTGTATTGCTCAGTTTAAAAAAAAAAGAATGAAAGAAAGAAAAGAGGGAAGGAAGAAGGAAGAGGAAGAGAGAGAAGGGAAGAGAAGAGAAGGGGGCAAGGCCAGGTGAGCGCCTCGGAGATGGAATGCGGGGCAAGAAAAGCTCCCAGACGCTGGATTATTTACTGACTACGTGGCGTCGGGCAGGTAACTTAACCTCGCTGTGCCTGGGTTCCTCATCCATAAACCAGAGGCAATAATTTATTCATCACCCAGGGCTATTGTGAAGGTTAACTTAAAACGATGCCTGGCATATAAGCACTGTGTAAATGTTAGCCAGCATTATAATAGTAAAACCGTTTGTATAAAAAGAGAGGAGGCACGGAATAAGAATGTCTATATACTTTTTAAATTAATTTATTTTTATTTATTTTTGGCTGCATTGGGTCTTTGTTGCTGCGCGCAGGCTTTCTCTAGTTGCGGCGAGCGGGGGCTACTCTTCGATGTGGTGTGCAGGCTTCTCATTGCAGTGGCTTCTCTTGTTGCGGAGCACGGGCTCTAGGCTCACGGGCTCAGGAGTCGTGGCTCGCAGGCTCTAGAGCTCAGGCTCAGTAGTTGTGGCGCACGGGCTTAGTTGCTCCGCGGCATGTGGGATCTTCCCGGACCGGGGATCCAACCCGTGTCCCCTGCGTTGGCAGGCGGATTCTTAACCACTGCGCCACCAGGGGAGCCCCAGAATGTCTATTTTTTATTTGCTTGTTATTCCCTTAAAGAAACTCGTGAAGGATACATAAGAAAACTAGCAACATGGTTGTCTAAGGAGGGGGTGGGGATGGGAAGGGGCTGACGGAGGAGAGAGTTGAAGGGACCTTTCACTGTATATGTAATACGTGGTGAGTTCATATGTGTATGTATACATGCATTTTATAATATATGTATGTGTATGAATATACTTAAACCATATGAATGTGTTCCCTGCAAAAACACATACACGTAAACGTATGTGATATATCTTTAACATCTTTTGGAATTTCTCAGCAGAAAGAAGGCAGCCCCTAGGCAAAGCTTACAGGTGTTCTGTGGGCGACAGGAGCCTCCTGACACCTGGCCTGTTATCCACCCTGTACCCAGAAAGCATGAGCTAAGTGTGGCTTTCACCTGCAGGAATTAGCTCATCGCAGACACCTGGAACACGCTCTTTAAATTGTTTCTGTTCTCACTTTATAACTTTCATGCAATTGTCGACTTATATACTGTTTCATATCCTCTCAGGGAAGATGACAGGCATTCTGTTTTTAAAAAATAAATGTGCAAAACTAACAAGAGCATCCCTTTCTTGAGATCCTATTACAAGCTGGGTGGTGTGAGATGCTTTGCACTCACCCTCAATAATCATCCCAACGACCCTAAATTTGAGATTCTTATGCCCATTTGGCAGCAGAGGGGACACTGAGACCCAGCCAGGCTAAGTAGCTGCCTTGAATTGCACAGCTGGTCAGCAGAGACCTGGGGTTCGCCTGGCTGGAGGGACAGCTGCCCATGGACCCACCCACCCCTCCTCACCCTCCCTGCACTGAGAGGAGGCGACCACACACTGCATTCCTGCTGTGGCAGCCTCACCCACAGACAGCAGGTCCTGACCATTTCTAGAATGTCCCTGGTCATAGCATCCTCGTTTATTTCATGGTTCTGTGCTAAAGCTTACAGAAGGGGAAAGTGGTTTTTTTAGGTGTTATCATCCTCCTACTACAGCTCCTGTAGCGGACTACCAAAAAATTAGCACATAGAAATCTATCGTCTTAAGCATCTGGAGGTCACAAGTGTGCAGTGGGTCTCGCTGAGCTGAAATCAAGGTGTCAGCAGGGCTAGTTCCTGCTGGCTCCAGGGGAGAATCTGTTTTCTTATCTTTTCCTGTTTCTATGGGCTGCCTGTATTCCTTGGCTTGGGGCCCCTTCCTCCATTTTCACAGGCAGCTACTCTGGGTCAGAACCTCCCACTTTTTTTTTTTTTTTTTTTTTTTTTTTTTGCTGTACGCGGGCCTCTCACTGCTGCGGCCTCTCCCGTTGTGGAGCACAGGCTGTGGATGCGCAGGCTCAGTGGCCATGGCTCACGGGCCCAGCCGCTCCGCGGCACGTGGGATCTTCCCCGACTGGGGCACGAACCCGTGTCCCCTGCATCGGCAGGCGGACTCTCAACCACTGCGCCACCAGGGAAGCCCAGAACCTCCCACTCTTAAGAATCCTTGTGGTTACCTTGGGCTCATCCGGATAAGCCAGGAAAACCTCCCTATGTTAAGGTCAATGGTTTAGCAGTCTCAGCTCTGCCTGCAACCTGAGTTCCCTTCGACGTGTGCTGTAACGTGGAGTACAGGTGCCGTGGATTAGGACATGGGCATCTTTGGTGGGGGTCATTCCTCTGCCTACACACAGGGTCCTTCGGGGACTGGAACAAGCCAGACTCCTCCCCACTCAGGATCTCTGTTCTGTGCAGGACGGCTTCTCCAGGTCTTGGCTCACAGAGGTCTCTTCCCACCTGCCCTGCCAAGGTGGGCTCTCCCATTGCAGCTCCTGGAGCTGCTACCTCGGTTACTGCCTCTCTTCCTAGACCGCAGGCTCCAGGGGAAGCAATCACGCTGGAATATCCAGGTGCAGTTTTTTGAAAGCACACTTTACACAATGGATGATGCAGGGGCTTCCCTGGTGACGCAGTGCTTGGGAGTCTGCCTGCCGATGCAGGGGACGCGGGTTCGTGTCCAGGTCCAGGAAGATCCCACATGCTGCGGAGCAGCTGGGCCCGTGAGCCATGGCTGCTGAGCCTGTGCGTCCGGAGCCTGTGCTCCGCAACGGGAGAGGCCACAGCGGTGAGAGGCCCGTGTACCGGAAAAAAAAATAAATGGATAATGCAAAGTTCTGTTTTTTTTTTTTTTAAGTGGTACAACCTTCTTAATTGGTTTTATATTTTTGTGTTTATAAAAATACATCTTGTATGTGTCTAGGAGCCTATTTATTTCACCTACATGCATACGCTATTCAAATAGAGCCTAGAGTAATACTTGACTTTCAGTAAATATATACTGGTTGAAAGAATCAGTCTTTTGATGACTTTGGCAGAACTGAGTGGCTGGCTCATCAAATTTCCATTGCCCCCCACGTCGTATGTCACCAGAGAAATGCAACAACAACGAGATACCACTACACACCTCTTAAGATGGCCAAAATCCTGAACACTGGGCTTCCCTGGTGGCACAGTGGTTGAGAATCCGCCTGCTAATGCAGGGGACACATGTTCGAGCTCTGGTCTGGGAAGATCCCACATGCCACGGAGCAACTAGGCCCGTGAGCCACAACTACTGAGCCTGCGTGTCTGGAGCCTGTGCTCCGCAACAAAAGAGGCCACAATAGTGACAGGCCCGTGCACCGCAATGAAGAGTGGCCCCCGCTTGCTGCAACTAGAGAAAGCCCTTACACAGAAACGAAGACTCAACACAGCCAAAAATAAATAAATAAATAAATAAATAAAATAAAGTACCTATCTTTAAAAAAAAAAAAAAGTCCTGAACACTGACATCACCAAATGCTAGTGAGGCTGTGGAGCAACAGGAACTCTCATTCACTGCTGGTGGGAATGCAGAATGGTAGAGCCACTTTGGAAGATAGTTTGGAGGTTTCTTACGAAACTAAATGTGCTCTTATCGTACAACCCAACAGTTGTGCTCCTTGGTATTTACCCAAAGGAGATGAAAACTTATGTCCCCGTGAAAACCCACACATGCATGTTTATAGCAGTTGTATTCATAAATGCCAAAACTTGGAAGCAACCAAGATGTCCTTCAGTCGGTGAAGGACAGCCCACCCAGATGATGGAATATCATTCAGTGTTAAAAGGAGATGAACTATGGAGTCACGAAAACACGGGGCGGATCCTTAAATGCATTTGATTACTAAGTGAAGGAAGCCAATCTGAAAAGACTGCATACTGTATGATTCCAATTATACAACATGCTGGAAAAGGCAAAACTATGGAGACAGTAAAAAAAAAACAAAATCAGTGGTTGTCAGAGAGTGGGTAGGGGGAGAGATGAACCGGCCGAGCACAGAGGAATTTTGGGGTAGTGAAAATCCTCTATATGATATTACGATGTTGCATACATGTCATTATACATTTGTCCAAACCCATAGAATGTAAAACACTGAGTGAACCCTAATGTAAGCTATGGACTCCGGGTGAGATTATAATGTACCAGTGTAGGCTGATCCTTGGTTAAAAATGTGCTACTCTGGGAGTGATGTTGGTCATGCGGGGAAGATAGGCAAGTGGAGTCAAGGGGGAATTTCTGTACCTACCTCTCAATTTTATTGTAAACCTAAAACTGCTCTATAAACTAAGATCTTTAAGAAAAATTGCCATTCTCTAGGATGCTCTGTCTCTCCCATCTACCAACTACAGAGGCTAGAAAGTCTCACTCTTTCAGCCTCCATTTTTAGCATGTTTTCGGAGTTAGGCTTGGAGTGTCCATGGAGAAAGAGCCTCAGAGTGATCCATTCTCCATCCCAGCATGAAGCCCGGCATCGCGGTGCGGTGTGGGAGGGATGCAGGACAGGTTTGCAGGAGGAGTGAATGAATAAATGACTAGTAGACCTGGGCTGATTTAAATAAGCAACACGGAGAGGCGTGAAGGGCGATTCCACTTGCTAAGCTGAGGGAGACGCACGCAGTCTCTCGGAGCATGGAGGCCAGAAGGTAGAAGGCAGTTTGCACACGGACATCTTCTGGATCCTCCTCCCGGGAATCTTCTCCAGGGTGGCCCCTCTGCGGAGCACCGCAGGGAGGGGAACGGGGAGGGCACAAGGCAGACGTGAGGCCTGGAGCGGGGATGTCTGGGCTTGTTCCCAGGCCCGGGAGCTGCGAGCTTCCCACACTGCGCTCCAGGATCCAGATCAAAGCCCCATTCAAGTCCCCAGGCTAAAGTGGCTGCAGGCGAGCACACATTCCTTTCAACCTAAAACTGGGGGAGAATTAACGTATGTGTGTCTTGGCAGAGAGAGGCGGGAAAGGAATCTGGGTGGCTCTGCCTTTCTTATGAAGAGGGTGCGTTCTGGATGCCCTCCACGAGGTTGAGACCCTTCCCGGCTGGACAGCCCGGGGGCGTGCTGTGGGCCAGATGTGTGTGCGTGTGTGGAGGGTGCAGATCAGTTAGACAGACCCTCCCTGCCCCCAGTGCGCGGTCCATAGAGAGCTCAGCCGGCAGCCCTCCCTTTGCTCGGCCTCGACCACAGCCAGCAACTCCAGGAAGTCTGGGACTTGAGCAACAGAATTCAAGGCATTCAGCAGGGACCAGTTTTGCTAAAAAAGAAAAGAAAAGAAAAAAATTTAACGTTCTTGCCTCTTCAGTTGTTGCAGTGCTCCAGACAAGGACAGGGACCCTCTACCCCATGTTCCCAAATACGGAGCATGTGTTTGCAAACGGATGGGAGGTGGGCTTCGACATTTCTACTGCCCAGCCCACGGTTCCCCGGGTGGGGATGCTGCTTTGCGTCCAGCAGCCTGTGCTTCTGGGCCCACTGCATCCCTGCCCCTGAGAGGCTGACACCTGGTGACATGCTGAAGGGCCCCCCTCTCTGGCCTCTCTGGCCGCGGCACCTCCTGCCTCACACTGAGAGCCCCCAACCCCTTCTGCACAGGGTCCAGATATGCCTCTACTGGCTGAGGCTGACGCCCCTCGGCCTCAGGAGCGCTGAGAAATGACCAGAACAGGGTTCATGCTTTAGGGGGAGAATTAATGTATGTGCAATAAATGATAGATTTTACATGAGTAAGTCGTGTGTGGGCACCTCTTCAAGGACTAAAGTCCTAAGGGTCATTCACCGTTGGCAGCAGCTGGCCTGTGGGGAGACGTGCTAAGGCCCGTGGCTACTTCCTTATCCCCTGCCAGGACAGGTTGCTGCCGGGACCTCCCAGAAACTTCTCTGAGGTCCGTCTTTTTACTTTTATTTAGATTTGCCTGTGTGTTTTAAAGTTATCAAGTCAGTGTTGGAAACGCCTGCAGCAGCAAAAGCCCCCAAGCACTGCCTGAACTTTCTTAGTAAATGATTATGGCCACAGATCTGTATCTTCTATTTAATAGGGGACCCCGCCAAGCAATCCCTTCTTTAGGGGCAGAGCCCTGGGTGAGCAGACACGTGCCACACTGCCCCCTGGTGGCCGGGGAGCACCAGGTCTCCGCCACGCTGCTCTGTAACTGCTCTGCCTTTTGTTAGCTGGAGAGGGCTGCCAGCCTCAATCCCCTGCAGCTAGAGGAAAGGTCCTTTACTCTTAAGAGAAGGTTAGATTGTAATCCTAGAGGGCTCTTCCACACACCCCCCAGGCCTTCTGGGGGGCGAGTGAGCTGCACAGACCGTGAGGCAGGAAAGCAGCAACCCCTGCTTTCTATTGTCGACGGAAAAAAAAAATGCACAACCTAAAAGTTGAGAATCATGTTTTATTTGGAGGACTCTCTGAGGACTTCAAGCCCAGGAGGCCGCCTCTGAGATAGCTCTGAGGGACCGCCCTGAAGAGGTGAGGGGAGACCCAGGATATAGGGGAGTTTTGTAACAAAGACCAGGCAGTCGGAACATCAAAGATTACTGTTAATTAAAGAAAACCAGATGTCACCAGTTAAGGAATTTAGTGCTTTTCTATGTATGGGAAGATGCAAGAGTCCGGGCTCACTGAAATCATTCCTTTGTTGTGCACCTCAGCCACCTGGGGCCAGCATCCTGTGCTTTCTCACGCTGAGTCTCCTCTGGGGGCTGGAGGGGGTGTGTGCTGGGGGAGGGCTGCAATGGCTGAGGGCTCGGTGGCGACCCTCCTATTTTCCATCCCAAGTTCCCTCAGGGCTCACCATCTGGGCGGTTGTTATGTGATGGCTTGATGGCTGCAAACTCCTTTGTTTACTGGTATGGCAGGCAATAGTTTTCATTCACATCCTCCGGGCATTTGAGACCACCCACCACGCGCTCAGCACTGTGCTTGGCCGGAAGGGGTCCCAGAGCTACCGGATCCAGCCTGCGTCCTCCAAGAACTTGCCAAGGACTCCATGACCTTCCACCCACCAAGCGCAGCAGCAGACTTGCTTCTACTGGATGAGGATTAATGAGCAGAGCACACACTTGTTCCCAAGGTCGTCCACCAAAGGTTCTGTGGACCGTGAAGGCCACCCTCCGTAAAGTGGGGTCAGTGGACGGTGAGTGGAAAGAGAAGAAAAGTGGGGATCCTGTTTCTCGGCCGGGTGAAGGCTCCCCACTCCTGACTCTGCTCCAGTGGTCCCAATCTAGACCCTGTACCCCAAGTATGAGCACCAGAAGCCTCTGGGAACTTACACCTTAATCTCCCAGGCCGGGCAAGCGGACATCTTTCTTCTGGGGAAGCCTGGGAGGGTCCAAGGTGAGGCCCACTCCTCCCGCAGTTGGGCAGTCAGGACACCCGAGCCCTAGTCGCAGCTCTGCCTGGTGGCAATGTAGCACCAGCCACCTCAAAAACAGTTAAAAATTAAAATATATTATTAAAATTAATTTCATCAGTAAATTTTATTTAACTCCATATATCCAAAATAGTAACATTTCAATATGTAATGATATAAAATGTTATGGATGAGACATTGCACATTCCTTGCCCTGCACCATCTTTCGAGGCCTGTGTGCATTTTATTTATTTACTTATTTATTTATTTATTAACATCTTTACTGGAGTATAATTGCTTTACAATGGTGTGTTAGCTTCTGCTGTATAACAAAGTGAATCAGCCACCCATATACATATATCCCCATATCTCCTCCCTCTTGGTCTCCCTCCCACCCTCCCTATCCCACCTCTCTAGGTGGTCACAGAGCACCGAGCTGATCTCCCTGTGCTATGCGGCTGCTTCCCACTAGCTATCTATTTTACATTTGGTAGTGTTTATATGTCCATGCCTCTCTCTCACTTCGTCCCAGCTTACCCTTACCCCTCCCCGTGTCCTCAAGTCCACTCTCTAGCAGGCTGTGTGCATTTTACACCAATTCCATCAGACCAGCCGCGTCTCAGACGGCCCTGGATCCACAGTTCTGGGCTGGGCCACATTCTCTCTTCCTGACCTGGGAACAGCTACTCGGCAAGGAGGAACTGGTGAGCAGAACACAGGGTTCTGGGCAGAAACAGCTATGAAGTTCCCTAGCACGTATGTATGTCCGTCTCCCCAAATCCCACCTCCCGTGCCATTGCGTCAGCTCAACTCTATGCTGAAAAAAGAAATAAATGACTTTCCTTGGTCTGCGAATTTAACTCAGATCTGCCTGGGATCCTGGTGTCCCCTCCTCTCACCAGGAAGACAGTATATCACAGTGCAGGACAGCGTCGAGGCCCACAGTGTGTTCTGGCTCTTTGATGTATTTGTAAGTGTTTGATGAAAGAAAAGAGTCTATGAACAGAAACTCTGCCTGGAGAAATTCTCCAAGTTTTCTATTTCCTCCAGGCCATCCACCTCAGAGCTGGTGACACGCTAATATGAATTTCCCTATAACAGGGAGCTTTAGAGCAACGTGAGGTGGCCACCAGCTCCAGGAGACCTGACACTTTTTCTCTCAGAGCACCTCTTCCTGTCTTAAGGGGCGTTAGGTGCCACTGGACACAGGACGAGTGAGGCTGGACCAGTTCTCCAGACATGCTGCCTGATAACGCTTTAAGATCACAGGGGTTCTTTACTGAGCAGGGGACCTGGGGGTGGCCTTTAGTTTTAGAGCCAGAATTCCCAGGTGTCAGGTTCCTAGGGCTGCCAGAGCGAGTGACCACAAACTCTGTGACTAACCCAGCAGGGGTTTATTCTCGTCACCAATCTGGAGGCCAGAATTCCGAAATCAGGTTGCAGGCAGGTTGATTCCTTCTGGAGAGTCCAAAGACGAATCTGACCCAGGCCCCTCTTCCGGCTTCCTGCAGGTGGCTGGCAGCCCTTGGCGTTCCTTGGATTATATGCGCATCACTCCGGCCTCTGCCCTGTCTTCCCATCACTGTGTGTCTCTGTGTCTGCTCCTCTCCTGACAAGGACAGCAGGCGTTGGATTCAGGGCCCATCCGGATAACCCGGCGTGATCTCATCTCCAGGTTCTTAACCACTTGCATGTGCAAAGGCCCTGTTTCCAAATGAGGTCACATTCTGAGGTTCTGGGTGGACATAAATTCTGGGGGGACACCATTCAACCCACTACACCAGTGAATTCCTACACTGGAGAGAAACAAAAGAGGAGGGCCTGGACTGCCCCACATTCGTACAGTTTGCTGTTTACACAGCCTTATTCTAGCCTGTTTCCTCCAGCCCTGGAGAACAAAAGTGCTTGCCCAGGCCTCACCAGCCCGGCCTGACCCATGGTCCCTCCACATGGATGGAACCCCATGGACACCCACAATGACCTGGGTCTGCCACCTGGTCTGGTGAACCGATGTCCGAATGGGTCTGCCGAGGGATTTTTATTAATATCTCCAAGTTCAAGTTCCACAGGACAGTGAGACAAGTATTGACAAAGCAGGATGTGAAAGGCCAAGTATGAACGGAAGGGCCAGTGTGCTTTTGTAACCTCTGACAGCTGCCACAAGCTTTTCTCCTCGCCTGTGGCAGCTGTCAGAGGTTGCATCTATCACGACTTCCTATGATACAAACGTTGGCTCAGTCCATCTTTAATTCCAAATCCCTTGGCTTTCACTCCTGGAAAGGCTGGGAATGGGTGTCATCGAGGGCCTGTTTGCCTTCTGTCTCTCAGCTCTACCCCAAGGGATTCCCCTCACGGTGACAGAAAGGCTGCAGTGGTTCCACGCATCACATCTTTATACTGCACCATCCAGGAGAAAAGCAGGCTGGTTTCCCAAATGCCTCTTAGAAGAGCCAAGAGCCTTGTATCCCCTCCACCCCTGTGAGGGCAGATGTCCCCCATGCCTCAATGGCAGCAGGCAGGCTGCAGGTTCATTTCTGAACCCATCTCACACAGATGACCGTAGGCCAAGGTCACTCTGATCCCTGGGCTAAGAGGATGGACTCACCCAGTGGGGTAAAACAGTGGACGCCTTCCCTGCAGCTTGGGTAGTTTCACCCAAATGCTCAGAAATGCAGGAAATGATTTACACATGAGGGTGTTCATTTGCATTTCTTTTAAATTGCAAAAAATTGGAAATAATGAAATGAAATGGCTTAGCTATTTGATCGTATATTATATAACCATTTCAAGGAACAAATAATAATACAGGAGAATAGCCATATTTTAAAGGAAAAGTACACAGTATGAACTCAACTTGATACCTACACACATGGGGCAAAAAAATGGAAGGACACCCACCACAAAGTGTTCTATCTCCGAGAGCTAGGGTTGTTATTTTCGTCTTTATGATTTTTATATTTTCCATATTTATTCAATAGGCATGTCTTTTGTATATGTCTGTAGGTATTAGTTTGCTAGGTTTGCTGTAACGAAGTACCACAAACTGAGTGGCTTAAACAACAGAAATTTATTCTCTCACAGTTCTTTCTGGAGGCCAGAACTCTGAGATGGAGTTGTCCGCAGGGGTGGTTCTTGATGAGGCTCTGAGGGGGGATCCGTCCCAGGCTCTCCCCCAGCTTCCGGGGGTTCGTTAACCATAGTTGTCACTTCGAGGCTTGTAGAAACATCACCTTGATCACGGCCCCTCATCTTCACATGGCGCCTCCCTGTCCCTCTGTCCAAATATCCCCCTTCTATAAGGACGCCAGGCATACTGGATGAGGGACCACCGACGCCAGTGTGAGCTCATCTTAACTAATTACATCTGCAATGACCCTATTTCCAAATAAGGTCACATGGTGAGGTGCTGGGGGTAGGGCTGGATTATATGACTTTTGAGGGGACACAATTCAGTCATAACGATTTGCACATATATGTTTATACACACACATAGGCACACACACAATTTTCTTAAAAGAGAATAAAGAAAAGAAAAAAAGCCAACATTTCTAAGCTTTGAGAGCAGAGTGGTGACCGTGGTGAGAACCTCTAGCTGAGAGTGGCTGGCTGGGGAGGAGGCCAAGTGATCGGGGACGCAGAGGTGGAAGCCAGCAGCTCCCGTGAGGGCTGGAAGCACAGACATATCTCCCAGTGTCCCCTTGAGGCAGGTGAGGGGGCACCGTCCTCAACGCAATTCCTCTCTGGTCTAAGCAGCTTGGGGGACTTTGGATTCTTCACGGATGTTTGCAATCCCTGCGCTGCTGACGTCAAAATTAAGACAGAGATTTTATCAAGCTTTTCTCAGCTAACAAGCCAGAGCAGGCAGCTTAGAGCAGCTGGATGGTGACATGAGATTCTCGAGGTGCTGTGTTGGGACAGAGTCGAAAACTGGCTGTAGGGCGTGGATCCCCAGACTGTGCCCCAGAGGACCAGCGTGGAGGGGTACCCACCCAGTGCTCACTGGCTCCCCCCGACCTCCCCTTCCCGTATCTGCCCCACGCCTGTCCCCAGCCAGCGATTCTGACCCACTCACCCCGCTACTTGCCCTTTTTGACTCAGTCTTTGGTGCCAGCTCGCTTTCCTCCGGGCTCAGTGTCAGAACCTGGATGAATAGATGAGTTTCATTATTACAGTCTAATCCCCATCATTAACTACCGCACAGGAACTCTGGGACCAAGGAAAAGACGCTGCCTCGGGGCCAAAAAATGGGAAAACGCACGGACAATGGAAGTGAATTAAGCCCTCGCCCTTGTTGAATCATCTCTCTGCTCCCCTGACCTTCATGGTGTCCCTGTGGGAACCAGCCCCCGCTAATCAGGGGCTCCACGAGCATGACCGCCGTCCCTGCCAGCAGGGAGGCCACTGTACAGCAGAGGACACCCATGCATGGACGATGATTAACCCAACAGTGTGGGAAATGCCAGTGTGAGGGCTTCCTCCGCAACACGGGGGCTTCCTGGAAGCCTTCCTGGAGGAGGAGACGTATGAATGGAGGCTTCCAGGCTGCGAGAGCAGGCTAAAGCGGGCGGGTGGGAATGGATTGGCAGGTGGTGTTGATCTGGGTGGACGAGGCTTCGCCTGAAGGAATAGCAGGAGGTGGGATGATAGGGGGTCCGGGCCAGGCTGCTTAGGGCCACGGCCAAGTCCATAGTCGGGGCTGAGTGGGGAGGAGTGGGGAGTAAGGCAACAGCCTAGGGTCAGACAAGCAAGGCCTGGCTGGGAGGGAGTTAAGGGACCCGTCTCTGGCCTGACCTCATCTCACCTTGGTTACATCTGTAAAGACCCTATTTCCAAATAAGGTGACATCCACAGGTACTGGGGGGTAGGACTTGGATATCGCTTTTTGGGGGGGGACACGGTTAGAAAGAAGCCCGCACACAGCACGGCAAGCAGAGCATCAGCTTCACCCACTCAGGACCTCTGGAGCCATGGGCAAAAACAAGAGAGGTTCCCCAGGGAACGGGGAGGGGTGAGAACCCAGCCACCGCTCCGGGTGAGGAGTTGTGAAACCTCAAGAATGCAGAGCCCCAAACTTCCTTAACTTGAGACAGTGAGAAAAATCCCAAATCAAAAGCATCCAGTGAACACTGCCCCAAGCCAGTGGTGTCTCCTGGTATCTCGTGTCAGGCTTGAACACGTCTAGTATCTCAGCCGCCGCCAGCGCGGCGTGTGCCCGGGGCTTCCAGCGTCCTTGGGCTCCTCCCTGAAGCCACCAAGCCACAGTTCCAGGCTCTGTGCCCAGGTGTTCCACAGCCCCGGGGACCTGGCCTGGGGCTGGCCTCGCCCAGTGCACAGCAGCTTTTGTGCAGCTCCTTTTCAGCGCTCAGGGCCTGGCCCACAAGCCTCTGCTCTCTCATCCTGGCTGGACAGCCTGGCCTGACCACTGCCTGGCTCCAAGCTGGGGAAGGGCATCAGGACCTCGAGGGTTAGAGTCCCGGCTCGGGGGAGGGGCGCTGGTAGGTGGAAGCAGCAGGAGGCTACGCCACCAGCCTCATCCCAGGTTTCAGCCCCGCTGCACCTCTGCAGCCTCAAGAATTTGGAGAAGGTCCTCTGTTGGCTCAATTGCTTCATCTGTAAAGTGGGTTGCTAGGAACACCCTCCACGGGGCTGTGGTGGTTAAATGACACAGCGTACTAGCCCGCAGCCTGGCTCTCAATTAATGATGCTGTGCCTTTCATTATTCTTGGCCTCGCTTTCCTCACTTGCATATAGAATGAAAGAGCCTCAGATCCCTTCCAGGGGCCTGTCGTTACCTGCTTCCCCACCAGGGCGGCGGTGAGTGTGTGCCCTGGCCGATAGGCGCGCCTTCTCTCCTTGTGAGAAGGTACACGGAGGCATCGTGAACATTTTCAGAGTTTATCTGAGCAAAAGTTGATTGGAGCGGGGCAGCGCCAAAACCAGCAGTGGTGAGGAGCCCTCGCAGACGGAGGCGGGGACATGGAAAGAGGGCCATTCCTCAAGGGGGGAGCGGAAGGCCCAGGTGGCTCTTAGGACTGGTTGTCCTTTGGGTTTGATTTCAGAACCGGGAGGCATTTGCAGGCTTAGATCTTGGTTTGCTTGCGCAGCCGTCGAGCCGTATCTGTTGAACAGCCTCCGTGTTGGATTCATTTAACACCTGCTATGCAGGACACTCCGGTCCCCAAGGCGGCCCTGGACCTTCCGCCCTGTGAGGACCACCCGGCCCCTCTAGGACAAGAGCCTGGCCCAGGCTGCCCTCACGGGCTGTGACCCGGGCAGTCGCACAAGGCCCCCTGTCACCCGCCGCCCAGCAGGGCGACTTCTGCACGCACCACCCTCTTCAACCGGCCGCTGTCCTAGGAAGGACTTGGTGACATCTCCATCCAGGAGTGCTCTGTCCCCCCAGCCCCCCGGGGCTTGTCCTGGGGGTGGGGAGGTGGCAGGAGGAGGGTATCCGGTGCCGCCCAAAGGGCAGGGTGGCTTGAGGCTTATGTGCGCCTCTGCCGCCCAGCCGGAGCGACTGGCTTCACACCCCCCCCCCAACCCAGTCGGCATGTGGTCTCAGTGCAGACGGCCCTTTGCAAGGGCTCCGTCTCCTGATCTCGTCCCCACCTCCCGCAGCCTTCCCTGCCGATCTTGCTTTGTTCAGATGCCTCTGCCGGATGCTCGTCTCTGCGGGGGTGTGCGTGTGTGTGTGCAGGTGCAGGCCCCCTGCAGTGAGGCCTGTCTGAGGGTCCGGGGTGGTCCTGGCTCACTGGCTCACTGCGTGTCCGTCAGGGACCAGGCAGGCACCGTGCGATGAGCAGTGTCCGCGAGGACCAGTGTTGGCTTCCTGGGGCTGCTGTAGCAAAGTACCACAGTCTGGGGGCTTAAACAGCAGGGACCTATTCTCTCTCAGTCTGGCGGCCAGGGGCCTGAGCTCGAGGTGTCAGCAGGGCTGTGCTCTCTCTGAAGCCTCAGGGGAGGATGCTGCCTGGCCTCTCCCAGACTCTGGTGGCTTCCGGCAGCCCTTGGCTTGTGGCTCCATCACTCCAGTCTCTACCTCTGTCTTCACACGGTCTTCTCCTCGTGCATCTGTGTGTCTCCAGTTTCTCGCAAGGACACCAGTCGCTGCATCAGGGCCCACCCTAATCCAGCCTGACCTCATCTGCACTTGACTACATCTACAAAGACCCTATTTCCAAATCAGGTCACTTGCAAGGGTGCTGGGGGATAGGATCTCAGTGTATCTTTTGGGGGACACACTTCACCCCACATCAGGACCTATGAGGGGAGGGCTCTGCTCCCTTTTAATCACGGCACATGCTCCCATCTGTTTACCACCCTCCCCTCCCCCCATCACGCCGCCACTGACCCCTCCCCTCCCAGTCCACCCCTCCCCGCAGGCTGTCCTCAGCGACTTTGCCCACAGCCCAGGCTCGGCTCTTCCTAACCTCCCACCCTCTCCTGCCACTCAGCCGGACGTCACACCCTTGTCCCACACTACGCAGCTGGCTTCACCTAGGCAAGCTGGACCTTGGCCCATTCCGCCTGCTTCTTCCCCCCTCCCCCTTTCTGTCTCTCCATCCTGCCTGTGGGAGCCTGGAAGGCAAGTTGGCTGCAGCTAATTCCAAGGACGGTGCCTATGGCGGTGTTTTAACACTGGGTTGTCGATGACACATCCGCTTTGCTGGTTCCTTAAAGGGAGATGCAGAGTGGGCTGTGCCCATGGACCGACCCTGCAGGGCGGCCTTGTGAGGCCCCTCACAACGGAATGCAAGCAGGCCACGCACTCTGCTGGCCCCAACCACCGTTCCATCCCTCCCGTCCATCCAGTTCCTCTATACCCCCATGTGTCCCCCACAATATACCCAAAGGGACGGTCCATCCATCCCTCCTGGCGTAACTCCCCCTGGCTCCCAGGGCCCCTGCGATGGAGTTCGCCGTGTCCAGTGTCAGGTACGGGACAGTGTCAGGGCCAGACAGCACTGTCCCTGCTGTTCTCATCCTACACTGCCCTCAGCTAAGGGCATCGATTCCAGCTGCTATTGCTGCCAAAGAGAATTTTACTGACTCTTGTTCTTAATACAAAAGTCATATAAGTTTATGCTAAATTTTTTTGAAAATTTCAAGAAAAAAGAAAAGCTTTAAACCACCTGTAACCTCACCATCCAGAGAAAATCACTTGTAACAAATTGGTGTCTTTTCAATGTTTTCTGTAGGGTAAGTGCTATAGTCTGAATGTTTGTGTTCCCTCAAAATTCAAATCTTGGGACTTCCCTGGTGGTCCAGTGGTTAAGAATCTACAGATTCTTGCAATGCAGGGCACGCTGGTTTGATCCCTGGTCGCGGAACTAAGATCCCACATGCCGCGGGGCAACTAAGCCCGCGTGCTGCAATGGCAGAGCCCACGCGCTCGGGATCTCGCAGGCCGCAACTAGAGAGAAGCCCACGCACCGCAACGAAGAGCCCGCGAGGCAGAACGAAAGATCCCCCGTGGTGCAACTAAGACCCGATGCAGCCAATAAATAAATAAATAAACAAATATTTTTAAAAATTCAAATCTGGAGATCCTAATGCCCCATGTGATGTTAGGAGGTGGGGTCTTTGGGTGGTGATGTCGACCCCCGGGTGGAGCCCTCATGAATGTCTCCCTTATGAAAGAAACGCCAGAGAGCACCTTGTCCTTTCCCCATGTGAGGACGCAGTGAGAAGTGTGAGGCCCGGAAGAGGACCCTCACCGACCACGCTGCACCCTCCAGAACCGTGAGAAATGAATTGCTTGTTTATCAGCTCAGGCTGCAACATTTGTTACAGCAGCCCGAATGAACTGAGATAGTTAACGTGCACTGTGCCAAAGAGTGAGATAAACTGTAGGATTTGGGATCCTGCTTCGTTCACTTGATAGCACAGCATGAACACCCCTGCGCCATCCCATCGTCTCTACGGTGATGTTTGCAGTCGAAGCCCGAGGGGGCTGAGGGGCCACCATGGGGGGCACGGGAAGGGCTGGTGTCCCAGCTCCCCTGCCCTGCTGCAAGCAGAACAGCTTTAGGCTTTTGGTCTGGAGGCTACTGGGCAATATTTAAAATTTTTCAATAGAGCTTCTCAGTGCTAGAATACCAGGAGACCCCTGCCTTAGGTATGCCTCCGAGGCACTCTACGCTGTGAATGCATCATGAATTACCTAGCGGTCCTCTGCAGGGACACATCTTGACCGCCTCTGTTTGCCAATACGCATGGCCCTGTGTGCTTCGTAAGTGGCTTCCCGTGCATCTCATTGTGAAGGAGGCCACCCTTCGTGTCAGCGATGTGCCCGTGCAGGACGCAGGGTTCAAAGTGTGCTGGTGGCCACGGGAGGATGGGTTCCTGCACCGGAAGCGCAACAGTCAAGGGCACGTGACCCCAAGCCTTTTGATGCTGAGCCCCAGCCCCTGAGGTCATCTTAGGGTCACAAGTAGAACAAAAAGAGAGGGAGAGAGAGGTAAGGGGAGAAGAAAGCCAGGGAAAGGTAAAATAAAACGGAAGAGAAACTTATCTGGGCTTGAAGGCAGAAGTGAAGGTGATGAGAGGTGAGGGGGCAGGCGGAAGAGGCTCTCGAGGTGAAAGGGGCTGAGCCGCTCGTCACATGAAGCACTTTCCATGTGCTGGGCGTCGTTTAAGAGCGTCACAGAACACCTCCTCGAGGCTTCACCACAGCCCTGCCAGTAGATATTGTCACCTCCATTTTGTGTGCTGGGAAAGGGAGGCACAGAGAGGTTGAGTGACTTGCTCAAGGTCACACAGCCAGTAGTGATGGAGCTGGGACTCGAACCCAGGGAGTCATCCTCTTGACCCCTCAGCTTGGCATGGGGGTGGGGATGGGAGGTTTGGTGAGTGCTTGACCCTCCCCTCCCTTGTGGGAGGGACAGAGGGGCTGGGACCGCCTTGGGGTGGAGCCGGGCTGGCTAGGGGGATAACCCCACCATCACGTGGTCAAACCAGACATCTCAGAGGGGCAATTTAAGGGGCTGAGGCTTTACTTTTATTTTAAAACAAATGCGGACAGTCTATGTAACAGAATGACAATATTTCATGGCCTTTAAAGATAAAACATAAGTCTCTGAAGACATTTTGAACTTCCAGGAGGCGACTCAGGGCCAAAGATGCCCGGGAGGTGCCCCGAGCTTTCCCTGCAACAGGCGCGCGGAGTTCAGTGGAGAAGTTTGAGAAGTACTGACTTGAGTTAACTCTCTTCATTTTAGAGCTGCAAGAACTCGCCCCAGGAATCGAGGGAATTTCGCAAGACACCTTCATGAATGACTAGTGGCTGAGCTGGGGTAGAAACCAGGATGTTTTTTTCTTCCACATTCAGCTATTTTGTGCAGTCTTCTGAGGGCTTGGCTGACTTCAGACCGGCTAACAGAGAGATGCCAGGCCCATGACCGGACGGCCAGCACGTGACCAATCCGGGCATAGCCACTGGGGAGACCACACTCCGTCTTGCTTGGCTGCCCGGCCTGCACATGTCCCAAGGAGGGTCGTCTTCTCCTATTTGACAAAAGCATTCACAGGACTCTGGGTGGAGCCGGGGCAAGGTAGCTGGGGCCCTTCACAGGGGTGACCTCTGTGCAGCCAAGCGTCTCACTTAATGAGGGGAAGTTTCATAAAAACTGTCCCCTGTGGGGCGGACAGAATAGGTCACCCCAGAACTGCCCTGTTGACATAGGGATGAAATTTAGCTGAAGGCACTTGAAAAACAGCCAGTGCAAGGAGGGTGCTCTGGACCCCCTTTTCCTCCTGAAAGTGAGAGATAAAATTCCCCTTTGAGGGGACTTCCCTGGCAGTCCAGTGGTTAGGACTCCGCGCTTCCACTGCAGGGGCCGCGGGTTTGATCCCTGGTCAGGGAACCGAGATCTCACGTGCTGTGAGGCCAAAAAACAATAACAACAACAACAACGAAAAGTCCCCTTTGAGGATTGCCCTCCCGGTACCGGGAAGATGGCAAGTTCTGTACAAACAGACCTCGTTATAATACCGCTTCCCTTCCCCTTGCCTCGCCATGTACTTAGTCACTTTTCCGCAATAGTCTCTCTGTTCAACCCGGTATAAACGCATGTAGGTTTTGCCACTTCTTGGGGTCCTCATTGTCTTATGAAGGCTCCTGTGTCTTACATGGAATAAACTTACATGGAATAAATGCGTCTGCTTTTCTTCTGTTAATATGTCTTATGTCATTCAATTCTCAGGCCAGCTGAAGATGGAGAGATAGAGTTTGACTTCCTCCAACTGCTTGGCACTGGACAATGATAGACAGATGGACACTGGCCGGGGTGCAGGAACAGGGCCCCAGGGACCCCCATGATCCAGGACTTTCCTCTTTAGGGAGGTCCCCACAGGGAGCACTTGGGGGGCTTTTGTGCAGCAGCCATCTATGGACTGGAGTATTTCAGGGACAAGAGGCCCAGCCCTACCAGCCGTCCAGCTGTCCACTACCTCCGTTCTCAGCTCTGTCTGTCTATGAGATCGTCTCTGCCCATCAAGCAGGCCATGGGCCTCACAGTTCTCTGTGGCTCTATCACCCCTTCCACAGACACTGGGGGATTTACCATCTCTGGAGAGTGGGACCAGCTCTTGTGTTTTGCAGGTGGCAGCTATTAATAAACCTGGACTGAGTTGAAGAAACACATTTCCAACAGTGGCATATACACTCGGCAGGCACAGAGAGGGCACGGCTCTGTACAAGTTAGCTATCACTGCCTAACAAATAAACCCAGGGTGTAGTGGCTGAGAATGACATTTATCATCTCAGTTTCCATGGGGCGGGGATTCAGGCACGGCCGGGCTGACCCTTCATCGGAGCTTCTCCCAAGCTTGCAGTCAAGGTGTCCGTGTGGGACCCCAGGCATCTGAAGCTCCACTGGGGTCTGCCTGCATGCAGTGCTCATCAGCAGGATTCGGTGCCTGGCAGGCTGGCTGTTGGCCAGAGGCTGCCCTAGTGGACCAGGACAGCCGTCCAGCTGTCCTTGCCACGTGGACCAGAGCCTAACTCAACTGCTGCCTCATTGGAGCGTGCAAGCTGGGAGCACAGCAGAGAGAAGCCCTGCAGGACGGATGTCGGTCTTGAGACCTCAACACGGAAGTGACATCCTGTCATTCCTGCTGTTTTCTATTCTTCAGAAGGTAGTCACTAGAGGGGGTCACATAGGACATGAACGGCAAGAGGCAGAGTCATGGTTGGGGGCTGTCTTGGAGCCTGACCAGCCCCAGCACTGCGCATCAGGGTGGACTGGCTGGAAGCAGCAGTGCTGACTGACACTCACCAATTTTGTGCCGGCCTGTGCTCAGCACTTTATATCAATTACCTCCAACTTTGGGGTGTCCTGCCCTGTGTCCTGTGTCACTGAACCCTGATAACACAGACACTTGGAGAAGGTGAGCGACTTTCCCCCGTTGAGCAATGAGGGACAAAGCCCCATGCTGACCCAGATCATCTGGCTACACACCAGCTCAATCTTCCTGCTGGCCATGAGCTTGGCCTTTCTTGAAGTTGAGGGGTTTTACTCTAAGGAGGTGTCACTGGGCACAGCTGTGAAGGAGGAGAAGGACTGGGCCTGATGACTTGGATGAAGAACGTTATCACTGGGGAAATGCCAAGTGCCAAGGTTAAGCTGCCTTGACCTGTGGGTATTTGGAGCTGAGGCAGAGGTATGTCCTCGGCCTACTGGCTCTATTCATACCTTCTGGAAACCTGTCAGGGCTGACTCTTGGCAAAGTGACCCGCAGCCTGGGTTTGCAGGTGACTGAACACCAAAGAATAAGCCAGCTGCCATGACAACACTCCAGCAGTCCCCTCGACATGGGGCCCTTCAGAGGTGTCGCCGGGACGCCCGCCTCTCGCTGGGCCACAAATGCAAGACAAACAGTTGCACAGGGACAGGGAGGAAGGCCTCGGCCTCAGCACGGCCCGTCCTGCAGGGGCCTGGCCCTCAGCGGGGCCAGAGCTTCCTTGCTATAGCCTCATCTCATCCAGGAACTGACGCTGCTGCGAAGGCCAGACCCGCCCACGGGCCAGATCAAGGTGTCCTTACCTCGTCCGTGGGCCTGTCTTTCTGGCTTGGGGTCTGCATGCTGCAGACGAAAAACGAGCCCCTTAGAAGTCAGATTTCTTTCTGTTTTTCTTACTCTGGTTTAATAAGCAGGAGCAAAGAGAGAGTACTGGGGGCCAGAAAGCCATGAGGGTGCCCTTGAGGGAGGTCACATCGATGGGAATTTTCTCCTGGGCTGTACATCTTGTGAGTCTCCCTGTACGTAGAGCTGAAATGTCCTGAGTCAGAGCCTGTAAGACGCAAGGGTGGATGAGCTTCCTGGGGCTGCTGTTAAGAAAGCACCTCACTCAATACTCTGTACTGAGCTATATGGGAATAGAATCTAAAAAAAGAGTGGAGAGACGTATATGTAAAACCGATTCACTGTGCTGTACAGCAGAAACTAACACAACATTGTAAATCAACTACACTCCAATAAAAATTAATTAAAAGAAATAAACATTAGCTTCCGCTTCAATATTTTTTTTTTAAAAAAGAAACACGGGTTTTAAAACAACAGAAATGTGTTCTCTCACAGTTCTGGAAGCCAGAAGTCCCAAATCGCTCTCACTGCGCCGGCAAGGTGCGTGCCAAGGTGCCAGCAGGGCTGTGGTCCCTCCGGAGGCTCTAGGGGAGAACCTGTTCCTTGTCTCCTGCAGCTGCTGTAGGCTGCCCGGTATCCTTGGTTTGCGGCCCCATCACTTGAATCTCATCTGTGTGGTCGCATGGCCTTCTCTTCCGCGTGTGTGTATGTGAAATCTCCCTCTGCTTTCCTTTTGTAAGGCCACCTGTGATGACATTTAGGGCCCGTGTGGATAATCCAGGATCATCTTCTCATCTCAAGAGCTTTAGTTGAATCATATCTGCAATGTCCTTTTTTGCTGTATGAGGTCAGAGTCACAGGTTCCAGGAATTAGGAAGGACGTGGGTGTCTTTGGGGCACAATCATTCAGCCTTTCACGGATGGTGGCTGCCAGGAGGAGAGGTGCCCTTGGTGGTGTAGTCAGGCTCTGGGTGCCTGTGACCTCTGTCTCGTGCTGCAGGTGGGCCCAGGGATGCCTGCAAAGGAACAGGTGTAGACTGGCGAAGGGAGCCACGGAGGACCTCGGTACACTGGAGAGCACTTCGGGCTGAGGGTCCTCTCTCCACCTCCTCCCCTCCTGCTGTCACACTCTGGAGGGCCCAGGGTCCCTCCGGGGACAGAGCCCGAGGCGTGCTCCACGCTCTGGCGGCCCGCACATGGCAACCGGAGGTCGTCGCCCTGACCCTGAGCCTCGGTTTGAGTCTGAATCCCACCAGGAGTGGGACTTCAGGGACTTTGCGTCTCGTGGCTGGAGCCTGTCCCCTGGGGCTGTGGTTCTCACAGCAGCCCATGAATGCAGGTCAGCGGGGGCCTCAGAAGGAGGAGGCAGGGCGGGGCCTGCTCTGAGGGCTCACAGGCCATCAGGCTGGCCACCCTGGCCGAGGTCACTCCCTCCACACTATGGCTCGACGTCCCAGCACAGCTGCTCTGTCACTGTCGACTCCAGGGGACTCTCCCAGGGACCTACAGGGGTCAGGACCTGAGGTCCAGCCACGCTGAGCACCCTTGCTCCACAGCCTGCCCTGGTGATGGGATTGAGGGGGTAGTGACGCCACTGGCTGCTGACGCAGGCCCACTGCTGCTGCTGGGACGGCACATGGGGCTCAGGAACCTCCAGGTGGTGGTTTGGAGGAAGGATGCTGAGAGAGCCCCACCCCCCAGTGGGGTTCCTGGAGGCACTGCTTTGAGGGGTCCACTCCCGGCCTGTGAGCTTCTCTCTCCTCTGTCCCCACGGAGACCCGGGAGCCCAGGTTCCTTCAGCCACAGGATGCTGTCCCCCAAGCTCCCTGCTTTACCACCCCTTTACCAGTGTTCTGGGGCTGCTGTGACCAAGCGCCACAAACTGGGTGACTTTAAACGACGGGCGTTTATTGCCTCCCGGTTCTGGAGGCCAGAATCCAGGATCAAAGTGTCCGTAGGTCCTGCTCTCCCTGAAACCAGTCAGGGTGAGTCCTCCCAGGCATCTTCCAGCGTCTGGGGGCTGCTGGCAGTCCCTGGTGTCCTCGGCTTGTAGACGCTTCACTCCAGTCTCTGCCTCTATGTTCCCAAGGCCTCTCCCTCTGCGTCTGTCCACGTTTCTTGCTTCTTTAAGGACACTTGTCATAGGCTTGCCCTAATCCAACATGACCTCATCTAAACTTTGTGACATCTGCAAAGACCCTACTTCCAAACAAGGTCACTCCCACGAGTACCAGGAGTTGGGACTGCAACATCTCTTTTAGGGGACGTGATTCACCCCATAACCACCCCCATGGGTGAAGCCTCAGGCAGCGCCCCACCTGGCTGATGGCACTTTGTGAGGGGGAGTCCTGTTCATTCTTCATCGGTTTGGGGGGTAGGTTATTGTGGTCACAGCTGCCTGTCATCAGCTCCAAGAGGTGTGTGGACAGATCTGCCATATCAGTAAACAAAGGATGTTGTGGCCATCAGGCCATCAGCCACTGCAGCCATCAGAGACTGTGCATCCTGAGGGGATTCAGGACAGAGCAAAGCAGGATACTGGCCCTAGATCATTAAGGTGCACATCAAAGGAATGATTTCCATGGGCCCAGACTCTTGCATCTTCCCTTACACAGAAAAACCCCAAATTCATTAATTTGAGATGTCTGGTTTTCTTTAATTTACAGTAATCTTTTGATGTTCCAACTACCTGGTTTTTGTTGTAAAAACTCTTGTATAACAACATATATGTGCATATATATATCACTTTGCTGTACACCTGTACACCTGAAAGTAACACAACATTGTCAATTAACTATACTTTAATTTTTTAAAAAAGTTTTTAAAAAAGGTTAAAGAAAAACCACTCCTATATACCCTGGCTCCTCCCTGACCTCTTTGGAGCAGTTTCTCAGGGCTATCTGAGAGGCTGCCTCCCGGGCTTGAGTCCTCAGAAAGTCCCCCAAATAAAACATAATTCTTAACTTTCAGGTTCTGTATTTTTTTTTCAGTCAACAGGTGGCATGATGGAAATGCCAGGATTTTACCCAGAAGGGAATCAAGACTCCAGTGGAGAAAACAAGGAAAGCAGACAAACTACTGCAGGGATCCCAGGGTATACTTGGGGTTTTGGTCATCTGACCAAAAGGGTCAAAGTTTACACCCTGCAAACATATTGGAACATCACAGAAATGATCAGAAACACCAGCCTGAAATTTGAGGAGCGCAGACGTGAACTGCTCCCAAGTTCAAAACTATTTCCACGGGGCTTTGCAACGTCCCTCCACTGTCATCTAAAACCAAATTCTGATATGTTGTTTTTCAGGGTCCTCCCTACTCCAATACAGCAGATTATTTTAAATAGTAAAGCATTATGTAGGCAACATCATGGACTGCAAACAGGAGGCTGATGGCCACCATAGCAATTCATTCTGCTAATAGGTCTACGTCACAAACGAGACGTATGAGAAAAAAGCAGGAAACAAAGCTTTACCAACAATATAGCCACATCTTTATAACAAGAAGAGGCAAACTCTTCTCCAACCCCAACAACATATGCATGCAATACAGAAAAAGGATTTTAAAAAAACGCACCAAAATCTCAACAGTGGTTCCCACTGTAGGGAGTGTGGAGGTGGGGTCAGTTCTTTCCCTCGCTTTTTATAGGAACTCTGACTGGCAGGGTTGAAGACATCCTTGAGGTTTGTCCCGAGCCCTGGGCAAGCATGACTCTTGCCCTCCGTTGAGGCTGTCGACTGAAAAAAAGTGCACAACCTAAAAGTTGAGAATTATGTTTTATGTGGCAGACATACTGAGAACTTCAAGCCAGGGACATAGCCTCTCAGATGCTCTGAGGGACTGATCTGAAGAGATCAAGGAGGTCCCAGGATGTAGAGGAGTTTTTGCAACAAAAACTAGGTAGTTGGAACATCAAAAGATAACTGTTAATTAAAGAAAAACAGACACCTCAAGTTAATGATCTCTCTGTATGGGAAGATGCAAGAGTCAGGGCTCATGGAAATCATTCCTTTGAAATGCACCTTAAAGATCTAGGGCCAGTATCCTGCTTTTCTCCATCCTGAATCCCCTCAGGATGCACAGTCTCTGGTGGCTGTAGTGGCTGCTGGCTTGATGGCCACAACATCCTTTGTTTACTGAAATGGCAGGCGACATTCCTCGTCCACAAGTCCAGAACCATGAGTTATGTGAAAGCACCTGACATCTCCTCTGTGTGAACAAGTGGGTGGCTTTTTTTTTTTTTTCTTGTGCCAATTTACTATGGGAGAACAGCAGCCAAAGGGCATACCTTAAAGTTTCCAAGATACCTGAAACTCAGGGTAAGCAAAGCTTATCTAGGATTATTTACCTGGTGACAGAAATGGCTCTTTGAAAAGTCTTTCTACCACTGTGTCAACAGTACTGAGTTAAAATGTAAATTATTAACACATTCTTATAAAAAAAGACACAGAAAGCCCATTAATGGTATATCATAGTTACCTACACGATATTATTTTCCAGTTGCTTAATATACTTACAAAGCATAAAGGCTATAACTGTCAAGGGAGGGAGGCCAGCAAAGATCGCATTTGCCATGCAGCTTTGCAGATTAGAAAGTAAATGGAATGGCTCATATTTCAAAGACTTTTCTCAGCACCTATTGTCCTCTTGCCCAAGGAATCTTGTAGGTTTAGGAAGAAAGATTCTTTCTGAGAACTGAAAAATCTCGTATGGGCCAGACCCCATCCCAAAGCCAGGCTAGACGTCCCTTTTCTGCCCCTAGGTGACTTTATAGAACTCGTTTTTCTTTAAGGCTGGTTGTCGCCTCCCCAGTGCGTGTGCTAATAATCAGCCAGAGTTAAGTGTCCCAGGAGCAGAACAGAATAGTCCGAGGACGTCATTGCCCCTCTCCAGTTGCTAGGCAACGCCTCCTTCGCGGAGATGGACAAAACAGGTTGGGGGAGATACCAGAAAAGAAGCCTTCTTGTTCCAGGTCAGCCCCACTGCCCCCTGGAAGGGGACAAGACAGGGGAGCCTCTCTCGGGGCCACCCACTCAAGAGGCATCGTTGTCCCCTCTTCCCCTGCGTCCTCAATTCAATGGAAGAGAACTTGAAGCCCCTGGGTGCGGCTGGTGTGTGTTACCAAGTGTAATCCCGAGGGGAATTCTTCCATGCCCGCCGTCTCATCCTCCGCCATCACCTGGTTACTGCCTGGACGGCCCGAGTGGGCGGCGACGGGCTCCATCAGTTTATTGGATTCCAACTGAGAAATGTCGCTCAACCATGGGGAGGTTGGCGATCTCCTGATTCACTGACTGCAGGTTGCAGACATTTGCAGTGGCTGTCAACCAGGTGGGAGGCTGCTGCAATCCCTTTTCCAGGTTTTTACAGTCAGTTCATTGCACTGTCTAAAAGAGTCCCCAGAGCAGGAGGCAGGGCTGGAGATGGAAGATGTGATCAGCTTTTGGACAGACAGACACAGACCAGGTTTTGGACTCCATCAAGCTCTGCTGTGTATACACTGACTGCAGCCTGGGGCAGGGGTCTTTCCATGTCCTTTCCACTTCCTTTGAAAAGTGGATATTTTCTCCTAGGAATCAGCCCAACAGAAATGCTTGCACAGGGATATGTGTGACGGTGTTTATGACCACATTGTAATAGCAACAACAGCAAAAAAAGGAGACTAGATGAAGGTGATTAATAGAGGAATGCTGTTATTTCTGCATGTCTGTGTAATGAAATACTACTCAGGCTTTAAGAAGAACGAGGTAGGTCTATGTGTGTGGAGGTGGGAGGAAGCCCTTGATATTTTACCAAGAGGAGCAAATTAATTAAGTATAAGTACATTACAAAAAGCTGTGTGTGTATGGATAGACACGTGTCTATTGTGAATGAATAATTTTGCTGCCATATCAGTACACAAAGGATGTTGCAGCCATCAAGCCATCACATTACAGCAGCTGGGATGGTGAGCCTTGAGGGAACTCGGGATGAAGACCAATGTGTTGCCCACTGCCCACCTCTCAGCCAGGGAAGCCACCCGCAGCTGTGCACCCTGTGAGGATTTGGGATGGAGAAAAGCAGGAGACTGGTCCCAGGTAGCTGAGGTGCAGGTCGAAGGAATGATTTCAGTGAGCCCAGACTCTTGCATCTTCCCATACATAGAAAAGCGCTAAATTCCTTAACTTGAGATGTCTGATTTTCTTTAATTAACAGTAATCTTTTGATGTTCCAACTACCTGGTCTTTGCTGCAAAAACTCCTGCATATCCTGCCCCCCCGCCCTTTGCCTCTTCGGAGCTGTCCCTCAGCGTGATCTGAGATGCTGGGTCCCAGGCTTGAAGTATGCAGCATGTCCACCAAATAAAACATAATTCTCAACTTTCAAGTTGTGCGTTTTTTCCAGTCAACACTATTAGACTTATGTAATATATATACTATGAGCATTTATACAAGTTTGAAATACTGAGTTGTAAAGAGTGGTTAATTAATACCTATTCTATTCAATTTATTCTGATTGTCTAAAAAAAAGACATTTAAAGCTCTGGTTTTTTCATGTCAGAATCCAAACAAGGTTCACACAGAACACGTGGGTGTTGCTTCCCTTAAGTCCCTTCTGATTGACAGCAATTCTTACAGCGCGTGTTTGTTAAAGAAAACTCAGTTATTTGTCCTGAAGAGGTTTCCACATTCTGGATTAGGTTGTTTGTGACTTTAGATGTTTTTTAAAATAATCCTCCATCTCCTATATTTCTTGTAGAATGGGAGATCTGTGAGTAGGCTGAAATGCAGGTTCAACTCCTTTGGTGAGAATGCTTCACAGGAGTTGTGTGCTTCCAAGTGTATGACATCAAAAGGCAGATGATGTCTGGGTGCCTTGGTTTGGGGGCTGATGTCATCCCTGGGATGGCTGCTGTCAGTCTGTTCCCCACCAGCCTTTCAGCTCGGTTTCAGCAGCCACTGAGAATCTGGGCTTAGATCTATCATGTCACTGGGCATTGCAAGGTGGTGGTTATCTAAGTTTATCACCCCTTCTACATTTATAACCTGGAATTCTTCTATGAAGAACTTTCCTTCCACACCTATTTGGTTACCCTGAAATACTCTTTTTCCAGCAAAGTCCAGATACATGATTTATTATGTCCTTTTAATCAATTTTCAGAATAATTTTTGGTTTCCTAGTAACCTCTATAGATCTCTAATTATATACATACATGCTTAAAAACGTATATATATACTCATATATATATATTTTATGTATATGTATATATTTATATGCATAAAATCTTGTGTATTTTATGCACTTAAGGATTTTTATATAATTGGTGTGTTTCACTCTACAGCAGGAGTTATTCTTTTGGAGGATGAAATTACTCCTCCTTTAGTGCGCATCAGTGGGAGCCCCTTCAGGTTGGCTTCTGTGTCCTGTGGATATAATCTCAGTAGTCTTTGAGAGCTTCCTTGCTTTGGGGTTCAAGATGTCCCACACTCGTTAAGCTCATTTCCTGCCCCAGTAGCCTACCTTTCTTTCAGGGAGCACCTGGTCCTTTTCAGTGGGAAATGAGATTTAGCAACCACAATGTGAGATCCTGGGACACTCATTGCTACAGGGCTGCCATTGCTTCCAGGTCCTTTGCTGCAGACAGAGGTGCCCAGATATTAGGTTTATTAGGGAGCTCTCTCAGGGTCAACATCTGTGGAGGGGAGGGTCTTTTGGAGCTGTCCTGAGCTGGGGCACCAGCCCAGGTCTTTATTATTCCAGACCAGTTATTAGATGTGAGTTTTCCTGAAAAGGCAGTCTGACCATGGTCAAGACTATCGCCTTCAGCTGAAGCAACTCCCAGAAAGTGATAAGCGATATCGAACAACTGCCTTCTAATTTTTCTAATTCTCTCTTCAGCGGTGTCTAATATTTTGTTTAACTGAGTTTTTAATTTCCACGACTTGACTTTTTATTTCTAGAAGTTCTATTTGCTTCTCCTGAAGTCTGTTTCTTTCTTCTATTTTAATAGACTATCACTCTGCTTTCATAATTCTCTCTTTTATTTCTTTAAATAAAAGTAAATAATTAAAACTAAATGTTTTTCCTCTTCTGGTCACCATGCTGTACATTGCATCCCCAGGACTTATTTGTTTTATAACTGGACGTTCTTACCTTTTGATCCCCTTTACCCATTTTGCCCACCCGTCTCCCCACCTCTGACAATCACCAATCTTTTCTCTGTATCTGTGAGTTTTGTTTTTTCCTTAGATTCCACATATAAGTGAGATCATACAGTATTTGTCTTTCTTTGTCTCACTTAGTTCACTACTCATAGTTTTTTTTTTTTTTTTTTTTGTGGTACACGGGCCTCTCACCATTGTGGCCTCTCCTGCTGAGGAGCACAGGCTCCGGACACGCAGGCTCAGCGGCCATGGCTCACAGGCCCAGCCGCTCCGCGGCACGTGGGATCCTCCTGGATCAGGGCATGAACCTGCGTCCCCTGCATTGGCAGACGGACTCCCAACCACTGCGCCAGCAGGGAAACCCCCTCATAGTTATTTTAAGCTTTCATTCTGACAGCTCCAACATCTGGGTCGTTTTTAGTCTAGTTGTATTGATTGCTTTGTCTGTTGACAATGGATTGATTTTTCCCTGCTTTTTTGTATATCTGTTAGTTTTGTTGAATATCAGATATCATGTGTTAATTAAATGGACATAAACAATGTTTCCTTCTGGGAATGGGTATGTCTTGTCTCTTCTTCTGTCAGGTCATCAGTGTGAGGTTTGAATCTACTTTCTTGACCTTGGTTTGAGTTTTATTATTATTTGAGGACCTTCAGGTACCAGCAACTTCAGATTCCTTGTGGGGACCTGTGCCTTGTGCTTAGGATAAGGGTTGGGGAGCAGAGTGATTTCACTCTGTCCCACATTTTCAGCTGTCCTGCATGCCTGGCACACAGAAGAGACCTCTACACCCATCTGCCTTTCCCTGGTGGAGAACGATGCTGCTCAGGAATCTGTGCTGGCCAGGCTGGAGCCAGGGGGCAGGGGAGGGTCTCTGGTCCTGGCCGAGGGTCAGCCTTGGCAGGCCCTGTGTGCCTGGGGCTTGGGGGTGAGGCTTTCTCAGACTTCTGCCTCTTCTCCCTGGGATGACCAGACCCCCTTTTCTGTGTGTGGTGGGTTTGTGTGAATGTTTCCAGCCCTCCCTGTATAGACATCCTTTAGGCACCAGGTGGGACCCTGGACCCAGGCCTGTTTCCTGTGCCCCACTCAGAGGTGGGGGAAGTCCTTCCCCATCCACAATGTGAGTCTCGAGTGGTGGACGTGAAGACACACCTTCACCCACCCTCCACCCACCAAGGACCCTCCAACTTCAGCTGAGCCATCGGGAAGAGGGCTCTTTGAGGAGGGTCTTCTGTGCTTGTGATTTGTATATACTTTCAGGAAGGAAACTTCAAAAATATATGAAGCTAAAACGGGGAAAGGCTGCACTGAGAAAGCATGGTTTATTTGGCTCACATGGGGCGTGGTTTCCTGCTGGAGACAGAGGAGGACCCTGGGAACCAGGGATTCCCAGGGGGGATGTGCCAGCTCACGGAACGGTCCAGATCATCCTGCCACCTCCTCGCCTGAGTTCAGAGGGTTGGCTGAGCGTGCTTGTCATCTGCCACGTGCAGAACCTGGAGGCCCACCGAGGACTCGTGCCGGCAGGGGTACAGGTGTGACCCCGTCTGCACTGGGGGCAGCTGGGAGGAGCCTCGTGATCAGAGGCTGGAAGGGATGCTAGGGGGGCGGGTCTGCAGACCAGGGTGGGGCAGGAGGGCTGGCAGCACACAGAGGAATGGCAGGAGGAGGCCACGCACACAGGTTTGTAGCTCACGGGTACACACATGGCAGGCTTGCGGCTCACGGGCACGTATACAACTGGCTTGCAGCTCACGGGCATGCCGGTCGCCTGGCAGGCGCTGGACTGCATCAGGATGGCTGGCAGGAGTTGGGCACGCGGCAGGCAGCCTGGCAGCCCGAGGGGCAGCTGGTGTGGCACACGGTGGCGTGGGGCTGGGCTGGTGTAGGGAGGAGGGTGGTGATGTCTGCAGGCTGTCGCCCCGGGGGCCTTTATACCCGGGCCGTGGGCGTCCCGGCGACACAGAAGCACAGCTGTTGACTTCCTCGTGGCTGCTGTCATCGTGCTTCCCCAGCATCTTATTATCCTGGGACGCACTTTCCTGTGCTGTTCTCTACCATAAACTAGTTGGGCTTTGAGGCCAGTTCCTCCTTCTGCAAACAGGATGTCCCTGCTTGCCTTCCCGTGGGGTTCATGGTGTTTCTCCAGGCCATCACTGTGCACAGAGCACCCCAGGATCCACTCAGAGTGCGGTACACTTTTACTCCTTTTTATCTCATGCCATCAGTGAAGACTTTGAGGCCGTCATGTATTTTGAGTTTTTATTTCGCACAGGAAAACATTGAAGCAGGGGTCTGCAAACTGCCGTCTGTGAGACAAGTCTGTCCTGCTGCTTGTGTGTGAATGAAGTTCTCTGGGGTACAGACACGTCCGTGCGTTTAGTGAGTCTAAGGCTGCTTTTCCCTGACAACGCTGAGTCGTTGTGAGTGAGACCGTGTGGCTGCAAAGCCTCTGCCCTTTACAGAAAGTTTGCCAGCTCTGCCTTACGTCATCGTACAAGAACTGATTTGTTCATGCAACAGATTATGCTCTGGGCCGGCAACAGAGACGTCCGGCCTCACGAGCCTTACAGGGGAATGAATAAATGGAAAATGAATGCATGGAATCATTTCGGGGGGTGCTGAGGCCTGGAAAGGAAAGCGGGTTCAGCAGACAGAGAGAAGTGGGTGCTGATGGGTGGTCTGGGGGCCTTGGGGAGGAGGTGATGCTGAGTCGGCACTGGGTGCAGCGAAGGGTCAGGGGCGGTGCTCCAGTCAGAGGCAGCCAAGGGCTGTGAGGACCCTGCTCAGAAACCGGCATGTTCCAGGAGCAGCATGGGGTGCTAGGGAACGGGTGCAGAGGGACTGACTCAGACCACGGATGGAAGATGGAAGATTTGGTGAGCTGAAGGCACATCAGTAGAAAGAATCCAACCTGAGGAAGAGGCACAAAGAGTTAAGAAAAATGAAGAAGTCCTATGAGACCATATCAGAAAGGCTGACACGCAAAGAAGTTCAACCCAAGAAGGAGAAGAGAAGGACATTGAAGCCTAAGAATATTTTGAAGAGATACGGGACAAAATCCCCAAATCTGATTTTAAAATATTCCAGTTTACAGATCCAAGAATGTCAGACCACCCCTAAGGTCCCAACACCGTCAGGCACAATGGAAAGACCATGGATTCCAGAGTGAGGCTGGGCAGCCTCAATGCCTCCTTCTCCGTTTGCAGTGGTTATAACGTGCACACCTCCTGGGATCCTTCCAGATCTTCCTGAGTGAACATCTGTGCAGATCCTGCCCTTGAATGGTGGCAGGATTGATAAAGGATCAGTTACGAGAGAGTCCACGTAAAATGCTTAGCTCAGCTCTGGCACAAACCTGGAACCCCACCGTTATGATTATGGCCATAACGTGGCCACAGCCCCCAGTGAGGCGCCCAACCCTGAGGGAGAGCCTTCTGGGTCACTGAGTTTCCAAATCGCAATGGGGGACGCTGGTGCGGTGAGTGTGACTCTGCTTCTGTGGACAAAGGACAGGGTGTTTAACCTGGGGAGGGCCTTGAAAATCGTGAAGTGGGGCTCCCCGGCCCCAACTGACGGCCCTTCCCCATCCAACCCAGGCTCCGATTCCAGAAATCACAGGGCCGCTGGGTCACCGTCAGCCTCCAGCTGAGAAGGAGCTTCATGAACTGAATCACTGCCACTGGAAACCCCAGGAAGAGACCCGAGGCGGGGGCCGAGGAGGAAAGACAACAGGCTGCCACGAGGAAGACACTCGGGTGCCGCGTGGCCAGGACACCACAGCCCGGGTATGAAGGCTGCCCCGGGGAAGGAGCCTCCGGACCAGCCCTGTCCTCTGCCCTGACCGCACCCAGGCCCACGCCACTGTGTGCCACGCCAGCTGCTCTGAGGGCTGCCAGCTGGCCTCCTGTGTGCCCAGCTTCTGCCAGCCTTCTTGCCGTGTGTCTTTGAGCCACAAGCCTGCTGTGCGTGTGCCCGTGAGCCGCAAGCCCATTGTGTGTGTGGCCCCTCCTGCCAGACCTCTGGGTACTTCTAGCTCTCCTGCCCTGCCCTGGGTGCCCGAGCAAGGGAAGGACCCCACTCTGTCCCCCGAACTTACGAGGACAGTCCTCACCCTGCTCTGCGTGGATTGAGGGCAAGTCACTAACTTCCTGAACTGACCCCTTTTAGGCGAAAAGGTCTTCTGCTCAGCAGCTGATACGTGGTGCCCCGCATCCCCCCACCCCGAGTCTAAATGGAGACGAGATGCCCCACTGGCAAGCAGGGCTCCTCTGCCTCCTGATGGGTGGGAAAGAGCCTCGTGGGGACCTTCCGCGGTCCCCCAGAGATGCCCACGGCCTGCCCCCAGGACTGTGACGCGTCCCCTCACACGGCAAAGCGATTTTGCCGATGGGAGTCAAGTAAGGGTCTTGTGATGGGGGATGTGGTCCTGAGTCATCCGGGTGGGACTTGGGAGAGGGGCCGGGGAGACTCGGCCACAGAAGGGGAGGCCGCGAGAAGAGGGAAGCCAGACGCTAGGCCACAGGCTGAGGATGCGGTGCCTCCAGCTGAAAGACACGAGGATCAGACTCTGCCCGGAGGCTGCGGCGAAAAGTGGGCAGCCCACATGGTGACTGTGGCCCGTGAGACTCACTCCCGATTTGGCCTCCGCAGCTGTGAGGTGACACTTTGTGTTGTCTCGGCCACGTGTCCCTGGCACTTGTTAGGGCAGCCGCAGGACAGTCCAGCTTCTTGATGGCACAGCCTCGGACTTCCACCCTCCCTCCGCGGTCCTGCCAGCTGCACCGTGACCATCAGTGCCGTGGGCAGAGGTCGGGGGACGAAGGGAAGGAGGGGAGCCACTCGGGGCGGCGGAGCCATCTCCCCTTGCCCTGCTGTGCGGTCTTGGAGCCCATTCTTCCTCTGGGGTCCTTCCTGCTGGGCAATAGGACCCTCAGCCCCCAGCCGGGGGAGGAAGCCCCTCCAGAGGGTCCTTGCCCTTCTCTGGCGCTCACTGTAGCTGATGGTGTCTCTGCCCAGGTCTCTCCCGCTCCAGGCTCTCTCCCCTGGCCTGTCGGCCCTGTCCTGTCTCCCACATGTGGGGACTCTCAGACCACCCTGCCCCTGAGCATCCAGCATGGATTCTGGGCACCTTGGCACCGGGCAGTGGTGGGCCTCCCTGCAGGGGACTCTGTCACACTCCTGGTGACCCCCTGGGAACCCCTCCTTTACCTGCAGAGGACATAACTGCCCCAGTCCCTCCTCCTCAGGAGGGTGAGGGGACATGGCACAGCTTTCTCCAGGGATGGCTCTTGACCCCGGCAGGCACGGGCCTGGACCCCTGACACACAGACCCCCTCCTGGCTTCTCCACCCTCTCTCAGGGGCTGGAGTTGGGGAGAGGCTGGGGTAACGTCCAGGGCTGCAAAGTACACAGACTGGGTACTGTCTTTTTTAATTTTTTTCTTTCATAATTTAAATTTTGCTGGTTGTTTTGAGGATCAGTACACAGACATTTCAATTTGTAGACAATTCTTAACGTATGTACCAAAAATCTAAAAAATCATGTAGTTGTGATCCTTTTCTGAACAGTTATTCCATTGACTTTCCAGCTCAAAATTTAGAGGCAATTTTCCTTGACCAATACCTTCAGATATTGATATGCTGTTACAGCGTAAGTCTCACTACTTCACAATTTAATATCCCATACATTACATACTCAAATTGTCAATCGTTCACAGCACATTAACAGTTACTCGAAGAAATGGACTACCACGACCAAAGTTGTTACAGAGTGCACAAAACTCTGCCCAGGAGAGCCAAGATCAAGGGGTGAGTGGTTTGCTTTAGGAAACAATTCTACCAAAAACAACGTGGGAAGAGAAGTAATTTAAAGTGTCTAAGACATTAAATGTGCAACTGACTCCAAACTGCCATTTAGTATGCTTTGTGTTATAGGATATAAAAGCTACCACCCATCTGTGGAATGTTAAGCTGACACACCCAAGACAATCAAAGCCTCCCATATTCAATATCCCACTATTTTCTCATTGTACCAAAAAATAAACAGCAAGTGATTTCACCTCTTAAAAAAAAGACATTTACCTTCCTTCCTCGCCGACAGTGCTCTCTCAGACATGGTGAGCATTCCTAAAACCCATCGGACTTTCTGTAAGAGTGTCAAGCACCAGCCCCACAAAGAGACACAGTACAAGGTCAAGGATTCTCTGTATGCCCAGGGACAGCGGCGTCCTGACAGGAAGCAGGGTGGCTATGGTGGGCAGACTAAGCCGATTTTCCAGAAAAAGGCTAAAACTACAAAGAAGATTGTCCTGAGGCTTGAATGTGTTGAGCCCAACCGCAGATCTAAGAGAATGCTGGCTCTTAAGAGATGCAGGCATTTTGAACTGGGAAGAGATAAGAAGAGGAAGGGCCAAGTGATCCAGTTCTCAGCTTCATATTTTGTTTTATTATGAAGACAATAAAAATTTGACACTGTTTACTTCATTTAGCTTCAATTGGTTTTTTTTTTTTTTTTTTTTTTTTTTTTGCGGTACGCGGGCGTCTCACTGCTGTGGCCTCTCCCGTTGTGGAGCACAGGCTCCGGACGCACAGGCACAGCGGCCATGGCTCACGGGCCCAGCCGCTCCGCGGCACGTGGGATCTTCCCGGATCGGGGCACGAGCCCGCGTCCCCCGCATCGGCAGGCGGACTCTCAACCACTGCGCCAGCAGGGAAGCCCTCAATTGGTTTTTTTTGGAAGGGACATAAACTAGTGCCATCCATAAAATTCTCCTTGGGAAACTAAAGAACAAAAACCTCTTAAAAAAAGTGGGATGAGGTGGGATTCCCTCCTTTTCAAGAAATGTTTCTAGAGCTACTAAAAAACTTGCACTTACAAAATAGTTGATAAAAACATTCCTCTGGATTGTACAAGAAGGGAGACAGGGACCACTGACAGGACTGGGTGTGTGATATTAATCAGACTCGGCTTCTTTCTCTCTTGCTTCATCAGAGGGCAGGCTGTCCTCGTTTTTAGCTTCTCCGTTTTCTGCAGGTAAGTCTCCTTTAGCCTCTTGGCGAGCCACTTCAGCCTGTTTTCCCTTTGCTCCCCTTTTCCCTTTTGTTTGCACTTTTTGGGGCTGAAGATGTGTTCTTTCCAGCCGCTCTTCTGACTCCGTTTCCACTTTTGCAGGAGGCGTTTTAGCTGACAACCTCACTGATCTCCTCTCGGTCTCCTGCTTCACCACTGCCTCGGGGGAGCTCACCTTCCTCTTGGGCATCACGGCTGCAGGGCCAGCGTGTGCCGGGTGCCTGCGGGCTGTGGTGCAGGGGGAGCCTTTGCAAAGCTGGGCTGCCTGGCCGCTGCCGGGGTACTGTCTTAAACAGCACACATGTATGGTCTCCCGGTGTGGAGGCCAGAATTGGAGATCAGGGTGTGGGCAGGGCTGGTCGCTTCCCAGGGCGTCGAGGGAGAATCCATCCCCTCTTCCAGCTCCTGGCGTTTGTTTGCTGGCGTCTCTGGCGCTCCTCGGCTCGTACAGGCATCACCCCGATCTCTACCTTCATCTTCACAACATCTTCCCTCTGCTCTTGCCTCTGTGTCCAGAGTTTCTTTTTTTTTTTTTTTGATAAAGACACCACCATATGTCTTTGGATTAGGGCACACCCCACTGGCCTCATTTTAACATGATCACATCTGTAAGGACATCATTTCCAACTAAGGTCACATTCAGAGGTATTGGGAGTTAGGACTTCAACATATCTTTGGGGGGGGTGGACACAATTCAACCCACCAGAGGGGCAGCTCAAAGCTGCAAGACGAGTCCGGCCCCTCCTTCGTGCACCCGCGTGGCCGCGCCGCCTTTCCCCTTGTCCTGTGGCATCTGACCTCCTTGGCTCCTGAGGAACCAGGAGAGTCCAGTTTGAGAACCCCGCCTCACTTGACACTTGACGAGCTCACTGTGCACAGAGGCCCCACTCGTGTCCGGAATCACAGCGATTATGGGAGGAAGGTGCAGGCCTGCATGTGGGATGGCCCAGAAAGTGCCAGCTCAGCCTCTGTGGTGTGAACGCGGCCCCCCCCAGGAGCAAGGGCACTGGGACCATCCTGGGGAGGGGGTGGAGGGGATGCCCAGAGAAGGCACCATCCCCAAGAGAAGGAAGCTGTTGCCACAGTAGGGTGCCAGCAGGGAGCTCTTTGGGAACCAAGAAATAGTCCAAGGAGTGCCATCGGGGCATCCTTCCTGTTGGAAGGCACATATCTAGAAACTTCCATCACTGTGATGTCACATGATCATGAGGGTGTGAAGTGCAGAAGGAATTCTTAAAGCACCCACTACTCTAGCACTTTCTCACCATTCTTGCTTTGAAACCAAACCGCCCTGCCAGGCCTGTTTATTTTCACCTGTATCCAAGCCAGGCCATTTTATGTCACCTCCTGGCCTTTCCGACACCCTCCCGGACACCCCCAGGGTGTCACCTGCGCTGTCCACCAGGCAGGGGAGAAAGGCTTCGCGGGTTGCTCTTGTTTCATGGGATGCCTTTGAGGGTGGTGACTGTCCGTGTCATAGTCACGTGGATGATAGATGTGTCACGGTGACAGAGGAGCTCGCCTGACATCTGGAGGCTCTCAGAGGATTTAGAATTGTCGTTTTGTTATACAAACATGTTCTAAACAAGCTCTCCAAAGCAGAGACCTGGATGTCTCTAACCGATTCTCTCCTTCCGGGTCTGCGCTGTGGCCTGACCGGAGTAGACACCCACAGCGCCAGCAGTCAGCCTGTTTTCTGCTTGGTGTCACTTGGTGCACATGCGGCCACGTGTGCCTGCTCGTGTTGTCCATGGTGACACTGCTGTCCTGTCAGGAACCCCAAAGACACCCTGCTCATCCTTCTGATGGATGATTTAGTGTCCCTGTGGGTGGTAGGTTCTGGTTTCCATGTGTGTCAACATCCCTGTACTTCACTTTTCTTGGGTTGGGGTGAAGTGGAACCTTCTCTATGCCTTTTAACTCTTTGTGCTATGCAGAGTCCATCAAGGCCTTTGTCCATTGTCCATAAGGAGATGGTTATATTTTCTTAAAACTTGAATGAACAGGTAAAGGGTACAGGTCTTGAATAAACTGGGGCAAGAGAGCCCCAGAGCTGAAGCAGGTTTGCAATCTGGCCATTTGCTGTTTAAAGATCCTCTTCGGGTTTTGCTCTGTTCCCTCTTCCCTGGATGGAGCTGAGCTGGGGTGCGGGCAGAGACCCCTGGGAGGTGCCTTCAATTCCTGGTCCCTCCTGCCTGGCCTCTACTCTTCTGCTCCTACGGACCTCATCAGCCTGCTCTGACTCGGGGATAAGTAGGGTGCGGGATGCTGACATCATCAGTCTGACTGCTGCCCGTTTGACTCTAGAGCTAGTGGTCCACTGAGACTGCAGGCTTATCCTCCCCCACTGTCTTGAGGGTTTGTTCACAAGGTGCCTTTTTTGCTCTGTGCCTTCTCACTCAGGCCTTGAAATCTTGAGTAGAATGAGTGATGTCTGAACTGACCCTGCACCGCCCTCGGGGCCCACAGAAACTCGTACGCAGACCAGCATGCAGGCAGGCCTCCTCTGGGTGGGCACCTCCCTCCAGCGGTGCTAGTCCTGGGCTCTCAGATCCCGACCCAACAGGGTTTCTGCTGCTCCCCATGTACCTTTAACCTGCACAGGCAGGGGGGTGGGCATGGGAGGAGCCCAGGGCCCGCTCAGGATCCGAGCCTTCTTCCCCCACGACCGTCTCCCTTGCTGGCTTTGCTGGGGGTGGGCCCTGGGGTAGGAAGGGACACAGAGCGTGCAGATGACACCCGCTTTCAGATCCTGTGGTCTCTCAGCCGCTTTGAACTCAGATTCGAGACTGTGTCTTTGAGGAGGACACAGTGTTTTATTGATGACAGCAGCTGACCTTTGTCACATGGGATTCAAGCTGCCAACCCGCAGAGGAGGCGCCCAGGGCCCGCAGTCCACCCTGGTCGAGGGGTCTGTGGGATGGATGACAGGTTCAAATCCCTCTGGGCAGCCGCTGAGTGTCAAGCGACGGGGAGAGGGGAGGTCCTGGTGCCAGCCGAGGGGCAGGGGCTCCCGAGAGGCAGCAGCTTGTGGGGGGCAGACGATCCAGCCAGTCAGCAGCAGGACGTGCCCAAGGTGGGGACGCAGCAGGCGGGGCAGCAGGTGGGGCAGCAGAGCAGGGACACGGAGGAGGGTCTGCGGCAGGACGAGGGGCAGGGGGTGGGCTGGCAGCATGAGGGGGCTGAGCAGGGGGCGGCCTCACAGCACACGGGCTCACAGCACACAAGCTTGCAGCAGGCAGGTGTGCAGCACGCAGGCTTGCAGCAGACGGGCACACCGCAGGCCCGCTGGCAGGGGGAGCAGGTGCAGCAGGGGGGCTGGCAGCTAGACTGCTGGCAGCACGAGGCCGTGCAGGGGCTGGTGCAGGCTGGTTGGCAGCAGGGGCTGGACACGCAGCTCACTGGGGCGCAGATGAAGGTCAGGCAGGGGGCCGGGGCGCAGCCGCTGGGCGCGCGGCAGAGAGGATCGCAGCAGGTCTCTGGGCAGTCATCCACCTGCCAGCAGGAGCCGGTGCAGGAACAGGGCAGGCAGAGCCGCTGCCGTAGCTCTGGGAGCTGGAGCACACGGACAGGGTGGGTGCGGCCATGGTGGGGCAGGGGGCCTGGAGGAGGGTGTGAGTGTGTGTGAGGTGCTGGGGATATCCGCTTTTATACCCCCCACCCCAGGGTATGCGTGTGGCCCCAGCAGGAGGCTCCCACGCCTGCCCTTCCTTGTTGATGTTTGGAGCTGGTTGCACGAGCCCCTCATTAGGGCTGCTGTGTTTTCTACAATCAGCTTTTACTCGTTAAACTTTGAGTATGTTGCAAGAATCTGTTTTCTCATCTGTTCTTTGGCTCCAGAAAACTTGTAGGGAGTATACGACACAAGTTTCTGACGAGTGACTGCCACGGTTCTTAAGTCACATCCAGGTACCAGCTGGGCGTGAGATAAACTCTCAGCCACTAGCAGCCCCTCCCTCAAACCAGCTGTGCCAGTGTGAGAACACGACAGGGAAAGATGCCCAGCACTACTGCAGCCCAAACTATAAAGCGCCTAAGAGGAATGTTAGGAAATTAAGTTGTGAACAAAATAGTAAACTTTACCGAAGAACACACACATCCTGTGTTCACTGGGACCCGAGAGAGTTGTGGGCAAGAAACTTGAGGCTGTATAATCTGCACTTTCCCTGGATGGATCCATCACTGATGTAATTTCAATCAGAACCCAAAAGGAATCTTTTTGGTATACAAAGTGAAGATATTGAACCACCAGAAAACACTTGCAGTATAAAATTTTAAAGTCTTTACAAATAAAACAGAAGTAGATTTGATGGCTATATGATAATGCTGTGTAAAACTTTTGAGGAACTTCTAGACTATTTTCCATAGCAGCTGTACCAGTTTACATTTCTACTGGTAATGTACAAGGATTCCAATTTCTTCACATGCTCATTGATACTTCTTTTCTGTTTGTTTGTTTGTTGTTTGTTTGTTTTAAATTATAGCCACCCTAGTGGGCATGAAGTGGCATCTCCCTAATGACCAGGGATACTGGGCTTCCTTTCTTGTGCCTGTTGGTATAACCTCTTTCAAGAAATGTCAGTGAAAGTGCTTTGCCCATTTTAAATTGGATTGTTTGTTTTTCTGTTGTTGAGTTCTAGGAATTTTTAATGTATTCTGGTTACTAGGCCCTTATCAGAATTATGATTTGCAAATATTTCCCCTCAGTCTATGGGCCATCTTTTCACTCTCTTGATAGTGTCGTTTTGATACATAGACTTTTTATTATTAGTATTTTAAAAATTTATTTATTTATTGGGTTGACCAAAAAATTTGTTCAGGTTTTTCTGTAAGATGGTATAGCAAAGCCCGTACGAACTTTTTGGCCAGCCCGATATTTTTTGGCTGCGCCCCGCGGCAGGTGAGGTGTTAGTTCCCCGAACAGGGCTCGAACCCACACCCCCTTGCATTGGAAGCGTGGAGTCCTAACCATTGGACTGCCAGGGAATTCTCATAGACTTTTAAAATTTTATGAAATCCATAAGTTGAATGCTCGGCTAAGCTGCTCCAGCAAACATAGCACATCTGTCACAGCAGCTGCAACTGGGGCTACTCCCTGGTTGAGCCTGCAGTTGTCCACTGTCATTTCCCAGGATCCGACTGGTTTTTGCAGGGTCTCGACTGGCGAATGGAGATATTCCAGGAACCGCCCCCACATCCTTAAGTCTTTAAAGCAGCACCAATTTCTGTCACTGCTCCCAGGTTGCAAAGATGATTTTGAATCACTATCCTGACTTGGGGTGGGCGAGGGTAGGGGAGAGCAGTTTCAGAAGCTTACCTTTCTTAATATGATAATTCCTTCCAAAGTCTGGAAATGAATGTTGGAGTTGTTTTAAACACCAAGGACATCCATTCCAATTATACCTCCAGGGACACAGGAGTGACCGATGGGTTGGTCTGTGGGCCCAGCGGACCCGCTCTGAGCTGGATGTTGCCAGGACTCCACTAAGGACTTCCCTTCCCTCTCTCTCATGTCGACGGCCCATAATCATGTTTCAGGAGTGAACTCTGCGCTCAACCATCCTTCCCCTTCCCCAGTATTGCTGCGTGAGCAAATGCTGGCGCGGGGGAAGGACTGGGATAATTGTTACTACGTGCACTTGTCTTGATCGAAAGATTCTTTCTGGGGGCGGGGAGTATTTACATCAAGGAAATTGGGAAACACTGCAAATCACGACCTTTTTTTGGAAGGCAGTTTCATTTGCCTACTCTTCAAAAACCTGTAAAAACAAAACAAAATACCCCCCGCCCCCCAAATAACAGAAATCTAAGCTGGTTGGTCAGGAAGGGAAGGACAATTACCCCAGTAGAAAGTTTGGTCCCTCTCCCAGCTCCTGGATCTCAGCCAGTCCTCAGACAGGCACACCTTGATCATGTCCCGTACAAAGTTACCAGTAGCTTAACAACCAGCTTGCAACATTCCTGAATATTTAATACTTGCCTCTTGCAACTTGGTACAAGTCAGCTCCAGGCGGCTCCAGCGTGATTGCTGTCGCTAAGCTAATTGGCTGCCCAGCACATTCCCCATGGGAATCTGTGTTCTAAGAACCACCTTCAATAACTCCCTGCAAGATGTCTTCACAGAGGTCTGGCATTCATTCCAGTCCCTTCCACCTGCTTTTTAAATTCCCCCTATGGGTAATGGTTTATTGAGTTTTGATTTATTTTTCCATTAAAAAAAAAAATGTAACCAAAAATTTGTTTATTCTCCTTTCTTACAAAAAGGTAGCATGTTATACACCCTGGTCTGCACTTTGATTTTTCCCTTACTGATACATCCTGGAGAGCACTCTATAGCAGGGTTTCAAGACTTTCCTTACTACTCTTTACAGCTGCATAGCACTCCATCTATGAAAGTAACAGTTTATTGATGGAGAATTGTTTTTCCTCCTGTATTTTGCTATTCTGAGTAACACCGCAATGAATAGATATCATTTACTAATTTTGCCAGTGTATCTTTGGGATATATTTCTACCATTTTATTATTTATTGTTTATCACTGGATCAACATGAAATTTTGGTAGACCCTGTCAAATTGCGCTCTGTATTGGGTAGTTCCATTTTGCACTCCCACGAGTAGTGTGTGAGAATGCCTATTTTGTACAGTTTTTCCAACTGCATGTGTCATCAAACTTTTGACTTTTTGTCATTCCGATAGCTAGGAAATAGTATCTTTTGTGGTTTTTAAAATATTACCTTTCTCCTAATATGAGTTTGAGCATCTTTTTCAAGCCCATTTGCACTTCATTTTCTGTGAGTTGCTGTTCATATCTCCAGCCCTTTTAAAATATTGATGTGTTGGTGTTTTTCTTCCCTGATTTTTGGCAGCTCTTATATTAGTGATATAGCACATTTTCTGTAGTACAAGTTGTAAATATTTTTTCCGACTTGTTTTTTGTCTTATACTTTCCTTATGGTATTATTTTATCACTCTACCATCTATCTATTTATCTTCTATGTATCTATCTATCATCTAGCCATATCTTTCTATTTTAATGTAGAACAAAGGGAAAAAAAGATAGTTGAAAAATTCCACAGCTCACCGATGGTCCTGTTTTTCCCATTTTAATTCAAGTTTCTTTACTGTGCAATCAAATCCTTTGCTCAACAGTTGGCTGTAGCAAAAAAAATTTAAAAAGTGAAAAAAAATTGCTCATTGAAAGGATAAGTGCTTTATTCAGAGTCAGAGAGCCTGTTTCTAGCCCCCAGTAGTGTCGCCTTAGAGACCTCAGTCGTCCTCACCTGTACAAGGGGAATGATGCCTGTTGGGCCGACCCCACTAGAGCCATGGCCAGGTGCTCTCCAACCCCATTCCCCACACCTGCGAACCTCCTGGCTTCCTTGTGGGTTTGCTTGGAACAGCCATCATCCGCAGGTCTCCTTGGAGGATTGCCTAAGGAGCCACTTTGCCACACGTCTTAGTGAGTCCGTGGTACCTGGGGATTTGAATCCACCCAGGGTCCCAGACCAGGCTGACAGGGGCGCCCCCAGCTTCTTTCTCTGAGATGTGTCGTGCGCTCAGTGCCCCTGTGAGATCAGGCTGGGGCTTAACCTTCTTCTGGCCCCTGATCCGGTTGTCCCAGCCCTTTATCAGGCTCTCCTGGGAATGCTTCCTGAATACACGACGTGCGCTCCTGGGGAAACTGCCTCACCTGTGGGGTGTGATGGGTGAGACGTGATAGTGCGTGAAGAGCCCCATGCACAGGTGAGTGGTCATCCTCACCATCACGCCTGAGCTGCTGTCAGTCTGACTGGCTCCCCGGCACCCGCTGCCCCTGCCTATGCCCGCCCCACCCTGACCCCACCTTGACCCCACCCTGACCTTCTCCCTATGCCTTTGCTCTGAGGATTTTCCGTGATGTCACTTCCTGGCCTCTCATTGCAGCCAGAGCGTCACTCTTCAGGGCCCAAATAACGTCACCTTCTTTTCAAATCCTTCCTCGATCTGACTCAGCACCAACTGGCGCTCCTCCCCTCTGAATTCCCATGGTGTGCGTCACCTATACCAAACTGCATAATTCGTACTTACTGTCTCCGTTTTTAAATTTATTTCAGGTATATATATGATGGCACACATTAAGTCAGGATAAATAACTATACTTCCTTGACTCAAGGCCACATTTTAACATCTCTGAAATGGGGAGACATCTTCCAAATGAAGGCATATCATAGTTTATTTGGTAGCCGTTATTTTTGCTTAGATGTACATAAAATAACGGAGCATCTTATGTGGATGACATCTTGAGAAAATATGTCCTGTCTAGGATGTGTGTGTGTGTGTGTGTGTATGTGTGTGTGTTCTTTAGTACTTTGCCCCAAATGGGCCCACTGTGAACATCAAACACCTTGTGATGTGAAATTATCTGAAAGCCCCAAGCTAAATGAAGATGCCTAAATTATTATAGCCTTATAGATCTCTTTTTGAGTTTCAAAAGCAAAAAAAGAGCCTTTTCTTCAAAGCCAAATGCATACCTTTATTTCAAATAAAAAAGGAATAGCTCAATGGAACAAGCGTTGAGCACCTACTGTATGCAAGCCCCATGTCTGGAGCCAGAGATACAAAATTAACAGCCTGGCTCTGGCTTCCCTGGGCTCACCTGGATCAGGGTGGGAGAGTCAGTGTCGTTTCTGTTGTTGGAGTGGTGTAAGTCCCTCTCTCCTCTCTCCTCCATCTCTGGCCCCCAAGCATCCTGAGAGCCGTCAGGTTTTTCTACAGGAGTAATAGAAACACGAATCCTATCGATGACACGTATGAGGGGTGGATAGGCATGCCTCCCATTGCTGAATTTGAGATGCCAGGGTGGGGGGCCGGGAAGGACAGAGCAGGGGATCCAGCAAAGGTGTCTGCTGCCCCGCCTGAAGCCCTGGAGCCCTGCCTTACAGAACTGATACGGCTTGGATTTCTCTGGGCATCTGGCCCTCTAGGACGCTGGGAGCAGCACTTCCTGAAGGATGCAGTGGGTGGCGGGGGCGGGGGCGGGGGCGGGGGCGCTTCACCACGTGACCTGAGACCTGCGTCCTGCTGCGCGGTCAGTTCTCAGAATGCAGCCGGGTGGGTCTGGCCGTGCTGCGTACTTGCAGAGCAAGGGCCACGGGATCACTCTGATTTCTGAGGACTCTCGCTGAGCAAGGAGGGTCAGAGGCTTCACGCGACCTCCCTCAGGGGCCCCGATCCTGTTGGAACCCCGGGCAGGACATTCTTTCCTGTGTGCAGGCTGGTACCTGAACAGACCCAGCAGACATGGAAGCAAGAGTAATTCACCTGGAATGTAAATATTTGGGTTCAGGATATGCTGAGTTCATACCGTGACACTTGCTGCGCATTCTTGTCAAACCGGAAGAAAACCAAAACACTTCTCTGATAAAAAAACAGTTCTGTTTTATGTGGAAACACCTCCCCACTCACACCTCTAACAATACGTGGTTATCTTACCAGAATCAGAAAAGGTTTTCCAATGAAATCTCTCTCTGCCCTTTCCGTCTCCATCTACTGGCCATCTTGCCAGCCTCAGCCAGGCGCAGAGAAGGATGGATCAGGAAGGAACCCTAATGTATAGTAAAAACAAAAGAAAATCGGGCTTCCCTGGTGGCGCAGTGGTTGAGAGTCCGCCTGTCGATGCAGGGCACACGGGTTTGTGCCCCGGTCCGGGAAGATCCCACATGCCGCGGAGCGGCTGGGCCCGTGAGCCATGGCCACTGAGCCTGCGCGTCCGGAGCCTGTGCTCCACAGTGGGAGAGGCCACAACAGTGAGAGGCCCGCATACCGCAAAAAACAAAAACAAACAAACAAAAAACACAAAAGAAAATCAATCAACCAACGAAAACTGAGGTCCAGAGAAGCAGAGTTTCTGCCTCTGTGTTGCTCGACTCATTAGCAGATCCCACAGGACTCCAAGACCACCCCAGGGCATACAGTCACCGTGTAGGGCTCTGGGGACAGGCAGAATGTGGCCACATGGCCTCAGTAGTGCACCTTTATCCAGGAAGCCTGTCTGTGGTTGCCTGTTGTGTCTTTATCAGCAACAATACGCCTGTGACTGGCCAGAATGCCCTCCTGACTTCAACCCAGGCCAATTCTGATCACATTACCAAGCCTCCCATATAAACTCAGGTACATTCTAAGAGCATTCATCTGGAAATAACACTCTCCCCACAAATAACCCAGGTTTAATAATGCTTTAGTCTCACAGTAGAGGAAGTCACATGGTAGGCCCCGCATTTGTGCAGTGGCCCAACAATGCCATCAGGCACACTGGCTCTTTCTGTCTCTGCTCTACCACCCTTAATGTTGGCTTTCACCCCCAGATCATTGCTTCATGATTGCAAGATGGCTGCTGCAGCTCCAGGCATTGCATCTATGGTTCAAGGAGGAGGAAGGAATGGGAAAAAGAAGGGTGGTCCCTGTTTCAGGGAAGGAAAACTTCCTCAGAAGCCCCAGCAGATTTCTGTCTATGTCTATTCACCAGAACTGTCATGTGGCCATCCTTAGCTTCAAGTGAGCCTGAAGAGGCGAGTATCTTTAGCTGGGCATGTTACCTGCCTGGGCATAATTGGGGTCCTGTTGGTTAGGATGTGGGGAAGTGGATATTGGGTTGGCAGCGAATGGTGCCTGCCCCAGTGGGTAAGTGAGGAAACCGGAATCTCTGCCCAGTGGTGAGGCCTGTGCTTTAAGAAGAAGTAAATTCCATGTGGGGAAGGGCTGGCATGCACCACTGGACTCTGTTTTCTTTGGGTTTTGCAAAAATTATAGGATCTTACTGCTAAACTCCCGCACTCTTCAGGGAGTGTTCAGAGAATTTTAGCCTTAAAGAACTGACAATGTCAGATGCTGATGTATTTTGGCAAAATGAGATTCTGTCTGGGCCAACTGGAGAATTCCAGGGAACCAAGAGCTCCCTGAGGCCAAAGGAAGAGATGGGGCGTCTTCAGTGTGGGAGCTTGCCTGGGTGAGGAAGAGGGTCCCAGGGATGGTCACAGCCCCCCAGGGTCCCCATCCCACAGTCCCAGGTCCCACACTGCTTAACCCTGCTCTGCGCTGTTTTCAGGCCAGTCACTCTGGCTTTGACCACGGTCAGGGGGGAAACCACACCTCTCACAGTGACATCATTCTGGATCCAACTTCCCTGACTCACTTTTACCCCCGAAGCGTAAACCTGAATCACAGGTTGTTGAAAACGTACAATGCAAAATGGCAAATATTGACACAGCCCTGACGATGTGCCGGCACCGTGCGGGAGCTCACACCGGCCGCAGGGGGCTGGGTCACAACCTCCCTGAATCCTGGAGGAAACTGGGGCTCTCACTCATCCTGGAAGCCCCTCGAGTCCCCGGGCCACACCCGCACACGTGCCCCCAGACAGGCCTTGCGTGCAGCCCAGGCTCCCACCCAGGACGGTGGTCTTCATCTGCAGGTGTCTGGCAGCTGCCCCTGTGTACTTTTGTGGGTTCTCCTGCTGGACACCCCTTTAATTCCTGCTCCTGTGGGGAGTGCGGCCCCTCAGCCACCCAGCGCACGGCACACGCAGGACACAGCCCACCAGCTTCCACGTTTCAGCCCCACGGGACCGGGAGATGGGGATTATCTGCTTGGCACACCTGTAAGGAGATCGCCGTTCGGACAGGCCTGGGACACAGGGTCTTTGTCCCAGGGTTGTTGACCGGAGGGAGGGAGGCTGTGCCCTGAACTCAGGCTCTGGGGGCAGCAGGCGACCCAGGATGTCGCTAAGTCGAGCAAACAGAGCCCAGGACGTGAGAAGCACCCTGGAGAGAAGGACGGCGCCGTTCTTCCGTGTCTGAATCTGATCAGCCCGGGCTCAGCGTTTGGTCCACTGTGGGGCGGGGGCTCGGAAAGGCTGCTGGTGAGTTGGCAGTGTCTCCCGGCGGTGCTCCAAGACCTCGGCATCTCCGGCCCAGGTCCAGCTGCGGTGAGCACCCCTGGGCCCAGGCGCCAGTCCTCTCCTGCCTCTGGGACCTCAACCCGCCTGCCCCGCTTCTAAAGGTGCCGGCCCAGAGCCTCACAGCCCCGCCTCTATCTCCCCGGGCTCTGGCTTCTGGGTCCTCCACCCTCTCTGAGGGCCTGGGTTCAAAATCCAAGCCTTGTCCACTCCCTGGAAATAAGGGACCCCTTTCCCCCAAGATATGAGGCTATAGCGGGTGCTGGGAAAACACCTCTGATACAGAGGCTCTTGAGGTCACGTGGAAATGCTGCTTTCGGCTGCAGAATCGGTTGCCACAGGGTGGACACTGTGTCCCTGAGTCTCTCACAGGCAGACGGGCGACCCTCTCAGGGTGTGGGCCCCGGGATCCGACCACAGCCCTGCTTTCCTCCCTGTCCTGCTGCCTTCACTCCCTTCTATGGCTCTGATTTTATCTTCGAATGCTGTGGATGTCTGTAACCCCTGGAACAAGGTGAGTCAGTATCAGAGGCAGAGCTGTGTGGCCTGCCGAGGCGAAGCCAGGCACGTGCCCACAGTGCCAGGCCGAGTAGGTCACAGCAGCCTCTCCCTTGCCCAGAAAGTACACACAGGCCGCTGGCCCTCCAGTAACCTGCCCAGCGCAGCTCTTTGTTTGGGTGGTTTGGTGACATGTGCTGGTTCTCCAATGGAGCATCCTCTGTTCACCATCGTAAATGCAGAGGGAGAGACAGAGACAGAGAGATGGGAGAGAGACAGGAGAGAGAGAGAGAGACAGGGAGAGACATACAGAGAGAAAGAAAGAAAGAGAGAAAGGGAGAGTATTCTTCCTGTGGACCAGGCACTGCTCCAGCCTCGTTGGTCGCCCTCTTTTGGGGCTGCCCGCCCCCTTCCTGTCCATCCTGCCCAGAACCCACTGTAGGCTTGGGGGCATTGTTCCCTGATGTTTCCAGACGTGGGATTCTAGCTTCCCAAGGACAGTGACTCTGAGGGTAGGACATAGGATACTCCTTGACTCCTGAGCGGGTGCACAGCTCTGCTGGGCATGGGAAAAGCTCTGCTCTTCGACATCAGAGGCCTGGGTGGCTCCTCTTAGAGTGACACGTGAGGTCTGGCTTTGATCTAAAATACGTGTGCAGAGTAACTCGATGACCACCTTCTCAGAAGGGCCTGGGCTAAACCCTGCTCACAGGCTGTGGAGGAAGCCGTCCTGGTGGTGCCGTTCAGCCCGCAGCTCCCCTGACTCATCCAAGAGGCAGAGCGCGCTTGCACCACCGGCTCCATCATTCTGTCCTTCCCAGGTGTGTTGTGTCTGGTTGCACCTGGGTGACTCACTGGGCAAGAAAGCATTCAGGAAGGGAGGGAACTGGGTCGTAGTCAGCGCAGCAGGGAGACAGGAGAGCTGTTGGGAGCCCACTGCACAGGTAAAGAAACCGAGGCCAGCCTCCTCCCCTGCCTTTTGTCCGACCTGTCCAGGGGCCCCTCCTCTCCATCCTTCTCACGGCTGCTGCCCTCCGCCTGGCCCCGAAGGAGGATGCCCCTGACTGCTTATCCCCTTCCACACGCCTCTCAGGTGGCTGGGTTCCTGGCCTCAATCGATTACCCTCCTCGAAGGCTGGCATCTGTTCCCAAAGCCCAGACAGCCTGCAGGTCTACTGAAGGGGAATCCAGAGACCCCAGCACCTTTGGGGGCAAACCCATGGCGTCCTGAGTTGTTGGAATGGATTTCCCAGGTGGTCAGAGACAGGGCAGCGCCACCTCTGACACAAGGAAGGAGAGTCAAAAGCCACTGACCTGGTCCCTCCCGGAATTCAACACCGAGTTTGTTGGGTTTAGTGAGGGTGAATCATCCTGACGGGGGAAGTCATGACCCAGCATTGTAACTGCAATCGTTTCCTCAGGAAAAAGCAGAGCGGGCTGGCTGTCACTCCAGACCCATCCCTGTAACCCTCAACCCTGATTGCTTCCGCTTCCGCTGCAGCTGTCCCTGGAGGGACCGTCTGTGAACAGATGCAGTGGACGTGACGTTGGCCTCTGTCCATGAATTCTGCAAACCATGTGCCAGGCCTCGTTCCTGGATGAGACAGCGGCAGTGAATTTGGGGCACGGAGTCCCTGCTGGCTCCAGCCACCACTCCAGGGGACCTCAGGAGAGCAGGCGTGTCTCAGCATGTTTTTTAGAAAAAAGAATTAGTGGCTCTTTACAGTAAAGTGTGAACAGACTTTCAAAGTTTTGAGTACTACAGGAACATAAGCTATTAAAACGTATATACGGTAGACATTTTCTCTAAAGGGAAGGAAATTGCAAAGAGGACTTTTATCATTTTCGTCAGTAAAGTTAGATGACTTGGAGGGATAGCAGGGTTCCAGGCTGCATGCTCGTCTCCTGCAAGGGGAACTAGGGTGGCACACGCACCTGTGCTGCTTAGACGGTTCTGGTCTCATTTTCTCTCCCTCTTTTACAGGCAACCTTGGTTCGCTTTGTGTGAGTCGAATGCAGAGGAGATGCCCCGCCACCCCCGTCCTAGGTGGTCACCAGGAAACCCACGAGGGCAGTGGAGTTCTTCCTGGTGATTGGGGGTTTCTGTGTCTGCTGAAAAGTCCGAATCTGCTGCCTGGGCCAGCATCTCTCCTGAGGCCCCAGTCTGTTCCCAGGCATCACAGCGGATGCCCCGTAACCAGATTGGGGGTCCACGTCCCCTTTCCTGTCATTGTAGTGAATGAAGCACCACCTGCTCCAAGTGAAGCCTCAGTGCTGTCCTCGACTCCTTTGTCTCTCACTCCTGCGACCTATCAACCTTCAAACCCTCCTGCCTCTCCCTCCAGACCCCCAAATCCTTCTTCTCTTCTCCATTCCTCCCACCCCAGCCCTGATCCAAGTCCCCAGCTCTTCCTCCCCAGACTATCCTGATGAACTTTAAAAAAAATTGTATTGAAGTAAGTTGATTTACAATGTTGTGTTAATTTCTTCTGTACGGCAAAGTGACTCAGGTATACACATACATATATTCTTTTTCACTTTCTTTCCATTAAGGTTTGCCACAGAATACCGAGTATTGCTTCCACTGCTCTACGGTAGGACCTTGTTGTTTATCCATCCTATACGCAGTAGGTTGCCTCTGCTAATCCCAAACTTCCATTCCTTCCCTCCCCTCCCTACTCACCCCCTTGGCAATCCCAAGTCTGTTCTCTATCGGATAAACTATTTATCTCTTCCCTAACCCGACCTTGACTCTTTCCATCCACTTTCTCTGCTGCAGTGACCATAATACACACCACAGCTTAATCCTTGCGCGGCATCCGGGTGCTTTAGGATAATGTGAAGACTCCAAATTGGAACCTTTCTGCTCCTTTTGCAAAGCTCATCTTTGTAAGATGTGGTATTCAGAAAACACCAGCCGGATGACTGATGAAAAGTAGAAAGAAAAAAGAAAATGCTGTTTAATCCTTCATGAGTTCTCTGTACGCAGGATGAATTATATAGCACATAGGAAAAAGTGCTTAAAATCCCCTCTCCTCTCTCGGTAGCTGCGCAAAGGCTCTTGCCTGACTCCCCTCACCCTCACCCAGCCTCAGCCCTGCTCCCAGTGCGAGCAGCTCCAGCTTTTCTCTCAGCCTTTCCACACAGCTCACCATGCCATGGATTCCAGAAGCCAAGCAAAGGGCAGGTCGTTAGCCAAAGTCCGTGGGAAAGAGTCTTATTGATTACCTCCTGCATCTTCTCCTGGAGGTCTGCAATCTGCCCTTTGGATTACAAATCAAGGTCCAAGGAGTCTGAGGGAAGTCGATTATAGGACAATTGTGTGGATAACTCAGCCAAAGCCAGACTTAATTTAAGAAGAAACTGGGAAATCTTCAGCTCAATGATAAAAAGTCACCAGAATTTGGACTCTATCACTCACCAGCCATTGGCCTTTGGACAGCATATTTACTATCACTAAGCCTCAACTTTCTCATCCATAAAATGGGATGGTGGTGGGGCCCATCCCACCCCCATCAGTTTATTGGGTAAACTAGCTGTGATAAACTTATCACAGTACTTAGGACGGTGAGTCCTTTGTTCAGGATGCTCGGCCTGTGCGTGAGCCGTGCTGCTTACCTGGGCAGGAGCAGGTGTAGAGAGAACACCGCAGACACACATCACCTCGCCCCACAGACCACCTGTGGGCCAGGGGGTGGTGAGTGCTATGAAAGCGTGAACTCTGGGGATCTGAGCCCATCGGGAAATCAGGGAGAGCTTCACCAAGGAACGAGGGCTTTGAGGCCAGAGCTGAGGTTGATTCAGTGGGTGTCAACGAGGCAAAGAGTAGGGAAGAGTGTCCAGGTGGCGCGAGCAGGATTCCCTAGGCTGGAGGGAGCGCACAGTGAGTGGGGGTTGCGGGGGGAGCCAGGGAGTTTAGGTTTCAGGCTGGAGGGAGAAGCTTCATTAGGGCTTTTGACCTTATTCTAAACACTGATGGGTTTTATCAGGAAGGGGATGTGCTCAGACATCAGAGTTTAGTCATTTTCTCTGTTCTCCCCATACGCCTCCATGCATTAAATCGAAAAGTCAATCTAAAATGGGTGTTTTCTTGATTCTTCTTGATTGGATTATGGTGATCACTGTTATTACGCCAGCCATGAATAAATAACATCTTATCTAAAGTTCCCGTAGGGCAAGTGCGTCCCACACTGAACTTTGTGTCCTTTGAGAGGACTCCCAACGACAAGCATTGAATTCTGCCAGCTCCTTTTAGACACAGCCTTCGGGGGATGTAATTTAAAAGAAGCAGTGACAATTGTTTGAAAGATGACAAAGATATCCCACCATAAAAATCTGTTTGCCTATTTTTTTCAGACTGATACACCACAGGTCACAACACATGGGAATAATGGTCTCAGGGGATCCACTCTAGGGCAGAATTTTGGGGGAAAGGAAAGGGACAATGGGGAAATGAACAGTAGGTGACAGTTCTAGAAGGAAAGCTGCTGTGTGTTAAGGGCAATTTTGCGGCACCAGGAAATGTAGGCAAGCTGGCGGCTTCGAGCTGCTGGGGATGATAAATCATGAGAGAGGAAGAAGGCTTGGGGTGGGAAAGAGGGGACACCCCAGGGGAGTTCATGCAACACTAAATACCCATCGAGAGCCATGAAGAGACAGTTATTAAAAAAAAGAAAAAAAAAAAGCGACAGATTTAGCAACAAGGAAACCACCAGGAGTTTGGAGAGCTACACTTTGCTCTGGTTTCCAGGGACTAGTGACCCGTAAACCACACCAGTCACCCCTGGAAACTAAGCATTTTGCTACACTCAATGGAAAAATACAAAAAGGTATCAGGGATGGGGCAAGTGCATTCTAGGCATTTCCGGTGATAGGACAATAATTATTCAAGTGTGGTTCAGCAAGAAACTGAGACCAGGGAGAGGTGAAGGTGATCAGGGTCACCTGCCGGAAAAGCCAAACGCAGAGTTCACACCGAGTTCAGGTCCGACTGCAAACCCCATGCACCTGGCAGGCCGCTCTCGGACAGCAGGTCATGAGCCCATGCCAGGATGCACCTAAACGTGGATTCGTAAATGTTCGCTGAACAGAAACGCATGATCCTAGAGCTGAAAATATATATCAAGTCTGCAATCAAACAGAATATTAGTATCTACTTCTTTCTGGAAAGTACGTACAATGAAGCATAGTGGAGAAAGAATATCTGGCATTGTCACTTTTTCCTAATCTTTCATTTCAGGACAGAGAGAGGGAGGGAGGGAGGGAGAGAGGGAGAGGTGCCTGCTGTAAATATTCCCGTGTGTAAAGCCCCCCACCACCCCCATGCACCTCCTTCCCTCTGTTGCCACCCAGTTTTCTTTTGACTTTCTCAGTGATGCTTCTCTGTTCCCTTCCTTCCTCTTCCCACCTTGGTGGAACCTGCCGTTAACTACAGGATTCTCCATCTTTGAGGCTTTTCTCTGACCTGGTCCCCTCCAGGTCTCAGAGGATCTCTTTCCTACCTTCCCATCAAACTTCCCAAACTGCAGCTTCTCACCGCCCCCTGCTCCCTATGTCTTGCCATCCGGCATCTGCCTGGAACTTGTTGGAGGGTGAAAAGCTAAGAAGACACCTTCTTTCCAGAGCCACTTCCTCGCCACTGGTTGGAATCCCCAGACCTACCCAGGGTCCTTGAAACCTGGGGGCTGAATATCTACCAGCTCGGGCTCCCAGGAACCCCTGTTGGGGAAGCAAGGAGGCCTGACCCTGGAGCCCATGGAGGCAAAGGGAGAACAGGGAAGAGAGAATCGACAGGCAGAAGGCAGACCGTAGCTTCTGGTGGCATCATCAGGCCTAAAGCTGTGCTGAGCGGCCCAAAGAACTGTCTTCTCTACCATCTCCCCTGAGACCCCTGGAAGGTGCTGAGACCCCTGGGTGCTCCTTGTCGGCTGTCTAGTCCCTCTCTGATGTGCCTGAGTGGCTCCCCCAGGGGATGGAGCAGATAAGATTCCTGGTCCCAAGGCTGCCTGAGAGACAGAGCTTAGGCAGAGAGTGGGTGGACGGTCGGTGGTCCAGGGCCAGAACAGGCAAGATGCCAACGGGCAGAGAATCCAGCGGGGAGAAATGAGGGGCACAGAACCAGAAACTTCCTGGGTGCATCTCCTGGGGGCCTGGAGGGGGAGCAAGAGACTCAGTGGAAGGAAGGCAAGCGTTTCAAGGGTCAAGTGTGAAGACAGAATTGAGGAGCTGCAGGTCTGGGAGGATGAGGACCGCGTAACTGCTGGCAGACTGGAACGGGGGTCGCAGGGCCAACTTAGAGCAACTTCCAGAGTTCTGGGTGGGCGCCGGGCTGCAAGATGTGACAGCAGGAGACTGGTGAGAATCTGTGGGTGGTGGATGCTATTCTGAGAAGTCTGCCCGGGGAAGGTAGGAAAGGGATGGTGTGAGACAGGGTCTGACTTAGCTCAGCTGCTATGACAAAACACCAGGGACGGGGAGGCTTACAAACAGCTGACACTTACCTCTCATGAGTCTGGACGCTGGGAGTCCAAGATCGAGGTACCAGCAGAGTCAGTGTCCGGTGTGGTCTGTCTCCCTGGTTCCTAGACAGCGTCTTCTCGCTCTGTTCTCGTCTGGAGGAAGGTGTCAGGGAGCTCTCTGGAGTCTTTTTTATAAAGACCCTGATCCCATTCACGAGAGTTCCACTCTCATGGTCTACGCACCTCCCAAAGGACCTACTTCCTAACACCACCACCTTTGGGGGGCAGGATTTAACATGGGAATCTGGGGGACACAGATCATAGCGGGGTCAGGGTGGACACAGCGGACTCAGTGGGCAGCGTCTCCCACCCTCAGGTGCCACGGCCCAGTGTCGGGGACCCACAGAGGCAGTATTTCTTTGGATTAACAGACGCAACCCTTTAGGTGTTTTGGGTTGGGGAGGGGCTCCAGGGAAGACAACTGTTCATAGCTCTCTTGGTCTATCGAGTGATTGTTGTTTTTTTAAAATTTCCTTTCTTATCGGTAAGACCACAGTCGGCCAACATCCGATCTGGGCTAAAATGCAAAAGGCTGGGAGCCAGGCGTCCAGTCACCTGTCCAAGGCGATCACCGGTCCTACCGGGCGTTTGCTTGCCTGTACCCTTTGGCCCGGGTCCCTGGGCACCCAGGGGAGAAGCCTCATTCTGGCCGCCACACCCAGTTCGAGTCCCCTGCTCTTCCTGTCCACATGGCTTGGGAGGCAGTGAGGGTACAATGGGGTGAGGTGGGCGTCGCCCTGGGTCACAGTCCTTTCCCTCTGGAACTACTGTGAGTTTGGCCAGGGTTGACCACAAAACCCCCTATGTGTGTGAGTGTGTGTGTGTGTGTGTGTGTGTGTGTGTCTGTGTCTGTGTGAAAGAGAGAGCCAGAGAGTGCTGTAAGCCCATTTACCCTTAGATAAGAGAGGTCTTTGCAGCCCTGCCAAATTCTATTTAAGAAACACGCCCCCGGGGGTAAGGGGGCTTATTCTGCCCCAGGGAGAGAGAGCCATTCTACAAGCAATGGGGGATTGGGGGTCTTTCCCCACTTCGCTGTGGCCACAGACCTGGGCTTTGGACAATCTCTCCTACGGTGTGGGCTTGCTGGTCCAGAGCCTGCGTACCGCAGATGCTCTGTGCTGATGGAGAAACACCCAGAATGTGGGAAGCCGGCCCTTCCGGGGCACCCAAACATGGGAGAATTTGGGCCATGAAGACTCCTAGAAGAATCTGATGAAGTCAGAAAAAAAGGGAGTGGAGCTGGATGGAGCAGAGGAGATGGGGCAGTTAGCCTGAGCGCAAGGCCGGGCTCTGCCTCAGTGCTGGGACCTGGGGAGTCCCTTGCCTTTGAGAGCTTCAGTTTCCCCATATGTAAAATGAGGGAATCGAAACCAGTCCAGTAATCTCGGAGACACGCTAATAACCCAGCTCTCACAGCAGCAGGCCGTTAGCTGGGTCCCTGAACAATGCTAACAGTCGTGGGCCCCCTGACCCCGCCCTGGCACCGGATGGCCTTTCATGATGACAACGGTCACCCATGGCAACTGAGTCGCCAGCAATGCAGCATCGATACTTAGAAAGTGCTCCGGGAAAGAAACAGTAAATTCTAGTTCCCTACTCTCATAGCCGTGCGGCAGATTTCAGGGCACTCACTGCAGAAGTGACCCCTGCTCCGAGGATGGCCGCACCAGGCGGGACACAGCAGACGCACCTGGTGCTGGAGGCCCCTCAGCGTTCCTGGGAGGCTGCTGTAAAATGCAGATGCCTGGGCCCTGTCCCAAAGCCCCTGACTCGGAGCCTTGAAGGGTAGGCCCAGGGAATCTGGGTCATGTGCTCAAGGGGTTTCCATGCATATTAAAGTTTGGAAACCCTGAGAAGCCGGGTAGCAAAGTTTGATTTATAAAATGTGACTCCTTCAAAAGTTGGCCAGCTTTTACAAATGAACCTATCTACGAAAGAGGAATAGACTCACAGACAAAGAGAATAGGCTTGGGCTTCCCTGGTGGCGCCGTGGTTGAGAGTCCGCCTGCCGATGCAGGGGTTCGTGCCCCTGTCTGGGAAGATCTCACATGCCGAGGAGCAGCTGGGTCCGTGAGCCATGGCCGCTGAGCCTGTGCATCCGGACCCTGTGCTCCACAACGGGAGAGGCCACGGCAGTGAGAGGCCCGCGTACTGCAAAAAAAAAAAAAAAAGAGAACGGGCTTGTGGTTGCCAAGGGGGAGGGGGAGGGGAGAGGGAAGGATTGGGAGTTTGGCATTAGCAGGTGCAAACTGGTATATATAGAATGGACAAACAAGGTCCTACTGTACAGCACAGGGAACTAGATTCAATATCCTGGGATAAACCATCATGGAAAAGAATATGAAAAAGAATGTATATACGTGTATAACTGAGTCCTTTTGCTGTACAGCAGAAATTAACACAACATGGTAAATCAACTACACTTCAATAAAAATTTAAAAAATAAAGTAAAATTTACTTTTAAAAAGTTGGCCAGCTTTTATTTTATTTTACTGAAAAAGTCTCACCTAATTCAGCCCAGAAATGCCCTTGGTGTAGGCAGCTGTGTTCATGAACATCTTGGTTGTAAGTCCCCAGGTAAACAACACCCTCCTACCAGCTCACCTTCTGGATTCCCACAGTCTTATCGTCTGGTTCCTTGGGTATTTATGTTTGTAACTCTTGTTCCAAGAGTGGTTATTTGAGACAGATTTCAAGTTTCAGGGCAGGGATGCTGTCTTACCCTTCCTGGGCTCGTTTATGTCAGGGCAAGAGGCTGGATGCAATGGATACTCCATGTAAATGCTTGTGGAAATGAATTAAAATGAAGTGCCTGGACAAAGGTCACTAGGCTTTCATGGAAGGCCCACATAATCTGCTTTATCTTCCATAGGCACCTAGTGCCTTTTTGAGAGCTCGCTATCAAGTTATTTTATAACCGCAAATACGTGGGATTGGTCAGGCTTCTCCCGGAAGTAACCTCAATGAACAATGAACAATGAACTGATTTGTCTAAAGTCTCCCAAGTAAAAACACAGTTGAGATAAGAGTTCTGAACCACTGTCATCTTCCAATGAGCCCACAGTGGTTCTGGTGGTGAGAAGCAGAGGTAGGCTCAGAAAAAACTATGAGTAAGCAATTCTTTAAATGACCCATGAATTCTTTAGACAGTTCCAAAGTTTAGAAAACATTCATGTGGTTAATGTACAATCTCTGTCTAAGATAACTGTGAAAATAAGCCATATTTGTACCTTCTAAGGGCTTCAGCAATCCCATTACCCATTATTTCTTTTTTTTTTTTTGCGGTACACGGGCCTCTCACTGTTGTGGCCTCTCCCGTTGCGGAGCACAGGCTCTGGACGCGCAGGCTCAGCGGCCATGGCTCACGGGCCCAGCCGCTCCGCGGCACGTGGGATCCTCCCGGACCAGGGCACGAACCCGCGTCCCCTGCATCGGCAGGCGGACTCTCAACCACTGCGCCACCAGGGAAGCCCACCCATTATTTCTAAGAGGCTTCAGAGAAGCTCATTGGACGCAATGCTTCTTTCTGCCTCTTCTCTTTGTTTCTTTTGGTGTCCTTGGCCCAGAGAATCCGTAATTCGGTGGTTCTCAGACTTGACTGTCCCCGTGGAGATTTGAAAGCTCCTGTCAGAGAGGCCTCACTCCTTATCAATTAAAACGGAGCCCCAGGGAGTGGACCCCAAGCATTAACAGGTTTAAAACATTCCCCAGGTGTTTGCGATGGGCAGAAAGATTGCAATCCACTCCCTTCACAAAACCAAACTGGACTTTCTCCTCAAAACAAATCTTTATCACTTGACAAATGAATGAGAAAAATTCATGTGGAATAGAACGAACCAAGTGAAATTCAGATGGTCCAATAACTGCCTCACCAGTACCAATGAGATTGTTGCCGGGGATTTTATTTCTCCCCAAACAATAGTTATATTAGCTGATGTAATTTACTGATTTCTGTTCTCTTGTTAACCTCTCCTGTATTTGCTTTTCTTCTTCCTGAAGTTATTAGGTAGCACAGTGATGTCAATCCTGGCTGAACACTGGAATGACCTAGGGAGACCAAAAATAACTGACGTCTGGCTCTGAGGTGTGGCCTGGGCACTGGAATTTAAAAATTTTCACCGGATACTTTAATGGGTATGCAAGGCTGAGAGCCACTGATTTTGTAGTTCTTTCTTCAAAAAGTCTGTGTTAAATGCTTCAGGGATTCCCTGGTGGTGCAAGGGCTTTGCTGGTGGTGCAGTGGTTAAGAATGCGCCTGCCAATGCAGGGGACACGGGTTTGAGCCCTGGTCTGGGAAGATCCCGCATGCTGCGGAGCAACTAAACCCGTGCGCCACAACTACTGAAGCCCACATGCCACAACTACTGAAGCCTGTGCGCCTAGAGCCCATGCTCTGTAACAAGAGAAGCCACCGCAATGAGAAGCCCGCGCACCGCAACAAAGAGCAGCCCCTGCTCGCCACCATTAGAGAAAGCCCACGCACAGCAACGAAGACCCAACGCAGCCAGAAATAAATAAAATAAGTAAATAAATAAATTTATTTAAAAAAAAAAACGCTTCAGTCTTTTTAAGTCTGAAGTCTTTCTTCTGCATTTGGTCTTGATAATCATTTGGTTGTTCATAGAATTCTAGGTGGAAAGTCATTTTCTTCTGCCTTTTGAAAGTTTCCACTCACCACCTGCTATCCTTAATGTTGAGATGTCAGCTTTTAGTCTAATTGTCATTCCTTTGTGTAGCTCACCTACCATTTTTCTCTCTGCTACCCTTTAGCTCTTCTCTTTGTCCTTGTTGTTCTGCATTTTTACTGCAATGCATCTGACAGTGGGTTTATTTTTATGTATCCTGCTTGCTTCTCTGTGTTATCTTTCTATTTGAAAACTCATGTCTTTCTTCAATTTTGGAAAGTTACCTTCTGCTATAAGTTGGATCTTTCCTCCATCTTTTCCTATATTCTCTAGTCCTGGAACACCTATTAAATGCATGTTGTGGGGTCTCGTTTCGTTTTCCATATCATTTAAGTCTCTTTTGTGTTTTTCATTTCTTTATCTCTCTGCCTGTTAGCATTACTTCCTTGGTACAATCTTCTATTTCACTAGCTGTCTCTTTAACTGTGTTTAACTCATCTTGTTTATTAAGTTGTTTATCTCAATATATATTTTCTTAATTTCCAGGATCTCCAATCAGCCAGTTTTTAAATCTACTTCTTGATTCACAGCTGCTTGTTTCATGGAGTCCTATTTTTTGTTCATTTCTATTGCTATCCTTTCCTCTGTTGCTTTGAAGAACACACACAGCAAGTTAAAGTCCTCTGACGATTGCTCTATTATTTAGATTTCCTTGGGAACATTCTTCCGTTTGTTGCACTTTTTGGAAATGTTTTCAAGGCATTTGCTTTCCCTACGCTTTGAAATGTCACTTTGCAGCTCCTGTTTCTTTGTTTGTTAGCTCTCCTCTTCCTTCTCTCATCCTATTATGGTTGACAGAGTCCTGGTTAACTCACCTGCAACTCTACCCCACTCCAAGGTCAGACAAGCAGCCCTTGTCAAAAGCAGTCCAACTTTTTGTTCATGGGTGGGAAGCCATGCCCCTCCTCTTTCTTTCCTAGAGTGAGCTAGCTCTGGGCTTCTCCCACACACTGGGTGCCTCTGGTGTCCTTTCCCATTTAGGATGTGAAATCCTGGTGGCACTGCCCGTGTCTGGGCCTGGGCACCTATAGGCTGGTAGCTTTTTCCTCTTTTCTGAGTTTCCTCATTCAGTTTCAAGCCCATAATATTTTTAAAAAAATAACGATGTACATAAAATATTTTCTGTATACATATTATGATACTTTAGGGTACAAGAAACAGAAAACCCAACTCAAAGTGACTTTAAAACAAGGAAAGTTCCCATGCTGTGCAGCTGCACCTCTGACAATTCTTGTCCAGTTGTTCTAAAATGTGCTGGAAACTTCCACTTGTCTTTATAGACTGTCCCAGCCCTCCCTGTGCTGTCTACTCAGCTGCCTGCCTGAATAGATGTCCAGTCAAATGTGACTACTCTCAGCATCAACAGGAGATCCTAGAGGGAAAGGGGAGTGAGAGGGTGTTTATTCTTCCTGCTCTCTCCCTGCAGGGACCCTCAGGCCAGCTGTATCCTCCATGCACCAGCCCAACTCCTCTCAGAAGGGCATCTCCGCACAGCAACTCTGTCTCCAGGTTTCAGAAGTCTCCTCTCTTCTTTCAGGACTTGGAGGCGGAGGGCAGGATGGAACAGCTCCCCCACCATTACTAACTCCAAGGGGGGCACTGCACTTATTTCTTCTGCACTTTTTAAAGCAGTTACTTTATTGAAATCTCTTCAAGGGAATTCCCTGGTGGTCCAATGGTAAGGGCTCCACACTTTCACTGCCGAGGGCCTGGGTTCAATCTCCGGTCAGGGAACTAAGATCCCACAAAGCTGCACTGTGTGGCCAAAAAAAAAAATGTCTTCAAATTATTCCTATTTGAATGTGCCATCTACTGGGAATTTGCTTGATAAAAAGTCACCAGAGAGGGCTTCCCTGGTGGCGCAGTGGTTGAGAATCTGCCTGCCAATGCAGGGGACACGGGTTCGAGCTCTGGTCTGGGAGGATCCCACATGCCGCGGAGCAACTGGGCCCGTGAGCCACGGCCGCTGAGCCTGTGCGTCTGGAGCCTGTGATCCACAGCAAGAGAGGCCGCGATGGTGAGAGGCCCGCGCACCGCGATGAAGAGTGGCCCCCGCTTGCCACAACTAGAGAAAGCCCTGGCACAGAAACGAAGACCCAACACACCCAAAAATACATAAATAAAAATTAAAAAAAAAAAAAAGTCACCAGAGATCAGTGTATTTTTGTGTCTCCAATCTGCCATCCACAGTATGAGATTCCTCCTAACGGTGGTTTGTTACTAGATGGCTACAGGCAGTAATTGTTGATATGTGTTAGCATCCAGGGAGAGAGAAAGAGGCCATCCCTTTAGAAAACAAAGACTTTTTTCGAGAAACCACCAGCCAACTTCCCTTGATATTTCATTGGCCATAATCAGTCACATGTCCATTCTTGAGCCAATTCCTTTCCACTGGGGAAATGCCATGTGTTGATTGGCTTAGACAGGGGTGTCCTGACCAATGGCTACTGAGGAAGTTGGAATTTCTGTGACTGGCTTAGATATTCTAGCTCTGAGATCCATCCTCCAGGCATAGGGCTGCTGCTATACGTTGGGGCAGGGATGGAATGAGTGACAAGGAGACAACCATCACCTCTGCTAAGTTGGGAGAGGACAGAGACATGGTGAATCTCAGGGTGTGTTTCCATGACAACTCCCTTTGCCATGTTGCCTGGCAGTCTATAGAATTTCGCAGTTCAGAAGATACTTGCTATTTGAAAGCAATGGTTCCTAAACCCTTCATAAGTCCCCAAATCCAAGATTACAGCCAAGATGCAAAATGCCCTCAGTCTCCTTACCTGAAACAGAATGAATATCACAGTGCTGCCTTGAAGCTTGAATGAGATCTGGTGTCCCATGAGGACATCCATGCTGGGTGGGGAGGTGGTGGCATGGATTAGGCACTGCTCTGGGCCTGGCTCCTCTGAACCTGCAATGTCCACAACTCAGCGTGAACATGGCAACAATCCGAGGACCATTGTTAGAGGCTCGAGGGATTGCTTGATGGGCCAAAGGCAGACTGAGTTCCAAGTGTCAGGTACCACACCCTCTGTCCCTTTCTGTGGAACTTGATCTTGAGACTGTTTTTATTTCAAGATGGATCAGTGAAGGACTTTTCTTCAAGAGAAGAGAGATGAGAAATGACGTGAATCATTTCAGATCATTCCATACAAGGATAAAAGGGGGCTTATATATGGGGCATGTGAAGCTTAATAAAGCTTAAGCTTAATTTAAACAATTGAAGCTTACCCACTCTCCCTGGGGAAAACTTGACCTAGAGAATAAAACTGTTGAAAAGAAAACAAAGGATGACAGGTGTGTGTGTGTGTGTGTGTGTGTGTGTGTGTGTGAGATCATGTTTGAGCATATGTACACGTGTGAAGCCAAGTCCATGCATATGTATATACATGTGGGTGTGACCATGTGAGGTCATGAGCATGTACGTGCATGTGCATCTGGGCATGTGTGTATGTGTGTGAACACATGTGCATGTGTGTATGTACACACAACTGTACTCTCTACCATGCATGGATCTCCTGGGCTCCTAGAAATCAAAAGTAGAATAGAATTTAAAGATCAACTAACTCACAATCTCTTTTGATCCCAATCTGAACTTAATTAGAGCAAAAGACCCAGAGAGAGGTCTCCAACATCTGCCCATTTTCATTCTGCAGTAGAAAAAACTTGTTGGAAACGACAACAAAAATGGAGAGAGATAAATATTCAACTTGCCCTAGAGCTGTATAGGAACCCCCTATTTACACCTCAATTAGAAAAGAATGTCAATTTCCATGCGTTACTTGATATTATAACCAATGCTCTGTAAAGTTTCAAATAATCCAATAGTGTTAGTACAGTGAACTAGACAGAATTTTACAGACACTTTCTTCTGTGCAGACTCACAGGCAGCACATCGTTATGGCTCCAACAAGCTCCTTGGGCACAAGATCTCAACCCACACCTGCTCATCAGGAAGGGCTTGGGTAACACGTGTTAACTCCAAGGCACAGGGTTTAGTTATTAGAAATTCTAGACCAAAAATCCTATCGATTCATTTCTCTTTAAATAACCAAACAACCCAAATCAAGTTAAATTGATAATAAAACAAACTAACAAAACAGTCATTTATAAGCGGGCAGCATGATAGCAGCAACTGAAAACCACAGCCAACTCAAAACAACACTAACGATGCCAAGAAAGAAAAATCTTCAGAAATCAAAATCACTGCACAGATCCCTAAATTGTTTTCCCTACAAAACTCATCCTCCAGTAAAAATTAGGTTGCCTTCTTTTTAAGTTCTAATAAAGTTTATCATATTATAAGGCACTCATACTTGTTTTTTAAATTAATGTTTTTATTGTGAAATATGACACCAGCTTTTTTTTTTTTTTTTTTTTTTTTTAATACGAAAAGCAAGCCTCTTTTCCATGAAAGCACGATAGCCTGAAATGACCTCGGTCGGTCAGGGCTTGGCTGGGATGTTTAGAGCAGCCACCTTGTTGAATCACTCACAAAAGATAAAGAAAAAAAGACATTTAACAGGGATTGAATTATTCTAGAAGGGATGACCTCACACTCAGGCACTTAGGGTATAAAGTAAGCCTTTTAAGGACCACATTAAAAGCAATATATTATGTAAATTCACCTACAAAGGATGAAACAGAAACAACAATGTTCTCATGTTATGTAAAAAGTTACAGCTTGGGATACAGTTTCTAGTGACAGCACCCTGCCTGAGTCAGCCTGCTCTAGCTCAAAGAAGTGAGACAAAACTGAAAACCATATAATGTACCCTGGAAAAACTATTAACTCAAAAGTGGCAAAGAAACAGGATGACAAAGGGGCAAGTAAGGAGTTTGAATGATATGGCTTCATCGAATGGGAGTGTGGAAAATCAACGAGACGGTCGTCTGGAATTGATATAGATAATACCTGATATTTTAATGTACGTAATGAAATGAATACATTTTATATTTTACGGAAAGATTTGACTGTTTAATCTGGGTCATTAAATCTTTTATGGATTTTCTCATAAGAAAATGTCTTTAATGGTCAGGGTCCCCTATCTTCGAGGAAGTGAGGGAGCTTCCCGAGTTTAGGCCGAAGCAGGAGACACCCAGGGCTATAGCATCAATACTGGTTTTGCAATTTTAGTTAATTAGCAACATGTTAATTAAAAAACAAAATTTTGGCCGCGCGGTTTGCGGGATCTTAGTTCCCCGACCAGGGATTGAACCCACGCCCTCGTCAGTGAAAGAGTGGAGTCCTAACCACTGGATCATCAGGGAAGTCCCACAACATGCTAATTTTATCCAGGGCCTTTAAGACAGTCATCTTTAATAATTCATTTCATAGGCTGCAAGTAAATAGCCCGTTATTTTACACAAGAACAAAGTCAACACAATTAGACCTCTTTTTCAGGTAAGAACCAAAAAAAGGCTATTTCTTTCTGCCCACTTCAGTCCCCAAGGAAGGACAAACGCTGAGAATGTGGAGGACAGATGGGCCGACAGGTAGGAAGCAGAGAGAGGGCAGAGCGAGGTACAGGAATCCCCGTAGGAAGAGCAAAGGGGCTGCATCTGAAAGGAGTGAGGAGACCTGGGGCTTCGGGCCTGGGGTCCCTTTTTTTTTTTTTTTTAACATCTTTATTGGAGTATAATTGCTTTACAATGCTGTGTTAATTTCTGCTTTATAACAAAGTGAATCAGTTATACATATGCATATGTTCCCACATCTCTTCCCTCTAGCGTCTCCCTCCCTCCCTCCCTCCCTAGTATCCACCCCTCCAGGCGGTCACAAAGCACCGAGCTGATCTCCCTGTGCTATGCGGCTGCTTCCCACTAGCTATCTACCTTATGTTTGGTAGTGTATATATGTCCATGCCTCTCTCTCCCTTTGTCACAGCTCACCCTTCCCCCTCCCCATATCCTCAAGTCCGTTCTCTAGTAGGTCTGTGGCTTTATTCCTGGGGTCCCTTTAATAACAAAAACTCACATTGCCTTTTTCTCAAACACTTTGCTCCTGGTACAGTGGATCCCTTTAAGCAGAGGCATTCTACCTGGGCTCACCTGGGAGTCTCCTGGCAGCAGAAAATCCTCCAGAGCCCCAGGTCTTGCCCCCATTGATTCGGACCTGAGGGGCCTGAATGTGGCCTGAGCATCCCTGGTTTTCGTGGAGCCTCACAGGTGAGTGCAAGGGGCGGCCAGAGCTGAGTACCGCTTCCAAAGAGTTAGGGACATGATTCCCTTCAGAGATGGGGAAGGAAGGTGGATGCTAGGCCAGTATTTTCAGAAGAGTTGCCAGCAGCCTGCAGGCCAGAGGGCTGATCCCCAGACCGACAGACCCCTCCAGTCCTCCTCCAGCCCCTCTCCTAGACTGAGGGGCCCCCCTTGACGGTGGGGAGCCAACCCCGCCCCCGCCAACAGGCGGCCTTTGAGAGTCACCTTTAAGACCAAACTCCCACCCATTCTTGGGGGTGGTCTTCAAATTTTTACTTCTCTGACTTCTAGAATATTTTTGAAAGACCATGTGCCTCCTTGCATTTCCTAAGCTGCTATCTAACCACTTCTATCACACATCTAATTAGTGAAGTATGGAATCCAGAATACTGTGGATACTGACGTTTTAAATACAATTTTTTTTAATCATCTTTAAAAGGTGTCCAATAGAATCTAAATAACTTACAGATCTGACCCCCACCACTGGCCACTTAGAGAGTACAGGAACCAATCCTTTTTTACAGTCAGGAATTTCACGTGGATTTTTCCCTCCCTGAACTTGCATTTCCACCCTCGCGCCCTCCCGATTTAATCCCAAAATAATCGGTTCAATATTGATGATGCTGAATTTTACCTGAAGGTTTAGACATCCCCTGACCCTTCTGTGTTCTGGTAAATGGCTCACAGCAAGGGCCACCCCCCCCCCGCTTCTTCATAAGACTTAAGAAGGCTCCCAGAGGCCCCCTTGTTTACCTGTGACGGGGCTGTGTGCAGACCCTCCGTGTTCGCACTCTTTGCCTCATAAATGATTAGCTCAAGTGATCATTCCACTGATCATGGAACAAAAAACCGGTTACCCAGAGCGAAGCTTCTCTCCTTCCAGCCTCCTGAATTTTGGCCTGTGCCCCAGGCAGCCTCTCCTCCGCCAGAACCCCTGTCTTCCTTTCATCTCACTTCCCTGGGCCCCATTCTTTTCTAGTTTTGTTGGCTTTACCCTAGGGAAGAAACCCCCTTTCGCATCATGAGATGCTCGCAAGGCTTTCCTCAGAGTGGTTCTCCTTTTGCCAGAGGCCCTTTTCCTCCCTTGCAATAACCTTTCAGATACTGTCTCTCCTTACTAAGCCTGGATTCAATTTGTTTTTGATTTGACAATACGTAGTTATGGCTTTTTGGATTAACCTGTCAGGCTTCCTTGGAAGAAAATGTAATTTTTAAATTACCTGAGGCATAGGGCACTGAGTGTCAAAAAAGCTCTCGAATTGTGAGTTTTTGTCACAATGCTTAATGCATAGCTGATGATGGCAATGTGAGTATACAGTATACATTTTGATGCGATTGTAACTTCTATGTTTAATAAACCATTTGTTGGAACTATTAATGAGATGGTGTGATCTGAGAATGGAAACACACAGCTCCTTCTAAGGAAATGTTACCAACCCACTGTCTTCATAGCATGATTGTACCACTCCTGGCGTCTGCTCCCAGGCAGATGGCTCCATCTTTCGTTACAGGAAATTCCCCAGAGGCCCATCAACACTTCAATGGCAGGTATCCAGAGACAGCACAAGGTTCTTTCAAACCCCTCACCTCAAAACCCTCTCCGGTCTGTTTCCACCTATCCTACCATCTGGCCCAATTCTAACCAAACCTCTCTCCCGCCAGCCAGCCAGACTTCCAACTCACAAAAAATCCCGACCTTACTCCCCCTACCAGACGCTCCCCAGCTCCGTGGAGCTGGACGCTGCCCAGCCTGGTGACCGACGAACCCGGCTCGTCATGGGAATACAGGCAACAGGCTGCTCCAGTTTTCCCACCTTGGTTATGTTTCCAGATGAGTGAGAAGTCGGGCATCGGCTGGATTTCTGCTCTTTGATGTATAAATGTCAGGACCGAGAAGCTTGCTGATCTCAGTAAGAAGTTGGGAACAAAGCGCTGGTCCAGCCACACTGCCCATCTTTGAAGTCCTTCCGAGCGCCTGGCCAGAATCGCACGATGTAAGCGAGGCAGCCAGGCTCACTAGACCTGACACCCCTCTCCCGGCCTCCCCACCTGCCAGGTGGGCCCAGTGCCGTCCAGCCCTGGGGGTGTTCGTGGGCTATGTCAGTGGGGCCTCCAACAGTGCCTGGCACACGCGAGGGGCCCCCTCCGGGTGTGAAATAATTTTCAGCACGCTTTCAATGATCTCTCCGTGACGACCCACTCAAGGTCCTCATCTGCCCGGGCTTAAAGCCATCCTGGAAACTGCACCCCTCACTTCCTCCGACTTAGGGGAAGTGCCAGGTCAGGAGGTGGGAGGGGGCTTGTTTCCAGCTGCCTCTCAGCAGAGCAATTTGAGTACGGAGGCAAGCTTGGAGGCTGAGGATCTAGACAGCGATAACCTTGACACCATCCTTGCCTAGCAGCCATCAGGGACTCTCCACTGCCCCTGACTTGGGAGCTCATCTCCTGAGCCTTTTCCGGGACCTCTTCCAGCCCCACAGGGACAGCCTGCTCTGAGCTAGCTGCCTTTCTTCTTCGAAAGCAACAAAGGACGTCTGCATTCAAGTACAGTTCCTTTCTCCAGAGCCCTCCCCTCCCTTAAATCCTCCCCGACTTTCTGAGCCAGCCTTTTAGCTGCTTTGTCTTCTTGGTAGTGACCTGGGAGATGTATCTGAAGGATCCTCTCTCTGCTGTGGCTACAACTTCTGTTTCCAACACAAGAGTCAGCAGCAACTTCAAGGGGGGGGTGCGTTGGGGGATGTGTTTTCTGACCTACAGAGCCCTTGGCTCAAATCCCAGCCCGGCCACTTATAAAGTGTGAGGCAACTCAAGCTACTTAACATCTTCGAGCATTTTTCCTTGGTAAAATTGAGATTCCATCGACCTCATACAGGCAGGACCTAGGCTGGAGCAGACACTTAACTAGGTCTCAGATTGGGACCTGGCCGCTAGAAGGGGAAGCCGCTCAGTAAATATGTCCAGATGAGTACCATCCCTGCTCACGGCTGCCCGGAACCTTCAGGCACCCCAGATATGGAGACAGGTGTCCCCCACCACACCGCCACACTCTGCCAGCCCTGGGCCCCTGATGGCCTCCAAGCCAACAACCTTTCAGGCCAGGTGTCAGCAGCGGACCCAGTTCTAACTGCAGCTATTCCTGTAGAGCTGTGAGTGTAAAAATATTGCCTGTCATGTCAGTAAACAAGGGATGTGGCAGACATCAAGCCATCACACACAGTCGCCCTGATGGTGAGCCCTGAGGGAACTCAGGATGGAAACAGGATGCCCCCCATCCAGCAGTGAGTTGCTGCAGTCACCCCTGACGGTGCCCTCTGAGGAGAAGCAGGATGAGAAAGCACAGGGTACTGGCCCCAGAGAGCTGAGGTGCACATCAAAGGAATGATTTCAGTGAGCCCGGACTCTCGTGTCTTCCCATACAAGTAAATCCCTTAACTTGAGAGGCCTGGTTTTCTTTTATTAACAGCAATCTTCTGATGTTCCGACTGCCTGGTCTTTGTTGCAAAAACCCCGTATATCCTGGCTTTTCCCTGACCTCTTTGGAGCCATCCCTCAGATCTATCTGAGATGCTGTGTCCCAGGCTTAAGTCCTCAGAATGTCCACCAAATAAAATATAATTCTCGACTTTCAGGTTGTGCATTTTTTTCAGTTGACAGAGCCATACCTGTCACTCCAGAATGAACTCGTTCTTAAGGGTGGGGAGTCTTGAGGGTGGGCAGGCAGTCGGCACATCAGCTTCCCTCTGCCTCGGGTCAAGTGGTCCCAACTCTCAAAACCCGCTGCCTCCCCAGGCCAGTCCCAGGGCTGACGAAGGAATGGTCCCTCCACCCGCGCTGTTGTCAGGATGCCTCCAGCCTGTATCGGTTCCCCACCAACGTGTGGGACAGTTCCTTCCTTCGAGTTCTGTTCTGTTGCATTGATCTGTCTGTGGTTCCCTGAATGGGCCCAAACTGATGTAATCACTAGGCCTTTAGTGATGGTCTTTTTTTTTTTTTTAACATGCACAATTGACTACACATTTTCTTTAAAACATAAAGAAAACCAACGTTTCTATTTGCAGGAGACATGGACCCTCTGACACCCAACCTCTAATGATCACTATTGTCACCTACAGGTTAACCTATTTTTTTTTTTTTTTTTTTTTTTTTTTTTTTTTTGGTACGCAGGCCTCTCACTGTTGAGGCCTCTCCCGTTTCGGAGCACAGGCTCTGGACATGCAGGCTCAGCGGCTATGGCCCACGGGCCCAGCCGCTCCGCGGCATGTGGGATCTTCCTGGACTGGGCACGAACTCGCGTCCCCTGCGTCGGCAGGCAGACTCCCAACCACTGCGGCACCAGGGAAGCCCCCAGGTTAACCTATTTTAAACACACAACAAAGGGGTGTGTGTGTGTGTGTGTGTGTGTGTGTGTGTGTGTGTGTGCCCACACATACTTCTCTCTGTATTAGTTTTCTTTTCTATCGCGGCTCTAACAAATGACCACAAACTTGGTTGGTTAAATAATACAGATTTATTTTCTTAGAGTCCTGGAGATCAGAAGTCAGACGTGGATCTGAGCTAAAGCCAAGGTGTCAGCAGGGCTATGCTCCGGTCTCGAGATTCTAGATGGGAATCTGTTTTCTTGCCTTTTCCAGCTCTGTGGCACGTGGGGCCCTGTTCTCCATCTTCAACGCCAGCTACCTTCTATCTCTCTGATCCTCCGTCAGTAGTCACAGCTATCTCTTACCTGGACTGGAAAGGTTCGTTCGCGATTAGGTTGGGTCCACCTGGATAACTCCCCACCTCAAGGTCCTTATTTTAATCACATCTGCGACGCCCCTTCTGCCACACAACGTTGAAGAGTCCCAGGTTCTGTGGCTGAAGGCATGGACATCTTTGGGAGCGCCATCTTTCTGCCTGCTGCACTTTCTGTCAATAGAACATTTAATTTCCTGCTGTTTTGTCAATTTCTGTGTTCTTCATTATTTCTTGAATCACCTGCCTTCCCTGAGTTTCGATTTACTTTTCACTCAAGTTCTTATGCAAATGTGTTTTTTTTTTTTTTTAATGAGAAAAGGTGAGTGGGAAACTCCATTAACCTTCCTTTGTCTAAAAATATCTGTATCTTCACTCTCACTCTTGATTATACCATTGCTGAATACAAGATGCTAGCATGACAGTGATCCTTGCTCAATGCTTTGAAGGTTGTATTTCCTCTGGCATCTATTACTGGTGATGAAGAGTTTGCTGTCCGCTAATTTTTGTCCTTTTATTGGTAATCGCCTTGTTCTCTCTGGCAGCCTTCAGGATTCCCCATTATCCTTAAAATTCTGAAGGGTCACTGTCACATCCTGCATCAGCCTGTACATTCATTTGAGTGCTCAGGGCTTGGAGGCCACTCGGGTGTCACAGCCGGGGTGAGAGTCCCCACCAACAGGCTCTGGTCAGTGAGGGACCTCAGTGCCTGGGTGGGTCATCCCAACTTGCTTTGCATATCAAAAGTTTTAATTGGTTGGTAATTGACTTTTTTAGTAACTTTTTCGAAATAGAATTCACATACCATACAAGTCATCCATTTAAAATGTACGATTCAATGGTGTATAATGAAGTGTATATATTCAATAGATATTTAGTATATTCACGGGGTTGTGCAGCCGTCATGACAATCAATTTTTGAACATTTTCATCACCTCCGAAAGAAACCCTGTCCCCTGTCATATATCCCCATCCCATCCCCCACCGTGACCCTGGGAAACTCCTAATGAGCCTGCTGTCTCTGTCTTGCCTGCTCTGGACGTTTTGTACAAATGGAATCATACGATACGTGACTTTTGTAACTGGCCTCTTTCACCTGACATAACGTTGTCGGGTTCACCACATTGTAGCAGGTGTCACTGCTTCATTCTTCCCTTTTGTGGCAGAAGAAGGTTCTAGGTAAGTCACTTTTAACCCTAACGAAGGCATGAAAGGAAAACAGAGGTCAGAGCTGAATTTACCATGAAATGAATCCAGCTTAAGCCTCAGGCTCTTCCAGTGCAAGAGCCCTGACCGAGGCCCTGGGCACTAGAGACAGTGAAAGTCCGGCCTATGTGTATCGAGTGAAGGGATAGCCAGGACAATCTTGCGGTTTAAAATATTTGTAACAGTTAAGAGAATTTGGACTCTTTGACAATATAACAAGCTGGACTTGCTTTGATTCCAATCTGATGTGTGTTTGAGTAATTGACGCAGATTTTGACACCAACTTGAAAGAATCTTACTAAGTTTTTGAAAACATTTATTAAGTATTGGAAGATGGCTGACAAGTCGCTGTGTTTATAAAACCTTAGATTTTGTTAAAATTACTTAGGTGCATCTACAAGTTTTGTTTGTGAGCATTTGAAACAAAAATATAAATATTTAAAAAGAAGAAATGCAGTTGAAAATGTTTAGGGACATTGAATAAGCAGCTTTTGAAGCATGCCTCCGCCACTAAGGCTTATCAAAATTCTCCAGATCTGTAAGTAGAATAAGATAAAGTGAACTGCAAAGCCTAAGAGGAAAACAAAACAAGTTTTAAAACTTGTCACTGTTGATAAATCAAATATTACATTTTTTAAAAAGGCAGCTGTGGGTAGTTTCTCCCATGCACAAAAGGTCCTCCAGGACACCACGAAATCCAAACAGAAACACACAAGTTCCTCCTCCAGTTACAGCTCTGAGCGGACTCACATCTTCTGTAAAATTAATTTGCCAGGAGAGAATTCATGTTCCAAAGATCAATTTCTTGCATGTCTCCCAGCATTGGCATTTATAAAGGGGTTTGGGTGTCCAGCCCCTTTGAGGCGCGCTCACCTGTCCCGGTGCCGTGGATTCCTGTGGCTCCCTCTTCCTGGCCCTCTGCTCTCCATCCAGACCCAGGTCCAGCCCTGGCACTCAAGGGCCCCGTCCTGTCCTCACTGAGGGCCCAGGCCTCCCGGGACCAGTTTCCTGACAGGCCCCCAGGGCGGAGGGGTACAGAGTTATTCCAGTCTGTGCTACAAGCCCTGAGTCCCAGTCTGGCTCTTCATCTCTCCGGCTGCCCCGACCCCCGCCCCCGGCCGGCTCCCAGGACCCTGGTGGCCTCAGGGCAAGCATTCTTGTCATTCAGCCTGTGGCCAAAACACCCACTGGCCACTGAGTACTTTGTATTTACCTTGCCTGCCCCCCCCACCCCCACCCCGCCAAAGGGGTTTCTCTGTGTATTCCTTTTTGTTTCCTCTTTACTTATGTCATCCTTTATTGCTATACGTTTTTTTTGTTTGTTTGTTTGTTTTTTGGGTTTTTTTTGCGGTACGCGGGCCTCTCACTGTTGTGGCCTCTCCCGTTGCGGAGCACAGGCTCCGGACGCGCAGGCCCAGGGGCCATGGCTCACAGGCCCAGCCGCTCCGCGGCGTGTGGGATCTTCCCGGACCGGGGCACGAACCCGCGTCCCCTGCCTCAGCAGGCGGACTCCCAACCACTGCGCCACCAGGGAAGGCCCTGCTCTACGTTCTGAGGCAACAAAAAGTCTCAAGGTACCAGACTCTGGGGGAGGTTCTATTTTCCTCTTTATATATAGTTCTGCAATGTTTAAACTCTTTGCAAACATTTATCTGCTCATTTATTATCAGAAAGAAATTTCAAAACACAAATTGGGAAGGAGGGATGCTGTGGGCCCTCATTGGACTTAATCGTCGGTGGCACTGGATCCAGCGATCATGACTGATCACGCCCTCTGGTGCACAATTTCTCCTGGGTTTCCGTGACCCCACCCGGAGTAGTATATCATAGTACTGCAAACTGTGCAGCTTAAACAACAGAAATTTACTTCCTCATTGTTCTGGGGGCTGGAAGTCAGAGATCAAGGTGTGGGCAGGGTTGGTTTCTCCTGCAGCCTCTCTCCTTGGCTTGTAGAGGGCCGTCTTCTCACTGTGTTCTCACATGGTTGAAGGGGAGCAGAACGTGCCACCCCAAAATGTGCCTCTTTAGCCTGTGGATTATTTTGAGCTGAAGGCAGTCAAGACCCAGCTGACTTAGGAAAAACTTTCACCTCTCCCTTAACTGCCTGAAAGAATTTAGATAGAGGGCCAGGCCCAGAAAGAGTGCTCTTATCAGAGATAACTGTTTATCTGACAGACTTATCTGCACAGGCAGGGCAAGCATCTAATAACCAAGCCTCTGCTCTTCTTAGCGTCCTGTGAGAGACCCTCCTCCCCTTCGGGGTCTCGTATTTTTATGTGGATCCCATACATACAAATTAAATATGTTTTTCTCCTGTTCATCTGTCTTACGTCAATTTAATTATCAGACCAAAGAATTTAGAAGGGAAGAAGGGGAAATTTTCCACCACATGGCCTTTCCCTTGTGCACACGCACCCCGGCGGTCTTTCCGGGTCTTCCTCTCCTCTACTTGGAAGGACACCAGTCAGCCTGGATTAGGGCCCACCCTGAGGGCCTCATTTTACCTGAGTCGTTTCTTTAAAGACCCCATCTCCAAATATAGTCACACTCAGTGGTATGGTGGAGTGAGGGCGGCAATGAGGGGGTAGGGCTTCGACATGGGAATCTGGGGGAGGCCACAGCCCAGCCCACAGCCCCACCTTGGCTGATCCTTCTCCCGCCCCTTTCCAAGATCTCTGCTGCCCCCAGGCCTCCATCCAGAGCTCCTTTCTCTGGCTTCCTCCCCTTGGTGACCGCACACAGCCACAGGCTTTAGACATTGCTGTCTCCACTTCTGTACAAACGATTCCCACATCTCTCCTCCCACCCCGCTCTCTCGCCCCAGCTCTGGCCTCGAGTTCTCAGTTCCCTCTATGATATCTCCATTTAGGTGTCAAGTGAGCATCGCAGATTTAACTTGTCCAGACCTGAACTATCACCTCCCCAAAGACTTGCCCCTTCTCAGCTCAGTAGCTGACAACCCCATCCTTCCGACGGGTCAGGCCAAGAACCCTGGAGGCATAAGACTGGTCCTTCCCACTAATCAGGAGAGCAATGCGCTTCAGTGCCTTTCTCCTAAACTAACCACATGGGGCTGCAGGCAAATCAAGGCCCAGAGACTTGCTGCCGGCTGATGGCGGGTCTGGGCTTCGTGCTGGATCCCCATCACCTGCAGAAACAGAGGCTGAGAGGGCTTGGAGCGTCCAGGTAAAGAAGGTCTTCCCGGCAGACCTGTGCTGGCGGGGCGTCTGTCCTCTGGCAAAAGCTGAGCACTTCACAGCTCTGCAGAGATGCAGGGCTTGGTACCAGAGCTTCACCTTGGAGCACAGAGTGGGGTTTACCTGTAGGCTAATGAGGTGAAAGCCTTGGGGCCCTGGGAGGGTGGTGCTCACGTGAGCACAGCATTTTTGCAAACATCGCACAAGTAAGATGTTATAACTGCCATCGCGAGGACCGTCTGTCTCTGTTCACACTTGACTCCAAGCCAGTTCTCTTGGTGATGTTTCAGCTGCCATGGACATATTTGGATGGATGCTCAGGGGAAGCTGAGTCGGGGACACACTGCAGTTGAGATGAGTAATTTTTATGTTGTCTGCCATCGTGTGTAGGGAATTCGCTGTTAACTGTGAGGTGTAGGAATGGCTTCCAGGAATGCTCCTACCGCCCACAGGGCGAGCTGGGGCACAAGGATGCTGGACAGGCGTCTCCCCATCATATGAGCACAGTACGTCCTGTGGTGCCCAGCACCCTACCTTTGTGGGAAGTGGAGTAGAGCAAAGGTTCTAGACCTATGGAGCCAGAAGCTGCCCTGCTAAGGAAAGGCATGCGGTTCTTCCATCCTCTGCACAGAAATGCTATTTTTCTTTTTTTTTTTTTTTTTTTTTTTTGCGGTACGCGGGCCTCTCACTGTTGTAGCCTCTCCCGTTGCGGAGTACAGGCTCCGGACGCGCAGGCTCAGCGGCCATGGCTCACGGGCCCAGTTGCTCTGCGGCATGTGGGATCTTCCCAGACCGGGGCACGAACCCGTGTCCCCTGCATCGGCAGGTGGACTCCCAATACGGCGCCACCAGGGAAGCCCCAGAAATGCTATTTTTAAATTGTTGTCATAAGACGTAAACAAAGAGTATTCTCCCCGGCAAAATGTAGTTTAAACGTTATTCTAGAATGAATAAAACCCTTAGGTTATTTTTCTGAACTTGTACTATCGTGGTACTGTTAGCTTGTCAGCATTTGGAATTTATTGTGGTTTCTCATTTTATTTTATTTTTTTGAAATTAAACATTTTAATCCTATCCATAAACACTTCTGCTCTATTCATGTTTTATTACACTTAAAAAAAGTGAATTCATGACATGTGGTATAAAAATGGAGCAGCACAAAAGGAATGAGAAAAGAGTAACTACCTCTCCCAGTCCCTTAATTACGGAACAGAGTCTTACAGGAAATGCAATTGCTTTTAAATATTTCTGTTAGCAGTATTTTGTGATTATCTTCAAATTACAAAAATATCACAATTTATTGATGTTCATGTTTTCCTGTTCCAATCGACAAGAATTTTGTCTATTCAAACACCTCAGTTACTCCCCCATCTACCCCTGTATTTGGATTGTTGTATCACTGATTTCAGTTCCTTTAATAGATATCTCTGTCATGTGGATTCTCATTTTAAATAGACACCTGATCTTGACCGGCTTTTGCATTTATAATTTTGTATTTTACTCCTTCAAGAGGGTCTTTCCAAATCAGATAAGCTCCAGCTGAGGGTCTGGTCCTAGCAGGGCCGCTTGCAAATATGCATCCCCCCTCCTCCAGCAGTGCTGGGCTCCCAGGTCTGTGCAAACAGGCGGTTTGTTGACAACGAAGGAGAGCTGGAACAAGCCGGTGCCACAGAAAACCAGGCTTTGCACCTGCCCAGTTGCCCGTCCCAGTCGGTTTGAATTGAGGTTTTGTTTGGTTCTCTGCAATAGTTTTGCTCTTTCTTCTCTTTTCAAACCACCTTCAGACCATCATTTCCTGGACCGTTGACACAGTAAGGACGGGCAAACCCCCAAGTCCCTGCATTACAGAGCTGGACACGGTCGCTGGCTGGCAGCCTTCCTGCTGGACCCTGGGGGCCTGGAACCTGAACCCAGATTTCCTGGAAACTCGAGTCCTGGCCTGGATGCATGTATGTCCAGTGAGGGAAGTCGTCTGAAATTTCCAGCAGCAGCAGAGATGTGCTCAAGGAACCGTTCTCTCCTCGGGGGCCCAGAGAAAGAAGCCCACGGGCCCCAGGGCTTAATTGCCTCTGCGGGTGTTTCTGGTCCAACTGGAAAAACCAGGTAGGCTGGGCTCTGGGTGATGGGTCAGTGGGAAGAGGGGAAATGTTTCCCCTCTGGTGCACCTAGTGAGAAAGAGGAAAAGCAGAGAAGGTGAACCATTCAGCAAAGAGCACAACGACCAGATCTGCTGGGGGAGGAACAGAACTGGTCCTGGGGACTGTCTAGGCCCCCCTTGCAAGCACCCCGGCTATGGACCAGGCCACGCAGGCCCGGCAGAGAAAGGGTCAGGACTCACTTCAATCTCTTGCTGAGTCCCCATTTCTACCAGCCCCCCAGCTCCCCATCCCATCTCCCAGCTGTCAACCCGGCTCCCTGATAGGGCAGGGGACTGCACTTCATCTAACAACCTGGCCAGCACTTGCTCTGTGGCCTAGAAGTAAACTTGGAAATATCAGAACCTGCCTGCCCGCCGTGCTAGGCCACCTGGGGGCTCTAGGGCCCAGGCTCTACGGCCTCTAGGGCTCAGGCCTGGGCCTGACTTTGCTGCCGCCATCTGCAGGTATGGTGCAGGCCTGGCAGCCACCTTGACCACAGCTCCCCCGGCACGTGGGTGCTGAGCCTGATGACACAGCTACGTTTAAGGACACACAGCCCCTTCCCCGTCCCAGCCTCGACCACCTTGAGACTCTGAACGAGATGCCTCAACTCTGGGCCTCATCTCTCAAGCAGGGCTAGAGACACCTAACTCCTATTCACACTCAGGAAGCACCACTGATGTATAGAGCACATAGTAGACCCTCCAAACTTAAAAAAAAATTAAACCTATTAGTCTATTCAGGTTTCTATAACATAGATACCATAGACCAGGTGGCTCAAACAGCAAACATCTCTCACAGTTCTGGAGGCTGGAGCTGAGAACACCAAGATCAAGTTGCATGCATGTTCAGTGTGTGGTCAGGGCGTCCTTCCTGGTCCACAGATGGCCGGCTTCTCACTGCATCCTCACATGGCCAAAGGGGCGAGGCAGCTCCCTGGGATCTCTTTCATAAAGACACTGATCCCATTCATGAGGGCTCCATCCTTAGGACCTAATCACCCCAAAGGCCCCACCTCCTAATACCATCACATTGGGGGTTAGGATTTGTGGATGAAGAATGTCACCTGCCATGTCAGTAAAAAAAGAATGTTGTGGCCAACAAGCTATCAGCCACTGCAGCAGTCCTTCAGTTCTACATCAAACCGTTATTCCCTGAAGATAGTAAGACCCTTTCCTTGCCTCTCCATTTTCTTGGGTGAACTGGACCCTGGAGAACACAGTGAAAGAATTGTCAGATGCTGTCCATGTACAGTAATAACAGGCTGCACTTGTGCAGAATCCAGCAAACATAGTGCCAAGGCTGCTACACAACTTGTGTCCTTTAATCTTTCCAATAACCCCATGTAGGCAGGTGCTACTGGTCCCATATCATTGATAAGATAACTGAGACTTAGAGGATTTCAGTAGCTTTTCAAGATTACACATGTTGAGATTTTAACTCATATACTTTTCTTACACCTCCCCTTTTCCACCTCATTCGGCTAGATCTGGCTGTGGACATCATTTCCTGGAGATGGAGGTGGCAGATGGAGAGAAATGGGTCTTTCTGGTTCTTCTTAGTCCAAAAGCCTAAATCCTTAGAATTATTTAGAGAGCCTCCTTTTAAAAGGCTGTAAAATGAAGGGGGGAGAGACTTTAAGGAGAGGAGAGGGCTGGGGTTTTGTGTTTCGCGTCTATGCCATGCCCTTTTCTAGGTGGAGATCAATTGTTTCAACTTCCTCTTGCATAGACCGCTGGTCACCTTCCCCACAGGGAATGTGTGTTTCCAGATAAGACGGTGACACAGCCCCATCTGACACTCCTGAGTAGCAAGTGCTGTGGTTTTGCCGGTTTTGCCTTTTCCCCACCTGGGGCCTTATCTGGGCACCTCAGGGCGCAAGGAGACAGCTACCAGCAGTTGTTATTCTTTACATTTGTGCTTTTTTTTTTTTTTTTTACGGGGTTGCATGGTATCTACTTTTAAATTTTTATATTGAAATGAGTGGATTCATTCACGTGAAAATTTGAGAATTTAATGTAGCTGTTGTGATCATGAAATATCATGTGGTGATAATGAAATATATCTTGAAAAAAAGATCCAGCACTGGGAATCCCTACAAGGAGGTCTGAAAGGACTGGGCAGGTGTTTTATTTACTAGAATTGATCTATATGCCACCTGTCACAAAAGTTTGTTGCAAGATTGCAAAAGAGAATTAGAAGACCAAACTAATAAGGTGACTAAAGTCAACGAGCAGGATAAAAGGACAAACAGGAAGCAAAGCATACTGACGACAGAGGTGAACACAGCAAATGTGGTTCCGAGCTGCCTGGAAACCGAGGGCATGGGGGGCAGCACGGCAGTTCTCCTTGGGAGCAGACAGTCCTTTCCAGAAGGACGAGATCTGACACTGACATCTTTTCACCAGGCACAGACAGGACCGGGTGTGATGTGGGGTCCACGCCCACAGGGAGAGCTGACAGCAATGCCCATTCCTAGGCTGGGCTTTCCTTCTATAAATAATATAGAAGAAAACCCTCCATTCTTGGAAGGACCTTAAGACTGTGCCTCCAAAGGGCATGAAGTGTCTTCTCCTCCCCTTCCACTCTCTCTCGACTCCCAGTAACCAGATGTATCACAGCTGGAATCACCCTCACGGTGGTCCTGTCTGGTCCAGCCTGGTCCCCACTTACATCACAGGCCAGCTTTTCCCTTCTGCTCGAAACCCCTTCTTCTTTCAGCCTCCCAGGCCCTCTCCCTGCTTGGCCCCTCCCGACCCCGATCATGGGCTGTGTCCTCTCATCTTCCTTCCCTGGGTTCCCCCCGACCAGCTCTATCCGTGGGGGACACTCCCTTCCTGGGGGCCTGTCTAGACCCCCAGCTCTCAGTAGCATCCTCTGAGGATGACTCCAACTTTGGGTCTCCTTTCCCTCAAGTCCAACGCAAAGTCAACATCTCCACTTAGAGGCTCATCTGGCAACGGTGTTAGTTTCCTAGGGTCACTGTAACTAAACACCACACACCGGGGGGCTGAAAAAACACAGTTTTTTCCTCAGGGTTCTGGCGGCCAGAAGCCCAAGATCAAGGTGTCGGCAGGTTTGGTTTCTCCCGAGCCTCCCTCCTTGGCTTGTGGGTGGCTGTGTCCTCACATGCTCTTCCCTGTTTGCACACATCCCTGTTACCTGTGTGTCCAAATTTTCCTTCTTGTGAGGACACCAGTCAGATAGGATTAGGGTCCACCCAACATGCCTCATCTTAACTGAATCACCTCTTAAAGGCCCTACCTCCAAATGTAGGGTGTTCTGAGGTGCCGGGGGTTAGGGTTTCACCATATGATTTGGGGACCGACACAATTTAACCCATAACAGCATCTCAGACTCAATCTGCCCAAGACCACGTTCTTAATCATCCCCAAATCTGCTCCCCCATCTCAGTAAATGGCCCCTCCAGTCCCCCAGCTGTTCAGATGAAAGCCCTCGGGGGTGCTCTCTGAGCCCCCGCTTGCCTCTCAGCCCACACGCAGTCGCTAAGGCCGCTCCCAGCATCTCCATCACCATCCCAGCTTCCAGGACACTCTTGGCCTCACTGAACGCGCCTTCTCCGTGGACCTCCCTCATCCGCGTGGCTCCCCGGTAATTCGTTCTGAGCACAGCAGAGAGCAGACTGCTCCTTCCAAAGGTCAACCAGGCCCTGGCATTTCTCAGCTCCCATCCAACTCAGAATACAACCTCACATCCTTTGCGAGGTCCCGAGGGCTCCCATAACCAGCCCCGTTCCCAGTGCCCCCAGCTCTCCTCTCTTACATGTTTTTTACCGTTCCTGTTTCTTCTCAGGGCTGCACCCCTGGGCCTCTGCCTGGGAAGCTCTTCCCTTACACAGGGGCACCTGTTTCCCTCCAGCCTCGTTTCGGGGCCTCCCGAATGAGAAACAGACCCCTCTCTGCCCCCTTGCCCTGGTTGAATTTTTCTTTTTCCCTCTTAGCCCCGTCTGACACTCCGTATTTATTGTTTATGAGTTTCTGCCTTTTCTGGTGGAGCAGAATCTGCATAAGGACTCACTCTCCCAGAGCCCCCAGCACAGGCCTGGCTCACGGCAGGGGTTCAGTAAACTTGGGGGCCCCCAAGGGCAGAAGCAGGCATGGGCGGGGGGACCCTCGGCTGGTTTCTCCATGGCCTCTACGTAAGGATGTGAGGGGTAGAGAAGGAGCCCGGAGGAAGGCGGAGATGTTTGGGTTGCTTGTCCGCAGCTTCTGGTCCCAACCTTCCAGGGAGACAGGGACCCAGAACACGCTGCTGGGCATCCAGCACTGACCGGACTCCAGAGCTTCTGGAACAAATCGTACAGTGGTTCCAACGGTGTTCTGTGTCAAGGCCAGCCAAGCAGATGCCCACATAAACAAAGACCCCAAATAGCCAAAGCAGTCTTGAGGGAAAAAAACGGAGCTGGAGGAATCATACTCCCTGACTTTAGACTATACTACAAAGCTACAGTAATCAAGACAGTGTGGTACTGGCACAAAAACAGAAATATAGATCAATGGAACAGGATAGAAAGCCCAGAGATAAACCCATGCACATATGGTCACATTATCTTTGATAAAAGAGGCAAAATATACAATGGAGAAAAGACAGTCTCTTCAATAAGTGGTGCTGGGAAAACAGGACAGCTACATGTAAAAGAATGTAATTAGAACACTCCCTAACACCATACACAAAAATAAACTCAAAATGGATTAAAGACCTAAATGTAAGACCAGGCACTATAAAACTCTCAGAGGAAATTGTAGGCAGAACACTCTATGTCATAAATCACAGCAAGATCCTTTCTGACCCACCCCCGAGAGAAATGGAAATAAAAACAAAAATAAACAAATGGGACCTAATGAAACTTAAAAGCTTTTGCACAGCAAACGAAACCATAAACAAGACGAAAAGACAACCCTCAGAATGGGAGAAAATATTTGCAAATGAAGCAACTGACAAAGGATTAATCTCCAAAATATACAAGCAGCTCATGCAGCTCAATATCAAAAAAACAAACAACCCAATCCAAAAATGGGCAGAAGACTTAAATAGACATTTCTCCAAAGAAGACATACAGATGACCAAGAAGCACATGAAAAGCTGCTCAACATCACTAATTATTAGAGAAATGCAAATCAAAACTACCATGAGGTATCACCTCACACCAGTTAGAATAGGCATCATCAGAAAATCTACAAACAACAAATGCTGGAAAAGGTGTGGAGAAAAGGGAACCCTCTTGCACTGTTGGTGGGAATGTAAATTGATACAGCCACTATGGAGAAAAGTATGGAGGTTCCCTAAAAAAATAAAAATAGAATTACCATATGACCCAGCAATCCCACTACTGGGCACATGCACCCCAGTGTTCATTGCAGCACTATTTACAATAGCCAGGTCATGGAAGCAACCTAAATACCCATCGACAGACGAACGGATAAAGAAGATGTGGTACATACATATGATGGAATATTACTCAGCCATAAAAGGAACGAAATTGGGTCATTTGTAGAGATGTGGATGGATCTAGAGACTGTCATACAGAGTGACGTAAGTCAGAAAGAGAAAAACAAATATCGTATATTAACGCATATATGTGGAACCTAAAAAAATGGTACAGATGAAATGGTTTGCAGGACAGAAATAGAGACACAGGTGTAGAGAACAGACATATGGACACCAAGGGGGGAAAGCAGGGGTGGCGGGGAGTGGTGGTGGGATGAACTGGGAGATTGCGATTGACACGTATACACTGATGTGTATAAAATTGATGACTAATAAGAACCTGCTGTATAAAAAATAAAATTAAATTAAACATTAAAAAAAATAATAAAATAAAGAGAAAAAACAAAAAACCAACCAAGAGTTGGTGGGCCTTTTGGAGGTTTCTGGAATGAATGAGCAAGCCATGTGCCTGGGCCTCCTGGAATAGCGGTCATGCTGTGAAGCCAGTGGAAGTAAAATCTTGTTGATGCAGAGACAGGGAGGTCTGGGAGTGGGCACGGGTGTTTTCAGTTTTTGTATTTTAAAGGGCAGAGTCACTGAAGCAGCTACAATTTCTAAAAACCAGTGAGAAAAGGAATATCTGTGTATTTGGATCTTTAAAAATATATATACACACATTACATATACATACTGTGTATTTATACGTGTATGGACATGTACAGGTTTATGCACACATACATATGTGTACACACATGTGCATAGATATTGAAATGGTGCTCAGTGGGTCACACATCTCAAATGAATTGAACTAGAGGCATGTGAGTCCAGATGAACTAGGCGGCGTATTGATCAGCTACAGTTGGTTTCCTGAGTGGGTGTGGCCACACGGAGAGCACCCTCCTGCCTGGAGAAGTGGAAGGAGGACCAGACAGTCCCTGCAGGCTGCAGGCCACCCCCGGGGCTGCTCCTGTTTCACTTTGCAGCACGTGGCCCCCATCCCAACAGAGCAGCCGCTGCTCTCACATGGCTGGACACTGTGTCTCTCTGGGGAGAAAGAGATTGAAGGTTTTTTGTTTGTTTTTTTAACACCTTTATTGGAATATAATTGCTTTACAATGGTGTGTTAGTTTCTGCTGTATAACAAAGTGAATCAGCTATACATATACATATGTCCCCATATCTCTTCCCTCTTGCATCTCCCTCCCACCCTCCCTATCCCACCCCTCTACGTGGTCACAAAGCACCGAGCTGATCTCCCTGTGCTATGCGGCTGCTTCCCTTTAGCTATCTATTTTACGTTTGGTAGTGTACATATGTCCATGCCACCCTCTCACTTTGTCACAGCTCCCCCCACCAGGTGTCCTCAAGTCCATTCTCTAGTAGGTCTTGTGTCTTTATTCCCTAGGCTTTTCATGACCTTTTTTTTTTTTTTCTTAGATTCCATATATATGTGTTAGCATACGGTATTTGTTTTTCTCTTTCTGACTTACTTCACTCTGTATGACAGACTCTAGGTCCATCCACCTCACTACAAATATCTCAATTTCATTTCTTTTTATGGCTGAATAATATTCCATTGTATACATGTGCCACATCTTCTTTATCCATTCATCCGACGATGGACAGTTAGGTTGCTTCCATGTCCTGGCTATTGTAAATAGAGCTGCAATGAACATTTTGGTACATGACTCTTTTTGAATTATGGTTTTCTCAGGGTATATGCCCAGTAGTGGGACTGCTGGGTTGTATGGTAGTTCTATTTGTAGATTTTTTAAGGAACCTCCATAGTTTCTCCACACCCTCTCCAGCATTTATTGTTTCTAGATTTTTTTGATGATGGCCATTCTGACCGGTGTGAGATGATATCTCATTGTAGTTTTAATTTGCATTTCTCTAATGATTAGTGCTGTTGAGCATCCTTTCATGTGTGTGTTGGCCATCTGTATATCTTCTTTGGAGAAATGTCTATTTAGGTCTTCTGCCCATTTTTGGATTGGATTGTTTGTTTTTTTGTAATTGAGCTGCATGAGCTGCTTGTAAATCTTGGAGATTAATCCTTTGTCAGTTGCTTCATTTGCAAATATTTCCTCCCATTCTGAGACTTTGGGCCAGCCATTAACAGGGAGAAAAAACCCAGAAAACAGATGCAGCCCCCGAAATTGCCTCCCTGACCCAGAGCAGTAGGGGTTTTTAGCGGAGAGAACGCACTACGGGTGGGGTGGTAAGTTCAGCCAGTGCCAAGGTCTGGCCATTGAAAGCTTGGGGATCCTGAATGTCTCCTCAATGTCTGAAGGGGCATTTAAGCATGAGTACCAAAAAGAGCATCTGTAGTATCACCAGCCAGGCTTCATGTTTTTCCAAAATGTTATTTGGATGCATATGGGCCAGAAAAGAGAAATCATGTATAAGCATGAAAATATCAAGCATGTTTTATAAAGAGAAAATACTTGTGAAAAACAAAACCTCTGAGCTTTAGATCTTTAAGAACTTACTATGAATGGAATAACATTTCTAAGTTTTCTCTTTTGCAAGGAAAAAAATTATCCGGATCATCGACACCACTCTTTGTCAGCAGGCTGAAGATTCAGGGCTCACATAGGGGTTCAGTGGGGCCCATTTCATCAGAGCAGCCTTTCTGCAAATTATATTGCATTTGGTAATGAGCACGTTTTAATTTCTCTTGACTGTAATGTGCGTTCTGCAAAGAATAATGAAAACTGTATCGCTCATTTAGAAAACAATTTTAACAAAATGCTAAGAAACATAGGAGGGGTGGAATATTATTTGCTATGTAAATGAAGCTTATCACGAGAGTCCCCTGGATGTCTGACTCACTGAGCACCCCTCCCCTACAAGCACCTTCCCCTTCCTGCTGTGTACCTGGTGGGGGAAGGGCGGGGAGAAGACACCAGGGCCGCAAATCCATCTCATCTCCCCTCTTAAGCCCTTCAAGGATGCCCCTGCTCTGAGGTCCCACCAAGCTCTTCGAATGGGTCTGTGAGGCCTCCGAGGTCTGACCCAGCCCAATGTTTTCAAAGCAGCACATTTCCAACGAAATATTGTCCACGCTGCAAAATGGCCCCAAGCAGACATGGACAAAGGAGGGAGTTCAGACCTGCCGGGATCGCCCCACCTTGGCCTCCATGTGCCCACGGGACTTGGTCGTCTCCAAGCACGTGCCGTGGTTACAGGCCTCCCTGCCAGGGCTGAGGAGAAGCGGCTCCTCTGTGCTGTCCCTGTCCCCCACTCACTGGCCCCCTCCTCCCCCATCTTGCCAAGACTGCCAGCCTGGCCTTAGTTGTGGTCCTGGTTGGGAACTCCCAGCCCCTGAACAGTCCCAGAGGGATGAGCTGGCCAGCAGATGTGCTGGCCTCGGTGTTCTGGAAAGCACGAAGCTTGAAAGGAAAGGATCTGTGACCACGGCCTCCCCTGAAAAGTGGCCCTTTGTGCCTCAGCCCCTGGCCGTATATAACCTTTCTTTCAACTCTGCAGTTTTCAAAAAGCTCAGGATGTGGGCTGGAAATGTAACCTTTAGGGAAGTTTATTTAACGATAAATTGTTATTGTGAGAGTAGTGGGGCATCTACTAACGCGCTTTACAGGGCATGACAGGCACCTGTGTATAAGCTTGCATTTGCACTTTACCTGCAGTTCTGCTGCCATTTCTTGTCTGAAAATGTTGGCATTCAACAATATGATGAAAATATTAGTCTTGACCTAATAAAAAAAGTCTTTCACTCACTAAGGCATAGAAACACAATCCACTGGGCCCTTGACGGAGGTTAGGTATTGGGGGGTCTGATGCTAACTGTCTTTGGTGCTCCGAGGTAGAAATGTGGTTTGACAAGAGACAGAGCTTGAAACCCACCAGCCTGAGGTTGATGGTACCTCCATCAAGGGGTGAATTCCAGAGTGGATGAATTAGAAATGGATGAATTCACATACGCAGGAAGTGAATACCCTTAATTTATGGTTCTTAGGCACATGGGTACCATCCTGAGAGTCAGGAACGCGTCGCCATGATGATGTGGGTCCGAGTCAGGGGAGAGGTTTTGCTGGAGGGGTAGCAGGTCATGTTTTAGGGGGAGGTGGTGTGTCCTGAGAAGTACTAGTAGGACTACCAGTAGTAACAACTGGGTGAGAGTAATACTTTTCCTAAACCTTTTACACGCCATTACTCAGCTTAACCAAACTTCCTCTCTGTGGCTTTTCCACTGAGGCACTGAGAGGTTAAGTAACTTCTGTCCTGTGCCAGGTTTCCTGGGAGGCGGGAAGCTTCATGAGGAGTGTTACTGGGGTCAATGTTTTGGGAGGGAAGGAAGCAGAGTTGGACAGGGGATGGGCTGAGCTGTGGTGCCATCACCACAGAGGCCTGGGCCACCCCTTGGGGAGCAGAGACCTCCTACTCAGGGGTCATTGTGCAGACGCCCTCCTGGGAGAGGGGCGTCCTGGGTCTGGGAATCTGGTGTGTCAGGGCCGGAGGTGGACGTTTGGGTGGGACGCAGCGGGAGCCCCCCAGGATGTCATGGAAGAGCCGGTGCCCTCAGAAGCACTGTAGTTAGAGGGTTACAGAGCTGTCCCTTCATCGCTGTGAGAGGGGACAGTCATGGGTGAATAAACCTATCAGCTCAAGCGTTCATATTCTTGAGAAGAGAGAGGATATTAAGCAAGAAAAAAGGTCACAGAATCATGGAAAAAGCCAGAGCGTGACGCATGCCCCTGGCCTGGCCGGCACAGGGGAGGCCCCGGGAGGGAGTGAGGTCCCTCCCCAGCGTCCTTCGTCATCTGCACCAGGCCACCGGCCAGTCAGGGCCAAGGACCAGGCCTGGGTCTAGCTGTGAGGATCCCATCTGACCAGAACTGGTTGATGGAAACCAAAACCCAGCAAGCTGGCCACAGACCTGGAACATGCATCTCCAGAGATGCCCCATGCAGCATGGAAAAGCCATAAAGCTTCCTCCCGGAATTGCAAAAAGAAGTCACTCCAGGGCCGAGCTGGGGGCCACCACCACCTCTTGGGACGCCAGCAGGTCCTCCCTACTGGACGGGGGTAAGGGATGGCCAGGTGACCACCAAATGCTGCTCTCCTCCTCCCCTTTTCCAAGTGGCATTTTTTATTGTCATTGTCCTGTTTTCTGTCCATCATTATGAATCTTGTGTGTTGGGGACAAAGTTGGAACTTAGCCCCCAGAGCCAGGCTCAAGGAGGCCTGCTGACCTGAGTGAGTGCACATCCACCACTGCCCTGTCCTAGGTCCCTGGGTGCGGGGTGTCTCCCTGTGGAGGTGAGAGCAGCTGGATGGGGAGGGCCAAGTTCGGATGCATGGGACCCAGGGCACTGGAGGAGGCTGACAGAGGGAAGCAGGAGGTAGGGTGGGCTGTTCCTCATTCACTGCCAGCTGCTGTGGGTGCTCCCCAGGCCCCTGGCACACCCTATGCCCTTGCAGTTGTCTCTCTGTGGGTTCTGGGGCAAAGGGGACCAGTAGGACTTGGGACAGACTGGGAACACGGTCCCGTCCCACATCCTCGTGCCAGGAGCCCCGGCCCCTGTCTGATGCAGCCATCCAAGCGATGGCTGAGTCCATAGACCCAGTTCTAGCCTCAGCCCCACCTGTGTGTCGAAGGCAGGTCAGGTCTCACGCACCCCCCCCCACCGCCCCCCTGCCCTGAGCCCCAGGGTCCTCAGCTCTAAAATGGGGAAATCAATGTACCTGTCTCACAATGAGGTAGTGTAAACTCCAGTGTGGTGAGTGGCACAGTAAATGTTTAACGAAAGATAATTGCTATTTTTACAGGGCCAGGACACGCAGAGCCTTGGAGCAAAGCCTTACAACTGGCTCCAGCCACAAAAAACAACTAACATTGAAAACTTTTTCCTTGTTTGAACAAGTGAGACCTGAATTCACCCAAATAACTCGTTGAAAGCACGGAGACGGTACCAAGCAAGCACGGGAGACGTTTTTCCAGCAGTGACGTTTGGGTAAGGGGCCTCATCCACTTCAGAAGGACGGGCCAAAGGTCCTGAGCTCACCCAGGGATGGCTTCATGTGTCTTCTGAACAGTCTTCCCCATCATTTTGGCTTGGAATAAATTCTCTGTGTCCTGCATCCCTGTATTTCAATAGACTCGATTCTTTTTTGCTCCTTCTGAGTCTGGGTACCCATGGGACTCTTGGAGCAGGCGGGCATCAAATCCACAGCACAGGACTTCCCTGGTGGCCCAGTGGTTAAGACGCTGCACTACTACTGCAGGGGAAACGGGTTCAATCCCTGGTGGGGGAACTAAGATCCCACATGCCATGCGGCACAGCCAGAAACAAACAAACAAACAAACACCACAGCACTGAATTACTGTCTCCACCTTAAGCGGTGTGGGCCCAGAGATGGTGTTATCACTGACAGATCACGACTAGCTCCATCATTCCCATCAGGGGAGTCATGTTCAGTTATACACATTTTAAAACCAATTTGTTTAATGATATCACATCATTTGTAAAATTATGAAATATTCCATGCATACAATAGCATATATATAATGCAAAAAGCTATAAAGAAAACATAAAGGGAACACCTACTAGGCAGTCACCATCCAGGTGAAGAAACATATTATCACTGATACATTAGGCATTATGTCCAGTCCCCCCAGTTTTCATCCCCCCCCATTGAACCCTATCCATTTCCACTGGGGGAAAACCCCAATACGGAATTGGGTGTTTATCCATTTCTTTCTCTTTTCCACAGTTTTGTCATATATATATATATATATATATATATATATATATATATATATATATACCTCCGAAAATGTCGTTTAATATTGAATGTTTAGAACTTTATATAAATGGAATCCTCTGTATATTGTCTGCCTGCAACTTGCTTTTTTGCTCTACATGTTGTGAGATTTATCCGTGGTAATGGGTACAGTTGTAGTTTGCCCATTCTAATTGCCTCGTCTGAATAGATCAATACATACTTATTTCTTTTCCCATTAGAAGGGACTGACAGGAGCTTCCTGTCAGTGTTTAGGTTGTTTCCAGGCTTTTGCAATAGAAATAGTGCCTCTGTAAACATTCCTGTAGAAGGTTCTGGGCACTTCGCAAGAATTCTTCAGGGCACAAACTTGGGGGTGAAATTGCTGGGTGAAAGTTTTAAACAACTTCAATGTTACTGCAGAACTCTGAAGTTTTTCAAAGTGTTTCCACCAATTACACCCTCCTTGTTTATCCTCCCCTCCCCTCCAGCTGACTCAGTTTGGGCCATACATGGTAGCGAGTAATTTTAATTTTTGCCAATCTGGTATGTGTTTGCTTTTGTGGTAAAATATACATTACATGAAATTTACCATTTTAACCATTTTAGGTGCACAGTTCAATGGCATTAAGCCCGTTCGCAGTGTTGTGCAACCATCACCACCATCCATCTCCAGAATTTTCCATCGTCCTCAACTGAAACTCAGTCCCCGTGAAACACTAACTCCCCATTCCCCGCCCCCAGCTCCTGCCACCCACCATCTACTTTCTATTTCTATGCATTTGACTCCTCTAGGCACCTCATATAAGCAGAATCCCACAGTATTTGTGTTTTTGTGTCTCGTTTATTTCATTCAGCATAATGTACTCAAGCTTCCTCCATGTTGGAGCCCTCACCAAGTTTTAATTTGTGTTCCACATTCTACAATGATATATCTGCAAAGATATGTCTGTTCTACAATGATAACAACTCCCAAAAGGGGTTGCTTAGAGGACTTGACCTTGTGCTTGAGGAAGTCGTCTAACCAGTCTCTGTCTGGTTCTTGTGTTCTCATCTGATGCTGAAGTTCACAGACCACAGGGCACTGAGTGATTTCATATCACCCTGCTCAGGCCACCATAAAAAAATATCACAGATTGGGTGGCTTAAACAGCAGACATTTGCTCCTCGCAGTTCTGGAGGCTGGAAGTCCAAGATCAGGGTGTCGGCTGGAAGTCCAAGATCAGGAAGTCCAAGATTTGGTTCCTGGTGAGGACCCTCTTGCTGGCTTGCAGACAGCCGCCTTCTTGCTGTGTCTTCACATGGCCTTTCCTCGTTGTGTACAGAGTGAGAGAGAGAGAGAAAGAGATCTTCTTTCTAAAAGGCCATCAATCCTATCAAAATCACCAATCTACCTATGACCTCATTAAACCTTGATTACCTGAAAGTTCTGTCTCCAAATACAGTCACATTGGGTTGGGGCTTCAGCATATGAATTTGGGGTTCATAATTCTGTCCACAACAGGTGTAAAATGGGGGAGGGCAAGGACAAGCTGCAGCCCACAAGGTTAGACTGTTGCCCCTGACCTTGACAGGGTGTCCTGCAGAAGCTGAGGTGGGGCTCATTGTCACAGGGGTAAACACACGTGGCCAGGAGTCCCAGAAGTGGGAGGGCTGGGAGAAGGGCCTGGTCATTGCCTCATGCAGGAAGTGAGTCAGCTGGTCAGCAACAAGTGTGGGAGCAAAACCTTGCATTCCTGCTTCATTTCTCCCCAAATCTCCTTTATCAGGTAAGAAAGCTTCCTTTTATTTTATCTTTGCAAAGGACTTTTGTCATGAATGCATTTTAAATTTTATTGAATGCTCTTTCTATGTATATTAAGATAGTTTTATGATTTTTCTGTTTTAATGTGCTATTGTGTTGAATTATACTAATAGCTTTTCTAACGTGAAATCAGTATCACACTCCTAGGACAAACCCAATTTAGTCGTAATCATTTTTTATACATTGTTGGATTGATTTTCCTAATTTTTTAAAGGATTTTCACTTTTATATTCATGAATTAGATTGGCTTATAATTTTTCTTGAACTTTCTTTGCTGGCTTAGGCGCTGATGAGCTGGAGAGTATTTTCTAAATCCCTATTCCTTGGAAAAGATATTTGAAAGACTGGAATATTGTGTTTCTTAACTCTTTCTAAGAATTAACCTGGAAAATCCTCTGGCCAATTATTTGGGGCAGGCATCTATATATGTCCATTAACAAAGTTTGCTCATTGCATTCCTCACATCTTCTATATCTTTACTGAATTTTTATTTGTTTGTTTGGTTGACCTATCATGACTGAGAGAGATGATGGTGGATTTGAAAAGATCTTGCAGTTCTATAAATTTTTCTTTGTACATTTTTTGGAGACTATGCTGTTAGGTATAGGCAAGTTCCCAACTGCTATATTTCTCAAGCGATTTGTTTCTTTTACCATTACTAAGTGACTCTCCTTGTTCTCAACAAAGTCTTTTATTCAAAAGCCTGTTTTGTCCATTATTAAATTAGCCAAGCCAGTTTTCTTTTACATATGTTCATTCTATATAGGTCTCATACATTGCATGTTTCTGTCTTTAAAAATTAGACAATCTGGTAATCTATACCTTTCAAAAAATCTATTCGTATTAACTGGACAGTTGGGAGTACTTACATGTATTATAATTACTGATGTATTTGTATATATTTTTAGGTTTATATTTTATGCTTTCTATGTGTCTTATTTTTTTTCTGGGTTTGATTTTTCTTCTCTTCCTCCCCTCATCTTTCTTTGCTTTATTTTGTTAAATTTCACTGAGTGTTTTCTTCCTTGTCTCATTTTCTTCTTCTTTGGGTTTGGACTAGGTCAACATACATTCTATTTTTATTCTTTTACAATTTTCCTTTTAACAAGCATACTCAAAGAAGTCTCAAGTTAATCTACGTGTTTATCCTCCTCCAGAGGATTGCAATTATTACAACGCTGTAATTCTGTTCCTCCCACTTAGAGGAACAGAATTAAAGCATTTTCCGATATTTTAGTTGTACTTTTTGTTGTTGCTGTCACTTCTTTACCTTTATAGATTAACCGTTATCAGTGATGCTTTTTTTCTTTTTTTCTTTTTTTTGCGGTACGCGGGCCTCTCACTGTTGTGGCCTCTCCCGTTGCGGAGCACAGGCTCCGGACGTGCAGGCTCAGCGGCCATGGCTCACGGGCCCAGCCGCTCCGCGGCACGTGGGATCTTCCCGGACCGGGGCACGAACCCACGTCCCCTGCATCAGCAGGCGGACTGTCAACCACTGCACCACCAGGGAAGCCCATCAGTGGTGTTTTTTTATGGTGTCAATATTTGTTTAGATTTGTTTACATTTTTACCATATTCTTGCCTTGCCATTTCCTCTTGCACATGAGACTTGCCTTCTGGGATTATTTTCCTTCTTCCTGGACTTCATCCTTTTCAAGTTTCTTTATTGTGGTCAACACTGTCTTGGTTTGTCTGTAAATGTCTTTTCCCTCATTCTTGAAGGACATTTTTACAGGATATAACATTTTAGGTTGACAGTCACTTCTTTTCTAACACTTTGAACATTTTTTTCTACCATAGTCTGTCTTCCATCTGGGGGCTAGGTCTTTCGCTTCAGGATGTTTTTTTTAGATCCTTTCTTTATTTTAAGAGTTCTACAGTTTCACTATATTACATTTAACTCTGGATTCCTCTTTTTTCTTCTCAGAATTTGTTGTGCTTCAATAATCTAAGGATTCATGACATCAATTTTGGAAAAAAAATTTAATCATTATTGCTTTTACCTTTGTTCTCTCCATTTTCACATTTTCAAGGTCTGATCAGACATATTTTAGATCTTCTTACTCTGTTCTCCATACCATTTAGCTTCTTTGTCATATGTTTTTAAAAATAATTTTGTCCTATGTGAGTTTTGGCTAATTTCTTCAGGTCTATATTCCAAGTCACTAATTCCCCCTTCAGCTATTGAAAATTTACATTGTCGTTTGTTTGTTTCTAGAAGTTCTATTTAGTATTTTACCCCTAATTCTGTTCATTTTAAACAATCCTTGCTTATCATTCATTTTTAGAGTCTCTGCTTTATGTTTTCACGTAGCAAACATAGTTATTTTGTCATTTGTATCTAATAACGCCAATATCTCTGGTCTGATTCCACATTTTGTTATGCTTCTTGATTTTTTTCATTGTGTCTTATTTTAATTGTTTTTAATTAAATTAAGCTCACTTTAATTGACTGTGTGGGAATTTCTCCTGGGTTGAGGAGTGTATTAGTCAGGGTTCTCCAGAGGAAAAAGAACCAGTAAGAGATATATGTTGGGCTTCCCTGGTGGCGCAGTGGTTGAGAGTCCACCCGCCGATGCAGGGGACACGGGTTCGTGCCTCGGTCCGGGAGGATCCCACATGCCGCGGAGTGGCTGGGCCCGTGGGCCATGGCCGCTAGGCCTGCGTGTCCGGAGCCTGTGCTCCGCAACGGGAGAGGCCACAGCAGTGAGAGGCCCGCGTACCGCAAAAAAAAAAAAAAAAGAGATATATGTTACGTGTGTGTGTGTGTGTATGTGTGTGAGTTTATTATTATAGAAATTAGCTCACCTGATTATGGAAGACAAGTCTCATAACATGCTGTTTGCAAGCTGGAGGAACAGGAAAGCCAGTGGCATACTTTTGTTTGGGTCCAAAGGTCTAAGAACCAGGAACACTGATGTTGGAAAGCGGAAGATGGATGTCCCACGTTGGAGAGAGAGAGCAAACTGGCCCTTCCTCTGCTTTTTAGTTTTATTTAAGCCCTCAAAGAAATGGATGAGGTCCACCCTCATTGTTGAGGATAGATCTTTACTCAGTCTATGGATTCAAATGCTAATTTCTTCCAGAAACAAACACACCCAGAAATAATATTTTACCAACTACCTGGGCATCCTTTAGCCTAGTCAAGTCAACACATAAAATTATCCAACACGAGTGGCATTCCACTAGAGAGGCTATGGGTTTGCTTCTGCCATGTGCCTGGGACATTGCCAATCTGGGACGACTTTTGATTAAATTCTTGACTTGATGTTTTTCTGACTACAAAGATAGTGGGAATTAGGGTCCAAAACTTAAATTCTCATTAAGAGGGCTTGCTGGTAGTTATCAATTCTCAGGAGACCATTAGTGTCCCTCCACTGAGAGCTAGGACTAAGATAGAGACAAGTTTATTAGTCATCACCCATCAGTGGGGTAGATACAATTATTTTTTAATCATCCTTTTTCTGAGGGTATGGGGCTTTGGCATGTTGACAGTTGTGGTATCCTAGCAACCTCCCACCTTGCTGAGGCCTGTGACTTTGTTTGTCATTCACCCCACCCCCTGCTCACAAAACTCTGCAGGACTAGAGGTATTTAGGTGATTTCAGGTTGCCTGCCACGACCCTGACTTCCCTGCATACCTGCTCCCACTTCACTTTTGTGTCTGAGTATTTTCCAAGTTTTCTTGAAAAATCAGCTGTAATTTTAAAGAATAGTAACAATATATATTCTATCAAGCCCTTTTGATTATTTTGTAGTATGAGCATTATTTCAAGATATCTAGCCTGCACATTGTCATGAACAGAATTCTGCTACTTATTTTTAACCTATAATAATATTGTTTTGTTTTCATTGTATTATGGCTATTTCCCTTGGTCGAGAATTCTGATTTCCACTTGTGTTCATGGAAGATGCGGTAAAGGGTGCTTAGCTTCAGAGATGGTTGGATTCAGTTGTTCAATGCTGTCATCAAGAATTGGGTTTCTTGTCATCTATATGCTGTGGGTTTTTTTTAAATTGAAGTATAGCTAATTTACAAAGTTCTGTTAGTTTCAAGTGTACAGGAAAGTGATTCACATATATATATATATATATATATATATATATATATATATATTCTTTTCCATTATAGGTTATTATAAGATATTGAGTACTGTGCTATACAGTAGGTCCTTGCTGTTTATCTATTTTATATATAGTAGTCTATATATGTTAATCTCAAACTCTTAATTTATATCTCCCTCACCCCACTATCCCCTTTAGTTTGTTTTCTATGTCTGTGAATCTATTTCTGTTCTGTAAATAAGTTCATTTGTACCCTTTTTTTTAGATTCCGCATATAAGTGATATCATATGATATTTGTCTTTCTCTCTCTGACTTACTTCACTTAATATGATAATCTCTAGGTCCATCCATGTTGCTGCAAATGGCATTATTTCATTCTTTTTTATGGCTGAGTAATATTCCATTGTATATATGTACCACATCTTCTTTAGCTAGTCATCTGTCAATGGACATTTTGGTTGTTTCCATGTCTTGGCTATTGTAAATAGTGCTTCAGTGAACATTGGGGAGCATATATCTTTTCAAATTAGAGTTTTCTCCAGAGATATGCCCAGGAGTGGGATTGCAGGATCATATAGTAACTCTATTTTTAGTTGTTTAAGGAACCTCCATACTGTTCTCCGTAGTGGCTGTATCAATTTACATTCCCACCAACAGTGTAGGAGGGTTCCCTTTTTCTCCACACCCTCTCCAGCATTTGTTATTTGTAGACTTTTTAATGATGGCCATTCTGACTGGTGTGAAGTGTATGCTGTGCTTTTTGGGGGAGGAGCTATCTTCATCCTGGTACTAGCTCCCTGGTGATGGAAAGATGGCTATCAACAGTTCCTGTGACTACTTGCTTTTTCTTCCTCCAAGCACAAGGAAGAGGGTCTCTGGAAGCTCCAGCAGAAGAGGACAAAAATGCCAGCTTCCCCACCCTGACCCCAGACCTCCAAAACCCTCTCTTCCAAGTCTCACTGGCCAAAAGTGGGTTGTGTGTTCTCCCTGAAGCACGAATTGGGGCAGGGATGGGATTCAGCTGCTGAGCTAGACACTGGCCACGTGCTCCCCTCTAGCAGTGGGGTGCAGTTGGCTCCCCAAGCCGGTGATCTGCTCCTGGGAGATGTGTAAACTCCAACAAAAGTTCGGGGAAGTTGCCCAAAGAAGGGAAAATGAGTAGTGAGAAAACAACCACAAGAGGGATGAAGGTACAGACAGACACACACACCGTCTGGTGTGTAGGTGGACACTGGGGTTTGCTGGAACAATGGCGCCATGCCCAGAGGGCTCCAATTTCACTATTTAAAACAGAAATACGTGCGTCGCCACCAGAAGACCACCTGACCTGACCTATCTGCTGGAGACGGTCCTCAAGGGTCTTCTACTTGGACAACCCAGACACCAGTGATGGGAGAGAGATGGGAAGGGCTGGGGCATATGCAGGATGGTCTCCTGTTGTGGATATAAGGATGGGAGCCAAAGGAGAGGGTGGAAAGAACTTACTAGGAAAGTCCAGCCCCAGGTCACCTGCTCAGGAAGGAGTGCTGAGCCAACGCAGCATGTGACTTGGAATGAATTGGGCTTTCTTCTGCTTCCACCGGATTCTAAAGCAACGCACGTTAATTTGCGTATTGCAAACAGTATTGAAGAGAGCCTCTTAAAAAGAGGCAAGATTTATCTTACCCTCTTTCCTCACCCACCCCCTGTCTCTCGCCTTAGGTGGGCGGGAAGACCTCAAGCCACTCTTGGGGGACGTACTGAGGGAGGAGGAGGGACTTGGGACCTGAGGGCAGAGAAGAGCCGCCCAAGAGGACTGGGGAGGGTGCTCGGCGCAGAGGGCTGCGTCTTGGGCTCCAGTGTCCGGGCCAGCGGCCCTTGGGAGCAGACTCCTGCGTCCTCTCCGAGGGCACAGAGGCCAAGCGGGTCCCCAGCGCCAGGGCTCGGCCGGGTCGTACGAGACTCGGTCAGCACTGCCCAGAATCTCCCTCCTGAATCCAGACTTGAGTGTTCGGGCGCGAAGCACCAGCCACCGGCTCGGTCCAGGGAAAGTGGGGAGGGAGATGCGCTCCTCCCCAACCCTAAAAGGCCGGCTGGGGACGGAAGCGTCCCCGGGCTCCCTCTGGGTCGCGCCTAGAGCGCGTCCCGGGCTTTCCCAGGAAGAAACCCCTCCTCCTGCCGCCCCGCCCGGGCCAGCCTCGCCCGGGACTGCCGTTCCGGTCCGTCCCCTCCCCCTGCCCGAGGTGACCCGGGACCGGCGCTTGGGGGTGTCACCCTGGCCACTCGGACACCGCCTCCCGGATTAAAGCGAGAGCCGGGGAGGTTCGGGGACTCCGGAGGAGGCGGAGGAGGGGAGGAAGGCAGAGGGGCGGGGAGCGCCGGGCCCCGAGCTCCGTAGGTGAGCGGCGCGCGCGGTGGGCTCTCTGGGCGGGGTCGGGGTCGGGGGCTGGGGGTCCAGGGCGTGAGGGTGGCCCTGGGCGCCCCCCGCGCTGGGTGGGAGCAGCGGGAGGTGAAGCCAGGTGTGAGCAGCTCCTGCCCGGCAGGTGCGTCCTCCCGCCCGCGGGACGCACGGGGCTGAGCCGAGCAAAGTGACCTGCTTGAGGTCAGGAGGGCTGCGCGCGCCTGGGACGCCTTGGCGCGCGGGTCAGAGGCCCCCGGCTCTCCCGTTGGCATCAGTCGCCCGCGCCAGGTCGCCCTGCGGGTCCTTAGCCAATTGGTAGGAGACAGGCGTGCCGCGGGGGTCCCTCGGGCTGCGTCCCCTCGGCTGAAGTCGGCTCCTGCTGCCCTGTCCTCTGGGCCCCGAGCTGGGGACGAGGGGTGCGCCTTTTCCCTTTGGGGACGAGGAAGAAGGAGGCTTGTCCCTCCTCTTCTTTGTTTTGGGAAAATCTCTGCAGCCCCGTAGTGTTACCTGAACTCTTGCTTCTTGGTTCCCTCCCGGAGTAGAGGGAGAAACTGGAAACTCCCTGAGATGCCGGGAGCGATACGGCCGGCGCGGCGGGGACAGGCCCGCAGGGCCCCCGGGCGAGGTGCTAACGGCTCGGTAGCCCCGGGAAGGCACTGCCCACAGCCCGAGCCCCACGGCGGCGACCCGGAGGCGACGGTCAGGGCTGGGCCGCCCGGACACCGGGCACCCCTGCCCCGGGAGGAGTGGTCCTGGTCTCTAGGCGCACGCTCCCTGCCAGGGACAAGGCCAGGCACCCGGGCGCTTCGGTCCACGGCAGGACCCCAGACCAGGGCCGGGAGGCTGAGCGCGCCTGCCAGATAGTGGGCTTCGTGGGCCCTGCGGAAGAATTGCCTTATGGCCCCAAATTGCGTGCTTCCAGGCCCCAGAGGGCCTGGTTGCAGGTGGCCGCCGGCAGTGGCTTGAGCCCGGGCTTTTGCGAAGGGCCCGCCCCGCCGAAGGGCACAGCGCCGTGATCCCGAATCCGTTTCAATTCCGTTTCAGACGCCCAGGAGGAGGCGGGCCTGTCAGGTGGAATCCCAGTGGATCGTTTGGTAGGGAAAGGATTGCGACCCGAGGTCTGCCTATCGGGCTGGGGTGCCCCAGGGCTCTGCCTCCAGCCTGCGAAGCCCACCCGGATTGAAGCCCGCGCGGTAGTCCCCGGGCCAAGTACGGTAGGGGGCCCACCCGGGGCGCCAGTGCGTCCAGGCACTGCTGGCACTCACGGCTGCAGAGAGCCAAACAAATGACGGAAAATTACAAAGGCTGCTAAGGAGAGTTGCAAGGTGTTTAGAAAACCTGACATGAGGGGAGGGCTGTTGACTTAGCCTGGGAGGTTGGAGAAGGCTCTCCAGGAAGTGAGGATGGAGCTAACACCCCACCGCACCCGGAGGATAATGGGGGCTGGGAGTGTGCGCAGGGCTTATGCAACCAAGGGACCTGGGGGCCAGGCGCTGCTGCTGCTGAGTGAGGTGGAGGGGTTGGGGGAGCCCGGGGGATCACTGAAGGGATGCTCCCCTTTCTCAGCTTTACCAGAGGTGGGGCAGGCCTGTGTCTCCCCACCCCGGCCAAGCTTACTGGACCCCTGGGTCAAGATTGAAAGGCCAGGGGGCACCAGCAAGCACTCAACACAGGAGTCCGGGAGTTGCAGTGGAGGCCTCTGCCTGGAGTTGGCCGCGGACACACCTCCCTCTCTGCTTTGAAAAATATCACCTGGTGAGCAGCAGGGGGCTTTCTCATGACTCTGCAGTCTGTTTGGTCCCCAGCAACGTCTTTCTTGTTGACGCCTCCAAGGTCGGTCTTCTAGCAAGTTCGTGTAGTTGCCAGGAGCCTACAGAGCCCAGGAGATGGCGTGGAGCTTGGCCCCCTCGCACCCTGGGCTCAGTCGCCTTAATTGTAGGAGAAAGTTGGGCCGTACTGGTGTTGTCATGATAACAGCAAATGTGGATGTGGCATTTTCTTCCAGCCAGGCATCATTCCAAGCTCTTTATGATGTATTTAACTCAGGTGAGAGGAAACTGAGGCAGAGGGGTGACATAACTTGCTCCAGGCCCCATGTCCTGTAGGGAGAACTGGGGATGCAGGCAGGCCACCCGGCTCCAGGGAAGCTGAGCGATGCCTGGACCCCTCGTGGGAGAGGGGCTTCCTCACCAGCCAGGCTGGCTTCCCCATAATCCAAGAGCAGAGCCCCACCTGGGCTCCGTGCTGCCCGCTTCCGGGGTGACCTGGGAGGGAGAGCCTGGGGCAGTGCAGAGGGTTGACCTCCCCGGGTGATGGGGCCAAGGGTGCAAATGTCTTGTAGGCAATGAAGCCTAGACACGGCATTATATCGGTTGTCATCGTCCTCATCCTATAAGCATACTGACTGCGACTCTGGGCCTGGCCTGGGGGCACGGGGTCTATCAGGATGTGCAAGCCAGGGCTCCGGGCTGGTGTCTGTCACTCTTTTCCACCTAAGCCTGGGGCAGGAGTCCTGGGGGGCTTTGTAACCATTTGGGGTCATCGCCTTGGTTTCAACTGCTGCATCAGACTCGCAAGAAACAGGAAATCTATTTTTTCTCAGCCCCCCAGAAAGTTCCAGGCTTGGGAACCAGGGGTCATGCCTGAGCCTTAGGCAGGGAAGTAGAAAGGAAAGGCGACTGGCTCAACATAGTGTCTGGTCAGCCTCGCTTACCTAAGGAAGAGAAGCTGGCCCTGCTTGAGTGGGGGACGGAGAAGGGGTGCTCGAGTCCCACATGCTCATCCACCCTCTGCCGCTCTCACAGTTCTGGGTCTCCTGGGGTGCCGCTGCTTTTCCCACAATTGCTGAGCCTCTGCTGCCCTTCCTGGTCCCTCCTTAGTTTCCAGGGCACCTGCCAGGGGACCCCTGCCACTGGGCCGGCCCCAGGACAAGCTAAGTGGCCTCTGGGTATAGGGAACAAGTGTGTCACACACCTGAGGGCTGAGATGTGAATTGGGCCGGGCTTGGTGAGTCCCTTCCTAGCTCGGGGATAGGGAGTCCTATACGTAGGCCATCTTGGGGAACCCTGTCTTGCAAGCCCCCCGGGGCTGTAGGCCTGGGTGTGTGGGAGGGGACTCCGGGTGCCCCCTGTGCCATTGACCATCCTGGTCCCAACTGCACATGGAGTAGCAAAGGGCTCGGCTGATCACACAGGCAGTTCCAGCGAACAACCCGGAGACAGAACTTGAGGTCAGGAGGATGGGCAGGTGACCTAGGACTTGGTTTTCCCTGGCCACTGGACAGCGGTCGGGAGAAGAGGAATGGGGGGCGTGAAAAATGTCACGGGCAGCCTTAGAGGCATCCAGGGAGAACGGCAGATGCTGAAATTCTGGTGAGGGTGCTGGCAGTTCCTTGGGCTGTAAACTGGATTTTGAAGAGGGAAGGTGACCCAAGGGCAGGCTTTTTGCTCCTGTTAGAGGCAAGTCAAGGAGAAGGAGGGAAGGACTTGCTGTGGGTGGAAACTGCAGGCATTTAGTTTGTGTGCACCATCAGGCATCAGTGGGGTGGGGTAGGGTGCAGGAGGGGTGAGTGTACAGAAGTGTGATATGAAAGCAGGAAATGTTTGAAAGGCACCAGCTAAGGTCTAGAAATCCATGCAAGGGCAGAGTAGACAGACTCGTTGGGAGCTCAACCAAGTAGGCCTGGGAAGAGAGACCGTGGCCTTCCAGTGGACGTTTGTTAGAGAAATATTTTCTAGTGAGCTCAGATCTGGAAGACGAGACTAAGCCCAGGCTTTGTGATGACTTGTTTGTATGTGACCCCACGTCAGAATCCCTTTAAGGTCCTTGATTCCCGAGGGGCCCTCCTGGCAGGGCTCACACCTGGCCTCACTGGAGACTTGATGTGTACATGGGGCACACAGAGCTGTGTTTTCTAGGGATGCGTTTGGAGTTTATCCTTTGCATTTCCCTTCAAAAAGAATAAAAGATCGTCATGTCTGGCCTCGCAACTGGAGCCTAATTTGGTTCTAGAATGTGCTGGAGAAATGACCTTCCAGTGTTGGATCAAACTTTTTTTTTGGTTTGAGGAACTGTTTTCTTCCAAGGCAACCCAGTCGATATTGAAACTTTCTCATTGTTGGAAACTTGGTTTCCCTGGATTGAGTTAAATCTGCCTTCCTGATGTTTCTGACCATTTGGATCCTGGATTCTTCCTTTGGATTTTCACAGAAAAAAATTGAGTCCCCTTTCCACACAGCAGTCCCTTAGCTGCTATCATTATGTTATTCCTGAGGGCTCATGATGTGAAGGGCACGGTGCTAGGACACGTACACACTTAACCCTGGCAAAAACCCCATTGGCGTGTTATGCCCATTTCACAGATTGACTCGGGCAAGTTCTTCAAACCTTAGACAGTGGCTTTTGCACTTTGTCGAGGCCTCTTCCCTCCTAGAGGGATTGGGACACCTCTGCTGCCTGTCTGTCGTATTCGGCACGCAGTCAGCTCTGTACACCTGGACGTGTGCGGTCACCCACATCCTCAATTTGGAGGCAGTTTTTGTCCAGGTGCAGACTTTCCGGCACTCTCTGTATCTTAAATTTCATCTTACTCATTTGGCCTTTGGGATGCAATATATATATATATATATATATATATATATATATATATATATATATATATATATATATATATATATATATATATATAGGAATGCTTTCTTTGTATGGTACAAAGCTAGATTTGAAAAAAAGGACCAGACCCAATTCCTGCCCTAAAAGGTTTGTAATCTCGTTTGGACCATGATGCATTCATACAAAAAGAAACTTGTATGATGCAGGCAGTACTTCTGAGCTGCTGTCTCTCTCTCCCTCTCCCTCTTTCTCTCATTCCTGTGTCAATCACAGTGTGTGCCATTTTTCTGATGGTCTTATACCTGTTTATATTGAACTGTTACTTAAATCCACCGCAGTCTGTTACCTTCCCTCTAACAGTGCATTTTGTCCCCAACAGGACATGAAACCGTCTTTACATGTAAGGTGGTTTTGTGCAGTGGTTGAAGCCTAGGGGTTCCACTGGTCATGGATCATCGGATACGGAGTGTCTGTTGGTGTTGCTTGCTTTGGAGTTTACAGAAGGGATACTGATTATGAGGTCAAGGGAGGTGGAGCTTCTTTCACCCATCACACCTCATCACACCACCAGCATCTCGAAGGTACCCGGCGGGGCCCGGCGCAGGAGCCCCTGTGTGAACGGTGTGTCGGGGGAAAGTCAGTGGAGTCTTCATTATAGGGAAAACCCCTGACCCCCGGGTGGGGGTCAGTATCTATGAGGCTGACCTCATTTGCATTGGTTTGGTAGTTTTCAAAATAAACCTCCAGCAAATGCGTTCTGAGGTCCAGAGGAAAGACACTACAGTATAAGGAGAGGCTCTTCTTATTTGGAAATAGCTTCATTATTTCATGGGAAGCTGGTAGGATTCCACGGCACCATCCTGTTGAGTGGTGGCTGGGCAGGTGACTCGAGGCATGAGTCAGCCCTCTGAAAGGAGAGCCCGGGGTGGCCCAGGACAGCCGTGCGCTGTTGTGTGACTCAAGTGGGTGATGTTGGACCGGGACCTCGCTGGGAACAAAGAAGGGGACCAAGCTTTGGCACACATGCCCTTTGTCGCTTCAAGGAAAAGTGCTTCATTGAGGCTGGCTTTCTGGAATCCAGGGCAATCATCTGTGTCCTTTAGCTGACAGGAAAGAACACTGGAGAAGCAGTGTTGTCTCTCACCATCTGGGCTGTCTTGCTCCTTTCAGAAACCAGTTAAAGAGATTTACTATCTTGTGTGGGCGTGGAATTGCCTGTTTCGAAGGTAAACCACGCGGAACGTGATCTCCTGGTCCTTTTAGACAGCAGTGCGTCTCCCGTCAGGTCCAGTTCCCGAGGGAGACATTTCTCCCTTCCTTTGTTTTTGGCCACAGAGAGTTAGAGGTGGCAGGACTCTCGTCTTTCCTTCCAAAGTCCATGCAGCCGATCTGGGCACACTCGGTGCTCTGGGTTCTAAGGGTCTGTGGGCCGTGGGATCGCGGGGTGAGATAGGACTGTGCTGCGGTTACTTCTGGGTCCTGGGCTTTTACGGGACAATTCCCGGCCGCGGCTCCCAGTGCCCCTGGAGCTCCTGGCTTCCTAGTCTCCCGCTGTTAGGGATCTTGAATGAATAAGGGAGCGTGGATTTCGGGCATTGATTCATCACTCCTTTCACAGGGCTCTTAAACTGGGAAAGCCGCCAGTGGGATCAAATTTTCATTTCCTGAAACTTCAACCAACCCTATAACTGGCGAGATAGCTCAGAGGCACAGGGAGTGACAGCCACCGAGGGCAGAGAAACCAGGGGTGAGAGTGTTCTCTGGGGCAGGACTCGCCTGAACTGAAACTAATCTGAGGAAGGTGTGAGCGTTCCCTGCTTCGACTAGAGGATATGGTGTTGCTGTCGAGTCTCAGAACCCTCTCTCTTCACAGAGCGGACGACGACGTAGGAAAGGTTATTAATATGTGATAATCACACCCAGTTAAAGGCTTAAACGTCATATATATTCTGAATGGTGATCTCTTCCTCCTGTATATTGCTCAGGTTTATTTCCTCGTGCTCGGAAACGTGTTGACTCTTTTTTTTTTTTTTTTTTTTTTTTGCGGTATGCGGGCCCCTCACTGCTGTGGCCTCTCCCGTTGCGGAGCAACAGGCTCCGGACGCACAGGCTCAGCATCCATGGCTCACGGGCCCAGCCGCTCCGCGGCGCGTGGGATCCTCCCGGACCGGGGCACGAGCCCGCGTCCCCTGCATCGGCAGGCGGACTCTCAGCCACGGCGCCGCCAGGGAAGCCCTTGACTCTTTCTTTAAAGCGTAAAACAACGTTAAAGCTGACGGTACAAACTGGTTCTTTTATCTTATCTTTGCATGAAGAGTAAATAAATGATTTGCTGCTTCTTTCTTGTGACATGTTCAGCGAGGTTTCCTGAGATTAAACAGCCGTACTTATGTTTTTATATATAACAGGTTAATGTTGGGGTTTTTTTTTTTAACATCTTTATCGGAGTATAATTGCTTTACAATGGTGTGTTAGCTTCTGCTGTATAACAGAGTGAATCAGCTATATATTGACATGTGTCCCCAGGGTTTTCTTTTTTTAATGTGATGAGTCAAAGAATAATTTCCCTCTGCAGTTAAGAGTCGCAGTGCCCGGCAGGAGCTGGCTCTGTTGCCTTTGGCTCCATTGAATTTTCAGAGCCGGTGGGGTTGGTATCTTGAGCACTCTTTCCAGATGCAAATCTGCAAATCTGCAACTGCGACAGCAGGCCCATCCTGCCTCTGTGGGCTGTTCAACGTTTATCAGCTTTATGATCACTTTTTTTTTTTTGGCTGCGTTGGGTCTTTGTTGCTGCACGCGGGCTTTCTCTAGGTGCAGCGAGCAGGGGCTACTTCATTGCGGTGCGCGGGCCGCTCATTGCGGTGGCTTCTCTTGTTGCGGAGCACGGGCTCAGTAGTTGTGGCTCTCGGGCTCTAGAGCATGGGCTCAGTAGTTGTGGTTCGCAGGCTTAGTTGCTCTGTGGCATGTGGGATCTTCCCGGACCAAGGTTTGAACCCGTGTCCCCTGCATTGGCAGGCGGATTCTTAACCCCTGCGCCCCCAGGGAAATGTGTGTAGCACTTCCTGTGTGCCAGGCACTAAGAGCTTCTTTATCAACTCATTTTACTCCCCTAACAACCCTGTAGTGGGTGCTACTGTTAACCCCTTTTGCAGACAAGGAAACCAAGGCCCAGAAACATTAAATGAGTTGCCCCAGGTCACAGGTAGTGAGTGACTGAGCTGGGGTTTGGATCCAGAGTCTAGTCATCGCGCTGTCTGCATCTGCTGTGTGCCGGGCACTTTACAGATGAAAAATGATCAGACCTGATCTGGCCAGCTCTGAAACCCAGAGCTTTCTCACTGTGGATGGGGTCCTGTGGAGGCGTGATTGTGAAGGTCGTTTCTTGGAGTATTGTTTGGTCAATTCAGGGCAGCCAGGGGTGGTGGACAAAGGCCATTATTTGCTTATGATGGGAAGAGTGACGTCAGATAAGCCTTTACTATAAAACTTTTTATGTTGATGGTCTTTCTAGATACTACTGTTCACAAATGTCAGCAAACAAGGTGACGCAGGGCTTTCTTTTCATGACCGATATCCTTAGAAACCACCCAAATGGTTAGTTCTGAACTCCTTTCTTTTCTGGATTTGGGATAGTGAGTGGAGTAGCAGGCGGGTATGGATGTGTTTTTGTTTGTTTGTTTTTTTGGTTTTTATGCGGTACGCAGGCCTCTCACTGTTGGGGCCCCTCCCGTTGCGGAGCACAGGCTCCGGACGCGCAGGCTCAGCGGCCATGGCTCACGGGCCCAGCCGCTCCGCGGCATGTGGGATCTTCCCGGACCGGGGCACGAACCCACGTCCCCTGCGTCGGCAGGCGGACTCTCAACCACTGCGCCACCAGGGAAGCCCAGTATGGATGTGCTTTATGGAATTTCTAAATATATTTGTTTATTAAGATTGGGGCGGTTCCGTATGGATTATTTGAAAAGTCAGGTGTGGCCTCCATGTGGGTCTAAGCTCTAGACCACATGCTCCACGCTGGGGTCGGTGGCTGCTCCGTTGTCCCAGTGGATGCTCTGCAGAGTCTTATCACCCCTGCCATGGCCTGGGCACATGAGGTGTCTGCCTGTGCCCTCGCGTTAAATCCTCACTTGAACAATCCAGCGTGATGGCTGCGTCCACCTCTGTCTGAGATTCAGAGAGCTCAGTTGCCCAAGGACACCTCAGGGTGTGGCACTGCCAGGAGTTGACCCGGAGTTTTACCTTTCTTCACCGCCACCCGACTCAACGGTCTATAAGTTCCTGTGCACGTTTCTCTCTTCCTGGATTCTCCTTTTGGTGGAGGTGACGTCGGGGAAGTCTGGGCCTCCCGGTGGGAGCTGGGTGAGTGCCGCAGGCCCTGAACTTAACAAGCAAGTAGGTCCCAGTCTTCTTCAGGAGGAGCAGCTGCAGGAGGAGGTGGTAAGGTGGAAGCAAAGGTGAGCGGGCAGAACCGCCATGGCTCTGGCGAGAGGTGATCCTTCCACTGCGTTCTCGATTCATCGCGTGCAAACTCACCGGTACGGAAATAGCACAGTCTTGTTGTTTCTTCTAGGTCAGCTTGGACGTTCCAAATACCTCCCTTTACTTGATGCTGCTGATAAAATCAGGATGGCTTTAAACTCAGTAAGTGGTTAATCATTACCTTCCTGGCCTTTCCACTGTTCCCGGTTCCTTCTGCTATTTCCAGCTATGTGTATGAGTCTGCATTTTAAGAGCTGCTTGCAGGACTGCCTTTGCTCCCTGGATGCTGTGAAGGCGTTCTTGGGGTGAGGGGTGAGCAGGGGCTGGGCGGGGGGAACCATGTGACAGCTGCACAGCGGGAAGTCTCAGAGCTCTCGGAGGGGGTGTGGATGTGTGATTCTCCCCTGGGCCTCTTCTCTTCCTGCTCAGATTGAGGTGGGGCAAGGGACAGGGGTGAGGCTGTGGGGACAGATAGAGGCAGGACAGTGGTGAGAGGGAGTGAGTCCTGGGGAGAAAAGCACGCTTGGGATACCGCCGGCCAGCAGAGCACAGAGTCGCCTTGCTTCCTGGTAGCCTGGGACAGGCTATGGCTGCATGGGACATTGGGCTGGCTGCCCCTCTCCCTGAGACCCTCCCCCCCCACCCCCACAACACACACACTTTGGAGACAAATGCACTATCTTTATTCCCCATCGCATCTCGCTCATCGTCTTATACGGGGGAATAAGTGCATTTAGTAGCTATTCTACTGGTTAATGACAAAATTCTTCTCTCTCTTCTATCTGGAAAACAGACGTTTGCTTCCCGTGCCCCTTTATTTAGTATTATGTATTTATTTATACTAGAGCCTTTATAAATTTTAAATCCACAGCACAGGAAATCACTGGGCCGGACTGCCGTGACTGCTCCCACCTTTCCTGGGAAAGACGGCACGTTCTTAGATGCTTCAGATGGAGGCCAAACGCCTGTGCCGCTTTTTGGCCTCTGGTTCCCCCATTTAGATGAGAGATTACATTTCGTATTCCCTTTCTGTTACTGCTCTGGTTTCAAGTGTAATCTTTGGACTTTGGAAGGAGCGCATTGGTGAGTTATTAAACTCGCGTTTGGCCCATTGCTTTCTAATCACGCTGCCCTGGAGGCCCTGTTTAAAATTCTCAGCATCAAGTCGCCTCTGCTCAGAGTACTGGTCTTCTCTGAGCTCTCAGTCAACAAGGAGCAAGGGGACAAATTACTGAGTGGGGAGGAGTGTTGCATGTGGACACTCAGATAAGAGGGCAAGTGTGGCTCCCAGAGTGGCCCAGCCAGTGGGCGGTTCAGGGGGGCTGTAGCAGGGCAAGATGGCAGGCTCCTGGGGTCCGGAGTGTCCAGTGGGGGGGCAGGGCCTGGAGAGGGCAATTTTTAAGTAGGCAGAGGGGGAGGGGAGGGCATTCTAAGAAGACGGAAACCAGCCAAAGGATGGAGCTGAGAGGGAAATGGAGTCGCTGGGCCCCCCCTTCCACGTTTGTGTGTGTACACACTGTGTCCCAGAAATTCCACTGACGGGGACAGAGCTGCTGAACTCCACACACTCTCAACACAAACGCGTGTGCCCTAGAAAGATGCTCGTGGGAACAGACCTGCTAGCCATCCCCCCCCCGCCCAGTTGTAAATCTTTTAGGTAGATTTCTTAATCTCTGTCACTCACGTTCCTGTCTGCAAAATGGGTATATCCATCACAGCTGTACCATCTTAGGGGGTTATGGTCACGCTTCAAGGAGGGCATGAATACAGATGCCCGAAGCAGATGAGTTCTCGAATGTCAGCTCGTATTATTCTCATTATAATTCTGGCATTGCTAGTCCATAACTTGGTAGCCCACTCTCAGGGGATAGGGTATTGGCTCATCCCCAGAATTCTACACTTCTTTTTACTCAGTCTCAATGTCAGCCATTTGTTTTTTTTCTTTATTTCAAAAGATGAATAGTAAGCAAACGAACCCAAAAACTATTGCCAATTAATTGGAAACACTGGTGACTTTTCATTCTATGTGAGTTCAGTGTTTGGCACAATTAAAGATGCCCTAAAAGAATCTGCAACACTGACCCAGCAATCCCACTCCTGGGCATATACCCTGAGAAAACCATGATTCCAAAAGAGGCATGTACCACAATGTTCACTGCGGCTCTATTTACAGTAGCCCCGAGATGGAAACAACCTAAGTGTCCATCGACAGACGAATGGAGAAAGAAGATGGGGCACATATATACAGCAGAGTATTACTCAGCCATAAAAAGAAATGAAATTGAGCTATCTGTAGTCAGGTGGATGGACCTAGAGCGTGTCATACAGAGTGAAGTAAGTCAGAAAGAGAAAAATAAATACCGTATGCTAACACATATATATGGAATCTAAAAAAAAAAAGGTTCTGAAGAACCTAGGGGCAGGACAGGAATAAAGACGCAGACGTAGAGAATGGAGTTGAGGACATGGGGAAGGGGAAGGGTAAGCTGGGAGAAAGTGAGAGAGTGGCAGGGACATATACACACTACGAAATGTAAAATAGCTAGCTAGTGGGAAGCAGCCTCATAGCACAGGGAGATCGGCTCGGTGCTTTGTGACCACCTAGAGGGGTGGGATAGGGAGGGTGGGAGGGAGGGAGACGCAAGAGGGAGGGGATATGGGGACATATGTATACATATAGCTGATTCACTCTGTTATACAGCAGAAACTAACACACCATTGTAAAGCAATTATAGTGCAATAAAGATGTTAACAAAAAAAAGAACCTGCAGCGTTGTCCCAGTGTCTTGTCTGAGTGTGATGGGGTGTATATTTAACCTTTAGGATGATTAGGGTTTTGTATCATTCATCTTATTTTTAAATTTTTAAAAAATATGTTTAGTGAGGTATAGCTGCTTTACAATGCTGTGTCATTCATCTTCTTTTTAATTATTCAGGGGTCACCACCAGGTGTCGGGCCTTACTATGAGAACCATGGATTCCAACCTGAAAGCCTCTACCCTCCGCAGCCGCCCATGGCCCACCGTGCCTACGCGGGGTACCCGGCTCAGTACTACCCGCCCACGGTGCCCCAGTACACCCCGAGGGTTCAGACGCACACCTCGACACCCGTCATCCTCATGCAGCCCAAACCCCCATCGGGGCCAGCATGCACCTCAAGTAGGACCCTTTTTGCATTTATTTCCTCTAATGGAGCCTGAGTTTTAGGTCTGCCTTCTCCGGTGGCCCGTCTGCCCCACCGGCTCTGGTGCCAGCTCTCCTCTGTCTGCCGGGCTGGTCTGGCTCTCTGCGTACCTCTCCCCTCCCCGACTCCGTGTCAAAGCTGTGGGCCTGGGTCTCACCTCCTCTGGGCCTTTGGGGGCCTCCAGGCTGCTAAGACCTTCATCTCCCACTAATGCTCTAGTACTGGCTTGGCCTGTACCACCCAGGGTGGTCTATCTAGCTGGGCTTCTCTGAACTGCTTCTTGGCTGCGTGGTTTGTCGCTGAATCATCTTGAGTAGATGGTAAATCCCCAGTGCAGGGAGAAACAATTTAACCTTTCTCTGTGTACCATTCCCTGGGCACTGCAAGTCACGTTCAAGGTGCTCAAAGAGTAGCTTGTGTATTTTGTGTTCGGTGAATGAAGTGGCCGGTGGAATTGTTGTACAGAAGCACCGTCAACATTTCTCTTGCCTTGAAGGGTCTTGTAGCCAGACCTGACAGGGCCACGGAGGAGGGTTGAGGGAGTGGAGGTGGTGTGTCCTCTGCCCATCACCTTAATCCCATATCTTTCTTATCCTCTCATTCATCTGCTTTCTTTGCATTGCATTTTATCTCTTCTCCCTCCAGACCCCTTCCCGTCGCACCCCTCCCCAAGCTTTTAATGCAGGCTAGTTGACGTGGTGAGAACTGCCCAGGCAGGACAAGTACTGCCGTTACTAGTATGAGCACAGAGCCAGTACAGTGGCTGGACCAAGGAACATTTTCACTGATGATGTTTTTATTTTAATTTGTGAGATACACCTACCTACGTACACAACTTGCACAGTTAAAGATTAGTGACAGAGTGAATTTCCATGTGCCACCACCATGCCATAAATAATGGCAGTAAGGAATAGTGAATAAGACCCGTACCCTTTGAAGACGCCCCTCCGCAGACCACTCCAGCTCTTCACAAGTGCCGTCGCGCTTGGATTTCTGCCGCAGTCCTTGCCTCTGCCTCCTTCGCGCTTCATAGGTGGCTCGCCCGTCCTTCCTTCTCCGCGCCGCTACTCTCTTCCATTCCTGTGTTTTCTGCCCCTGCTTCTTTCCTGTGTGGTTCTCTTTCCCTCCATTAATTTGTCTTGGATCAAGGAAACACTTGTCTCTGCACTGATGTCTTTCTGGTGGTGGTTGGTAGATTGAGGCCAGTGGCTGCTAATCGGGGTGATTTCGACTCCCAGGGACATCTGGCAACGTCTGGAGACAGTTTTGGTTGTTATAACTGGGCTGCGGGTGCTACTGGCATCTCCTGGGTAGGTGCCAGCGATACTGCTAAACATCCTCCAGTGCATAGGATGACCACTCCCCCACCAGGAATGACCCAGCCAAGATGTCCATGGTACCCAGGCTGAGGACCCCTAGTCTGAGCCTATCACGGTCTTAGCTCATCCTTCCCTCTCTTCCCCGACATTTGGCAAACACTGATCCACAGTTTTGCCTTTTCCGGAATGTAGAGTTGGAATCATGCAGCATGTAGCCTGTCAGAGCCTTGACCGTATTTTGCAAGCTACTTAAACAGCACAAACTCAAGAGAACCCCAGCAGGAATACAAGGGAAATTTTAATCTTAATGGCTCTATTTGTTTTAGCAAGAGTCATAGGTGTTTCACATTGAAACACAATGCATACACATGTGAATGTTTGGGTTTTGGAGGACTGAAGGTCAACAATCCTGTGCTACTAATAGTTGACACTGGACACCATAGGGCTTGCACCAACAATTGACAACAATGAAGGTAAATGATTAGTCAGTTATAATTACACTCACAATCTGTACAATTGCAAACCAGCACCCAGTCACATCTGATCGACCAGACAATGATTCCGAAATGCCTGTCCCCCAAAGGTGAGATCCGGGGCTCCCGCTGCCCAAGCTCCTAGTGAGGGCTGGGCAGGTTGCCACCTTCTCAACGAGAGGTTCAAGATACCTAGTTTAATAGCCCTCAACTCACCAGGCACGTTATTTTATCTTGGATAAGATAACACATAGGGAAGTCTCCTAAAGGAAGGCATCGTCCTTGACTAATGGGTTAAATTGGCCACTTGGAATTTCCCCTGAGCTTCCTTGGTGACCCTGCCCTGCTTTCGCTCAGATGCAACCACAGTGCCAAGTCCTGATAATGTGGCTGGCGGCACATGGAGCTCCTCATACCGGCAGCTGTGACCTCACCCGTGAGCCTGTGGCACTGCAGACTCATGCCTCCTCTCCCCGAGCCGAGTCAGAATCTCTGGGTAACAGGCTCCCCGGTGATGTCTAAGCCGGTTTGAGCACAGACTGCGGGATTTGCGGAACATGGTAACAAAATGAGAGGAGAGGCTTTGAGCCCCGATCAGATGGGCCAGCTCTGGTCTACCAACCCCAGAAGCTGAACGTCTTGGTCTGGTGGACTTCTGGAAGCAAAATTGTGCACAGGTGGGGTGCAAGGCCCCGCCGCACTGCACCTCTGCAGCCTGGATGTCCTCCTGCATGAGCTAAGGGGTTGGAGGGTCTGTGTGAGCGCCTTCGCCCCGACACTTCCCTCCGCCTCTCCGCCTATCCCAAGGGATCACTGGGCCTGGGGCTGCTCTCTGCACAGGAACTGCTGAGGGCGGCGGCGGTGGGGGGCTTCCTCTGAACCTTGGCATGATGTTTGGCTTACACTCTGACCGACAATGGCGTGTTGGTTTGTTTTGACTAGAGAGCGCTGGTGACCTTCTCCAAAGACTTGTATTCTTAGCTGAAACGTGAGCCCAGAGTTCCTGCCCCCAGACCCGGGAGCGCTGCCAGCGCTGCCCAGTAGAACTTCCTGCAGTGATGGACTGTCCTGCCTCTTCACAGTCCAGCGCAGTAGCCACTGGTCACGTGGGATTACTGAGTAGTTGAATTTACAGAACGATTTAATATCATTTAATGGTAATTAGTGGAAGCGCAAATGGCCACATGCAGCCAGTGACCGTTTGAATGAGTCGGTGTGACTCTGTCCCATCCCTCCCTAAACCACCTTGAGGACGAGGCTTTTTTTCCTGCTGCCTTGGGTACCACTGACACGGAGATGATAGCCTGAGGAGCATTAGTATTATTTTGCTTCTGCTTTATAATCACCGGAACAAGGTATGTTTCCTTTTCTCAGCCATTTTTTTACGTTCATCATTTATTTGACTACCTTCAGGCCATACATGTGGAAGTGCTTAATTTTAATGTATGTTACTTCATATCACGGCTTCCTACTTCGGTTCTCAAAAAAAGCCTGAAGTTCAGTGCTATGGAAGAAGTAAGACCTCCCAGGATACGTTCGTAAAGAGAAAAGTCACATTTTTAAATGCATAAGAAATTATTATTCCTTGGTAGGATATACCATATATATTTGAGAGTCTAACTTCTAAGAAACTTGGCGACTAAGTTGTTTACTCGACTCTTTTCTTCCAGGGACTAAGAAGGTCCTGTGTGTCACCTTCACCCTGGGGGCCCTCCTGGCTGGAGCAGTCCTGGCCGCCGTGCTGCTGTGGAAGCGCAGTAAGTGCAGGACAGGGCCAAGCGGTGGTGTGCCGGCCCTTTAGTGACCCTGCTCTCTGGGCTGGGGGCTCACCCACAGCCCCTCGTGAAATTTCTCATCTCTTTCCTCCTGTTTGGTTATGTGATGCATGAATAACCTTTCTCGGAAGCGGCCAATCTCGTTTGCACGTTTCCTCCTGATCCGTGGGTTGTCAAGATCCCGTGCCCTTTGTGTGTGATATTGATACACGTGGGAGAAGCACGTTGAGCTTACCCCGTGCTTCAGGGCACCAGGTGGCACCTGGCACTCGTGAGCACAGTGAGTGCAGCACCTCGGGGCCACACCTGGTCCCTGTGTCTCAGTGTACAGCGGTGGCTGCCACAGGCCCCTCCTGTACCCACAGCCAGGTCTCCTCCATCAGCCCGGGGCAGGGTTTGTGGATCACAGGACTCACCTGTGTGGCAGAGAGGGCGGGTGCTGTCCAGATCCGAGGCTAGGGTCCTCCCCTGAGCAAAGTGACGGACCCGAGGGGTTCAGGATCCCTGCGGCAACTCCCTGTGACGTACGCTGTTGGCAAGGACTCATCCCCTCCTTTTACACTAAAGGAGGAAGAGCTCACTCCCTCTTGTCACCTGGGTGCTGGGAGGTTTTCTCGGTTTCTCAGCCCGACGGACATCTCCCTTCCATTTCTCTGCCAGTGGAGGACGAGTGCTTGGGGATGGAGTGCAGCTCCTCGGGGACCTGCGTCAGCCCCTCTCACTGGTGCGACGGCATCCTGCACTGCCCCAGCGGCGAGGACGAGAGCCGGTGCGGTGAGTGGCGGGCCGTGCCGGCTGCCTCGGGCAGGGGTGGCGGGGCAACGCTCTGCCCCACCACAGAGGCCACAGCAGGGCAGGCGTGATGGTGTCAGGCCCGTGTCCCGAATGCCGACCGTTCCACAACTGAATCCCTTCCTGGAGGCTGAGCCTCGCGTCTAAGCCCGGTTTTCAGATGACGGGACGGGCTCAGAGTGGGCGAGTGCCAACCCTCCACCAGCAGCACACAGCATGGGGGAAGGGAGACCACAGCCCAGGGCCAGGCCAACGTGCCGTCCCCAGCTGCCACGACGTCACTAAAACAGGCAAACTGTTTAAGACATAAAGTTGGGAGCGGGCTCTGCGTTTTCTAAACAAGCTGCCTTTCAAGTGATCTATGTTGTCACGGGGTGGGCACCTCTTTTGCTTTTATTATTTTCAATGAATTATTTCATGGGTGGGAAAGTGGTCATGCCAGGGAAAATGATGACACTGGCATTGAGGATGAGGCTTGTGCTATTACCCACTGAGGGCCATACCCAGAGTCTAAAGCCTGCTGTGTCCTCTGGGAGCTGTTAATTCTGAACGCAGGTGATGCCAGACAAAGGCCGGGCTCTACCCCACCGCTGTCTTCCTTCTGCAGCCACCCTGGGGGAGGATGGTTCTCCCGTACATCCCGTTTCCAGGTCAGGGCACCTGTGTGAGACGCAGTGCGGACTTGGCCGTGGAATCCTCAGAGTTGGGGGTTAGGCCAGAGCTCAGCCTCTGCACCATCTGCGTGGACCCGCGTCCACGCTGGTACCTTGGCCTCTCAGTTCCGACCTCCTGCACTTCCTTCCCGGAGAGGGTTTGCACTTGGCAGTGACTCACTCACTCTGTAAACTGTTGACGTAGTGACTTGCCTTAATTTTGGTGATAATACATTTGTCACCATTTTCTTAAGTAAAGTAGGGGTTTTTGAGGTTGAGAAGTCGTGGTTAAGCTCTCAGGCGGAATGACATTTGATGTTTTCCTACCTGTGCACGTGCGTGTGTTGATAAACTCTAACAAGACAAACTCACGTTACCTGGAGAGACTTTCTCTCTCTCTTCTTAACACTGAAGTTGTATTTATTTAAATACTTTAAGAGTTAATGTGCTCAGATAGATCATAATTCAGGAAGTCCCTAAGGGTATGCAGTGAAAAATCTCATCTCCCCCATTTCACTTACACTCATGCACACTCACACATAACACACACAGACACACACACATTCACATACTCACACATAGTATATACTCACACACTGTGAGATAACAGAGGATATGTATTGGTCTCTGCCTCCGATTCCCGGCACAGGGCTCCTGAAACTCTGGTGATTCCGAAGTGAAAAGACCACCAGGTGCATCTTGGTTCTAGTATTTCATCCTTGACCCCAGTTCCTGACACAGAGCTTCTAAAACCCTTGTCATTTCCTGGGTGATAGGAGTGTCTTGTTCAAACACGGCAACTCTTGGCGGGCTCCTGAATGGCTCCTGGATGGGGGCTGGTCACGGCAAAGAACCAGCCATGGTTAGGAGCTTAGACTGTAGCTCCGCACCCCATTGTCTTGAGAGGGGGAGAGGCTGAAAATGGAGTTAATGATCGAACATGCCTACGTGATGGAGCCTCCATAAAATCCCTAAAGGACAGGGTTGGGGAGCTTGCGGGTTGGTGACCCCCTGAAGATCTGGGGAGACTGGTGTGCCCAGAGGGCACGGAGTCTCCCGCCCCTCCCCACACACCTTGCCCTGTACTTCTCTTCCTCTGGATGTTCAGCTGTGTCCTTTATCCCATCCTTTATCAGGAACTGGTAAATAGTAAGTCAATGGTTCTCCTGAGTTCTGGGAGCTGCTCTAGCAAATTAATCGAAGCTGAGGAGGGGGTCGTGGGAGCCTCTGAGTTCTAGCTGGTTGGTCAGAAGCACAGGTGACAACCTGGACTTGGGGCTGGCATCTGAACTGGGGGGGCGGGGGAAGGGGGAGGAGGGCAGTCTTGTGGGACTGAGCCCTCAACCTGTGGGAGCTCACACTATCTCCAGGTAAAGAGTGTCAGAATTAAATTGTAGGACGCCCAGCTGGTGTCCTGGAGAATTGCTCGGTGTGGAGAAAACCCCCTACACATTTGGTGACCAGCCGTGTCAGGAGTGACATGTTCTGTGTGAGCAGTAAAGAAGACACACGTGAAACAAGGATGTGAGGAAGAGGAAAGAACAGGCTAGTTTTTCTAACACACACACACAGACACACACACACACAGACACACACACACACACACACACACACAAGCATGTTCATCAGCCAATCATGTTTTTTCCTTAGGGGCAACAAATAAGAGTATCTTGTTTCTCCTTGCACAGAGTTTTTGCACGAAAATGTAAATATGTGTTTGCATTGTTAATGTGCCCATTTCCCTATGGTTGCCATCCAGCTGACTCCACAGGACTTGAGGACACATCCTGGGAGTCACTTTTCTGTTGGGACGTGAGCCTCCCCTTTCCCTCTGCTGCACTCGCAGCGTTCCTTTGCATGGAACCCTGAGCAGTTTCACGTGTACAGAGCGAACAGAGTTCCCATTCCCCCCCCACCCCCAACCCCTGCCCTCACATACAGTCGCCCCTGTTTGTAACATCTTGCATTGGGGTGGTACATGCACTGTAAGTGATAAGTCGATATTGATACATTGTTATTGACTAAAGTCCTTAGTTTACATTAAGGTTTACTCGGTATTGCAGATAAATGTAAAATGTATACATCTGGAGAGTAGGTTTGGACAAATGTCTAACATGTATCCATCATGACAGTGTCATACAGAGTAGTTTCACTGCCCTAAAAATCCTCTGTGCTCTACTTGCTCATCCCTTACTCCCCAGCCCCGAGTAACCACTGATCTTCCTACCGTCTCCATGGTTTTGTCTTTCCCCAAGTATCTTAGAATTGGAATCCTACAGGGTGGAGCCCTTTCACACTCTTCTTTCACTGAATGATGTGCATTTAAGATTCCTCCACGTCTCTTCATGGCCTGATAGCTCAGTGCTTTTTAGTGTCGAATTGTATTCTGTTGTCTAGATGTCCTCCAGTTGGCTTATCCACTCACATGGTGTGTGGAATCACTCATCACAGAAGCAGTAGGAAATGATCAGACCAAGGCTGGTCATTCCACAGCAGAATGAGCCCCAGATGCCAGGCCCTAGGCAACCACTAATCTACTTTCAGTCTCTATAGATTTCCTTCTCTAGACGTTTCACAGGAATGGGATCATACAGTGTGTGAGCCTTTACGTCTGGCCTCTTTCACTCAGCAGAATGTCATGGGTGCTGTGTTGTGTCAGTGTTTCATCCCCTTTCATGAACAAATAATACTCCATTATGCGGATGGACCATATTTTGTGCATTCATCGGTAGCTGGACATTTGGGTTGTTTCCACAGTTTGGCTCTTGTGGATAATGCTTTCATGAACATTTGTGTACAATGTTCATAGCTGTTTTCAGTTCTTTTGGGTGAAGGGCATATTTTGCCGGGAAGGGCTGGATCCTCGGCATCCCTCATGTGTAGCTGGTGCCCTGGGAAGAGGGAGCCCAGCCCTGCCTCTGGGTCCCAGGGCCTCTGGGTCCCAGGGAAGGTGGGGCTCATGTGGCAGACAGGACGATGGTTTGAGACTCACCAGAATCTCCCTTCCTGCAGTTCGCCTCTACGGACCCAACTTCATCCTTCAGGTGTACTCAGCTCAGAGGAAGTCCTGGCACCCCGTGTGCCAGGATGACTGGAGTGACAACTACGGGAGAGCAGCATGCCAGGACATGGGCTACCCGTGAGTTCCGAGCCCCGTGGCCTCCGTGATGATGGTGACAGGCACAGAAACATAAGATCAGTGCTTCTCTCTGCCCCTCCCTGGAAGTGCCATCACAGGGGCACTACGAGCCTTTGTCTCCTTTCTAAAGCCGCTCCGGGAAACCAGCAGGGGACTGTGGGCACCACACTGCCTCATCCCCCTCCATGGCACCCCCCCAGCCCTGCCTCTGGGGCCTCCATCAGCTCCTGGTTACTCGAGGCTGTCCAGTTCTGCGGTCACCAGGGTCCAGGGTGCTGGCCGAGGGCCTTGGGTGACTCATTTCCTAAGGAGCCCCCAGGCAGCGTCGAAGCCTTGACTCCACTCACCTCCTGGGTGGAAGCAAGAGGGGGGCGCTGCAGGGAAGGTCGGAGGGAACAGATCTGCATAGCCTTCACTGCGTGAGCGCAGAAGGCGCTGGAGGCCTTTGAACAGAAGAGAGCTGATCAACAGATTTATCCATTAGAGAATTCATTCCTCGTGCAGCCACCAGAAGGGGTGGGAGAGGGGGTGGGAGTGCCCCCTCCTCAGGATTCCAGCCAGGGACACGCCAGACCATCCTTGTCAACGCGTGGCAGCCGTCTGGCCTCCCAGGGAAAGGCTGTGCGATTTCATTGCCACCGTCTCTCCCTTGGGGGTGTCACCGTGTAAATTCTGTGCAATTCTAGTGTGTTGCCTTTATGCCAGTTTTCAAAGCGAATTACCACTTGATAAGAAAGCTGGCACCTTAACTAGTGAAATGCTTCAAAATGCCAGCCCCCAATTGCAGCGTACGTCACTGTGAATGACGTAGGTGAGGCCCCATCACGGCTCAGGGTCTGTATTTTATCACTGGGAGCATTTTAACGTGTAATTTTGTTACATTAGATTTTGTTACATTAGATGTACTCACACACCCTTCTCCCCACTACTTCTTCATCCTGATCCAGATTAGATTAGAAACACGACTGATGGCGGACATTTCCCTGACACTTCAGGCTTATCGGATGGAAAGATAGCTATAACGCAGCGTCGCTTGACTGGAAGTTGTGTTTTTGTTTTCCCAAATGCTATGCTGTTCCGCGTAACCAGAATGTCGTATTCTGATGTAGCTATAACATAGGATTTACGAAGGCTCACCAAAAAACCCACTATTTTAAAGAAGATTTTCTGTCTTTTTCAGGAATAGTTTTTTCTCTAGCCAAGGAATAGTGGATGACAGTGGGGCCACAAGCTTCATGAAGCTGAATGTCAGTGCCAACAATATCGATCTCTATAAAAAACTCTACCACAGGTATTTAATTTGGTGATTTCTTTTTAAAAATGTATTTCATTGAAGTACAGTTGATTTACAATGTTATGTTACTTTCTACTGTGTGGCAAAGTGATTCAGTTATATATACATTCTTTATCATATTCTTTTCCCATTATGGTTTATTACAGGATATTGAATATAGTTCCCTGCACTATACAGTAGGTCCTTATTGCTTATCCGTCCTATATATACTAGTTTGCATCTGCTAATCCCAAACTCCCAATCCATCCATCCCCCACCTCCCTCCCTGCTTGGCAACCACAGGTCTATTCTCTATGTCTGCGAGTTTGTTTCTTAGATAAGGTCATTTGTGTCATATTTTAGATTCCACATATAAGTGATATATGGTATTTGTCTTTCTCTTTCTGATTTACTTTGCTTAGTATGATCATCTCTAGGTCCATCCATGTTGCTGTAAATGACATTATTTCATTCTTTATTACGGCTGAGTAATATTCCCTTGTATATATGTACCACATCTTCTTTATCCACTCCTCTGTCAATGGATATTTAGGTTGTTTCCATGTCTTGACTATTGTAAATACTGCTGCAATGCACATTGGGGTGCATGTATGTGATTGAATTGTAGTTTTGTCCAGAAATATGTCCAGGAGTGGGATTGCTGGATCATATGGTGGCTCTATTTTTAGTTTCTTAAGGAACCTCCATACTGTTCTTCATAGTGGCTGCACCAATTTACATTCCCACCAACAGTGTAGGAGGGTTCCCTTATCTCCACACCCTCTCCAGCATTTGTTATTTGTAGACTTTTTTTTTTTTTTGCGGTACGCAGGCCTCTCACTGCTGTGGCCTCTCCCGTTGCGGAGCACAGGCTCCGGACACGCAGGCTCAGTGGCCATGGCTCACGGGCCCAGCCACTCCGTGGCGTGTGGGATCTTCCCGGACCGGGGCACGAACCCGTGTCCCCTTCATCTGCAGGCGGGCTCTCAACCACTGCGCCACCAGGGAAGCCCTTATTTGTAGACTTTTTGATGATGGCCATTTTGACTGGTGTGAGGTGATACCTCATTGTAGTTTTGATTTGCATTTCTTTAATAATTAGTGATGTTGAGCATCTTTTCATGTGCCTGTTGGCCATGGTGATTTCCTCTTTCCTTTCAAAATTTGTGTAATGGGAACGAGTAGGAGGCGTCAGGGAGAATCACTGTTCAGAGTTTGATTTCTCTGCTGCAGCTGCGGGTTTGTCTGAGTTTCTCATGGGGAGGAGATTGGACTTTAAGTAGGACCCGTCCCCCTGAGCAGCTCTGGGTTTATTCCAGGGAAGTGGCTAAGGTCTATTTGCCATCTTGTTTGTGCCCTCTGCCCTCTGCCCTCTGCCCTCCATGGTATTGGGTAGCATTGCACAACTGAAATTCCTCTTTCCTGATTTTTTTCTCTCTCCGGACATTAGACACGTACCTTACTGGGTGTCAGGGTGTGTGTCTAGGAGTCCAAAAGAATGTCTCAGTGTCCCCACTGGGGTGATCAACTCATCCTGGTTTGCCCAGGACTCTGCCGGTTTCACACTGGAAATCCTGCTTCCCAAGAAGCCCCTCAGCCCCAGGCAGCGGGGATGGTTGGTCCCCCAGTCCAAGCAATCGTGTCAGAGGATGCTGTGCAAGGGGTGGGCCTGGGAGCGAGCGGCTGGTCCAGGGCACCAATGTTTCCTGTACCTGGAGGCCTACTTGCAGCGCTGGGTGGGTCGCAGTGCGTCTGGTGGGTGGAAATGATCCTGAGCTGGTCCCATGGTTGATGGCTTAACTGTTTCGGACGGTGGGGGAGACGGCTGGGCTTGAGCTACTCATTTTGTGTTGCATATGTTGAAAATGGTTGCAGTCTTCCTAGGATCATTATTACTATCCGAATGTTCCTTAACGTGAAAGATACACAGCGCCCTTCTTGCTTAGGTCCTCTTCAGCTCCCAGGTCCCTATCTCCCATCCCCAGGTGGCCAGGTGGGCTGTCACCTCCCTGCTGGCCAGGTGCCAGATGCTGCATTTAAGGGAGGATGGACGGGTCACACTTCCCCTCCTTCCATGTGAGTGGGAGGCTGGGAGCAGGTTGGCGTTCCTGGCGGCCCGGGGGGCTGACTTCTGCCTGGAGCACCTGGTCTGGCTGTTCCCAGGAATGTGAGAGGGTGAGCCCAGGAGAAGGGGTGCACACGGCCAGGTGGGCCCATCAAAATCGCAGGCCGTGGTTTGCCCTCCAGAGGAGCTAAACACAGCTGCCTGGGCTCTTTGTAAATGCCCCCGACTGTCTCTTCATCGTCTTTGGTTACATGGAATCAGGGCTGAGCAGGGGAGGAAAGGCTGCCACCTCTCGGTAACTCACAAGGTGGCTGCAGGGTTTGGAGGAAAGAAGAGAAGGTCATTGCCTGGCATGTGGTGTCCCTGGCATGCATGGCGTGAGGTGGGAGAACTGCTTTCCTCTTTGCTTTCAGAAGTTGCTCTTTGATACGTGAGTCCCCGCTGCTTTGTGCCCTGATTCCGGTGGCTGCACAGTGTGCAGAGGAGAATGACCTTATGATCCTTAGAAAGCATCTTCTCTTAATGGGAACATGTCTTCTCTTGGCATCCAATGCCCCCCGGCCAGAGACCACCAGGACATGCCTTGTCCTGGAACTGTGGGTGTCTCCATGGAAGGGGGTGAGAAGGGACTTATTACAGGGTGTGGGCTTGTGTTGAGTCCTTTTGCGGAAGTTTCCAGGAAGCAGGGCTTTGCCCTGCATTGGATGCTGTCCGGAAGTGAGGGTGATTCTGTAGTTGGTACCTTAATGGTTTTTTTTTTTTTTTTTTTTTTTAGAAAGTGGGTGGCAGGCATGAAGCCAGGCTATGGCTGGGATTGGCTGGGAAGTGCGGCTACTCGTGTCAGCCAGCATAGGGGCCTGTTGGTCACTGTGTGGCTTGGACCAGGCTCATGGGATCGTGCAGTGGGCGTGCCTGCGTCCTGATCCATCATGTAACAGTGGTCTGGCCCCACGTTGATGCCCTGGGAACTGTTTACGTTCAACAGAACATGGTCAGGTTCAAACATGTGGGTGTCAGGGCTGTTTCTCTTCTCCTCAGCATATTGGGGGAAAATTCCGTACACAGTGGAACGCATTGGTTGTTTCTTTTTCATATGTAACCTGGAATGTCTGCCCCCCAAATGAGTAACTTTTCTTCTGTTCCCAGGCAAATGATTGACTGTAGAGTTTCCTGTGTGGTTAATGTGAAGCAGTTATAGGAACCTGGAGGTTTACGAATGTCTTCCTTACAAAATTAAAGGATGATTTTAAATCCCAAGGAAAGATAATAACAGCTGATATGATGTGTGCTTATCTTCACAACCACCCTATGAGTTGGTACTATATTAGCCCATTCTGCAGAGAGGGAAATTGAGGCACAGAGAGGTTAGGAAGCTTGTCCAAGGTCACACAGCTTGGATTTGAACCCTGCACTTTGACTCAGTGTCTGCTTTTTACTACCGTCCCCTATGTATATAGATTTACTTTCCTTATTCAAGTCTTCAACTGTGGACTCTTCTATGTCTGGGGAGGCAGAGAGTGAGAACAGTGGAAGAAAATAGTTATTTCTAAGCATTTTGAAAATCAAGTGTCTCGTTTGTTAGAGTGACCAGAATTTTCCCCTCTTCTTTTGTAGTGATGTCTGTTCTTCACAAACAGTGGTTTCTTTACGCTGTATAGGTAAGTGATTCTTGGTTTTCCTTTTTGTGTTTCTAAAATAGGAAACATTTGGTACTTATAGAAATGTATCTCCCTGTGTCTCTGGGGGATGTGGAGAGATGAGGTGGGGTAACAGGTCAGGACATGCCCAGCACTCTGCCCCAGGGGCTCCTTTCTTGAATTCTGATGCACTTGAGACGCCTTCAGCCTCAAGTCCAAGGAGCAGCTGTCCCATGAGGATGGGAGATCTCAAGAAACTGCCGGGGCCACACTCCAGGGCATCCGCGCGCTGGAGCTGGATGCCTGTGGGTGTCCCCGTCCCTGTGTTTGGATTATTTATAGTTTACTGGTATGGAGGACACCGTCCCTGTGCTCCCTTCTCCGGGGCAGACCCATCCTGTTCCCATACGGGTCTCAGGCCTGAGGCTTGGCTTTTCAGTTTGAACAGGTGAAGCTAGCAGACGCCCCTAGGTGGACGCATGCCCCAGTGGTCCCACTGGTACCTTCCCACCCAGGCTGGCTCAAGCTTCTTTAGGTATGGAGAAAGCAGGTGCCTGCTCTGCCTTCCCGCGCACGCTCCGCCATCCGCCTCCTGGCAGCTTGAGAGCAGCACACGAGAAAAGCCTCCTTAGCTCTGTTCAGGAATCTTGGGGTCTCTGAGCATTCGAGGGGGTGCCAGGGCCTTTGTTATCCGGGGCCCCCACCTGGGTGTACGGGAGACGCCGATGGAATCGCACGAGTGCCAAGGAACAGGGGCACCCAGTGCCAGCAGATGTGGTGCTTCCTGGGGGGAGAGGGGGCTGGGGGGCTGTCCTCTCACCCCACCCCCCAACGCAAAGAGACCAGGACACATTCTCGGAAAGTCAGACCCCAAACCAACAGGAACAAGAACAGACAACAGTCACCCTCCGGCCAGGCAGGACCCTCGGCCTGGGGGCCGTCTGGGCACTGCGTGTGACGGGCGTCAGGCGGCTGGGAGGGGGTGGCCCTGCTTCGCTCACCGGCCGGCTGCGCTGTGCTTGTCGCCCTCAGAGTGCGGGGTCTCGGGGAAGACGAGACGCCAGAGCCGGATCGTGGGCGGGTCAAGCGCTGCCCTGGGGGACTGGCCCTGGCAGGTCAGCCTGCATGTTCAGGGCACCCACGTCTGCGGAGGCTCCATCATCACCCCCGAGTGGATCGTGACCGCCGCCCACTGCGTGGAGGAGTAAGTCCCGCGGGAACGGGTCCCGGGGTGGGAGGCGGAGGCTCTGGGCCCTGCGGCCTGGAGTGAAGTCTCCGACTCCTTCGAGTTCCGGTTTCCTTGTGGACACGCGGGGATTCTAAGGGCGCCCAGGTCGTTGCCTCGCTGGGAGGGTCAAATGACTCGTGCAGCGCGTGGCCAAGTCCATCCCTTCAGCGTGCGTCCACTACTAGCGGGGCCTGGCGCAGGGATGCGGGGCTGGGGTGATGCTGTGATCAGAACTCCTTCTAGGGACTTCCCTGGTGGCGCAGTGTTAAGAATCCGCCTGCCAATGCAGGGAGCACGGGTTCGAGCCCTGGTCTGGAAGATCCCACATGCCGCGGAGCAACTAAGCCTGCGAGCCACAACTACTGAGCCCAAGAGCCACAACTACTGAGCCCCCACGCACCTAGAGCCGGTGCTCCACAACAAGAGAAGCCGCCGCAATGAGAAGACCATGCACTGCCACCAAGAGTAGCCCCTGCTTGCCACAACTAGAGAAAGCCCATGCGCAGTAACAAAGACCCAACTCAGCCAAAAATAAAATAAATAAATATATTAAAAAAAAAAAAAAAAAAGAACCCCTTCTAGCCCACAGTCTTTTCAGCTCTGTCTCACCTTTCCTGAGGCCCCTGCCGTCTTAGGAGGCCTGGTTTCCCCTGGGTGCTCATCCCCAGAGAGGGTGCACTCAAAGACACTCAGACCTCACACTGCCACGAAGGAAGGTCCTCTGTGGTCCATTAAACACCCTGGGCCACAGCATTGCCCATACAGGTGGGTGGAGAGGGGCAAGGGTAGCCATCATTTACAGTGTTAGCTTTTGTAGAAGATACTATTCCCCCTCCTTTTTTCTTAAACGTGGAGGGTTTTTTTGTGTGTGTTTTGGTCACACGGCTATTTTGAAAAAGCCTCGCTCATCAGAGCTATTTTTCTTTAGAGTGAGGCCGGGCCTGGCTTGGCCATTCTCTGGCTCAGTGGCTTCACACAATTCCCTCGAGGTGGCTGACTGTAGCATCTGCACCTGTAAGACGGGTGTGCTGCTCCAAGGGCTGTTGTATGGTTGAAGAGAGCAGTGTTTATTACCCAAGAGCGTTCCCTTCCTTCCATCCACCGTATTCCATGGGCTGTAGGATTTAGGATTTTCTTAGAAGGGAAATACCCAGATAAAGGTAACGCCTGGACGGCTATTAGACTCAGAGTCTATTCATCAGTACACACTTATTAAGCACCTACTGTGTGCCAGGAAATGCTCTAGCCTGTAAAAGTCAGTTAGACCCAGCCACGCCAGAAATGGGGTTTCAAAACTCAGGAAGGCACTTAGGCTCAAGAATAGGTGATCTTGGAATTGCGAGGGTTTGCAGGCTGGCGGGGAAGCACGGAAGGAATAGGATTCACTGACGAGGTAAAGCAGTGGAGGGGGTGCTGTGTGTGGTGCAGAGGGGGAGGGGCCTGAGACCACCTGGCCAGCCTTGTCCTGCGGCTTTTGACAAATCACGTCACCTTGGAGACATTGGCTCCGGCGGATGACTTTTGAAGACCGTCAAATGAGTGTTTTGTGTTTGTGGTCCTGACATGCTGAGCGGTGTTCATGTCTGTCTTCCAGACCTCTTAACAATCCCAAGATTTGGACGGCCTTTGCAGGAATTTTGAGACAATCTTTCATGTTCTATGGAAACGGACACCGAGTAGCAAAAGTGATTTCCCACCCGAATTACGATTCCAAGACCAAGAACAACGACATCGCTCTTATGAAGCTGCAGACACCTCTGACTTTTAACGGTGCGTAGCGGTGTTCCTGCAGCCCGGGGTATGTGAACAGTTTTGACCGCATCTTAAGGAGAGGTTGACTGGGAATAAAATGTGCTGTGATGTCCAGAAGGAAGGAACTTGCACTGAGTTGTAGCGTGTGGAGCCAGGGGAGGGGTTGGCTGCTAGAAGAGGGCTCAGCAGAGGCCGAGTGACCCCAAAATGTGCCTTTGGCCACTGAAGGATGTGTTCACTGCGGCACTTTTCCTCTTCGGCACGGTGACGACTTAATCAGCCCGCGTGAACGTCTAGAAAAGTTGTTTCCTAGTCAGCATCGGGTGGGTCAGACTTCACTCGGTGCTGGTTTGCAATTGCACCTGTTGTGAGTTTAATTATAAATTGCTAATCATTTACCTTCGTCCTTATCCATTTAGTCCGATGCAGCCCTACCACGTCCAGTGTCAACTATTTGCGTCACAGGACTGTTGATCTTCAATCCTCCAAAACCCTAACTTCCAGAGGGGGACGTCTTACCTGTTAGAAGGAGGGTCTTGGCAGGGGCAGGAAAGGGGATGCCAGGACACGCTGGAATCCAGAAGCCTCCTTGGGCAGGAGGCTGGTGGTCCCAGGCCCAGGGAGGATCCAGGTGGACACTGTCGCCCGAGGCCTTCAGTTAGACCAGACCCGCTCACGCTGTTTTCCCTTCTTGAAACAGACAGAGTGAAACCAGTGTGTCTGCCCAACCCGGGCATGATGCTGGAACCGACACAGTCCTGCTGGATTTCCGGGTGGGGGTCCACCTACGAGAAAGGTGAGGCTCCCAGCAGGGGATCTGCGGGTCTCAGGAGCAGATCACTGCGTTCTGAAGCGGGAGGTCTAGGTTTTGATCCTGGTTCCACCACTAAGTGATTTGACGACTTTGGGCAGTTCGCCCAGTCTTTTTGCCTGTTTCCCCACGTGCTAGATGGGAAAATCTTAGCTGCCCTACCTACCCCATGCCCTTATTAAGACCAAATGGAACAATGTGTGGAAACTGGTTTTTGAAGGGTGAAGGCCACCGTGTGAGGGGCACACGGCCCCCATGTGTATACCCCGTGGTCGCTAACAGGCCGCCCGGAAGTCTGCCTGCCTTTGATGGCTGAGTGATAACGGACTCGGTGAGGATGGGCTTGTGTGACTGGCAATGCCAGCTGCAGGCGTCAGAGGCTTTGTCCTCCTGCCCTGACACCACAGAGAGGGAAGAGGCACTAGACCCTCCTGACACAGGCTGGCCCAGCTGCCTTCAGTTATAATTTGCTTTCATCTCAGATAACGTTTTTCAAATGAAGGGATCCTTGCTGTTGCATTCTTATGGGGCATTGGATGGGCTTAGTCGTACATTTATATATTGTTTACATCCTTCCAAAAGTGTTGAGGGCACACCGCCGAGGATCTTTTAAAGCACGGTGAATAGCTCAAGGGCGGGGTGGTTGGGAGGGGTAGGGGAGGTGTCGGTGGCGCCTGGTGTCCTGGCATCTGGTCTAAGGAAAGCTCCTGGGTTGAGCCTTCCAGTCGTGAGCAAGGTTTCTCAGCATCCAAGACAAAAGGGAGTGAGCCACAATTTGTGGAGCGCCTACCAAGAGCTGGGAATGCAGCAGTGAACAAAGTGAGACAAAAACCTCTACCTGTAGGAACTTCACATTCTCCTATGGACGTCTGGGGGCAGGATGTGCTCAGACAGGAAATGAATGACTGAACTAGGTGCTTTCAAACAGCGGAGGTTTGCGACAGCGCGCGGTGGTCAGGGGAGGCTTCTCGGAAGAGAGGACATTTGAGCTGAGATCTGCATGACGAGAGTGTCTTAGGAATAGAAGGGCCAGTGTGGCCAGGGCACGATGAGCCGGGGTGAGGGGGCAGGCTGAGGCCAGGTCACATAGGGCCTTGTAGGCTATAATGAGGATACTGGAGTGACTTGATCTGAGAGCTGGGTAGGGAGTCACGGAAGGGTTGGGGCTGAGGGCAGATGGAACAGCACGGTGAGGGGACCAGTGCTGTGTCCTCCGAGACAAGAAGGCGGCTCAGACCAGGGGGTGGGGTGGGGGTGGGGGTGGGAGCACGTTTGGGACACAGCCTCCAAATCTGCTGATGGATGGAGTGTCAGCAGAGAAAGAGTGAAGAGTCACAGGAAGTTGGTTTCCCGCTGTGACGTGAGCCCCCCGGTGGGTGGTGGGACCATTTCCCGAGTCCGGAGGATTGGGGGTGGGTATGGCTTTGGGTGGAGGAACCCTCTAGGAGAGGCACTGTTTCAGCACGGTAAGCCCGTGGAACCCAGAAGACATCCAGGTATAGCAACCGGGGGACAGAGAGTGCAAGTCCCAGCGAGCGTCTAGGAAGTGTCCACCTGCCAGCAGCCGAGGGCTGATGGTCAGAGAGTGAAGGATCGTGTGGGGTTGCGGACGATCGGGTGTTTGAGGTGGAAACACAGGGCTCCTCGGGTGGCCCTGGGAACGGTCCAGAGAAGAGGGAGCAATGAAGGAGGAAAGTTGATCCCAGGGAACCAAGTGGCTGGGTGATGGGGGAGGATGATTCTAGGACACAGGTGGAGCTCCCCAGCCCCAGAGACAGGCAGCCTGCCCCCAAACCAAATCTGGAGGCACTTTAAACACAGGCCCCAGCAGCTGGAAGATACCCCGGTGTCCCAGGAGCCGGTATGGGACGAGGGGCGTGGCTGTCTCTTCACGCCCCCCCGGGAGGGAGTCCAGGCTTCCTGGGAAAGCCAGGCCGTCCTCTGTTGCAGGGAAAACCTCGGATGGGCTGAACGCGGCGATGGTGCAGCTCATCGAGCCCTGGCGGTGCGACAGCAAGCAGGTGTACAGCAACCTCATCACGCCGGCCATGATCTGTGCAGGGTACCTGCAGGGAACTGTCGACTCCTGCCAGGTGATGACCAGCTTGTGTTTGGCCTCTGGGCCTTGGCCGGCTCCCAGGGGGCCCCGTGAGGAGCGCCTTGTCCCCGACCTGAGGCCCGGGGGCGGCCGTGGGAAGTGACGGCCATGGACGGTGCGAAAGCCCTGGTACCCCCAACAATGCACACCACTGCTTCCTCCGGAAGGCGCTATGTGGTCGAAGTGTCAGTGCCACAGAAATAAGTATTTTGACTATTTAAAAATATGGACAGCCATTTATTTGGTAACTATTAACTGAAGCAGACTCAAATTCGTCACTGGTACAGTCTCTTTGGGGGGTTATATTACTATCACCTCGTTGAGGGAGAGCTGCAGACCCTCCCATTACCCCCACCTCCTTGCCCTCTGTGACGTACGGCTTGTGGTTTCATTTCTGCTCTGTAACCTGCTGTGTCCCCCAGGGTGACAGCGGAGGCCCTCTGGTCACTCTGAAGAGCAGTGTCTGGTGGCTGATCGGGAACACGAGCTGGGGGTCAGGCTGTGCTAAAGCTTACCGACCGGGAGTGTACGGAAACGTGACCGTGTTTACAGACTGGATTTATCGACAAATGAGGGTAACTTTCCCGTCCTCCTCATTGGGTTCTCTGGCTTTGCTGTGTCAAAGCCTAGGAGGTGTGGTCCCCGTGCCAGGTGGCATCCCCTCCCCCACTGTCCAGGGCCCACCACTGGTGTTTGGATGGAAACGTCTGGGGCTCAGCTTTGCAAGGTCCAGAACTGACTGTGATGGGCTTCCTTGTGATCTGCTGACCACGCTTAGTTCTGGCTCAGGGGGTCCTGTTTACCCACCCAGATGTCATTGACTCAAACTTCTGGTGGATGGGCAGAGAGCAGGGAGAGGCAGGTCAGCCAGCCGTGACTCTCCCTGTCCTTTTCTGGGCTCTCGAGTACGCCCTGGAGCGGGGGAGCAGCTGGGGTTCTCTGGTACAAAGAGAGGTGGTAAGGTGGGGAAAGATCCCAGGGGATCCTGGTGACCCTGCCACCTCAGGCTCCCGGCCTGGCCTGAAGTGAGTAATGGAGCCCAGCCCTTGGGCTCTGTCTGGATCCTGGGTCCGTCTCATGGGCCTCGGGACTGGCAGAGCCCACAGATTTCGGCTCCTTCTAGGGGTAGGCTCCTAGTGGAAGAAAAAGTTCTATTCTGTCCCCTCTCAAGTCTCCAAAGGTACCCAGGTGCAGAAACAGAGGGCATTGCCCAATCAGGTCCAGCCTGCATCTCCCCGGATTGAAACCATAGGACCTAACACCTTCAAGTGGCCATGGGGCCCATCTAGTCCCCACCCCAGAAAGGGCCGAGTGCTGGAAATAGATGACCCCCTCTGACCCGCTGGGAGCTATGTGGTAGAGGGAAGCTGGGGGGCTGCGGTGGGGCTGGGAGGAGAAGGCAGCCCGGACACCTTGAGGGAAGTGAGCCAGGCCAAGGGGAGACGGTCCCTCCAGGATGAGAGAGCAAACGGGCAAGGTGTGTTAAGGTACCGCCGGTGGCTCAACACGGCCAGAGCGGGGAGCTAGAGGCCTGGGTAGCAGCAGAGAAAGTGGGGTAGAAAGCAGGACAATTAGACACTTGACGTCTTTCAGTGGCTAAGGTCACGCTCGGTTTGCCCACAGAGGCCTGTGTCCCAGCTGTGCTGAATGATTGGATCCCTATACACCCTGTTCCCCCTTATGCCTCAGGGCCTTTGCACATGCTGTCCTCCACTGTCAGCCTAACCCCTTGACCTTCATGCTGTAGAAAAACAATATCCCTTTGTCTTATTAAGCTTAATTATTGGTGTATAAGGGCCTCATGTTCATTTAGGGGAAAAAATAATTTTCTACCTTTGTTTGTCTCAAGAAAATAACATCATTTCTTTTTCCTTTTTGAACAGGCAAACAGCTAATCCATACAGCCTGGGTCCTTGACACCATTCCACAAGAAAATGAACGGGCTGATTTTTTTTTTTTTTTTTTTTTTTTTTTTTTGCGGTACGCGGGCCTCTCACTGCTGTGGCCTCTCCCGTTGCGGAGCACAGGCTCCGGACGCGCAGGCTCAGTGGCCATGGCTCACGGGCCCAGCTGCTCCGCGGCATGTGGGATCTTCCCAGACCAGGGCACGAACCCGTGTCCCCTGCATCGGCAGGCGGACTCCCAACCACTGTACCACCAGGGAAGCCCAAAGGGGCTGATTTTTAATCCCTGTGCATGATGTATTTTTAGAAATGATTCCCAGGTCCTTTCGTTTTTATTAAATAGTGAACCTGTCTGTCTTTGGCACGCTCCACAGTTCTTTGCAGGCCACGTGACCTCCCCCACCCCGGGCCCACACTCCCACGCCCCTCGTCCGACATGGGAGGCCCAGCTTGGTGTGGGCATGCAGGGCCAGTGCAGAGCAGAGGGATGGGGTCTGTCCCACGGGGACCTCCCTTCCAAGCCCCATTCCAGGGGCCCCTCTTGGATGCACATGGGGCTGGTGACTTCTCAGCTGCTGGGCGGCTTGAGATGGGAAGGGAGGAAGCCAGGTAGAAACTGCAGGGGCCACCCTCTGGGGCCATCGCCAGTGCGGGCCACTTGGGGCAGCCCCAGGGCCTGTCTCCCCATGAGGGGTTTTTGCTGATCATTTCTTAGTGCCTTCTTAGCAGCCCTGGTAGGTGGCTGGAAATAAAGGGACCAGCCCTTCATGGGTGATGATTTGATAGCCACTTGTCAGGGCACTGAAACCTTTTTTCCTTCTTGGTGGGGGCGGGGTGAGGGCATAGACAGCAGATGTGTTCAGTGCTGAGCACTGCTGGGGCAGGGGGCCACTGCCTGTTGGGTGGGGCGCTGTCCCGGGAGACCAGCCTTACTCCATGTCTTCTCCCTGTCCCTCTCCCTGGAGACTGTGCTATGCCCCACCCCCTACTGTGGTCCCACCCCGAGTGGGGTGCCTGCTGACCCTCTTAAGGTCTGCTAATCACGTGGAAATTGAGGTGACCCAGGCAATCAGGGATGCTGATTAAAGATACACTCTTTCCTGTAAACTTTCTACATGTTACTACCTCAGTGCTCATGGAATCTGGGCCGTGATCCTCTAAGTAGTTCTACACCTGACTCTGAAACTACTGTTGTCTTTGCCTGTGTGAACAGCAGCGGACTTGAGTTGCTTTTACAAAGTGCCTGGCTCCGAATTGAATGCTCTGTAAATGACATGCTAAAGCACAGCATCCGTGCTTGTGACAAAGAAGAGAGAGGTGTGTGTTAGACTCCCTGTGACCCCTTCCAGCCCCTAAAGTTTCCGTGGAGGGAAGGTCACGTTTCAATTGTCAAGTGTGAAGCCTAAACTCAGGGCCGTGAGGTCCTGCCCCGTCTCAGACACACTGGTGTTTCCAAGAACAAATTGAGTGATTCTGTGCTAGGACTTAACCTTGGAACAGAAGACTGTACGATCCACTTGCAGGATGCTTGGGCAGCGGCAACCGCAGGGACCATCCGGACGTGCCTGCTCCCCGAGGCGGATTTTAAAAAGCATTGTCATGGTGAGAAGGCGTTCCTTCTTTAGTGTTTCTCTTAATTTATGTGATCACTGTTTGTCTTCTGTTTTGTATCTTTTTTAAATTGTAAAATTCAAGTGTGAAAAATTGTACAAATAAATTATACATTCTTTTTCCAAACGTGTTGAGGCTCTGGAGATCTGTGTGGCCACCGCGAGCCAATCTGCGTTACCTTGTAGGACCGGGATGTTGGAGCATCTGCTGCGTGGTGGGGTGGGTCTGAGGCCGGGGGGAGGGACTGGGTCTGAGGCGGGGGGTGGGGGGATCACTTGTACCTCCCACTTCTCCCAGATTCAGACTCCGATACCCAACTCTCTTCAGGAACTCTCTGCCCAGTGTCCCAAGGGTTTTCAGAACCTGCCTCCTCAAACATGAGTCTAGCATCTCTTCCCCTAAAGCTGCCTTCCTAAAATCCCCACGAGCTCACGGTGGCAGAGCTGCTTCCTTAACTAACAAGCATCTCCGTCGCTGGAGTTGTGGCCACAGGTGGGAGAGGGAGCTTGGGTAAATGTTTTCCTGCCTGGAACAAAAATCCATTCTCATTCTGCAAATTCCCCAAATCCAGCAAGTCCCAACAGGTAACAGGTGATTGGAGAAAAAAACTGGCCATTGTCTACATCATGTCAATTTGTGTTAAAGTTATGGAAAAACTTGTAATTAAAAAAGAAAATAAAGCACATGTTTTTGTTAGATAACGTTCAAAAATACAGTTGAGGGCTTCCCTGGTGGCGCAGTGGTTGAGAGTCCGCCTGCCGATGCAGGGGACGCGGGTTCGTGCCCCGGTCCGGGAGGATCCCACATGCCGCAGAGCGGCTGGGCCCGTGAGCCATGGCCGCTGAGCCTGCGCATCCGGAGCCTGTGCTCCGCAACGGGAAAGGCCACAGCAGTGAAAGGCCTGTGTAGCGCAAAAAAAAAAAAAAAAAAAAAAAAAAATACAGTTGATTCTTGTTACTCGTGGCAATTATGTTGTACAAAGTCATCACGAACCTTGAATTAGTGAATATTGAATCGTGGCTCCTAAGGGACAAATAAGGGCAGGTGCCTGTCAGCCACCGGTCTTTGTCAACTCATTACTGCATAACCTTGTTCAGTATGTGTTTGTTTAAAGACACCTTATGGGTATATATTGTTGGTTTGTTAACATTGAACTTATAGCCAACAGCCCTAAAAACTCAGTCCTGAAGGATGTTTCTCTGTAGGGCACAGCCCAGCCTTCCTGCACTTAGCACACTAGATAGCTCTTTCCCACTCTGCTTGGGACCATTTCAACAGTGAAATCACCAGCCAAAAGTACAAAAATGCTAAAAAAACACTGCACTAAATAGACTGAAAATGATACTTCTTTACAGTCTGAGCTGAAACTCATTCAGCAGCTCAAATTTTTTGCCCCTCTGTCCCTGTCTACAAGTGGTGCTAGTGTTGATTTTGGGGGGAACCAATAAATTTTAAAAGCAAGTAGGTGAATCCACCCATAAGGGATCTGCAAATAATAAAGATGGTATACCTAAAAACGTCCATGTGGGCAAGGCAGCTGACATTCTTTCCAGTCATATTTTTCATTTTGGAGTCTCCTCGTGAATGGTTTTTCTTTTGCATGAGGCTGATTTCACCTAAAAAGTCCAGCCAGAACACTGAAAACATTGATATTTTTGTACTTAAACCTTTATAAAAGACATAGGTTAGATTTGCTCAATCTAAATTAACCTAAAATACTAATTAAAGTGGAAACGAGTATTAATGAAAGTGTGGAATTTGTGTTGATCATTTTGTGGCTTCTTGCAGCTGGGGCAGGGTGAGTTCGCAGTGTGGGAAATGAATGAACTTTGATTCACTCCTTGCTGAGCTGTTATGGAGGTCGGGGTACAGTCCTACCTTAAACTCGGGTCCCTGGTCTGTTCTTAGCTCCTTCTCTCTGGTTCTCCTGTGGTTTCCCTGACATGGTTCTGATTTCAGAGACTTTTTCCTTATGACCAAGGCTTCACCCTGGAACCTGACTTTGTAAAGAACCACACACACACACACACACACACACCCCCCTGGTTGAAGTCAAATCCTTTGCTGCTTTGGACACAGAGAAGGTGTTGTGGCACAGGCCAGAGCTCTTCTCCCAGTGTACCCAGTGTTTTAAGGGTTGCGATTTATGCTGCTTCCAAAGTGACACTTAGAAGATTCACTGTTGTACCAGCTACCTCATTTTAAATGAATTAACCCCATAAACATTGGCATTGCTGTGATTAAAGAACCTGATCTTACAATCCCCTGAAAATCCATCGCGTTGCTGTGATTGAGCCACCACGTTGCTGTGATTAAAGAACCTGATCTTACAATCCCCTGAAAATCCATCGCGTTGCTGTGATTGAGCCACCGCGTTGCTGTGATTAAAGAACCTGATCTTATAATCCCCTGAAAATCCACTGATCCATTTGAATCCACTGAAGGTGAGTGGATTCAAGGTCAGTGCCCCTTTTGCTGCTTTTATGGCTACCTGGCGGATGATTTGTCCCTGGGACTGGATTCCTTTTCTCCCAAACAAAAACTGACCGTGGGGACTTTTCTGGCTGGCTGGCTGGCTGCTTTCGTCTTTGCTTTCTGCTCCAGAAGGAGAGAAATAAAGGGAGGTGTTCCATAGCATCTTAGAAAATAGTCAGGCATCCGGCAAGTCATTTGGACCAGTGCCCAGCATCTCCTATGCCCACTCCACCCCTCACAGCATTTAGTAGGCACCTGCAGACCCTGCATTCTGGAAAACTGAGGCTTCCTACTTTGTTCAGTTCAATGTTATCTGGCCCCTCTCCTTGCTCTGCTCCAGACTCAGCCCCATCCTATGGGATCAACCGAAGCCCAGGCTTGCCTGGAGTGAGGGACCATGAGTGGGCATCATTGCTATTCTAGCACATTCTGCACATGTTGATGGATCTTCAGGCCGATGCTGTAGAGCAAGCAGCAGACCCTGGAGATGGAGGTTCTGAGCCGGGTGCCGCCCCTCATGGGTGGAGATGGGAGACGCGAGAAGGAGAATGGCGGGGGCAGCTCAACCCTTTTGCCTGAGCCTCTCCGTCCTCTGAGTGAAAGAATCACACAGAGTGAACTCCAGGGCTGTCTCTCCCTGAGTCCTGAACAGGTGAGAGGAGAGACAGTGTACTTCTCCCCTATCGATGGCTGGTCGGAACAGGCCTGAGGGATTCCTGGACGCCTGTTCTTTCGGGGTAACAGGAAAGTGATTATGAGTACCTTGTGAGTCCCCAGCGGGCTTGCTCCCTGGGGAAATTCCCGTTCTCTGGAGCACGTACTATCAGCTTTCTTCCTCCACTCAGTCTAGGAATAGCCAGGAAAACCGTAGCGACAGCAAAGAACCCCCGGCAACACCAACACCTCTGATTCTGGTCCCTTGTTGGTATTGGAGCACTTTCTAAGTCCAGCCACGAGGGGGCGCCAGCCTCCAAGTGTCCAGAGCATCCCCTCTCGTACATGAATTCTCATATTGTCCCAAAGCATTGAGGATCACGGAGTCCTGAGTGTCAGAAGGGCCCTGGGATGGGGGTGCGGGTGCGGTGGAGGCTGGGTGTGAGGGGACAGTGTGGCTAGTTCACACCACCCCCACCCCAACAACAAGCGGTTGTCCCACTGGGCCTGGGAGTGGACAGCTCGTAGGACAGCCACTCCCTTTCTGGCGGGGTGTCTGCGTGCGTCCCCAGCCCTGCCCAGTCCAAGGACACTCAGGACCGTGCTGTGCTCCTTCTGGCCAATTCACGGTTAACGGTCCACCTTCTCTGCCCCCCAGACCTGCATTGGCCTGTAAAACCCCACTGGCTGGGCAGTGACCTCTCTGGACTTGGGCTTTTTACCTGTCAGCCTCATGCCAGGTGGCCAGCGATTAAGCAGACTGGACACTTGATCAGCACACGCTACACACAACGAGTGCCGATTGCTTCACATTCTGTCCCATTTCTTTAACTGTATTCCCCATTTCCCTTCAGCCTCTCATAAATAACCGACCACATTCCTCTGTTCAACTGTTCGTTGTGACCTGATCCGGCACCGAGCGAAGCGGTAGTGCGCACCGACTGCTCCAAGGGTTCCCGCCTGCTGTCACTGTCACACTTCTCCCTCCAGATAAAGAAGGTGTCAGAGAAATGTCTGGTCGAAACGAGTTTATTACAAATCAAAGAAATAGGCTTCTATGTACATTCACACACGTGGCACTAAGGCCCCTAAAACATCGGGTGCGAAAGGCTACTACAGAAGCCGGCATGACCCTTTTAGGATGCTGTGTGGGCAGCGGTAACTGATAAAGTGATGCAGAGAGCTCAGGGAAAGGGCAGGGCAGGCGTGTGGACCATCTATGTAAATCACTTGATGCCTGCAGACAGCGTGCCCATCACAGCTTCTTACTAGGTCGTCATCCACTAACAGCAGGGATGACGGCTACAGTCTGACTACTAACCACTGGGACAACTGTGAAATGGTCAGCTAATGACGCGAGGCTGGCAGGGAACGATGTCGGTCGCCCAGTCCCTGGAGACCCCGGGGCGGGGCGCAGGGCGGGTTCAGCCGGGGAACTCGGGGAGCCGAGCCTGGGTCAGCCGCTGCAGGCTGTCGCTGCGCTCCTTCAGCAGCCTGTCATGCTTGTCCTTGCCCTGCAGCAGCTGCAGCATGCCCTTCCGCAGCTGGCCGAACGTCTTGAGCACGAAGAATTGGATGATCAAGGGGGTGTGGCTGGAGATGCGGGTGCTGACCTCCTGGCAGCAAGGGAGGGGCAGTTCACAGGAGGGTGAGGGGCTGCGGCCGCCGGGAAACCCTGACGTCACCGCGGAGCCCCGACACAGAGGAGACCTGGCGGGTGCAAAAGCTCCCCACCTGGGTTTCAAAGGCACCCTCGTCCTCTGTGCTCCAGGCGGCACCGCGTCGGGGGCCAACCCCCGAGCCTGGGCTCCCACCAGCCTCTCCTGATCACTAAATGCTTACTTCTGATGCAAGAGGGTAAAATGTGCCCTAAAAAGGTTAATGGGCAGACTGAGTACAAAAACTACATTTTTTAATTATTTACAACTCTGCCCCAAAGATTTTATAACCTTTTTTTTTTCTTAAATCAATGCTAAAATTATTTAGCAGAAAAGGAGCTGGGCTATCAAAAGCCACAGAAGGGAGCTCTCTGAGTTCTAGGCACGTTGAAAGTTCGTTTCAACCTTCCTTTCTCCCTCTCTGTAACTGAGCAGGACCCAGTGGGGTCCTGGGACAATATCCCCTCCTCAACCCACCGATGTCCTCTGCTTTCCCTTTGTCTCTAAAAAAAGAAAATGTATCCAAAGAATAAATTTAATCAGAGAAATGAAAAAGGCGGCAACAAAGGAAAATAGTCAAGCCAAACAAAATAATACTAGTTTAGCCATTAAACAAAGTCAAGGACCTTTAGTCCCTCCTCAAGGGCTACAGACAATATTTTGCACCATGTTCTCTGAGCTGCTTTACAGATACTAAAACCCCCACCAGGTAAAAGAAGTTAATCATATGCTGCCCACAATCACGTAGCCCCCAGATCAGTTGGAATCAGAGGGTTGAGGATGTTGACTCTTGGTGATCTCGCCACCAACCAATCAGAGGAATGTCCACGAGCTCATCACACATCTCACAACCCTCTCTTTAGCATGTAACCCTTCCTTTTTTCCCTACAGAATCTCCAAACAAAACCTGGAAAATGGGGAATTGGTTCTTTGGGCCAGGAGTCCACCTTCTCCCCAGGATTGCCAGCTTCCTGAGTAAAGCTGTCTCTCATTTTACCCAATACTCATCTCTCAGTACTGGATTCTCGAGCAACGAGAGGCAGAACCTGAGTTGGGTAACGTCACCACACCCCACCTGTTAGTGCAAAGTTTCTCTTTCCTAAGGTAAGTTGATCTCTCAACAAGCTGATATATACTGGTACTGTAGCAAGTTCTGCGACCTCTCCGTGCTTCAGTTCCCTTCTCTGTAGTATGAGCACCTGGCCTCATGTGAGGGCTGAAAAGATTACATGAGCTAAAAACAAAAGTTTAGAAAGATGCCAGGAGTGGAGCAAGCACTCAGGGTATGTGAGTGGAGGGAATCAGTGAGATGGAGCTGGGACACACGCTCCGTGCCCCAGCATGAGAGCAGGCGAGGGATGGGACCGCCAGTGTCACCAACGCAGGGCGGGAGAGAAGGGACAGGCAGATGAAGGCATCCCAGGGGGACGCTGGGGCCAAGAAACCGACGTCTGATGTTGGAGAATGGACACCAGCTGAAAGGAAGGGCTGGTCTGTCTGACCGACAAAACCACACACCCAAACAGCTTTTGAGAGTCTGGTGTGAACACGGCTGCAAAAGTCATTTTCCCATTGTCCTGGAGATCATCCAAATCATCCCTAGTTTTGGTGAAGTAGGAGGTGGGTAATGTTCAGCCTGTGACCCGCGTGTAACAGAAGCAGGGGTGGCCAGGCAGAGCCACACAGCAGGAGGGGGGCAGCACGGGTCAGACAGGGAAGGAGAGGGAAAGCCTTTTCTGCCGGGGAGCTACCTGCTGAGCACAGTAGCCCAGTGAGCAGAGCTGGTGCAGAGTTCTTCCTGACCAAGTGGGTGTGGGGGAGCTGAGGTGGTGGGCCACACAGAGAATCACACAGAAGGGCCATGTTGGCATGAGACCATCTCTTGGGAGCTGAGAGGAAATTTCTGAGTAGTGAAAATCAGCTCCCCTGGACCTCTCCGTTGTATTTTCTTTTCATCACTGCAACGATAAGATCCATTACGAGACACGTCAGGCTTTAAGGCCTTGGTGGGTTAACCAAGATCAAACTGGGTTATTTCAGGGGCAGCACCATTGGGAACAAAAAGGGTGTGACACACATGATATGTCGACTTGATCACTGTTGAGGGAGGGCTGATTCTTCTAAGAGTCATGATTGATATGGGCCAGTGAATCTGTATTTTCTCTTTAGGTGTCCTCCGAAATCAGTACTAGATGCTTGCTGGCCAGAGTTCAGGGATCTGAAACAGCACATGTGGCTTTCACGCCACTAACTCCTTACTCTGGGCGTCCTTCACCAACTGCATCACCCAGGCCCCCGGCCCTGGACTCAACTTGACTTGCAGGGTTTATCATGGTGCCTTGGACTCACCTTTCTGGAAATCGTTTTCAACCACAATACTCCATCTGTAGAACTCGGTTCTCATTTTGTTAAACAGCCGAGAGTCATACTCTCCCACGAATTCTTCCCCTTCTGTTATATTAGTGATCTCTTTATTAAACGCATCAATTTTCTGCCAAGAAGAAAAATGTAAGTACCAGCAGAGATATTCCAAATACAAGCAAAGTAGTTTGGCGGTCGCATGCATGCAGAGGGTGGGCGAGCCCTTCTCTGCTGCCTTACGGGCCCGGGTGGGAGGACAGGAGAGAAGAGGCTTTGGCAGCAGACAACCCCAAACTCCCCTCACTTCCCCGGGGTCTCGGGTGAGCGCGCTTGAGGAAGAGCCGATGCTGTGAATGGGATGGTCTGCCATTCCCTGCACACCATCCTCCAACCCCAGCCCCTTTCTGGTGCTAAGTGGCCAGAATGAGTCCGGATCAGCTTTAGGGGAGTGAAGAGGGATGTGCACAAGGCCCACGCATGATCCCTTTGTAGACAGTGATGTGCGACTCTCCAGCTTGATGCCCCTGGCAACACTCACATCTATCAGAAAGAACATCTTGCCACTTTCGTCTTCTGGGATATCTGAGCCATACTTCTGTAGCTCCTCTGTTATTCTCTGGTGACTCTCCTTTATTTGATTTGCTAACAGGGGCAGAGATTTCTGAGGGAAATAGAAAACAATGGAAAGACAGAAATATGAAGAGGGAATGAGTCAAGTTTGGCGATGATGGGAAAGGAAGAGTTAGTCCAGTGCTCATAAGATGCTAATTTGTAATTAGGCCAAGTGGATAGTTTATGAGCATCCCACTCAACGTGTGGTCCTCCGACAGGCAACATCCACACCACCTGGGAGAATCCCGGGCCACATCCAGACCCCCTGAACCTGAGCCGGCATCTTAACGAGATGCACAGGAGATCCACGTGGGCTGACGTTTGTTAGCCGACATGGTTAAGCTTTGTGTCTGCAGGATTCTATTCAGAGATTGGACAGCTTTGCAAGTACTTACACAGGAGCGCATGATGAGTTCAGTGGTCAGTCTTTCGGCCAGGCACGGGACCGTGGCCCTTCCTTCCTCCAGAAGATCCCTGTGAGAGAAGACAACGTACATGTCCATCTGGGTCTAGCCAGAAAATGCAAGTCGGCTCTCTGCTGCTAGGGAAAGCCAAGGCAAATCCAGTTACTTCCCACTGGATGGAATGGCCTGCATCTGGTCCCCCAAAAGTGTTCAGAATTGGATCGCATAGAATTGACTGAATTTCAGTAACGTTAGGTATTTCAAAACTGGTATAGAATGATCCCTGCTAGCTGATATATTGTGTCTCATGACATCTGACTATAGCAATGGTCTTTCTAAAAATGTACAGTCACCTCTAGATACGTTTTCATAACATGCACATACCCTTCTATATATGTAATGGACATCAGTATCGAACTTCGTGAAAATATACTGACACAGGTTTATGGATGAACCCTGAACTGGGGGACCCACCTTTCCCCAAGAGGACAACTTAAACCATGCGCTGGTTGGAGGAAGGAAGCCAAGCCCTTCTTTCACTCTTTCCAAATATGTGTTTGCAGGGTGAGGTATTACATGATTTTCTTTATTTTAAGGGACTTTTTAGGAGGAAGGGCGGCTAGGAAGCATGAGTTCACACACCTCTTTGCAAGAGTACACTCATACCTCAGTTTCAGTTTCCACACCTGTCAATTTTTTAAATTGTGGTAAAATATACATAACATAAAATTCACCATTTTGGTCGTTTGTAAGCCCACATTCAGTGGTATTAAGTACAATTACATTGTTGTGCGTCCATCACCACCATCCACCTCCAGAACTATCCCATCTTCCCCAAATGAGACTCCGTCCGCATTAAACATCTCCCCCTCCCCCTCCCCCCAGGCCCTGTCTCTATGAATCTGACTCTTCTAGGGGCCTCGTATAAGTGGAATCATACAGTGTTTGTCTTTTTGTGACTGGCTTATTTCACTGAGCATAACGTCCTCAAGGTTCATCTGTGTTACAACATGTGGTAGAATTTCCTTCCTTTCTAAGGCCGAATGCTATTCCACTGTATGGATGGACCACATTTTGTTTATCCCATTCATCTATCAATGGATACTCAGGTTGCTTCCATGTTTTAGCTATTGTGAATAATGCTGCTATGAACACAGGTGTACAAGTATCTCCTCTGAATTATATGTCTCTGCAGGCTTCTGGGAGCATCAAATGTGACAACGTTTATGAAGGACATGGGTATCCACCTACATACACATGTGTGCACACAAGGGATCTCAGTGACTGTGTCACTTTTTTTCTCCACATCTTATAAGCTCCTTTTCATTGGCATCTCATTGCACAGCAGTCTAATGGTTGCCAACGCTGTGATCTCTTATTCTGGTTCATTTATATAAATCCCATGATTTTCAACATTTAGATTCCAAATTTTCACAAAGACAGAGACCTACTGGAGAACGGACTTGAGGATATGGGGAGGGGGAGGGGTGAGCTGTGATAGGGCAAGGGAGGGGCATGGACATATATATACTACCAAAAGTAAGGTAGATAGCTAGTGGGAAGCAGCCGCTTGGCACAGGGATATCAGCTCAGTGCTTTGTGATCACCTGGAGGGGTGGGATGGGGAGGGAGGGAGGGAGGGAGATGCAAGAGGGAAGAAATATGCGAACGTGTGTATATGTATAACTGATTCACTTTGTTATAAAGTAGAAACTGACACACCATTGTAGAGCAATTATACCCCAATAAAGATGTTAAAAAAAAAAAATCTGTGGGCTTCCCTGGTGGCGCAGTGGTTGAGAGTCCGCCTGCCGATGCAGGGGACGCGGGTTTGTGCCCTGGTCTGGGAGGATCTCACGTGCCGCAGAGCAGCTGGGCCCATGAGCCGTGGCCGCTGAGCCTGCACGTCCGGAGCCTGTGCTCCGCAACAGGAGAGACCACAGCAGTGAGAGGCCCGCGTACCGCAAAAAACAAAAAACAAATCTGTAAAAAAATATATTGTATAATATTGCTTATATGTGGAATCTAGAAAAATGGTGCAGATGAACTTATTTGCAAAGCAGAAATAGAGACACAGATGTAGAGAACAAACTTATGGACACCAAGGGGGAAGAGGGGTTTGGGATGAACTGAGAGATTGGGATTGACATATACACACTACTATGTATAAAATAGATAACGAATGAGGACCTACTGTACAGCACAGGGAACTCTACTCAATACTCTGTAATGACCTATATGGGAAAAGAATCTAAAAAAGAGTGGATATATGTATAACTGATTCACTTTGTTGTACACCTGAAACTAACACAACATTGTAAAGCAACTATACTCTAATAAAACTTTAAACAAAAAACAAACCTGTGCTGAACATCCTTTAGCCAACATTAGTGGATGCATCTCTGATTACTTTCCTGGGTGGAATTCCTAGAAATGGAACTCAACCTCGGGGACGCACCTATGCAGACCGGTTCGCACGTGACCTCAGCACACATTCCCAGCAGCAGAGGTGAAGGTCCACGCCCCTCCTTTCCCACCAACTCTACATCTTCTCATTGTTTCAAATCTAACCAATTTATTAGTCTTTTCCTTTTTAAAAAATTTCATTTTTGGCATTAGGGTTAGAAAGACTTTTATGCTGGGATTATAAATTCTCTGTCTATATTTTCTTCTGGGACACTTATGGTGCCTTTCTTGTACTTAATTTTAAACTTCAACTGATATTTATTATATTTTGGTATCCCATGTTAAGTAAGGTCACAATTTAAATTTTTCCCAAATATTAAACAATTATCTCAACGCCACTGATGGATGATCAAACAGACATAGCTCAGGGATTTGAATTGCCACATTTATCATAGACCAAATATATGTATCTGAGTCTTATTTCTGGGTTTTCTACTTTGTTTCTATCCTGTTTCACTTACGTTTATATTCCGGTTTCAGAACCATACTCTTTCAGTTATTGCAAAAATCTCTGCCTTATTTTGATGTTTTCCTTTTTTATTCCAGGCAAATTCCGTGGTCATTGTCAAGGAACAAACACACATGGTTACTCTCAAAATCTGATCTTAGACAGCATCCATTTTCCCCCGTGAGGACGGAGGTCCTTAATTTTGGTTCACACTCGGAAAACGCCACCCGCCTACCTGAAATGGGCGTGGTTCCCAAAGAAGCCCTGCTCTTTCTGCAGGGCCTTGGTCAGGCTTAGCTGGTGCTGGATGTCCTGCTGGCCCCGGCACTTGACGATCATGTAGCCCTTCTTCAGGTGGAAGACGAGGTTTCTCATCACCTCCACTACCTTGTCTTCGGTGCTTTTGTCCACCAGATCGGGCTTCGTCAAGATTCCTGCGACCCAGAGACTTTGGTTAGAGAATGCTCACAGCTTCGCAGAGCGAAAAGCAAGGACAGCTCCTGCCCCTGGGAAGGCAGGTCCCCTGGCCCCTGGTTTCCTCCCACCCTGCTTGAGGGCAGACAATAGGGCTTGCAGAGCGAAGGTGTGAGGCTCAGCCCCTGTGTTCTCCCCAAGCTCACATCAGCCTGATCTCAGCTCTCACACCAAAGAGACAGTAGAGTGTAATGGCCCTTTTGTGTTCTTTCTGTCCAGTGGAGGAGTTCACTCTCAAACTTTCCTGTGCATCTGAACCACCTTAAGGTAGGTCTTAAAATGCAGAATCTCAGGCCCCATCCCAGAGATTCTGATTCAGGAGGTTTGGTGGGATCGAGGGACTTGCATTTCTAAAAATTCTCCGATTATTTCTGGTGCAGGTGGGGCCTGCCTCACACTTGGAGGAACACTGGTCCAGCCAGGACCAGTTACATCACTTGCGGGGCCCATTACAAAATGGAAACGCAGAGCCCCTTGTTCAAACGTTGAGTATTGCAAGATGGCAGCATCAGAGCATCACACCAGCTGTGGACCCTTCCGAGTGCGGGGCCCTGTGGGACTGTCCAGCGAAGCCAGCCCAGGACTAACCCTGAGCTTTACCGTGTCCATTGGTAGCTGCTGCCCTGGCCCAGAGATTCCCATCCCAGGCACGACAGGCAGCAGGACAAGCAAAGAATGAGCACCTGCAGCTAAGGATGGTGGAGCAGAAGGTGGAAGGAACTGGGTCCTGACAGCGTCACTGAACAGCGGTCCCGAGGGAAGCAGCCTGTGCCCAGAGTTTTTTTTTTTTTTTTTTTTTTGCGGTATGCGGGCCTCTCACTGTTGTGGCCTCTCCCGTTGCAGAGCACAGGCTCCGGACGCGCAGGCTCAGCGGCCATGGCTCACGGGCCCAGCCGCTCCACGGCATGTGGGATCTTCCTGGACCGGGGCACGAACCCGCGTCCCCTGCATCGGCAGGCGGACTCTCAACCACTGCGCCACCAGGGAAGCCCCAGAGTTCTTGTTAGGCGTGAAAATAAATCGCCATTTGTTTCAGCCACTGTACTCAGGTTCTCTATTTACAGCCAAATGAATTTTTTAAAACATAAAATTTACCATTTTAACCATTTTTAGGTGCACAGTTCAGGGGCATAAAGCACTTCCACATTGTTGGGCAATCTTGATCACTAACCATCTCCAAAACCTTTTACTCCTCCCAAGCTGAGACTCTGTCACCACTGAACACCCACTTTTCTTTCCCCCTTTCCCCCCATTTGACTTCCTGTCTCTATGAACTTGACCACTATAGATCCCTCATATAAGTGGGATAACACAGTATTTGTCCTTTTGCCGTGGCTTATGTCATTAAGCATAATGTATTCAAGATCCATCCACATTGTAGCAGGTGTCCGAATATCCTTCCTTTTTTTTTTTTTTTTTTTTCTGGTATGCGGGCCTCTCACTGTTGTGGCCTCTCCTGTTGCGGAGCACGGGCTCCGGACGTGCAGGTACAACACATTTTGCGTATCCATTCATCTGTCTGGGACACATGGGTTGTTATACCTCAAATTCACTGTCAACTGACATAATTGCTTTCTGATTTTGCCTCACCTCCTGAACCCACCATGCCTCTTACAAGCAGGTAGACAAGGATTACAAGCCAACAGTGCCAACATGGCCAACAAGAGTCAAATGTGGCCCATTTCATCTGGCCTCAATATGTTCTCAAAAGTTTCTCATCTTGTGTGTGTGCCAGGAAGCACCCACTGGATTCAAGGGATGCTTTTCCACTCTCAAGCCACCTACTATTTTTAGATTCTTCCGTCTTCTTACCTATGGTCCTGTCCTTGGAGGTCCACCTCCTGAGCCATGCGCCGTGCCTCCATGGTGGTGATGTCCACGTTAGCGGGGACTACCACCACGTAGATGGTCTCCTGCTTAAGGATGTACTTCCTGATGAGAGACTTGATCTGTAAGGAAATGAGAGAGTATGAAAGATGAGACAGGTCCTGACCTTGTACTTGCTTCAGAACCTCCAGGTCCCAGAGGTATTTCTCCAAAGAAGCAACTATGGAGAAATGAGCCCACAACACAAGCCTGGTGGCACTTCCCAAGTCAGAGGAAGTAAGTTCTCTGTGGCTGAAACAGGGAAAACTGTGAGGTCTTAACTCTTTAACTATCTCCTAAGACATCAAATCTGACAGTCACAGTGAAAAACAAGATGCCAAAAGAATTGCTTGACTATTCCCTAAATCTTTAATCCACAGAGTGAGATTCACTGATATAGGAATATCATTAGACTTGCTTCTAATGCTCTCTTATGCTGCCCACATAAAACCCCTTCCTAATACGTGCTGGTTTAGATATGGCACAAAATGTAACTATGACCAAAACGAGTCGTCACATAAAACACAAATAAAATGCATTTCCAACTTTGTCTGTTTGCCTTTTTCCACAGAAGCTTCCACCCAACTTGGTGGAGTAGATTTCGACCATCACACCCTCCAAATTCCCCACCTCTTAATACCCACTCTTCAAGCTCAGTCCTGGACTCACTGATGCTCTAATGCAGCCCCATCCCCACAAGGCCCGGGCCAGGATGGAACCTGACGTTTCACCTGATATTCAATGTCGGCTGGCTGATTGCCCACAGCGATCCTGGTGATGCCGGGAAGGTCTATCAGGGTCAGAGCCGGGACATGAGGGGAGGTTACTTCCAGACTAATCAGCTCATGGCTGATTCCCGTGCCTTCCCCAGCAATGGCAACCTGGGCTAGAGAAGAGGAAGGAAAAAAAGAGAATAGAGCTTAGGATGGAATATCACATTACAGAAAATCCTCTGAAAGCAACTTCCACCCACTGTGATTCATGGATGAGGCATGCAGTGAGTCCCCTACATACGAACGAGTTCTATTTTGATAGTGCATTCATAAGTCCAAGCGTTAAGTTTCTCTTTTCAGATGTCTCACATCGATGATGTAATCTCTGTGGTCTGCATTTACTGAGCCCTGCCATAAATTAGCCTAAACCAGGGTTATGCAAGGACATGCGCCTCACTCTTGGAGAAAAAGGACCCCCATTTCTGAATAGGGTTCAGTGATGCCCCAGCCAGCATTTTGGAATGCCTTTTTACCAGGTTAATAGGTGAAGGGGTTCCCTGGTCCCATACCCGTATACCTCTTCCATCAGATCTGTGGGATGGGGAAGCCCTTGAATAAGGGGCCAATACTCCATATTTGGAGACAAGCTTCAAAATTCACACTACGCTCAGGTACGTCCTTACACACTAAACAATAAATTACTGAGGTCAGGTTCTGTCCAAAGTACTGGTCCTAATGAGAGTAAAAGAAGAGAAAATACAAGAAAGCTGGCGGCCGGATGTAGAGAAGGGAGGGTTCCCGAGGGACCAGGATGGGCCCAGAAAGGGGAGAGTGGGAATGGTGACAGGCAGACCCCACCTACTTCGCCTGGTTGACCAGACAGCCAAACAGACAATGACAAACAAACACGGGACACTTACCTTCACTGATTTCCTGTTCCACCTGCGAAGCATCTGAAATCTCAGTCTCTTTGTCCCGGAAACTTGACCTTGCCTTTCCACTCGTCTTCATTCACAAGTTTTTTTCAGTTTCAGCACCAGAGGACGTCTTGTAACAATACATAGGAGGTCATTATCCAACAGTTCTATACTCTGCCCTTAACAGTCCTATATGGTGGTCTTAGACCAGTGGTTCTCAAATTTCTATGTAATCATCTGGGGAGACTGTTAAAACTGTAGACTTTCTGGTCTCACCCTCTGACACTCCGACACATTCTATCTGGGGTGACTCACGAATGTGCACCTTGACTGTATGTCTCAGGTGGTGTTTGGCTTGAAAGCCATTTCTTTAGACCCCCTTCCTCACTCCAATGTTTTCCATCAGCCCAGGTGGCAAACTACAGTGGGGAGCCCCAAACTTCTGCAAATGTCCTCCATCATCCCCCAGTACACACACCCCACTCCTATCAGGAAGGGAGACTGCCCCCACCAGGCCACCTCACCACAGTCCCCTTACTGTAAACTTCTTCCAAATCCCACCCGCCTTCACACCTGACCTGTATTTCAAGACCCAGCTCAGGTCTGCCTTCTTCCCTAGAGCCCTCACTGATCCTTGGCCTGGTAGCTCAAAAAGCACCACTAATCAGAGCACCAATCTTCACCTCCCAGATGGAGGGTAACCTCTTGGGAAGGGGCTCAGGAAGGACACCTATGTGCACAGTGTTCAGGGCTGAGGACCCACATGCATTTACTCAGACCTTCCGCAAGTGTAGGTTATATACAATCCACACTAAACGTGTGATGAAAGGATGTTATGAATTACGTCTCCTCCCCCCGCCACCCTGTCAGACTCATATGTTGAAGCCCCTAATGCCCAAGGTGACTATACTTGGAGATAGGGTATATCTTTAAAGAGGTAATTAACATTAAATGAGGTCATAAGAGTGGGACCCTAAACAACATGTCTGGCATCCTTCTAAAAAGAGAAAGAGATCCTAGACATGGGTGCACATAGAGAAAAGGCCACGTGAGGACACAAGGAGAAGAGGTTCATGTGTAAGCCAAGGACACAGGTCTCAGGAGAGACCAACCCTGCTGACATCTTGATCTCGGGCTTCCAGACTCCAGAACTGCGAGAAGTAAATTTCTATTGTTTAAGTTCCTAGTCTGAGGTCCTCTGTTACTGCAGCCTGAGCTGATTAACATACAGGTCAAGTGCTTATGCAGCTGTCCAGGGCCTGTGGGTGCTGCCCTCCTGGGGGCCTTCCCAGAGACCTCCCCTTAAACCACTGATCCCCGGGATGCCTCGTGGCTTGCAGGAGGCTGGCCCAGCAGAGCTTATCGCTGCCTCTGGGAAGGGTGGCCCCCGACAGGGCCTCCAGCACAGAGCTCTTGCCCGAGCTCTGGTCCCCAGTGACAGCAATGGCAGGCAGGGCCAGGCCCTGCTCCATGCCCAGGGCCCACAGGGAGTCAATGAGGTCTATGCAGGGCCGCACCTTCTCCTCATACTGGCTGTACAGGTTGTTCTCAGAGCCCTGGAAGAGGTAGAGTGGAAGACCTCTATCATAGCCTGCGGGTCACATGCCATCAAAGATGGACAACTTCAATTGACTTAATATATACAGGTGATTGGAGTTCTCAAAAGAGAGTGGGGGCAAAACAGAAATAAATACTTGAAGAAATCATAGCTAAATTTTTCCCAAGCTTGGCGAAAACTATTAGCCCGAAGATCCAAAAAGCTCAATGAATCCTGAGCAAAGGAAACATAAAGTAAACTACATCAAGGCACATTATAGTCAAATTGCTCAAAACCAGTGATAATGACAAAATGTCTAAAGCAGCTGGAAAATAACAGTTTATAAGTACAGAAGAACAAAGATGAGATTTACAGCAGATTTCTCACTAGAAGATATACAAGTGAGTAGACAGTGGAGCAACCTTTTTAAAGTACTGAGAAAACCCATCAACCCAGAGTTCTCTACCCAGCAAAAATATCTTTTAAAATAATGAAAGTGAATAAGGACTTTTTCGGATGTACAAAAGTGAATGAATTCATCACCAGCAGACCTGCACTACAGGAAATGTCTAGGATGTCCTTCAAGCCAAAGGAAGACTATATTGAATGGACCTCTTAATCTACAACAAGGAATTTACACCAGAAATGGTGACCACTATGCTTTTTTATTACTTAATTATCTTTAAAAGACATTTGACTATTTGAACAAAAATAACAATGTATTGTGGGGTTTAAAATATTGATAAAAATTAAAAATCATGATAAAATAGCATGAAGGCTGGGAGGGGAGAAATGGACACATACTATCATAAGGTTCTTATACATGAGGTAGTATATTAGCACTTGAAGGTAAACTTGATAAGTTAAGGACATATAATATATTCCCTAAAACAGTTTAATTTCATAAGCCAACAGAGGAGATAAAACAGAATCATAAAAAAACTTGATTAATTCAAAAGAAGGCAGGAAAGGAGGAAAGAGGAGAAGAAAAACAAGGCAAATAGAAAACAAATAGCAAAATGATCTTTCCAAGCCCAATTACATTAACAATCACAGAAAATCTAAATAGTCTAAATACTCCTAAAATAGTCAAGTGACTTTGAAAAAGAACAGAGTTGGAGGGCTAACATTCCCTGATTTCCATAATTACTACAAAGCTGTAGTAACCAAAACAATGTGATGCTGATGCAAAAATGGAGAAAGAGAATGGAACAGAATACATAGTCTAGAAATAAACCAATACATTTGTGAACAGCTGTTTTTTGACCAAAGTACAAGGGGAATGCAGTGGAAAAAAGGTAGCTTTTTCAACAAATGGTACTGCGATAACTGAACATCTATATGCAAAAAATGACCTTAACTCTATATTTAACACCATGTACAAAAATTAACTCACAGTGGAACACAGACCCAAATGCAAACTCTAAAACTATAGAACTTCTAGAAGAAAACACAGGAGAAAATCTTTGGGACTATGGATTAGGCAAAGATTTCTTAGATATGGCCCCAAAAGTACAATCCATAAAAGAACCAACACATAAATTGGACTTCATCAAAATTTAAAACATCTAATCTTTAAAAGAGACTGTTAAAAGAATGAAAAGACAAGGCACAATGTTTGCAAAGCTTATATCTGACAAAGGACTTGTACCCAGAATATATATATAAAGAACGCTCAAACCTCAACAACAAGAAAACCAACAACCCCAGTGGCGAAGAAAATAAGAAAAAATCATTTTACCTTTTTCTAATTCCTATTTTTGTGTATGCTTTATAATACATTAAATTTTACTGGAATAGTTGTTTTATAGCATCGTGAGAAGGTGTTCATAGTTTGGACCAGATGAGTCTTTGTGGTTGGGCTGTCCTGTGCATTGTACGAGGTGTAGCAGCATCCCTGGTCTCTATTCACTAGTCACTTTGAGTTGTGACAACCAAAATGTCTTCAGACATTGCCAGGTGTTCCAAAGGGTAAAACTGCCCCCAGATGAGAACCACTGCCTTACGGGATGCCTGTGCGCAACATTTCGTATGTGGGAAATGTTGACAAAATTCAGCAGAGAAGGGGGTACACACACTGACAGGGATGCCCTTGGCCAAACTTTAACGGGGCTCCTTTGAACCCCCTTCTCCTCTAGGCCTCTCCTTCACCTACTGAGTCCAGACTTATCAAAGAATCGTGCTAAGCCAGTTCATCCAGAATCTCCTCAGCTTTGACAGCCAGTCAGTTCCTTCCTCACCTCCCTTGATCCTAACCTAATTGCTCTAGGTAATTCTTCCTCCTGTCCTCCACCCTGCCCGCTGTCTATAAATCCCCACTCGTCCTTGTATCCACATTGAGTGCAATGTCTCTCCCCTATTGCAATAGTCTTGAATAAAATCTTCCTTGCCATTTTTAAACAAGTGTCCTGAGCAATTTTTCTCTATAACAACATTTCAGAAAGGTTCGGAGCACGATTCCCCACAGAAAGACTCGTGGTGGCTGTGCACACACCTGGCTGTACCTTTACACTCATCAGTGACCTCAGTCTTAGCCCTCCTTATGGGTTCTTTTTGTTTTTGTTTCTTTATACCACCCATTCATGAGAGTTTATAAAACATGAATACTAATTAGTCAAAAGGCATGTACCAACCACCTGGGTTAAGAAAACACATATTCCCTGTACTTAAGACACTCAATCTACCCCTCCCCAGGCACCTTCCTCCTAAAACCACTTCAGCCCCAGAAGGTTATTCTGTTCTCAGGTTTGTGATAACTATGTCCTTAACCCCTTCATTACAGTTTTACTACCCATGCATCTTTCCCTAAAAAATACGTGGCTTATGGTTGCCTGTTGTGGATCTTTATTAAAATGGGATCATATAGTATATTTCTTCTGTGACTTGATTCTAGGGTTCACCATTGTTTATTTATTTTTAGTTTTGTTTTTTTTGGCCACGCCACCCGGCTTGCAGGATCTCGGTTCCACAACCAGGGCTGAACCCAGGCCACGGCAGTGAAAGTGCCAAGCCCTAACCACTGGGCCACCAGGGGACTCCCGCACCATTGTTTTCTAGACTCAGCCATCTTGATACCTGGGACTCTAGCTCATTCCTTTTCACTGCTGTAGGGAATCCTACTGCATGAGCACACCACAATCCATGTATGCATTCCAGTATTCACGGGCACTTGTGTTGTTTCTGGTTTTGCTTAGAAAGAACGCTAATGAACGTGGGAAAATGCTTTTCAAACTTCAGCACAAAGAAGAATCACTTGGGGGCTTCCCTGGCGGCGCAGTGGTTGAGAGTCCGCCTGCCGATGCAGGGGACGCGGGTGCGTGCCCCGGTCCGGGAAGATCCCACGTGCCGCGGAGCGGCTGGGCCCGTGAGCCATGGCCGCTGCTCCTGCGCGTCCGGAGCCTGTGCTCCGCAACGGGAGGGGCCACAACAGCGAGAGGCCCGCGTACCGCAAAAAAAATAAAAAATAAATAAATAAATAAAAGAAGAATCACTTGGAGGGTCTGTTAGAACACAGATGGTAGGCTCTGTCCCTGAAATTTCTAGTTCACTAGGTCTGGGGGAAGGATTATGTGAGTGTGATCACTTCCACGTCAAACTTCCCCGGGGATGTTGATGCTGCTTCTCTGGGAACCAAGAACCACGGTCTACACCTAGAAGTGGAATTGCTGGGTCATAAGACACCCCCTGTTCAACCTGGCCGAAAAAGGCGAAGCTACATCCAAACACATGGGTCTGAGCACTGGGAGTCCCTCCTGCCCTCTACCCTGCCAGTTACAGCCAGGAGAGAGACAACAGTTATATTAGGGTGGTGGAAAGATGGGTGGACCTTCTTATTTTTCTATGTCCTCCAATGTAGTTTGTAATATTGTTTAAAACATTGTTAAACATTGATTATGCAAATGGAGCCACCTGGAAAGACGCTGAAGATCCATTGTTTTAAAACATGTGACAGCAATAAACAGAGCTCTTCCTAAGTGCCCAGCCTCTGCCTCTTCTCAACAGCCACACAAGGTAAACACTATTATTATTCCGACTTTACAGATGGAAAATCGGGCTTCTAAAGGGAAGTATAACCACCCAAGATCACACAGCTGCCAGTGTGAGCACTGGAATCAAATTCAGGTTGAGCTGATTCCAGAAGTCAAGTTTGGTTCCCACCAAAAATATGTCTCGATTCTAGGAGAAAAGACACCACATGGCTTCACTGTGAGGTGGTGTCACAGTGACAGCTCAAGAGGCTTGAACTCGAGACTGAACCGTGATGTGTGCATGTGATTACACAGGGCTCCTCGGGCCCAGCGCGTGGGGCCAATTCCTACACTAGCCGATCAGCATCTTGCCTGGTTTTCCAGACCAAAATTGCACCCCAACCAGCTGTTGTACAGTACTGTTGTTGTACTTGGGGTCCAGCACAGTTCCTGGTACACAGTGTTTCAATAAATGTTTCTAGAATGAATGAATGAATGATGAGTCGGAGGACTGGCTCTGGTCTTGCAGACATGGTCCTCACGTGACCTCGGAGAGTTACCCTAAGCTGCTCAGTTTCTTTCTGATCTGGCGTTTCCCAGTCAATTCAAGCTGGGTTTCGGTTTCTTTGCTCAGAGAAAGTGAAGTCCAGCTACCGCCACTCTAGAATCCACGTGCAGAAGAGGCGGGGGCGGAGCCCGGAGGAGGAGGGGGCGGTACCGGGTGGGGGTGGAGCGCGTTGGAGCGGAGGACGCTGCGTGAGGAGGAGGGGGCAGAGTCTGGAGCAAGGGGTGGTGCCTAGGGGGAGGGGCGGTGTGAGGGCTCCGCCCCCGGGCCGGACAAGTTGTAGCGCCCGCACACGTGGTAGGGTGTGCTGCGCTGCTGCCTGGACATTGCATCAGGCCCGGACGCAGATCTTCCAGATTTCCTCTGGCCAATCATCTTGCTTTGTCTGGCTCTGAGACCGTATTTGGTGTATCTCAGGGTCCTCCCTGTGTGCACGTGCATCTCTTAGCCAAGATGGATTCTAGCAAAGAGGCCTGTGGCTAGGATGACATCACTACTTTGGGATGGATGTCACCTCCCTCCCTTTTTGACCCCTGAGGAGCCTTTCTGTGCATGTGTAGTCAGGAAGTGTTACCAAGTCCAAGCTCGCTCTGCTCGCTGCACCCACGACAGGCCAATACATTGGGAGACAAGATGCTGAGGCAAGGAATAGGAACTTTACTTGGAAAGCCGTCAGACCCAGAAGACGGTGGATTAGTGTCCCCAGAAAACCATCTTCCCGGAGTCGGGATGCCAGTTTCTTTTATAGAACAGAGAGGGGGAGGAGGTGAGGAAGTAAAGTAAAAAGGCCATAAGTCTTGCAAAACATCTCCTGGTTTGGCCAGCCTCGGGGAGGGGACGTGTTCATTTCTTCTTTTCTGCAGCCATCCACAGGTGGACAGGTCAGGGTGTCTCCCTGTGAGCTGAACAAAGGCACTTTGGTTTAACATTCAGGCAGAGGGGCAGGGTTCTCTGAGGCAGGCCCTTCTGTATGCCTATAGCTTTAGACAGAACAAAAGCAGTGGAAAGCAAAGGTCAAAGTAAAAGAAACAGATCCAACCTGGAGTCAGATTTTGTTCTTCTCTGTTGCGTTATCCCTGCACCGTTGATTGGAGAGAATATCCCTCCCCCAGCCCACCTCCACCCACTGTGTAATCTGAGGGGGAGGGAGGGGAGGGAGTGATAATGGAGCAGGTGGCTGTGGGGCTCCTGGGCACAAAAGCCTTTCTGTGTCCCCCATTTCTTGATTACAGAAAATAGGTTTCATTCAGCCTCCATGACCTTCCCTGAGTTCCAACTGGGCAGGTTCAAACAGATGCTAATCAGGGAAGGGAGGGGATGTGAGACAAGGGAGGAACAGTCAAGAGAAACAACAGTGCAGCCTTGGGGCAGGGTCCTGGTTCCCACCAAGGGATACACACAACAATATCTTCGAGCTGTTTTGCAGGTACTGAGACCCCCACCAGCTGGGAGAAGTTAACTGTGTGCTGCCCACAAGCACGGAGACCCCAGACCAGTTGGAACCAGAAGGTTGGTGATGCCGACTCCCACTTACCACCCACCAATCAGAAGAATGTCTACCAGCTGACCACGCCCACTTTGGACCATTACTATCAAACTTCTCACTGCCCCCTCCAGGTTGGGATACACAGTTCTGAGGGCATTAGCCCGCCGTGGCCCCCTTTGCCTGGCAAAGCAATAACCCTGTTCTTTCCTACTTCGCCCAAAACTCTGTCTCTGAGATTTAATTCGGTGTCAGGGTACAGAGTCCGGATTCGGCTTCAGGAGGGATTGTGTTTAAGCACAGGCAGATCCCCAGACTTTGATCAAAGCAGATTTCACCTGTAGGAGCAGGTCTGCAGTGCCCAGAGGCGGAGGAGAAAGGAAGGCCCCACAGGTAAGGTATGCTGTGAGAGACTTAACATACACCCAGGCAATGGTCAGACCATCTATGAAAACAGAGGTCTGAAAACAGAACAGGCTGAAGCAACCTGCCCAGGAAACCAAGGAAGACAGCCTGCCTTAGGCCAATGTGTAGGAAGTCAGATAGCTATCTACCAACAATCCAGGAAGTCAAACAATAACTCCTATTTAGCCCCAAATGACCGGGGTTTTTTACCAAACCAGGTCTGTTTGCAGCAGAGAAAGAGTTTATTCACAAGGCAGTCAAGCATGGGGAAGGGAGAACAAGCCTCAGATCTGCCTCCCAGAAGGCGTGGAGGTTGAGATATTCAGAGTTGGGGAAAGGTGATTGGAGGTGGGGAAAAAGGTGAGGTAATCAGTGTCTTGTGCAGGCGCATCTGGGTTATATGTGTCGACTATGAAATTATTCAGAACCTAAAAGTTGAGCATTATGTTTTTTCGGTGGGAAGTTTTAGAACTTCACGCCTAGGAGGTAGCATCTCGGGTAACCCTGAGAGAACTGCTCCAAGGAGGTGAGGGGGGAGCTAGAATATATAGGAGTTTTGCAACAAAGGGCAGGTAGTAGGAACAAATGATTACTGTTAATAAAAGAAAACTAGATATCTACCGTTAAGGAATTTAGTGCTTTTCTATGTATGGGAAGATGCAAGAGTCTGGGCTCACCGAAATCATTCCTTTGATTTGTACCTCAGCTATTTGGGGCCAGTATCCTGTGTTTTATATCCTGAGTTCCCTCAGGGCTCACCAGCTCACCATAGGCTGTGGCTGCAATTGCTGATGACTGTGACACCCTTTGTTTACTGACATGGCAACAAATATTCCATTTATCCCTGGTTTCTGCATATTCACAATGGAGACGCATAACATGATGGGAGAGTGGAGTTTTCCAGCCCTCTGGCCTCAAAAGGCCATACGTTGGACACCTGCACAAGCCCAGGTTTAGGGTCAGTGGTCCCAACCAGCCTTAGCTGGCTCACACTGTACGGGACCTGAGCCAAGTTCCGGTAGAACAGCTGGGCTATGTGTAGCTGGGAAGGTGTGCAATCAAAGAGAAAAAGAAAGAAAGGGAGGGAGGGAAGGAGGAGGGAAGGAAGGAAGGAAGGAAGAAAGAAAGAAAACTAAAGGCTGCTTAATTGGTGAAGGCAGTTTACAAGCTGAGGGGTTTTGACAAGCTACCCCCTATCTGTTGTTCTGCAAGGCAGGCTCGAGAATTCCTGTTAGTTAACAGTTTCTGTCAAATCTAGTGGGGCATGGTTTCAATTTGGTTAATATGAAACTTCTAGGTCGTGTTTGGGGGGGGCTCCGAGGAGCTCTGGTTCTTTATGTCTCAGCACAGAAAGAATTCAGCCAGAGACAAAGTGATAGGTAAGAAGTGATGTCTTAGAATAGGACACTTGTGAGGCTTACAAGCAGGTGGATGAGAGCGTTTTGCACCCCAAGAAGTTAGTGGGCTACAGTTTTATAGTCATAGGAAAAGTGGGGAGGGGGAAAAGGGCACCTTCTTCCTCATTCTTGAGTAGACGTCACACTTCCATCATCAGCTCCGCCTCCATGTCAAGTGGGGGAGTTTTCTTGTCCCTACCTGGTCAAGCCAGGACTGCCATGGCACAAGGGAAATGATCAAAAAGGCAGTAACATATGCTAAAAATGGTAAATCATCTCAGGTTTTAGTATAATGTCACTTTTTCCCTATATATTTGTTTTTAGTGTGCACACAGGACCATGTCCTAGGAATCGTTGACTTACTGAGCTCACTGTGCAGGATGTGGGTCTCACGCCACCATTGTTTTATTGTTTGGGGGCACGTCTCATGCTTCTGTTGCATGGTTTTGTTGCTAAGCAAGCATACTTGATTTTGTGGTTAAGAAAACCTGCTTTCTTGGGCTTCCCTGGTGGTGCAGTGATTAAGAATCCACCTGCCAATGCAGGGTACACGGGTTTGAGCCCTGGTCTGGGAAGATCCCACATGCAGTGGAGCAACTAAGTCCATGAGCCACAACTACTGAGCCTGCATGCCACAACTACTGAAGCCCGTGCGCCTAGAGCCTGTGCTCTACAACAAGAGAAGCCATCGCAATGAGAAGTCCGTGCACTGCAATGAAGAGTAGCCCCTGCTTGCCACAACTAGAGAAAGCCCACGTGCAGCAACAAAGACCCAATGCAGTCAAAAATAAATGCATTTAAAAATAAATAAATAAAATTAAAAACAAAAAACGAAAACCTACTTTCTTGATTGATCATTAACTTACAGGGGTCTCCCATACTTTTTTCTTTACTTATAATCCCCTAGTAGGATTAGCTATTTAAGCACCTACTTTGTCCTTTTACTCTGTCCCTATCAAATAGAGTCCCTACTTTTTTGTCCCTACTTTTAATTTAGGACTCTAAAGAAAAAAATGTTGCCTGCCATTCCAGTTCTACAAGGATCAAGCGTTGGTCCCTGTGGTTGCCCGCCCACAGTGCACCTGAGGGGAATTCAGGACGGAGAAAAACAGGAGGCATACTGTGCTTTGGATATACCAGCCCTTAGAGAGTTAAGATACCTATCTAAGGAAAAATTTCAAGGACCCCAGATTCTTGCATCTTCCCATACATAGAACAGCACTGAGATCATTAACTTAAGATATCTGTCCTTTGTGATTAGCAGTAATCTTTTTATGCTTGATGACATGTTTTTCCCAGCAAAAAAAGTTCACAAATATCCTGGCTCCCCCTTTACCTCTTTGGAGCAGTTTCTCAGAGCAATCTGAGCCTTCCTTTTTTCCCACTATAAAGCTTTCCCACTCCTCTGCCTGCCGCTGAGTCTCTGACAAAACATGAGTCCTGGTGGTGGACCCTCTTGCTATGGCCACCTGTGAATAAGTAATTTTGCTAGTTCTTGTGGACTAAGAATGCTGCCTGCCATCAGTAAACAAAGGATGTCATCAGCGATTGCAGCCACCCCAACAGTGAGCCCCGAAGGAACTCAGGATGGAAACGAGAAATGCCCACCCCCTAGCAGTCATCAGACTGCAGCCATCCGACAGTGCAGCTTGTGACAGTGCACTGCACTAACAGTGCAGCTTGTGGAAATGCAGGATGAGAAAGCACAGGATGCTGGCCCCAGGGAGCTGAGGTGCATATCAAGGGAATGATTTCAGTGAGCCTAGCCCCTTGCGTCTTCCCATACATAGAAAAGAGCTAAATTCCTTAACTTGAGATATCTGGTTTTGTTTAATTAACAGTCTTTTGACATTCCAGCTACCTGCCCTTTGTTGCGAAAAGTCCTGTATATCCTGGTTTCCCCCAAACAGTTTTCTCAGCCTTTGTCTGAGATGCTGTCTCCAGGGTTGAAGTCCTAAGAATGTCCATCAAATAAAACATAACTCTCAACTTTTAGGTTGTGCTTCATTTTTTTTTTTTTTCCATTGACATTCTCATTTGGGCTAGTCTTCTTTTATTTCCACATTTGTTATGAACAAACCCCAGATCCACAGTAGCATTGGAGGAGGAAACGTGTGTGTGTGTGTGTGTGTGTGTGTGTGTGTGTTTGCGTGCGCGTGTGTGTGTGTGTGAGTGAGCCTGGGATAAGAAGGAAGAGCAGGGAGCATGTCTGTTTCTTTACTCCTGTGTTTGGTTCAAGGAGTGTTCTCCATCGATGTAGGGGTGGGTGTGGCAATGTCCAAATCCTGCTTGCTCTGCCTCCTGCTGAGCTGGACCACATCTCCCAGGCTACCTTGCAGTTAGGTGTGGCCACAGGCCTGAGGACTGCCCACAGAGGGTAGGAGTAGTGATGTACGCTACTCCCAGGCCTAGCTCCTGGAAACCTTCCTTGCAATCCTCACCACTCTCTCTTGCCTCACCTGCTGGCCAGATGTAGAGGGTGTGGTGGAGGATCAAAGGCCACTGAGATGGCGGGGTCACTAGGTGGAAGGAGGCTGGTGCCCTAAGGGCCAGTGTGGCTCCGAACCCTGCCAAGCCACCTTGGATCACTGTGATGTGAGCAGGAAACACCGTTGGATTGTGTTAAGCTGTGCAGATCTTAAGGTGTTTGTCGAGAAGTTAGCTCCATGCTTTGACCTGTTGGAAAGCCAGGTGTAGTGGCTTTGTTACTGAACTCAGATCTGGCTGCTCACTGCTCAGAAGTCAATATTCAAGAGGCAAATATTGGCAGAAAGGAGAGTTGCTTTAATCGGAGCCCCAGGAAACTCATACATCTGGCTCCAAGCATCTTCCCTGGATGCCTCACACCTGGGTTTTGGGGTCAGTCCTGAGGTGGTAAGTGAGAAGCTTTGGTTGGGGCTGTGTATGTGTACACATGAGTGAAATGTATTAAACATTTAGGGGAAGCTTGGACTATACAATTTATGAAACAAATAATAAACATCAGATTTTATTTTTCTCAGAATTGATTGTTCACAACAGCATTTATTATATGAAAGGATTTGACTCTTTGCTTCAGCTCTGCTACTATTTGTACATGTGACCCAATTCATAAAATGAGGGGGAAAAGCCAAAAAGAAAAAAAGTATGATACCTAAAGTGAAACCAGTGTTTTGTCTTTTAAATTTTCTTCTCATACTCTTTAGATTCAATATTACAAAAGTTCTTTAAAATCAGAGTAACTTTGTGAGAAAAGGATTCCCGCTTTTGCCACTTTTATTCAACATAGTATTGGAAGTTCTAGCCAGAGCAGTTAGACAAGATACAGAAATAAAAGGCATCCAAGTCAAAAATGCAGGAGTGAAATAATCTCTGTTCACAGATGATATGAGCTTATATGTAGAAAACCATAAATAGTCCACAAAACTGTTATAACTAGTAATGAATTCAACAAAGTAGCAAGATATAAAATCAACACATAAAAATGAGTTGCATATATGTAAACTAATAATGAACAATCTGAAAAGGAAATTAAGAAAGCAATTTCATTTACAATAGCATCAAAAAGAACAAAATACTTGGTAACTAAGGAATTGAAAGACTTGTACACTGAAAACTACAAAATATTACGTAAAGAAGACACAAATAAATGGAAAGACAGCTTATGTTCATGGATTGAAAGACTTAATACTGTTAAGATGCAAATACTACCCAAAGCTATCTATGGATTCAGCGCAGTTTCTATCAAAATTCCAATGACATTTTTTTTGCAAAGATAGAAAAACTCATCCTAAAATTCATATGGAATTTCAAGAGACACTGAATAGCCAAAAAAAAAAAAAACAAACCATGAAAAAAAGAACAAAGCTGGAGGACTCACACTTCCTGATTTCAAAACTTACGACAAATCTACAATTATCAAAACAGTGTGGTAATGTCATAAAGACAGTCATATAGACCAATGCAATAGAACAGAGCCCAGAAACAAGTCCTTGCATATATGGTCAAATGATTTTTGACAAGAGTGCCAAGATCAATAGGGAAAGAACAGTCGTTTCAAAAAATGGTGCTGGGCAAACTGGATATGCATACGCCAAAGGACTCTTATCTAACACCATATACAAAAATTGTCAAAAAATATCAAAGAACTAAACATAAGAACTGGCTGGAAGAGCTTTAGAATTGAGGGCTTCTCTACAGACCTAGAGGTAAAGAGAAAAAGAGGTCTTTGTTGGAGGGAAAAATTGCTGGCATTTTTGAACCTCTGCTTTCGGACACATAGTTTGTAGAAATGGTTTCACTTAGCCTTCCTAAAATTCCTGTGAGGTCATTAGCTTAGTTCGAAGAAGAAAATAAAATTAACCATAATCCTCCAACCTAGAGATGACCATTGGTGTGAAGCTCTATGTTTTTTAAAAAAATGTTTTTCCTTATTAAATTTCTCTTTAAGACTTAACACAGCAATGGAGTTCACTGCAATTAGAGAAACTACAAATTAAAAATAATATCACTCAGCCTCTTGTCTCCCAGGGGGCTGGGAAACACCATCACAGCAAATGATGGGAAGCAGGTGGCATGGCATGACTGAATTTGTCAGAAAGTGACCAGCTAAGGGACACCATTCCAAACAACCAAAGTCTGGATTTAAGCCATAGCCTCAGGTAATCTCCATCATTCATTGGTTCAATGAGACATTTATTAAGTGGCTACTATGCACCAGGCACCATGCGAGATTCTGGAAATACAAAGGAATATGAACTGACCTTACTTTTCTGAGGTCTCATAGTCTAATGCAGAGGGGTGAAAAATTAACAAAGAATGACAGCAGTATTTAAGAATGCTGTAACTGGGGGCTCTGGGGCCCAAGGGCTGGAGAGCCCCCTCTTTACAGAGGACAAGGAAGACCTGCCGGTGGAGGTGACAGCTCTGTGGCTCACGGGACTTCAGATATAAACTCTGGTGCTGAGTGCAGCACCGTGAAGGTGGACACAGGCAGCAACAGAAAAGTCTGGCCCCAAATGAGACACCACTTCCTGTGCCAACTCCCTTACAATCACGCGCATAGCAAACTGCAGCAGCACTGGTGTTCTTTTGGGATTTACCCCTTTAACTGAGGGAATTCGTAGAGAGCTCGCTGTGCCTGAGCCAGTGGGTAAATTTTCTCCCTAAGGAATCTCCTCTTGGCTGTCGTGTCACTCTGTTCTTGAAGCAGCCAGGAATAGTGCTGTTTTTCCTGTAGTATCTGCATCGTGGCTTTCTGCAAGTAATCACCATTCTCTTGGAGCATAAAATACTGAATTATGAATGGGATCTGGTTGGCGAGACGTTTGCTGGTTTCCTGGAAGAGGGGATAAGAAGGGTCAGCTGGAGGGGTCTGGGGCCAAGGCCTGTGGCTGCAGAGAAGAGTTTTTGGATGCATGCATGGTCTACTTGCTGAGTCCTGGTGTCCCGTCCACCTCCACGCCAGCGGTCAGTACCAAACCAAGGGAAGGATGGATTTGGGTCGCCCAATTTTCCCTGCCCAGGTATTCCCTCTGGCACGAAGAACCCACCTTTAGGCTAGCAAACCCATACCACGTTCTGGACATCCCAGCCTTTCTGGGAGCTCCTCCCCGACCCCTACTTCTCCTCCCAGGAGGGACCTCCCAGCTGTGAACCCTGGGTCCCATCTGGAAGCCAACTGGGACCTGTGTCAGTGTTCGCCTCATTCCCTCCTTTCAGCAGCATCTCCAGTTTGCCTGACAGCTGGACCCCACACCTGGGTAACTCTACTTTCTATTCTGATCGAGAAAGGGCTTCAGGAGTTGGGCTTCTTTGCAGTTTAAAAGCTACCTCCTTCTCTATGCGCCCTAATACTTTGGTCCCTGGATGGAGTGTTAGAAACCACGAAGCCGACTGGGTCGCAAAATCTAGGGAAAGCCTTTTTCATTCCCACTTTGTGGAACTCGCAAGTTTGAGGCACTTCAAGAGCTGAGAGCCTTCTGAACTATGAAGGGAAGCTAAACTATAATCGGTCAAGTTAGTGCTTTGCTGTGTTCTGATAATAGTAATTTTGTAATTTATGCTTAGCACAAAATACAAAGAACTTTGGAGATGGAATTAATTTTGAGTACATTCTCTGCTACGTGAGAAACCTGATTTGGGAGCAAATTAAAAGTGCTTTGGTAAGGTTACTATAAAACTATAATGAGATCATATATGAGTAGTTTTTCACAGCCAAAGGGCTTGGTACACAGCAGTGTGGCCTCTTCCCTCTTTGCTCAGCTAAACAGCTGTCAACGAGGTTACCCCGCTCTCTGCGCGGCAGGGACCACAGTGCACTGTCCCTGTACCCCTACATGCTCAACGAGAAATACACATTCAGGTGGACCCAAATCTCAACAATGGAGGAAAATGAAGGCGGGTCATTTAAAAGGGGCGATTTCGACTGAAGATCCCGTGGAGGCTTTCCTACTGGGTTAAAAATCTCTTCTCAGACTCTGTTCAGAACCACACTGTAAATCTCATCTTGAAAATAAATCAGTTGCTCCATCCTCACCTGAAGCCGGATCAGGTTTTCTGCTGTTTCCGCTTGTTTTGTTTTTATGTCTTCAATCTTGTTCCAGTTGAATAAGAAAGAGAAACACATTACTTCTCTTTTTCTTCTCCCCGCCCCCCTGACCCCCGCCATGTTGTTTAAACAGCCTAGGAAGTACTATTGTGTTGAACACGGAGTTAAAAGTAATCCGAGGTCAAAGAAGGCCTGAGGGGGGACAGAAGAAAGATGGCGGAAGAGTAAGACGCGGAGATCACCTTCCTCCCCACAGATACACCAGAAATACATCTACACGTGGAACAACTCTTACAGAACACCTACTGAAGGCTGGCAAAAGACCTCAGACCTCCTAAAAGGCAAGAAACTCCCCACGTACCTGGGTAGGGCAAAAGAAAAAAAGAAAAAACAGAGACAAAAGAATAGGGACGGGACCTGCACCAGTGGGAGGGAGCTGTGAAGGAGCAAAAGTCTCCACACACTAGGAAGCCCCTTCACGGGCAGAGACTGCGGGAGGCGGAGGAGGGAGCTTCGGAGCCGCAGAGGCGAGCACAGCAACAGGGGTGCGGAGGGGAAAGCGGAGAGATTCCCGCACAGAGGATCGGTGCCGACCGGCACTCACCAGCCCGAGAGGCTTGTCGGCTCACCCGCCGGGGCGGGCGGGGCTGGGAGCGGAGGCTCGGGTTTCGGTTTCAGACGGAGCGCAGGGAGAGGACTGGGGTTGGCGGCTTGAACATAGCCTGAAGGGGGTAGTGCACCACGGCTAGCCGGGAGGGAGTCCGGGGAAAAGTCTGCACCTGCCGAAGAGGCAAGAGACTTTTCCTTCCCGCTTTGTTTCCTGATGCGCGAGGAGAGGGGTTAAGAGCGCTGCTTTAACGAACTCCAGAGACCAGCGCGAGCCGCGGCTAAAAGCGCGGACCCCAGAGACGGGCCCGAGACGCTAAGGCTGCTGCTGCCGCCGCCAAGGGGCCTGTGTACGAGCACAGGTCACTATCCACACCCCTCTTCCGGGGAGCCTGCGCAGCCCGCCACTGCCAGGTTCCCGGGATCCAGGGACAACTTCCCAGGGAGAACGCACGGCGGGCCTCAGGCTGGTGCAACGTCACGCCGGCCTCTGCCGCCGCAGGCCCGCCCCGCACTCCGTGCCCCTCCCTCCCCTCGGCCTGAGTGCGCCAGAGCCCCCGAGTCAGAGGCTCCTTTAACCCTGTCCTGTCTGAGCGAAGAGCAGACGCCCTCCAGCGACCTACACGCAGAGGCAGGGCCAAGTCCAAAGCTGAGCCCCTGGGAGCTGTGAGAACAAAGAAGTGAAAGGGAAATCTCTCCCAGCAGCCTCAGAAGCCGCGGATTAAAGCTCCACAATCAGCTTGATGTACCCTGCTTCTGTGGAATACATGAATAGACAGTGACTCATCCCAAATTGAGGTGGTGGACTTCGTATGCAAGATCTATGATTTTTTCCTCTTTTTGTGAAAGTGTATGTGTACGCTTCTCTTTGAGATCTTGTCTGTACAGCTTTGCTTCCACCATTTGTCCTAGGGTTCTATCCGTCCATTGTTTTTTTTTTTTCCTTTTTTTTTCTATAAGAAAAAAATTTTTTTTCTTAATAATTAATTTTAATAATTCTATTATACTTTACCTTCCCTCTTTCTTTCTTTCCTTCCCCCCTTTATACAACGAATCATCCCAAGTGGAGGAGGTGGTCTTTGAAAGCAAGATTTATGATTTTTTCCCCTTTACCTCTTTTCGTGAGGGTGTGTGTGTAAGCTTCAGTGTAGGATTTTGTCTGTATAGCTTGGCTTTCAACATTTGTCCTAAGGTAATATCCGTCCTTTTTTTTTTTTTTTTTTTCTTCTTTCCCCTAAATAATTATGTTTTAATTCAATAACTTTATTATACTTTACTTCATTCTATTTTACTGTATCTACTTTCTGTCCTTTTTCCTTCCTTCCTTCCTCCCTTCCTCCCTCCCTCCTTTCTTTCCTTCGGGCCTTCTTTCCTTCTTCTTTCTTTCTTCCTTCCTTCCCTCCCTCCTTCCTCCCTTCCTTCCTTCCTTCCCTCCTTCCCTTCTTTCTTTCTATCTTCCTATTTCTACTAATTCTCTCTACTTTCTCTCCCTTTTAATCTGAGCTGTGTGGATGAAAGGTTCTTGCTGCTCCTGCCAGGAATCAGGACTCTACCTCTGAGGGGGGAGAGCCAACTTTAGAACACTGGTCCACAAGAGATTTCCCAGCTCCACATAATATCAAACGGCGAAAATCTCCCAGGGATCTCCACCTTAACACCAGCACCCAGCTTCACTCAACGGCCAGCAAGCTACAGTGCTGGACAACCTATGCCAAACAACTAGCAAAACAGAAACACAACCCCACCCATTAACAGAGAGGCTGCCTAAAATCATAATAAGTCCAGAGACACCCCAAAACACACCACCAGACGTGGACCTGCCCACCAGAGAGACAAGATCCAGCCTCATCCACCAGAACACAAGCACTAGTCCCCTCCACCAGGAAGTATACACAACCCACTAGACCAACCTTAGCCACTGAAGACAGACATCAAAAACAACGGGAACTACGAACCTGCAGCCTGCAAAAAAAAAAAAAAAAGGGGACCCCAAACACAGTAAGATAAGCAAAATGAGAAGACAGAAAAACACACAGCAGATGAAGGAGCAAGATAAAAATGCACCAGACCTAACAAATGAAGAGGTAATAGGCAGTCTACCTGAAAAAGAATTCAGAATAATGATAGTAAGGATGATCCAGAATCTCGGAAATAGAATGGAGGCAGGGTTGGAGAAGATGCAAGAAATGTTTAACAAAGATCTAGCAGAACTAAAGAACAAACAAACAGAGATGAACAACACAATAACTGAAATGAAAAATACACTAGATGGGATCAATAGCAGAATAACTGAGGCAGAAGAACGGATAAGTGACCTGGAAGATAAAATAGTGGAAATAACTACTGCAGAGCAGAATAAAGAAAAAAGAATGAAAAGAACTGAGGACAGTCTCAGAGACCTCTGGGACAATATTAAACGCACCAACATTCAAATTATAGGGGTTCCAGAGGATGAAGAGAAAAAGAAAGGGACTGAGAAAATATTTGAAGAGATTATAGTTGAAAACTTCCCTAATATGGGAAAGGAAATAGTTAACCAAGTCCAGGAACCAGAGAGAGTCCCATACAGGATAAACCCAAGGAGAAATACGCCAAGACACATATTAATCAAACTCTCAAAAATTAAATACAAAGAAAGCATATTAAAAGCAGCAAGGGAAAAAAAAACAAATAACACACAAGGGAATCCCCATAAGGCTAACAGCTGATCTCTCAGCAGAAACTCTGCAAGCCAGAAGGGAGTGGCAGGACATACTGAAAGTGATGAAGGAGAAAAGCCTGCAACCACGATTACTCTACCCAGCAAAGATCTCATTCAGATTTGATGGAGAAATTCAAACCTTTACAGACAAGCAAAAGCTGAGAGAGTTCAGCACCACCAAACCAGCTTTACAACAACTGCTAAAGGAACTTCTCTAGACAAGAAACACAAGAGAAGGAAAGGACCTATAACAACGAACCCAAAACAATTTAGAAAATGGGAATAGGAACATACATATCGATAATTACCTTAAATGTAAATGGACTAAATGCTCCCACCAAAAGACACAGATTGGCTGAATGGATACAAAAACAAGACCCATATATATGCTGTCTACAAGAGACCCACTTCAGACCTAGAGACACATACAGACTGAAAGTAAGGGGATGGAAAAAGATATTCCATGCAAATGGAAATCAAAAGAAAGCTGGAGTAGCAATTCTCATATCAGACAAAATAGACTTTAAAATAAAGACCATTACAAGAGACAAAGAAGGACACCACATAATGATTAAGGGATCGATCCAAGAAGAAGATATAACAATTGTAAATATTTATGCACCTAACACAGGAGCACCTCAATACATAAGGCAAAAACTAACAGCCATAAAAGGGGAAATCGACAGTAATACATTCATAGTAGGGGACTTCAACACCCCACTTTCACCAATGGACAGATCATCCAAAATGAAAATAAATAAGGAAACACAAGCTTTAAATGATACATTAAACAAGATGGACTTAATTGATATCTATAGGACACTCCATCCAAAAACAACAGAATACACATTTTTCTCAAGTGCTCATGGAACATTCTCCAGGATAGATCATATCTTGGGTCACAAATCAAGCCTTGGTAAATTTAAGAAAATTGAAATTGTATCAAGTATCTTCTCCGACCACAACGCCATGAGACTAGATATCAATTACAGGAAAAGATCTGTAAAAAATACAAACACATGGAGGCTAAACAATACATTACTCAATAATGAAGTGATCACTGAAGAAATCAAAGAGGAAATTAAAAAATACCTAGAAACAAATGACAATGGAGACACAACGACCCAAAACCTATGGGATGCTGCAAAAGCAGTTCTAAGAGGGAAGTTTATAGCAATACAAGCCCACCTTAAGAAGCAGGAAACATCTCGAATAAACAACCTAACCTTACACCTAAAGCAATTAGAGAAAGAAGAACAAAAAAACCCCAAACTTAGTAGAAGGAAAGAAATTATAAAAATCAGATCAGAAATAAATGAAAAAGAAATGAAGGAAACAATAGCAAAGATCAATAAAACTAAAAGTTGGTTCTTTGAGAAGATAAACAAAATAGATAAACCATTAGCCAGACTCATCAAGAAAAAAAGGGAGAAGACTCAAATCAATAGAATTAGAAATGAAAAAGGAGAAGTAACAACTGACACGGCAGAAATAAAAATGATCATGAGAGATTACTACAAGCAACTCTATGCCAATAAAATGGACAATCTGGAAGAAATGGACACATTCTTAGAAATGCACAAACTACCAAGACTGAATCAGGAAGAAATAGAAAATATGAACAGACCAATCACAAACACTGAAATTGAAACTGTGATTAAAAATCTTCCAACAAACAAAAGCCCAGGACCAGATGGCTTCACAGCTGAATTCTATCAAGCATTTAGAGAAGAGCTAACACCTATCCTTCTCAAACTCTTCCAAAACATAGCAGAGGGAGGAACACTCCCCAGTTCCTTCTACGAGGCCACCATCACCTTGATACCAAAACCAGACAAGGATGTCACAAAGAAAGAAAACTACAGGCCAATATCACTGATGAACATAGATGCAAAAATCCTCAACAAAATACTAGCAAACAGAATCCAACAGCACATCAAAAGGATCATACACCATGATCAAGTGGGGTTTATTCCAGGAATGCAAGGATTCTTCAATATACGCAAGTCTATCAATGTGATAAACCATATTAACAAATTGAAGGAGAAAAACCATATGATCATCTCAATAGATGCAGAGAAAGCTTTTGACAAAATTCAACACCCATTTATGATAAAAACCCTACAGAAAGTAGGCATAGAGGGACCTTCCTCAACATAATAAAGGCCATATATGACAAACCCACAGCCAACATCATCCTCAATGGTGAAAAACTGAAAGCATATCCACTAAGATCAGGAACAAGACAAGGTTGCCCACTCTCACCACTCTTATTCAACATAGTTTTGGAAGTTTTAGCCACAGCAATCAGAGAAGAAAAGGAAATAAAAGGAATCCAAATTGGAAAAGAAGAAGTAAAGCTGTCACTGTTTGCAGATGACATGATACTATACATAGAGAATCCTAAAGATGCTACCAGAAAACTACTAGAGATAATCAATGAATTTGGTAAAGTAGCAGGATACGAAATTAATGCACAGAAATCTCTGGCATTCCTATATACTAGTGATGCAAAATCTGAAAGTGAAATCAAGAAAACACTACCATTTACCATTGCAACAAAAAGAATAAAATACCTAGGAATAAACCTACCTAGGGAGACAAAAGACCTGTATGCAGAAAATTATAAGACACTGATGAAAGAAATTAAAGATGATACAAATAGATGGAGGGATATACCATGTTCTTGGATGGGAAGAATCAACATTGTGAAAATGACTCTACTACCCAAAGCAATCTATAGATTCAATGCAGTCCCTATCAAACTGCCACTGGCATTTTTCACAGAACTAGAACAAAAAATTTCACAATTTGTATGGAAACACAAAAGACCCCGAATAGCTAAAGCAATCTTGAGAGCGAAAAACGGAGCTGGAGGAATCAGGCTCCCTGACTTCAGACTATACTACAAAGCTACAGTAATCAAGACAGTATGGTACTGGCACAAAAACAGAACGATAGATCAATGGAACAGAATAGAAAGCCCAGAGATAAACCCACGCACATATGGACACCTTATCTTTGATAATGGTGGCAGGAATATACAGTGGAGAAAGGACAGCCTCTTCAATAAGTGGTGCTGGGAAAACTGGACAGCTACATGTAAAAGTATGAGCTTAGATCACTCCCTAACACCATACACAAAAATAAGCTCAAAATGGATTAAAGACCTAAATGTAAGGCCAGAAACTATCAAACTTTTAGAGGAAAACATAGGCAGAACACTCTATGACATAAATCACAGCAAGATCCTTTTTGACCCACCTCCTAGAGCAATGGAAATAAAAAGAAAAATAAACAAATGGGACCTAATGAAACTTCAAAGCTTTTGCACAGCAAAGGAAACCATAAACAAGACCAAAAGACAACCCTCAGAATGGGAGAAAATATTTGCAAATGAAGCAACTGACAAAGGATTAATCTCCAAAATTTACAAGCAGCTTATGCAGCTCAATAACAAAAAAAAAACAACCCAATCCAAAAATGGGCAGAAGACCTAAATAGACATTTCTCCAAAGAAGATATGCAGACTGCCAACAAACACATGAAAGAATGCTCAACGTCATTAATCATTAGAGAAATGCAAATCAAAACTACAATGAGATATCACCTCACACCAGTTAGAATGGCCATCATCAAAAAATCTAGAAACAATAAATGCTGGAGAGGGTGTGGACAAAAGGGAGCCCTCTTGCACTGCTGGTGGGAATGTGAATTGGTTCAGCCACTATGGAGAACAGTATGGAGGTTCCTTAAAAAACTGAAAATAGAACTACCATATGAGCCAGCAATCCCACTACTGGGCATATACCCTGAGAAAACCAAAATTGAAAAAGAGGCGTGTACCAAAATGTTCATCGCAGCTCTATTTACAATAGCCCGGGGATGGAAACAACCTAAGTGCCCATCGTCAGATGAATGGATAAAGAAGATGTGGCACATATACACAATGGAATATTACTCAGCATTAAAAAGAAACGAAATTGAGCTATTTGTAATGAGGTGGATAGACCTCGAGTCTGTCATACAGAGTGAAGTAAGTCAGAAAGACAAAGACAAATACCGTATGCTAACACATATATATGGAATTTAAGAAAAAAAAAATGTTATGAAGAACCTAGGGGTAAGACAGGAATAAAGACACAGACCTACTGGAGAACGGACTTGAGGATATGGGGGGGGGAGGGGTGAGCTGTGATAGGGCGAGGGAGGGGCATGGACATATATATACTAACAAACGTAAGGTAGATAGCTAATGGGAAGCAGCCGCTTGGCACAGGGATATCTGCTCGGTGCTTTGTGACTGCCTGGAGGGGTGGGATAGGGAGGGAAGGAAGGAGGGAGACGCAAGAGGGAAGAAATATGTGAACGTCTGTATATATATAACTGATTCACTTTGTTATAAAGTAGAAACTGACACACCATTGTAGAGCAATTTTAACCCAAAAAAGATGTTAAAAAAAAAAAAAAAAAGAAGGCCTGAGACTTTTAATTAATTAATTTTTTTTTATTATTTATTTTTGGCTGTGTGGGGTCTTCGTTTCTGTGCGAGGGCTATCGCTATTTGTGGCAAGTGGGGGCCATTCTTCATCACGATGCGCGGGCCTCTCACTGTCGCGGCCTCTCTTGTTGCGGAGCACAGGCTCCAGACGCGCAGGCTCAGTAGTTGTGGCTCACGGGCCCAGTTGCTCTGTGGCATGTGGGATCTTCCCAGACCAGGGCTCAAACCCGTATCCCCTGCATTGGCAGGCGGATTCTCAACCACTGCGCCACCAGGGAAGCCCGGCCTGAGATTTTTAAATGGCGATTTTCAGCAGGTCCCCCTTCACCCTCTACTGCCATCCTCACCTGTCCTAGCTTGTGACTCTGCCCCTTGCCTGGGCCAGGCTCACCTTCTCTACTGCCGGTCTGTGCGTGTGTTGGTTTGTTTAGTGTACTTGCTGCCAAAGGGAGCACACGCCTGTTCTTTTTCTCTGCCCCGACCTCCATCGCCTCCCACATCCCCGTCTTTCTACTTCCTCAATTATGGTTTATTCTACATTTTCATGCCCATCACTCTTGTCTCCGTAGTTGGCTTGGATCCAAGCATTCAAGAATGTCTCCAGGGCTAATGAGCACAGTGGGATAACAGCTCCATATCCGTGTTTCCCAGAAATCCTGCGACTCCCACGTCACCTACACGGTCACGGGCATCCCGGGAAAGGGAGAGAGGACATAGCGGAATGTGTTCACGTCTTGGCTTTTGAGTTTCAAATGGACTTTTGTGCATTGAAGGCAGAGACAGTAATTTGAGAGAAGAGAGAAACTGTGAGCTGCACAAGGGCAGGTCTTCCTTCTTTTTTAGGCGTGTATGTGGCCAAAACCACGTATGTGACAACACCCCATCCCACCTTGCAGATTTGGGGCCTGAGACTAGAAGCAGGCTATGCATCACTTCCCAAGAGGAGTTTCACGGGAGGACACAAGACCCTTGGTTCTGATGTGGCTCAGGAGAACAGGGTACAGACCCAGGGGGAGTGCATCTGGGTGGGTATCGTGTAGCCGTGCCCAGACCTTATTCATCCCAGGACGGCCCAGGGGGCAGAGGCCGTTGGACTTTCTCAGCCACAGAGCGGCCTGTGTTTGCAGCAGAGGGCTCTGAGCCCTGGCAGGGCTGGGGAAGCGCTCACGAGGGCCAGCCCTGTAGTCGGGAGCATGGAGCGTCCAGGGGACCAACCACGAAGGCTCAGGAAGTACGCATACATCTTGCAAGCTGCCAGCCTGGAGGAATGGTGGTCAAGGACCAGGCACATCACCTAGCCCAGGACTCAGACACAGCCCCTGGGATAGCTGGAGAAGTGTGATTTGTTTTCCACCAGCTGGCCAAAGAGGTGAAAGGAGAAACTCTTTTGTTATAGAAAAAAATGACAAATGTTTTTGCTTGTTCTCCCGAGCCCATGGAATGAGCTTCTGACACATCCGTCTAGGCCTGGGTGGAAGAGGATTTTTATCTAAGCCCAGGTGGGAGCCAAACGCCCCTCTCTTCCCTTTCCTGAGGGAAGGGTTCAATAACTAACTTGCTAAGTGAAAACCCGCACAGCTGTGGCAATATTTTACGTCACGCGTATAAAGATTTTGGAGTAAAACTAGTCCTTTCTGCAAGAATAAGATTCAACAATACCAGCCCATCAGTAGGTATGGTCATCACCATCCAGCCTATGTCCTGCCAGGCTGCAGAAGATCCTGCAGAAAGGATAACCAGGTCACGTGCTCTGTTCCATTTCTCCCAGGCAGTGCAGACACTCCGGAGCAGAAGCAAAGTGACAGATGCTCCTGGAGTCACCAGCCCAGCAACCGTGCCATTGTAACCTGGCCTTATGTTTCCAAATGATAGTAAATATCCAGCTTCTTTCAAAGGTTAAACCCAGATAAATCAGCCAGTAGCACAGGCTACCGACAAGTAAACTGTGGGCACTCACCTGGACTGTCTGATTAAGGTTGGAAAATCCACCCAAATTTTTTTGGCTGTGTCAGTGCAAGTTTGCCAGATAATTTCTGATCAAGGAAAGACCAAAGCATCAGTAGAATGCAAGCAGGAATGAAATGGGTTAAAGACACAGGGAGGACACATCGTGATACAATGAGCCCATTCTAGGGCCGAGCTCCCCAGATCTACAGACCAAGAGAGAAGTGGGGGATGGTACCTAATCCCCATAAAGGGAGATGCCAAACACGCCACCACCCTGAGCAGGTCCTATCAATTTCTGGTCCTCTCCTGGGTGTGTGTTCTCTGCAGGGTTAGCAACAGACTGTTCCTCATACAGCGGCGTCCAGGCTTAGGTATGCGGTAGATAAAGTTCATACACACTATCGTCCTCCCCTCAGATAGGCAAGCATCTGCAGGCTGTGTTTGGCAATTCCATTCCAATCTCTCCCTCGAGGCATTGAGACTATGGGAGGTACTGGGATGATCATGTGAAAGGCACTTATGAGAGTTCCTCACCAACGGCCTTCTGGAGCATATCGAGTACTGGGTCTACCAGTTGTTCGAGATTCTGCTTCACAGTGGTCTCCAACGTCTTGTAGTTGATAAATCCAAGAAGTTCCTAGCCTCGATACTGCTTGTCCTATTTTGAGACTTCTTCATGAATGATGTTCTTAGCTGCAACATAAAACAAATTGCCAGGGTAAATTCCAATAATTTCATGAACGTTTTAAAGATAGGCACTTTTTCTCAAGTCTTGATTACCCAATGAACCCTAGGACAATGTTTCTAAACAGAGTTTTTTTTTTATAATGAAAAAAATATTCATGGTCTGATAATGCCAGTTTGAGAAATACGGACTTTTAAGAACCCAAAATTTTATTTTATTCAAAGGTGTTTCAGTTGAGAGTCATCAACCCAAGAAAGAAGTTGAATGCTTATAATTGGTAGGAAAAAAATCTGATTAATTAAATGAAAATAGAAACTCAAAAATTCTTATGGCACTTACAGCCCTCCCAAGAATACATCCAGACTACAGCTGGAGGACTCCTACCAGGGAAGGAATAGTGCTGTTTTTATCAAAACAAAGATGCACACACACACACACACACACACACACACACACACACACACACACAGCCACCGTGGGCACACACCCTATTGGCATTTGGGCTGCAGCAGAATGGAAGTTGGAATTCTGCCAGGGGAAGCAGGGAGTTTCTTGTCAAAGCATTGACCTCTCTGGTCTTGGATTAGGTGGAAGATGAGGGAAGAGACAGGGTGAGTGAAATTGCCTCACCTCAGAACAAAGGAGCAGAAGAAAGCTGGAAGTAGGTGATGGAATCATCTTCTATTGAACTGGTGAGGTCAGCGCACCACACTGATGGGTGGGAAGCTGTTATAGATACCAAGGGGTCCCTTGTGTGGGCACAGTCAGCTCTTCGCACATTTTTCATGTGCCGGAAGTAGCTTCTGGTCTTGGTAAACATGATGCTGCTTTTGCGGGAGCCCTGTCCCCAGACTCACCTTTTTTGGTATTGGCTGCAAGTATGAGTACCCAGCTTTTAAACTCCTCTCTGATTTTGTTATATAAGTGGGACTCTTTCTCCTTTGCAATTTCTTCTCCTTCTATTAACTCTTCAATGTCCTGTTTAAACACCTTAATTTTCTGAAAAATGAGATAAAAGCATCATTCTGGGCTGTAATCATATTACAGAGCTGGGATCTGGGACAGCTGAGTGTGGTGTGGGACCTGGGGCTTCAAGGGGGTCCGATGACCCACCAGCCACTTCATCCCCCAGGTGAGACCCAGGGAGGGCAGGGCAGGGCTCCCGCAAGCCACAGGCGGGGAAGCTCGCATATAGCGAGGGCCACCTCAAGATGTTCAGGGCCACCAGGAAGGATGCGACCATCTAAGGAGAAGCCAGTTTCTGTGTCCGAGGGTCACATGGGGTCCCCGGTAATCTTCACCTCAATCAGAAAGAACATTTTATCGGCTTCGTTGCTGGGGATGTTGTCTCCACACTGGCACAACTCCTCTGTCACCCTCTGGTGACTCTCCTTTATTTGATTCTCTAACAAAGGGAGGGATTTCTGAACAAAAGAAGAGCAAACAATGAAATGCTGCAGCCTGATGAAATTAGCTGACAAACTTCTTAGGTGTACGGGCAGAGTCTCATTTGAGAGCATTCAAGGGGATCGGAATTCCTATTATTGTGTGAAGCTGGTTGAGATGGACCCCTGTTAAGAGCTCAAGAAGGGCTTTGGATGCAATGCTATGCACTACAGTTTGAACCATCTGGTGTCAAGAATTCTGCAGTTCTGTCAAGTGACCAGAGCGGGGAGGAATCAGATGGGGGGGGGCAGTTTTTGTTTTTATTTTTTTGCTGTGTTTGGCTCAGTGCTTTTCATTGAGAGAAGTATCCTTGTGCTGACTTTAAAAAATGCACAACATGAACAATGTGAGTTAAGTTTTATTTGGGGCAAAATGAGGGCTATAGCCTGGGAGACAGCATCTCAGATAGCCCTGACAAACTGCCCCAGAGAGTTAGGGGGGAAGGTCGGTACATATGTGGTTTTGGTGAAGGGGGAGTCCATGCAATCACGCACATATTTTTTGTAGAAGGTTCTGCTCGTCTCGTGAAGGTTACCTCTAGTCACGAGGAGCAGTCATTACCATGAAGGATTCTAGTGCTTTTCTAGATATGAGGAGATACGAGAATTGGGCTCATAAAATCTTGAGAATTTCTAACTAACTGAAGACGTGTTCTGCCAGTTTTTCCCAGAGCACAGAGTGCCTCATTCCTGTTCTCCACCCTGAACTCTTTTCAGGGGGTGTTGAAGGTCAGCAACTGCAACAGCTCATGATTTAATCCTCGTAGAGGCAGATGGCAAGTGCCAGTTTGTAGCTGATGCTTGAATATAATGGAAGATTTCTTTAGCAAAATGTTATGTTGGTGGTCATTTGAGCATTACAAACTGATAAATGGTGTTTTGCTAGAGGCTATGTCTGTGTGTCGCTGGCTGGGTACAGTCCTAAGCAGTCAACACTGCTAACAACAATTTAACAAAGAGGAAGAGCAGGAAGGATACAGAGGGGCACCAAGGAGGGTTATCTTTGGGCCAAGCATCATTCCAAGCCCTTCACATCGCAGTGAAGCCCTGCACTGCGGTACAAAGCATGTGTCTTCATTGCCTCTTTTTCACAAGAGAGGAAACTTAGGCTCAGAGAGCCAAACTGCTTGATATCACTGCTGAGCTGGTAAGCAGTAGAGTTCCACTTTGCCTCCCGTTCACCACCTTTACAACCCGAGTAGGTAAACACTACAGGTAAAGACACCTGTGTGAACGATGTTGGTGCAGCCTGCCAGGCAGGATGAGCTCATTGAGATTTAGAGGCAATTTGTGGATTAGGGTACCAAGAAGTTGATAAGGTCTCAGCCTCTCTCTCTCTCTCTCTCTCTCTCGTTTGTATTTGTATCTCTAGGCAGAAATGTATTAATTTTTTCCCTGATATTTCAAATTATCATAATTGAGCCTTGATATAAATTTTTTAAATTAATTTAAAATAGCACAAAACTTAAATTCAAAATTTTAAATGAAATATTTAAATGTTGAGAACTATGTTATGAAAAAATTATCAAAATGCAAAGTGTTTTTGCAAAAAGGATGTTTTTCTCAATTAGACACTTCACATCTTTTAGGATGGTATTATCAAAAAAACAAAAGACAAGTGTTGGCAAAGATGTGGAGAAATTGGAGCCCTTGTATACTGTTGATGGGAATTCAAAATGGTGCAGCCACTATGGAAAGCAGTAAGAAAGTACCTTAAAAAATTAAAAATGGGACTACCATATGATCCAGCAATCTCACTTCTGGGCATTTATTCAAAAGAATTGAAATAAAGATCTCAAAGAGATATTAGCACTCCTATGTTCATTGTAGCACCATTCACAATAGCCAAGATGTGGAAACATGTAAATGGGTAAAAAATGTGGTAGATATATGCAATAGAATATAATTCAGCCTTTAAAAAGAAGGAAATTTTGCAATATGTGACAACATGAGTGAACCTTGAGAACATTATGCTAAGTGAAATAAGCCAGTCACAGAAAGACAAATACTACATAATTCCATTCATGTGAGCTATCTAAAACTCATGCAATCAGAGGGTGGGAATGGTGGTTGCCAGGTGTTGGGTGGAGGAAGAAATGAGGACTTGCTAACCAAAGGGCAAAAGTTTCTGTTATGAAAGATAAGTAAGTTCCAGAGCTCTGCTGAAAAATATTGTGCCAATAGTTAACAATACTGCATTGTTCAACTTTTGTTAGGAGGGTGGACCTCATGATAAATGTTCTTTCCACAATGAAATTAAATTTAAAAAAATGTTTACACGGTGCTTACTAAGCACCTACATGATTCTAAGGGCTTTACAAATATTTAATCATTGAACAACCAATTTTAAAGAAGGGCAAATGCACCAGAAGGTTAAAAGTAGCTTGTCCAGGGTCACATGCCAGGTGGTCTGGCTGCTAAGTGTTTGCTGTTAGCCCAGGGTCACATACCAGGTGGTCTGGCTGCTAAGTGTTTGCTGTTAACATAAATTCACGAAGGACCCAGTAGGATCATTTTTCCAGTGCTACTGTGAGTGCCTTTCCTGCAAGGGCTGAGTCCCAGCATGGGGGCACACAAGGATTAAATCTCAGATGTTCAACAACAAAGCACTTCAGCACACATTTTAATCCAAGATTGAACTTCCCCAGAGACCTTGAACAGAGGTTTTCAGAGTGTGGTCCCTGGGTCAGCAACGTTGATCTCAACTGGGAACTTGTTAGAAACATAAATTTGGGGACCACACCCCAGACCTCAGAAACCCTGGGACAGGGCACAGCCAGCTGGATTTTAACAAACTCTCTCGCAGATTCCACGGCTCCCTCAGGGTTGAGAACCATGGGTGTGATTATTACAGAATCCTCTCTCTGCTTGGTGAGCAGAGTTTTCTCTCCCTGTAACCCCTAACGGTACTGAAAAACGATCTGTTTCTTCCATTCAGGGCAGGAGCAGACAGAAACAAGGAACCAGGGTGCTATGTATAGAGTGCTGGCCAGAACATGTGCGTGTGCCATATTATTGTTATTATTATTTTTTTTTTTTTGCGGTACGCGGGCCTCTCACCGCCGCGGCCTCTCCCGCCGCAGAGCACAGGCTCCGGACGCGCAGGCTCAGCGGCCATGGCTCACGGGCCCAGCCGCCCCGCGGCACGTGGGATCCTCCCGGACCGGGGCACGAACCCGCGTCCCCTTCATCGGCAGGCGGACTCTTAACCACTGCGCCACCAGGGAAGCCCGTGCCAGATTATTTAATCCTAACCGCAATCCTGTGAAGCATTAGCAGGATGAGATAAGCAAAAGCTCAGCGAGGCTGCGTCATCTCCCAAGAGCACAGAGCAAGTAGCAAACCTGGTCTTGCAAAAAATTCACCATTTTCCCACCGTCTCTCCTTAAAGGAGGAGTAACCTCTATATCTTGTTACCCTTCTCCCCCTGAACTTGCTGTTCAGGAACAGCAAGTTCCCAAATAAAGTGAAAGGAAAAATGTACCCGATTCAACGGGAAAAATCCCAGTGTTTTTCAAGATTCTGTGGGACTCAAATGAGAAAGCAAGTGAAAACATTTTGAGAAACCGAAGTGTGCTCTGCCTTATGAAGTACCCTATTACAATTTTTCATCAGTGCCATCATCAGAGTCCAAGAAAACATGGTTCGTTTAAGCAAGCCAATAAATTTAACACCGAAATAAAGACGAGGGTAGGTTATGCTAATTGTATAATTTTTAGATATAATTTGGTAGTCGTCTAGGCCAATTCTGGTCGGCGGGGCTGCTTTCCGTGGAGTCCAAGGTTGTCCTAAAGAATCTTACCTGAAGTGCGGATGTGTTTGAAAGAACATCATTTCCTTCTTGGCTGCTTCAGCCAAGCTCAGCTTGTTTGTGACCTCCTGCTGACCCCGGCACTTCACTATCATATAACCTCTCTTGACATGGTATGTGAGGTCCTGCATGACTTTCAGGACATCTTTCTCAGCGCCCTTGTCCACTAGATCTGGTTTGGTCAGGATTCCTGTGAGGTGGTTAGAGAAGGACACTGGAGAGGTTGGTTCTCTACTCAAATATATTGAATGCTGCTAGGCTACGGGATCTTTTACTGGCCATGACCAGCAAAGCCTCCTGCAGCCTTGATTGCCCAGCGCCTGACAGCCCATTCATTCATTCATTCCATCGTCACTCCTCTTACTTGTACGTTTCTTCACTCACCCATTCACTCAGCTCATTAACTGCCTTGTGTAATTTATGTAACAAATGTATTTTGGGTGCCTGCTGGGTGCCAGACACTTAGGCAGCATACATCATCAGAACCGACCCACTCCATCACCATGCTTCCAAAAACACGCCATCCCCTACTGTAAGGAGGGTCTGTGCCCTGTCTCTAATGTCTCCTGTCGCAGACTCACTCTGCCCCTTCCGGTGGGTACCCCCTTCGACGTCCTCCCTCCTTCCTCTCTCATGTTCCTGCCCTCACTCCTTCCTGCTCACATTGGACCAGAGGCTTTGATTTCCAAGTGACTGTGTTCTTGATGGACACTTGGTTTCCTTCCACATTTTGGCTGTTGCGAATAAGGCTGCTGTGTACATGAGTGTATATTGCATTTCCTTTTTAAACCTAGCACACTGTTCTCTATTTCTGTACTTGACCCTAGAATGCATGGAAAGTTTGCATTGATGTTATAATGCTGTTCGGAATACACTGAGGTCACATTGTGTATACTCTATGGTTATAGTACTTAGCTGAATTTATAACAATAATAGCTAATATTGAGCAAGAACTTTTGGTTATTAGAGTTTGTGGCTAATGAGAAGAACAGAAAACTACTACTGGCGTTATTCAATTTCTATGGAGACACTGGTATCCAAATAGATCAATCTACTGAACAGAAGATACTGTCCTCTGTGGTCATGGAGAAGACATCCCTAATGACTTATAACTGCACAATGACTGATGACCCAAAACCTGAGTTTTCTCTCTGGTTCAGTGTGCTCTAGACACCTGTAGAAGTCAGCAGCTAACAGGGCACAAGTGTAGTCTGGCATATAATAACACATTACACTTGAGCTGTATTTCCCTAGCGTTATTTTTATCCTTACTGGAAAACTAGGCATTTGTTGAGGAAAAAGTGGAAAAGGCAATGATATACTGAGTATCCATTTAGCGGAGGAAAATGACTTGCAAATTTTCAGGAAGCCAAACTCAACGGGTAGGTGAAGTGATTGGGAGAGAAGTGATATTGAATAATAATATTAAAAAATTTAAAATAGCAGCTATTATTTGCCCAAGGATATGTAACCAGTAAGTGGTAGAACAAGGATTCAAGCCCAGCAAGTCTGTGCTCTTAAACCAAGTCCCCTATAATGCCTTCCAGAGTGACTTTTTTAAAAAAAAGAAATTTAAGGGAACTCATCTGCCCCAGGAAGCATTCTGCTTGAATATAAACTCTGCAGACACCTGTGCTCCAATGTAAGCCTGGGAGTATGTTCCCTGAGTATGTTCATACAGGCCCTGGGAAAGTCTTTTCCATGCACCAAGGACTCACAAGAAATTTACCTGTGGAATTGCAGAGCTGATAGGCCACTTTCTCCTTTCTGGACCATGTGGGAGAACAAATAAGGCATTTCTCCTCCCCCATCCAGAATGATTCAAGAATGCAAATAAGGGACAATAGGAAGGAGGGCAAAGAACCTCCAAATGTTGGCCACACATCTAACCCTGACTGTCAGTGAGGGTGACCCATCTGCTGTGCTCAACTCCACCCTGAGTCCATGGAGCTTCCCTGGGAACAGCACTTGGATCTAAGGCAGGATGTGGGCGCCTGTAACAGAGCTACATTCCAGGACCTTCTAAATATATGAGGGGTCTCCCCCTGGCTTCCTGTCGTCTAGAAGCTTGGTTCTTTCTTCTTACCTATGGTCCTGTCTCCATCGGGGTCCACCTCCTGAGCCATGCTCAGTGCCTCCATGGTGGCGATGTCCACGTTGCAGGGGACCACCGCTAAGTTGACTGTCTGCTGCCTCTGGATGTACTTTTTTTTTTTGCGGTACGCGGGCCTCTCACTGTTGTGGCCTCTCCCGTTGCGGAGCACAGGCTCCGGACACGCAGACTCAGCGGCCATGGCCCACGGGCCTAGCCGCTCCACAGCATGGGGGATCTTCCAGGACCGGGGCACGAACCCGTGTCCCCTGCATCGGCAGGCGGACTCTCAACCACTGCGCCACCAGGGAAGCCCTGGATGTACTTTTTGATAAGTGCCTTGATCTGATGCCAAGGAATCACAAAGGAAGAACACGTCTCTGGTCACCCAAGAGCATGGCTAGACATCCCATAGCATGACCCAGTTTTTACACTTCTGGGCTTTGGCTTAGCCTGTCCCCTTCCTCTGAAATGTCCACCCACATGCCCTTATTGAGCTCTCTGTTGATGTCCTACTTATCCTCCAAAGCTAATCGCGGATATCTCTTCTTTCTCAAAGACTCCCTGATTCTTATGGCTAGATGAGACCCCTCCTTCATCGACAGATCTTCCCTGTGATACATGCTCTGACCCCAGGCAAGCATCTTTCTCGTACCCTAGGAAGTCCCACCCGTTTGCTGAATGAAGCGCGGTGAGAAGTGTGGAATCAGTCCCTTAACACAGTAAGAGAAATGACCTAACTACACTGCTCCTGGAGAGACAGAGAATGGTGATTTGGATATAGGAAGAAAGAGTAATTTAACTGCCCAAGACAGTGGAGCTAGCAGAGACCCCATCCAGAAAGGACTGGCACAATCCTAGTTGGGTTATGGTTGAGTTCCCAACACTGGAAGTGCCTCCTGTAAAAGGGAGGAGGACAGTTAAGTGACTCCAGTCCTAGGGCAGGAGGGTATCACCTTCTCCCCATCCTCCACCTTGTCCCTCTACACCCTGGACCCCAACCCCGCTCCTGAGACCATCCTCGTCCCCTTGGCCTCTGTGTGAGCTGGCCTGGCAAAGCTTGACAAGGCTGCTCTTGGGGTGAACCCAGCCCAAAGATCACGTGTGACTCTGGCATCCCAGTGACTACTGTGTCCTCAGGCAACCTTAAGGGGGAAGGTCTTTGACAAAGAAGCCCAAGGCTCAGCGGCTGTCGGTTTGTACTGGGTCACTGCTGGTCTGCAGTTCTCATTCCTGTGCATCGTGCTGGCCTTTCTGCCCCTGATCAGAGATAACAGTCTGTGTTCCGACTGACTTACGTAGTGTTAGTTTAAAAAACTGTTGCTAAAATTGGCAGATCCCATGTGTAAATCCAATTTCTGGCTTCTTTTAAATATCGGGATAGTGGTAACCCTGGGCCAACATTCTCACAGGACAACATTGGGCAGGGCGTCAATACCTATACACCTCCAGTGCCACTGAGTCAACTTTTCCTGTTTCCATGACCTACCAGGCCCTTGTCAGAATCTGAGTATGAGGCCCCAGTCCTAGATGGTCCTACCCCAGCCTCCTCCCCAACTACTCAGAGTGAGGGCTGGGAAGGTGCACCAGAGCCCTTGGGGCTGCCGGCAGAGACCTCAAAAGTCTCCCCAACTTAGCGTGGGACCCATTCCCAAGTTCCAGAAAGGCTCATCTGCAGTCCGATATCACGGGGCTGGTTTCCCACGGCCACCCTGGTGATGCCGGGAAGATCAAGGAGGGTCAGATCTGAAACCTCAGGGGAGGTGATCTCCAGACTAACGAGCTCGTGGCTAATGCCAACTCCATTCCCAGCTACAGCATCCTGGGCTACAGAGACCGAGAGGAGAAAAACCAAGGGTCCAAATGAACAACCCAACCTAGCAGAAGCAGTGAAACCTGTGGGCAGCTACCTATTTCACCTATATTTGGGGACAGCCCTGATGTGAGAAATAGGCAGGCAACTTAGGGCACAGCCCTGATTAATTGCCTAATTCTCTAGAGATAGAAGTTGGGGTCAGGGGGATGACAGCCAGGCTGTTCCTTTGTAAACCTTTCCTGCCTTAATTATCATTCAGGGTCACTACCTAAGATATGAGTTTGTAACTTTGTACTGAAGTGTACCATACGTACCGGAAAGTACCCATTGTCTTAAGCACGTGGCTTGGTGAGTTTCACAGGCTGGACCCTATATTGGTGCTTAGAGCCGAGGGCTCTTCCTTTTCATTACCGTGTGTTATTGCACCCTGTGCCTTGATGCAGTCTACTGTTGATGGACATTGGGTGGTTTCCAATGGGGGGCGGGGGGCGGCGATCACAAGGGTGCTGCTATGAAAATTCTGGAATCTGACTTTTGGTACACCTTTTGGCTGGGGATATACTCAGGACTGGAGTTTCGGGGCCTCATGGGGTGGGCACACCTCCAGCCTTAGTGGATATTGTGCCAGTTTTCCAAAGTGGTTACAGCAACTTACCCTCCCATCAGCAGTGGACCGGAGTTCCAAGACACTATTCTAAAGATGCTCATTATACATCCTTTCACAGAACGTTCACCCAAGCTGGCACCCATGGTACCCTCCTAGTCTTGCCTGCAGAGCTCATGGCTAGAGAGAGTCTGGGCGGATCTGGACAGGGCTGCAGGATGTGCCGGGCACGAGGCAGCCCAGGACAGGCGTGGCCGGCACAGAGAGTGCAGAATTTTTATTATCTGAAGCTAGGAAACTTGCCAATTGAGGGTCTCAAGAAGTTTCTGTTCTGAGGGCTGGATGCTAGAATTGGGGCAGTACTTCTCTGTTTTAGGAGGGATCCCTCTGGTGAGCCAGCTGAGACAACAGGACTCTCGGGGTGCTGAGCCCACGGAGTCATGTAAAAACCCTAGCCTCAGATGCTAAGTTTATTGCTTAGGAAGGAAGCAGCCCATCTCCCTGGAACGGAAGCTGTGGCTGCAGAGTTTCCTGTTATGATCAGGGTTAATTTTCGCCTGCCTGGCTGAGCCCAGCTTGAGAGCAGGAAGGGGGAGAAGCCAGGGGGAGGGGTGGGCATGCTCAGGGACCTGGGGGGCAGGGCTGCGAGGGGCTGACCTCCAGGGTTCCCTCTGAGCGGGTACAGAAGTGGATTCCAGGAGCAACCGAGCCTTTTGATCATTCTGTGGCTACCTAAGGCTAATCTCAACTGTTGGCTATGCTTCCAGAAAGGATGGGTGGGTGGCGTCAGCGTTGGGGGAGGCTGCATTGGATGGGAACAGGGACGTGGCCACAGGCAACCAGCCACGTTAGGTTAGAGCAGCTCCTTGGGACACACATACCCAGCAGTGGCCAGGGTAGCTGGGGCTGGGGGTCCCGTAGGGGACACTTCCCAGAGGAGGGGCAGGTAAACTGAGACCCAAAGAAAGAGTAGGAATTAGGCAGGCAGGCAAGGAGGAGGGACAGCATGTGAGGGGCGGCATTCGAGGCAGGGGCACTGGCACGTGGAGAAGCCTGTAAAGAAGAGACGGGTGCTTGCCGTGGAGGTGGAGAGGCCCCGACGACCGATGATGACTGGGGTTAGAAGGAGCCCACCTGTGGCCGCCCGCGGGGCCCTACCTTTATGTATTTCCCTCTCCACCTGCGGGGTCTTGCACCTGGAGCTCCGCCTTCCGGCAGCTGATTCTCTTGGTCCACTTGCACTCTTGCTTTGTCAGTTTCAGCGCCAGCGGACACCTGGTTATGATTCCTGAGAGTTTTTACCAAACATCCTGTTTCCCTTAAAAAGAAGCATTCACAGGTGCCCTTTGCTCTTATTGTCCCCGGTGTCCCCAGAGGCCTCATCTGAAATCTCTAGGGCCTATAGGTACAGAAATCTCCAAGCCCCATCACTTTCCCCCAGGCCCTAGAAAGGCCTGGGGCGCGGTCCGGGTGGAAGCCCAGGGCCCGGACAGGCAGGATGTGAAACGGTGAGATCTGCCTGACCCTGTCCGGCCCCTCCAAACCTCTCCCGTTCGGGTGTGGAGGGAGCACATAGCACTGTCCTACAAGGCAGCTACGCCCAGGGCTACCTGCCTGCCTCACAAGACTGCCATGGCCACACTGGCCTCCAGACTCTCTGCTCTGTTGTTTCTCTCCCCAAAATGCTGAACCCAGGGCGGACGGGAGGAGCCCTGTCCCCACTCTGACTCCATCACATGTCAGGCACTGGGGCTGGTGGGAAACTCACAGGAGACTCTGGAGTAAAGGACCAGCTGCCTGTAGTCGGGAGGAGGCACAGGCCAGGGCACTCTTACTGGGGGCTGTGCAGGGTCCCGGTAGCCCTCCGGCATCCCCACTCCTTCCTCTGTGCCCAGGGGGCAGCCCTGGCCCCCTGGGTTCTGGTTGGGTTTGGTCGATGGGCAGTGCTGGCAGGAGATGGGAATGAGGGAGGGAACCAGGACGGGGAACCTCTACGTGCTACAGGATGCCACCTCTTTCCTTGTTTTTTTCCTTTATAATTATTTTATTAAATCAGAAATGTACAACAGCTTTTTAACTCTACACACACTTTAAAAATGTTTAAAGGAAACAGGGACTTCCCTGGCGGCCCAGTGGTTAAGACTCTGCACTCCCAACGCAGGGAGCGTGGGTTCGATCCCTGGTTGGGGAGCTAGATCCTGCATGCTACGCAGCATGGCCAAACAAAAAAATTTTTTAAAGGAAGCATTGTGTCTTATCACACCGCGATCCTGGCTAATAGCTTCTCAAAGGTTGAGAAAATTCTTCAGAAAGACTTCACATGTTACCTGAAACTCACAAATTAACAAGATCAAAGAAGAAATCCTTTTACACTCTTAGAAAGATGACTAGAAAGAAACCGACTGATACGGGCCCAGCGATGGCTACTGACAGGTGAAAGAGGATTCAGAAACTAGGGGCAGCAGGAACACCCAGGGCCCTGCCCCCCGGCCCCCCGGCCCACACCATGCACTCCAGACGCAGCCGCCCAGGGCCTGTGGGAGCTGCCCTCCCGGGAGCCTTCCCAGTGACCTCTCCTAAGCCCACTGGTCCCCGGGATGCCTTGTGACTTGCAGGAGGCTGGCCCGGCAGAGCTTACCGCTGCCTCTGGGAAGGGCGACCCCCGATAGCGCCTTCAGCACGGAGCTCTTGCCCGAGCTCTGGTCCCCAGTGACAGTGATGGCGGGCAGGGCCAGGCCCTGCTCCACACTCAGGCCCGCAGGGAGTCAATGAGGTCTATGCAGGGCCGCACCTTCTCCTCGTACTGGCTGTACGGGTTGTTCTCAAGGCCCTGGAAGAGACACAACAGACTTCACAGTCTTGGCCTCTGATGGGGCTCCCCCAACCTTCGGGAATTTGTGGCCGAATTAGAAACAGGAGGGATGAGAGGCGGATCTGGATGTGCCTGCAGGGAGGCCCCTGTGCTCTCGTCCTGTGGAAACTTTGCTTCTGCTGCTGGGGGGAATATTTGGCCGGGGCTGGAGATGGAGACAGGCAGAGACAGGCCATCTGGCGCCAAGGGGCAGGCGTTCCCAGCTGGAGGGGTGAGAGGAGTGGGCCCCCGGCTGCCGAGCTGGGGTGGGGTGGGGAAGGCAGGCTGGCAGCGATGACAGCGTTAGTTAGTCACGCTGGAGGCAAATCTCCCAGGAAGGAGCCCCCAGATTCATGTCCAGGAAGGCCATTGCTGCCCCCAGAGACTCTTGTCTGTCCCTGGTGCTTGTTGGAAGTGCCCAGGAGAGAGGGGGACACCAGTTGTGCGCCTGGGGCTGGACCAGACTTGCAGGTTTTATTTCCCGCCTTTCCCCGCCCCCACAACCCCCGCAGGCTGCTGGGATGCGCCCTTCCTGGTCATACCTGCGCCCGACTTACCTTTGATGTCTGCTGGTCCCTGTTTCCTCCTGGCTGCTGGTGGTTCAAATTCAGCAGATTGAAGCCCTTGGCGAGGAGAACCGGGTCCTTCCCTCCCCGCTGCCAGTTTGGGGGGTACATCATCTGTCCAGGTGCTGTTCCCAGTGGCAGTAGTGGCTGCTGCTGGAAGGAATTCATTTCTTCTTTTGGACAGTGTTGGGAGGAAACTGAGCTGCACATATGGCTTAGGCACCAGCTGTCGCCTGGGGAGCTGGTGGGTGCGGTCACCACTGCTCAGCACCTCTGATCTTCCTGGCAAGCTCTACAAAGACACAAGTTGGGAACGTGGCCCAAACGTCCCCCAGCAGACCTCCCGAGGGCTGCATTTTCTCCAGCTCTGCCTTGGCCAGCCCCGTACAACCCACCCTCTGCACACAGGGGAGGCCAGGAGCCCAGCAGAGGCCCCGTCTGCAAGAGGGGCAGATGGCAACACACAGGCGCAGAGCACAAGAGGGGTCTCCATGGGCCCCCAGGGCCTGGGGACGAGCGAACTCCACGCCTCCACAGGAGAGTCTGAATGTCCCACTGTTACTTCTGATGGGTTCCGTGTCGCCTGAGGTTCAGGACTGGACAGGAGACCGTAAGGTGCGGAGAGATGACAGCCCCTCCTAGGTCCGTTTGAAGCCAATCTCTGCCCTGCCATCGCTGTTTCTCACACAGACTAGGTCAGCCTGTTGGGGAGCCTGGGAGAAAGGGTTGATTGAGTCTCTTGCTTCTCCACGGGGCCAATAATCAGGTAGTCAGCACCCTAGAAAGAGCTGGCGGTATTGAGTGCCGGCCTCACCTAGCGCTGCTCTAAGATGCTCATTCTATTTTCACAACAACCCTATGTGTGTTAGCTGCCAATCTTCATTTTTCCAGGTCACGAAGCTGAAGTGCAGAGGTCCAGTTACTGGCCTAAGTCAGGGCCCAGAGGCCAGCCAGCGGCTCTGGGTCATGAACCCTTTCCTGCTATGACCTCCACCGGGAGCAGAGTGGATACAGCGAGTGGAATGGCTCCACCCCCCCACCAGATGCACGTCCACCGGGATACGTGAATGTGACCTTATTTGGAAAAAGGCTGCTTGCAGATGTAACTGATAAGAATTTGGAGATGAGGGTGGGCCCGAAATCCGAGAAGAGACAGGCAGAGACGATTTGAGACCCAGAGACCCACGGCCAGAGGGCGAGAGAGGCAGAGATTGGAGGAATGCAGCCCCAAGCCGAGGAACCCCAAGGAGGGGCAGGAACCCCAGAAGCTGGGCCAGAGGCCTGGAAGGGATCCTCCCTCACACTTCCAGGAGGAACTAATTCTGCCGACGCCTCGACCTGGAACTTCCGGCCCCCAGAGGCAGGAGAGAATAAATGTCTTGTTTTTTGCGCCCAAGTTTGGGGAGTTGTTTTTATGCCAGCCCCAGGGCACTAACCAGTGGGGAGGATTGGAGTCTTGAGGTGGCCCTTCCCCCGTAGCTGGCCTTTGGGGCGTCCACTGGTACCCAGTATCCAGCTGTGGTCCTGCAGTCCAGCCCTCTGTCCGTCCCCTCTACTCGACAGCGGCCCCTGTGCACATGTTGTGGCCCTTTTCCTTCTAAACCCCTGGTCTCATCACGTCACTGCCCTTTCTAAAAACCTCTGTCATGTTTTCTTTCAGAACAGAGTTCCTAAAAAATTTGGTCCTAACCTACCTTTTCATATTTTATAGCACCTCAGAATGCTGGGCCGAACACTTTGCCTTCCTCAGACTGCACACATGCACATTCACAACTTTCTTTGGGCCACTGACCTGTTTTTTAAAATGAGGGTGATTTGTTCATTCATTCATTCATTCAACAAGTATGCTTTGGGGACTGATATGGGCTGAATCATGTCCCCAAGTTCCTATGTTGGAGTCCTATCCCCCAGGACCTGAGTGTGTCTGTACTGGAGATATGGCCTTTTTAAAGGGGAGATTGAGGTAAAATGAAGCCACTAGGGTGGGTCCTAATCCAACCTGACTGTCTTTATGAAAAGAGGGGGTTAGGACCCAGAGGTGCACAGAGGAAAGAGCACGTGAAGACACGGGGAGAAGACGGCCGTCTACACACCCAGGAGAGAGGCCTCAGGAGAAACCAACCCTAATGACCCTTTGTTCTTGGACTCTTGGCCTCCAGACTGTGAGAAAATAAATTTCTGTTATTTAAGTCGCTCAGCCTGTGGCACTTTGTTATGGTGTCCTGAGCAAACTAATACAAGGACCTACTATGTGCCAGGTAGTTCCTGCCATGGGGGTACAGTGGTGATCAAGCCAGATAAAGTCCCTGCTTCTAGTATATACATTCTGTCAGGGACACCCTACAAACAAATAAGCCAACCAACAATGATATAACCCCAGGTGACGATGAAGTGTCTGGAAGAGAGGTAGTGGCTTATAGAGCCAGGGGTCAGGTGTCAGGGGGTAGGGGGTCTGTTTGAGGGTGAGTCCGTGTACAGGAAATGAAGGAGCAGAGGAGCAAACACTTGAGGACCTGGGAGGAGCCTTCCTGGCAGAGGAAACATTAAGTGCAAATGTCCTGAGGTCAGTATGAGCTCAGGGAACTGGGAGAAGCACCCCTTTCTCCTGGGGGGCTCAGAAAGCCCAGCCCAGGGGCACCTCCTTTCTTGGGAGGGGGCTGGCCTTTCTGCCTCGTCCTGTCTGGGCTGTGCCCTGGCCTTTCCTGGCATTGTTAGGGCTGGACCTGACACTTGGGTTTGGGCTGGAAGAAGGCAGAGAAGGTCTCCTACCTGCACTCTTCTGAGTGGTCAGCCCCACTGACCTGGCGACTGTAAGCGAAGGGGGATCCCCAGGTTTGCCCCTGCTCCCCGGGGAGCCCTGCAAAGGCTGTCAAGTGGAAGGAGCACCCTTACCTCTGTGGGCAAATCCTAAGCCAGCTCTTCTGTTCCCTCTTGTGGATGAAGGGCCGTGAGATCGCTCCGCAGAAACTCATGAGTGAATTGGCTGGAAGGCCAACCTCACAGCCAGCCTGTCAGCCGATCCCGATGTCTGGGGCTGCGTGGGAATGATGCGGGCACTACCTGGCCAGGAACTGCTGGCGCCTAGCCCTTGGAGTACCTGTGGCCTAAGCTAGCTTTAGGGGAAAGGGCTCTCAGACAGCCCCTCCCTCTGGTTGGGGACCAAAAACAAATCTGGGTTTTTTCCAGCTGTTTTGCATCTTCCCGTTCTTCTGAATTTCTCTGAGTCCCTGAGGTTTTAGCCTTTGATGTGTTCCACATCTCACAGTCTCCCACGCTACCATGCTCCCCAGTGAAATTCTTCGTTTTACAAAACACCTAGCCTTCCAGCAAGTATCAAGGGAAAATATGATCTCATGCAAAACATCTCTGCTTTGTTGTTTTTCATTAATAAAATTGCCCTCAAGGACATATCCAGCAGAGTACCCTGGTGGTCTAGTGGTTAGGATTCGCTGCTTTCACTGCTGTGTCCCAGGTTCAATCCCTGGTCGGGGAACGGAGATGAGTGGTGCGGTCCACCCTCTCCCCCCCAAAAAAGGACATATCCAGGGATTTATTTAATCTCCTTAATATAAGGAAATTATAGTAAAATTATATTAACTTCCTTAATATAAAAACTCAGGCGATTACTTTGCAGAGGGCCCCGCTGGAGGAGTTTGCTCTCCTGGTGAATCGAGCGCTTCTTTTTGTCAAAGAGGGAGAGAGACCATCTGCCCCACGCAGCCTTGGCTTTGGAAGTGTGGAGGCTCAGGTCGAGTTGTGGGCGGTCCTAGCTGCCTCCGGCTTGGCTTTGCGCCTTGGCTCCTGTCCCCAAGGCCTTAACAAAGATTATTCTCGTGTTATGGTTTGACTGTGGCACTTTAGAGCAGGGCATGAAAGAGCTAGTCTCGGGGAGTCTGTATGTCCTCTACCTTTTCTGGGGGGTGGGGGTGGGAGTTGGAGCATCCGGGGTGGGTGGTGGGAACAGGCTACAGCTGAAGGGGCAGTGGTTCCACAGAGAGGCTGGGAGGTGTAGCGTGGAGGAGTATTGGTGTCAGGGCTTCTGTGTGGCAGGATGGGGCGGTGGGATCACATCAAGTGAGGGGCCCCAAGCTCTCTTTAATAATATAAAGATAAGAGGCTGGGCTTCCCTGGTGGCGCAGTGGTTGAGAGTCCGCCTGACGATGCAGGGGACGCGGGTTCGTGCTCCGGTCCGGGAAGATCCCACATGCCACGGAGTGGCTGGACCCGTGAGCCATGGCCCCTGAGCCTGTGCGTCCGCAGCCTGTGCTCCGCAACGGGAGAGGCCACAACAGTGAGAGGCCTGCGTACCGAGAAAACAAAAAAAAAAGATAAGAGGCTGAGGGCATAAGAGCAGATGTGGGCAGGAGAGAGATGGCCCGTCCCACACGAGTGTCACTGAGGTCACCTGCAGAGAGGGGGTTTCCTGCCTTCCCTCTCACGGGGCAGGACCCAAAGCACTCTAGAGGGACCCTGCCTGTCCCTACTCCCCACCTAGATCCAAGCAGGGGCAATGGGCTGTGTCCACTTACGAGAGCGTGACCAGCAGTCCAGGGGACGAAGCAACCCAGGAGTGGACAAAGGAGGAGGAGGATGGAGGCAGCACTGAAGGGGCAGGAGAGCCTCGTTGTGAGTCATCCATGGCCCTTTTGTGTGTCCTCCATCACCTGCAAGGATGGAGGCTGTGCTGATCTCCGTCCCGGCAGAGGACAGTTTATTACCAAAGGATGTAACTCAGTCCCAGCCAGATGGAAGATGCTCACAGGGCAGAGCTGGGGTTGTGACTCAACCTGAGGACAAGTCAGAAAGCCCAGAGCCGTCCGCCGGCCTGGCCGCACACACCAGCTCAGCCGTGCAGCCCGAGCTCAGTCTCCCACCTCCCCCTAGACTGGACTGTCCCCTCGTTTCTGACCACCTTCAGCCCACCCAGCCCTGGAATAGCTTGGAGAGCGAATTCATCCCAACATGGACAGCTGGGACCATGGGGACGGTGCCCCCTCTGATGAAGACACCCCCAAATTGTGCTGAGACGACTAACATCACAGATAAGACCCATGAGGGATGAACAGGTGAGAAAAGGGACTTAGCGGAGGCTGTAAAACTGTGCTCCCAAACTGGGGGCCCAGGCATCTTGGGGAACCTCAGCAAACTGGCAGGTACACTTGGGGTCATCAGAACTTCCCAGGATACACAGGGATGTCTGTTGGCCACCACGTTACCTACTATTACTGAGTTCTTTGGACGTAACTCATGAATCAACAGAACTGTTCGGCGTGTCTTTTGGTCGGGACACCATGAACCTATTACTGAGACAGTCAGGGTGCCCAGGACGGAGAAAATTTGGGAACATCTGCTGTGAGAGCGACGGGGAGATTCTGAAGCACTGTGAGGGTGGGTGTGGGTGGAAACTGCCTGAGGAAGGAGTCAGGGATGGCGACGGAGTGACGGAACAGCTGGCCAGACACGTGGACAGGCGGGCTGGGCAGGGAGAGAGGCCAGGAGCAGGCTCAGGTGAAGTTCTTAGGGGCTCGGCGATCGCACGGGTGTCTTCTCACGTGCTGTCGGATTTCATTTCTGTTTTCCCTATTTTTCTATAAGACGGGAAGTGAGGTTCAGACAAGTTAAGCACCCGAGACACCGTCCCATGGCTAGAAACCCACAGACTCAGGATTCTCGTGAATAGTGTGTTACTTCGATAATAAGGAAACAGTAACGCCATTCCGATTTTGAAACCTCAAGGCAGAGCATTACCGTTAGTCATGGGTAGAGTTCAGAAACGCGATCTTGAAGACCAGTCCCTCCTCGCTGGCCCTCTTCCTTTGGACTGTTTTTGCTTCTCCTGTGTTTCCAGCTTTCTACATGCTTCAGTCAGTCCCAGAGGAGTCGCTGGCCCCAGGAGGCCTGGATCCCAGTTCCCTGTGACCAACCCCCGGCCCCTGGGTCTGGCCTCCAGGACCTGCACTGGCCCTGGATTCTGCTGGGAAAGTTCCACAGCTGGACAGGCTCACGCCCGCATCATGGAGAACCCTGCAATTCATTTTAAACTTTCTCCTTTGATGGATTTGTGCTGAATCTGTATGACCCCTCACATAGACCTGTGGGGACATTTCATCTCCCTTCCTAGTAAATAGAAAGTAATTTCTCCTAAAAGCAGAATACAGCAACAAAAATCTGGTTCACTGAGATCTTGTCACAGTTTCCAGGAAAGAGGAAGAAAGATGTCATTACTCTCGGATCCAAGTCTAAACCTTCCTTGGCTTAGCCCCTCGCTCCGTGTGAGCAGGCGGGAAAGAGTGCTCCATGTCTGACTGTCCTGCAAAGTCTGCCGGAATGGGTCATGGGTCACGGCTGACCATGTGGCCTGGATTACTTCTTCCTGCTGGCTGTGTGACCTCAGCATCCTGAGATATTTCCCTCAGATGGTGCCAAAGAGAGCTGACAGTGACCAGAAGATGCAAGAGGCAAGGGACGGTTCTGTTCAGGGTGTCAGGAGGAACCGACCCTGCTGAGGTCTTGCTCTCAGGCTTCCAGCCTCCAGACCTGCGAGAGAATACATTTCTGATATTTAAGCCCTCCAGTCTGGGGTACTTTGCCATGGCAGCCCTGGGACACTCACATCCCTTTCTTTGCTGGGCAGACTGGGCATCAATACCTGTCTCTCCCCAAGTGAAACTTTGAAGGCATAACCATGTACCAGTACATGCTACAAGCGGAATCAGCAAACGCTAGAAATCAGGTGTCCTCGCCCTTCAGAAGAGCCAGCTTGCCAGGACACCACTGAGGGTGGCCGCCGCTACCGTGGGCAAGAGGGGGCTCCTGAAGTTCTGAGGCCAGTCTCGGGGGCTTCAGTTCTGATGCCGGTTCCAGTGCATGCGTTCTTCCACATCACCAAGCAGTTAACTCAATTCTGACACTATTTACCAGGACATGGCATCAGGTGTCACAGGGCTATCAGAGGGGGCTCAGCCCTACTCAACAGCTCCCACCCCATTCTGCTGTCAGCTACAAATTGTCACTTGCCACCTGCCTCCGCACGGATGAGGTCACCCTCCACTGCAGCCGCTCACCTTCAACACCCGCTGAAAGGAGCTCAGGGTGGAGATCAGGAATGAGGCCCCTCTGTGTGCTGGGAAAAACCGGCAGGACAGGCCCTCAGGTAGTTAGAGATTTTCAGGAGAAGATTTTATGAGCCCAATTCTTGCATCTCCTCGTATCTAGAAAAGCACTAAGATCATTAACGGTGACGTCTGCTCTCCCTGACTAGCGGCCAGCCTCTGTCAAAATGTGCGCTTGAGTGCACGTACTTCCTTCACTAAAATCACCTGTAACACTGACCTTCCCTCCTGCCTCTTTGGAGCACTTTCTCTGAGTTATCTGAGATGCTATCTTCCAGGCTGTAGTCCTCATTCTGCCCCCAATAAAGCTTAACTCACAACTCTCACGTTGTGCATTTATTTTTCCCAGTCGACACTGCCCACTTCAGATGCCAGTGGCTAGCAGGTACAGGCTGTCCCCTGTGCTTCTGGGCAACTGGCTATAGATCAGTCGGAGGTTCCAATGACCCCCTCCTTGGAGTTGAACAATTTGCTAGAGTGGTTCACAGGGAATCGTTTTACTTACTAGATCACAGGCTTATTATAAAAGGATTTCACTCAAGAACAGCCAGATGGAAAGACTCAGAGGGCAGGCGTGGGAGGCGTGGGGGGCTTCCACACTCCCTGTGAGCGTCACTCTCCCAAATCACGTACTCACCAGAAGCTCCCCAAACCCGCTTGGGTTTTAGGGAGGCTTCATTACATAGACATGATTGATGAAATCATTGGCCATCAGTGACTGAACTCAACTTCCTGCCGCCCTTCCCTTCCCGGAGGCTGGGGGTGGGACTGAAAATTTCAGCTCTCTGGTCACAGGATCGCTTCCCCAGGCAAATGGTTCCCATCTCATTAACGAAACACTACCACCTCAAGCCCCTTCATTAACAGAACAGAAGACGATGCTGTTTTCACTCCCAAGGGTTTTAGGAGCCCCTTGTCAGGAACTGACACAGACCAAATAACATATTTCTCTCTTTTTTCCTACATTTGTAGTTATTGTGAAATAGTGACCATGATGAGTTAACATCTGTCCTCATACTTAACATTTCTTTCTTGTGATGAGGACTTTTAAGGTCTACGTTCTTAGCAACTTTCAAAAATGCGATACAGTATCATCAGCTCTGAGATGTAACGTACAGCACGGTGACTATAGTTACTATATTTCTTATTAAAAATCACAACATCACAGAGCACAAAGCTCTCTCCCCACCCTGAGATGTGTACCTTCCACGGAAATTCCCAAAGCCACTTTCTTTGTGTCCCCAAGACCTTTGGCCAGATCTGGGAAGACGGGTTCCCTTGCGTTCCCAGTCCAGCCACTTCCTTTCTAGAACGTGCTCTCTGCCTGCAGGGATGGCTGGAGGCCAGCACCAACACAGGCAGCTTCAGACACGTATCTTTCTGTCTCCAGTCTTCTGACCCAAGCTATGTTTACCAGAAAATCCTTTCAAAAGGAAAGGCATGTCTGCTGCATGGCGATGTGGTGAAGCAACCCTCCCTGCCCAGCTCTTGCCTGTGCACCTGCAGAGTGGAGACCCGGCAAATCATCTCTCACTGCTGTGGCCTCTCCCATTGTGCAGCACGACGCACAGGCACAGCGGCCATGACTCATGGGCCCAGCCGCTCCGCGGCATGAGGGATCCTCCCAGACTGGCGCACGAACCCGTGTCCCCTGCATCGGCCGGCGGACTCTCAACCACTGCGCCATCAGGGAAGCCCTGAGCTTCCCTTTTATAGAAACGGCTTCTCCACTTGCTGCTCTCTTTTCCAGCAGCAAGAGAAATGAAACTAATGGCCTGCCACAGAAAAGAAACTGAAGAATCAATATGCTTCCTGGTGACTTACACAGTTGTCCTCAGATGCCTGGTGAGAGTGTGCATCTGAGTTTCCTGGTGGGCTTGTAAACACACGGGGGGCTGCCCTGCCACCCACCCCAGGATCAGATGCCCGAGACTCTGCTTTGCTAACATGTTCTCAGAGAGGTTGGGGTCGTACCACCCTTGGAGATGCGGTCACTTAGCACAGCGCTGTCCAGCAGGACTATCTGAGATGCTCTGTGCTGTCACTCTCTCCCCATATTAAGCTCTGAACACGCCAAAAAGGGACGTCCACAGCTCCCCGCAGTACCCCACTTGTGCAGTGCGTGCCCTCATACTCGGGTTGGTCCCTGTGCTCTCGGAGAGTTCTTGCTGGGAACTCAGCCCTGAGCTAGCCCCACTTTCTGGTCCTGGTTGGTTACTTCACCTGCAGTACTACAGGCATGCACCCCAGGGGGCCCCAAAGGTCTCCCGGCGGCGGTGGCGCTGTGACTAAAGGGGGGTGGGTGAATCAGGCATTGCCATCAGCAGAGTGTGGGGAACCCCGACGAGGCCCCGGGATGAAGGGCTGGCACGGGACGGGGGAAGCCGGCCTCAGTTTCGGCTTCACTCCCGCGATCCTTTCCAAAACCAAAAATAAGATTATAAATTAGAAAATAAATCCTGAGCAGTTCTTTGCTCATTCACTTGACTTGTGGGCAAATTTCCCTTTAAAGAAGAAATTTAGAGGCTAAAATAATGGTTTTCAAACCCTGGCTTTAGGAAGTTACAGGGAGAGTCTCCAGGATGTGTGTGTCCCACAGAATCTATTGCCCGGATCATCCAGAGGCCCTGGGCAGAGGTGAAGGATGGAGGGAAGAACTGGGCAGCTGACTTCACCGCCAATGTCTTGCGTCACAGGGCGGGTGCGTCTATGCTCCAGGAAAGTTACAAGTGAAGGCACCGCACAGAGTGACACCCACCTCCGTGGAGGCAGCTGGAGGAGCCTGCATCCCCGGTCAGAAGAGCATCCCCTTGGCATGCCCCTCATCCTGACAGCATCGAAGTGCTGGGCTGGTTCTCAAGCTGCGGGGAGCTTGATGACGATCCCCGGCCAGAGCCCCTCATCCCTCTCAGCCCCCTGACCCTCTGAGGAAGGGCTGGCCTGAGCGCTCATACAGCCCCAAGCCATCTGGAGCCAGAATGCACCCACCCTCGGCCAGACCTCTCCTTCTGAGTTTGCTTTCTCGGTCGTACAGAGGAGACCATGCAATGTCTCCCTGATTAATGGATTAAGGAGATGGAGGGACCAAGGAGTCTGAGTCCTAAGTGTGTGTTTGTGCCAGTGGGGCAAAGTAGCAGAGGCCGCTTGGGGGTGGAAACCCCCTGACTCTTCACTGTCTGGGCCCCAACTTCTCCAGTCGGGGTGACGATGGTGACCCACCTCAGGGCAGACGCTAGGAGGACAGGCCTGGGGTGGGCAGCGCGATGGAGGGTCCTAGCTGGTGACACACTTTCCTGTCAGGAACAAGCCGTGTTCCTGATTTTATGGTGTCAGAAGTCCAAGCATCTAGGAAATAGGGATGTTGAGAGCTCAAGAAGTGCCTACCTTTTCCAAGGCAGAGGCTAGAGGCCCTCCCCTCTCTGTGGGAGGAGAAGCCCTTCCAGCCCCCACGCCCCCAACCTGCCGCAGGGAGAGGCAGGTCTGCACACCTGGGAGAGCTCACGGGCGTGGGGAGGGCTTAGGGTCACTTCCCGGGAGTCTGTGTAATTAGGACAGATGTTCAGGGGTGGCTGCCCACGTAAGGCTCGGTTTCTTGGCAACTTTTGGTTTGTTTTGTTTTCTGGTAATAGACTTTATTTTCTAGAGCAGTTTTAGGTTCCCGGTAAAATTGAGGGGAAGGTACAGAGAGCTCCCCCAGACACTCTGCTCTCCCCCCATGCACAGCCTACCCCACTGTTGACTACCCCCTACCCGAGGGGCACATTTGTCACAATCCACGACCGCCCATTGTCACCGGGAGTCCACGGTTTATGCTGGGGTCGCTCTTGGGGTTATACATGCAATGGGTTTGGACATGCGCCCACTGTGACAGTCCCCTACAGAGGGTCCCACGGTCCTCCTGATCGCCCCTCCCCGCTCCAGCCCCTGCAGCCCTCAGGGGTCCACATGCTGCTGCCTTTTCAGTGGTGCCCTAATGCTCTCCAGACGCCGCTTCCAGGCCTCCTCCAAGGTGATCCAGAACCCAGAAAGGGGTTCTCTCTGATTGCTTGTTTGTGTCCAAACATCTCCTTTTTGTCAGGACACCAGTCATATTGAATGAGGGTCACCCTGCTTTAACTTATTACACCTACAATGACCCTGTTTCCACATGAGGTCACATTTTGTGGTACTGGCCGTTAGGACTCAACTCATGAATTTGGGGGGAACAGAATCTAGCCCATAACAGGGCCTCAGCCAAGATAGTATCCAGTGGTTTGCAGATCCCTCTACAGAGAGAGGCCCAGGCTCCCTGAGGGGCCGACAGTCACCCCCCACTGCCACGAGGTTGATGTCCCCCCTGGTTTGCAAAGGGGTGCAAGCATGAGGGCTCACATGTGTCCTGGCAGGAGCTTTGGGGGACCTCTGGACTTCTGCTCTCTCTGGCCTCCATGCCTGAGATGGACGCTCCTTCATCCTGGCTCTGGGCCCCCAGAGCTGAGCCTCGGCTGCCCCGCGAGGCGCCTACTACACGAAGGAGACCTCAGCACTGTTGTCAGCCACTGAGATCTGGGTGGCTTGACCCTGCAAGGTGCCGAAATTCAGGGTGCCACGTGCTGCCATGTTTTTCAAAAGAGGCCTGCCGATAAAAGTGCTTGAAACTCATTTGTCTATCCCAATCCCTCTATTTATAGATGAGCAACTGGAGGCTCAGAGAAGCACTCTTAAGCTGGTATCAAAGTCTCCTAGCATTTCTGGTAGCCAGGCTTGGGAGGGAGGTTAGAATGGGCACTTGGCAATGACTTGAGTTTCTTAACACCAAGTCCCTGGGTATCTTGGTCCGTAGGTCTATGGTGTGTCTCCTAGGAAACCTGGGGTATACAGTGGTTCTCCTGAGAGCAGACCCTGCTCACCTGTCAGAGATCCTTTTCCCCCACCCTGTTAGACGAGGTCCCACTGTCCACTGGAGTGACACCCCAGCATGGAGGCAGTCATGGAATTTCCTCATTCCCGCACCGCTGGTGCCCGAGTTAGGCGCACCCAGATTGGTGGAATGAATAAGTTCAGGGACCTGCAGGGGGAGTTCAAGAGCTCAACTGGGGTTGACCCAGGAAGGTTGCTAAGCCCTCTGACTGCTGTTCATCTTGAGAGGCAGGATGTCCGAAAGGAGGGTGTGCTCGCTGATCTGGGAATAAAGGTTTTCTCTCTGCAGAGCTGTCTGGACCACAGGGATCAAACATAGATCCAATCGTAAAGTGGCTCCACATCTGGACAAGCAGTGGCTGCTTCCCCCCAGTCCTCTCCTTTCAAGGGGAAGTCACTGCATCCCCTTGAACAATTCCCATGCATTTCAGCTGTCCTGCTCATTATCTTCACTCTATAAACACTGGCGTAACAAGTCTGTGCGACAAGATTTTAGACAACTGGCAAATATTTTGGTCCGCTTGTTGACGACAAACCCAAAATACTCATCAAATATTGACTGTTGGATAAGAGTTGTGGTCCATTTGGGATGCATTTGTCTATAAAAGGCACATTTATTGAGGCCAGGCAATGTCAGCTTGGTCCTTTTGGTATGCAGCCTTCTACCTGGATCTCTGCGGGCCAACCCGAATACCTGTTCTTCGCATTATCTGAGTGGTTGACCTGTGCAAAGGAAAGAAAAAGATTTAATTTATCCATTCACCTAATCAACAAATGGTTAGCGAGCCAGCTATAAGCAAAGTCATAAAAAGAGAATCACTTCCTAGGATGGGATTTGTTACAACCTACTCAGGGTACGTGATTTCCTCTCAATGTGACTCAATATTTGAAGCAACTTGATTCAACACGTGGAAAACTTTCTGCTATGGTATAAATGTCCTTTAATCCACGTGCCCAGTAGAGTAGCCACTAGCCACATTTGGCTACTGAATACTTACTTGAAAGGTGACTAGCGTGACTGATGAACTGAATTTTAAATTCTATTTAACTTGAATCAATTTAAATGTAATCTGCAAATCTGGCGAGTAGCTGCCATATGGGACGGCACAACTCTCAAGTCTGGTTTTCAATTCTCTGGGAGGAGGACTATATATTTTTTTCAGGATAATCGGAGTGTTCCTTGCTCAGAAGGAACACTTGTTCCTTGTTCAGATTGATTTGACTTCAAGGCTTTCCATCTTCAATTCTTTCACAGATAATGGAGCACCTTAAACTAGTGCTTAAAAAGAATAAGAATATGCATTCTAAACTTTGGAATTCTAGTTTTATCTCTCTTTTTAATATAACAGCTTTGCTGAGACAGAATTCACATCCTATAAAATTCACCCATTTAAAGTGTACAACTCAATGGTTTTTAGCATATTCACAAAGACATGCAGCCATCATCACACTCAATTTTTGAACATTTTCATCCCAGGAACAAGAATGCACAAACCCATTCGAATCTACCCACCATCCTCCACAGCCTTTAGACAGCCCCTAATCTAGTTTCTGTCTCTGGACAGAAATCTAGAAATTTTATATAAATGGAATCATACAGTATGTGTCCTTTTGTGTTCAGTTTTCCTCACTTAGTGTGTTTTCAAGGTTCGTCCATGTCATAGCCTATACCAGTACTCCATTTCTGCATGTGCCTTAATGATATTCCAGTGTGTGGATATACCATTATTTTATTTATACATTTTAAAATCTATTAATCAGGCATTTGGGTTGTTTCTGCTTTTTTGCTGTTATGAATAATAGCACATTCTTGTACAAGTTTTTGTGTGAACGTATGTTTTTCATTCTCTTGGCTATGTATCTATGAGTAGAATTGCTAGGACATATGGTAACTGGTTTTCAGGAAGGGATGTTTAGCAACCACTCACCTTTTCTCTCTGAATTCCTGCAGGAAGTTCAAAGCCTTTTGCTCCAAGAAATACCCAGCTTGACCTGAACCGGATGTTCCTGATCTCTTTACTTCCCAGGGCTTCTATGGCCTTCTTAGCGTCCTCCTTCAGTCTGCGGGGCAAAGGGGGAAGCGTGTGAATGTCTCACCTGCAGACTCGGGTATGTGGTGCTAGGACACAGTCTGTCCTAGGACAGGTTTCTAAAGCAGCGCCTGCTCTCCTGAGGTGCAGGGCAGGAGGGAAACACACATGCTGGCTGAGTGTGTCACATCTCTAGTTACACATAAGGCCACATCCAGGACTCTTTTAGACTCAGTTTGGGGCCCACAGTTTTAATTCTCAATTCTGAAAAGCCCTGGGTCTTGGGGTTCAGTCATCCTCATCCCAGCCAACATAGTTTTTGGTCCTTGCTGCCCTCCTGTTTACTGACCACAAATAAAGTGGACAGAAGTTGCTGAAAGATGAAAACAAGTGTCAAAACTGTCCTTTTCATGTTCAGAAAAGTCAGTATCAAAAATGAAAACAAAAACAAAAACAAAAACAAAACCTAAAGAATCCTACCGTTGTAGAAAGGTGCAATTCAGGGCAAAGTAAAGGGAGGTGGGCAGAAAGGAAAAGAAAAAATAAGTTGAGATTTTCCTAAATGGGTTAAATCTGAGTCTTTCAAAGCACATGTCAAAGAACTTCCATCTGGGAAGATGCTCTTTTAAGAATAAGGTCTGAGTTCAAACAAATCTGGGAAATGCCATGTTCAGTAGCCCCATCTCGGAAATTCACAATGGCTATAAGCACTCTGGGGTTCTCGGAAGTTAGGCAGTGAAGACGTACACGTTTGCTCAGGAGAGCATGCTTGGAGAAACACTGACCAGGTCATTTTCTCCCTAGTGAAAGCATCATGTATGTGTGTGTGTGTGTGTGTGTGTGTGTGTGTGTGTGTGTGTGTGTGCGTGCGCACGCGTGTGTGTGTGCGTGTAAGTCCCACCCTGGGTTTAGTTCTTTGGCCAAGGGTTAGCTTTGCTATTTTATTTATGGTCAGTGGTGGCTTTGTCTTGCTACCTGGAAATATTCCTTAGTTTCTAGGATCTATGCACCCCACCAGCTTGTCGTTTCTCTAGAAACGCAGTCTGTTACTCATGGTTTCCCATTCCTTTTCCTTGAAGAAGGATCCTTGTCCTTGGACCTCTGTCCTCTCCTAAATGATGTACTGAGGGACACTGACAGGCCTGATGCTCTGCCCCCTCCGCTGGCTTCCCTGACTCTCGCCCCTGCTGTGACAAGTCTGCACTCACCTGCTGCTACCGTCATCGTGGGTCACCATGAAGAGCAGGGACTTCGAGGGAGCGCTCTGAATAAAATTCGTCATAGGTCCAGAGTTATCTGCCGGGTCAATGCAAATCAGTCTTAGGACCTTCTCTGTCAGCTGAGACTCTGGGCCTAGAGGCTGTGCTTCTGCTCTCAGCTTCGGGCTCTGAATCCTCTGATTCTAGAACCGTCTCTTGACCATGCAAATGATGCTTTAGCACTTTCGTAGTAAACGGCCTGTGGGTTCCACGGTGGGGCAATGTGAGGCAAGCAGCATGATCGGATCATAAAGATTCTAGTGATCAGCTCTGAAACCAACTGGCAATGACTTTGGCAACACAGGTGGGCTCTTCTTTGCAATTAATAAGAAAGCACCGGAGCTGGGCATGACCCTCTAAGGGCCGAGTGGCTCCAGGACACTGAGGGGAAATACGAGACGTAACAGACCACACCGGGATGGGTAAGTCCTTGCTAAGAGACCCCTCTGTTTCTTACAGGGAGGAAATAAAGGCTCAGCTCAAACCCTGTTATTTACCACTGGGGCTTGTATTTGTAGTTATGATTAACAGCATCGTTCCGGAGTGCCTCTGGGCACTTCTAATTGCTCCCCTCCACTATCTTTACAAAGATTGTTTTAGGTAATTCTCAGTGTTAAATAAAAACAACTTCAGTTAAGATCCAGAGTCCAGAATGGAGGGACAGTTGGAGGAAGTTGGACATCCTGGGCTCCAGGAATGTGTGCACCACGCCCAGCACAGTGAACACAGCAGCAATTATGGTGACATTCAGGGCTGGAGGCTGATCACAGTATTCTACATGTTTGGTTTAAAAACAGAAAGAGATGTTTTCTCTTTCCCATTATCCGAGGAAGGCGCGGAAGGAAAAGATACAGGACAAGTGTGGTCGAAGAAAAGACATTTTCTAGACAATATGCCTTCAAACGTTAATACGCAAACTCAGAGACCACGAGGGTTTATGTAAGACAGTTCTAGAAAAAATGTGCTTCCGGCAGATTTCTTGGTAGACAAAATAAGAATGTTTGGTGCTTTTGGGTTGTGTGTGTGTGTGTTTTTTTTAATCCTCATTTATGTGTGTAATTCATTTTAATTTTAAGAGGAAAAGAGTTTCCTTACCTCCTTCGTGCATATCAAAATACTGCGTTGCTAATACTTTCCCAGTCGCATCTGGAAATGAGAGAAACAGTTTTTAAAAGAAGGTACATGGGGACTCAGGGCACATTCTGAAAACAGCGTGCTCCTTCTCTGTCTCTTTCCGGGAAGCATGACTGCCGTGGTCCCACCTGAAGAAAAGGACCGCCTTCCCTGAAGGGGGCCCCATTGATTCCGGTCGGGAAGGCAGGGCTCACACCGGCTGCCCAGAGCATCCCTCCCGCCTGCTTCCAGTTCGATTCATGGCCACGTTCTTTCCCAGTGCACCTGCCTCTTCCCACAAACGCCAGGGCCCCCACTCAGCCCTTTCTGCTGCCCTCTGTAGCTTTTCCTGCAGACCAGGCACATTTTCTTCAGGTTCCTGCAGCCCTCTGTCACTGGACTATGTGCTCACCTTGCTCATAGGGACAGACGCCAAGGGAAACCCTTTCCCTAAACCTGCTACAGTTCCTACTGTCAGGGGCCCCGATGGCAATAGTGACAGATGTGTTTTTTTTTTTTTTTTTTTTCCAGGCCTAAGAGGAAGGCAGGCTGTGCTTCCCCTGAGGCCCTTTTATCAGACAAAGGTAGGAACTGGTGTCGCCTTCTGCTGGGCCACCAGGAATCAGAGCAAACGTGAAGCCCAACTCCAGGCTGTCTGTGCCCCCAGGTCTGCTGATCTGCTTTTAGCCCTGAGTTCAGCAGGTCTTTGTTTTTTTTAAAATCAGTTTATATTTGATTTCAGTTTTTTGGTAGAACTACAAATCTCTAAAGTGAGGCACTGTAAAAAATAGTTAAATATATACTCTTAAAATGCATTCAAATATACACCCAGACTAGATCGTGTGCAAAAAGCATAAAGAAACCCAAGGTACCACTGAATAGCCAATCACAGAGCTTTTAGAGGAGTTTTAAAGAAAACATTTAATAACTTACAGTTGACAATGGCAATATTTATTCCTCTTGCCACATTCCCAGTCTTTTCTCCTATGAGCCTGAAATGTAGATAAGCATTGGTCAAAGAACTCCTTTCTCACCAAGCAGTGAGTAGTCCTCCCTGCTCTGTAAGATCCTCTCTTGGCAAAATCACTGTCCATCCTTTGTCACTTATCATTTCTTTGTAGATACACACTGGCCTTGACCAAGCTCTCTTGAAAGTCACCCCTACACTCGCTCCACACACATCCATCTCCACACATCTCTACAGTCTGAGTCCCTCAGGGAACCTGGAAACTGCATTTAGTCCTATAATTTATACAAATGGCCAGGGAGGGAAACACCAGTGTTTGTTTAGCACAGGCTCTTTGCAAACATTCTCCCACTGAATCCTCAACCTCCTCATGGGTGGGCATTCATTTTCCCACTTTATAAATATGGAGTACAACAACCAGTAGAATGGATTAGGAGCCAGAAAATCTGGAGACAAACACACACACACAAAACCTGGTTACTTTCATAGTCTGATGAAGCTTACTAGACCATGAACAAGGAGAGGAGAAGTGGGATGAGAGAGGAGATGGCAAAGTAAAGAGATACTGAAGATGTATACTTGCTGGGTTTCAACAATTGATGGGATGCGAGGAACACAAGAGAAGGGTTGACAAACATGAAGGACACATTCAAACTGTCTGGCTGGGAAAAAAATGAGGTACAAGAGGTGGATGAATAAGAGATGGGTCTGACCCAACTCTGGTATCAGCTTCCATGCGTCCTCTCCCCATCAGTGCTCTGACGGAGGTTTTGCGGACACCTGGAGATGCTCCTATCCAACCACAAAATGTAACCCTGTTTATCTCCTTAAATAAATCCCTTACACTACCTCACTTAATTTTTACTTTTAAATTGGAGAATATGAAATGCTAGCTTCAAGGGGATTGTGTTCTAAAACCAGGAAGAAGACTGACCTTCCTGGAAATGTGAAATATTACTGAAGATCTTGTGTGTGTGTGTGTGTGTGTGTGTGTGTGTGTGTGTGTGTGTGCGCATCTGTATGAGTGCATGCATCCTCTGTCAAGTTTTAGAATCAATGATACGTTATCTTCATAAAAAGTCAAAGGCATGCAGATTAGAAAAGAAGTGTTATGACTGCCTTTTTTTTTTCTTTTTTTGGAGATGACAGGATCACCTATGTAGAAAATCCAGTGGACTCTACAACAAAGCTACTAAAACTAATAACTGAGGTTAGGAAGGTTGCAGGATACAAGATCATTATATAAAAGTCAATTGTATTTCTACATACTAGCAACTAATGATGGGAAATTGAAATTTTAAACTTAATTTTTTTAACTTTTAAATTTTAAATTAAAAAATATATACAATAGCATAAAAGTATGAGATATTTAGCAATAAATATGGCAAAAGTATCTGCAGATGCATACACTGAATACTACAAACCATTATTGAGACAAATTAGATTTAAATAAATTGAGGTGAGTAAAAGACTCAATATTGCTAAGATGTCAATTCTCCCCAAATTATTTAGAGATCTAATGCAATCTCAAAAAGAAAAAAAGAAAAAAGCAAGTAGGCTTTTGTGTTGGCATTTATAAGCTGATTCAAAAATTCATATGGAAATAGAATCTAGAATAGTCAAAATAATTTTGAAAAAAAAAGAATAAAATTGAAGAAATTATATTATTGAACTTCAAGATTTACTGTAAAGTTACAGTTATCAAAATTACTGCATATAGTGAAAAGACAGACAAACAGATAAATGGGAGAGAATAGAGGGTCCAGAATTAGATATACACGTATATGGTCACTTGATTTTTGCCAGTGATGCACAAAGAATTCAGTAGAGAAAGACAGTATTATGAAAAATGGTGCTAGAACAATTAAGTAGCCATGTTTTTAAATGACTACAATTCACATTTCACACCATTTGCAAATATTAACTCAAAATGGGTATATCATAATATATAAAGTGGAAAACCTAAAATTATCCAACTTCTAGAAGTTTGGAAGAAACTTTGGAGAGCTTTGAAGAAAAATTTTGTGGGTCAGACAAAAAGTTCTTAGATATGACATGAAAAACATGCTCCATAAAAGGAAAAAATGGATAAATTAGACTTCATTAAAATTAAGAATTTCTGCTCTTTGATCAATACTGTTAAGAGAAGAAGAACACAAGAAACAAGCTGGGAGAATCTATATGAAAATCATATATTTAATAAAGAACTTGAATACAAAACATATAAACAAACCTCAGAATTAATAATAAGAAGACAACCCAATTAAAAATGAACAGATTTGGGGCTTCCCTGGTGGCGCAGTGGTTGAGAGTCCGCCTGCCGATGCAGGGGACACGGGTTCTTGCCCCGGTCCGGGAATATCCCACATGCCGCGGAGCGGCTGGGCCCGTGGGCCATGGCCGCTGAGCCTGCACGTCCGGAGCCTGTTGCTCCGCAACGGGAGAGGCCCGCGTACCACAAAAAAAAAAAAAAAAAAAAAAAAAAAAAAAAAAAAAAAAAAGAACAGATTTGAATAGGCACTTAACAAAGTAAGATATACATACAGCAAATAAACACATGAAAAGAGGCTCAACATCATTAGTTATTAGAGAAATGCAAATTAAAATCACAGTCAGATACTGCTGCATACCTATTAAAACGTCTAAAGTTAGAAAGACTGACCATACCAAGCACTGGTGAATATAGTGGCAGATTAATTGAAACTCTCATACATGGATAGGAATGTAAAATGGTACAGCCACTTTGCTTTAAATATTTTACCCCACTTTCTTCTTGCTTGCGTGGTTTCTGAAGAAAAGCCGGATGTAATTCCTACCCTGTTCTTCTTTTATAAGTAAAGTGTTTTTTTGTTTCATTTTATTTTGTTGTTGTTGGTTTTGCCTCTGCTACTTTCAAGATTTCCTCTTTGTCTTTAATCTTCTCAAGTTTGAGTACAATTTACTTAGGTGTACATTTTGGGGTGTTTATCTTGCTTGGTTTTCTCTGAGCTTCCTGGATCTGTGGCTTGGTGCCTGTGGATAATTTTGAAAAGTTCTCAGCAGTATTACTTCAACTATTTCTGTTTCTTTCTCTCTTCTTTTTTCTGGTATTCTTTTTTTTTTTTTTTTTTTTTTTGCGGTACGCGGGCCTCTCACTGCTGTGGCCTCTCCCGCTGCGGAGCACAGGCTCCGGACGCGCAGGCTCAGCGGCCGTGGCTCACGGGCCCGGCCGCTCCACGGCACGTGGGATCTTCCCGGACCGGGGCACGAACGCGCGTCCCCTGCATTGGCAGGCGGACTCTCAACCACTGCGCCACCAGGGAAGCCCTAGGCTGTTTCTTTTTTAATGATTTACTGCTGACTTTTTTTTTTTTTTTCCTTTGGTTGCTTAAAATTTAGCTCTCTCCAGTTTTCAGGACGCTGGTTTTCCCTGTGACCTCAATGCTCTTGTATGTGTGCATTTTTAATGTACGGCGCAATTTGGGGTTTATGTGCTGTGATTCAATCTAAGAATTGCCTCCTTTTAATTGGCATTTTTACAGGCCACTTAATATACGTGAGATATATTTGTTCTTTGTGATACCTTCATAATTGGGTTGTTTTCTGTTTTTGCTGCTTTTCAAATTTTTTAATTTTTGCTTTCACTATATGGCGTGTATTTTCTTTGCTTTGTTAAAGGTCAGGTGTTAACTAAAGCATAAGCATATTTTAAAATGCCATCTAAAAAATGAAAAGACAAAATATGGAGAGCAGTTTTATAACACAAAAGGGCTAACTACCCTAATACATAAAGAATCTTATAAATCAATTTAAAAAGGCCAGTGATAGGAATAAAAATGGGCAGGAGATATAAACAGTTCACAGAAAATAAATACAGCCATCCCTCCGTATCTGCAGGACATTGGCTGCAGGACCTGCCATGGATACCAAAATCCACGGGCGCTCAAGTTCCATAGCTGGCCCTCTGTATCTGTGAGATCTACATGAGTGGATTCAACCAACCATGGATCATAAACATAGTATGTGATCCATGGTTGGTTGAATCCGCAGATGTGGAGCCCATGGGGAGGGAGGGCCGACTGTACAGCCATTCTTAGCATGAAAAGACCCTGGACTCACTCACAGCAAGAGCAATAAAACACTAATCTGAGACTAACTTTCTTCTCTCAGAATGGCAAAAATCAAAATATTAGTCAACATGCTTTGCTGGACAGACTGTGAGGAAACAGTCATTCTCATTGTGTTACTCTGAGTCCTCTGAAAAGCAGATACCAAAACAGGGTTAAATGCGCTAGAATTTTTATTAGGGGAAATACCTACGAGAGAAGATGAGAGGGGTGGGGTTAAGCAGGGCGAGTTGTCAGACCCCAACTCAAGCCTGACCCTAAGGGGAGGAAAGGGAAAAAGCTGGGGTGGGCATGTCCTAGGCGGCCAGGCAGTCTCAGGAGACTTCGGCAAGGCCGATGGGCATCTTGGAACGCAAGCTGGGCTTCAGCTGAGCCTGTGTGGCCCAGGAATGGGGCTGTCTGGTATCTCAAGGTTCTGATAAGGATTCCCTCCTTGACCAAACTCTACTCAGGCCCCCCAAGCTCTTTTCAAACTAGGCCTGACTTTTGGACTTCTGTTCATCTCTGCATTGTCCAATTTTAGCAAGAATTCTGCTAAGTCAGTTTAACCAGAAAGCCCCACCTTTGATATGTGATCACCATCCATATTAAATCAGTTTCTTAATCCTCCTCCACCCTCCAGGTGGTGTCTGATCACCCTGTCCCGCCTTCAGCAAGAATCTTGTTAACCTGTTTAGCCAGAATCCCCTCAACCCTGATGTTTCCTCTTAGTAATTTTCTATCCAGAATCTCCACCCTGCTCCTTGGCTGTAAATTCTTGCCCGTGATGTGTCTGGAGTTGAATCCAATCTCTCTCCCCTGCGAGACCCCACAAGAGTGGCCCCTATGCTTACTGCCATCACCCCCTTGAATAAAGTCGGCCTGACCATTTGCACGAAGTGTCATGAATATTTTTTTCCATAACAGGTCTCAGTCACTGGCTAGGAGCAGCCAGGGGAAGCCGGGCTTCCAGCAAACCTACTATGGATTTTAGAATGCAGCAACTGGAACTCTTGGCCAATGAGCTACCTGCCACTAGAAACCTTAGAAGTGCATTCTCACGGTCACCACACTCAAACATTGCTGGAGTGAGAGTCACTTAATTCCAGGCAAAGACTTCAAAATTCAAAGTGGGAGCTATTTGTAACTGAGAAATCTATCCTCAGCCAAGCTATCAGTTAATTGTTGGTGGGAATGAATACATTTTAAACATGAAGCATCTTTAAAAATATTACCTCCCCTTGTATCCTTTTCTCAGGATGTTATTGGAAGACGTGCTCCAGCAAAACAAGGGTGGAAACTAAGAAAGTGGAAGGTACTGTATCCAGGAAACAGGGACTCCAGCTACAGAAAGGGAGGCAAAGGTCATCCCCAGGATGGTGGTGGGGAGGGGTCCCCGAATGACAGCCGCACGGTAGCTGTAGGGTAACCTGGCTGATTGGAGAGGGACAGAAGCTTCACAGGTGAAGTTGGTAAATATCTGATGTGAGAGATTTATTTTAACCAGAGGAAGGTTTAGGGATTAAACTGATGTAACTTCATGGAAAACCAAGCAAGCTAACAGGAAACAAAACGTAATTATTGTACACAACATGCTTCAGTCATGAAGAACCTCTGTTTAGTCCTGTTAGAAAAAAACCAAACTGGAGGGACTTCCCTGGTGGCGCAGTGGTGAAGACTCCATGCTCCCAATGCAGGGGCCCCGGGTTTGATCCGTGGTCAGGGAACTAGATCACACATGCATGCCGAAGCTAAGAGTTCGCATGCCACAAACTAAGGAGCCCACAACTAAGACCCGGTGCAACCAAATTAATTAATTAAGTAAGTAAGTATTTAAAAAAACCAAACTGGAGGCCACAGTTTGAATATATCCCTAGATGGACCCTCACAGTCACACAACCCAAACTTAAAACTGCCCTGACGTCCCCCAAATGCTGACTCTGACCTTAAAAAAAAACCTAAGCTTTCTTTATGTCAGCATGACCTTGCAGTTATGAACAAGTCAGCTCATGCAATGCAACAGCACATAAGTTTCTAGTAACAAATCACACTAGAAAACTCTGCACTTACTCATTCAAACTTTATAAGCCGAGCCGTGGCCATGGAGCGCCAGGCCACCTAACCGCCTTCCATTTGGAAATCTTGTTTGCCAGGAGTTGGGTTCTCCCTTGGTAAAATATTCCTATCAAGTAAACTCTCTGAATTTTATTTTCACAGTCATAATCATGTAAATGATGAATTTTGCTCAAACCATGATGACAGTATAGTAACTTAATCAGGACAATGGGAAGGAAAGAGGACAGGAATTGGGTGATAGTGGAAAAGAGCCAACCTCCCGAGGGGCAGGGCAGCAGATAATGCTGAAAACCGGAAACAAGGAAGTTGTAATGTAAACCCGCTGTTTAGAGGTATGGGTGTGAGTGAGTAGGGGGACTCTACTGACAGATGGAGGGGGCTGTCCCTGGGGGAGGTACATTTGCAGGTGCCCAGGACATGCTGGTTGTAGGGATGAAGCAAATGGCAAAAACCCTCTTGTCTTTCTACATAAATCTGATAAATAAATTTAAAAAAAATATATATATATATATATATTTATTTATTTATTTAATTTGTTTTTTTTTTAAGGCCACACAATGTGGCCTGTGGGATATCAGTTCCCCGACCAGGGCTCAAACCCAGGCCCTCGGCAGTGAAAGCGCGGAGTCCTGACCACTGGACCTCCAGGGAATTCCCAAACCTGTATATTTTATTTGTAAAACAACAAGATCTCTGCAACCCATACTTTCTGTTCCAGGGACTTGTTACAAGAAAACACAACACTGAAGGCACAGCAAGTGTCTTGGCATCTGGCCTCATTGATTCCTGTTCCTTTTAATCTGCTTTTGTTTGTGCTTATCCTGCTTTATTCTGCACTGAATTCTGAAAAGCATCTAGATACCGTTTGAAGCAGGCAAGCTACTGTTGGTTCTACACATTCATAGAGAGGGTTAGTTGTCCCTTTAGACTACTGGCTTCAAGCTGGTCCACGCAACAGACCCTCCGTTTGCCCGAGTGGAATCCTGGCCCTGTCACTAACAGCTGTGTGATGAGGGGCAAGTGACTGAACCTCTCTGTGACTCAGTTGCCTTGTCTGTATCATGGGAATAATAATGGTACCTACCTCAGACAGAGTTCTATGAAGTTAAAGTATAAGTGAGTTGGTTTGTACCAGGTAAGATGCAGTAGCTCCTATGCATGGTCGGGAGAAGGTGTCAGGCACTGTGGAGCAGGGCACATCCCGGACTCTGGGATCTGAGCTTGAATAATCCCCTTCTGGCGATGTGACTCTGGATGAGTGACCCCCTCCCACTGTCCCCACCCCTCCCAGGTCTTCCCGCCTCTTCCTTGCCAAGGGATCCTGCTCAGTTTTCAATCTACCTCAATGACAATCCCATTCATCAGGGCATCACCTCTGAAATTACACACACACACACACACACACACACACACACACACACAATTACCATACAGCATTTACCATGGACATGTGCAAACTGTTTGTTCTCTCCAACTATACCACTGGTTCTTAATGGGGTAGGGGGTAGGATTTTGCCACCTAGGGGATGTGTGACAATGTCTGGAACCTGTGTGGTTGTCACAGCTTGGGGGGAGGATGGGTATTCTCTGGCATCTAGTGGGCGGAGGCCAGGGGTGCTGCTAACCCTGAAATGCTCAGGGCAGCCCCTACCATGCAGGGTGTCCATGGGGTTGAGGCGGAGAACCCTGAACTGTGACGTCAGCTTCTTGGGCAGGAGCCACGTGTTCCATGTCATGGTCCCTCTGCTGAGTGCCTCACCCTCTGGAGTTCATCGGTGGATGAATGTTTGTCAACAAACTGTCCGGCAGAGCAAAGGGGACCTTAGAGACACGATGGACCTGCAGAGCAAAGGGGCTATTTCTACCCAACTCCCAAATATTGAATGAGGGGATATGCCAGGACTGTGTAAGGTGTACGAAGTTGAATCTGACCCCCTCTCTGAGCGCACTGCCTGCTCCTTGGGAGCACAAGGTACATGCAGAGACCAAGGGACTGAGAGTGGAGGGGTGGAAATGCAGCGAGTGCCGAGTGCTGTGGGCAACAGCTAACCAACAAAAAAAAGGGAAAGTGTGCCTGGTTTGGCGGAAATGGTGGGATAATTGGGAATGACTTCCTACTCAGGGTTAGGAACAGACCACATTTTCTCTCATTTGTAATAATTACTTAATCGCCCAAACCATCCTTCAGCTCGGCGTTGTGGGTTGCACTGTGTTCCCTCAAAGTTCAAATGGTGAAGTCCTAACCCCTAGAACCTCAGAACGTAACCTTATTTGGATATAGACCTTTAAAGAGATGACTGAGTTAAAATGAGGTCCTTAGGGTGACCCTAATCCAAAATGACTGGTGTCCCTTTTAAAAAGGGAAAATTGGATCGAGATACACACACAGAGGGATGGCGCTGTGAAGACACAGGGCAAAGTTGGCATCTACAAGCCAAGGAGGGAGAACGGGACAGACTCTCCCTTGCAGCCTCAGAAGCAACCAGCCCTGCCCACACCTTGATCTTGATTTCTGGCCTCCAGAACTGAGAGAGAATGATTGTCTGTTGTTTAAACTGCCCCGTCTGTGTACTTTGTTACGGCAGCCCTAGCCATGGAATACACTGGGCTAGGACACCTCCAAGTGCCAGGGTTTATTGGGCTGTCAAGGATAAGATAGTGGCACTGAAGCTGAACCGAGCTACATGGGGGGTAGGGGCTGCAGGGAGAGACGACACCGGCTTTAACCCGTGAGGGCGAGGATCAAAACCCAAATGCGAGGACAGCCGTATCCACTGAGTTTTGATGTTTCCCTGACTTTGAAGGGCTAGAGCAAAAAATATGTACTGAGGTTTTTGCTAACTGCTGTCAAATGAAAGTTCAACACGAGACACATAAAACCAATCTACGGGTCCCACCTCGCCACCCTTGGCACAGCATGCATTCTCAGTTCCCCTCGGATGCCCCCCAGCCTCTGCCTGAGGTCAAGAAGATGCCTTTCTCTCCTGGGGCAGACTTGCTGCTTGGTCAGCCTCAGAGAAGGGAAAGAACCAAGTGGGAGAGCTAGGTTTTCTTTTCCCGCTGTAGTACTTACACCTCATCCTCAAAGCAGATCTTGGCATACTTGTCCCTGCCACCCCCACTGAGCAACCGGTAGGCATAGGTGTTTGGAGGACATGCTGTCCAGTGGTCACATTTTTGCCTTTTCGGAGCTGGGGCTGTAACAAAAAGGAATATAACAGTTAGCATCATGCAGTATTGATCAGGTGAACCCACTGCTTGACTGTGAACGGCAGCTGTTCTGTCCCAAGACTTCACACCAGCAAGTCCCAGTAGCAGCGGGGGAAAACCGGGAAGACACAAAATTAATTTAACCTGTTTTTGTCTTCAAATAGCAAATATGCCAAAGAGAGGGGATGTTGAGTAGGCGGAACAATTTCAGAAGGGTTGGGAATCACTCTTGATCGTCATGACTGCCATTCTTGGATTGCAAGGCATAGTCTTTTGTATTCCAATTGAAGAAAGATTAGTTGGGCCTAAGAGTGCTGGTGAACCAAGAAGTAGCCTATGGAGCATCTATCTGGCTTCTGCATTTACACTCCTGAAACACACACACACCCCTGACCACCACTCTAGGCATGGCTGACCCCTGTCCCTTCCCTCGAGCTTGAGATGCTGAGCTTTTCTGCCTGGGCTGCTACGTCAGTGCTGGCAGGCCCTGGAGATGTCATGCCCAGTGTCAGGGGTCAGCACTTGGGGAGGACTGGGGTCAGCGGGCACGGGGTACCCTCTGTATCTCCCACTGCTGGGTGCCTCATTGACATCACTACCACTCATATCTCCCCCCGTCACAGGTGTGGCTGTCCACTGTCACCCACAGAACCCACTGTCCTGCGCTGGGTTCAATTTAAATCCTGAGTCTCCAGGAAAAAAAATCAGAAAGTGCTCTCACTCCCCCAGTTTGACTGGGGACGTGCTGTTTTATGGATAGCTGCGTCTCCTCTGTTTTAGCACATCTGGCTAGGAGCACAGCCAGCAGAGTGGCTGGAAGGCCCTGTTGGGGGGAATCAGGACACAGGTAGTGCTGTGATGGCTGAGTGCTCTGGGGGTTGATCTGGACCAGGACTGAACTGCTTGGTGAACACAGGGATGCAGGTGCACACCCAGTCCTGGTGCCCAGGAGGACACAGAGTTCTTGGGGCCTGTGCACCCAAACATTGTACTTACTCAGCCCTTCACATCTTCCTCCCCTTTACCTACCTCATCCCCATCACTAACCAAAGCCCCAACCCACCCTGCACTGCCCAGCTTGCCCTGATTTATTTTCTTTTTCTTAGCGCTCATCCCTGCCTAATATCCTGCAATTTCCTTTTTAAAAGCTTCTCCATAAGGACAGGGATGTTGTCTATTTATTTTCACTTTGTAACCCCAGCACCAAGTCTGTGTGCAGCGCAAGCAGCTCCTCCATCAATGTTGTTGAACAAAAGTGTAACTGAGCAGGACGCTATGGGGCCTTCCTGAGAGAGATCCCCCACTGCCACCACAGAGTCCTCTGCCTGTCTCTTGTTGTAGAAAAGCTGTAGTCTCCCAGGGCTCCCCTGAGTCACAAAAGCCTGGTTCAAGAATTAATGATTGACATGTCCAGGAAGTGCAGAGAGTCCCATACAGGAAAAATCCAAGGAGAAACACGCCAAGACACATATTAATCAAACTATCAAAAATTAAATACAAAGAAAAAATATTAAAAGCAACAAGGGAAAAGCAACAAATAACATACAAGGGAATCCCCATTAGGTTAAGAGCTGATTGTTCAGCAGAAACTCTGCAAGCCAGAAGGGAGTGGCAGGACATATTTAAAGTGATGAAAGGGAAAAACCTACAACCAAGATTACTCTACCCAGCAAGGATCTCATTCAGATGCAATGGAGAAATTAAAATCTTTACAGACAAGCAAAAGCTAAGAGAATTCAGCACCACCACACCAGCTTTACAGCAAATGCTCAAGGAACTTCTCTAGGCAGGAAACACAAGAGAAGGAAAAGACCTACAATAACAAACCCCAAACAATTAAGAAAATGGTAATAGGAACATACATATTGATAACTACCTTAAATATAAATGGATTAAATGCTCCAACCAAAAGACACAGACTGGCTGAATGGATACAAAAACAAGACCCATATATATGCTGTCTATAAGAGACCCACTTCAGACCTAGGGACACACACAGGCTGAAAGTAAGGGGATGGAAAAAGATATTCCATGCAAATGGAAATCAAAAGAAAGCTGGAGTAGCAATTCTCATATCAGACAAAATAGACTTTAAAATAAATACTATTACGAGACAAAGAAGGACACTACATAATGGTCAAGGGATCAGTCCAAGAAGAAGATATAACAACTGAAAATATTTATGCACCCAACATAGGAGCACCTAAATACATAAGGCAAATGCTAACAGCCATAAAAGGGGAAATCGACAGTAACACAAACATAGTAAGGGACTTTAACACCCCACTTTCACCAATGGACAGATCATCGAAAACGAAAATAAATAAGGAAACACAAGCTTTAAATGACACATAAAAACAAGATGGACTTAATTGATATTTATAGGACATTCCATCCAAAAACAACAGAAAACACTTTCTTCTCAAGTGCTCATGGAACATTCTCCAGGATACAGCATATCTTGGGTCACAAATCAAGCCTTGGTAAATTTAAGAAAACTGAAATTGTATCAAGTATCTTCTCCAACAACAACGCTATGAGACTGGATATCAATTACAGGAAAAAAATCTGCAAAAAATACAAACACATGGAGACTAAACAATATACTACTAAATAGCCAAGAGATCACTGAAGAAATCAAAGAGGAAAGCAAAAAATACCTAGAAACAAAGGACAATGAAAACACGACGACCCAAAACCTTTGGGATGCAGCAGAAGCAGTTCTAAGAGGGAAGTTCATAGCAATACAATCCTACCTCAAGAAACATCTCAACTAAAAAACCAAACCTTACACCCAAAGCAATTAGAGAAAGAAGAACAAAAAAACCCCAAAGTTAGCAGAAGGAAAGAAATCATAAAGATCAGGTCAGAAATAAATGAAAAATAACTGAAGAAAACAATAGCAAAGATCAATAAAGCTAAAAGCTGGTTCTTTGAGAAGATAAACAAAATTGATAAACCATTAGCCAGACTCATCAAGAAAATAAGGGAGATGACTCAGATAAATAGAATTAGAAATGAAAAAGGAGCAGTAACAGGTGACACTGCACAAATACAAAAGATCACGAGAGATTACTACAAGCAACTATAGGCCAATAAAATGGACAACCTGGAAGAAATGGAAGAATCCTTAGAAAAGCACAACCTTCTGAGGCTGAACAAGGAAGCAACAGAAAATATAAACAGACCAATCACAAGCACTGAAATTGGGACTGTGATTAAAAACCTTCCAACAAACAAAAGCTCAGGACCAGGTGGCTTCACAGGCGAATTCTATCAAACATTTAGAGAAGAGTTAACACCCATCCTTCTCAACCTCTTCCAAAATATAGCAGAGGCAGGAACCCTCCCAAACACATTCTACGAGGCCATCACCACCGTGATACCAAAACCAGACAAAGATGTCACAAAGAAAGAAAACTACAGGCCTATATCACTGAGGAACATAGAAGCAAAAATCCTCAACAAAATACTCACAAACAGAACCCAACAGCACATTAAAAGGATCATATGCCATGATCAAGTGGGGTTTATCCCAGGAATGCAAGGATTTTTCAACATACTCAAATCAATCAATGTGATACACCATATTAACAAACTGAAAGATAAAAACCATATGATCATCTCAATAGATGCAGAAAAAGCTTTTGACAAAATTCAACACCCATTTATGATAAAAACCCTCCAGAAAGTAGGCATAGCAGGACTTTACCTCAACATAATAAAGGCCACATATGACAAACCCACAGCCAACATTATTCTCAACGGTGAAAAACTGAAACCATTTCCTCTAAGATCAGGAAAAAGACAAGGTTGTCCACTCTCGCCACTATTATTCAACATAGTTTTGGAAGTTTTAGCCACAGCAATGAGAGAACAAAAAGAAGTAAAAGGGATCCAAATTGGAAAAGAAGAAGTAAAGCTGTCACTGTTTGCAGATGACATGATACTCTACATAGAGAATCCTAAGGATGCTACCAGAAAACTACTAGAACTAATCAATGAATTTGGTAAAGTTTCAGGATACAAAATTAATGCACAGAAGTCTCCTGCATTCCTATACACTAATGATGAAAAATCTGAAAGAGAAATTAAGGAAACACTCCCATTTACCACTGCAAAAAAATGAATAAAATACCTAGGAATAAACCTACCTAAGGAGACAAAAGACCTGCAAGCAGAAAACTGTAAGACACTGATGAAAGAAATTAAAGTTGATACAAACAGGTGTTAAGATATACCACGTACTTGGATTGGAAGAATCAACATTGTGAAAATGGCTATACTACCCAAAACAATCTACAGATTCAATACAATCCCTATCAAATTACAAGTGGCATTCTTTACAGAACTAGAACAAAAAATCTTAAAAATTGTATGGAGATACAAAAGACCCCATATAACCAAAGCAGTCTTGAGGGAAGGAAACGGAGCTGGAGGAATCAGACACCCTGACTTCAGACTATACTACAAAGCTACAGTAATCAAGACAGTGTGGTACTGGCACAGAAATAGAAATATAGATCAGTGGAACAGGATAGAAAGTCCAGAGATAAACCCATACACATATGGTCACCTTATTTTTGATAAAGGAGGCAAGAATATATAATGCAGAAAAGACTGACTCTTCAGTAAGTGGTGCTTGGAAAACTGGACACCTACATATAAAAGAATGAAATTAGAACATTCCCTAACACCATACACAAAAATAAACTCAAAATGCATTAAAGGCCTAAATGTAAGGCCAGACACTATCAAACTCTTAGAGGAAAACATAGGCAGAACACTCTATGACATAAATCACAGCAAGATCCTTTTTGACCCACCTCCTAGAGAAATGGAAATAAAAACAAAAATAAACAAATGGGACCTAATGAAACTTCAAAGCTTTTGCACAGCAAAGGAAACCATAAATAAGACGAAAAGACAACCCTCAGAATGGGAGATAATATTTTCAAATGAAGCAACTGACAAACGATTAATCTCCAAAATATACAAGCAGCTCATGCAGCTCAATATCAAGAAAACAAACAACCAAATCCAAAAATTGGCAGAAGACCTAAATAGATATTTCTCCAAAGAAGATATACAGATTGCCAACAAACACATGAAAGGATGCTCAACATCACTAATCAGTAGAGAAATGCAAATCAAAACTACAATGAGGTATCACCTCACACCCATCAGAATGGCCATCACCAAAAATCTACAAACAATAAATGCTGGAGAGGGTGTGGAGAAAAGGGAACCCTCTTGCACTGCTGGTGGGAATGTGAATTGGTTCAGCCACTATGGAGAACAGTATGGAGGTTCCTTAAGAAATTACAAATAGAGCTACCATATGACCCAGCAATCCCACTACTGGGCATATACCCTGAGAAAACCAAAATTCAAAAAGAGTCATGTACCAAAATGTTCATCGCAGCTCTATTTACAGTAGCCCGGAGATGGAAACAACCTAAGTGTCCATCGTCGGATGAATGGATAAAGAAGATATGGCACATATATACAATGGAATATTACTCAGTCATAAAAAGAAACGAAATTGAGCTATTTGTAATGAGGTGGATAGACATCGAGTCTGTCATACAGAGTGAAGTAAGTCAGAAAGAGAAAGACAAATACCATATGCTAACACATATATATGGAATTTAAGAAAAAAAAATGTTATGAAGAACCTAGGGGTAAGACAGGAATAAAGACACAGACCTACTGGAGAACGGACTTGAGGATATGGGGAGGGGGAGGGGTGAGCTGTGATAGGGCGAGGGAGGGGCATGGACATATATATACTAACAAATGTAAGGTAGATAGCTAGTGGGAAGCAGCCGCTTGGCACAGGGATATCGGTTCGGTGCTTTGTGACCACCTAGAGGGGTGGGATAGGGAGGGAAGGAAGGAGGGAGACACAAGAGGGAAGAGATATGCGAACGTGTGTATATGTATAACTGATTCACTTTGTTATAAAGTAGAAACTGACACACCATTGTAAAGCAATTATACCCCAATAAAGATGTTAAAGAAAAAAAAAGAAAGGATGCCAACATCACTAATCATTAGAGAAATGCAAATTAGTACTACAATGAGGTATCACCTCACACCCGTCAGAATGGCCATCATCAAAAAATCTACAAAAAATAAATGCTGGAGAGGGTGTGGAGAAAAGGGAACACTCTTTCACTATTGGTGGGAATGTAAATTGATACAGCCATTATGCAGAACAGTATGGAGGTTCCTTAAAAAACTAAAAATGGAACTACCGTAGGACCCAGCAATCCCACTACTGGGCATAAACCCTGAGAAAACCATAATTCAAAAAGAATCATGTACCACAATGTTCATTGCAGCTCTATTTAAAGTAGCCAGGACATGGAAGCAACCTAAGTGTCCATCGACAGATGAATAGATAAAGAAGATGTGGCACATATATACAATGGAATATTACTCAGCCATAAAAAGAAACAAAACTGAGTTATTTGTAGTGAGGTGGACGGACTTAGAGTCTGTCATACAGAGTGAAGTAAGTCAGAAAGAGAAAAACAAATACCATATGCTAACACATAAATATGGAATCTAAAAAAATTAATGGTTCTGAAGAACCTAGGGGCAGGACAGGAATAAAGATGCAGATGTAGAGAATGGATTTGAGGACACGGGGAGGGGGAGGAGTAAGCTGTGACAAAGTGAGAGAGTGGCATGGACATATATACACTACCAAATGTAAAATAGATAGCTAGTGGGAAGCAGCCACATAGCACAGGGAGATCAACTCAGTGCTTTGTGACCACCTAGAGGGGTGGGATAGGGAGGGTGCAAGGGAGGGAGATGCAAGAGGGAGGAGATATGGGGATATATGTATACGTATAGCCGATTCACTTTGTTATAAAGTAGAAAATAACACACCATTTTAAAGCAATTATACTCCAATAAAGATGTTTAAAAAAAGAGAAAAAAAAATAAAGCTACCCTATGGTGGGGGGGGCGGGGTGTGTGGGGGTAAATTAGAGTTTGGGATTAACATAACATATGTCTATATAAATAAACAAGAAGGATTTACTGTATAGCATGGGGGAATACATTCAATATCTTATAGTAAGTTATAATGGAAAAGAATCTGAAAAAGAATATATATATATATATATATATAACTGAATCACTGTGCTGTACAGCAGAAATTAACACAACATTGTAAATAAACTATACTTCATTTTAAAAAAATAAAAGTTAAAAAAAGGAAAAAAAGAATTAATGATTGAAAGGATGTGAACATGTAGTGCCCAAAATAGCAGTTGGGTCAGTAGAACTGGTAACAATTTAAATAGTAAATCAGCCGTATGGCAATCACAGAATCTTTAGTTCCTCCCTGAAGGACATGGATAACAGTATCTGAAAAATATTCCTGAGTTGTTTTTCAGGTGCTAAAACCATCACCAAGTGGAAGAAGTTAACTACTTGATGACCATGAGCACGTAGCCCCCAGAATTACTGCTGCCTGAGGATGGGCAAAATGTGACCCTGCCCCTTACCTCACCATCAACCAATCAGAGAGCTCTTCCCAAGCTGATCACGTACTCCAAGACTCTCTCCCTCACATTGCCTTTAAAAATGCTTCCCTGAAACCCATCAGGAAGTTCTGGTCTTTTGAGCACTAGCTGCCTGGACTCCTCGCTTGGCATCTGCAATACATGCTGCACTTTCCTTCACCACAACCAGGTGTCAGTAGACTGGCTTTACTGCAAGCAGGTGAGCAGACCCAAGCTTAGTCCGGTAACGAATGAATGGACATCTGGCCCCTCGTGGGGCAGAAATCTGCACCTACTTTGGCAGAAAACTCAGAGACACTGAACCCTGCTCCCTCCTGCAAAAGGGAAGAGGGACGTTGAGTCAGGGCTTTCTGCACACGTGCTACGGCAGCTCTGGTCTACTTTTACCAATTTTTCCTCCTGTGGATTCTAATTTTTTAAATATCAAAGGACCTTGGGATTTTATCTTTTCTTATCTAGTTTCTGAAGAAAAAAATTGAAAGTAATAGACAGGAAAAAGGAAGGAAAAAATCCTATGTATATTCACCCTACAGAATCTTCACTGTTTTATCTTTTGGTATATTTCCTTCCAGACTTTTCTATGCCCGCTGAGGGCATCTGCAATGTTGGAAAACATGGATTAAACATATACAAATAGTATATTACCTCACTTACATTTTCATATAATATACTCAATATGTTTTTTCTTAATCTCCAGTTACCTAAATTCAAAGCAAGGGGCCCGATCATTAACATGAAAAAGTGCCATAAATATGGTATTTGCTCAATCTTTCCTGGTTTTGAACACTGAAGTGTATTTATTTCAGTTTTTAAAAAGTTTAATGATAATGCTCATTACTTTGAATTTAGAAGTAATTTACCTAAAAACACACTGAGAGCATATGGTACTTGAAAATGTAACTAACATACTGTTTAAAAGTTAGGTGTGTCCTGTTTCCTGAGTTTGTAGATGTCCTGAGTATGTATACAGATGGTCCTTGATTTACGATGCTCTACTTTATGATGGTGCAAAAGGGACATGCTTTCAGCAAAAACCGTGCTTCGAATTGTGAAGTTTTATCCTTTCCCAAGCTAGTGAGGTGTGGTCCAATGTCTTTGTGATGCTGGGCAGTGGCAGCTGCAGCTCCCCGTGAGCTACAGGACCAGGAGGGTGAACAACCGATACCCTGACAACCATGCTGGACCCAGACAGCCCTTCTGTGTTTCATTTTCAGTACAGTATTCAGTAAATTACAGGATATAGTCAACACAATTAGAAAATAGGCTTTGTGATAGATGAGGTGGCCCAACTGTAGGCTAGTGTACGTGTACTTCTGAGCATGGTTAAGGTAGGTTAGGCTAAGTAAGGGTGTTCAGTATGTTGGGTGTATTAAATGCATTTTGAACTTATGATATTTTCAACTCATTATAGGTTTATTGGGATGCAACCCCATCATAAGTGGTGGAAGCTCTGTACTCAATCTAGAGAGAACCCTCTTAAAGTGGGATCCACACTCATTCTCCCTGCCACCTGCATTTCCCTGAATGTAGGCGAGCCTTCCCTAACAAGCACACACACACTTGCTCACTGGCCCCTGCTGTTCTTGGCAGGACTCCTTCAAGATTCACTGAACCAGCTCCCTGCTCTTGGAGAAGGGCATTATTTCCAGGCTCTATGCCGTCATCACGATGCTGTCGGAGTGCCCTGACTGCATGATCTTTTCGACCTCCATCCTCACCGAGCGCTGGGCGTGCAGACAGGTGTGCTGTGACCCACAGAGGTGGATGGTCTAACACAGCCCCGGCCCCAGCAGAGCTTAAAAGATAAGGTCACGAGGACGCCGCATACCCCCTGACCCCCACGGGTCACGGTAGTTTGGAGACAGAATGACAGCAGATTCGTATGGGAGGTAGGGAGGGAAACCAGAAAGGGTATTTTACTTTACTTTTAAGCCAGCTGAAAAAACAGAAGCAAACAGGGTCTGATAACATTGCCAGTGAGTGGGAGAAAGATTCCCATGGGGTGAAAGAGACAGCATGTCTTCCGGAGCCATGGCTAAGCATCACCCACGCTGCTTTTGAGGCTGAACAGTGAAGCACGACTACACAGGTGTAACTATCCATCTTCCCAGCCACTAACCCCGTGTGCTGACTCTCTCCTGTGCCAGCCACATGGTCTGATCAGTAAGTACACGACGCAGCTCAGAGGGCAGAGAGAAGTTAAACTTGGGTGAGAAATTAAACCTCTGAGTAACAGGGAAGGAGAGGGCCAGAAGGGGAAAGAGCGCTTCTTTGCAAAAATGTTGGGAAGCTTTAGAAAACAGTCTGCATTTTTATGATTTAGCTAAGGGCTGTGCCTGCAAACATATCAAATAAGAGCTTTATATATTTAATATAATGTAAATAATATTAAAATATATTGCTATATTGTAAAAATAGCAAGTGAATGGTTTCTTTTTTATTGAAGTATAGTTGATAGTTGATTGAAAATGTTGTGTGAGGGCTTCCCTGGTGGCGCAGTGGTTGAGAGTCCGCCTGCCGATGCAGGGGACGTGGGTTCGTGTCCCGGTCCGGGAAGATCCCACGTGCCGCGGAGCGGCTGGGCCCGTGAGCCATGGCCGCTGAGCCTGCACGTCCGGAGCCTGTGCACCGCAACGGGAGAGGCCACAACAGTGAGAGGCCCACGTACCGCAAAAAAAAAAAAAAAAAAAAAAAAAAATGTTGTGTGAGTTTCAGGTGTACAGCAAAGTGATTCAGTTTCATATATATATATATATATATATATATATATATATATATATATATATACACACATATATGTACGGATATATGGCTTCTTTTTTTTAATAAATTTATTTTATCTATTTTTGGCTGTGCTGCGTCTTTGTTGCTGCACACGGGCTCTCTCTAGCTGCGGCAAGCGGGCGCCGCTCTTCATTTCGGTGAGTGACCTTCTCTCTGCGGTGGCCTCTCTTGTTGCCAAGCACGGGCTCTAGAGCGCAGGCTCAGTAGTTGTGGCGCACAAGCTTAGTTGCTCCGCAGCATGTGGGTTCTTCCCGGACCAGGGCTCGAACCCGTGTCCCCTGTGTCGGCAGGCAGATTCTTAACCACTGCACCACCAGGGAAGTCCCGGATATACGGTTTCTAGGTAACGTTTATTTCAGGTGTACAGCAAAGTGATTCAGTGATACACACACACACACACACACACACACACACCCCAATATAAAGTTTATTTCGCCTAGAAATAAGCTGTGAAGCTGAACTCGCAGGCATTCATTACTTGCCCTTCTTTCTTTGGCACCGGGACCAACAGGCCTTGTGAGCCCTGAGTACGATCTCTAAGTGCACCTCCAGGACAGGGGCCTAAGGCAGGGCAGCAGGTTCCAAGCTGGGGTGGGGTGGGGAAGCATGGTGGGAGGAGACAGAGGGAACGGGATCAAGACACACGGAGGTTCCAGGGAGTTTGGGGTCTTCCCCTCAGCTGTCCCTTGTCCGTCCTCCTGCCCGTCAGAAAGAAACGTGGTCGGCCCTCCCTCCTTTCCGAGGGTTTGCCTCTTGGATTCAACCAACCAGAGACTGAAAAGATTCCAAAAAAATTCCAGAACGATCCAAAAAGCAGAATTTGAATTTGCATCCTGCAGGCAACGATTTATATAGCATTTACATTGTCTTAGGTATTGTATGTAATCTAGAGATGACTTAAAGTGTGGAGGAGGGTTTGTTAAGAGCGTAAATCCTCAGAATTGGTATCACAATTTTTTTTTCTATTTCTTTAATTTTCTATCGATATGGGATGACGGATATTCACTCAACTTGTGATAATCATTTCCTGATGTTTGTAAGTCAAATCATTATGCTGTATGCCTTAAACTTATACAGCGTTCTATGTCAATTATATCTCAATAAAATTGGTAGAAAAAAAGAAGAGAAAAAAAATAAAGTATACGGAGGATGTGGGTAGGTTATATGCAAATATTGCACCATTTTATATAAGGCACTTGGGCATCCGTGCATTTTGGTATCCGCGGGGGTCCTGGAATCAATCCCCCATGGATGCGGGAGGTGATTGTAGTAGTCACAACCCCGCTTGGTGTTCCAAAACTCACTGGACACCTGAGAAATGCTCGTCACAGCAGTGAGCTGCCACTTTATGTCTGTCCGAATGGCAAACTCAGAAAGCTGGGACACGCGAGTGTTGGTGAGGATGGTGTAAGACAGGAGCCTGGCAGGCAGGCCCATTCTGGAAAGGCGTCGGGCTCCACTGAGTCACTTGAAGGTGACTTGCACGCTGTGGCTCCACTCCTGCGTATGTAAATCCCAAAGAAAATTTCAGCCAGGTCCACAAGGAGACCTGCGAGGGCGCTCCCCGCACAGCATCTGTGTGGTGATAAGCTAGAGGCAATGCGGAGCCATCTCCAAGTCCCCACGAGGGAAAGAGGAGGAACGCGAGGACTCTTGCCCCGGCAGGATGCAGCTGCGAGCAGCTTCGGAGGAGAAACGCCCACAGCACGACGGGGCCTTGCGCATGGCGCTGCGTGACACCAAGAACCAGGTCTGTAAGAGCACCGGAATGCAGGCTGGTCAAACAGCACAGCCTGGTCTGCACTTAGGTGTTCAAGCAGAAAGGTGTCATTAGCCGCCTCCGAGCGCTGGGAGAGAAGTCAGAGAGGGAAGTGGGGAATAAAGGGAGAAATCAACAAAATGAGGGAGGCTTGGGCCGTGGCAGTGATGCCGTGGCAGGCAGGTTACCTCCACCCCTGGTACAGAGGTGAGAATCGGGGAGTGTGGCCAGGCCACTCGAGGTGGCTGTCCTCTTGCTCTCTGTCCCTCCTCAGCTTGACCAGGGCCTGCTGCAGCGACACCCCACTCACACGATTGATCTGCCTACGTGCTCGCCCCGGGCTCAGCTAGTGACTGTTCTTATCAAGGGGGCGCTGAGGGGCCCGGTCCTCTGCTGGTTTCCCTGGTAACTGATAAGCCAACCTGAAGCCAATTCCCCCTGCAACTGCCAAACTGCCTCTGCCCCTAGGAGCAAAGTCTGCGGCCAGGTCCTGCCCGCCTCTGGCGCCCACGGTGGGGTGTGGCTCCAGGACCTTGTTCCAGACGTGTAAGCTCCCCCATCCGTTAGACCAATGATGTCTGTGCTGCTGACTCTGGGCACTTTCTTGGGTCTTGATGCTGGACAAGTGCGGGGCTTGTAGGCCTGCGGGGGGCAGCCCAGTGGGGAGAAAAGGGGGAGAGGTAGTCCGAGGAGGGGAGACTTGGGAAGCTGAGCCCCGCCGGGGGAGGGAGACCGTGCGTCTGTCCTTTCCCGGCGGCGGCGAGCACAGAACCTTCCACAAAGTCGAGGGACTGAATGTGAGGCCTAATCGCCCCTCATGAAACACGAAGAATAGGGAGAGGTAGGGAGGCCAGAGCAGGGAGAGCTGGTGCCCACGCAGATTCCAGCAGCTCCCAAGGATCCTGACCAGGAGGAGTCGGGCCACGTCTAGAAAATGAGCACGAGCCAGTGGGACTTGCCCATGAGTGCGAAATCGCGTGGAAACAGGGAGGAGGCAACATCCAACCTAGGACAGGCGGTGTGAACCCAGGAGAGCTGGACTTGCAGGGTAAGAGTTAACGTCACGGAAGTCTGAAGCCAAGATCAAGGGCCTCCACAGCTAAGTCAAGAAATGGGCCTTTTTAAGAGAAAAGATAAGGAAATGGAAAAAGCTAAACCTGGATAAAGGGGGACCAGCCCAAGGAGGTGGGAGTGGGTCGTCTCACTCGGGGGGGCCTTGGCCAGGGGTGTTCAGTGCTTAGAGCCTCAGTATCCGAGCCTCATTTCGCTCAGAGCCCAACACTGACCTCACATCTCAACGTGATCCTTCCTCTGCTTCCGATTCTGAGCGGATGTGTCCCCCGCACGTGGCCTGGGGGACTGCGGAACGTAGGACAATGTGCAGGGCCAGGGTCACGGAGGGGCTCCAGAGCCCGCAGCCTGCAGAAGTTGAGCTCGTCCTGGAGCCTGGTCCCAAGGCGGGGAAAGCACCCTCTTCCTGCCTCTCTGGCAGGCACAGGAGGGGGGCAGCGCCTGGATAAGGGGCACATGCCCCTGAGGAGCCTCTCCCCCGCCACACTGCTCGTGACAGCACGGAGTAAGCATGGCCGCAAAGCTAGCCTGGTCCCATGCACCTTGCTGTCCCCTTTGAGCCTCTCGTTCATGTGAGCACTGGGATATGAGTCAAAGCTCAACCTCCAAACTCTGAGTCCAGCCCCCAAGCAGTCACGTGTCCCCCCAGAGCGGAGGTCCCGAGCCAGCAGGTGTCAGGATGCAGTGTCACAGCCGGCTCTCACTACCACCCTTGATGTGCTTCAGTCACGGGGGAGGGTGACAGTTCCTCCCCGGCCCCAGTTGGTGGGAATCAGAAACCATGTACACGAGCCCTTCTAAAAACACCGGGTCAGAGGCAGCTCCTAGAGGCATGCCTGTAACCAGGACCAAGTTCACCTTTTGTGTAAAAATGGAGAAAATGAGAAAGCAAGCCCTTTGAGGGCAGTTCCCACGCCCTCCACACATGGGGGTCTCCCCCGCCGCACTGGGCCTCGTCCACAATCCATATGCAATAATCTATCTGATTACAAGCAAATTCACTGTGAAAACCTTATTTAAAATAAAAACACCAGTCATAGTCGATTGCTGGAGAGTTCTTTTTTTTTTTTTTTTCTTGGACACAAAAGGTAATTAAATCTGAAAAGGAATTTTTTTTTACAAATTTTTAAAATCATTACCCAGTTCTTTATATTTGTGCAAATTCATTTTGTATAGTTTATTTCTGTGTTAAAAATACACTAGCATACCTATTTACCATGAGATTGTGAAAAAGGGTGCAGATGACTACTTTAGGGTCCCACACATTTTCCAATGTAATTTTTAGTGGATATTTTATAATTTACTTCATTCCTAATTCCAACACATATTTTTCTTTAACGCATCTTGCCCATAAAGTTTGTTTTCTTAACATCATGGTTTGCCTTGGGGTCTCATGAGGCATGAGGAGGGGTGTCTACCTTGGAATAGTATGGGAACTACCAGACAGGCTTTTTCCCCTTCCTCCCCCTCCCCCTCCCCCTCTCCCTCCCCTTCCCCCTCGCCATGATCATCAACATAAATGGCCAGTAGGGGCAGAGCTGAGGCCAGGGCCCAGTCTCAGCACAGCAGCTGGGCTGCGAGTCCTTGCTTGGACCCCACTGTGGTACCCACCTTTGAGGACAGGCCTCTCACCGATGCTCCGGATGCTGTAGGCAGCTCTGGACAGGGGCACATCTGGAATGAGCTCTGCCAGCAGGTACCCAGAATACCAGGCGCACAGAGAGGCAAAGATGAAGAACACTGCCTTCAGGGTGCCTGCGGACAGACAAGACAAGACACATTGGCTGTCTCCCCCGCTGACCCTCTCCTCCTCGGCCTTCCCTGGATGGCATCCCTGCACCAGTGTCAGCAGGATGCCCTGAGGGGAATCACCCCAGGAGGTGGTGGGCTGCAGAGGGCCCGGGGGCCACTCAGTGGAGCCACAAGAGCGGGTACCAAGAACAGGATGTGAAAGCAGTCCAGGCCGAGGTTCCCTATTTGCTGCTGTGTTGGGTCTCAGAGCGTCCTCAAAGGCTTAGTTGACAGGACTCATCAGGCAGCCCTGACAGGGGCCTAAGGACAGAAGCGGCCCTTCCCTCGTGAGCCGCTGGTAGCTCCTGGAAGCAGACGGAAGCTCTGGGGGGCGGCGGTGGCAGCTCTGTTTTTGTTTACTGCTGTGTCAGCAGTGCTGAGGATGGTACCTGGTGCCCGTGAGCACACAACCGCCCCACGACACTGTAAAAGGTCCTCAGACTGTCAGTGTCCTCAGAGACAAGGCTGCGGGGACACCCAAGGTTCCTGGCGGCAGAAAGTCCCTGCAGAGAGTTTGTCGACTCCGGAACCTTCCTCTGAATTCTGCAGGAAAAGGCACTGCCCCGCTCCTGGGTTACAGGAGGCCTAGGGGACAGCTCTGTCCCTTCACAGACCATCTGCCCCCGGGTCTTACAGATTTTACTCCTTAAATAGCTCACAGGTCAGGACTGTGCAGCATTACCAAAACTGCCAAGATTCAGGGATGGCCCAAGGCCCTGCATACAGGGACCTCAGGGATGGCCCCATCAGCGTTTACGTACTGATATGTCCAGTCCTAAGAAATCAAAAGAGGACGGATGGTTGGATGGATGGAAGGAAGGAAGGAAGGAAGGAAGTAAAACAAGAGGAGAGGAGGGGAGGCGAGAGGAAGAGCCCGCCCACCTGGCCACACACCCTCCTCGGCTGCCTCATTTCTGTCCCCTCTCAGGCCAAGCATCTGGAAACAACTGTCCTCTGCAGCAGCCTCCAGGCCTCACCTTCCACCCACGGCTCAGGGCAGCTGTGCTGATCTAGGCCTCCGAAGCCTCCAGGCTGCCAGCCCCAGGCCCCCAGTGACGGTCCTGACCCATCCATGTCCCCCCTGGGCAGCACCCACACTCCTGGGCCGGGCTGGGGGCGTCCCCCACGCTGTCTCTGCTGGCTTTTCCCTCACACGGCGCAGCCTGGCTCTCTCCGCAGGATCCCAGACGAACTGAGACCCAGACCATCCTCTGAGCTGCGACAAGCATGTCCACTTGCTGATCCCTTTGGGCACCCGGGACGTCTTGCAGGGCCTGACACTTAGCACGTCCCACATGAAACCCTTGATTCTCCCCGGCTCCCCGAGTCTGTCCCTGCCCCACGTCTTGCCCAGGACAGGGTCAGATGTCTGGGCCTCTTCCTGGTTCCATACGTCCCCCTGCCAGCCCTCAGTGGGATCCACCAGCCAGTCTTGCTGGGGTGACCTCCATAGACTTTGCTACATCTCTACCGCCTCGGTCTCCCCAGGCCCGCAGCATCTTAGCTCTTCTCTCTCGCTGCTAGAGAACCTACGTGCTCCCCGTGTTGGGTGCTTATCTACCAAAGGGGTAGAATAAAGAATATATCTCATCTTTATCCCAGTTTCTGGCACAGAACTCCTGAAACCCTTGCAATTTCCTGATAGGAGTGTCTGCTGTTGTTCATAAGGGGCCCGTTTCAGCCACACCTGAGCTTATGCTAATGAGGTGCCTCGGGGGGGGGGGGGGGGGGTCCTAGGATAGCTTCAGGGGAGGGGCCAGCCAGCACGGAAAGACCCAGCCCACACCTCAGCCCCGCCCCCGGACCTCCAGGAGGGGAGAGGGCAGGCAAGCTGTCCTGTGACCAATGACAGAATAAGACACCAATGAAACTCGGGACTCAGAAGCTTGGGGGGCTTCCTGGTGGGGAGCACACTGATGTGCCAGGAGGGGGATGCACCCTGATTCCCAGGGCTGTGGGCACAGAGCTCCTCTTCACCCTGTATGTCCCTGCGTTCGGCTGGTCCTGTTGACTTGTATCCTTTAGAATAAAACTGTAATCTTTTTTTTTTTTTTTTTTTTTTTTTTCGGTACGCGAGCCTCTCACTGTTGTGGCCTCTCCTGTTGCGGAGCACAGGCTCCGGACGCACAGGCACAGCGGCCATGGCCCACGGGCCCAGCCGCTCCATGGCACGTGGGATCTTCCCGGACCGGGACACGAACCCGTGTCCCCTGCATCTGCAGGCAGACTCTCAACCACTGCGCCACCAGGGAAGTCCTAAAACTGTAATCTTAAGCAGAGTGATGCTTTCAGTGTTTCTGCGAGTTGTTCTAGCAAATTATTGAACCCCACAGGAATTGTGGGAACCCCCAGATTTGTAGCCAGCTGGTTAGAAGTGCGGGCGGTGCCCGAAGCCCGTGGCTGGCGTCTGAAGACAGGGCAGCTCGTGGAGGGCACTGCCCTTAACCCCTGGGCTCTGGAGCTTATTGTGGGTGTTGAGTGTCGGAGCTGACCTGAATGGCTGGACACCCAGTTGGTGTCAGAGGGCTGATGTCTCCCCGCCCAGAGCCCTGAGCAGAGACCAGTGAGTGTTCCCCGGCCTCCTTTCCAAACGTGCAGCTGCAGCCCTCCAGCACCAAGCCTGGGGCGGGGGGGCTCTCTCTCCAGGCGGTGATGAAACGCAAACCTCTGTCCAGCCGTGTTGAGACCTGGATCTAGGCTCCCTCTTCATGCCTAGCACCTAGAGGTTCCCCCCAACGGTTAGGTTATATCGGGTCAGTATTTGCTGGTGTTTGCCAGGCGGCTGCTTAGCTTAGGTAGTCATCCTGGTGAAATGGGATGCCTCTGTCTCACCTGGACCATTTGGTCTTTTTTCAAGTGCATATTTCAACATCAGTTATTTCTTTCTCCTTTCCAAACCACGCAGTCCCTAAGATGGTTAGAACGTAATGCAGAGATGGCTTCCTGCTGGGAAATGCCTGAGACAGCGTGGCCGCTGCAGTTCCTAGGATGGAGGGACATCTCCGAGCTGGACAAACCAGCCACAGAAAACACAGTGAGAACAACAGGTGTAGCCGGCGCGCTGTCCTGGAAATTCCTTTGTTTGCTCTGTGCTCCAGCCGTGCTGACCCACTGCAGTGGCTGCCCTTTCCTGCTGTGCCTCTGCCCCCAGGGCGAGGGTACGAGTTTGTCCCTCTGCCCCCAGGGCGCTCTCCTCCAGACCCCTGGCCACCTGTCCCCTCCTTCAAGGACTCCAGTGCGGCTCTGTGGCCTCCTGGGTGAAGCCTGCACAGGCACCCTCAGGTCAGCCCTTCACATGCCTTGTCGGAGCTGCCCACCATGGCTCTCCCCTCCAGGTCTGTGCCCGCATAACTAGGACGGTGCGAGGGTCACAGGATGTTCCGGAAAACGCCGCCGGATGCACCCTGAGTGAACAGTGTGATCTGACTGCTGGAAACATGGATTCAGCATCGATAAGAGTCTCAGGTTCTAAAACAATAGTTCAGTGTCCTGTGTGTCAAATCACAGCCAGACTATTTTATCCAAGTGCCGTATTTGAAGAAAATTGGCAAAGCAGAGGTTATTCAGATCTTCTGAGTGTCACACGTGAGACCTTTGAGTGAAGAGTTGCTTTTGATTTGGAGATGACTGAAAGGGAGCATGCCGTCACCTCTCAGACACCTTCCTCCCCGCATGGAAGGGAGGCACGGTTTGGTCCCCAGGTGGACAAGGAAACATGGGTGGAAGTGACAGGGAAGGCAACGAGGAGAGAATAAAAGCCCACGCGCCTCACAAGGAGCGCCGTGAGCCCCGGGCTTGTGGGACCACAGGCACCCCTCCCTGGACATTTTCCAGGGCTCCTGGGAAGGCTACAAAGCGTCTGTGCTCTGGGTGAGGGGCGCAGCGGCGGACCCCAGGCCGGGTTTCCTGTTATGGCTGCGGAAGCCATGACTGGAGCTGGAACCAGCTCGGGGAGGGAGGCAGACCCAGCAGCACGCACTGGGAGCAGTTCATCGTGAGAAGATGGGGCACGGGCTGGCGGTGGACCCTGCACCCGGGATGGGGCGGGCACGGGTGAGGATTTGTCCTGGGAAAGATGAGGGCTCAGGGACTCAGCTAAGACAGCTCTGGGGCGGGGGGGGGGGGGGGGGAGGACGGGGGGGGCGGGGAGGGGGGCTGCCCTGGAAGGAGGGGTCCAGCAGCTTCAGAGTTGCGGGGGAGGCAGAGGAAGTACACAGAGTCCACAAACCTTCTGTGGCTCTGTGACCAGGATCCGGCCTTTTCTCATAAGGTAATAAAGTCGCCATCAGCCCATGGACACATCCTAAGCACTTCCACCCAGCAGGCGCCCGTGAGTATTACATCAAAGGCCAATCCCGAGCACAGGTAGGAAGCCGGAACTGCCTCCTCAGAGGCTGTCTTTTAGGGCGCATGTGTGTGTGTCCTACTCTCACTCCACCCTCAGTTTCTTGGGGGTCTCAGGCTGGCCCTGACCCTTCACTTAGGCTGGAGGACAAAGCAGTCCTGAAGCCAGTGTACACGAAGGCAGGCTACAGGTAAGGGGGGGTTTCGGGATCCCCCTCCCATCGAATCCAGGGCCACTGCAGAGGGCCATTCTGAGCCCATAAGGACACACTTTGTAGGGATTTCCTTCCACATGAAGTGGATAAGGCTGAGGTTTGTCACTGGCCACCTCCCCACAGGAACCCACATTCCCTCGCCTTGAGGCAGCCACACCTGCGCTTCTTGTCCCTGAGGGGTGGATACGCCAGACCTGGGGTGCGGCTGCTTTGTGGCTCCAGGCTCTGCTGGCCCCAGTGTCCACTGTTGTCACTGCCCTGCTGACGGAGGCTTTTTGGCAGTAGGGCTGGGAAATGTCACAACTGAACACCTCAGCAGGTTGGCAAGTAACCCACCTTCCAAAGTTCACATGCCAACGCCCTTTTTTTGAGGAGTTAGGATGACTGCTCTGGGGAGCTTCCTCCAGCTTGTGAAGGGTGGTGGTGGCTTAATTCACTTCATCCCTTTAGTCTGAATGTCCTTCTTGTGAGCTGTGTCCCTACATGGGACAGACCGGGGGGCTTGACTGAAGCATCGAGGGAAATGCTGCTTCCACGAACGTTACCTGATCTTTAGATCACAAGATCAAAAATGACGTGGCCCTGAGCTTCTGCGAGTAATCTCGCTGACAGCCACACACCTGGATATATGCCAACCTGGTGTGACCTCAAACCTTGATGTGAAAGGACCACATAGCTCACAAATGAACCACAAGGGCTGCATGTGCAAAAGCTGTGAGTGGAGGGAAAGCAATCTGATCGCATTCAGCATTTTCCACTAAGTGAGCAGCAAAATTGGACGATAAGTATATAATACAGGCATGATGAAAAAAATTCTTCCAAAATAGCTGTAATGAAAGCCAGTGCCCCCAGGGAGATCTTTCCTCCCAAGAAAAGAGATATGTATCTCCTTGCATTTATCCTACAATGCACACAAGTTACCAGAGACAGTGCTGTTCACAAATAAATGGTTTTATAGAAAACTTGCATATTTTACACAAATAAAAAGTCTTAAAATTGGCTTTCCTACCCGATGGGGATGGAGCAGAAAGGGGGTGCTCAGAACCTTCTGCAGTGAGACCACACAACCAGAACGCCACGTAGGAAGGAAGGAGACCACAGAGTCAAACAGCTGGAGGCAATGACCTGCCACTGAGAGGTGGGGAGCTGGTCCCTAGAGAGGCCAAGAGGACTTTCCAGTGTTGAACTTTTAATTTTTGCACAATACACTGCCTTGCTCTGGGAGGACTCCAGATTCCTCAGATTATAGGAAGAAACAGCAAAACCACTTAGAAAGGGGATGTGTGCCAGAGGCCGTCGGTTCCGGGACCCCAGAGCACCTTGCATACGCAGGCAGGCAGGCGGGCAGGAGAGGCGCACGGAGGCCACCGTCAGGAAGGCGAGCAGTGGGAGATGAAACGGCTCGGAAAGAGTCGGAGGTTTTCGTTCCTCCTTCCTGTTTTTTCCCCCAAATCTTCTCAGGCTCAAGTAGTTTGATAGAATGGTGTGTGTGGGGAAGCCTAATAGAAAGATGCTACCGGAACTGTTATAATAAGGGACAATGGGACAGTCCATGCTAATGAGTCCCCACTTCTCACCCACCCACAGGCTGGTGACTGAAAAGGGGTTGTCTCCCTGTCTCCGCACTTTTCACCGTTTCCTTAGCTGGTCAGGTGGACCTGCGGCTATAATGACCTCTGACGGCAGCCCGAGGAGCACCAGGTGGAGTCCGCAAGTGCCTCTAACCGGCGCCCGGCAGCCCCCCTCCCGGTCCAGGAGGTCGGAGGTGGGGGCGGGGCGCGCCCCTACCGGCACCTGCGCTCGGCTGGAGGGCGCCCTCTCCCCCTGGCCTCACTGGGTCCTGCTCTAGCTGCGCTCAGCCAACACCTACTTTCCAGGCAAAACGTCACAGTCACTGATCTGCCCGCACCCCGGCCCTGCACGCAGCTGGGGCAGTGGCGACCCGCAGGAAGGCGGCGGGGGTCCCCAGCCCATTTGCCCCTGCTGGATTCGCTGGGCGCCTTCCTGAGCTCAGGTCCAAGAGAAGCCCCGCCCTCCCGGCCCGTGCCGCCTCCACCTCTGGCTCAGCGTGCCGGGTGCCAGGTAGGGCGAGGGGGCGAGTCTCCCATGCCGGGTCCCCCTTTCCCCCCGCCCGCACTCACCGGCAGCCGCGGGGCGCATCTTCCAGCTGCGGCTCCGGACCCTCCGGAGCCTGGGCCGCACCTCAGGGTGACCGAGGGAGCCTCGCAAGGACTGGGCGGACCCCTGGACGACACGCCCCGGGGGCCGGCCGGCGGCGGGGAGGGCGGTCAGGTGCGCGGGGCAGGTGCGCTGGAGGCGCCCTCGATCTCCGGCTCGGCGGCCCAGGCTGACTGGGGACCAGAGAGAACGGGCGGGTTTTGCTCTGAAGGGAGAACGCCGTCCCTTTACGGTTGGCGGCCCCAGACCCCAATCGAATGTCTCACAAAGTCAAGTGACCGCCAAGATAGACATATTAGGCATACTCTGAGTCTTTGAGACGTCAAAGCCAAGTCCCAGGGAAATCCATGTTTGAAGTCCAGGTCCCCGTTCTAAGGCTGTTTCACTTCCTGCCCGCTGCCGTTTGCACAGCCCAGCAGGCTTCCTGTTTTGCTCCTGGTTATCAGGGAAAATAGGGCGAGCACGATGTCCCAGGCCCCACGGTCAGGGCGGCAGTCCCGCAGGTCCTTGGGTTTACAGGAGGCCAGGCTCTGGTGGGAGGTAGGCTTCCCAGAAGATGGCCCACGTCCAAGAAGGAACAGCTGCCTCTCCGCGCCACGTGTGGGCTTGCATTCCAGACATCCATCAGGTTTCACAGAGCTTTTGAAACCACTGTAGTCACAGAGGCCTCAGGCTCCCAAGGGTAAGTTAAGGCTCCAAGGGCAGTTGGTCGCTTTTGTGGAAAAAGAGTTCCAGAGAGGCAGGGTCGCCACCCTTGGTGTCCACTGGCTTCTGCAGCTCTGCTTCCCCGAGAAAGCCGGGAGGCTTCCACAGTGACGCAGAGTACCCTGGGGTGTCACGGGGGGCTTGGCTGTGACCCGCCCTCTACCACCGTCTTTGCCTCCTGAGAAGCTCCCATACATCCGGTGCCATCCAGGGGGCCTGGGGACACATGCCCTGTGGATAGTGTGGCCTTATTTTTCTAGGTCACCCTCTGCCTGCTGTCTTCTAAATCAGAGGAAACAGAAGACAGGGGTCTCAATTAGGAATCCTTCCCCAGGGCTTCAGAACAGTACCCGGCCCGAGCATGGCACGTTTCAGTGTGGATGCCTTTCTGAGCTGCTCTACAGCAATACTCAGGAGTCATTCTCCAACTATGCCTAACGATTAACATTAAACACATCAATCAGCTCATTAAAGGGAGTGCTGTTTTCATCTGCCAAGAATCTCACCTTTGTTTTGAGCTCACTTCATTTCAGAGATGGAGCTTTTGTCTCTGGGTTTGCTTTCAGTTTTTTTTTTTTTTTTTTAAACGTGGTCACAAAGTGCATAACATAAAATTGATCACCTTTTACCAAATTTAAAAATATACACTTTTAAGTGTACAGTTCAGTAGTGTTAAGGATATTCACATTATTGCACAACAGAACTCCAGAACTTTTTCATCTTGCAAAACTAAAGCTCTGCTACTATTAATCACCAACTCCCCATCTCCTTCCCCCGAGCACCTGGTATACCACCATTCTATTTTCTCTTTCCAGACTTTGACTACTTCAGATGCCTCATATAAGTGGAATCATGCAGTGTTTGTCTCGTTATGACTGGCTTATTTCCCTTAGTGTAATGTCCTCAAGGTTCATCCATGTTGTAGCATGTGACGGGATCTCAACCCTTTTTAAGGCCAAGTAATATTCCATGACATGTATAGATAGACCACATCTTGTTTCTCCATTCATCCCTTGATGAACACTTGAGTTGTTTCCACCACTTAACTAGTGTGAAGAATGCCGCTGTGAACATGGGTGTGTAAATATCTTTTCAGTTCTTTTGGGTATATACCTGAAGTGGGATTGCCGGATCATATGGTAATTCTATTTTAATTTTTCTGAGGAAACACCATACTGTTGTCCACAGTGGCTGCACCATTTTATACTCCTAATAACAGTGCACAAGTGTTCCAATTTTTCCACATCCTCACCGACACATTATTTTCTGTTCTTTAAAACTTTTATAGTAGTCATCCTGAAGGATGTGGGTGATATCTCAGTGTATAAAATGATAGGTATCAGGGGCAAACATTACTTGTAATACTCATGAAAAATGTACATGAAATGCATGTAAGTGAAAAAGCAGGAACAACCAGGGGACATTGATGCATATAAAAAGACTGGAAACACATAAAAATGAAAAAGCTGTTGCATTTCCCTGAGCATACTATAAAGCCACTTTACTTGTAAATTTTTGAAAATAAACGTGCACTGAAAAATAACACACCCTCTGCTTCACTCCCCCTCCTAACCTCATGTTTCCCTGGGCCACTGGCTCATCTTCAAAGCTCTTCTCTCTCTAATAGCCCCTCGCCCCACAGCAAGCCTGATCCATAGGAGTCCCCTCCACAGGTATGTGCCCCCCACCCCCAGGTCCAGAGTTCCGTCCTCAGAGACCGCCACTGTCCCTGTAGCCTTCAGAGCTATTCTCTGCTTACGCAAGCCCATATATATTTCCCTCATCCTTTTTACGCACCAGATCTCATGCTATACATGGTATTTCACAACTTACCTTTTACGTTATTTATAATGTCTCGGAGAGCATCGTACATAAGCACACACACTTGGCCTGCTCTACTTGACTCCTGTATTCTATTCTACCCCTGGGTTCTTTTGCTGTTTTATTGTTCATTCTATTCTTTTATTGTTTGATGAACCATCTTTTACCGTTGGATTATGGATCTTTTAACCACATATTCTATTGTTGCATGAACCTATCCTTTAAGTAGGCTGCAGAAGGACATTTTTGGTTATCTTCAGTCTTTTCTGCTATTAATAATGCCGCAATGAACACCTTTGTGCATCCATCTTGGCATAAATATTGGGGTGGATTTAAAACAAATTCCTAGAAGTGAATTACTGAATTAAAGGGTATGTGAATTCCAAATTTTACCAGATATTTCCCACAGCTCAACAGAGAAGTTATACCTGTTTACACACCCACCATCAGCATATGAGAATGCCTATTTGTCCATACCTTTCCCAACACACCGTATTATCCAACTTTTTGATCTATACTAATCTATTGTTGAAAAAAAAATCTTAGTATTGTTCTAATTGGCTCTCTCATTAAAGTGATGGCCTTGGCATGCTTTCATAAGTTTAAAAGCCATTTGTGATCTGTGTGTATTTCTTTTTTAAATTTTTTATTGTTTTTTTAATTGGAGTATAGTTGCTTTACAATATTGTGCTAGTTTATACGTTCAGCAAAGTGAATCAGCTATACGTATACATATACCCCCTATTTTTTGGATTTTCTTCTCGTGTAGGTCACCACAGAGCATTGAGTAGAGTTCCCTATGTTGTGCCTATTTCTTTTTCCAGGAACTATCTAGTTACATACGTTGCCCATTTTTCTATTAAGTTGTTAGCCTTTTTTTTTTTTCTGATTATAGTAGCCTCGAGAAATAATTTGTGGACTAGATAATACATATACATAGTTCAATTTGTAAACGTATATTAAAAGGTAGGTAGTGATAAACCACCTCCCTACTCCTGCATCCTCTCTATCCAATAGAGAACCAAAGTTATTCATTTCTTGGGTGTCCTTCCAGAAGTTCTCTGTACATATTCAACAAATAAGAGTATCTTCCCCCCACACTTTAACAAACCGTAACATCCTCTCACTCTGACCCCCATCTGGCTTCTCAAGATACCTTGGAGAGGGAGCTGCTTGTGTACACAGAGCTCTTCCTCATTCTTTCCACACCTGCAGAGCATCCTACAGCAAAGATGGGCCACAATTTACCAGCTGTTTCTTTTCCACCTTTCGTTAGGACTGCTACTCTGTAATGAAAACCTCTCACATAGAATGTTTCACTTATGTGAAACAAGTAAATAAATAAATTCCTAGAAGAACTACGGGGCTTGTCTACTGGTAATCCTGAGATTTTGCCAAAACAGACCCGGATTGATGTTGTATTCACTGACATGCCCCACTCCCCTGCCCCCCAGCTGTGTTTGTGCATGTTTCATTTCAAAGGCTTTTCAGGGACTTACCTGGTGGCGCAGTGGTTAAGAATCCGCCTGGGGACTTCCCTGGTGGCACAGTGGTTAAGAATCTGCCTGCCAATGCAGGGGACATGGGTTCAAGCCCTGGTCCTGGAAGATCCCACATGCTCCGGAGCAACTAAGCCCATGCGCCGCAACTACTGAGCCTGCGCTCTAGAGCCTGTGAGCCACAACTACTGAAGCCCGTGTGCCACAACTACTGAGCCCACGTGCCACAACTACTGAAGCCCACGTGCCTAGAGCCCGTGCTCCACAACAAGAGAACCCACCACAATAAGAAGCCCGCGCACTGCAGTGAAGAGTAGCCCCTGCTCAATGCAATTAGAGAAGGCCCGCGCGCAGCAACAAAGACCCGATGCAGTCAAAAATAAATAAATTTGTATTAAAAAAAAAAAAAGAGTCCGCCTGCCAATGCAGGACACACAGGTTTGAGCCCTGGTACCGGGAGATCCCACATGCCGCGGAGCAACCGATCCTATGCAGCACAACTACTGAACCTGCGCTCTAGAGCCGGCGAGCCATAATTACTGTGCCCACGTGCCACAACTACTGAAGCCTGTGCACCTAGAGCCTGTGCTCTGCAACAAAGAGAAGCCACCACAACGAGAAGTCCGCACTCTGCAACAGAGTTATCCCCTGCTTGCCGCAACTAGAGAAAGCCCACGCGCAGCAACGAAGAACCAAAGCAGCCAGTGAATAAATAAATAAATATATTAAAAAAATTTTTTTTTAAAAAAGGCTTTTCAAGGATGATTTTTTACTGCTTGATTTTCACCTTACTTGCTTTCTTTGGGAAAGCACTGCCGTTTAAGAAGAGGCTTTCTGAAAAAAAAAAAAAATAGACATTCTGGGGCTTCCCTGGTGGTGCAGTGGTTGAGAATCTGCCTGCTAATGCAGGGGACAGGGGCTCGAGCCCTGATCCGGGAAGATCCCACATGCCGCGGAGCAACTAGGCCCGTGAGCCACAACTACTGAGCCTGCGCGTCTGGAGCCTGTGCTCCACAGCAAGAGAGGCCGCGGTAGTGAGAGACCCGCACACCGCGATGAAGAGTGGCCCCCGCTTGATACAACTAGAGAAAGCCCTCACACAGAAACGAAGACCCAACACAGCCAAAAATAAAATAAAAATAAATGTGTGACTCTGTTTTTTTTAAAAAAACCAGATTGATTGATTTTTATTTGTTTGGTTGTGCCGAGTCTTATTTGTGGCAGGGGGGCTCCTTAGTTGTGGCTCCAGGGCTCCTTGGTTGCGACTCTCAGTCTCCTTAGTTGTGGCAGGCAAACTTAGCTGCGGCATGCATGTGGGACCTAGTTCCTTGACGAGGTATCGAACCTGGACCTCTTGCATTGGGAGAGTGGAGTCTTATCCACTGTGCCACGAGGGAAGTCCCAAACTGAGCGTCTTTCCTACTGAGTCTGGATGAAATCATAGAACTCTTTTCAATACAGTGTCCACCGTCACTACAAATCAATCCAAGTTGGCACGGCTGGTCAGCGGATGGTACTCTAAGGTCTCAATTAAGCATTCTTTCTTTTTTTTTCTTTTTCCCTTCTTTTATTTATTTTTTTCATTTAGCCATGCCATGTGGCATGTGGGATCTTAGTTCCCCTACCAGGGATCGAAACTGCGCCCTTTGTGTTGGAAGTGTGGAGTGTTAAAAAAAAAAAAAAAAAGAAAAAAGAAGAGGCTTTCCTTAAAACACTTCGATGCGAAGCAACCAAAATAGCAAGGAGCTGAGAAGGGAGAGGACACCCTCGCATATATAAATATAGTGTAAAACGCCCTTGCTTTCTACACAAAGGGATATCTCCTGTACATATGGATATATAATACTAAATTGTGTATTATAGCTTTTACAATCCTATACTTATTATTTCCTTATTGTAGGTAATAAAAAATCTTCTCCCCTGTTTGTTGTTGAGTATGAAATTTTTCCCCCTAGGCAGTTAAAAAATTTTTGATTTTTCTTTTTACAGTTTGTTGAGCTTTGTTTTGCTTAGAAAGGCCTTTTTCTCCCTCCCTTTCCCCATATTTTCTTATTTTTTAATTAAAATATTTGATCCCTCTAGATTAAATTTGGATGGAAATCCAAACTTATTTTCCTCCAGCTGGCCAGCCAGTTGTTCACCGTTTGTTGAATGAAAATCTCCCTCCATTGGTCTGAAATGCCCCTTCCTCATATTAAGTCCCATGTGTAATCGTGTCCATGTCTGACTTTATATTCTGTTCTTTCCGCCTTATTTCCTTCTGCTTAGGTATTTCTTAGTGATTCTTGCATGTTTACTTCCCACATGAACTTTTTTTTTAATATTTAAAAAAAACTTTTTTTAATATATTGGAGTATATTAGTAATTAGTATACTAATTAGCAATGTTGTGTTAGTTTCAGGTGTACAGCAAAGTGATTCACTTATCCATATACATGTATCTATTCTTTTTCAATGTTTTTCCCCCATTTAGGTTATTACAGAGTATTGAGCAGAGTTCCCTGTGCTATACAGTAGGTCCTTGTTGGTTATCTATTTTAAATATAGTAGTGTGTATATGTCAATCCCAAACTCCCAATCTATTCTATCCCTCCCCCACGCCCTTCCCCCTGGTAACCATAAGTCTGGTCTCTAAGTCTGTGGGTCTGTTTCTGTTTTGTAAATAAGTTCATGTTTACTTTCCACATGCACTTTGAACTCAGCTGACTGTTCAACTCAGCTGACTGTTCATGACAGTTACCACCCTCCAGCCATGGAACCCCGCACCACGGGACATGCTCTGTTCTGGACGTTTCACTGAAAAATCTTTTTCAACCACACAATAGGCCAAAGGGAAGACATCTGAACCATTTTGCAAATGGCAAAGTGAAACATCAAATGTCACAAAGTTCATCAGTGAGTGAGCGAGGATTCTCCAGGATTCCAAGTGACTCCACCTTTACTCCCTCTGTGAGTTTATCTGCTTGCTTAAATCACAGCAACAGGACGACTCCAGGGCCTCTGGTAATAGTATTTTAATAGTCATGACCCTTAAGTTCCGTCTGCTTGTATCTGTGAATAACCTTGCTTCCTAAGTTTAATTCTCCATCTCAGAAAGCTGTAGCACATAAAATGTTAAGACTCAAAACAATGTTTTTTACATAATTAGATTTAACTTCTTTACAATTAAGTCAATTCCGTTTTTTCTTATTTACCATACAGCTGGAGATTAAATGCATTGAAATGTCCAGAAATTTCTGGAAACGAAGTTCCCCTCTTCTCTTTCTGCAGCTGTGAGACCTTATCACTGGGTCTCCCTAACGTCACTCACCCTTTGTCTTTATTTGTTCCGTGTGTAGCTTTGTCTGGCTTTCCCTCCAGTTCACTAATGACGTGTTCAGCTCTATGGAACCTGCTGCTAAACCTGTTCCTTGAGTTTGTTGCTGTGTATTGTTTTATTTCTAGAAATTCTATTGGGTTCTTTTACAAAGCTGTTAATGACTTTTTATAACATTCTGTTTCCTGAAGGTATCTCAAAGGCTGCTTTTGGTTCATTAGTCATAATCAGCCTACCTAATAAACAGCCTACATCTGATGATTCTGATGATCCTGATTTGTCTGAAATGTTTGGAGACCGTTTTCCTGGATGTGCACTGGAGAGTGCACTTTAAAAACTATATAGAAGAATGTCTTGAGGCTAGTGAAAATAATTTTCTCCAGAAAAGATATGTGTTTGCTTCTGCTAGGGGTCTGAGTCATTACCACACCGGGACCATCTTTTAAAATTGTATATATTCAAGGCTTGAAAATCCCTGGATAACCCAGTCAATTCAAAATAGGATATAATTCAACACAAGCTGTTCACTTGTGGTTAACGTCTACATCAATGGAGTTGGGCTCCCGATTACTTAGTGTGCAGAGTCTACTGTCAGACTCCTCAGCTCTAACTCGGGGGCGGGGGGGGGGGGGCGGTTAACAAGTGCCCTTGGGTAAAATGTGGCTTCCTGGTACGCTTCCACGGGGCTGGGGGGCGCATCCCTGGGGGCACAGCGCGATGGCGAGCTCAGACTGGTGGAGAGCACCAAGGGTGCTGGGGTGTTAGAAGGACGTTACAGTGAAAGAGGAAAACAAGCAGGAGATGTAAAAGATAAGGAGAAGAGGACATCAAATGGCCCTCAGGCTACCCCTGAGACCGGTGACTGAGGCTATCAATGTCTCCTTCCTGACGGTCACATCTGCACACAAAGGGGGCTCCTCCGAGAGGGCTTCCCTGGACCTGCCCGTCACTCCCCATGACTTTTCTTCACTGCTCTTATCCCCATCCAAATTCTTTTCCTTGTTTGGGGGGCTGTTTACTGTCTGTCTCCTTCGGCAGGATATAAGCTCCACCAAGGCAGGGCCTCATTGTGAGCAACTCTGGGACCCCAGGGCCTGGAACAGAGCCTGACACAGAGGGGTTTCTTCACAGGTCTCTGGTGAACACGTGGATAATGCGCAAACCACTGATTTCCACGGTGAGAGACGGCAAGTCAGGAGGCGGCAGCACCCTGCGAGGGGAGAGGGCTTATGGAGCTGATGTGAGATGAGGACCCAGAAGGCTGCTCAAGGGGCAGAGCCCAGGAAACAGGAGGATCTACAGGACCCTGGGAAGGGGGAAGATCAGAAACAGGGAAGGAATCATCCAATTAAAGGTAATAAAGACCAACCTCACCAACCTTGGTTTCCTTCTTCCAACAAGGGTTACAAATGAAAGGCATTCGGAGCAGAGGATGGTCTCGACCACACCTTAATGTCTTGGGACCTAAACATACTAGACGTCTTTTTTTTTTTTTTTTAATTAACACAAAAATTTTAGAGCCGTTTTAGGTTCACAGCAAAATTGAGGGGAAAATACAGAATTTCCTATATATCTCCTGTCCTGCATTATCAACATCCCCACCAGAGTGTATATTTGTAAGAATTGATGAACCTACACATCATTATAATGAACCGACACATCATAAACACCAAAAGTCTAGTTTACATTAGACCTTACTTTCGGTTTTACACACGTTTGCACAAATGTATAAAGACATATATTCATCATTATGGACTCATACAGAGTGATTTGCCTGCCTTAAAACCCCTCTGCCCTGCCTAGTCATCCTTCCATCCCACTCCCTGGCAATCACTGATTTTTTTAATTGTCTCCATAATTTTGTCTTTTCCAGAATGTCATGTAGTTGGAACCATACAGTGCATAGTCTTCTCAGATTGGCTTTTGTCACTTAGTACTATACATTTAAGGTTCCTCCGTATCTTTTTTTTTTTTTTTTTTTGCGGTACGCAGGCCTCTCACTGTTGTGGCCTCTCCCGTCGCGGAGCACAGGCTCCGGACACGCAGGCTCAGCGGCCATGGCTCACGGGCCCAGCCACTCCGCGGCATGTGGGATCTTCCCGGATCAGGGCACGAACCCCTGTCCCCTGCACAGGCAGGCGGACTCTCAACCACTGCGCCACCAGGGGAGTTCCCTCCGTATCTTTTTATGACTTAATAGCTTACTTCCTTTCAGCACTGAAATATTTCATTGTCTAAACATACTAGTTTCTTTATCCACCCACGTACTAAAGGAAATCTTGGTTACTGCCAAGTTTCGGCAATTATTAATAAAGCTGCTATAAACATCTGGGTGCAGGTTTTCATATGAACATAAATTTTCAAGTCCTTTGGGTAAGTACAAAGGAGTACAAATGCTAGATCGTATGGTTAGCATACGTTTAGTTTTGTAAGAACCTGCCAAACTATTTTCCAAAGTGACTGGACCATTTTTCATTCCCACCAGCAATGCATGAAAGTTCCTGTTGCTCCACATCCTTGTCAGCATTTGGTGTTGTCAGTGTTCAAGATTTTGGCCATTCAAATAGGTGTGTTTTGGTAACTTATTTTTGTTCTAATTTGCATTTCCCTGATGACATATGATGTGGAGCATCTTTTCCTATGCTTATTTGCCATCTGTGTATCTTCTTTGGTGAGGTGTCTGGTAAGGTCTTTGGCTTACTTTAACAGGTTGTCTGTATTCTTGTTGAGTTTTGAGTTCTTTGTATATTTTGGATAACAGTCCTTCATCAGATTTTTAAAGGTCTGCAGTTTGTCTTACAATTCTCTAGACATTGTCTTTTTCAGGGTAGTAGTATCCAATTTTTTATTTTTTTTTTTGCGGTACACGGGCCTCTCACTGCTGTGGCCTCTCCCACTGCGGAGCACAGGCTCCGGACGCACAGGCTCAGCGGCCATGGCTCACAGGCCCAGCCACTCCACAGCATGTGGGATCTTCCCGGACCGGGGCACGAACCCGTGTCCCCTGCATCGGCAGGCGGACTCGCAACCACTGCGTCACCAGGGAAGCCCAGCAGTATCCAATTTTAATAAGTCCAGCTTATCAATGATTTCTTTCATGGAAGGTACCTTTGGCATTGCATCTAAAAAGGCTGATCACCATACCCAAGGCCATGTAGGTTTTCTCCCATGTGAACTTCTAGGAGTTTTATAGTTTTGAGTTAATTTTTGTAAAGGGTATAAGATTTGTGTCTAGATTCATTTTTTTGCACGTGAATGTCCGGTTGTTTCAGCACCATTCGTTAAAGAGACTATCTTTGTTCCACTGTGTTGCCTTTGCTCCTTTGTCAAAGATCGGTTAACTATACTTAACGCAGGTCTATTTCTGAGTTCTCTATTCTGTTCCCTTGATCTGTTTGCCTTTTCTTTCACCAATATCACACTGCCTCGATTATTGTAGCCTTACAGTAAGTACTGGAGTCGGGTAGTGACAGTCTTCTGACTTTGCTCTTTTCCTTCAATATTGTGTTGGCTATTCTGGGTCTTTTGCCTCTACAAACAAACTTTAGAATCAGTTTGCCAACATGCACAAAATAAGGGCTTTGACTGGGATGGCATTGAATCTATAGATCAAGTTGGGAAGAACTGACATCTTCAAAATATTGAGTCTGTCTGCAAACATAGAATATCTCTCCATTTATTCAGTTTTTCTTTGATTTTGTTCATCAGAGTTCTGTAGCTTTCCTCATATAGATTTTGTACACCTTTTGTTAGATTTATACCTAAGTAGTTCGTTTTGGGGGGTGCTAATTCAAAGGTATTGTGTTCTTAATTTCAAATTCCACTTGTTCATTGCTGATATATAGAAAAAGATGGACTTTTATGTCAAACTGATAAACTTTGTATCCTGCAACCTTGCTCGAATCACTTAGTTCCCAAAGTTTTTTTGTTGATTCTTTGGATTTTTTACATAGACGATCATGTCATCTGTGAACAAAGACAGTTTTAGTTCTTCCTCCCCAGCGTGTATACCTTTTCTTTCTTTTTCTTATTAGTCTTATCGAATAGATAGAATGTCCAGTACGGGGGTAGTGAGAGGGGACATGCTTGCCTTGTACCTGATCTCCGTGGGAAAGCCTCGAGTTTCTCACCATTAATTACGATGTTAGCTGTAGGTTTTTTTGTAGATATTCTTTATCAAGTTGAGGCAGCTCCTCTGTATTTCTAGTTTCCTGAGAGTTTTAATCATGAACTCTATGTTGTGGGTGTGGTGGATTTTGTCAAATGCTTTTTCTGCATCTATTAATACAATCATGTGATTTGTCTTTTTCAGCCTGTTCATGTGATGGATTACACTAATTGATTTTTGAATATTGATTCACTCCTGCATAGCTAAGATAAAGCCTGCTCGGTTGTGGTGTAAAATCCTTTTTATACATTGTTGGATTTTATTTGCTAATATTTTGTTGAGAAATTTTGCATTTATGTTCATGAGAGATACTGGTCTATAGTTTTCTTTTCTTGCGATGTCTTTATCTGGTTTTGATAATAGGGTAATGATAGCCTCCCAGAATGAGTTGGAAGTATTTCCTCTATCTTCTGGAAGAGAGTGTAGAGAATTATTACAATTTCTTTCTTAAATGTTTGTCAGAATTCACCAGTGAACCCATTTGGGCCTGGTATTTTCTGTTTTGGAAGGTTATTAATTATTGATTCAATTTCTTTAATGAATATAGGCTGATTCAAATTGGCTATTTCTTCTGGTGTGAGTTTTGGCAAATTGTGTCTTTTAAGGAATTCGTCCATTTCATCTAGAGTATGAAATTTGTGGGCATAGAAGTTGTTCACAGTATTCCTTTATTAACCTTTTAATGTCCATAGGATCTCTACTGATGGTTTCAATTTAATTTCTGATATTGGTAATTTATGTTCTCGCTTGTTTTATCTTAGTTAGTCTGATTAGCGGCTTATCAATTTTATTGATCTTTTCAAAGAACTAGTGTTTGGTTTAATTGATTTCCTATTTTCTATTTTACTGCTCTAATTCTTATTATTTGTTTTCTTGTACTTACTTTGGATTTGATTTGCTTTTCATTTTCTAGTTTCCTAAGATAGAAACTTAGATTATTAACTTTAGATCTTTCTTCTTTTCTAATACATGCATTCAATGCTATAAATGTTGTCTAAGTACTGCTTTGGCCGCATTCTACAAATTTTGATAAGTTGTGTTTTCATTTTCATTTGGTCCAAAATATTTTAAAATTTCTCTTGAGAATTCTTCTTTGACCCATGTGTTATTTAGAAGTGTGTTGATTAATCTCCATGTATTTTTGGATTTTCCAGATATCTTTCTGTTATTGAATTTTAGTTTAATTCCACCGTAGTCTGACAACAGATGTTGTATAATTTCTATTACTTTATAGTTGTTAAAGCGTGTTTTATGGTCCAGAATGTGTTCTATCTTGGTAACCATTCCATGTGAGCTTGAGAAGAATGTGTATTCTGCTGTTGTTTCCAATAAAGTTAAACATACACTTAGCATACAATGCAGCAACTCCACCCCAAGGCTATACCCTAGAAAACAAACTGCATGAATTTATGTTCATAGTATCCACAGAAGATTATAGTCAAAAACCAGATATAACCCAAAAGTCCATCAACAGGAAAACAGATAAACAAATTGAGGTATACTTAGGGTAAAATACTCACTGATTAAAAAAAAAAAAATGCACTGCTGATAAGTGCAACAACATGGATAACTCTCAAAAACAATATGCATACCTTCTGAATGATTGATCACATTTAGATGAAGTTTAAGAGTGGATAAAACTAATCTGTGGTGAAAAAAGATAGAATAGTGGTTTCCTCTGAGCACAGGGCTGGAAAGATATTCAATGGGAAAGGGCACGGGGAAAACTTACTGGTGCGATGGAGAAGTTCTTTATCTGGGTGGAAGTTATAGGGCTATGTGTGTATTTTACGCATATAAAGTATACTTCAATGAAGTAGGTTTTTTGTAGGGGAGAGATGACAGAGCTGGACGGTGCCATAGAAGCACATTTACAACTCAGTCTGGCCAACGCAGCACACAAGCCACCCTGGTCAAGTGCCATTTCAGACCCGGAGTGGCCCCCCTCTGAAGCCTGCCCTTGGCTCTGACTGGCTGCCCACACTGCAAGCTGTGTTCACCCTTCTTCAGGGAGATTGGAGGGAACAGTTTGTGGTCCTGTCTCAACCTGGACACACTCCCGCACCACACTGTATCCTGCTCTTCCTTCAAGGCCTCCACCAAGCCTCTCTTTCTCACTGCTGCCTCTCTTCCCCACATGCTTCTCATCATCCCAGACTCTCCAGCTACCCTCCGCTCACAGGAGGCTGGTCTAGGAGCCATGGCATGGATGTGACTTGGGGTCACGAGTAGCTGCACAGATTGGTCATCATCACTCATGCATATGTACACAAACAGAGAATGAGACCTGAAGTGTTTTGGTTTTTCTTACTGCTTTGTAAAATTAAGTGCTCACTGCCTTTTTTTTTTTTTTTTTTTTGCCTTTCCTTAATTTCACATACTGAATTAAACATACTTTTCTTTTTAAGTGTTAGGATCATTGGATTTAATTTTTTATTTCTTTTGTGTCCTCTCACAGGGCATTGTGGTCAATGACCATTCAGTTTATACTACAGACCAGCAGTTCTCAAAGTATGGTCAGAGGACCCCTGGAGGGTCCATGAGACCCTTCAGGGAATTTGCAAGGTCAAAACTTAGACACTATAACATGAATTGCCTTTTCCACTCTCATCCTCCCAGGAGTGTATGGTGGAGCTTTCCACCGTATACTGAGAAGGTCTACATGACTCAGTGAACCAGCATTTTCCAAATGATGGATGCAGAATGATACAAAATCATGCAAGGACAAAAGACCCGTTTCAAGTGCCAAATAGACCAGTACATTTTCACGTAACAGAGTAAGAAACATTCATTTTCAGATTCTATGTGGCAATTCATCTTTAAGAAACTACCATTTGTTGGATTTTGGCATAGTATCAAAGGAGGATGTCCACAATTATGTGAGAAGGATATTAAGATACTCCACACTGTTCCCACTACATATCTATGTGAGGCCAGAGTTTTGCCAATCCTTCCACCAAAACAACATACTGCAACAGACTGAATACAAAAGGCACTGTGAGAAGCCAGCTGTCTTCTGCTAAGGACATTAAAGAGGTTTGCAAAAGTGTAAAACAATGCCACTCTTTTCACTAGATATTTTGTTTGGGAAAGTAAAATTATTTTTCATAAAAACATTTATGTTAACATGCAATACTCTAGTGTTATTTTTAAATCAGTTAACAAATATTTTTAAATGTCCTCACTTTTAATTTCAAATGCATAACCTACAGAAACAAAAGCTCTTCTGGGTCTTCAGTCACTTTTAAGTGTACAGAGGGGTCCTGAGATGAAAAAGTTTGAGGCTGGCTGCTTTAGGCTGTCTGACTAAAATACTGAGCAGACCCTTTAGAAATGAAAGGGCCAGAGATGCTGGATTTGGAGTCAGACAGACCTGGGTTTCCACCAGTGTCCCACACTGCACTAATGGATTTGGAGCAACTAATTTAATATCCTTAAACCTCAGGGTTTGGGTTTTTTTTAATTAATTAATTAATTTGGCTGCGCCGGGTCTTGGTTGCAGCACGCGGGATCGAGGTCCCTGACCAGGGATCAAAACCAGGCCCCCTGCATTGGGAGTCCGGAGTCTTAACCACTGAACCACCAGGAAAGTCCCTCGGGGTTTTATTTTTAATCTGTGAAATGGTAAGAATAACGCCATTTTCAGAGCTGCTGAGATTAAGTGAGCTAAGGCATGGACTGTACCAGCGCAGACCACCTGCAGTTAGTAGGCACCCGGACATTTCATTATTTATGCATGTTGCACTTGGTCCTATAAGGCTTTGAGGCAGCCAGAGACTTGGCTGAGTTGGGAGCGAAGTTCAGGACCCTGGCGAGCTGATCAACTACGAGAAAAGCAAAGGCTCTTCATGTCCCGGAACACATCCTGTAAGGCCATAGGACGGTGGAAGGGCTGACCCTTCAGAGCTCTTCCAACCTTGCGGGAGGAAACGTTCACCTGTTGAGGGGCCAGAAACCCAGACAGAGCAGCTCTGCGGAGTTACAGGTCTCAGTTCAATCCAATTCAATTCGCCAAATGTTTATGAAGCATCTACTAGATGTCAGGCACTATTTAAGCCCCCCAAATGCATCAGGGGACAAAACTGACAAAGACCTGGGTCTTAGGCAGCTCACCTTTTAGTGCAAAGTAATGAAAAGTGAAGCAGCAACACAGGGTCCTAGGGAGGACCCACCTGCAGACAGGAGCAGGACCAAAGGAAAACTCTCTCGGCAAGGGAGAGGGGCCGAGTACGTGTACAGTGACCCGTAAAGCCTCTCGCGCAGGGGCTCATACAGTGCGCAGTGGGGAGGCACTGGTGATGTCGGGATGCTGGAGCCAGGGATGCTGGGGGTGATGACAAGTGGTACATCAGGCTGCCCTGGAGCACGATGAGAGAGGAGAGGGAAGAAGTCCATGGCTGGGGAAGGCACCTCTTGGGTGAAAGCTATCAACCCTCTTCCTAATTACAACTCCGTCAGCAGCTTCCTGGTCTGCAATGCGTAGGGAGGAAGAGAGTCATCCAGGGTCTGTAGACTCTGGCTTGGCAGAAGGTGTAGACCTCTGAGTCTGAATGGGGCCACAAGAAGCCGGGAACAGTGAGCTGAGAGTGTAAAGACACCCCTCTGACCTCCTTTCCGTCACCATTCTGGGCTGCTCCCCTGTGTTCTGGGTTGCAACCTGGATAGGCCAGATGGTAACGCACACGTGAAGGTCCCACGCTGACTGTACCCGGGGTTTCTTTATGAACAGCCACCGCTCGTAGGAAGGACTGGTGGGTGTGTCCAGAGCGGTGCATCTGGACACTTGGAACTGGTCTTGTTTGTTTTTGTTGTCAAGTTGTTACTTGCAGACTGTTTCTCCGACAGTCTCCTAAAGGCCCCAGACGTGTTTGTGCAGATAATCCACGGTGACCTTGGAGTTTTCACTGAGAAAGATTTTGCCTGCAGAAACCAAGAGCTGGGTCCCTCCCTTCGCTGCAGAAATTCACTTTGAAACACTTAAGGTATTGGGAAAAGTCCAAATTTTTTGACTGTTTTGATCCCTGTAATTGTGACTGGGGGTGTTTTTATCCCACGGTTTAAAATGTTTCCTATATATTTTCGGCATCGTCATGCTGCCGTGGTTGACACAGCGAGACAGTGAGAAACTGAAGTGGAAGTTAGGCTTCACAGGTGACTCGTTTGTGGGGAGAAAAGGCACCCGATTTTCATGAACTCAAGTGACGGATACAGAAGTGAGTGACGAGCTCCTAGGGGAGGCTGGAGTGACTGTTGCCCATTTGCTGAAGGAAGGGTCCATTTGGAGACTGGAAAAGAAGTTTTGGCCAAAAGTGTAATATAAACCTGTACTATAATTTACAGGGGCATCTAATTGTCTAGTGCTTGGCGTGGGTGATGCTGTAAGTCCCCCCGAGCAGTGTGAAATCCTATGCTCAATGCCAGATCCCCGGCCGCCCCCCTTGTAGGGTGAGGCAGTTGGAGTGCGCAAGGCGGACGATAGTAGTCCATAGCCACTCAGCTAGAACCTGGGACCCTGCAGTCGGGGCTCCGGCCTTGCCGGAGCGTCGTGCCCCCTCTCATAAGGATGTATCTATACCGAGGTCACCAGGTCCTCGAGGGCCGAGGGGAAATGCACATGCACACACTGACCACACAGAGGCCGTGGGACCCACACGCCATGCCTCTCCCTCCTCGACCTTCTGTCACCTGAGAATCAGTTCTCTGCTTGTACACACCCCACCTGGAGCGCAAGCCGTGCGAGAAACAAGGACAAAAACCCAACGCCCAAGTTCCTTTCCTTTGTTGCTGGTTTCCACTCTTTATGAAACTATTCTTGTTGGCTTCAGTGGCTGAAATCTTTAGGAGGAAGAGCATGGAAACTGGATCAGACTAACTCGGTTCTCCTAGTTCTGTCCCTCAGCAGCTGGGTGGTCTGGGGTGTGAGCCAATGGCGGCGGGGGGGGGGGGAGGGGCACAACACCTCAGAGGGCAGAATAGAGAAGGAAGCTAGGACAATGCTGGATGCAGGAGAGGCATCCCACAAATGGCTGCTATTATCATCGTCATGGGTCATTTTGTCTCTCACTCTCATAAGCGATCAAGAGAAAATCTAGCTGCATTTCAGTTTTGATTTAGAAAAAAGTAACGTAAGGGACTACCAAAGAAACACTGTATGACACCTGTCCTAGGATATTCCAAAGAGAAAAAATGTAAATCCTTCGGGAAAGAAAACTAAACAAAAAATCTCAACAGCATAGGTACGAAATAGTCCAAAACCGCTAAATGGAACGACACGGAAAACATTTCTGAAACTCAGAGATTGGTGAGATGGACTGACCTGCAACACGTTCACAGCTCTCAGCTGTGTAGGACCGCCTTTCTCCTTTCCTGAACGCAAATCACCCCTTATCAGGCCAAGAGCATACTGCCTGGACCCCCGCATGGATCACAGCACCCCCTATTCTCTCCCTTCTTCCTGTGAATATCGCATCCCTCCAGACATCCACCCGGCCCCGGGCGCTTCCAGGAGTCGCCTCAGGATGAGGCGGTTGAAGCTTGGAATCGCAACGTTTTGAACACTTTTCCTCGGGGAGTTGTTGGAGAACTGAAGATATACGGAGTGGAAAAAGGGAGGGACGAGACCTTGCAGAAGTCACGAGCGCAGAATCCCCTGGGGTCCCCGAGCCACGCGGTTCTCATGACGTCACTCTGACAGCCCTCACTGGTCCCCCTACCTGCTGCCACCCCTCCTTTCCTCTTTGCCACGCCCCCCCCCCCCCCCCCGGGAATCGCCATGCCTGCCGATGCTTTCGGGGAACAGCAGAGGCTCGCCCTCCCCCGCTGCAACTTCTGGAAGCCTCTGCGGGAGGGCGCCGTCGCTGGCCGCTCAGGTGGGGTCGGGGGCGCAGGTGGCAGCCAGCCGGGAGGTCCTGGGTCAAGTGGTGTTCGCCCTCAGGCCCCCTCGGGGGACGAGGACGGAGGCGGGCGCAGGTGTCCCACTCGCTGAGGAGGGCCGGGGAACTGGAGTCCGACCCCTGCAGGGCATCCCCGACGTGAGGCTCTCCGTCCCCGGAAATCAGCCGCACCGCGACCCTCGGGCTCGTCCCTGAGAGCCCCTGGCGTGCCGCTCCCACCCTCGGCGGCCTGCTCGGCGGCCCGCGTCGCAGCCGACCCCGACCCCGGCCCGGGCCCCGCGGTCCCGTCCCGCCCAACATCCCGCCCGGTTCTCCTTTCGGCCCTGACTCCGCCCCCGCCTCCGTCCCGCCCCGCCCCCGGCCCCTCCCGACCCGGAGCGGCGCCCCCAGTCTCGCCGCTTGGCCACTTCCGGTCTCCGCTCGCTGGGAGCGGTCGGCGCCGCGCCCACGCCGTCGACGCCATCCTCGCCACCGCCGCGTACGCGTGGCCGGGTCTACACAGGCTCTCCCGCCGCTCCGGGACCGCACGTCGAATCCGCGCGGGCTTCCCCTCCCGCCGGACGCCAGGTGAAGCAACTCTCATCTCTACAGCCTCTCCCACGTCGCAGATGCCGGGTGTGGGTGTGGTCTTTGCATCCATCACCGCCTTTCCTTTCCCCCACGCACCTCCCCAAGTGTTCCCCGGGTTCCGTCACCGCCTTTCCTGTCCCCTCCACGTGCTCCCTTGGGCCCACACCATTTTCCCTGCCGGGTAGACTCCAGGGGGAAGCAGGAGCCCGCAGCGTCCTTCCTAAGGCGGCCCTGCCTGGTGGCCCCTGCACTCCCTTAGGCTTGCCTGGGGTTGTGTTTGCTGAAATTGCTCGACCAAATGAGCCCGCTCCCTGTATGAGGCTGCTCTGTGCGATGCCCACAGCCAAGTTCCCGAGGCTAAGGGGAGTGCATTCAAAAAGGATGGGCTGTATGTTTCTAGAGAGTTGTGCATTTCTTCTAGGTTGTCAAATTTGTTGGCATGTAATTGTTCATTGTATTCTTTTATGGTTTTTTTTTTTGTATTTCTGCAGTATCAGTTGAGATTTCTCCTTTTTCATCTCTTGGTTTGTTTATTTGGGTTCTCTCTCTTTTCTTCTTGGTGAGCCTAGCCAGAGGTCTGTGAATTTTGTTTACCTTTTCAAAGAACCAGCTCTTGGTTTTGTTGATTTTTTTCTGTTGTTGTTTTAATATCTATTTTATTTATTTCCTCCCTGATCGTCATTATTTCCTTCTTCTGCTGACTCTACATTTTGTTTGTTCTTCTTTTTCTAATTCTTTTAGGTGCTAGGTTAGGTTGTTTAGTTGAGATTTTTCTTGTTTTTTGATGAAGGCCTGTGTCGCCTTGAACTCGTGGTTGCCAAGGGGGAAGGGGGAGGGAGATGGATGGACTGGGGGTTTGGGGTTGGTGGATGCAGACTATTACATTGAGCATGGATAAACAACAAGGTCCTAATCTGTAGGACAGGGAACTATACTCAATATCCTGTGATAAACATAATGGAAAAGAATATTAAGAAAAGAATGTCTGTATGTGTATAACTGAGTCACTCTGCGGTACAGCAGAGATTGCCACCACAATGTGAGTCAACTACACTTCAATGAAAAAAAAAGGGCTGGATGTTGGAAATGGCCCACTTCAGGCGCAGTGTATGAGCTCCCTCAGCCAGGAAGCCCCCATTCAGTGCTCTGTTCACCAGTGCAATCCTCCCTCGCCACTTCTTCAGGTCAGAGCTTGGCTTCCCCACTGCAGTCCTCTGTCCCTTTATAATCGTGCTTCATTAAAAAAAGAAAAAAAAAAAAAAGTACCAGAAGCCCTGGATGAAGTGCTGTAGAATGAACTTCCATATTAAAATGTTTCTGTGAAAATGCTCCCCACCTCCCCTTCGTTCTCCTGACTGGTGCCCCTCACGGTTCTTTTCTCTATTTGTTATAAAGCCGGGTTAATGGCTTCTTTCCATGGCTGTCGCACCTGCTGGCCTGTAGGACCCTGGCAGGCTGGGACTGTGTTTATTCTCTACGTCCCCAGCGCCCAGCACAGGTGGGGCACCCAGCAGGCACTCAGGAATAAAATATGTGTTGAATGGATGGATGCCTCCGAAAATGCAGAGCAGGTGAAAAGTCCAGGCTTTACTTAGTTCAACTCCCTCCGAGCATTTTAATCCCAGTGCAGTTGTGTTAGTCATCTGGGGCTGCTGTAACAAAATAGCACAGGCTGGGGGGCTTCAATCATAGAAATTTATTTTCTCCAGTTCTGAAGGTTGAAAGCCCAAGATCAAGGTTCCTGCAGATTAGGTTCCCGGTGAGTTCTCTCTTCAAGGCTTACAGACAGCTGACCTCTCACATGACCGAGAGAGAGAGAGAGAGAGAGAGAGAGAGAGAGAGAGAGAGAGAGAGAGAGAGAGAGAGAGAGTGAGTGTGTGTGTGTGTGTGTGTGTGTGTCTGAGAGAGCAAGCAAGCCCTGTGGTGTCTCTTCCTCTTCTTATCAGAACACCGATCCTGTCTGGAGGCTTCACCCTCATGACCTCGTCTAGACCCAATTACCCCCAGGGATCCCATGTCCAAATACCATCATGCTGTAGGTTAGGGCTTCCACATATGAACGGGGGGTGGGGGGACACAAGCAGTGGTAATCCAAACCTGGGGTTACATGCCCTTCCAGGAGCTGGAAGGAGACCTCTTATGGGGAATCTTCTCTAAACCCTTATCTTGCCGATAAGGAAGTTGATACTCATGGGTTCAGTGGCTTGCCCATGGCAGTGTCTCCATACCTGTGTGTTATGTACAAATCTTATCTCTTTGAAGGCCTGATCTTCAAGGGCCTCGAACTGGATTCAACTGGGAGTGATAATAAGCTTGTACTTATGGACATTTATTCCATAAAACAATGCTTTTGGCTCCTAGCAGTAACTGTAATTGGAGTTCAGGCCACCGGGTCAGGGAGAGGAGTGGATCTCCAGTGATCACCGTCATCAGTGTTGACAGCTAAGGTGTGTTTGATCAACACAGGATCTGGCTGGAGAAGAGAGGTTTTCTGAGAGAAATAAAAACATAAAAATCATTCTCACAGTTTGTTCTTGACCTCAGAGGGTGGGGAAAAAAGTCAGAATACCTGGTGAGGAATGCAAAGCAAAACCTCCTTTTGGTTGCATAGCCTTACAGCGATTGTGCCAAGGAACCTGGCTTACTCTGTTCTCGTGATGGAAACGCCCCTTTTAAAAGCCAAAAGCTGCTTTTCTCTCATAAAGTCTAACAATGACCAGTGGAGTGACAAGTAGTTAAACACACACACACGCATGGTTTTCAAGAGGTGACAAGAAAAAAATTTTAAAACCCGTTTAATAAAAATGTCTGCCTTCTTTCTAAGGAGGGAAATGAGAGAAGTTGTCACGTTTTTCACTGACTCGATTCACACAGTCATCACCTTCCTCCCTTCCCTCCCCCAATGTGTTAACAGAGCGGTGAATGAATGAACAGACCCGTAATGAGACCTGTGACTTTCATGATGTCACGGTATAGCATGACAATCCAGGGAGGGTAGAATTGTTCCACTCATTTTACAGATGAGGCAGCTGAGGATCTGAGAAGTGCAGTGAGTTGTTCACGGTCACACGGCTGGTGGGACCCGGGCTGCGGGCAGCACAGCACGATGGGCCCTCTCCTTCCTGCTCCTCCGGGGGCATTTATCACACTGTATTCCAATGACCTGTTCCCCTTACTTGTGGACAAGAACTCTAAGACTTGTTTATCCAGCAACTAAAACCATACTTGGTACAGAGCAAATTTTCAGTGCCTTCTGAATAAATGAATGAATGAACAAACAGATGGACTCTGGAAAGCAATGGAATAAAGTGAAGACTGCGTTGGATTTGAATTGATAAATTCTGCGTTCCAATCCCAGCTCTGCCGTTTTTCTAACTAGTTCCCCTAATTCTTCTAGCCCTTAGTTTTCTCACCTGTTAAGACAGCATGATGTTGATGATTGTTATTAACCCTCTACCTCCATAGTTTTCATAAAGATGAAATGAAAACTCACCTGTAGCTCCTGTGGGGTTTGAAGCTAATAGTGACAAATGTAAATGGCCAGTGAGCCTTCTGGAAAGGGAGCAGAAGAGAGCCCTGGCCTGCTCTGTGGGCACCAGGGCAGAGTTGGACACCACCAGCACGCGGAGGGAGGCCCTCACACTGAGCAGACCACAAAAAGCGCTTTGTCTTCAGGCTACTCCCCGCTCCACCCCCTGCCGCTGGCAGCCGGTGTTAGAAAAAAAAAAAAAATGTATGCTGGGAAATAGCAAGGAATGTAAAAAGTCCCCAAATACCAACCTTCTCCCCCAGCCCACGATTTCCACCATTATGGTGGATGCTGGTGGAGGCCGCTGTTGTCAGCTGGGGACGCACGTTGGAATCACAAGGTGCGTTTGCAGAACCAAAAGACCTCACCCCTGCGGTTCTGATGTCATTGTCCAGAAAGGAGCCCAGGAGCTGACATTTTTAGAAGAACTCTAGGTAACTCCAGGGTATAGACAGAATTAGGTTCTACTGAGTTAGTATGTAGGATTATGCAACCTGGGCACTGTTGCAAATAGGGCTATTACAGTACAGTCCTATATGGCCAATTGTGTTGATTGGGTACCTAGGCTAACTTTGTTGGACTTGCGAACAAATTGGACTTACGAACGCGCTTTCGGAACGGAACTCGTTCATGTGGAGGGGACCTACTCTAGTTTAGGCATTTTCATGTTACCTGGCTTGTCATCTGGAGTGTAATCCTCTCTGTCAGACCACAAGTTCCATGACGATAGATAGGGCCCTTGACCCGTTCACAGCAGAATCCCCAGGGCCTTGGACAGGACCTGGTCACAGGTGGCACTCCCTCAATATTTCTTCAATGACTGGACAAATGACCGAGCAAATAGACAGATAAGCCCCGTGTTTGTTTTAACCATGGCCGCAAAGAACACCTCTTCCTTCTTCCTCTCCCCGTGATGAGTTGATTGACTGTATATTTACCTGCTTTTTAAAAATCTACTTGACATGGTGAGCTGTGATAGGGCGAGAGAGAGACATGGACATATATATACTAACAAACGTAAGGTAGATAGATAGTGGGAAGCAGCCGCATGGCACAGGGATATCGGCTCGGTGCTTTGTGACCACCGGAGGGGTGGGATAGGGAGGGTGGGAGGGAGATGCAAGAGGGAAGAGATATGGGAACATATGTATATGTATAACTGATTCACTTTGTTATAAAGCAGAAACTAACACACTGTTGTAAAGCAATTATACCCCAATAAAGATGTTAAAAAAAAAATCTACTTGAGGTTTCCCCAATAAAGGACCCACAGGAAAGCCTCAATTTTGCTGTTCCTGGCAGGGGGTGGAGTTCTGTTGCTTAGATTCACTTCCTTCTCTTTTTAAGATGTTAAAAACTACTTCTATTCACACCTCCTATTTCTTTGAAGAGCTCAGCTTAGTGAATGCTTTCATTCATTCATTTGTTCATATATTCAATGAAAGAACATCAACTGAGTTACTACTACCTGTCAGGCAACACGGCAGGTGCTGGGACAGAAAGATAGGCATAGCTTGTGTCACGCAAACCTGAGTGCCCGTGGTCAGGTGGCCGCCAGCATCCGTATCTTATAGGGACGGGATTGTCAGAGGGGCCCTGCCCACATCGGTCACATAGCTGCTCCATGGCAGCCTTAGGAGAGCAGGCCTGAGGCTCCGCATGTCAGCTAGTTTTACGGGATGAGGGAAACACAGGCCTTACTGATGTGTGACGCAAGGCCGACCACCTTAGGAATCGTGAGACCAGCCGCCCGGGGCCACCGCACGTGTGACCCACTCGCATGGCTTTCTCCATCCTGGAGGGGCTAGAAAAGTTCAAAGCGCCTTCCTTGCTCGGTCCACAGATGGACACCTGGAAGGGGCTGAAGGGCATAGGTGAACTCATGGGAGGCTCGCAGCAGCTCTCCAAGGGTGAAACTGACATGTTTTTTTCTTCTCTTTTTTCTTATTTTGGCTGTGCTGCATGGCTTGCAGGATCTCAGTTCCCTGACCAGGGATTGAAGCTGGGCCCTCAGCAGTGAAAGCCCGGAGTCCTAACCACTGGACCGCCACGGAATTCCGAAAACTGACAGGTTTTTGCCAAGCGCAGGTACAGAAATGGCTCTCAACATGCACACCTAATACATTTAAGATGTTTACTGTCTGAGGATTCAAAGTGTTTTAATGAGATTGTAAAAGGCTCAGAGAAACACAAGCAAAAGCAACCATTCATTCATGGATCCGGAAAAGAGTTACTATCTTCCGGAAGCCAGGCATAGAGCAGGATTCTGGTAAACGGTGCCGACCACCTCCACTGCCTGCTTCCTGGCAGGTGACAGTCCGGCTGGGACATGGACCGAGCTGACTCACACCATCAGGGGGAGTGCCTGGTTTTTCTCCCATCTCAGGGGGACCTGGAGGGCTTCCAGGGGGAGATGGCCGGGCTGGGGCCCGAAGGATGAGAGGCAGTAACCAGGCAGGGTGTCCCTGATGGTGGGGTTTGGGGAGAGGGTGTTATGTAGACCTTGCTACTTAAGGGGCCCCACGGAGCAGCATCACATCACTGGGAGCTTGTCAGGAGGCCCAGCCCCAGACCTACAGAATCGGAGCATGCATTTTAACAAGATCCCGGGTGAGGTGAAGCACTAATGCTCTCAAGGCAGAGCAAACTTGAAACCCCAAGTGAGAAATGGGCCAAACAGAAGAAGCAACAGTTCACAAAATGTGTGATACACAGAAGGAGAAGATGGATCTTACAAATAAGCAGGTGCCTCCAAGATGAGCAAGGGTTTAACAAATAATAATATTAACAGCAGTCAGGTGACTGATTTCAGCCACTGATGAGTGGGGTGTGAATTTGAATAGCTTCACGGAAAAGTATCCAAATAAAGCCCTGACCTGACAGACCCTCTGCTTTTGATAACACGGGGCTGCCATCTGCTCCAGCTGTCTTGGTCAGGTGACCAGAGAATCCAAGGAAATAGTGAAAGTGCAGAGGTGACATAGAAAATGCTATTCAAACCGCATGCTATTCAAACAATCAAAACGTGGGTTGGATATTGTCACGGTTGCCGTGTAGGAATCTGAGATTCCTACCCTTTCATACCCCTAAACCAGGACAAATCTTCATTTTTTCTAGCATGGCTTAGAACCGGTTCTGTTTGGAACTGGGTGCCAGGCTGAATCCCTTCCTCTACACTTCATGCATTACACCTGTTCCATTCCCAGCCCACCCAGGGAACATCCAGCCAGCCCACCGCAGCCGGTATGGCCGGCATCTGCTCTGGTTGTTTTGGAGTCTGTTGTGTGCCAGTTATTACATAATTTGACGATTATGTAATAATCATCCAGGTACTGTGCCAGAATGCAGGCTACCTGGACACCGGAGTGTGACAGGTGTGTCCTGGCAGGGGTAGAGTCAGGTCAGACTGGGGCTGGCCTTGACTACTTGTATACCGATTTTTCCTCTGTGGCTGCCATGAGCCATGGAAGTGTTTAGGCTGGGAGTGGCCCAGCTCATATACAGAAGGTGGTTCCAAGATGGGATGAGGAGATGAATATGGGAACCAACTCAAGAGCCCAGAGGACAGAGGGCTACAGCAATCCTGGTGAGGGTGAGGGAGTTGGAGCTCTTTAGGAGGTAGGGCCCAAAGCGATTTGGGGTGGGGAAGGGAAAGGAAAGGGAGGGCGTGGGATGACTCGGGATTCCTGCCCAGTTGGTGGTGGCCAGAAGGGTTGCCGTCCACCAAGACAGAGAAAGAAATAAGAACAGGGTCAAGTGGGAGGAAATAATGAGCAGGTTGCATTTTCAATCGTTTTTCCTCATTGTAAAAGTAATATATATTTAGAAAACATAGAATTTTAAAAAGAATATTGTAAATCACCCGGAGTTCTTTTAGAAATAACTTCTCTGACTTTTTGGTGCATTTTTTTCTTTTCCAGTCTTTGGTCTCTCTCTCTCCTTTTTTTTACACTTCCTTAAATTTTTTTTTTAAACTGAAGTATAGTTGATTTACAGTGTTACGTTAGTTTCTGGTATACAGCAAAGTGATTCAGTTACACATATATATAAAACTGAATATATATATATATATATATAACTGAATATATATATAACTGTGTGTATATATATATATTCTTTTACAGATTCTTTTCCATTAGAGGTTAGTATAAGATATTGAGTATAGTTCCCTGTGCTATACAGTAGGTCCTTGTTCGTTATCTATTTTATATACAGTAGTGTGTATCTGTTAAATCCCAAACTCCTAATTTATCCCTCACCCCCCTTCCCCTTTGGTAACCATCAGTTTGTTTTCTATGTCTGTGGGTCTATTTCCATTTTGTAAATAAGTTCACTTGTATCATTTTTTTTTAGATTCCACAAGTAAGTGATACCATATATTTTCTGTATGTGTTTGTGTGTGTGTTTCTGTAAACGTAGGGGTGCATTTAAAATTATTGATCTCACTGCATAGACAGTTTATTTTATTTTTTTCTTTTAATATAATATAATCATTTCCTGACCTTTAAATTATTAAAATGCAGGCAGACTTGTTTTATTGCACTTCACAGATATTGTGTGTTTTTGACAAAGTGAATGTTTGTGGCAACCCTGGATCAAGCAAGTCTGTTGGCACCATTTTTCCAATAGCATTTGCCTACATCATGTCTCTGGGTCACATTTTGATAATTTTCACAATATTTCAAACTTTTTCATTACTATTATATTAGTCATGGTGATCTGTGATCAGTGATCTTTGATGTTACTACTACGACTCACTGCAGGCTCAGATGATGGTTAGCATTTTTTAGCAATAAAGTATTTTTTAATTAAGGCAGGTATATTTTTTAGAGACATATGTTGTTGTACATTTAGTAAACTACAGTATAGTGTAAACATAATTTTACGTGCACTGGGAAGCCAAAAATTTTGTGTGACTCACTTTATCGTGATATCCGCTTTGTTGCGCTGGTTTGGAACCAAAACTGTTAACATCTCCAAAGTCTGCCTGTATATTTTTAATGGTTGCTGAGTATTCCACCCTATGAACGTGTAATAGTTACTCTATTTCTTTACTGTTGGACTCACAGATCACTTCCATTTTTTCCACCTTGACTAACACAGCAATAAATATATTTGTATTAAATCTTTACCCAAGTTTCAATAAAAAAGTGTAAAAACATTTAAATAACCACACTCAACACTCCTGTAGAAAAAAAAGAAACAAGCAAACAAAAACCTTAAATGATATCAAAATATATACAATAACAATGGAAGACCGGGGAATTCCCTGGCGCTCCAGCGGTTAGGACTCCACACTTCCACTTCAGGGGGCACGGGTTCAACCCCTGGTCGGGAAACTAAGATCCCGCCTGCAGTGTGGTGCAACCAAAGGAAAAAAAAAAAAAAAAAAGAAAGAAAAAGAAAAAAAAAAACAACCCTGGAAGACCAGACATCTAGTGTGAACATGGGCATGTTAGATAGCAACACTCCCTTGCTTCTCTCGGAAGTCACAGAAGAGAAACCAGAAAAATGAACCAAAAAATAAACTTCATGCCCTGAACCCTGCATTTTTCAGTGTAAGTAGGAGGGAGAGAGATGCTGCAGATGGAAACAATGTGTAGAAGCTACCAGAAGGGGCAGAGAGAGGGCAGAGGCCACGGGGAGGGAATGAAGTGATAAAGGATGGCCAGTGATTACAGGTTCCAGCGGCACCCAGCCTCAGAAGGCACCAGAAAACATTCATTTCCCCACACGGGGGGGGGCTCCCACTGAAGTGTGAAAGCCTGTTCCTTCTTTTCAGCAAGGGAAAAGGGAAGGAGACGGACCAGGGCTGATGGTGCTCCTGGGAGACTCAGAAGAACCAGGGCTGTGAAACTGCAAACACACGTTCCACATTTCCAGGAAACAGTCCACTCATTTGGCAGCCGAGACAGAGAGAATATTAGAATTGTGAGCCTCGGAGGCTGGGTGAAACCTACGCTGGCTGCTCCACTGGAACCTCCAGCAAGTAGCTGTTCTGCAGTTCCATGGTGAGTGAGTGAGTGTCTGATCTAAAAAAAGCAACTCAAGCATAATTATGAGCAGGTGTTATTTTTTTTAAAAAGTGTGAAAAAGAGGAACAAAACTTACCATCTAATGAAGAACACTCACCAGGAAAAGGTCTTCAGAAAGCAGGTAGAGAACAGAAGCATGTGTTTCATCACAAATTTTTTTTTAAAAAAAACACAAAAACAACTCATTGAAGCAATTACTTCCATGAACGAGGCCCATAGTAAGATGTGCAAAGATTAGGGGAAATAGCAAAATCACTGGAGGAGATAAAATTCAAGCTGACCAAACTCAAGAAAGACCTGGAAGAAAAAGGTGAAGTCTCTCAGAGAAGCCCCAGAGAAAATAAATGCTTACAAAAACCTAGTAGGAACACAGTAGACGGAAATGAGGCAAGTGAAAAAGGAGTCAGGATGTTGGAGGACTAGGAGGATGTGCAGTTCATCTCCCCTCAAATGCACCACAAACACATCCTCAGGGCTTCCCTGGTGGCGCAGTGGTTGGGAGTCTGCCTGCCGACGTAGGGGACGCGGGTTCGTGCCCCGGTCTGGGAAGATCCCACATGCTGCGGAGCGGCTGGGCCCATGAGCCATGGCCTCTGGGCCTGCGCGTCCGGAGCCTGTGCTCCGCAACGGGAGAGGCCACAACACTGAGAGGCCTGCGTACCGCAAAGAAAAAAAAAAAGAATACATCCACAAATGGAACAATTCTCACAAAGCACTGCCTGAACACTAGCAGAGAACCTCGGACACCTAAAGGATCCCTGCATATCCAGGTAGGACAAAGGAAAGAAGAAGGGAAAAGGAAGAGGAGAGGAAGTGGGACAGGACCTGTGACCCTGGTGGGAGGGAGCTGAAGGAGAGGAGAAGTTCCCGCATCTGGAGAAGACCCTCTCCGGCGGGGAGCTCAGTTGGGACAGAAGGGGAGCTTCGGCGGCAGTCAGAGGAGAGTGCAACAACTGGTCTGTGGCAGGCAGGACAGAGTGAGACCTACACAGATGGTCTGTGCCACAACCCTGTGAGCCCCAGCCTGAGATGGGTGTCCGCTAGTGTGCACAGGGACTGGGTGCTGGAACGTGGGGTTTGGAGAGCAGACCCAGGGAGGGGACTGCTGTTGGCTGCAAGAAGACAGCCTGAGGGGACAGGAGTGAGGAGCTCTGCAACTGGGAATGCTTGTGTAGGAAACCCAGACTGCCATAGAAGTGAAGTGCCTTTGTTGAGTGATGCGCAAGGGGTGGGGCCGCCACTGCAGCCTCTCCCCACACACTGGCCACTGCCTCCCCAGGCACTAGGAAGGGCTCCCGCCAGGGCCTGCTCTCTTGTGCCCGTGGCTGCAGGCTCCCCGGCACGACCCATCCCCACCGGGGCTCCTGTGACCCCACCTGCTGCCCCCTCCTTCTCTGCAGCCTGTCCCCACCACAGCGGGCACTCTCACAACCCAGCCACCGTCACCTCCATGCCCCCTCCTTGCCGGGGAGGAATTGTGTGCTCCGTGGCAGCCTCAGGAACAGACCCCTGTGGGTGGCCCACATTCAGAGGTGGGGCTGAAACCACAGCTGAGCTGCAGGGGCTGTGCAACTAAGGAGTAAAAGCTGAAATCTCTCCTTGCAACTGGGCAAACTGCAAATTGACACCCCTGTGACCAGCTTTGTAAACCCAGCACTTACAGAACATCTGAAGGGACATTGAGTGCTCCCATAGCCAAGATGGGTCTAGCTTTGGCAGCTGTAGACTTTGTGGGCACATACACATGAGGGTTGGGCCAGGCCAGAGTCTGAGATGCTCCCATCGTGCCCACAGCGGGTCCAGATCCATGATTACCGAAATCCTGGGACCTGACTTCAGTGGAGCTATGCTGGTGGCCTGGTGAAAGCAACGTCTGAGAGACACCAGGGCCAATTGCTGGCATGCCCATGGTTAAGGTGGGGCTGAGAGCAGTGCCAACAACAGTGTAATCTGAGAGCTCGCACAGTGGGTGAAAGGTGACACAACAGAGCACACCCACAGGTGAACAGTGGCTTCTCTCCCAGTGGGAGTGCTCCAATCCCAACTACCTTGCACCACAGATCAGAAACACAGCTAAGAAACAGATCTGAGGACCTCTACTCCAATAACTAGGGAGCAGACCCTGCCCCTGACAAGCGGGGACAACCACAGAGGAAAGGAGAGGCCCTGTTCAGTATCCAGTGCAGGCTCTGGTCACCACAACATCAGTCACACCTCCTATCAGAGGGGATAATGGCCAGCATACGTGGAGGAAAGAGGTGGCAGACATCTATACTAAAAACAACCCTCACACCAAAAAATATTAGATCCACGCAGGCTACAAAGGGACACTCCCACAGAAAAATAGCCCTCCAAGACAGTCTGAGGGTCTGGCATTGGGTGGAAGAACCCCCAGAGCATTTAGCTTGAAGGTCAGCAGGGCTTGAGGGAAGGAGATCCTCAGGGCTGGGGGAAAAAGAAACTCCACTCTTGGAGGGTGCACACAAGGTCTCACGTGCCCTGGGACCCAGCACAAAGCAGTACCTCCATAGGAACCTGGGCTACACCTTCCTAGGGAGGGTCTCCTGGGGAGGCAAAGGTTGACTATAGCTCACTGTTGGGGCAAGGACACTGATAGCGGAAGCCCCAGGGAATACTGACTGGAGTGAGCTCTCCTGAAGGTCTACACTTCAGCACCAAGACCCGGCCCCACCCAACAACCTGCAGGATCCACTGCTGGAAAGCCTCAGGCCAAACAACACAGCCCCACCTATCAGAAGACAAGCTGCATAAAGTCGTACTGAGTTCACAGCCACCTCAAAACACACCCATTGACACGGCCCTGACCATCAGAGGGACAAGACCCAGCCCCATCCACCAGAGGGCAGGCACCAGTCCCTCCCACCAGGAAGCCTGCACAAGCTCCTGGACCAACCTCACCAACAAGGGGGCAGACACCAGAAGCAAGAGGAACTACAATCCTGCAGCCTGTGGAAAGGAGACCACAAGCACAGAAAGTTAGACAAAATGAGATGACAGAGAAATATGTTGCAAACGAAGGAATAAGATAAAAACCCAGAAGAACAACTGAACGAAGAGGAGATATGCGATCTATCTGTAAAAGATTTCAGAGTAATGATAGTAAAGATGATCCAAAATCTCATAAAGAGAATAGACACACAGAGCAGGAAGACACAAGAAATGTTTAACAAAGAGCGGGAAGATTTAAAGAACACAGAGATGAAAAATACACTAGAAGGAATCAATAGCAGAATAACTGAGGCAGAAGAACGAATAAGTGACCTGGAAGACAGAGTGGTGGAAATCAATGCCAGAAAACAGAATAAAGAAAAAAGAATGAAAAGAAATGAGGAAAGTCTCAGAGACCTCTGGGACAACATTAAATGCACCAACATGCTCATTATAGGGGTCCCAGCAGGAGAAGAGAAAGAGAAAGGTCCTGAGAAAATATTTGAAAATATTATAGCCCAAAACTTCCCTAACATGAGAAAGGAAACACTCACTCAAGTCCAGGAAGTTCAGAGAGTCCCATATAGGATGAACCCAAGGAGGAGCATGCTGAGACACATATTAATCAAACTGACAAAAATTAAAGACAAAGAAAAAATATTAAAAGCAAAAAGAGAAAAGCAACAGATAACATACAAGAGAATCCCCATAAGGTTATCAGCTGATTTTTCAGCAGAAACTCTGCAGGCCAGAAGGGAGTGGCACAATATATTTCAAGTGATGAAAGGGAAAAACTACAACAAAGAATACTTTACCCAGCAAGGCTCTCATGCAGAGTCTACAGAGAAATCAAAAGCTTGACAGACAAGCAAAAGCTAAGAGAATTCAGCACCACCAAACCAGCTTTACAACAAATGCTGGAACTTCTCTAGGCAACAAAGAGACCAGCAACTTAAAGCAACCTTGTAGATATATAGACTGCTATATCAAAACTTCGTGGGGACAGCAAACCCCAAAACTGCAATAGATACACACACGTGAAAGAAAAAGCAACCCAGACACAACACTAAAGATGGTCATCAAACCACAAGAGAAGAGAACAAAAGAGGCAGGGCAGAAAAAAGACTTACAAAAACAAACCCGAAACAATTAAGAAAATGGCAATAGGAACATAAATATTGATAATTACCTTGAATGTAAATGTATTAAATGCTGCAACCAAAAGACATAGACTGGCTGAATGGATACAAAAACAAGACCCATATATATGCTGTCTACAAGAGACCAACTTCAGATCTAGGGACACATACGGACTGAAAGTGAGGGGATGGTAAAAAATATTCCATGAAAATGGAAATCAAAAGAAAGCTGGAGTAGCAATACTCATATCAAACAAAATAGACTTTAAAATACTGTTACAAAAGACAAGGAAGGACACTACCTAATGATCAAGGGATCAATCCAAGAAGAAGAAAGAACAATTGTAAATATGTATGCACCAAACATAGGAGCACCTCAAAAAGGCAAATGCTAACAGCCATAAAAGGGGAAATCAACAGTAATAGTGGGGGACTTTAACATCCCACTTACACCAATGGACATATCATCAAGACAGAAAATTAATAAGGAAACACAAGCCATAAATGACACATTAGACCAGATAGACTTAATTGATATTTATAGGACAGTCCATCCAAAAGCAGGAGAATACAATTTCTTCTCAAGTGCACATGGAACCTTCTCCAGGAATAGATCACTTCTTGGGCCACAAATCAAGCTTTGGTATATTAAGAAAATTGAAATCATATCAAGCATCTTTTCCGACCACAATGCTATGAGATTAGAAATCAATTACAGGAAAAAAAAAAAAACTGTAAAAAACACAAACACATGGAGGCTAAACAATATGTTACTAAACAACCAACTGATCACTGAAGAAATCAAAGAGGAAATAAAAAAATACCTAGAGACAAATGACAATGAAAACACCATGATCCAAAAACCTATGGGATGCAGCAAAAGCTGTTTTAAGAGGGAAGTTTATAGCAATACAATCTTACCTCAGGAAACAAGAAAAATCTCAAATAAAGACCAATCACAGGAACTGAAATTGAAATTGTGATTAAAAAACTTCCAACAAGCATAAGTTCAGGACCAGAAGGCCTAGCAGGCGAATTCTATCAAACATTTAGAGAAGAGTTAACACCCATCCTTCTCAAACTATTCCAAAAAATTGCAGATGAAGGAACACTCCCAAGCTCATTCTACAAGGCCACCATCACCTTGATACCAAAGCCAGACAAAAATATCGCAAAAAAAGAAAATTCCAGGCCAATATCATTGATGAACAGACACAAAAATCCTCAATAAAATACTAGCAAACTGAATCCAACAACATATTAAAATGATCATACACCATGATCAAGTGGGATTTATATCACGGATGCAAGGATTCCTCAATATACATAAATCAATCAATATGATACATCACATTAACAAACTGAAGAATAAAAACCATATGATCATTTCAATAGATGCTGAAAAATTCAACACCCACTTATGATAAAACTCTCCAAAAAGTGCCCATAGAGGGAACATACCTCAACATAATAAAGGCCATATATGACATACCCACAGCAAACATCATTCTCAGTGGTGAAAAACTAAAAGCATTTTCTCTAAGATCAGGAACAAGAAAGACAAGGATTCCCACTCTCACCACTTTTTTTTTTTTTTTTTTCGGTACGTGGGCCTCTCACTGCTGTGGCCTCTCCCGTTGTGGAGCACAGGCTCTGGACGCGCAGGCTCAGCGTCCATGGCTCACGGGCCCAGCTGCTCTGTGGCATATGGGATCTTCCAGGACCGGGTCACGAACCCGTGTCCCCTGCATCGGCAGGTGGACTCTCAACCACTGCGCCATGAGGGAAGCCCTTCACCACTTTTATTCAATATAATTTTGGAAGTCCTAGCCATGGCATTCAGAGAAGAAAAAGAAATAAAAGGAATCCAAACTGGAAAAGGAGAAGTAAAACTGTCGCTGTTTGCAGATGACATGATACTATACATAGAAAATCCTAAAGATGTTACCAGAAAACTACTAGAGCTCATCAATGAGTTTGGTAAAGTTGCAGGATACAAAATTAATGCACAGAAATCTCTTGCACTCCTATATACTATCAATGAAAGACCAGAAAGAGAAATTAAGGAAATGATCCCATTTACCATTGCATCAAAAAGAAAAATATACCTCAGAATAAACTTACCTAAGGAGGCAAAAGACCTGAACTCAGAAAACTATAAGATACTGATGAAAGAAATCAAAAGATGACACAAACGGATGGAGAGATATACCATGTTCCTGGATTGGAAGAATCAATATTGTCAACATGACTATACTACACAAAGTAATCTATAGATTCGATGCAATCCCTATCAAGTTACCAACAGCATTTTCACAGAATTCGAACCAAAAAATTTACAATTTGTGTGGAAACACAAAAGACCCTGAATGGCCAAAGAAATCTTGAGAAAGAAAAACAGAGCCGGAGGAATCAGGCTCCCTGACTTCAGACTGTACTACAAAGCTACAGTAATCAAAACAGTATGTTTCTGGCACAGAAACAGAGTTACAGATCAATGGAACAGAACAGAAAGTCCAGGGATAAACTCACGCACCTATGGTCACACTAATGTATGACAAAGGAGGAAAGAATATACAATGGAGAAAAGACAGTCTCTTCAATAAATGGTGCTGGGAAAACTGGACAGCTACATGTAAAAGAATAAAATTAGAACATTCTCTAACACCATACATAAAAGTAAACTCAAATTGGATTAAAGACCTCAATGTAAGACTGGATACTATAAATCTCTTAAAGGAAAACATACGCAGAACACTCTCTGACATAAATCGCAGCAAGATCTTTTTGATCCACCTCCTAGAGTAATGAAAATAAAGACAAAAATAAACAAGTGGAACATAATTAAGCTTAAAAGCCTTTGCACAGCAAAGGGAACCATAAACGAAACGAAAAGACAACTCACAGAATGGGAGAAAATATTTGCAAATGAAGCAACCAACAAGGGATTAATCTCCAAAATATACAAACAGATCATGTAGCTCAATATCAAAAAAAACAAACAACCCAATCAAAAAATGGGCAGAAGATCTAAGTAGACGTTTCTCCAAAGAAGACATACAGATGGCCAAAAATCACATGAAAAGAGGCTCACCATTGCTAATTATTAGAGAAATGCAAATCAAAACTACAATGAGATATCACCTCACACCAGTCAGAATGGCCATCATCAAAAAAATCTATAAACAATAAATGCTGGAGAGGGTGTGGAGAAAAGGGAACCCTCCTACACTGTTGGTGGGAATGTAAATTGGTGCAGCCACTATGGAGAACAGCATGGAGGTTCCTTAAAAAACTAAAAATAGAGCTACCGTATGATCCAGCAATCTCACTCCTGGGCACATATCTGGAGAAGAGCTTGGTTCAAAAGGATACATGCACCCCAATGTTCATTGCAGCACTGTTTACAGTAGCCAAGACATGGAAGCAACCTAAATGTCCATCGACAGATGAATGGATAAAGAAGATGTGGTACATATATACAATGGAATATTATTCAGCCATTAAAAAGAATGAAATAATGCCATTTGCAGCAACATGGATGGACCTGGAGATTATCATACTAAGTGAAGTGAGTCAGACAGAGAAAGACAAATATTATATGATATCACTTATATGTGGACTCTAAAAAAATGATACAAATGAACTTGTTACAGAACAGAAACGGACTCAGAGACTTAGAAAACAAACTAATGGTTACCAAGGGGAAGTGGGGGGAGGGATAAACTGGGAGATTGGGATTAACATATACACACTACTATATATAAAATAGATAACTAATAAGGACCTAGTGTATAGCACAAGGAACTCTACTCAACACTCCAATGACCTATATGAGAAAAGCATCTAAAAAAGTGGATATATGTATATGTATAACTGATTTGCTTTGCTGTACACCTGAAACTAACACAACATTGTAAATCAACTATACTCCAATAAAAATTAATTAAAAATATAAAACAATGAAAATAAAAAAAAAAGAAATGAGGCAAGTAAAAATGTGTGGAAATAAAGGAATATTTTTAGATCCTATAATAATGATAGCTAGAGAATGCAATCAAAGCTGATCTAACATGTAAAATTTAAGTCCACTTAAAAAGAGTGAGGGGCTAAAGCCATGAATCAGAAGAAAGAGTGAACTTTCCTTGTGCCAGGAAATTTGACCCCACATGGTTAGCATAAGTCACATCCTTGAGTTACAGGGCTTTAAAGATAAAAAAAGAATCTTCTGGGCAGCTGGGGAAAAAAAAAATTAAATCACTTAAAAGAGGAGGTGGTAGGGAAGGGATGTAAAGCTGGCCTCAGTTTCCCCCGAACATTGTTCAAAGCCAGAAGGCAGCGACGCCAGGCCACAGGCTGCTCAGGACAAGGAAGGGCCAGATGAAGCTTTTATACCTTGGCCAAATAATTTTCACCAGCAAAGGACTCAGGAAATATTGTTTCTCTAAGTCCTTTCTGAGGAAACAGAAGAAAACTTTAGCCAATCAAGAGGCAAGTGGTGACAGCCCAGTATTTTGTAATGATAACACCCAGAGGGTGGGTTAGGCTTAGGGAGACAGACAGAATGTACCTTATATGTGTCCCAGACACGGCAGAAACAATAAAACTAACAAAACTGAGAAGTGAGCAGGAAGGAAGGCAAGAGGTGGAATAAACTCACTGATTCTCATCTACAATGGCCGAGAGCCAAAAGACATAAAATAGAGCTGCAAGTCAATCAAAAGTAGTGTACACATACATCACAGTACAAAGATAATATTAAGACTGGCAAAATCAGGTGATGGCAGGGGTGGGGGAGCAGGAAAGAAATGCTCATCTGATCACTGCCCATGGAGGGGAGCTAAATGTCCATCGACAGAGGAATGGATAAAGAAGATGTGGTACATATACACAATGGAAAATTACTCAGCCATAAGAAGGAACGAAATTGTGCCATTTGCAGAGACGTGGATGGATCTAGAGACTGTCACACAGGGTGAAGTAAGTTAGAAAGAGAAGAGCAAATATCATGTATTAACACATATACGTGCAATCTAGAAAAATGGTACAGATGAACCTATTTGCAAAGCAGAAATGGAGACACAGATGCGGAGAACAAATGTATGGACACCAAGGGGGGAGGGGGGTGGGATGAACTGGGAGATTGGGACTGACATATATACGCTACTACGTGTAAAATAGATAACTAATGAGAACCTTCTGTATAGCACAGGGAACTCTACCCGGTGCTCTGTGGTGACCTATATGGGAAGAAAATCCAAAAAGGAGGGGATATATGTATACATATTGCTAATTCACTTTGCCGTACAGCAGAAACTAACACAACATTGTAAAACAACTATACTCCAATTAAAAAAAAAAATGTAAGACTAAGGGACTCTCTCTCTCTGCCATCATATAAGCTATAAGTATAAAAGTAACCACCATACTAAAAGCACACGCTTTCCTGGATAAAAGAACTACACACACACACACACACACACACACACACACACACACACACAAACCCCTCAAACAAAACAAAACAAAACAAAACAAAAAAACGCATAGAGAAAAAGAAAAATGATACGAATTGAACATACAATGTAATAGTAAGACAGATACAAGATGACTGTCATGAGAACGAACATAGATGGACTTAGCTTATCTATTTTAATAAAGATTTCTTGAATGGATAGACAGAAAAACTCCACTTTGTGGGTGATTCAGAAATGTTGGAAATAAGGGTTGGGCACCTCCCAGGAGGCTTATGCAAACAATAACATAAGGTCTGGGTTCTTAATACCAGTCAAGGAGGAATTTAAGCCAAAAGGCATTAAATGATATAAAAGGGAGCAGTTTGCCTCATTTGTTAAAGGGACAATTCCTAATGAATATATAATATCATACCTATGGACAAAGTAAGACAGTAGCAGCGTTTCTAGAACAGATTAGATGAGCTGTATGGAAACAGATAGGAGACTTCAAGTCCTCCTGTATTAGTTTGCTGGGGCCGCCAGAACTAAATATCACAGGCTGGGGGGCTTAAACAGAAATTTATTTTCTCACAGTTTTGGAGGCCAGAAGTCCAAGATCAAGGTGGCAGCAGAGCTGGGTTCTCCTGAGGCTGCTCTCCTTGTCTTGCAGACGGCCACCCTCTTGCTGCCTCCTTACATGGTTGTCGGTCTGCACACGGGTACCTCTGGGGTCTCTTCCTCTTCTTGTAAGCATGCCAGTCATTTTGGGTCAGGGCCCTTCCAGGGGCCTCATCTTGTTTTAATCACTTCTGTAAAGGCCTTATCTGCAAATACGGGTACATTCTGAGGTGCTGGGGGCTGGGATTTCAACATATGAGTTTTGGTGGGGAGGGGACCACAATTCAGCCCGTAACACCTTCTCTTAAAAAGGAAAGATGTGAAAACCCACATAGCCTAGTAAAGTAGGATTGATGGATGTAGTTCAAATTGTTTGCCATGAGGGAAAAAAAGCTTCGTCTTTTCGAGCACCCATAGAACATGGAAACTGGCCTGTATTAAGCCACAAAGAAAGTCTCAGTCAGTTCCAAAGGCTGGACATGTTACAGGTAAAACTGACTGATCCCAGAGCAACCGAAGAGGAAACTATTAGAAAGCAAAAAGCCAATTCCACTGGAAAATTTCAAAAAAAAAAAATCTCTCTGACTCCCTTTGGTGAAAGAGAAAATAAACCGAAAAATTATAGAGTTTTTAGAAAATAATGATAATAACGCTGTATGTCAGAATGTCTGAAATATAATTAAGTCAGCACTCAGAGGAATATTTATTGCCATAACTGCTTATATCAAGGAAACAGAATGAAAACAAATTATCAATCAAAAACTAAGAGGGAGAGATTAATAAAACTAAAAGTGGAAATAAGAGTAGTAAACAGTAGAACTAATCAATGAAAACGTATTTAAAAATAAATCCTTAGAATAAACAATAAAATGGATAGGGCATGAGCTGCCTGATACATATTACAAAAGGACACAAATACACAAAATAGGAAATAAGGGGAAAATAACCACAAAAACAGGAGAAATGGGGAGAAGAACCATAAGACTGTGGTGCTTTAAATGAAATTTGGAAACTTGGATTATAGTGGATAATTTTATATGAAGTATAATTTATCAAAACACTTTAGTAGAGAGAGAACATCTAAACAGAGTATTTCCATAGAAGACAGAGAAAGTTGTCAAGGTGCTAGCTCCTCAAAGAACACTGTGCCCAGGGAACTTCTTAAGAGAATTCTACCAAACTCTTAAAGAGCAGATACTCCATTTCTGTACAAAAGCTCTTCCTGAGCACAGGAAAAAGGGTAAACATCAAATTTCTTTTTACGAAGTGAATGCGGCATCGATAACACCTGACAAACTGCAGAAAAAGAAAACTACAGACCCATTTACACTTGTGAATATGGCTAGAAAATGCTAAGTAAAATATGATCAAACAATATAAAAGCACGTTAAAGCAATAATACATCATGATCAAATAAAGATGATTCAAGAAGCACAAATGGTTTAGTATTAGAAAATCTCATAATATAATTCACAATGTTGTTAAATCTAAGGAGATAAAACATGATATCCTCCACAGGTGATGAAAAGGCACCTAACAAAATTGTAAGATTTATGATAAAGTTCCCAAGCAAATAGGAAGAGATGGTATGTGAGTCAGCGTTCTTCAGAGAACCAACAGGACACCGATTTATTTTAAGGAGTTGGCTCCCATCATTGTAGAGGTTGGCAAGTCCAAAATCTACAGGGCAGGCCAGCAGGCTGGAGACCCAGGGAAAGGTTGATGTTGCAGCTCAAGTCCGAAGGCAGTCTGGAGGCAGAGTTCCCTCTTTCTGCAGGGACCTCAGTCTTTTTCTCCTAAGACCTTCAACTGATTGGATGAGGCCCAATCACATTACAGAGGGTAATGTGCTTTACTCAGCATTCACTGATTTAAATGTTAATATCACCTGAAAATACCTTCATAGAAACACTGACACATAAAATTAACCATCAGAGATAGATTCTTCCTGAACATAAGACACTGTATCTTTCTCAGCCATTAGTGTCAGTTTCTAAAATTGGGAACAAAACAAGGATGCGCTTTACTATTTAGCTCTCTACTAAAGGTACCGGACAATGTAGTCAGACAAGAGAAGGGAAATAGAGGTATAAAATTGGAAAGAATGATATGATACTATCACTAACTGTATACCTGCAAAACCCCAAATACTCACCTGAAAAGCTCAGATGAAAGAATTCATGAAGATAGCGCAATACAAAATTAATACACAGAAACCATCAGGTTTCATATTCACAAAAATCAACCAGTTAGAAGATGTAATGGGAGAAAAGATCTCTTTTGCAATAACAAGAAAGATTAAATGCCTAGAAATAAATTTAATAAGAAATTGGCAAGACCTAGGTCAAGGAAGTTTAAAAATGTTCTGAAGGAACAAAATAGATGTAATTAACAAATAGAAACACATTTCCTCTTCTTGGATAGGCTATCTCAAGGTCAGAAAGGTGTCAACTCTCCCTAAGATAAATTATGTGTGATCCCCACCAAATCCTAATGTGTATTTTGCGGGGAGGGGGGGGCATCTATATAAGCTGATTCAAGTGTTGATATGAAGAAATAACTTTGAAAAAGAAGGGTGATGTGAATGAAGTAGCCATGATGACTATTGAAACTGTTAATGGTTTAAAGTTTTAACACCTGAAACAGCAGAGTTCCAGCAAGTGATGGGACAGACCAATGGAGAAGAAATATAAACGGAAGAAGAAAGTTCAGAAACAGACCCCAATACACACAACAATTAAGTATGTGATGCCATTTTAAACCAGTGGAAATGATGAACTATTTAATTGATAGTGTTGACATAACTGGGTAAACCATCCGACAGAAAAACCATACCCCACATCTTGCACGAGCATATATTCCAAATGGGTTAAAGATTAAATGTTTAAAAAAACAAGCCATAAACACACTAGAAGAAAACATGTTTATAAGTTTCTTTATAAAGTTGGAGTTGGGTAGGCTTTAGACTCCAATCCAGAAGACTGAGTAAAAAATGTTTAGTAAATTTGAATATATGTGTGTATACACCTTTCTCAAAGGCAAAAACAAAAACAAGAAAACCCCGAAACCAACATAAGCAAAGCCAGAGGACATGACAAACTGGAAACAAAAACTGCAACTGATAATCATACCCCTTAAAGTAATTATCATCACATACAGCTCTTCTTATGTGATAGGCATTGAACTAAGCACTTAAAAAGATCAGCTCAGTTAAACTGTACACCAACCCTGAGAATTATTACTAACCTCATTTCACAACTGGGAAGTGCAAGCAGGAAAGGTTAAGTAATTTACCGAGGTCAGAGAGCTAGTACAAAGAGACCTTCGTATATGAACCCTGTAACATGTATATCAATATATAGGATTCCCTAGAAATTGACCAACAGCCGAATAGAAAAGTGGGCAAGAGATTCGAAGAGTTCATAAAAAGAGAACTCCAACTGGCTCTTACGTATATGAAGACGTCTAAAGTTGCTCATAATAAAAGATATGCAAATTAGAACTTCACTAAAATATCATTTTCCACCTATTAGCTTGGCAAACGTTCGAAAGCGTGATACTCAACTTCCTGACGAGAAAACAGGGAAAAAGGTTCAGTCACCGATTACTTGTAGGAGTGTCAGCTGGACCAAATCCCTAGAAAGGCAACTGGACAGTGCTTGCAAGGATGGCAAATGTAGGTGTCTTCTGATTGACAGTCCCCTTCCTGGAAGTGAATCCTACAGACGGACCTGCACACATAATGATGTTTGTATAAGGTTATTCATTGCAGCAACGTTTGTAGGAGCAAAGATGGGAAACCCAGATGTTGTCAACATGGGACTGGTTAAACAGAGAACAACGCATCTGGAAAAATGTATGGAGCTATCTCCAAGGTAAACTACGTGAATTTTTTCTTCCTTTTGAAAGAAAGCAGCCCAGCATATATAGTTGGCTACCTTTTTATGGACAAAAGAGGGAAATAAGAATATATGCCAATCAGTGCCTGAAAATAAATTGAAAGTCTACATGACAAGCTCATTAACAGGTCACCTTGGCAGAGGTTGGGGGGAAGGGCTTGAAACTAGATAGATGAGGGGTCAGTAGTGGGAAGGAGATTTTTCACCACATGTTGTTTTGATTTTTGAACTTTGCGAATGTATAACCTATTAAAAATTAAGTTAAAAAAACTGGCTTAAACAGTGTGCTACATGCCATGATAGGCATTAAAAAAAGAAGAAAGGAACAGAAAATATAAGGTGCACATATTACAAAGGAGATAAGATTACCATCATTTGCAGATGACATTATTTTCTTCTTGGAAACTCCCAGAAAATAAAAGCAGGAAAAAAAACTTGTCAGAAACAATAGTTTACTAACATTAACCTAGTTTTCTATGTTCAATTACAGGACATAGAAAAATAGGTACTTTCAGATATATGAGCAATAACCGATTTTAAAATGTTATAGAAAAAAAATACCCCACCCGTAATGACAACAGAAAATTCAAAACCCTTGGGAATTAAACTATCAAGAAATAGGCATGGATCTACATGAAATAAACTTTACTGAGGGATACGATAGATGACAGATAAAGATAGAACTACACCATTCTATTGAATTCGAAGGCTCTGTTTTGCACAGTGTAGGTTCTTCCTAAATTCATCCATAAATTTAGCATGAACCAAAACAGATCCCCACAGGATTATTTTAGAAACATTACCCAATATTTTTAAAGGACATCTAGGAGGCTAAGTATATGATGATATTATGTGAGATGACTAACTGCAGGATATAACATATTAACGCTATTTTAATATTAATTAATTATATTATTCCTCCTATGTATTAAAACCACATCAACAGTGACAGTAACTAAAACACTGGGCACAGGTGTGGAAGCAGATACTCACATCGAATCCGAAAGGGGCAGAAATAGCCCTAGTGAATGTAGGAATTTAGAAAATGCTCAGGCTGGCAATTACTCAATCAACAGAATCAAGTCTGTTGGCTGATCATGTATCAAACACAGCATGAATACGTCGTTTAGAAACATGGAAGTTAAGTACCAGGGCAAACAAGACTGAAGGCTTCCTCTGCAAGCAGCATCTAAAGGTGGGTAGGGGGTGAGGCAGGTGACCACTGTTTTTTTGTGATAAGCCTCTCTTGAGATTATCTGAATTTTTAATAATGATGTAAATGTGTTACTTGAATTAAAATAAAAATTAATTGAAAAACCCCTAAGCCATCCCTTTCCATTCATGATCCCCACTTCTTGGGGTAACAGGTTAGTGTGAATTTCATATACTCCCTAGACTCATAGTTTATACCCTCACATTCACAGTAATATATTTCTCTTCAAAAATGGATGCCGTATTGGCATATTATTCAGCAAATTGCTTTTCTCGCTCTACACTATTTCCTTGTCTGCCCACATTTCTGTTTCTTTAGAATAGATTTCTAAAAGAAGTATTGATTCAGCAATGACTTGGATGTTTTAGGGCTCTCTCAAATGATTTTTCCAATTTACACTTCTCATCAGCAAAAGAGTTGATTGCTCACCACTTGGGCAGCTTATTTGTCCTTGAAAACTTTGTTCATTTCATTTTTAGCTACTTCACCGTTTATCCTTAAGACTGGACGCTTGCAGCTTTCTTGACCATATTTGTCAGCTCTCGTTCATAGCTTTTGCGTGTTTTTCTCGCGGGCTCTCATGTTCTTTTTCTTTGGTGCTGAAGGGTACCTTGGATTTGCTTTAATGAGGTAAGACACGCAGCAGCAGAAATGACTGTCACGAAGGAGGAAGTTTGTTTTACTCACAGATCCCTAGAGACAGGAGGCACAGCGTCCCGTGTGGGCCACTCAGGGAGGTACCAGGCCGAGGGAGCATGCAGGAGGGAGAGGAAGGGAGAGAGCAAGAGGATTTACTGTAGTTTCCACAGGAAGCAATGGGAAAAAGGCAGGGTAAATAGGTTTAGGACTGCCCAGACTGAGTAATTTCAGCAGGCTCTGGGGCATGGGGGCTGTCCTTAATCGGCTGGTACCTGACCCTGGGGTGATTAGGGCAGTGGATGGTGGCCCAGAGTGTGACAGTCCATAAAGGGTAAAGGAAATCTTAGGGATGCAGGCTCTGGATTGGTTGCTCCGTATTTGAAAGACACAAACCCAGGTGAGTTGTTTGCTTGCAGGTGAGTTGCTTGATCTCTCTGGGAGTTGGCCAACCCTGGGAGTCCTGTCTCTCCAGGGTCAGCAAGGACCCAGCTTTCAAAGCATCAGAACATTTAGATTATTTGTATGCAATTTTTACATGTGAAGGACCTTTTCAGTTTTATTTATTTACCACGATGACACACCGGGTTGAGACCTTCCTTTCTCTGTACCCTTCAATTTCTCTGAATCTGTGATCTCTGGGCCCCCTGCCTACAATATTTTGTAGTAACAATGTGTACCTGATGGGGGAGTTCTGAGGATGAAATGTCATAATGCATCTAAGATGCCAGAATTTGCTCTTCAATAAATGTTAGCTTCTCTCCTTGTATTTGTGACAAATATTTTCCCCAATATTTTCCTTGGTAGCATTTTTTCTTAGCATACATCTTTTTAATTTTTAAAAATAACTTTCCTTTCAATTTCCAATTTTTAACCTTACCAAGACAGTAGCTTAATGGTTGAGATCATAGGTCTGGTAATCAGAAAAGCTGGTTTTTCCAGTCTGGACTCTGCCACCACACGTGGGGACTTTTCCGCATCTCCCTAACTCGGTTTACTTCTCTGTGACACAGCCAAGTTCTCCCGCCACAGCAGGAGATGCGTATTTGGGGACTGCCTCCAAGATTTACTGCACATCTGGCCAGTATATTTGGCAGAGTCTATTTTGGAGAAAAATGGAGGAGTGGATACTCTTGATTAGTTGCTGGATGTAGTTTCATTACAGACACAGTGGATAAAAGTCTGTGAAGCCACACAGGATGAAAAAAATAAAGGCACAAACGTCGTTCCGCAAAGTTTCACAACAGCACCACCTAGTGGCAAGCATGAAAAATCACATTTGCAATGCCACCCACAGCTGATGGATCGCAATAAGCCTGGGAATCTAGCGTAGAAAAAAGTGAAAACTGAAATCAAATAATCTCCTTTTTTATTAGAAATTATACCTCCTATTCTGTTTCTCCAGTAACTATTGCTTCCCCTTCTAACGGTCTGACCCTCTTTTTTTTTTTTTTTTTTTTTTTTTTTTTTCCTTGTCTGGGTATCGTCAACCAAAAAGCGTCTATTCCCTGAAAGAAGGGTACTTTTCAAGTGTTGCTTACGGTTCAGGGGTGATGTCCGTCTCCATAAAGTATTTCTGCTTCGCCTGAGTTGGCGCACACCCCTCTCTAGAGACTGACCCATCGGCTGGATCCCTAGGCTTCTGGAAGGTGTGATTTAGCACGGCACCTGGGCGGGAGAGTGTAGTGCAGTCCTGGAAGCTTTGCTTTTGGAGGTGGACAAAGCTGGGTCCATTCCCAGGGCAAACCCTCTGCCTGTGTTTTCCTGGGCATGTGACTTGGAGCTGGTTTCTCATCTGTAGAATTTGGAGAATGCCATCTCCTTGCTGGGTGATTGTGGGAGTGGGTCCGGAGCATTCCCAATCCGGCCGTTTTCAGTCCCCGTATGACAGCCCTGTTAAATTCTTGACTGTTTAGATGTGCTTATTGGGGGGCTTTTCTGTAGGCGGTTTCTCTCCACTCCTCCCCGGGACGGTTCTCTTCTCCCATTTCCAGCCTATCGTATACCTTAACGGTTGGACTTGGCCCCCGCCTTCATTCGGTTTTCTCTTGGATACTTTGCAGGAACCCACATTAAAGTAGGGGAGGTAAGCAGAGCGTGACACGTCACCGACAGTAATTTCAGAAGTGTGACTTGACCCAAGTATTAAAAAAAAAATCCCAAACCCAACAAGTTGGAAGTATTATTTATTCAAACAAACCAAACTCGTTTATCTCCTTTTCAATGGTACATGTCTCAAATTGGAACAGACAGGTAGAAAAAATAAGATTATTGTAGAAAATTCCACTTTTGAGGCGCATTAAACAGTTTGAATACTGGTCAGTAGCTAAGACAGCATCTTCTCAGACAGCATGAATACCTCTGTAGTCCAGCTCCCGGTCCTATCACGCCTTTGATTTAAATCCACATGATATACTAAAAATAGAGGAAAATCTCAAAAGGGAAATAATATAAAATAACCTGAAGCATTTTCAGGAATATGGGTTTTACACTTAAGCCTATTGTGTATTAAAGGATGTAAACGTGAGATACACTCATAAGTACATTTTCTAAAGCACTACTTTCGGGACTTTTTTTTTTTTTTTTTTTTTTTTTTTTTTTAAGAATACAAGGCTTGCAGCTCTTCAGCCAAAAGAGAAACACTGCTGGTGCAGAAAAGTCACCCTTTTTGAGAAAAAAATGAGTGGCTGCTTTAAGTGACTGAACGTACGGATTTTACATTTGGAGTATACTTAACGGTGCGAATTAACAGATACAGTAGGAAATACATCATTCTAGATTACAAAAATTCATCTCATATTAGCACACGGTAAATCTCATTCATTCTTTACCCTCATTATGCTAATTCCAACCCTAAACAGAATTTCCAGCCTCACTGATAAGAATGTATAACATTACATCCACAATTAGGAAATGAGAAAAAACAATTCCAAGTTGTTAATATTAGCAGCAAAGAACACAAAACTTTAAAAGAAACTGGGGTTACGGAAGTTTATTTTTGGTGATTTTCATTATAAGTGAATAAATCCTTCATTAGCTTTGCTTATTTTTTATCTCACAGAGATAATTTTTGAAGGTTTTCTTAGCTTTCACTCAGAAGTGTTGACTACCAGGGCGTGAGGCGCAGGTGAAATTTTATTTCAACAGGTGAAGTGAAGCAAGCTGAAACCTTAGTTATATTAGGAAACTTTCAACTACCCTCACATGGAGCGTTTAAAAAGAAGAAAAAATAAGCCCTCTTGGAGACACTTGCCTTCTCATGCGATTCTAATCCATGCGTGCATCATGAATAAAAATACAATTATTCCGGGCTTCCCTGGTGGCGCAGTGGTTGAGAGTCCGCCTGCCGATGCAGGGGACACGGGTTCGTGCCCCGGCCCGGGAGGGTCCCACATGCCGCGGAGCGGCTGGGCCCGTGAGCCATGGCCGCTGAGCCTGAGCGTCTGGAGCCTGTGCTCCGCAACGGGAGAGGCCACAGCAGTGAGAGGCCCGCATACCGCAAAAAAAAAAAAAAAAAAAAAAAAAAAAAAAAAAAAATACAATTATTCCAACCAAAAGGAAGGAAATTGTATGGAAAAACATCAGTGTCAAATTAGGCTAGTTTTCAAAGATTTTTAAGACCTCAAATCTCCTTTTAGTGATGTCATTAGTATGACAGCTGTGCTTGTATTCAAAATCTATTTTATAAATCTATAATTTATAATTATCTAATTTATAAATCTACATAGGCAAAAAATATTCTATTCAGACTGATATGTGTGAGGTACACCTGTGTGTTACGTGCAATTTAAACTTTACCCGGGTAATCCTCTACAAATAACTCTCCACCTGCAAAAAGAACTGCCCACTACTCATTGCTGCTCCCAGGGTACTGGCAAGCCCTGACCAGCCGATATCTAGAGTTGAGACAGATATTTTACCATCACACCCTCTCCCGTATCCTGAGATGCTAGCTGGACACACCCAGAATCACTGTTCTGCCAGTGGTGTCCCAGCAAGTACCCGAAGGCTTTATGGGACACATGGAGGCCCTTGAGCACCAAAGCTCAGGTGCTGTGGAGTCACTCTTGCTGTGGGCTGCATCTGAGTTTATCTGGAACCTTCACGTGCCTCTTGCCAGCCTTTAGGTACTGGGTGCCCTTTAAGAGCACGTGTGCTGTGAGGTCACACAGTACAATGTAGTTTACAAACAGTGGACGTCTGTATGCAATATCTGATTATAGGAAACCCAGAGACAGCTGAGAGAGAGGGGGGAAAACACTGTACTGATGGGTCACATCTTGTCCTTGTGACACTCTTACTTGATCCCACTAACTAGAGGTTTTGCAGACACACTGCATCACCAAGAGGCCCCGGCTTTGCTCTCACGGCCACATCTCACAAGGTTGCTGACCTGGGGCATCAGGCTGTTTCCACACACACCCCCCACCCCTGCCACAGGGAGGGCATTCTCACCGAGTCTCCCAGGGAGCCCGGAGCTGCACGGATTCTGATGAGGGCTGGTGTGCACTCTGCGACTGCGTGCACTCGAGGATGCTGGTGCCCAGGCTCTCAGTAGGGACAGCAGTGCCCCAAGGGAGCCTTCTGCTGCCCTCAAACCCTTCTTTCTGGAAGTGTACCTGACAGCAGGTGTCCCCAGAGAAGGAGTACGGTCGAGAAGCTGCAGGGCTCTGTCCGAGTCAGTGGGCTGGCCAGCAGGGCTGGGTGGACATGGCCATGTCTGAGTTTTCTGGCTTTCAGTGCAACTCCCAGGGTGGCTGCAGCCAGGAGGCCTCCCCAGATGCTCAGATCCCAAACTCTGCCAACCTCCCTTTGGCTCTGGATCCTTGACCCCTGCCTTATGAACTTCCCAGGGCACAACCCTGAACCTACAGCCTAAGGACAGGGTCCTGCTTGGGAGCTCAGGCGTCTCCAGTTTTGTTAGAACACAGGTGATGGCCGCAAAGCAAGTTTCCCTTTGACAAATTATGCATCCTGAGGGGTTCCTTTGGAAAAATTCCTAAAAAATGTAGGCCGTGCCAAAAACTCAGGGAAATGAGTTTCCTGCGACATCCTGTGCTGTTCTCAGTTTGTCCAGACCTTTGCAGTCATCTGCTGACCAAGGGACACGACTTCTTACCCCACCACCCTTCCCAGGTTCTAGAATTTTCCCAATCCCAACCATCACCTACTCTGTGTTCCTTGGATGCCCCAATCTTCCCCGGGATCGGTGTTAAGTGTAAGGGGCCACCTTTTCTCACTGTTTCCGTGCTGACATCTGACACACAACTCCCGCTCGAATGTTCTTGAAGTTTGGGGTTTGTGGCTGTGTGAAATAAATCACATCTCCAACTGCTTCAGCAGCTTTAAGGGTAAAAGAAATCTGAGGATTCCTGGAATTGAAGCTACTTTTTTTTCCAAAAGAGCTAATTCTGCTTATTTTGTTAGCATACTTTCGATTATATTTTTATTTTTTCCTCCCCACTCTCAAAATGTATTTTCCCATCTTGCTATTTAATTGGTCAACTGCCATTAAGTTCAAATCTGAAATTCTTAAAACCCACTAGAAATGTATACAATAACTTCTGTTGTGTGGAGGTTTTTTTTTTGCACTAGAAATCTAGTATCCCTCTTGGCAAAACCCATAATTTTACATTTTATGGTGTTTAGCTGTTTTTCCTAAAAAAGAAAAAAAAAAACAAAACACAAACTCAGTGGCAAGTTTTCCCTCTGAACAATTCCGTAATAAATTCTAATAAGTTTGTGCAAGAGAAAAATGCACTGGAATTCCACTCAGTTATTTGGTTTCTACTAATAAGGATAAAGTCTATGAAACTCAATTATTGTTGTTTATGGAACAGGCTGTCGGGCAGTGATTTATTTCCAATGACATCAAGTGGCCCTAGGCCAGAACTTGGAACTGAACCATGCCTGGCAACTCCACCGGTGGGGACTTGGTAAGAGGGATTTAACAAATTTCCATTTGAGAGGAGAACCTATTAAATAAAGAAATAATCCTTCCTCTCCTCTTAAAGGAGATGACAGAATCCCCAAATCAAAACTGCTTTGCAAAACCTACTACCCAAAGCTCTGTGAAGCTGTTAATACTGCATTACTGTGAGTTACTTTCATAGTTTTGAACTGTAATTGACCCCAAATTTATCTCTGACCTAAACATCTGCGTTACACAAAATCAGGTAAAAAAAAAAAAATCCTTACAAAAGTTTGGGAGTGGACTGCGTTCCAGGAGACCTTCCCTGTTGTCACACACAAGGAATCTGTTTCTTTAATGCCAGGTACTTGTTTTTTGGTTCATGAGAAATACAAAATTGTTCACCATGGTAAATGCCATAGTGATCAGACACCAATCACTTGTGGTTCTTTTAAATTCCAGAGGAAAAGAACAGAATCAATCCCCATCCATTACTATTTTTCATAAACAGTTTCAGTTTCTGAAGACAGGACTGCATTTCAGGCTTCTGAATAAATTATCAAGACTATAAAGCATCAGCCTATTAAAAACAAAAACAAAACATCTTTCATGGCGCAGCATCCATTTCCCATCAGAGAGTTGACAAGATTTTGACAAAAACCTAATGCTAATTTTCGTTATTTCAGGAGAGGACCATCTTCCATAACCTTCCACAGTGTGCTGTGAGGTAAAAATGACACCCCCCCCAAAGGATTGCCACCCCCTTTCCTGTTCAAAGCAATCCTCCTTGAAGGTTTGCCAAGCTAAGTATCAATTTACATAACTGGAGGAGTTGAGTGTCACTAACAGGGTTTTGACTCAAAGTCCAATTTTCAGCAGCAAGGTATGCCAGGAGAATGTCCTACTTTCAACTGTCTATTTCATTCTTGTTGCTAAGTTATGCTTTTGTAATTTAAGCATTTCCATTACAATGTCACATCCAATGACATCTCAGATGAAAAGGTAGCGAAATTTGATAGGAAATACAGAGCATTATAGCAAACTTCATTCAAATACCCAAGCTTGACATCTAACTTGCTGTTATCAAGTGTTTTGGGAACAGTGCCTGCGAGTCTGCAACTAGAGAAATGGTCCCCAGCTCGGAAACAGAACACGGGAAAATGAAACAGAAGATGCCTGAGTGAAGAAATAAGTAGCAAAACTAACAGGGTCGTACGTGCAATTCCCTCCTTTTATTTCAGGGGTTTGGATTTTTCACACCAAGGGGAAGGCGCTGTCTAGGGTTGTTGCCTTCACGTCTAGGCAAAGCGGCCCACAAAATAGGAACCCATGAAAAAGCCAAGAGGACAAAAAGAGAATTGGAATTCCAGAGATTTCTATCTCTGAAATGTATTTTGAAACTATTACCTCTCAACTAGCTGAGAGTGGAAATGATAATGAGCGTCCGATAACAGAATCTCCTATCATCCCATTTCAAAAGGGCATCGTTCCCACCACGGCCATGCCTGAACGAATCTTGAAGAACACAGAAGATCCATGTTCTAAGACACAACTCAAACCTTCTTCACAAGAATCCCACAGATGCTTGTGGCTTCTGGACAGTCTGTGAGGACACCAAGACATGTATAAGTGGCTCCGCATCTCTTTGGCATGGTCACCTATTTCTTCTCAATCTGGAGGTGACCTGGGGAGACAGTGTGCAGGGCAGGTGGCTGAAACATCCACAGGAAGCCTATTTTGAACACACGTAACACTCCAGCCAGAGGAGATACTTTGGTTAGCCCTGCCAATGGCGTTGTAGTATACATCCAACCCATCCCAATAGCAATGCAAAGGGAACCCTGAACTTGGCACACAGTGACAGAAGGGATATTGGCTTTAAGCCCTTCTTCAAATGACAGCACGTTACAGTCACCTGCTTTTCTTTTGCCAAAGCCCTCAAATAAGTGACAGCAAGTGTGGATTTCCCCAAATAAGGATACCACGGCACACCCAACGCATCACCAAAGACTGAACACGCCAAAGGGAAGACGCATGTAGGTCAGCTGTTGACGGACTTGGTTAAGCTGTTTCAGATGGGTGTGCTCGAGCCTAGGGAGTCCTGCAAAGAGAAGCACGTGGTTCCAAAGCACAGGAAAAAGTAGAAATTCCCTAGCATCTTTTGCATGTCTTGTGCCTTCCTTCCTCGGAGAGCTGGTCAGGAGTATGGGTACTTAGCCATTTCTCTATTTCCCAAAAGAATAATCAGCAACCTACCTTCAGAGGAGAATTGGAAAAAGAAACAATTAAGCGAGTGAAAGAGAATTTGTTTTTCTCCTTAATACAGTGTTTGTTCTTTTTAAGTAAGAGGAAGCTTATGTGATGGTAACCAGCTTGGTGACAGAACATCTCCAGGTTGACGTGTGGTTCAGCACCTATTACGTCTCGCCTGCTGGAAAGAGGATTCTTTAGGTGAGGGCAGCGGCTGGAAGCAGGCTGCCTGTACCCCCATCGGGCACAGGACCCTGGGAAAAAGTCTCAAGAGAGGTAGTTTTTACTTTTATACCCACAATACTATGGAAGTATTGAGTACAAATAGTAGGTTTCCTTCCCACTCGAAGGCCTTCCATCTTCAGAAGAGGCTGGTGAAGACACGAGTGATCATCTCTCCCTAGTAGAGTCCAGCTCCCGGTCAGAGCACAGAGAGACCCAGAAAAGGGGCCTGCCGCTCTTTTTCCAACTCAGAAGGGGGCAGGATGGTTATACCATCAGGCCCCAGATGTCTTCTGCAGCCATACTGTGAGCCTTCTTGTACCATGCTGACACAGGCCGAGCCTGGTACAAAATACCCTTGCATGTGATTGACACAAAAAGCTTGCCTTTAGCTAAGAAGAGTTATAAACTATATGCGCTTATTTCTCCAGAGATAGGAGGGAGGAGAGAACAAGCCAAACAAGCAAGGCTCTTGGTTTTCTTTTCTTTTTTTGGGGGGGGTGGGGGGGTGGGGGAGGGGGGGTGGCACATCTAGATAGTTTGGCGTAACCAGCTACATAAAGCCTGAAGCCCAATTCACTCTGTTTTGATTATGAATGAGGTGTCTTTTATTATCATTTTCCTTGGAAGCAGGAGAGTAGGAGGAAGCTTTAAAATCAAGAATCAAAATACAGTGAATCTGGAAGGCATCTGGGAGCAGAACAGAGACTTAAGACTCATGGACACAGGGAGAAACCTTGCCTTACAACCCCTGCCTGCTGCCCCTTGAATTGTCATAATCCTTGAGTTCAAGGTTGCTAGAGTTTAGGCTTTTCTCTTCATTTCCAGCGATGCCGGACGAGAGAGGACTCGTCACTGACGACCTCGGGATCTGGGGGTAGATGCCGGCACCGGAACGGAAGCAGCAGCAGGATGATTAAGATAAGAAGGATGATTCCACACACGCTCATGAGAGTGTAGGACACGATCCACAAAACGGGCTCATTCAAAGGCAGGGCAGGGACGCAGTTGCTGGCTATGTCCTCTGTCGAGAAAGGCCCAGAAATTTCAGACACTGGAGCACCTGCGATTTCTGAGGAGACAGAAGGGGGAAAATCCACAGCTATGAAATGAGCAGTCCATCTCTATCACACGACAAAAGAGATAACCCTGTGCTTTATCAGCCCAAGTCAAGCCACGTCGGCACTCAGGCTCCAAGGGCCCAGGCATCTGAGCACGCACCGAGGGAGGTCTCGGTGGCCGTGTCCCTTCAGAGGGTCCGGTCCCCTTCGCACTGGAACGACAGCATGTTTCAAGGTCTGCAGGTGCTGGACCCACATGGCGGGGAGCAATGTGCGGAAGGGCCCATGCGGAGGCGTCAGGTGATTCGAGGAGGCTAGCAAGGCTGGAGCGCTATGCAGGTGAGGGTGTGTCCGTCAGAGCCTGTGAGGAGCTGTGTGGTCGTGCTTTCTCAGAGGAGATGAGGAAGGAAGAGGAGGGCAAGGAAGTAGGAAGAGAAGTAGCATCTTGAACAGAAAACTCAGCCACACCTGCCAGAATCTCAGGGATTCCCCCTGTGGAGTCAACCTGAGTGCGTGCTCCGTGGTGGATCCCCCAGTAGGTAACAAGCTCACGTCGGCCTGACCCACATTCCTAATGGGTTCCAAGACCGGCTGGGTAAGCCTGGCCCAGGAGACCCTTCCCCACTGCACTCTTGTCCTATGTCACATCTCCAATGTACACAGGACCCAGAACCCAGAGTGGTTAGTGAGTGCAACTGCAGATTCAGGACATAACTGGTAACCAGGAAAAAACACGGCTATGATTCATCCCATGACTTGTGCAAACTGACTCTTGAAAAATGTTCTTCCTGGAGAAGGAAGTTGAATTGGGGATTGCCAGTATTTCATTTGTCTACACTAGCCTGATCTGTTCCTTTCAGAAGTGTAGAATTTGCTTGGCATCTCCAGTTCTACCTCGAAAAAGAAAACAGCCTCATGACCCATTTACCTGTATTTAACCGCAGAAATGAATATTTCGGTGCCAGAAAATAACATTGCTAAGCATTAATTTTCCTGTAAGTAAAGCCTCCAGATCCTAAGACCTGCCAAGTAAGATCTTTTTTTTTAAACTGAGGAAAGAAAAAGTCAAAATAACAATGGAATAATAGTTAAAAGTATGGTTTAAAATGCGGGAAAAGACAAACTCAAAGTTTGCAAAGAGGTTACATTTTCTTGTTACAAATGTGGATGTTGTTAATGTGGATCCACGGCTTTTTCTAAATGTGCTGGGAGAGAAAAGCAAGGAACAGAGCCTGCAAATACCTACGAACAGAGGGATGCGGGCCTTCAGTTAATCTAGACACCCAAGTGCCTATAGCATCGTCAGCTACCGGCAGCCTGCCAGGTCCTTTTGAAAATCAAGTTTTGTTGGAACACAGCCACTTTCATTCATTTATGTATTGTCTATGGTTATTTTTGTGCTAAAACAGCAGAGTGGGACAGTTGTGACAGAGACCATCTGGCTCAGAAACCTAAAATATTTACTATCTGGCTCTTCATGGAAAAAGCTTGCCAATACCTGGCCTATAGCATTTAACAAACATTTTAAACAACAAAGAATAACTCCACTCTTCTTATTACAAAGGCGATACATACGTACAATAGAAAATTTGAAAATATAAGTAAGGAAATAAAAATTCATAAATTCACCACTCAGAAATGTCAATATTCATAGTTTAGAGTATAATCATGGGCATCAATTTTTTAAGCAAAGATGGGATCGTGTAACGCATGCTGTTTCATACACTGTATGTTCACATTACATATGATAAAAATCTTTTGATATCACAATATTAATTTTTGATATTAATTTTCCACAATGTTATTTTTATGACTACACAAAAAACCAAACTATAGATGTATCGAATTTGCGTATCAATCCCTATCTGTGACTATTTAAGTGGTTTTCAATATTTCCACCATTACAAACACTGACATACTGTACCTAAATCTTCCCCCATATTCTTATTATGTTTCAGAATGAATAAATAAAGTAAAATATGGGTCAAGGTAGGCTCACTTTTAGGCATCTGGATATATGCTGACAACATGCCCACAAGAAAGGCTGAGCCACTGTGCACACATGCCCACCAGCACAGGATGGGGGTGCCACTTCCCACTCTCGCACCAGCATCTATAAGGAAGAATGATGGTCCTCAATCCAAGATCATAATGTTTACAATTCTTTGATTACTAGTTGGGGGACCGTTTGAAAAATACACTCACTGGCCATTTCTATTTCTATTATAATTTCTATCTTTTTCTCATGGATTTGTAAGAGTCGTTTATATGGTAAAAAGCTTTTTTTTTTTTTTTTTTTTTGCTGCAAATGTCTTTCCACAGTAGGTCATTTGTCTTTTCAAAGATTTATTTACTTTGTAAATAGAGAAGCTTTAACAAATGCAATTATGAGAGTGAAACATGCTTAGTGCAAAGACAATATCTTAATAGAGCAAAGCACAAAGAAACGAAAAATCACTTGAAACCACTTCTGCTTCTAGACAAGATGGAAGAGGAACCAGATTTACCCTCCTACCTGAAACAACTAAAATAGACAAAAAAAAAAACAACAAAAAAAACATGAAAAAAAGACTCTGAAGATATTAAAACTTGAACAAGGAGAGACAGTAAATCCTGAGAGATGGGAAACAGATGGTGTGAGCCACACAGGTGCCCTTCTTACTGCCTTGAGAGAGTTTCTGGGTTGTGGCACAGAGAAGTGTGACACTGGTGGAGTATGGTGGTCTCCCCAAGTTGGGGAGACAGAGGCATAAATCCAGAGAAGCAAAGGCCATTAGAGTTTGCACGGAGAGGGATACAGAGGAGACAGCTACACAGAGAAATGCCACACATCTCCAGAGGGCCTCCCCTGAGCCTCCAGCTGACTGCTGACCTTAAAATGAATGAAGGCCAGTGAAAGAACCACTTGGAAGGATTAAAAGAAACAGTGCTTGGAGTTCACACAGGGCTGAGAATAATGCCTATTGCCAATTATTTCCTGTTCACTCTGTTTCCCACAGTGAAAAAAACAAACACAAACAAACAAAAATCCAGAAAAACTCACTCAATTCACAGGGTACTTAAGAGTACTAAGGGTCTTTCCTCTGTAGTAGGAAAGATTAATCATAGACTAAACACTGCTCTGATCCCTCTGATAAAGCTTAAAAGCAAGACAAAAAAGGATCAAGCTCTTTCTAAGGAACTTAACTGTGACCCAGAACAAATCTTAAAGAGTATTTTAGAGAAATACAAACATATTCAGTGCCCAACAAGGTAAAATTCACAATGTCTGGCATCCAATACAAAATTACCAAGATGCAAGGAAAGAGGAAAACACGATGCATAGCAGGGGAAAACTAATCAGCTAAAACTTAGCAAGAAATGACACAGGTGACAGAATTATTAGACAGGATATTAAGACAGTTATTATAACTCTATTCCACTCAGGAAACTAGAGGAAGTATTAGCCATGTTAAACAGAGACATACAAACTGTATTTAAAAAAAAAAAAGACCTACATCAAGCTTCTAGAGATTAAAAACTGCATTACGTGAGATGAAAAATACACTGAATGGTGTTAATAGCAGATAATACACTGCAGAAAAAAAGACAAGTGAACTTGAAAACATACCAATAGGAACTATCGAAATGAAACAAAGAAAGAGCAAAATACTGAAAAAAATAGAAAATCAGTAAACCATGGGACCACCTAAATGAGAGGAGAGGATGGGAGACAGAAAAAATATCTGAAGAAACAGTAACCAAAAATTTTCCAAATTTGATAGAAAGTATAAACCCGCAGATCCATGAGGCTCAAAGAACCCCAAGTATAAGAAACATGAATACACCAGTGAATTGGTAAAAACCGGTGATAAAGAGAAAAATCTTTAAAGCAGAGAGAAAAAGAAATATTACGTACAAAGGAACAAAGAAAAGGATTACACAAGATTTCATGTCAGAAATAACACAAGCCACAAGATAGTGGAGCAACATCTTTAGAATACCAGGGGGAGAAACCCTGCCTGCCTAGAATTCTATACAAAGCAAAAATATTTTTCAAAAGTGAAGATAAAAAAGATGTTTTCAGACATAACACGAGCGGGAAGAATTTATCATAGGCAGACACACGCGCGTGCAGAAACACACACACACACACACGCATAATGAAGTATTATTCAGTCTTAAAAAGTAAGGATATCTTGCCATTTGTGTAACGTGGATGAGCCTGGAGGACATTATGCTAAATGGAATTAGCCAGACACAGAATGACAAATACTGCATGATCCACTTACATGTGAAATCTAAAAAAGTCAAACTCATAGATTCAGAGAGTAGAATGGTGGTTGCTAGGAGCTGGGGGGTGGGAATGTGGGGAGGTGTTAAGGCACAAAGTTGCAGTTATGCAAGATGATTAAGTCTGGGATCTAATGTACAGCATGGTGATTATAGTTAACAATACTGTATACATGAAATTTGCGAAGAGGGTGTATCTTAAGTGTTATTACCACTACCAAAAAAAAAGGAAGAAAGAAAGAAAGAAACTACTAACTATGTGAGGCGATGAACATGTTAATTAACTTGAGTGTGGTAATCATTTTACAATGTACACATATATCAAAACATCAAGTTGTATATCTTAAATATGTATAACTTTTATTTGTCAATTATATCTCAATAAAGCTGAAAAAAAGAAATCATCACCATAGAGCTGCACTATTAAATGACCCAAAGGAAGCCCTTCCAGCGGAAGAAAAATGATTATCAGGTGGAAACACTGGACCTACACACAGAAAAGAACACTATAAATTGTAACTATGTAGGCAATTGTAAAATCTTCACTTCTAACTTTAAATATTTAAAAAGATAACTGACTGATTAAAGCAAAAATAAGAACAATATATTGGGTGGTTTGTAACACACATCGAAGTAATGTGTATGACAATAACTGCACAGATGACAGAGGGGAGAAAGGGAAGTACACTGTGTAGGTTCTTTTACACAGGAAGTGGTAGATGCGATAAGGTAAAGGTGGTTACTACAAACCCTAGAGACACTAAAATAACATAGCAAAGGGTCATAGCTAATCAACAAGGGGAAAAAAAGGCTCAATTCAAAAGAAGGCAGAGGGGCTTCCCTGGGGGTGCTGCGGTTAAGAATCCACCTGCCAATGCAGGGAACACGGGTTTGAGCCCTGCTATGGGAAGATCTCACATGCCGCGGAGCAACAAAGCCCGTGTGCCACAACTACTGAGCCTGCACTCTAGAGCCCGTGAGCCACAACTACTGAGCCCATGGGCCACAACTACTGAAGCCCGTGTGCCTAGAGCCCGTGCTCTGCAACAAGAGAAGCCACTGCGATGAGAAGCCTGCGCACCTCAGCGAAGAGTAGCCCCTGCTTACTGCAACTAGAGAAAGCCTGTATGCAGCAACAAAGACCCAAAGCAGCCAAAAAAAAAAAAGGTAGAAAAAGAGAAAAAAGGGAAAGAAAGAACAGATGACACAGAGAAAACACATAGCAAGACTGCAGACTTAAACCAAACCATATCAATCATCACATTAAATATACTCTACACTAGGGATTTGTGGACTTTTTCCATAAAGGACCATGTTAACATGTTAGGTTTTTTGGGTCATACATGATTTCTATCATATATTCCTTTCGATTTTTTTAAACAACCTTTTAAGAATGTAAAAACCATTCTTAGTTCATGGGCCATAGAAAAGCAGGCTATGTGCCAGATTTAGCCTGCTGGCTGCTGTTTGCTGAAGTCTGGTCTAAACACCCCAGCTGAAAAACTGAGGTTGTCAAACTAGATAAAAAGCAAGACCAAACTATAGGCTGCTTACAAGAAGCCTACTTTAAACGTAAATACTCAATTATGTTAAAAGTCATAGGATGGAAAAAGATGTATCACGCTAATGCTGATAAAAAGAAACCCAGAGTGGCTATTTTAATATCAGACAGAGTAGATCCAGAGCAGAAGACTATCAGATAAACATGGTAATTTCATAATGATAAAATGTTCAATTCATAAACACGACATAATTTCTGCCTCTAGCAACAGAATTTCAAAATATGGAAAAGAAGAATGGTAAAAGTACAAAAGGTAAAAGTACAAAAGTACAACTTCACAAATATAGTCAGAGATTTCAACATCCTTTTCTTAATAATAGAGCAAGGAGGCAGAAAATAAGTAAGGGTATAGACAGCCTGAACGATTCTATCAATCAATTTGACAATTACAGAATACTCTACCCACACAGCAGCATATACATTGTTTTCAAGAGCACACAGGACATTTACCAAGACAGACCATATCCTGGGCCACACTACAAGTTTCAATAAATTTTAAAAGATTCAATTCATACTGTGTTCTCTGGCAACAGTGGAACTAGACATCAACAACTAAAAGATAGCTGGAAAATCCCTAAATATCTGGAAACTAAATAACACATTTCTAAAACTATAAAATGTCTAGAAAAAAACACAGGAGGAAATCTTTGTGTCACTGAGGTAGGCAAAAAATTTCTTAGCTCTAACACCAAAAAGCATAACGTATAAAAGAAAAATACTGATAAATTTTATTTCATCAAAATTAAGAACCTGTCCTCTTTGAAAGACAATATTAAGAGACTGAAAAGACTGGGAGAAAATATATGCGAGTCACATTTTTGATAAAGGATTTGTATTCTGGATATAAAGAACTCTGAAAACTCAAAAATAAGAAAACAACTCAATACAAAAATGGGCAAGAAAATTTGAAAAGACACTTCACCAGAGAAAATGTGTAAATGGCACATAAGCACATGAAAAGACATTCAAGACCATGAGTCATTAGGAAAATGCAAATTTAAACCACAATAAGATACAACTAACTACCTGTTAAAATGAAAAAGATGGACCACATCAAATGTTGGTGAGGATGTAGAGGCACTGGAACTCTCATACACAGCTGGTGGAAATGGAAAATGACACAGCCATCTCTGAAAAACAGTCTGGCAATTTCTCAGGAAGTGAGACCTATCCCTCTCCTATGACTCAGCCATTCCACCCCTAGGTATTTACTCAGGAGAAATGAAAATTATGTCCGAGGACTTCTACACTAATTTTCAGAGCAGCTTTATTTATAATAGCCAACAAAACCTGGAAACAACCCAAAAGTTCAACAGGTGATAGGGGTAAGCCAATTATGATATATCTATGCAACTGAGCATTGCTCAGCATAAAAATGAATGAACTACTGATACATGAAAAAAAGAAATCAATTTCAAAATAATTATGCGAGTGAAAGAAGCCAGACAAAAAGGAATGCGTGCTATGATTCCATTCATATGACATTCTAAAAAGTGAAAAGTAATCTATAGTGACAGAAGGCAGATCAGTGGCTACCTGGGGTTGGGGTCAGAGGCAGCAAGGGCTGGGGGGCAGGAAAGACAGAAAAGTACAAGGAAACTCTGGGGCATGATGAAAATGTTTATCATCTTGTGTGGGGGGATGTTTTTTTAGGTTGCACACCTAATGTAAAACTTACCAAATTGTACCCTGTAACACAAATGGCTCATTTCATACCAATTATATCTCAATGACGCTTTCAAAAAATCAAAGAACAAGGCAGTCAAAAAAGTATGTCAAAGAATAACACATGTGAAATGATCGCATTTAGGTTAAAAAAGAAAAACAAACCCAATGCCAGCTCTGCTAGGTACCTAGGGATTTTAGTATTTTAGTATTGTTCTTCAAGTGGAATGCCCAAGTTTATACATGTTTCCATATATGAGACACACACACATCTCCCTAGATTTAAGATGGGGTTACAGCCCAGTAAACCCACAATGAGTTGAAAATATCACTAAGTCAAAATGCATTTAATACACCTGACCTACTGAACATCAGAGCTGAGCCTAGCCTACCTTAACAGTGCTCACAACACTTACGTTAGAACACTTACATTAGCCTACAGGTGGGTGAAATCATCCGATACAAAGCCTATTTTATAATAAGATGTTGAATATCTCCTGTAATTTACTGAATACTGTATTGAAAGTGAAAACCAGAATGGCTGTCTGGGTACAGAATGGTTCTAAGCGTATCATCGGTCGTTTACCCTGGAGACTGTGGGGCTGACTGGCAGCTGAGGCTGCTGCTGCCCAGCATCCCAAGAGCATCGACGGCATATTGCTAGCTCAGCCGAAGATCAAAATCCACACCTCCAAGTAAGCTTTCTACTGAATGCATATGGCTTTCACACCACCATAAAGTCAAAAAATCTCATCAAACCACCATAAATCTAGGACCATCTGTATATATATACAAATACAATAAAAATAGTAAAAAAAAAAAAAAAACCCAACATCATCAAATTTTCTTTAATGTACATGTATTATTTTTATAATCAGAAAAGTTATGCATTTGTTTAAAAGTTTTTGAGAACTAGCCCCAATTTAAGGTTGTCAGACATAATGTGTTATCTGGAAACAACAGCCTTCTCACATTTGCTAACCAGCCACCCAATGTTAAAGGAAAGTTGATTTAAAATTACTTCTGGAGAATATTTTCTAGAAATGCCATTCACTGAAAAGCCTGTGTATTTATTACACATACTACTAATTCTGTGGTCACAGAACAGATTTTCACTTTTCACATTGGATCTATTTATGAGAGGCCATAGTGTGCCGTGGCTAAGAGCACGGTCCCTGGGGTGCAAGTCCTAGTTGCTGCTTATGAGCTGTGTCATTTTGGTCAAGTTACTGAACTTCTTTGCCCTGCAGTTTCCCCATCTGTAAAGTGAAGCCAATAATAGCACTTAGCTATTAGCTATCTTGTTGTATAGATAACCAAGTCAATAGGAGTTAAGCACTTAACAGGGTGCCTGGACTAAGGTCAGTGTTTATTAAATGTCAGCTGTTAATACACTGTTACTTTAAATTCTTTCATCAAGGGCTTGGGTTAAAATTTTAATTATGCATTTTCTGTCTTGTCTCCTAGAAGGTCAGGACCCAGCTGATAATGAGTGCCTGAGGAAGACAACTCCTTTACCAACTATCAAAATTATAGTCGTCGGGTCTTTTCCACCACAGCATACAAAATGAAGTGACCCGTCCCCTCCCATGGATTAGTTGGTACTGAAATGCTTTCTGAGTGGATGTGGTTTACTTGGAAGAGTGTCCTGGAGTTATAGGACCAGTGCAGTGGATTCAGTACCGTTTTGCTCTGAAACCATGTGAAGCCACTTACCATTTCCCAAAGCCTCAGTGTTCTTTTCTGTAAAATGGGGAAGCAGGGCTGCCTAATCTGTGTCTTTGGGGGCCCTTGGCTTTGGCATCTTTTGGTTGTCCTCTAAGTAGATGGCAGAGGCATATCTCTGAGACTCTGTTCTTAATAGCTAACTTTCCTATTTTTAAACATGAACCAGAATATCCAGCTTCATCCTGCCGCAAAGAAAATCCACAGTTAAACGGCTGCCACGATCCATGATGTGTCTCAAATTGTCTAAGCTGAAATCTATACAGTTCTTGGGTGCTAAATGTCTCAATCTATAAAAAGAGATGGGTGGTATTTCAGAAGCTTTGGATACATGAAGAGAAAGCTGTCAATTTTAACACGCTACTCTTTTCCTAGCTATAGGACATTTGGTCCAGGCAACAGAGAGGCAGGTGAGTGTGCTCCAGTCCCCGGTACCTGTTCCAGGTATGTGCGACTATGTGCTGCAGACCCAGGCTGGCCGTCTCCGTGACACACCACGACTGCCACCTTGTTTATCTGGCTCTGATCTGAGACTAGAATAGTGACTGTCCGTAGGAGTGGAGGGTGAGTTGAGGAGCAGGGGCAGCAGAAGAGAAGCATCTGGGGATCTTCTTCCAAAATACCCATCAAGCAGCCACCCACCACCATTCTTGTATACCTTGGCTGAAAAAGGAGGTGAGGATGTAGACCATGCATATTTTAAAAAGCTCCCCAGGAGATCCTAATCAAAGAGCTCCCACTCACTGCCCTCTTTCCCACCCCAACCCTTAAAGAGAAGCCTAATCCCATAAGCTAAGTGTTGTCTGACAAACACAGATTATTATGAAAACCAAAATAAAGACACTAGGGGAGAAGGGCAGCTCCCAAAGATTTTCAGGTTCTGGTTGGTGCAAAGGTAGGACTTTCTCCTGCTATAACACACAGAAATGAGGACAAAAACAACCCTTAATTTTAAACTGGTAGCTGAGCTCAGAAATAGGCGTTAGGGCTAGGTTCCAATTCCCAACAAGCTGGGGGTGGACAGAAGACTTGACCCCAGCACCAAGGACACGGGTGCTAGAGCTGACATGCCAGCAAAAGTCTGGCCCATCAGTACAGGGAGGCAGAAAAACTCTACCAGCAAGGAAGCCTGACTCTCTGTCTGAGGTTTGAGGAGGGTGGAAGCGGAGTGCCAGAAAGACTGTCCCATGAGAAACAGAACCTCAAAACCAATACCTAAATCATGGCTGGCATCTAAATTTACACAACTTGGTGTAGAAACACTATACTTCTCATGGTTTGAAAAACACTCAACAGAAAAATGCAAATTGCTTTACAGGAACATTTTTACAAGCCAAAGTGCACTGAACTCTCTCAGATTGGAAAAAACAAAACAAAACAAAACACTCTCACTAAAGAGAAGCTCACAACGAAAAATGACAAACCAAGTGAGAAAAAAAAATCCACCAGGAGAGAACCGTCAGCAGACACAAAAACACGGAGGTTAGTTCTCTATCAATGATAGAAAAGACAACAATCTGCTCACATTATACAACAGCTGTGCTTAAAGGGATTAAAAACTCACTAAAATACCAACAAGATTATTCCTTTAACTAAACAAGCTGATTCAAAAGTTCATAAAAACCATCGTAAAGCAATTATACTCCAATAAAGATGTTAAAAAAAAAGTTCATAAAGGAAAAGAAAATTAAGACTAGCAGGGAAGTTTTGAAAAAAGAACAATAAAAGGAAACTAATACTATACAACATATCAATGGAACAAAATAGGGAACCCACAAATAAATATATATCTCCCAGGGCTTCCCTGGTGGCGCCGTGGTTGAGAGTCCGCCTGCCGATGCAGGGGACACGGGTTCGTGCCCCGGTCCGGGAAGATCCCACGTGCCGCGGAGCGGCTGGGCCCGTGAGCCATGGCCGCTCAGCCTGCGCATCCGGAGCCTGTGCTCCGCAATGGGAGAGGCCACAGCAGTGAGAGGCCCGCATACTGCAAAAAAAAAAAAAAAAAAAAAAAAAAATATATATATATATATATATCCCAAATATTTACTCAAATTTGGTGTGTAGTAATAGTGGGATTTCAAATTAGTCAAGAAAAGATAGTTCATTTGATAGATGTTATAAGAACAATCCGGTAGTCATCTTGGGGAGAAAAGATTTAATCTGTATTCTATGCCAAGGGAAATCAAACAGAGAAGTATATACTTAAATAACTCACAAAATAATTTTAGTGAGAAAGGTAATTTTAAAAGGGACATTAAACCCAAGAAACTTAAAGCAAAAGATTGCTATATTTACATGCATAAACGTAAACATTTTTTACATTAAAATTCATCAGAAGCAAAGTTTAAAAATAATTTCCGATTGAGATATGAATTTTAGGTTTTCTTCTTCCAGGCAAATGAAGACATAAAGAGCTCTTACAAATTGACACCAAAAAGTAAAAACCCAGCAGAAAAAAATGGGGAAAAGATACGAGTGGATAGATCACAGAAAAGGAAAAACAAACACCCTTAGATATATGAGAAGAGACTCAACCTCACCCATATAAAGCAATACAATTAAAACTGCACTGAGATGATCTTTTTTCACCTATCAGATTGGCAAAATTCCCCAAAGTGCGTCACTATGTTGGTGAGTCTGACTGGAGAAACAGGCCATCACATACATTGGTAGAGAGGTAGTATAGTCAGGTATAAGCGAGTATAACCTCTATGGAAAGCAATGTGACAATATTCACCAAGACTACAAATGATATACCCTTCAACCCAGTCATTCTACTTCTAGTTATCCAACATGGAAGTATACTTTCTTATCTGTCAACAGACATATATAAACGGTATCCACTGCAGCACTGTTGTAACAACAAAAGATTAGAAACAACATAAATGCCTATCAATAAAGATTAATTAAACAAATTAGGAAACACCCATACAATAGGAGATCACGAGGCTCAAAAAAGTAATAACGAGGGAAGATTTTATGTACTCATGTGATTGAATCTGAGAGAGTGGGGTGCTGTGCTGTATAAATCACTGTATCTTTTGAATATTACCCAGCCGTTTTTAAAAATTAAATTAAAAAATGATAAAGGACATAAAGGAAATACAAGCCACAACAAAATTATTACAGGCCACTACAGAAAAGTAAACTAGTACATTTGAGAAAGTACAAAATAGAATTTCTGAAAATGAAAAATACAGTGAACATAATTTAAAACTCACAGAATAGGTTAAATAGATTGAACACAGCTGAAGAGAGAACTAGACCAATATAAGATGTACCTGAGGAACCTACACAAAACGCAGCAAAGAAAGTATGAATGAAGGGTCAAGGGTTATGGAGGAAGTAATGAGAACTCCCAAAATTTATTTCATAGGAGATTAGATGAGAGTACAAGAATGGGTGTGGAGATACAGCTGAGAATTTTCTAGGGTTGATGACAAGGAACATGAGTTGTCAGAATCAGAGAGCACAGTGAGTCTTGAGCAAGATGAAAAAATAATCTAGGGCTTCCCTGGTGGCGCAGTGGTTGAGAGTCCGCCTGCCGACGCAGGGTACACGGGTTCGTGCCCCGGTCCGGGAAGATCCCACGTGCCGTGGAACGGCTGGGCCCGTGAGCCATGGCCGCTGAGCCTGCGTGTCTGGAGCCTGTGCTCCGCAACGGGAGAGGCCACGACAGTGAGAGGTCCGCGTACCGCAAAAAAACAAACAAACAAAAAAACTATATCTAGGGCTTCCCTGGTGGCGCAGTGGTTGAGAGTCCGCCTGCCGACGCAGGGGACGCGGGTTCGTGCCCCGGTCTGGGATGATCCCACATGCTGCGGAGCGGCTGGGCCCGTGAGCCGTGGCCGCTGAGCCTGCGCGTCCGGAGCCTGTGCTCCGCAACGGGAGAGGCCACGACAGTGAGAGGCCCGCGTACCGCAAAAAAAAACACAAAACAACTATATCTAGATATATCATGGTGAAAGTTCAAAACGCTAAAAATTTAAAATAAAAGAAGTCTCAACAGCACCCAGAGAGAAGGAATAGATTACCCTTAAAGGTATAACAACTGAAACTCACTGGAGTCTTTTCACCAGTAATTATGATGGCAGGAGAATAATAAAACAGCATCTCCAGAACACTAAGGGAAAATGGTTGACACCTAAATTCCACACACAGCTAAATTATGATTCAAGAGGTGTGGCAAAATAAAAGTTACCTTTCACAAACTTTTATAAGAGAAATCCTAAAGTACATTCCGCAGCAGAAAGAAAATTGCTGTGTAGTGTCCCAGTGAGTGGAAAGATGACCATTTATTTATCCATTCTCCTTTGAAGGACTTTGGACTGTTTTTAGTTTGATGAAAATGATAGTTTTATGTAATTATCAGGAATGCAGCAGTTTGGTTAGTTTTATGAATGAAGCTGTTTCTGGTCACGTCTTTCAGTGGACATACACGTCCATTTCTCCTTTGCATATGGCTAAGAGTGAAATTTGCTGGGTCATTGAGTAGGAGTATTCTTAACATTAGTAGAAACCGTTGAGCAGCTTTTAAAAATTCATACTAAACAATGTCAGCAACTAGGAATCCCTTAATTGAGGATTGGAAGGGACTGCCACAAACCTAACCCATCCATTATGCTCAATGGTGAAGTATTTTAATCACCCCCATTAAAGTAAGGAGAAATGTCCATCACTATTTTCTATTCAATAGTGTCTCTAAAAGCATCAGAAAAAGAAAAATAACTAAAAGGTAAAAGATTAGAAATGCTAAAAAGCGTATTATTTGCAGATCATCTACCTTTCCAAAGAGAATCCAAGGGATGCTAACAACTATTTAAAAAACGGAGAATTCAGCAAGGCGGCTGGACAGAAGATTACTACACAATAAAATGGAAAGCCTGTATCCCAAATAATCCATTAGAAAATACAACTTTAAATAATCTCGTCTATAATAACAGTAAGCGCTAAGAGGTATCTAGTAATAAGTATACATGTAAGACCTTTTTAGAGAAAACCACAGGACCTTGCTGTAGGACATCAAAGGTGACCTAAACAATGAGATTTAGCACATTCATGGGGTAAAGACTCATACAGTAAAAATTTAATGTCTTCTCAAGTGAATCTATAAATTCAATGTAGTTCTGATCAAAGTCTCGATATGATTCTTCAGGGATCTTGACAAGCTGAATAACAGGATAAAAGTAGCCAGGACAATTTTAAAGAAGAAACAGGAGAAGAGTCAAACACCTACCAGACACTGAACCTTATTATAAACTACAGAAATTAAAACCATATGTTATAGCACAGAGATACACAACTATCCCTGTTGGGACAGAACAGAATGCTCAGAAATAGACCCAGATATATATATACATGACAAAGAAATTATTAAAATTCAGTAGGTACCTTGCAAAAACTATTTAACCTGAATTTAATCAAGCCTCTCGTCCTAAGTTTCCAGGAAATATGAATATGACATCAAACAAAAACGTTAAATGATACCATCAGGAAATACTCAGATGAATCTGAGTATGATACATTCTATAATACAACTGGCCTTCAAAAAAAAATAAAAGCTAAGGAAAACGTTTTTGGGACAACTTGGGAAATTTGAATATGGCTTAGATATTATATGATATTAGGTAAATACTGTTACCTTTTTAGGTGTCATATTGATATTATGGTTAGGTAGGAGAATGTACTTATTATTAAGAGATGAACAATGAAATACTTAGGGGTGGAATGTCATGATATCTGCAAATCTGCAAATGGTTCAGCAAAAAATATATATATACATATACACATACTGATACATGGCAAAAAGTTAAAATTAAGTCTAGATGGTCAGTATGCAGGATGTTATTGTATTATTTTTAGTCTTTTTTGTACAGTAAATTTTTTTACAATAAAATATTGAAAAAATCAGTGGGAAAACATATATTCAATAAATGATGCTGAGAAAATTCAGTGGCCTCATAAAAATTAGATTCCTACTTCACATTTTAGAAGGAAATGAAACAAAAGTATAAAGTACCTTTAGAAGACAAATAATCTCTATGTTTTTAGAGAAAGGAAGAATTTCTCAAATAAAGTACAGAATAGAAGCCATAAAAAGGGATTAGTAAATTTTACTTCATTAAATTAAAAATGTAAATAAAAGACACGAAACCCAAGAAAAGCCAGAGAGATTAGGAGAAAATATGTGCCGTGCATATAACCCAGAAAATTAGTATCTAAAATATATAAAGAACTTATGTATGTCAATAAAAAATAATTAGAAAAACGCACACAAGCTGTTAATAGAAAAATTCACTATCAGAGAAAAAGATTAACCATCCCATAGACATATCAAAAGTTACGTCATCTCAGAAGCAATTAATTAAAATGTAGCACTATTTCACACACATATTGGCAAAAAAAGAAAACAAAACAAATATGATACTACTTTGAGGGAATGAAAATTCTTGTATAACTTTGGTGGTCCAGCTACTTGGAAGACAAATTAGTCAGCAGGCAGTAACACTGAAGGCTGGCATAGCAAATCACCTAGAAATTCCATTTCCAGATCTCACTCACATGCACAAAGATGTTCAACCCAGTTGAAATGTCAGAAACGGCCCAAATGTTACTCAAGGCCAGAGTGGGTAAACAATCTGGGTATAGTCTCACAATGGAATACTACACAGCAGGCAAAATGAATGACCTAGTACTCATTTCAACATGGAAATCCTGCCAAATGTAAAGTTAAGCAATCAGAGCAAGTTGACAAGGAATATGCACAAGCACTAAGGCATTCATATACATTAAAAAAGACCAAAACACCAAAACAAACGAACCTACATTTTGGTATAGGTACTCATTTATAAGTATACAGTAGGCAGGTTCTAAGATGACCCCCGCTGACCCCTGCTGCCTGATATCTACTCCGTGTAGTCCCCTCCCAAGTAGTAATAGAACCAGGGTTGCTCTGGGTGACCAGAAGAGTAGGCAGAAGTGATAGCACGGCACTTCTAAGATGAGGTCATAAAAGGGCTGTGGCTTCTGTTTGGGGGGGACTCTGTTGCGTGCTCTCTCTCTCTCCCTCTCTCTCTGGGATCGCTTGCTCTAGGGTGATCAGTGCCCTACCTTGAGGACATTCAGGCAGGCTGGTGATGAGGTCCAGATGGTGAGGAAAGAGGATTCCTGCCAACAACCACGTGAGTGAACTTGGAGTGGACCCTCCAGCCTTCAGGTGGCTGCAGCCTCACAACAGACCATGGGCCAGAACCACCAGCTTTGCCCCCTCTCAATTCCTGCCCCTAGGCACCTGCACAAGGCCATGCAATGCTGCTAAATTGGGGGTAATTGTTATATAGCAGTGGATAACTAATCCAAGGTAGTTATAACCACAAAGTGAAATTATAAGTGTGCGGTAGTTAGGAGAAGAATATACACAGATTTCAGGATAAAGAGTAATTCTGGGGAAGGCAGTGGCATGGGGCTATATTTATGTTTATTTCTATGAAAAATTTTTGAAGAAAACAAAATGTTAGCATTTGTTAAATCTGGGTGTTCCCAAGTGTGTATATAATACATGATTTCTTGAAATTGAAAACATTTTGTTATTTAAAACATGCTATAACTTAAAAATAAACACTTTTAAAAAGAAAAAGAAAGGCAGGGTATCTCTTCCATTTACTATGGTGCTTTATTTAGACCACTGTCTAGCTCCTAACTGCTGCCCTGAGGGAAGTAATTACTTTAATGGCTAAACAATTTGCACTAAAGAGGAGACATATCAGAGTATATTCCCACTGCTGGTAAAATCTAATGTTTAAGTACAAAGACCTTAAGTACATTTAAAAAAAAAAAAAATAGCCACAAAAAAGTTGTACAAGAGCACCTAACAAAGAATTCACGATGAAGTGAAAGAGACGGTCTGCTTAGAGACACTTAATATTAAACTATTTGCAACAGTAATTCACTCGGGAAACATACGGTGATTACGCTCTCTGAGGTATTAAGTAAAGTGGATGATGTAACAGCTGTTGCCATCATAGCCTCTACTTTAATGATATTTAACAAGAGAACAGAAACTGTGGGGAAACTGCTGTAGTTCTTAGATCCTCTGGGTTAGAAGAAGGGAAAGAGTCACAGTTGGGAGATACAGTGGTGTTCCTGGTTGTACAGTCCCAGGTGATGCTACAGAGAAAGCTCTCTTTCAGTGATAATCTAACAGGTTGAAAGAGTTAATACACAGCTGAAAGGTAAACATTTACTCATGACTAAGAGCAAAAGAAAATGTCAAGTCTCAAGGATTCCAAGCCTTTTCACTAACACAAAGAAATCTGCACTGACATTTAAGAAGATATATTGCAAGATACCAAATATGCACCTGGGGTTAGACGATTTTATTTATATAGAATATGAATTGGCCTAATACTTAATTTTTCCATTGAATATTTCTCTCTTTCTGTTCTCCAAATTGTTATTTTACTTCGTGGGAATAGACAGCATGTTGAAACAAGAATATGAAGAGCGTCACTTCCCTGCTTTATTTACTGGGCCTCTATTTTAAGACCACGATTTAGGTAGTAAGAAATAAGAACTGAAACCTTACCGGGTCCTGAATAAATCAGCTGTGATCGTTTGGCATTTTGCCTGTGTACCCTCACCTCCTGTTGGCCTCCAAACGCCCCCAGCTGGATTTAGATCAGAGTGAAGGTCTGGTCCGAGTACAGGCTTACCAGCATGGTCAGCCAGCACCCCTGCCCGTCATACAACTACATCTAATGTCTAAGACTTTCTTCTTCATCAAGTCCATATCTGCTTTCCCTCACTACTTGGCAGTCTTGTATTTCACTACAACCCTTGATTTTCTTGTTTTATCTTTTTGTTGTCATTTCTTTTTCTACCTCACATTTCTTGTTCTCCCCCCCTTAGCCTGTTCCCAGTACAACTTGGGGATTCCCTTCTGTTCCTGACCCCAAGTCCAATGCACTGGGACATTTTCAGTCCTCCGAAACCCTATCCCGAGTGTGGCATCTCTCTCGGCCTCCGCCCTGGTGCACGTGCTTTCTCCATCCCTCCAGCGGCTCCATCTCCTGCCACTTCTGTGATTTGCTTTCTCCTCGCTAGCCTGGGCTGTCAGTCAGAAGTACCTGATTCTCCCTCTAAATCGTGTGCTGTGGGAACACTTCATTTCAAGCAAGCTGCTAACTCTGTGACATTTCCAAGTGGAAGGGGTTTAACCATCCTATCAACTTTACTGTGCTCTCCTGGCTTCTCTGAAGATCCACCCATTCCTTAAGCTAGACTTCACCGAATAATGCTGCTGTGTCACCCTCATAGCAACTCATCAAAAAAAATACTATGAGAAAAATGCACTCACGATTTTAGAATTTCTAGAAATAGCAGTGACAGGCATTTACCTCTGATTTCATAACGAGGATATCTTTGAGGAAGAAAATACACACAGCTTATCTATGCATTTTCTTTTTTATTCATTTTGTTTTTACTGTCCAAAAACTGTAATTCATCCCCAAGGCCCCACAGAGTATTTTTATTCCTGGTATGAGATGCCATTTTAAGTTTAATATGAGAGATAATTGCAATGACTAACATTTATTGCACATTTGCCATGCGTCGAGCACTGGACTAAAAGTCTGACATGGGTTATTCTCACTTATTCCTCTCCGCAATCCCCCAGTACACTTTGAGGATAAGACTTTGATCTCTGAGGTAGGCATGAGGGAAAGAATTCAATGGCAACTGATTCATCATCAAGAACTGCCTCTAAGCCAGTTACCTGACATCGGGTGCTCTTGTGAGGGCCCCCTGTCCAATCCAAGCATCGCTTACCTGCACAGGGGCTGGCTGCGAAGCCCACCCTCTTCCGAGCTCTGTCGAAGACCACATAGAAGCCCTCCATCACGGTAGCACCAATCACCAGCGCGTTTGTGGAAGGTGAAATGCCGAATCGGTAACATTCATAATTCAAGCCAGCCCCCATCATGGGCTGAATGTAAAGCTGTTGAAAAGGAAAGAGCAAACAAGAAAAAACACAAGTCAGGCAATGTCACAAAACTGTTGAGGCTGCCGTGTGCTCAGACTCTCCAAGGTGCCCTGGGAGCTACGGAGAATGGAGAGGATGCTACCAGCCCTGACATCCAGGAGCTGGGACCACGTGCCTCGTGATAAACACTACTGAAGCCATAGGAACATGCACACCACCTCTGACTGTACCCGGGTACACCCATCCAGGAGATGTCTATCTGTCCGTCCATCCATCTGTCGTCTACGTGCTCAACACTTACTGAGCACTTAATAAGGCCTAGACGCTGTCCTCAGTACCAGCAATACAAAGATGAATAATAGCACATGCTCCCCGCATGATCAAAACGTACACGATCAAACTGACACGTGAGGAAGATGAACACTAGCGCACTTGCCACGTGCAGGGAAGACTGGAGGGAAAGGGGTCTCAAGACGTCAGGATTGCTCCCGGAGTCACCTGCTGGACCTCAAGCAGCTGCCACGTCCAGGCGGTGAGTCCAGCACTTAGAACCCTGCACTGACTGACATCTGTCTGTAAACCCTTCTTCAAGGCGAGGAATCATCCTATTCTTCACTATAGTCTTGGCACCTAGGCATCCGGTAATATGCCGGGCACACAGTAGGGCCTCAGCAAATGGGTATTAAATGAATGAGCTTGAGCAGTGTGATGAAACAGACAACTTCTCCTGAGGGTCAACGTAAATTAAGAAAAGATGGCGGATACACTTGGCTACCACCGAAACGCTTCCATTTAGGGCTCTGTAAGCAGGTCCTAGAACATACAAACACACACACACACACACACATACACATACACACACACTCCTACCTTTGAATGAACTAATTCCATAATAATAAAAAACCCCCAAATCACCAAATAAAATGCAAATGATGACACTGATACAAACATGATACAAACTGAATTTGTATCTTTCCCTCTGTCCTTTCTGTGTGTGTGCCAGTTGACTTCCAATAGAAATTCCAGACTGTAAATTCTGTAACATGTTGGGAAAGCTCCAGTATTGCTGGGTCTCAGAATAAAATGCCTGCCTTCTAACTAAAATAGCACAAATAGACAAACGGGTGGTATTTAGACTGAAACTATTTACGTTTTTAGGATTATATGAAAAAAAAATCAGAATTTGCCTGTGGGCTGGGCTTGGGGCTGCTTTTTTAGACAGGCCAAATAGGATTCAGCCCATGTGTTTCTGGAAATAGGTTGGGGATGGACACACTGTTTTTTGGCATGACTCTTCTGCACTAGCAATCAATTTCCCATCTACTGCTGCTGATGCCTGAACGGTCCTGGGTAGGGGCCTCATTCTAAAACTTTGGTGACAAGGAGCCTTGATGATTGGCCTGAATGTTAGGAAGGGCTTCAGGTGGGCAGAGCTGGGGTGTTAGGAGGGGACCCCCAGCGCTGTTCCCAGGCGTGTGCTTGTGAGGTTCTCATCGGGTCATGGTTCATAACTGCCATCCTTTCTCAACAAGGCAATGGAAAGCAAACGGGATTGGGACGGTGAATAAGAAATCAGGAAAACACGGGAAAGCAGATTTTTAAAAAGTGAAAATGTGGACCATGTCAAAATTAGACAAAAGATATCTACAGTCTTATAAGTGAGAATAAAACTGAATTCTTATCCAGAGTTATGCAAATTAAATGCAATACTCCCAAACATCCCTCATTATATCTTCACGCTCCCCAGTGTTCAGCTCTAAAAATGGCTGGCGGTCCCCAGCGGACCTTCAGCTCTGCCTGCCCTGGACATAATTATAGATTTCCCCCTGAATGCCTGCTTTCCTCCTACTTCTTATGAGTCTCTGACTGTCGACTCACCCACATGCCATTTATTCTCCAGTTCACATTCACCTTTGTCCTCAAGCTGGGTTTCAACTTTAGTTACAAATCGCATTGATGAAATAATGTCCACATTTTGCCGTTGGGCTGACCAAAATTTAATCACAGAGAGCACATTATTTTAAAGATGCTGAAAACATATCATTCTAACACCACTCTATGCAGTGCTGTTCATCCAAGGATACTGCACTCTTCTGAAAACAGATATCTTTGGCAAGTATTATTATTTCTTTTTTATAGTTAAAGAGACTGACACAGAAAGGGCTAAGTGATTTGTTCAGTTATAGTGTGAGTCAAGGGCAGTGCTGAGAATATAACTCAAGCTTCCGGCTCTCAGCGTATGTGTCCTCTGTTGGGCTGTATTTCTCATAAAGCCTTCAATCCTTTCCCCTACAACTCTCCATTTGTGGAATGCACTTCCCCCCATATCAAGTTGAGAATGGGGTAAAAACCAAATTATCATTTACTTTTTTCTTCTGAAATTATTCCTCTCTCCCTATCCCCCAGCCCCACTCCTTTACCCCAAATTCAGCAAAGTGCAACAAAGACACATTCATCTGTCCATTCAACAAACAGCTATTATTATGCACCACCCTCTACCACATGGCAGTGCTAGGGGAGGAAGGATGATCTTTACATCTCATGGTTCTCATCTTCAAGGAATTAAGAATTTAACGGGGGAAGAAACATAAGTGTGTGTGTGATTAGAGAAAAAAGAAGTCAAATGAAAAAGCCAAGGGCATAAACTCTACCCCGAAGATATGATTCCAGGCCAGATGAGTAGACTAGAAAGCATGCATTATGAGTTTGAAGGGCAAGCTCACAGATGGGTCATTCTGCTCAGCAGAGGTTCAACAAAGAGGAGTTGTTTGCACTGGGTCTTAAAGGATGGGAAGAATGTGGATACACAGATGGAGTGGGGAGGAGGGGGCATTTCAGGCAGGGGGGGGTTGGCGGAAGCAAAGGCGAGGAGACAGCAGCGGGCACCCAGCGCTGGAGGAGAGCCGCCAAGAGTGGAGGGTCACGGGCACAGCAGGAAATACGCTGGGGAGTCAGCATGGGTCCCGTGAGGTCATGGAAACCCACACTGGCGAATGAGGCGTCCAGGACTGCAGTAGTGGGGTGGAGAGCTGTGGCTTAGCAAAATGAATCTGGTGATAGTTTTAGAAGGAGGAGAGGGTGGGCGTGTGTGGAGGGTCCTGAGTTGGCAGTGAGAGGGGATGTGAGTGAGGGCTCTGGGGATGGAGAGGCGGAGGAAGAGGTGAGACACATGACGGGGGAAGATGGACCTTGGTCTATGTAACAAGATGCTTAGGACAAAGGAGGAATCAACGATTTACTGAATATGGAAAAACTGCTGTTTCCATCTCGGAGCATCCAGTGTTAGTCTCTATTCATAAATAAATCAGAAGTAAACACATAGTGATGTTGTGGTAGATTCTGCAAAAATGGCCTCAATTCTTAACTTTCCTTGTAGCCACACCCTCGTGATGTGACCTTGCAGCTCTTCCCATTTGGGAGGTGGTGTCTACGTTCCCACCCCGGTTATCCAGGCTGCCCCTGGCCTGGTTTGGGAAACACTGTGCAAGAGGTGGTGGCCAGTCCCAGGGCCTCGACTTCAGGAGCACATGCAGGTTTCTTTTCTCTCTCACAGGATCCTGCTGCCACTGTCTGAGGCAGCTGCTGGGTGGTGAGAGACAATGGCCCCACCCCTCCACCAATCGAGCCACCAGATAGACAAGTGTGGCCGTCGGAGATCATCCTAAGCCAAGGCTAACCTATCCCTGGCCAACCACCAGCTGACTAGAGACCACGTGAGCAAGCCAGCCGAGACCAGCAGACCTGCCCAGACTCACGAGCAGAAATATAAGCTCACTGATTAAAGCCGCTGGATTTTGTGGTGGTTTGTTACGCAGCACTATCATGGTAATTGCTACCTAATACAGGTGTGATATTGAAATGCACTCATTATGCATGAAGTGCTTTACTTTTGCACTTTCCATGTTAAAAAGAGAAAACACAGTCCAAGTTCATACCTGAGGCAGGATAGTTATGCGGAATGATCTGCTAGAGTTCTCATCTCTCAGGTAGATGGAGATTTTAGGGAAATAAGACCAAGGTGTTTCAGAATTTGTCCAGCATGCCAGCTGGGACCCCGTCCAGAAACCATCAGAGAATTCTGGAATCTAGACAAAACAAGACACACATGACAAACAATGGCGAGTCTGGCACAACAACAGGAAGCAGCTCTCAGCTCTCCTCATTACCTTGCCAGATGCCCATGGCGATAAACACTGCTTAATTTGGATGTAAAGCAAGACGTCTATCAGTCCTCTGGAAGAGTGATGGTGATGACAAAATCAAAATCATTAAAATTACCGAGGCATGTGGAAAACTTACTGGTATTAGGCACTGCTAAGAGCACTTCGCAGCACCAAGTACTTTAATCCTCAAACACCCACATCAGGGCAGTAACATCATCCCCTCCACTTTACAGATGAGGAAGCCAATGCTCAGAGAAGTGAAATAACTCACCCAAGGTCACACTGTAGTAGGCAATACCCTTTAGAAGACAGACTAGATCTTAAATGTGGTGCTCAAGGCCCTTTTGGGCATCAAGTTCCCTATAAATTCCCTGAGCCCAGTAAGCTTCCCACTGGTGCAGAGCCCTGCGGGGGCTCTCTGCTCTTCTGGAACATCTTTCTCCTCCCCCAGATCTCACCTCCAATGCCACCTTGTCCAGGAAGCCCTCCTTGACTGCCCCCCACAGTGCTGGTACTCCACCATATATCTCTCCTCCTTGACCTTTCTCCTTGTAGCAGTTTTAATTTTAAATTTATTGGTGTGATTGGTTAACTTCTGTTTCTTGCACTAGAATCTGATTCTTTTAACGACACAGGTGTGCTGTCTGCTCCCCCAACTCCTCCTCATAGCCTTAACACCCGGCCCACAGGAAAGACTCAGGGAATGTTTGTGGGTAAAAAAATGAATGGCCGAGAATGCAGAATGTTTGTTCACCTGTGCCTCTCATCCGGGGACCAGAAAGGCAATGCCAACCATGCTTATCCACTAACTGCTGAATCTGCAAGTTAATTACAAATTACTTCTGTGCCTTCTCAGCAGGCCCAGTGAAGTTTCCAGAGCAGGCCTGCCCTGTTCCTGCCATCTCCCTGAGGGAAGGACTATGTTGGATGTGTCTCTTTTAACACACCCAGCACACTGCACTGCTCAGGTCAGAACTAGAGGAGCATGTGACGGGGCAGAGCTAGGAGGGCATGTGACAGGGCGGAGCTAGGAGGGCATGTGATGGGGGAGGAGCTAGGAGCGCATGTGATGGGGAGGAGCTAGGAGGGCATGTGATGGGGGCGGAGCTAGGAGGACATGTGACGGGGGAGAAGCTAGGAGATCATGTGACAGGGGAGGAGCTAGGAGATCATGTGACAGGGAGGAGCTAGGAGATCATGTGACGGGGGTGGAGCTAGGAGGGCATGTGATGGGGGAGGAGCTAGGAGGGCATGTGATGGGGGAGGAGCTAGGAGATCATGTGACAGGGGCGGAGCTAGGAGGGCATGTGATGGGGGAGGAGCTAGGAGGGCATGTGACGGGGGCGGAGCTAGGAGGGCATGTGACGGGGAGGAGCTAGGAGGGCATGTGATGGGGGCGGAGCTAGGAGGGCATGTGATGGGGATGTGGGGTGGAGCTGGAAGAGTGACTGGGACCTGACCTCCTTGACTGGGAGGAAGAGGTATCTGTCAAGGTCCCTGCGGAAGAAGCACATGAGCTGAGTTGAGGGGCAGGTGGGTGTCAGAGAGATGTGGTGGGGAGAGCAGGCAGGGCATGGAAGCTGCCCCACCAGACAACGTGATGGCCATGGAGGCTGGCACTGAGGACCGGAAGGGGCAGGAGACGAGGCTGGGAAGGACCATAAACGCACCATCGTGCATTTATCAGAGATCATTTGTCAGGGATCTGAGCGCTGTGGCACATGGGGTAGGATTAAGGCATCCGAGCGGGGTTTGTGTAGGTCACTGGTTCTTTGAGTCTAACCTCCAGGGAATCAGCCTGGGGTAGACAGATGCATTTGAAAGTCAGTGACCAATGGGTGGGAAGTGATGGTGTGGCCATGGATGGGGTCGCTTAGGAGAGGGTACAGGGAGAAGAGAGGGGCGTAGGACCCACCCTGAGAAAGGTAACAGCAAAGGAGACCCCCATGAAGTGGAACACAGGGATTAGAAGAGGTCCTGGGAGGAGGGTGTTACGGAAGCTGGGAGAACAGGTAAGGAAGGTGAGCAGGGGTGCTGCAGAGGTCAAGGAAGATAGGAAGTGAGAAAACTGGGTGTCCCTGGACAAATACGAAGTGAGAGCTGCCTGCTCAGGGCCTCGCGGGCAAGTGCCACCGCCCTCGGGGCAGACAACCGGGACATCGTAGGTTCTCCACCGAAACTGTCAGTGCCGATTTGCAAAGTCTCTAATGCTGGCCTTCACAGATTTGTACATTTTATAAGAATGGAGCCAGTTCGAAATACTTATCACAGGGAAGGACCCCTTGCTGGATGAGTCGAGAAGGGGTGGGGCAGACATTTTGCTGGATTCCAGGAAAAGTGAAGTGTGGCTGGGGCTGCACAGGAGGGCACAGAGCTCCAATTTCCAGCTGAAGAATGAGGCTCAGAGGGGACAAGTAACTTGCCTAAGAGGCACAGCTCGGGACTGGGTGGGGGACCGCCTGCCTCCAAAGAGGTGCCTGCAAGTCTGGAAAGCCTGCCTGCGGGACAAGCCTTGTGTCCTGGGGGAGAGTTTGGACACTCAGATCATAGAGTTGAGAGTCAGAAGTCAATTCACAGGAGGTGTCATCCTACTTCTGGGTCTTACAGAGGGAGACGCACCGTGCCTGAGCTGACAAGGGGGCCACAGCTGGGCAGGAAGGAAGCACAGGTCCCCGCCACACACAGAACTCCCCACCAGGCTCATTTAAAACTACAGACCTACATAGAGCACAGGGAACTATATTCAATATCTTGCAATAACCTATAACGGAAAAGAATCTGAAAAAGAATACATGTATATGTATAACTGGATCACTTTGCTGTACATCTGAAAGTAACACAACATTGCAAATTAACTATACTTCAATAATAAAAAAGAACTACGGACCTACAAACCATTCATTTCTAAAATTCCACCTGAAGAATGTAGGCCCAGAGACAGAGCCCGGCAGGCATCTGTATGGTGTTTAACTCTTCAAAGCCGGTCCTCTCCTTAACTAAGAAAGAAAACCCAAGCCAAGAGAGCCGGCTGAGATGAACCTAGCAGAGAGAGAGAACACGCACATCTCTGGTCCACGCACAATGAGACAGAGACAGCTCCCACCCTTGCTGAGCTTTCCCTGCTCCAAACAAACATCCTCCCCAGGCCTCTCCCTCCTGATGGTGGCACTGAAATCAGGGGATAATTTTAGACCAGGCAGACAAATTTTGTACTCTCATTCCTTCTCGTGCTTTGATTACCGTCAGGCACTGCTGAACACGTGCTGTGCTGACCTCAGGGGTGCTAGCGCCCCTCTGCCACAGTCCTGCTGGTCCCCGCCAAAGTCACGGACTCTGCAGAGACCCAGGCTGGTCACAGGCTGGTTGAGGTCACACGCTGATGCTGCCAGAATGTCCTTGGGACTGTTGTAAAACACTTCTAAGCTCAGAATATGAAATTTGAAGGTGCTCACGTTAATTTCACCGAGGACAGTTTTACTCTGAAGCAAGCAGCATATTGCTCTGCATTCCCAGCACAGTCTGGTTTTCAGCCAGTTTTCTAAATTTAAGGCACTAAGAATGTGACCTGCCAGTTTTTTTCTGATTCAGCAGATATTAGATACGCAGTGGACAAAAAAGGCAGATACTGCTCTGCCTTTTTTGTCCGCTGCTCCCTTGACCTTTCAGCTCACAAAGGACCTCGGTGTTGTTTCTTCCTGCTTTTCCCCCTCTGCATTCTTTTGATGTGCCTGCTGCTCTTCTGACAGCACTTTCAGACTTTTCAAGTTTGGGTCCAGGACAAGCAAAACCCCGCTCTTCCTTCCCCTGTTCTGCTGTCACCTGTAACAGAGCAACTGCTGTGCATCTCCTATCAATCATTCTTTGGATCTGGCCAGCCCGGTGGAGCTGTGGGACTGTCAGCCCCAACTGGGGTCAGTGCCAATAGAAAGACTTTGTGCAGGAAACGCTCATTTTCGGTCACTTCGCCAGGGTGGCCCTGCGTGAACAGATGCTTATGAAGACACCCACGAAGTCGAGAGAAATGTTTATCTTGTGTCGAGACAAACAGTAGCAGCACTGTGGTTTGGACATGAAAGAGCTCTTCTTGACCGAGCACACGGTGCCAGGCTTTTACGCCCGACCCTCCTCACAGCCCCGCGACAAGAACACGGAGACTCTCAAGGGGCACAAGAGCCCTCTCCAGGCACTCAGCTAGTAAGTGGCGGAAGCTATAGATGAAATTCAATTCCATCTGCCCTTTAAGGCTGTGGTCCTCCCGCTTAATGCCCTGTGGTCTATCCTGTTGCCTTGAACTAACTGGAAAGTTGGGGTCACACTGGGAATACTGTTAACCAGGCCCTCAAAAGGCATGTTGTCCTTGACCGTGATTTTAATTGTATTTCAAAGCATGGCCATAAATGAATTATTACATTGGTGGATTGCCCTTTGTCTTCTGTGAATCTCATTCTTTTACATACGTAGGAATTACAATCCCAGCAGTGCTTGGATGAAGGCCAAAAAAGGAGTACAATTTTTGGTTTGTTTTAAAGGCTACAAACATATTCCTGGTTTACTATTTACTTTAATAAGGTATATTACCAAGTGGTTCTTTTCCCCCTTAGATTAAAAAACTACTATGCTAACTACAATGTTATTTGAAGTACTAAAAAGCACTACACCTTCAGATCCAAGTCCTCTGAGGTTCAAGTGAAGGAATTATTTGCTGGGTAATATCAAAGAATAAGATTGTGAATTTAATCAGTAATCATTAAAATAAAACCACCTCAAAATCCTCAGACGGAGACTGTTAGACTACGTGGCGGTATTCCCCAGTATGCGGTCATGACCTGGTGTGACCTCTGCGATTCATCCAGCACCCTGAGGACTCACCAGAGACGTGCGGGCCACTGCCTCGACCACGGCGTCAAACACCTTCTGGGGCAGGCGCAGCAGTGTGGTGCCACTGTCCACGATGGCCTTGTCCGCATTATACTAGCATGGGGAGAGGGGGTGGGGAGAAAGCACATGAGTGGCAGGGCACCCACGTCAACGCTCGGCTCCAGCCCGCCGTCACGGTGCATCTGTGATACACACATTCGGCAGTCACGGTACCTCCTCGGTGGCTACAATTCACTTCATCTTCTCAGAACTTGGGAACCGAGAACTTCCTTGCCCAATGTTCTCATTATAGATAAAGAAACTGAGGCCAGGAAAGGGCAGTGACACTGACCGAAATCAACAGCCTAATACAGGGCTTTTCTCTTACTCAGCAGTGGCCGTTCTGTCAAGGATCCCCCAAAGAGGGAAGAGACACACTTGTCTTTAGAGGTTGAAATGATACATTAAATGTCATTTATACAAATCATGAAAACTCAACTCTCTATTACCCTGCTAGTGGAGAAGGAGGGGGAAGGACAGTTTTTCAATAGACACCCCATATTTGCATTTAGAATGGAACCAAAGCCACCTTCAGTAAGAGAATCTCACACACACACAGGCATTCCCAGCCCTGACCCCGCCTCTGACATTCTTTATGTGGCCGAGTGGGAAGAATGGAGGTCAGTGGGCCAAGACCAGAGTAGTCACCCAACCTCTAGGGACATAACTGTATGAGCAAGGCTCCCCAGGAATGGAGTGAGTCGTGGGCAATTTAATCCTCCTGCTTCTATGGCAAATCCATGAGTCGTATGACCAAATACACCAAGCAGGTCAAAAAGGAAATAAGGATTTGTTTAGGTAGCAGGTGGGAGGAGTGAAGAATTTTCAGAAATTGAAATACAGCAACTGACTCATATTTTTTCCAAATGTAAAACGAATTTCAGTTTAGAAACAAAGTTAATTTAAATATAATCTAGTTTGTTCACGCTTGTATGTGTAAGAAAAGCTCGCACACTGAAATGCTGGGGGGTGGGATGTTCTGGGTTTTGTTGTTTGCTCTGTGTGGCAAGCTTGGCTGATTGTGGGGGGCAGAAAAGAACGAGGAATATGAGAATCAAACCTCCAAATAAATGCTTACACTCTCCAACACACACTCACACACAAACACACACACGCACATGTGCACACACACACGTGCGGAGTCTGTGCTTTATTTTAGGCCCTACCATCTGATTCTATCATTGGACTCTTCAATGGCAAGTAAATGCCTCTTGACGATAAACAGATTTGTGGACTTAGGACTGAAACACCATCCCAATGGAATGGACCATCCCTTTATCAAGCTTTGACTTGTTTTTTCAGAGGCATCTGTGTATATGAGAACTTATGGTACAATGTGATGGTTAAACTGAAAGGCAGTGATGACAGGTAAGAGTACAATGAATGCTGACGAAATGCTGGTGGTTTTTGTAAACCATTCTGAAAATATAGAGGACCAAGTCTCCCTCAGATCCTCACAATCATGTCATTATGTGCCACAAACAAGCCAAACTGCAGCGAGAGGGTGTGAACGAGGTTAACAAGAGATGTGGTTTCCCAGCTCTGCACATGTGCCTCCTTTGAGCACCATCAAAAGCCATGCACATCTTTAGAGCACATGTTTCTTCGAGTGAGAATTGTATACTGGGGGGGAAGGGGGATTAGCTGTGAATGGAGGATAAAGCTGATGATTTACTTCTGGTTTCATTTTGCTTATTTTTTAGTCCCATTTTACACTGATAAAACCCTGCTTACTTCTCGTTGTCCTGAACAGAGATCAGGGACCATCAGGCCAAGATGATATTGTTCTGGACAGTTCTCTTCACTCACCATTTTAGGCTAATTCCTCTCTATTAAGAGAAGCAGTTGAAGGGAAGCAATATTTTTTTGGGGGGGCGGGGATCATTGGTATAAAATCATCTACAAAAAGGCCCTGTAACTTTTAATGTCGTGAACTTTTGATTTATCTTGCAATGTAATGTACCCTCTGAGCTCATATGCAGGTCCCAGCTGTAATATTTAAGTGACCCAGGCACACACAGACAGGTAGACACAAAGGCATCACAGAGTGGAAATACCTCTCTGCAGTCCAGGTTAAGGCTCTGGCCTCCAATTTCCAATTTCAGAATTTCTATCTGATAATACCACTCCTCCTTAATAGGGGTATACCAGATGTCTCCTTTGTACAAGGTTGGTTCAATTCCACCCAGGACCTGGGATGGAAAATATTTACAGGTATAAGAGAAAAAAATATACAGGCATGTAACAAGTTACACAGAGAATCATGCTCTTATAAGGCAAAACGTCACTAGAATTAGCACTTTCAAGTTATTGGGATGTTACAAATAAATACATACACCTGAAAATTAAACAGGGAACATTCTGGGGCCATGTATCCAAAGATCAAAGACCTGAGTACCCTAGTCTAATCAGGATGCTTTGATGGTTTCCCTTATCTAAAGTTAGTATATACAGTTCCAGCTCCATGATACTGAGATCCCCCCCTCCGGCCCCTGACCCCGGCCACTGGCAAAGAAATGCAATAAAATTGTAAACCATACAGACTGATGAAAATTTAGTTCCTCAGAAGACAGAGGATGACTTCCTGCCCCGCACATTTGCATGGAAAGCAGAACAAAAGAGCTTCCCCAACCAAAACTTCATTTTGCACATCTGTATAGCATCATCCCACAAATCTAGGCTACCCGCTCCCCTGAAAAGGTGATAAAAAAGGTGTTGAGAGCAGGTGTATTGTTAGCAATCAAACTAGATGAGCCTGCTTCTCATAGTTGGAGAGCAAAGGGGTCAACATCACCCACCCTGAGGGGGGGGCCCTTCATGTACATTCTCCCCATCACCTCCTACTTTAGATGTCTGGGTGCAGAGCCCATCAAGGGGACACTTGGGTTAGGGCATGTTCACAGTGTTGGTTCTGCTTCACTATGTGTGTGCTGTGTATGTGCATATGTGTGTGTGCGTGTGTATATAAGTGTGTATGTGTATGTTTGTATAGCTGTGTGTGTGCATGTGTGTGTATATGCATGTGTATATGTGTGGGTCTGTGTGTGTGTGTGTGTGTTCAGAGCGAGAGAAAGGATGTACAGTTGTCCCCGTCTCCCCACCAAATTTATGAAATCAGTCCTCTCCCTTTGCCTCCCCTCCCCAGAGTAAGGCCCACCTGCCACCCCACCCCACTGGTCCTCATGTGCCCCTGCCACACCCAACAAACACAGTTACCTTTCAAAGGGACATTTTTTTAAAAAAGCTTTAAAGGAATCTGACTAACTCAACAGTGCAAGACAACTATACCCCAATTGGGGGAATAAAAAAAAATAAAGGAATTTGGGGAAGCTACGAGAATCATCTTATGAGATGGCAGGATGATTAGGAAAGATAAAAGCTAGTTTTATCCATTTTTAAGGGCTCTCAAACAAGGATTATTAATATTTGACAGTACCTATGTATGCCTACATGTCTAATATTTCTATCAGGGTCTTAATAAAGCAGAAAGAGCAGTCCCACTGATCTCTGATGTTCCCCCTTTAAGACGAAAAGATACCCACAAGACTACCTCCGTTGGTACCAGATCCAGCGACTGGCAATCCAGCCCCACACATCTGCATGGAGAAAACATTGGGGATCTTTGCTTGTGCCACGAGGGAATCAAAGAATGTCTCCAGAGAACTTGATGGCTGCAGGAGGGTTGGGAAAGAGCACAGCTGCTTCAGGACTCACAGTGTAGACAAGGAGTGACCCCACGCAGGCACCAGGCATGGTATACAACGTGGCGTTTCTTTACATTTAGTATTTTCAAGGCTAAGGAATAAACAAGCTTATGATTAAGTACACTGATTCAGAAACCTCCAACAGAACTCCCTAAGACTTGGTATTTTTCCTTTGGGGATGGTGGCTCTGTTGGAAAAATAAGATAGTATTTCCGGAAGCTGTTAAGAGGCTGCCCCATTTACCATCCTGACTGCCTTGTGAGGCAGGCGTGAGAAGATGTGGAAATGGGTTACCCAGGTAGGTGGTGGATTCTAATCTTAGACATTTCAGAGTAAGGAGAGGACAGCGTCTCCAGGAGCTGGCTTTGCAGCTACAGAAAGTTTTTCTTCACCCGTTTCAGCTGTGTAGTCGTCCATCATGCAAATGACAGGTGCCTGAATCATGCGGACAGGTCACATCCCAGATCCCGGACCCTGGGAGGCGGCTTAGCTCTGCCGGCTGTCTACTGAACTCTGGCAACCGGGAAAGGAGCGCTGCTATTCTCCTGCAGTTTACAAGCTCCTTATTCCCCATTGCCGTATGTCAACAATGTCCTCTGCGCTTCTGTTACATGTAACCACACCTTCAGAGACCAGCTGTATTTCTCCAGGGCTGAAAAGGAGGGATGGTCTGTGAGCAGGTCTTAGCTGGGGGTGGGTCACAGGGGCCGGTGGTCAGGAAGGAAGGTCATAGACCTATGTTTCGATTTTGGCTTTGACAACTGGGAGAGATTAGAGTTGGTTACTATGAATGGTTAGTTCTTGATGAAAACAACTGTAGCAGCATAGATGCTCTTGGCATCTTCTGAGCATCTACGGTTAATATAAGGAAGGATTATTTATAATCTGTAAGAACTGAAACTCTAATTCTAGAGGGAGTGAGAGGAGTGTTACCAGACGGACAGAAACCTTCCCATTTCTTTAGTTCATTTGTATTTGGCCTCCTATCTGCTTCTTTCCCAGCCGCTGTGGACTCTCTTGCAGAATTCAGTACAATCTCTATACGTAACCTTGTCTAAATACTTTGTGTTTGGGTCAAGGAATGAGACAAAGCCCCCTTTTGAAACGGGCTGGGTCTGGTGATGACCCAGTCAGCGTCCACCTTCTTGAGAGGCAATGAGATAAAACACTGCCCGGAATTGAATCCTGGCTCCACCGCCCACCTGCTAACCGTGTGACTTGTCCCTTTGTTTCCTTATCTGTAAAATGGGGATCATAGTCGCATCCCAGAGCTCTTCTGGGGCTTAAATGGGTCAGTTCACACAGAGTGCTTGGAATAGTGCCTGGCACACGGGATAGGATCTATTATTATTCTGTCAGGTCATTCTTCAGTAGGACTCGGGATCCTTTAAGGTTTAAAAGCACACAGCTGCCCAGGACCAGCCCAAGAGAACCTGATTCAGCAGGGATGCTGCTGGATGCAGGCAACTGTAGTGTGAGAGACCCCACAGGTGGTTCTGACCACATCCTTGATGAGAAGCACCTGGCATCGGCCGGGGGCCACCACACACTGTGACCCCAATGGGTGCTCGGGGAACCTATTTCAGAAACACCTTTGGGCCGCCAACCCAGGCCACCCTGCCAGTCCTGTTTCTAGCTGTGCTCCACTTCCTACAAATCCTGTTACCGTCTCCCCAAGCCTAGGGAAGTGAAGACAATTGTTGGCAATCTTGGAATTTCATAGGTGGAAAGATAAAAAGTCATGGGGGGTGCTTCCCTGGTGGCGCAGTGGTTGAGAGTCCGCCTGCCGATGCAGGGGATGCGGGTTCGTGCCCCGGTCCGGGAAGATCCCACGTGCCGCGGAGCGGCTGGGCCTGTGAGCCATGGCCGCTGAGCCTGCGCGTCCGGAGCCTGTGCTCCGCAACGGGAGAGGCCGCAGCAGTGAGAGGCCCGCGTACAGCTTAAAAAAAAAAAAAGTCATGGGGGGAGTCTGGACACTCAAAAGAACCCCAAAGCAGTCTATTCTCAAGGAAGTTTTACATATTATTAATTCCAGATAATTTAGCTTTATGCTACCACCCTCTAATTAACCAGCATCAAATCAATCGTACATCTTTTATTTTCAGAGTCACAAGAAGATGAAACATTCTGCCTGAGGTCCCATTGTCAGTGGAAAGTATTTAGGAATATAAGTTGCTACAAGTTTGGGAACTCATATTAAGCTTTTCGTACAGTGCTGAGCAAAAAAAAAAAAAAAAAAAAAAACGGCTCCAGAAGCCATCTGGGCTCCGTAGAGGGGGTTCTGTGCTCTGACAGCCCTAGGCAAGGGGTAAACCTCTCTGACCCTCAGTCCACACATCTCTAAAATGGGGATAACAGGGGCCTACAAAGTCTGCCTTGTGGGGAGGTCTCAAACCCCTTGCAATGGTCTCAGCCTAGGGCTTCACGGGCTATTTTTTGTCCTTGAGAAGCCACACTGTTGGGAAACGGCCCCTGCCTACTGGCCCATCTCCACCCCCTCACATCACTGCCCTGCATCGCTTGCTAGTAAACTTGAGCTGGAACAAATGTCCTTATGGAGAGAAAACAGGCCTTTCTGCACCCACGATTCTTTGTTCCACACTCAGCTCTGGCTCGAAGCCTAACTCTGAACAAGGAGAGGCCGAGCTGGGGTGCCCGTTTACAGGCCAGGAGGGGCAACCTCTCCTCAAGTGTATGCTAACCTGCCCTGGTCTCCTGGAGCCCCGGGGATGCACGGGTGTCGGATCCGCCTGCCCCTGGCATCCCCTCCGGGTGGACATTTCCCAGCCCACCTCACCCATCCTGCTCATGAACATATTTCCTCTGGGTGGGATCAAGGAGAGATAACTGGAGAACATTCAATCCTGGCTTTCCCTGTTTTGTGAAGGTTCTGACGCTGAAGAGAGCGAGGGTCCCACCATCTCTCCTCGCTGCATCGCTAATTCCAGTGGCTGGTGATCCCCAGGGCGCGCTTTCAGGCTGTCTGAAAGCTCCCACTCCAGAGTGAGGGGAAGGCGGCATGATGCTTTCTCTGCCTGGTGGGACACCTCTTCCTGCCGAGGTTCCAGTGTCACGTCTTTATGTGAATGCATGAATTTAATAAATGTGTTTACTCTTAATCCTGCCCAAATAAAAACCCCTAAACAAATACTATAATCAAACTGATTCAGCTTCTGTTAACACCTGTCAACTATACAAGTAAAATAAACGAAAGGCAAATGAAAAAAGTGATGCTACGAGTGTACCTTGTAGGAAGGTTCAAAGACTGTCACCATTCATCTTAGATTTTAAAAATGCTTAGAGATAAACTTAATTGTGTGAACACTGATCTTTCAACCATGTGATTCTCACTGACTGTCTCGGACAGCTGGACCCAACTGTTGGCCCCTCCAATGACTGGCTTCAGAATCTTGTCCCATCGCTTGATTTCCTTAGATCCACCCATGATTCTTACCTTGGCCAGGGTAGCATAAGCCAGTCCAAGTATCCCATTCCATTTAATCCCAGGCAAAAAGAAATTCTCTGACTCAAAGATGGTGGCAACGTTGACCAGAAAAGAACCATTGAAGCCTTTTGGGATGGTGACAACATCCTCCCCAACGAAGCCAGTCCAGCTCCCTTGCGTGTACTTCACGGTGACATCAAAGCCCTTGGGGCGGTAGGTGCTGGACCTGGAAAAAGAGAAGAGGCAGTGTGTCCTGTATCCCGTCCACCTGTCCCTGTTCTGACCACATGGCGATCGTGGCTGCAAAGACAGCGGCCCTACGCCCAGAAGGTCTGCGTAAGCAATTCTTCATAATTAAGACTCCTCACGCTGACAAGGTGACGTTTCCCATAAAAAATAATTGCTAACATTTGGGTAATGGCGTCTTCTGCGCCACATGTAAGGGAGCGCTGGGGCCAACGTGTAGCCCCGAATTTAACTCTTCCCTCCGCCCAAGTCCTGCCCCGTAAGCCAGGTGTTGTACTTAACTGCATTGGTGTGGGACGCCACAACTGGAGGTGGGCCCCGCCTGGCCCTCTGGCTCTGTGGGGACCCTGCACTGTTACTCTGTGACAAAGGGAGGGGCTGGCAGCCCAGAAAGAGGGGCCACCAGCTTGTGGCCTGGGGTTCAGATTCACACAAGCAGCCAACGTGATGAATAAAGATCAAGCCACACACCCCCAGTACCAGGGCTGTCCCTCCTCAGGGCCTGCACGACCTCCTGGTGTCACAGGTTCCTTCTCAAGGTCGTCCCTGTGCCCCAAGCGGATTATTCTCATATCAAAACATGAAGGAGGATGCTGATGACAAGTCACCGTGATACAAGTGACTGTGACAACCCCACAACCCCTAAGGGTAAGAGTTACTGAAACAGAATAACATGAACAAGATCAGACAATGGGTGGGGTAGATGGAAATCCTGCTCTCAGGACTTCAGAGACAGGCAGTAAACAAATGAACCCCTAGAATTCCAGGCGATGATAGAGTGATGAGTCACCCAGAGAAGAGAGCAGGGTGAGGGGAGAGTGGTCACTGAGGCCTCTCTGAAAGAGGACATTTGTGTAAGGCCTGCCTGAAGACAACAAGCCACGGGGCTCTCTGGGGAGGGGCATCCTGGAGAGGGAACAGTAGGTGCCAAGGCCCTGGGCTGTCCAATCTTGTGAGGTCATTCTTATACCTAATTAAGCTTGAACACTCTGTTGACTATAGGCAGGAACCCAAGGGACATCTCTGAGCAAATATCTGGGCATTCAAACCAGGCTTCCCCTAGGAAAATGATCAGATTCCTAAGAGAAGTGTCAAATCACCAAACATATCCTTGTAAAGTGTTCCTGTTTGTCTGCAGTTTTCATTTCATTTTGTTTTAATACTAAATCTTGTTTTAATACTAAATCTCTGAACATTAATACATGTTACTAAGTGTTTGCTATAGGATTATATGAATTTGCTGTATGGATTATATGGTCTTTTTGGGAGTCAGGGAGAAAGTTAAGTCAGGGATGATATGACTTTTTTTCGGTACATCTCATAAGCTTTAAAAATGGTAACAGTCTTTAATTCAGTAATTGCACTTCTGGGAATCTGATCCTAAGAAAAACACCTATGACGCAAACAGAGATTCATGAACAAAGACAGTCATTATGTTTTACTTATAACAGCAAACAGTTGGAAACAACCTAAATGCCCAGTGAAAAAGGAAATAGTTCAGTAAATTCTAGTACATCCATATGATGGAATATTAAATAGCTCTGAAAAATGCTGTTGAGTAAGACATTTTCAATGACACAGTAAAAAAAATAAGGTAAAAGAAACACTTATATATGTGGCGGAATCTTCTTCAAAAAATTTAATACACTCCGATATTAGTGCTACCTCTGGGTGGTGGGGTTTTGTAGGGGAAACTCTCATTCTTGTGGTTAGATCCTTCCATATTTTCTGCATATATAACTTTTTATAATCAGGGAAAAAAGGTTATTTTTAAAATGTCTGGCAGACACATTCTGGAGAAATTTAATTTATTCTAACTTCATAATGGGATATGAAATATGAAGAATATTTAATTTTAACATTTTCTGACTACTTTAGCTAACTCCACCATGATCTTAAAAAGAGAGCAGCATGACGTGAACATTTTATGTCCAGACGTCTTCTGACAAGGGCAGGCACAGACCGAAAAGTAACTGTGGATGCACCCTGGGCACATGGAGCGCTAAGGGACCGTCAGAAATTACACATATAAAGCACACAGTCAGGTCATTGAAATGCAGGCACTTGAGGGTTGGTGTTTTGGTGCCAAGTTTTAGTGCCAGCATCAATTCAGTGATGATGCCTGGCACACAGCAGGGACTGCACACGTTTAGGATGAAGAGCAATTAAAATACGAAATTGTCAGTCCCTTTTGACAATCTGGGGTCATTCCTCAAGTTTAAAACTGCACTACTGCTGGGGGTATAGATCAGTGGTAGAGCATTTGACTGCAAAACACTACGGCTAATGGAAGGGGCTAATTATTTTGAAAGGCTTAGGGAATGTGATCTAGCACAGGGTTGGCAAACTTTTTCTGTAAAGGGCCAGAAAACACATCTTTCAGGTTTTGTGGGTCACATGATTTCTGTTCCTACTCCACTCTAAGAAGCAGCCACATATGACAGATAAACAAATGTGTGTGCGCGTGTTCCAATAAAACTTTACTTACAAAAACAGGCAGCAGGTTGGATGTGGCCCATCAGACCTAGTTTGCCAACTCCTGATCTAGAAGATTATTATCTCCCCAAACATTCTATAGTACCATGACTTTCTTTGGAGAAGTTTTTTTTATTTTCACTGTGTCCAGACTACAGAAAACTCATTAGAATCTGCCAATGTTACTGATAAGATGGACCAGGCTGACCATCTAAGTAGCACGTCCTCTGCAGTGTACTGATCAGCTTGCTATTTTCCTCATGGGCGAACATGCTGGATGTTTCGGTGCCATTTACAGAGAGATGAGAGGCAGTTGGAGTTACACTGCCTGCAGTCAAATAGTACTTCAACCACTTAGGAGCCATGTGTGACCCTAAGTCAAGTTAATTAACTTCTCTGTACCTCAGTTTCCTCAACTAAAAAGTCGGGACAAGTACAGTACCATACCTCATGGGGTTAATATTAAGAGAGTTAATACTGTAAACCATTTAGAACAAAACCCTGGAACACAGCAGTTACACAACAAAAATAGCTGCTATTATTATAATTATCTAATCACTTGCTACCTTTGTTCAATCTATGGACTGCTATTAGAAAATGTAAGATATTTTTTCTAGAAAATGTTCCTATAGAGATACTCTTTCTGGATATCCAAAACTGTCTCATTCTGAAGTCCAACAGCCTCCAGAAAAAGAGGCAAGTCTTGGGTAAGATTTGGTTAAAATGATCCAGGGAGGGGAGGAACCTTCTAGGTTTCTAAAAGATGGAGCTCTTCTGTGTTCTGGACCAGGGCTGTGCAATAGAATGTCTGCAATGACAGAAATATTCTCTACCTATGCTTCCAATACAGTAGCCACAGGTGGCTACAGAGCACCTGAAATGTGACTGTAGATCTTCCTCAACACACGATGGGGCTACATCCTGATAAACCCTTGTAAGTTGAAATTATCATTAAGTTGAAAATGCATTCGATATACCTAACCTACTGAACACCATAGCTTAGCCTAGCCTACCTTAACCATGCTCAGAACACTTATATTAGCCTACAGTTGGGCAAAACCATCCAACACAAAGCCTATTTTATAACAAAATATTGAATATCTCCTGTAAGTTACTGAATATTATACTGAAAGTGAAAAACACAGTGGTTGTCTGGGTCCAGCATGGTTATCAGCGTGTAGCTGTTTACCCTCATGACTGTGTGGCTGACAGGGAGCTATGGCTGCCGCTGCCCAACATCACAAGAGAGGATCATCCAGCATATTGCTAGCTTGGGAGAAGATCAAATTCAGAAATCGAAGTACAGTTTCTACTGAACGTGCATTGCTTTTGCACCATATGGTCAAGTTGAAAAATCATAAGTTAAACCATCATAAGCCTGGGACCGTCTGGACAGTCTGACTAAAGAACGGCTCTTAATTTAACATTAATTAATTTAAATTTAAATAGCCACAAGGACCTTCAAGATGGTGGAGGAGTAAGACGTGGAGATCACCTTCCTCGCCACAGATTCACCAGAAATACATCTACACGTGGAACAACTCCTACAGAACACCTACTGAACATGGGCAGAAGACCTCAGACCTCCCAAAAGAAACTCCCCACGTACCCGGGTAGGGCAAAAGAAAAAAGAACAAACAGAGACAAAAGAATAGGGACGGGCCCTGCACCAGTGGGAGGGAGCCGTGAAGGAGGAAAGGTTTCCACGCACTAGGAAGCCCCTTCGCGGGCGGAGACTGCAGGTGGCGGAGGGGGAAAGCTTCAGAGTTGCGGAGGAGAGCTCAGCCACAGGGGCGAGGAGGGCAAAGCGGAGAGATTCCCGCACAGAGGATCGGTGCCGACCGGCACTCACCAGCCCAAGAGGCTTGTCTGCTCACCCACCGGGGCGGGCAGGGCTGGGAGTTGAGGCTCGGGCTTCGGCGGTTGGAGCGCAGGGAGGACTGGGTTTGGCGGCATGAACACAGCCTGCAGGGGGTTAGTGCACCACGGCTAGCCGGGAGGGAGTCTGGGAAAAGCCTGGACCTGCCGAAGAGGCAAGAGACTTTTTTCTTCCCTCTTTGTTTCCTGGTGTGCGAAGAGAGGGGATTAAAAGTGCTGCTTAAAGGAGCTCCAGAGACGGGTGCGAGCCGTGGCTAAAAGCGCAGACCCCAGAGACGGGCATGAGATGCTAAGGCTGCTGCTGCCGCCACCAAGAAGCCTGTGTGAGAGCACAGGTCACTCTCCACACCTCCCCTCCCGGGAGCCTGTGCAGCCCGCCACTGCCAGGGCCCTGGGATCCAGGGACAACTTCCCCGGGAGAACGCATGGCGAGCCTCCGGCTAGTGCAATGTCATGCCGGCCTCTGCCGCCGCAGGCTTGCCCCGCATCCGTACCCCTCCCCCCACCGGCCTGAGTGAGCCAGAGCCCCCGAATCAGCGGCTCCTTTAACCCCGTCCTGTCTGAGCGAAGAACAGACGCCCTTGGGCGACCTACATGCAGAGGCGGGGCCAAATCCAAAGCTGAGCCCCGGGAGCTGTGCGAACAAAGAAGAGAAAGGGAAATCTCTCCCAGCAGCCTCAGAAGCAGCGGATTAAAGCTCCACAATCAACTTGATGTACCTGTATCTGTGGACTACCTGAATAGACAACGAATCAGCCCAAAATTGAGGCGGTGAACTTTGGGAGCAACTGTAGACTTGGGGTTTGCTTTCTGCATCTAATTTGTTTCTGGTTTTATGTTTATCTTAGTTTATTTTTTAGTGCTTGTTATCACTGGTGGATTCCTTTATTGGTTTGGTTGCTCTCTTCTTTATTTTTCTTTTTAAATTAATTTTTAATTTTTTTATTTTAATATATTTTTAAAACTTTTTATTTTAGTAACTATTTTATTATTTTTTCTTTCTTTCTTTTTTTTTTCTCCCTTTTCTTCTGAGCCATGCGGTTGACAGGGTCTTGGTGCTCCAGCCAGGTGTCAGGCCTGACTGAGCCTCTGAGGTAGGAGAGCTCAGTTCAGGACATTGGGCCACCAGAGACCTCCCAGCCCCATGTAATATCAATCAGCGAGAGCTCTACCAGAGACCCCCGTCTCAATGCTAAGACCCAACTCCACTCAACGACCAGCAAGCTCCAATGCTGTACACCCCATGCCAAACAACTAGCAAGACTGGAGGACAACCCCACCCATTAGCAGAAAGGCTGCCTAAAATCATAATAATTTCACAGACACCACAAAACACACCACCAGACACAGTGCTACCCACCAGAAAGACAAGATCCAGCCTCATCCACCAGAACACAGGCACTAGTCCCCTCCACCAGGAAGGCTACACAACGCACTGAACCAACTTTAGCCACTGGGGACAGACACCAAAAACAACACGAACTACAAACCTGCAGCCTGCACAAAGGAGACCCCAAACACAGTAAGTTAAGCAAAATGAGAAGACAGAGAAATATGCAGCAGATGAAGGAGCAAGGTAAAAACCCACCAGACCAAACAAATGAAGAGGAAGTAGGCAGTCTACCTGAAAAAGGATTCAGGGTAATGATAGTAAAGATGATCCAACATCTTGAAATAGAATGGAGAAAATACAAGAAACATTTAACAAGGACCTAGGAGAACTAAAGAACAAACAAACAACGATGAACAACACAATAAATGAAATTAAAAATTCTCTAGAAGCAGTCAATAGCAGAATAAATGAGGCAGAAGAACAGAAAAGTGACCTGGAAGGTAAAATAGTAAAAATAACTACTGCAGAGCAGAATAAAGTAAAAAGAATGAAAAGAATTGAGGACAGTCTCAGAGACCACAGGGACAACATTAAACACACCAACATTCAAATTATAGGGGTCCCAGAACAAGGAGAGAAAAAGAGAGGGTCTGAGAAAATATTTGAAGAGATTATAAATGAAAATTTCCCTAACATGAGAAAGGAAATAGTCACTCAAGTCCAGGAAGAGCAGAGAGTCCCATACAGGATAAATCCAAGGAGAAACACGCCAAGACACATATTAATCAAACTATCAAAAATTAAATACAAAGAAAAAATATTAAAAGCAACAAGGTAAAACAAACGAATAACACACAAGGGAATCCCCATTAGGTTAACAGCCTATCGTTCAGCAGAAACTCTGCAAGCCACAAGGGAGTGGCGGGACATATTTAAAGTGATGAAAGGGAAGAACCAAGATTTCTCTACCCAGCAAGGATCTCATTCAGATTCGACAGGGAAATTAAAACCTTTACAGACAAGCAAAAGTTAAGAGAATTCAGCATCGCCAAGTAGCTTTACACCAGATGCTAAAGGCATTTCTCTAGACAGGAAACACAAGAGAAGGAAAAGACCTACAAAAACAAACCCAAATCAATTAAGAAAATGGTAACAGGAACATACACGTTGATAACTACCTTAAATGTAAATGGATGAAATGCTCCAACCAAAAGACATAAACTGGCTGAATGGATACAAAAACAAGACCCATATATATGCTGTCCAGAAGAGACCCACTTCAGACCTATGGACACATACAGACTGGAAGTGAGGGGATGGAAAAAGATACTCTATGCACATGGAAAGCAAATGAAAGCTGGAGTAGCAATTCTCCTATCAGACAAAATAGACTTTAAAATAAAGACTATTACGAGACAAAGAAAGACACTACATAATGATCAAGGGATCAATCCAAGCAGAAGATATAACAATTGTAAATATTTATGCACCCAACACAGGAGCACCTCAATACATAAGGCAAATTCTAATAGCCATAATAAAAGGGGAAATCGACAGTAACACATTTATAGTAGGGGACTTTAAAACCCCACTTTCACCAATGGACAGATCATCCAAAATGAAAATAAATAAGGAAACACAAGTTTTAAATGACACATTAGACAACATTGACTTAATTGAGATTTATAGGACATTCCATCCAAAAACAACAGAATACACTTTCTTCTCAAGTCCTCATGGAACATTCTCCAGGACAGATCATATCTTGGGTCACAAATCAAGCCTTGGTATATTTAAGAAAACTGAAATCGTATCAAGTATCTTTTCCAACCACAACACTATGAGACTAGATATCAATTACAGGAAAAAAAACTGTAAAAAACACAAACACATGGAGGCTAAACAGTACACTACTAAATAACCAAGAGATCACTGAAGAAATCAGAAACTTCCTAGAAACAAATGACAATGAAAACATGACAGCCCCAAACCTGTGGGATGCAGCAAAAGCTGACCTGAGAGGGAAGTTTATAGCAATACAATCCTACCTTAAGAAACAAGAAAAACCTCACATAAACAACCAAACCTTACACCTAATGCAATTAGAGAAAGAAGAACAAAAAAACCCTAAGTTAGCAGAAGGAAAGAAATCATAAAGATCAGGTCAGAAATAAATGAAAAAGAAATGAAGGAAACGATAGCAAATATCAATAAAACTAAAAGCTGGTTCTTTGAGAAGAAAAACAAAATTGATAACCCATTAGCAAGGCTCATCAAGAAAAAAAGGGAGAGGACTCAAATCAATAGAATTAGAAATGAAAAAGGAGAAGTAACAACGGACACTGCAGAAATACAAAGGATCATGAGAGATTACTACAAGCAACTCTATGCCAATAAAATGGACAACCTGGAAGAAATGGACAAATTCTTAGAAAAGCACAACCTTCCCAGACTGAACCAGGAAGAAATAGAAAATATGAACAGACCAATCACAAGCACTGAAGTTGAGACTGTGATTAAAAATCTTCCAACAAACAAAAGCCCAGGACCAGATGGCTTGACAGGTGAAATCTATCAAACATTTAGAGAAGAGCTAACAACTATCCTTCTCAAACGCTTCCAAAATATAGCAGAGGGAGGAACACCACAAACTCATTCTCCGAGGCCACCCTGATAACCAAAACCAGACATGTCACAAAAAAAGAAAAGTACAGGTCAATATCTCTGATGAACATATATGCAAAAATCCTCAACAAAATGCTAGCAAACAGAATCCAAAAGCACATTAAAAGGATCATACACCATGATCAAGTGGGGTTTATCCCAGGAATGCAAGGATTCTTCAATATATGCAAATCAATCAATGTGATACACCATATTAACAAACTGAAGGATAAAAACCATACAATAATCTCAATAGATGCATAAAAAGTTTTCAACAGGGCTTCCCTGGTGGCGCAGTGGTTGAGAGTCCGCCTGCCAATGCAGGGGACATGGGTTCATGCCCCGGTCCGGGAAGATCCCACATGCCACAAAGCGCCTGGGCCCGTGTGCCATGGCCGCTGAGCCTGCGCGTCCGGAGCCTGTGCTCCGCAATGGGAGAGGCCACAACAGTGAGAGGCCCGTGTACGACAAAAAATAATAATAATAAAAAAACTTTTAAAAAGCTTTCAACAAAATTCAACACCCATTTATGATAAAAACTCTTCAGACAGTAGGCACAGAGGGGGCTTACCTCAACATAATAAAGGCCATATATGACAACACCACAGCCAACATCGTTCTCAATGGTGAAAAACTGAAACCATTTCCTCTAAGATCAGGAACAAGACAAGGTTGCCCACTCTCGTCACTATTATTCAACATAGCTTTGGAAGTTTTAGTCACAGCAATCAGAGAAGAAAAAGAAATAAAAGGAATCGAAATCGGAAAATAAGAAGTAAAACAGGGTCTTCCCTGGTGGCGCAGTGGTTAAGAATCCACCTGCCAGTGCAGGGGACATGGGTTCAAGCCCTGGTCTGGGAAGATCCCACATGCCGTGGAGCAACTAAGCCCGTGTGCCACAACTACTGAGCCTGCGCTCTAGAGCCTGCGAGTGACAACTACTGAAGCCCACGTGCTGCAACTACTGAAGCCCGTGTGCCTAGAGCCCGTGCTCCTCAACAAAGAGAAGCCACCGCAACGAGAAGCCCACGCACCGCAACGAAGAGTAACCCCTGCTCGCTGCAACTAGAGAAAGCCAGCACGCAGCAACGAGGACCCAACGCAGCCAAAAATAAATAAATTTAAAGAAGTAAAACTGTCACTGTTTATAGATGACATGATACTACACATAGAGGATCCTAAAGATGCTACCAGAAAACTACTAGAGCTAGTCAATGAATTTGGTAAAGTAGCAGGATACAAAATTAATGCACAGAAATCTCTTGCATTCCTATACACTAATGAGTAAAAATCCTAAAGAGAAATTAAGGAAACACTCCCATTTACCACTGCAACAAAAAGAATAAAATATCTAGGAATAAACCTACCTAAGGAGACAAAAGACCTGTATGCAGAAAATTATAAGACACTGATGAAAGAAATTAAAGATGATATAAACAGATGGAGAGAAATACCATGTTCTTGTATTGGAAGAATCAACATTGTGAAAATGAATATACTGCCCAAAGCAATCTACAGATTCAATGCAATCCCTATCAAACTACCAATGGCATTTTTCATAGAACTAGAACAAAAAATTTCACACTTTGTATGGAAACACAAAAGACCCCGAATAGCCAAAGCAATCTTGGGAAAGAAAACCAGAGCTGGAGGAATCAGGCTTCCTGACTTCAGACCATACTACAAAGCTACAGTAATCAAGACAGTATGGTACTGGTACAAAAACTGAAATATAGGTCAATGGAACAGGATAGAAAGCCCAGAGATAAACTCATGCACATATGGTCACCTATTTTTGACAAAGGAGGCAAGAACATACCATGGAGAAAAGACAGCCTCTTCAATAAGTGGTGCTGGGAAAACTGGACAGCTACATGTAAAAGAATGAAATTAGAACACTGCCTAACACCATAAACAAATATAAACTCAAAATGGATTAAAGACCTAAATGTAAGGCTAGACACTATCAAACTCTTAGAGGAAAATATAGGCAGAACACTCTATGACATAAATCACAGCAACATCCTTTTCAACCCACCTCCTAGAGAAATGGAAATGAAAACAAAAATAAACAAATGGGACCTAATGAAACTTAAATGCTTTTGCACAGCTAAGGAAAACATAAACAAGACAAAAAGACAACCCTCAGAATGGGACAAAATATTTGCAAACAAAGAAACTGACAAAGGATTAATCTCCAAAACGTACAAGCAGATCATGCAGCACAATATCAGAAAAACAAACAACCCAATCCAAAAATGGGCAGAAGACCTACAAAGACATTTCTCCAAAGAAGATATACAGATTGCCAACGAACACATGAAAGGATGCTCAACATCACTAATCAGTAGAGAAATGCAAATCAAAACTACAATGAGGTTATCACCTCACACCCATCAGAATGGCCATCACCAAAAATCTACAAACAATAAATGCTGGAGAGGGTGTGGAGAAAAGGGAACCCTCTTGCACTGTTGGTGGAAATGTAAATTGATACCGCCACTATGGAGAACAGTATGGAGGCTCCTTAAAAAACTAAAGATAGAACTACCATACGACCCAGCAATCCCACTGCTGGGCATATACCCTCAGAAAACCAGAATTCACAAGGAGTCATGTACTACAATGTTCATTGCAGCACTATTTAAAGTAGCCAGGACATGGAATCAACCTAAGTGTCCATCGACAGATGACTGGATAAAGAAGATGTGGCACATATATACAATGGAATATTACTCAGCCATAAAAAGAAACAAAATTGAGTTATTTGTAGTGAGGTGGATGGACCTAGAGTCTGTCATACAGAGTGAAGTAAGTCAGAAAGAGAAAAACAAATACTGTGTGCTAACACATATATATGGAATCTAAAAAAAGAGAAAAATGATTATGAAGAACCTAGGGGCAGGACAGGAATAAAGATGGAGACGTAGAGAGTGGACTTGAGGACTCAGGGAGGCGGGTGGGTAAGCTGGGACGAAGCAAGAGAGTGGCATGGACATACATACAATACCGAATGTAAAACAGCTAGCTAGTGGGAAGCAGCCGCATAGCACAGGGAGATCAGCTCGGTGCTTTGTGACCACCTAGGGGGGTGGGATATGGAGGGTGGGAGGGAGACGCAAGGAGGAGGAGATATGGGGATATACATATATGTATAGCTGATTCACTCTGTTATACAGCAGAAACTAACACAACAATGTAAAGCAATTATACTCCAATAAAGATGTTAAAAAAAAATTTTAATAGCCACATGTGACTAGTAGCTACCCTTGTAGAAAGCACAGTTCCAGATAATGTGAGAAAAAAGTAATTCTTAGCTCGTATTCACTGGGCTCCTCGAACTAAACCTCAAAGAGTAGAAACCCCAGAGATGAATGATAAGCAATTCTGAGGGTTATTAACGTATAGTTTCCAGGAGTAGGCTTTTTTAAAAAGTGCATTCCTCCATCTTTATGTTCTAACATCCCATCTCTTGGGCACTAAAATGCTTTGGCTCTCAACTGTTCTGCATATTAAGTAACTATATGGAGAGCGAACCCCAGACTGACTGCTTCTTTGCAGCATCAATTCTGGGTGCACAGAAACAGCCATCCATGAAGGATGTGAGTAGCCAGGAAAAAGTCCACTCACAGCAATAAAATCACTTTGAACCAAATTCAGGAGACATTCTGCCTCTGATAAGAGTGTTCCAAGGAATGCAGGACTGAAAAGTGAAATCAATCGAACTGACGAGAAAAGAACCACAGAACATTTTATTATTTTAAAGAAACCCAGAGAACATACAGTGAAAAGGTGAAAGGGCAGAATTCAAAAGAGTTGAATCCTGGGGTCGGCTCTGGTTCCCGCAAGCCACCCCACCCAGGGAATGCTGAGTCTCCTGAAAAACTCTGCCCAGAGACTTCCCCGGGGCTCTTCCACACATTTCAGAGTTTTGGGTCTACCTTTGGGGATAGCTGGCCTGGACCAGGTGACCAGATACCCTTTTTGCTCTTCTAAGGTCTGGAAGTGACCAGATCAGAGTAAACGGGGCCACTGACAGCCCAGGGGACTTCCGTCCATCCTGGAGCGTCATCAACATCCTCAGCAATGGCAAATGCTTCAGGGCTCCAATATGGCAAGACCTCTCCTGGACAGGCAAGCAATGGGCAGAGGCTCAAGAAATTATCTAAATAATCAGGCAAAAATGTCTGTCATCAGCACATGGAAAGATAAGGCATTGGGTCTCAAGGCTCCAGTTCAGCCTCCTTAAGGAAATTGGCTGGTAATTTTCTAGTATCCCAATTCTACTTACAAGCATCAGTTGACGAAAAGAAATTGCTCTCTTGCCACAGTTACTCTGTGGGCTTCACCCCAGATGGAGTATAGGAGGAAGCTTTTTAATGAAAATATACTTAATTTCCTGAAAAGATTAGTATAAGGTCAGGGGGAATGAGTCTTTTGACTCTCTCATGAAGCCAATTGACTGGAGGCTATTTTAACTGGCTAAAAAAGAAGTACATCTAAAAAAAACACATGATAGTCTTTTTGCTATATAGTAATTCATTGGAACATTCACCACCATGAAAAGAGGGCTGCTGGTGGGACAAAGCTACACAAATGACTAATGGTAACCTGATGTCTGATTCCATAAATCAAAGAGATCTTGTCAAAGTACCCCAAGTCAAATCTCCAATTACTGGGACATGTTTCAGGAAGCATTAAACCTGAATATCCAGAGACTGGGGGACTTGAATCAGAGGCTGACAAACCCAACCAGAAACCTTATTATAACTAAGAGAGATCAGAGGGACAAAGCAAATACAGAAACATCACAAGGCAGGGAGCCACATCTCAGAAAAGAAACCTTTGTCAAAAATTGAGAAAGGACGTAGAACATTCCCTCGGCTTCCATCAAGTACAATGGTGGAAGGTGTACCTTAGGCCAACTCTAAAGTTATCTGAAAGCATCAGACAAATTAATCGTACATAATTTACTATGTAAATTATAGTTCATGTCTTTATAATAATAAATCTGTGTTGACATAAGCCTATGAGAAGCGCGGAGAAAAAAACAAGAGGAAAGGAGAGAAAGAAAGGTTACTATAAATTTAAGCAAGTATTTAGCCTACAAAACACACGTGTTAGTAGGGATGCTGTTTAGGAACAGAACTTGCCTAAAATTCAGAAATGCGATGTTTTACATTCGATTCAGTTAAGAAGAAACCTGATAGCCCTATTGAAGAAGAGATCTCCTTAAAAGAAAGGCAGTACCAGGGCTAGAGGTCCAAAATGGGTCATGTTTTAAAGGTATTAAGTAAATTTCAACAATACTTGCAAATGAGGAAAGCAGGTGGAAGTCTGAAGGACTGGAGGTGCCAATGGGGTGAAACTGACGATGCAGGGGAGTCTGGGGCTTCTGAAAGTTGGCACGTTCTGCTACGTCTCTCTTTATTTGCTCAGAAGGGAGAAATAGATGAGAACCTTGAGTGCTCAGGAAGCTGGGAGGGAGCCCTGAATTCTTCTGTGGGATTAGCAGGAGGGCAGGCCTAGCCATCATGGGAGCTATGCATGTTCCCAGGAGTCTTCACATTAAATCAGGTTTGCAAAAGAGCCAGAGGAGCTCCACCTTTAAGTAGGAAAGACAAAAGCCATCTGCCACCTGAACCCAAAACTGGCTAGCAGGAAGCTGAGAAGGATGTGTCCCGCTGAAGGCTGAAAGAGGACCATGGTTCAACACAACAATGAACGAAGTAGGAGGCAAATGAGAAAGACAGCCAGTTGTCTACCATCGATTAAATACTGTACACTTATTAAATGACACTGTACACAATATTTGTCATGTTGACTATTATTTACCCTTGTACATTTCCATAACTGCATCTGCATAGCAAAAGGGTAACCTGGTTGGAAGCACACTCTGACCTTTATTGACCCCTGGCTGTGCCACTTACCTACTGGGAAGGAAATACCCACCCACGGTGTTAGATTTACACATTTAAATCTATAAAGTGGATATACACATGACCCGAACTTGGCTTTACTGTGCTGTACTGTTGCTTTTTTGTATCACGTGTCCACAGATGCGTGATGGAAAACAAAATTGCTCTGGAGAGGAAAACTGTTAAAGATGTAACTGAGCTCCAGGGATGTCTGTTCTGTCTCTACAGCAGGCAGAGCCCCCAGGAGGCGTGGGGAAACTGCGTGAATGTGTAGACTAGGAAGAGCCTTGTAGTGGAAAAAAACATAGAGCTGGGATTGCCTTGCTACCAGGATAAACATCTTTTACATTGTTTAACATACATTGCGTTTTCTAGGAATGCAACTACTGTGTAAATTGAGGAAGGTGATATTTTCAGGGGGAAACTTTACTAAGATTCTTCACCAATCTGGGAAATACATATCACCAAACCAAGCTGCTCTGGGTGTCTGAGTCTATTTTAATCTGATTTGTCAGTCTGCACTGGGCGCTGCATGTCTGGGGTGATGCTCACAGCCTCAGGCACCCTCCGACTTCACGTGTATCCTACCCAGGGTGTTTACACATTGAGGTACTCATCACCTTCCTGTGAATTCCCTCCTTTTACCCCGCACCCCCAAACTCCTGCATATTGCATCAGTGCGTTTAGAATTACATATGAAGTTACACTACCTTTGCTGAATTTCAGTTCAGGGCATTACAAAGCACTCACTCTACAGAGAGGGTGCCAGGGCTCAAGTTTGGGACCTCTTGTCCTAGAAGCCTGAACCTGGGCCAATCTCTTGGTTCCTGGACCTCCTGTGCTACGTGAATAAAAATGAGAGGTTTGGATTGACTTCTGTTCCATGAAGTGGTTGAGGGGAGTGGGCTGTTTGGGGCAGAGGATTTAGACAAACCACAATTTGAGTGGGAAAGGGCAAAGGGCAGCCAGCGATCAAAAGTCAACCTCCTTCCCCGGGCTGCACACCCCTTGCCCCAATTTACAGGCATCTGAGGTCACAGTAACAACTTCAGGGCACATGTTAATCTTCACAAAGCAATCACAAGCCAGGAGTTTCATCCAGAATTTCAGTGATTAAAGGTTATCAACACGCTGAGTCATAAACTAAGCTACAGACTCCCTGAAGGAAGTGCCAACCAGATATCACTGTAGCCCCAGGGGCCCACGTAGCACCAACTACCACTCCCTCCAGCTGGACACACAGGAGACCATACCTCTTTGTGCCACCAAAATGCAGACCAAGATGCAGGGGCAGAAGAGAGATGAGCACTTCGGTATAACGTCTCCTGCCTTATTGGGATTTGCTGAACGTTCTCAGTTGTTACTTTCCCTCGTATGTTTCCTTCCTTTTTTTTTCCCCCCACTGAAGTTGGGGTTTATTCCCCCGAAACCAAAGGCTGTGGGTAGGGAAAGTGCGAAAGGAAAGACACAAAGAACCTGTGCAGCAGGGAAATGTGATATGCCAGCTCACGACCCTAAAGAGCGGACCAAATGTCAGCTTACTTGTCTTATCTGTTTCGTGTAAATTCTAGGGTCACAAAAATAGATGTGAAATTAAAATGTGCACAGCATTAGGGCAGCAACAGATACCCGGGGGGATAGTGACTCTGACCCCATGGGCCCCTTCAGAGATGAACAGTGACACGCACGAGTCCCAGGGCCTGGACACGCAGACTGGCCTTATTCCAGAGACTTCTATCTGGGCTCCGCCTTTCCTCCCAACCCTGCCCACAGCTGCTAGCTTGCAGCCTCAGGCCTGAGTGCTTTGCGCTCACAATACATCCTTTCCAACTGAGTCATGGATTCCTCTCGTCGGAAACACCTCCTGGCACAGAAATTGTTTCAGTGAACCACACCTTGACCCATGCCACCAATCTTTAGGGTGATGCAAAGGTGGCTTTCCAAGGAACGCCAGGCTGCTGCCCAGAAGAGTCTCACACTCACCTCCAATGCCCCCTGCCCTGCTCAGGTGCACCTCCAAGTTAGGACTAGAGGGGCCCAACAAACATCAAAGGGTCACCTCCCTGCAACTCAGGTCTGACTACAAAACTGCTGTCTGAGTTTCTATAAAGCGGCGCTCACGAGAACACACCAAGGTTATTAGGAGAATCCTCCTGTGGATTCATCTGCAATGGATGTATACATGTACGTATGCATATACGCATGCCACACCTGCACACCACACACAAATATACACACCACCATGTGCACGTACACACAGATACCTCCACATACATACAGACCACTGTATGCACGTACACACAAATATATATGTACATACACAGATATATACATGAATATATCCCCCTCAAAATGAAACAGCGCTTCGGTGACTTTCTCCCAGTGTGTTCTGAAGTGTTCATGTGGTGCCCCCAAACCCGGCCGTGCCAGGCACGGGCCCATCACTCACCTCTCCGTGTCAAAGTATGAGTCGACGAAGGGATGCGGGGCCCCGGCCACGGCGAAGTTGCTGCTTCCAGTGTCAACAAGTATCTGCAGCTTTCATTTTTAAGGGAAAAACAGAGAAACCATCAGGTTACTTGAATAAGGCAACACTCCTGACTACTTCTTTTAAAAATGAAGTACCAAGAACAATGTATTACTTGGACAAAACTTACGTCGATTAGAAATATTTTTTAAAAGCTGTTAGAAAACCGAACCCTGAACACAGTCTGTCGTGAAGCTCGCATGGGCGAGGTGGAATCAGTTTGGCCTCAGAGAGGCACTAAACCTTAAACGAAGGTAAATTCACTGGAATAAGTGGGATTTTTCCCTTTTCAGCTGCTGGCACCTGGTAAGCAGGCAGAGCCCTTTCTCACCCTGGGCTCTTGGCCAGGTTTGTCACTTGGCTGGGGTAGCCCTCCTCCTGCCTTTCCAATCTCACTTGGAAATCCTCATTCACCCCCTCCTCTCCCTCCACACGTCCAGGATGCGTTCCCAGACTCGTCCTGGCACTGGGCATCCCTCATCTCTGCTGCACAGCACCTGGGAACACCTGTTAGAGGTACCACTTTTTTTTTTTTTTTTTTTTTTAGTTTTAATGAGTTAGCATTTACACACAAATAAAAACGAAAGACCTCGGATTTTCCACCGGTGAGCTCTGGCATGGTGTTCTCCCAAACCAAGATAACAGGAATTCCTCTTATTCCCCAAAGGTCCCTTTCTGCCCCTTTCCAGTCAATCCCTCCCGTTTCTCAGAGGCAACCACTTTCTGAATCCTATAACCAGGGATTGATTTCACCGGTTCCTGGACATTACATAAATGGAATCATGTGGGGTTTTTGTCAGGGGGGCGAGAGGAAGGTCTGGCTTCTTCTGCTCAACATGTTTTGCGGCTTCTCACACTGAATAGAGAGACGATAATTGCCCCTTTATGCCTCGTAACTTTGGAAAATGAATTCTCTTAATTCCGTTTACGAACACAGTCACTAGAAAAGTTGCCGGGCCTCACTACAGAGATGTTCGGAAAGATTTCAGACAGAACGCCATTAAAAAATTATTTTATCTTGTTCTCCATTCAAATATTTGATGTTCAACAGCCCGAGCTCCCAAGCCACAACCTGGATTGGACTGGGTTTCACCTGAATTTCACATAAACATTCCAAGGGCACCAATTAAATCTGCATGAACTTGGATTTTACAGGAGGGGCATTGGGGATGCCGAGGAATCCTCGCATGTACCACTGAACAGTTGGTAACAAGGAAAATTAGGTGGAGATCTGTCTGCGGTCCATGGGGCTGGGCCAGATAGTCCTACCAGGCAGAGATCTCCCTTTCTTGCTGCTTCTAAATGCTCTGATTTTCAGTGGGCACTCATATCAGAATCTCTGCATGTTTTTTTTTTTGTTTTTTTTTTTTTTTGCGGTACGCGGGCCTCTCATTGCTGTGGCCTCTCCTGTTGCGGAGCACAGGCTCCAGACGCGCACACTTACCGGCCATGGCTCACGGGCCCAGCCGCTCCACAGCACGTGGTATCTTCCCTGGACCAGGGCACAAACCCGTGTCCCCTGCATTGGCAGGTGGACTCTCAACCACTGTGCCACCAGGGAAACCATCTGCATGTTTTTTAAAAACTCTCCTTAACTTCAATTCTTTTAAGAGATGGGTTTATCTCATTTACATCCAGTTATACACATTTTTCTTAATCCTATCACTTCCTCTGTCACATTTTCTGTTTTAATCCTGCCATTTAGGATTTTTATGGAGGCCTCATCTGTAGCGATGACTGATTAAATCGTTAGCCATTGGTGACTGATTCAACCTCCAACCCGTCTCCCCTCCCTGGAAATGAGGCTGAAAGTTCCAACTCTCTACTCTCAGGGTTGGTTCCCCATCCTTCAGGGCTTTCCAATAGCCAGCTGACTGACATGACGCAGGTGTGGTTGGAAGGGACTTGTCATGAGAAACAAAAGACACCTTTATCACCCTTATCACCCAGGAAGTCCCAAGGGTTTCAGGAGCCCTGAGCCAGGAACTCGGACAAAGACCAAATACATATTTCTTTGTATAAATGTGTGTTTCTTCATATATATCACAATATCACATATGGACAACGGGAAACCAGCAAGGTCTGGAGCCTCACCCATCATTGGGATGAAGCTCACTGTCCTTACAGCAGGCGTAGTCCAAGCTGACCTAGTAATATATGTAACTCACATGGCCTTGCGTCCTCAGTGCCGTCTCCATGTCCTGGGTTTAAAAGGTTCCTGAAGGCAAGATGAGCTTTTAAAGTTGCTCTGGCGAAAGTAGTAGAGAGATGAAGAAGAAAGGAAAAAAAACCCAAAAGCCCACAATTCCAGGCTCACGGCAGTGATGAAAGCAGGCCGTTTTTACAAGCCTTTCCTGGGTCTCACTGGCAAACACGCACCCAGCAGCCCAGCAGGATGCCTGTGGAAAGGCCAGGCCACCTGACAGCCGATTCCCAGGCTGGCATTCCACATCCACACACAATGCTCCTGCACAACCAGCCCCAGGCAAAGCAGACACAGGACCGCTGTCCTGGGCATAATGGCCCCATTCTCTGCAGACATTTCACTCTGCTCTCCTGGGTATGGAATCCCACCTACAGCCTCCGCATCGCACATCAGAACCAAGTCCTCTTATACGCTTCCATCCTCACTTCTGCCACGCTGCACGTTATCCCCCCTCGCAGAGGCAGGCGGCACAAAACAGAAAGTTACACCCAAACATAGACGGCATTATTTTACACAGAAGACTCCTAATTGCCGGGCGTTCGGCACAGTCATACTCCCCAGCTGTTTCAGCACAAGCCAGCTTTCAAGAAAATTCAATTTGGAGTCACGGCTCGACCCAGTTGGTCACCACCTCGGCTGCTCCTAGAGGATAAGATTTGAGGCGAGAGACGGCCCAGATAAATGCGGCAGCCACAAAGCCAGGGAAGGAATGGATTTCTAGAGAGCAGTAAATGCTCTGAGTTGGGCTTCAAGTAATGTTTCTGAGCTGCCCACACCTTTTTTCTGTGCGATGACCTGGAAACGGGCTTTTCTCACATTGACTTCTCGTGCCAGGGCCATGATTTTCCCTTTGCAAGTCCTAGTCTCAACTGCAAAGGAAAAAAAAAATACAGTCTCTTGCCCTATAAAGTCTGCAGCATCCACCCTGAAACCACTGACAGGCAAAGGCTCAGGGTGCAGAAGTCTTCTGGATGTCTCACCCCTACTCCACTCCCTGCACGTGCCCTGCTGCGTCCTTATCCCGGGAATTTCCAACATCATTTCCTGTCTCCTTGGGTTCAGCTCCAAGTACACACAACAGTCTAACCACAGAGCCTGTCGTTCAGCCCCATAAAGGGACACTGAAAATACATACAAAATCGGGATATGCTTTGCACTGTCCGAAGCACAACTAAAAATGATTCAGAAGCATGTAAGAAACATCAGCCCTGCTTTACAACAAGAAATGCAGAAAAGGCCGCCGAGAGCTGCAAGTCCCCACGTCCTTCCCTACACTAAGCAGCCTCCTGTAGAACTCACGTGCCATTTCTTCCAGCATTTAGGGACGTAGACAAAAATCGGTCTCCACAAGGAGCAAGCGTCCTGTATTCTGATGGTCACCGGCTTTTCACTGCTCCCATATTTTTGCCAACCTCAGGGCTCTTTTATGGAAGAAGTGGGTCCCCACTGTGCATCATGTTCACACTGGAGCCTGTCTTTCTCCAGAGAACATCCAAGCACAGGGCACCCCCATGCGAGTGGGGCCCACGTGAGGCTCACCAGCCTTCCTCCATCCAGCACCTTGGACAGTGCCCAGGGCAACCTAGGTGCTCAATGAACAGCTGTTGGATGAATGAAAAAGTGGGGGACTGAGAGACTTCCACCGAATGGAGATTACCACACGTAAAAGAGATAGCTAGTGGGAAGCAGCCGCATAGCACAGGGAGATCAGCTCGGTGCTCTGTGACCACCTAGAGGGGTGGGACAGGGAGGGTGGGAGGGAGACGCAAGAGGGAGGAGATATGGGGATGTATGTATATGTATAACTGATTCACTTTGTTATACAGCAGAAACTAACACAACAATGTAAAGCAATTATACTCCAATAAAGATGTTAAAAATAAACAAATAAATAAATATAGGAAAAATGCACATTCCAGACAAACGGGATGTGTTTATTGACTTATAAAAGCAACCTGCACTGTGCATGGACCAATTCTACACAAAATGTGGAGAGGGCAAAAGATCTTAGATGACCTTTTCCAGAAGACAAGAAACACAAGGTGTGAAAATCCCATTACCCTCTAAGTGAAGACTTTCTTCTTTGAAGGATGCTTCTTTGACAATATTCCCCAATTTTAGCAGCCCCACTCAAACTTGCAGAACGAAATTTTATAAAATAATCATGAAACAAGGACAGCCATTATGCACAAGTCACTGCTGGGAGGGAACCGGACGGCTTTTGATGGTGGACAGATTTTTCTCCATGTCAGGAGGGCAGTCCTGTCCTCATGTCACTGTGGCTCCTCATTTTGCTGGGCAGTGACAGAGCACACAAGGCCTGGGACCAGGTGTGTGCTTGGTCTATAAGACCAAGACCAAGTCGTCCTCCTGTCCTGTTCCTCTGCTCCTTCGTACGGGAAGGGGGCAACTGACCTCTTTCACAGGATGCCTGCGAGGAGTAAATTCAGTCATATGAAGCGAGTAATAAATGCTAGCGCTGACCACACACGCAGCTTTCAGCAGGAGGTGGGGAGACAGGTCAGTCATTGGCGGCCATTGCCACAAACTCCATGACAGTCCAAGGAACCTCTGGCCAGGGCCGGATCTGGAGCGATTTGAAGCTAACAGATTCTCCAGGAAGATTCCTTTAGGGGACAGTCAGGACTCTATATCGTCATGCCCTGCTCTGCCTAGACAAAGCTTACTTGTTTTTTTTGTTTGTTTGAAATTTATTTATTTTTTATTTTTATTTTTGGCTGCATTGGTTCTTCGTTGCCGCGTGCGGGTTTTCTCTAGTTGCGGCGAGCGGGGGCTACTCTTTGTTGCGGTGCGCGGGCTTCTCACTGCGGCGGCTTCTCTTGTTGCGGAGCACGGGCTGTAGGCGCATGGGCTTCAGTAGTTGTGGCTCGCAGGTTCTAGAGCACAGGCTCAGTAGTTGTGGCACACAGGCTTCATCACTTCATCACGGCATGTGGGACCTTCCTGGACCGGGGCTCAAACCCGTGTCCCCTGCATTGGCAGGCGGATTCTTATCCACTGCGCCACCAGGGAAGCCGCTTACTTCTTTTTAAAATGGCACATCTTGTGGGGTTTTATTTTCCTCCTTTTGTTTTGATACAATTATGAGCCACCTCTCATGCTCTCTGCCAGCGAGCGGAGGTTAATTACAAACCACACACAGTGCCGTCTTTGAGACCCAGGCAGTCCTACATCCTCCAAAAGGCCTCTCAGTGGCGGCCCTGATCCATTCCTCTCCTCCACAGCCGTGCCCTGATTTTTGGCCCCCTCCCTTGTCTGATGTCTTTTACTGGCCTCTCATTTCTCCGAGGTGCACAGGTTTCCTCTCAGTCAGCCTGTAAGTTGCTTGAGGGCAAAGCCCTTTTTCTTAGTCTTTGGAACAATCTCCATAGTGACTACCTTTGATAGGAATTCGATGACCACCTGGTCCATAAGATGGGGAGGAAATACACATGAACTCCACCTAGGAGTGGAAAGCTGATAAAGAAGAGGCAAGCCTGCCAAGAAGCTGGAGAGAATTCAACAGGCCGAACTCCTGATACACTTGTGCACGTACTTTATTTAGCTTTTCTAGAATTGGCTAGAGTGGCTAACTTAACTTCCCGGTTGCTATATGATCACATGCTTCCTCTCAAATATGCAAGGCTAACCAGAGGTAGGAACGAGATGAAGGGGTGGGGGGAGTTTGTTGGTGCCTCCACCTGGCGCCACACTCACTCAAGCTGCTGGAGCTCTTCCAGCATCCAGGGTGCAATGTGGTTCCTTCCCAGCCCTGTCTGATTCCCAGTAAAGCCCTAGTCATACCTGCAAAAAAAAAAAAAAGAAAGCAAAAAATGCCCTCCAGCATCCATGTCAGGCCTGAGGTGCCCAGGAATGAACGCTCACTGCTGGGCACAGCCCTGAACCCCAAATACACAGCGGACGGATGAAGCCCCCACATCCTGATCCCTGGGCGGACGGCTCCGAGTGTGCCCTGCGCCACCTCCAGGATTCGCCATAGCGCTGCCCTGTATTAGTCTTCTCCTCCCTCCTGCCTTGCTGCCCTGCCCCTACCAGTGCCTCCGGGTAGAGACGAACAGGGACGGTTGACTCACACAAGCCTTGCCTCCTGTGCCCTAGAGAGACCAGACAACTGTCGGAGGAGCTCCCTCCCCAAGGTTCACCACCTGTGGAAACCTCCAGATTGTGCACGGCTCCCACTGTCCATTCTCAATTCTCGGTTGATGCACTGGGCAATGACCCCACAGAAAGCCATTTGCTAATTTTGCTGTAATAAGGAAAAAGGCGGCATTAAGGAGAAGAACTGGTTCCACGTCTAGCTAGTGATTAGCAGCCTGAGATTTCTCAGATATCGCTGCCTCTTTTTCAGCAGGTTAATAGATAGGAAAATTAGCAGATAATTTCAATAATGGCTCATTTAACACAACGATTCCTAATTACATTAGCAGCCCATCTGCTGAAGTCGGCTAGCAAAGCAGAACGCACAGCGGCAGCGTCCTTTGCAGCCTGGCTCCGCAGGGCTGTGTGCCCACAGTTGTGACACGGGATTGTAGGTGCTGATCTTGTTAATCAGGTTCCCTTGGGGCTTCAATTCTGGAAATGAATCGCGTTTACTTAAACACGCCTTGTTGAAGGAAGCAAAAATAATTGCCACACGCCATCTCTCCACGTTCTAAAATTAAGGTTGTTTTTATAGAGAAGGAAAAAAAAAATCATTTTCAAAGGGCTCCACTTAACACAAACAGATGTTACCGAAGTTAGCTACGAGAGGCTTGATTATACAATCTTTTCAGGCTCTGTGTGTGTGCATGTGTGTGTGTGTGTGTGTGCACGTGCTTCCCCCTCGCAGATGGGGCTCTTGCTAGAAAAACACAGCCCAGAGACCTGCGGATGGCTTCCCTGGTTCCTAGGAAACCTCAACTGCCGAAAGGATGCTGGGAGGAGGAGGGACACCCGCTTGGCTGTGTCTGATCCAAACGTGGCGGCAGTTTTCCACTGAATGCTTAGGGCTTGGCAGGTTGAGGCCGGCTGCAGAGGTTGTAGGCTGTAGGAAGGTTAAGTGTGCCGGTCCTTGTTCTAGGAAACTAAAAGTCACCCCGAAATCAGAATCCTTCTGGACACGGGAGCTGTCACTACCTCTGCAGCTGAAACCTGTCACCGGGGTGATGGGACAGTTACTGGAGGGAGGGGCTGCTCTGTGATTGAGTTTCCTAACTTTTCAAACAACCCATCCCTGTTAGGATGAGTGGAAAGGCTGGATTTCTAAGGCTGGGGGAGGAGATTTTATCACACACCAGAGCTGATGCCCTTAAATGTGCTGCAACTATGTCCATTCATGGGATGCTGGTTTCAAGTTCACTTTCTACCTGTGGTCACAGGATACGCCCTGCACTTTCTCTAAAGCAGAGTGGCATGAAAACTATCAGCTTTAGGGTCTGTTAGACCTGGATTTGAACCCTGGCTTAGCCTCCTGTGAATGAAAAATATCACCTGCCCTATCAGTAAACAAAGGATGTTACAGCCATCAAGCCATCACATTACAAGCCTCCTTGATGGTGAGCCCTGAGGAAACTCAGGATGAGAAAGCACAGGATACTGGCCCCAGGGAGCTGAGGCGCACATCAAAGGAATGATTTCAGTGAGCCCAGACTCTTGCATCTTCCCATACATAGAAAAGCACTAAATCCGTTATGTTGAGATGTCTGGTTTTCTTTAATTAACAATAATATTTTGATGTTCCGATGTCTTTGCTGCAAAAACTCCTGTATATCCCAGCTCCGCCCTTGCCTCTTCAGAGCGGTCCCTCAGAGCCATCTGAGATGCTGTGTCCTGGGCTTAAGTCCTCAGTTTTGTCCGCTAAGTAAAACGTAACTCTCAACTTTTATGTTATGCTTTTTTTTTTTTTTTTGCAGTTGACACTCCTATTGGCCGTGGAACCTTAAGTAAACTACTATCTCCGAGCCTTGGTGTCCTCACCTGTAAGGTAAGGTAGAGAGTGTTGCTCTGAGGGGCACATGAGATGCCCCTCATGTATGTGTGATACACCCAGAACAGTGCCTGGTACACTGGGGTGTTTCAGTTCCTCAGAGAGGGGCAGTGGGACTTGTTTTCCTCTTGCCACAGGGCTGACTTCTCAAATACGTCACTATGCCAAACATCACACGCATCCAACTCCCCACCAGACTCTCACTCCGAGTCTCCACACTGCAGCTAGTGTGGACGCAGCCCAGAAGTAACGTGCATAAAGCTCCAGAACGGGCACCCCTGTGTGTTTAGCAGCCTTTCCCCATGCACCGTGGCTGGTCCTGCTGCAGGTGGTGCTGAGAGGGACGTGACCATGCACTGAAACATCTGGGGGTGCCCTGTGTCAGCGGCACCTGCACTTGGCCGGAACCAGGTAGAGATCCATCCGGGAACGCTCTAATCCCAAAACCAGGGATGCAGCTTTCACTCACCCTGTCTTTTCTTCCCCACCATGGGGTCGGTGTGTCCTATCTATTCTACTTCCAGAATGTTTCTAAAACTGTTCACGTTCCCCTCTCCCCTTCCACCTCCCTGGCTCACCCCAGTGTCTTTGTGTTGCTAGCTCTGAGCATAGTGCCTGGCACACGGTAAGTGCTCAATAAAGCTTGCTGAATGAATGAATGGTGCCCAAACACCACTGAGGGCACCCTGTCGCAAGAGACTTAAGTCCAGTTAGTTTCTGCTCTCTCCGGCCTGGGTTTTCTCAGGGTCCAAGCCCTCCCCGGGGTTTTAGTGAGTCCCAGGGTCTCCCAGTCGCAGCCACTCCTGGGCTCTGAGGACAATTTTTAACAGTGGTGTAGCAATAGCATTAGCGTACACTTGAGAAAGAAAACAATGCTCTAAGGCCACTGCCCTAACAAAGCTGCACCTGGGGGTCTCCATCGTTGGGTCTCATCCTTACATGTGAGAGTTGACCCTGGGTTCGTTTCCCTTAATATTCCAAGGCTCCAGCCATCCGTTCAGGCTGCTGAGAATTAGAGACATCTGCACTCAAGTCCAAGGGTGTGATCACACATCCAGGGCTGCCCCCGGTCCAGCAGAGCCAGGGCCAGAAGCCGGAGCCACGTCACCTCTGGGCTCAGAGCTCACAGAGTAGCTGCCATCACACCTGAAGAAGGTACTTGGTTGTCTGCCAAGGGCTACACGTGGCAGCACAATCTCTAGGGGTCACGGACTACAAGGGGAGCTGCTCTAAGCAGCCTCGCGTCCATCAAGCTTCTGGGAGAAAGTACCTCGATGTTTGCAAGGGGCAATTCAGAGACAGGTAGGCTGGATGCTTCCACCTGCTTGGCCAGCGCCCCGCTCTGTGCAGGCAAACTCGGGAGCGGGCTAGGGAGGCAGAAAGAACACAAGGGGCACCCTTTCTACGGAGGATGTCAGGGCCCTAGGGACCTCCCTGGGCTGTGGAGTTCCCCTCAGCCTCTGAGCCTACACAGTCTGCCTGCTGGCAGGATGCAATCCCACCGATTGAAGAATGAAAGCAGATATTTAAACAGACACGGATGAGAGTGACAAGGCTGGATGGACCTCATTCACTGATGCCAATAAACATGATCCTTTTCCCAAAGAAAGGGAAATCCACGCCGAACTGCTTCTCAGAAAGCACTATTAAAAAGGACAAAAGCAGGTGTGTCTCCTTGTTTTGGTGATTGTGGGGGGAAGGGCTAAATAGGGAAAGCGCTATTAACAGAGGGCAAGCCAACCATTTCTTCCCCAAAGAGATGACTACAGCCGCTCCCTCCACGTTACACATTTCCAGGGATTTCAGGAGACATCATTTTAGCTAAAAATTGGTTCTTCCCGCACATTTTTCAGAAGAGTTGAAACAGATTCTCAACAAAGGCGTCATGTCTTAACCCTCAAGACATTTCTGGAGTTTCACTAAATTTTCCCTTTTGCTCAAGAGTTGATAACTTTGAATGGAAAGCCATTTCAGATCTGAACTTGCAGAAGAAAAGACAGGGGATTAACTTCACCCTGGCTCCCAACATTCAGATATTGTTACAACTTTCAGTAAATGTGAAAAAAAATTAAGATAAAGCAGATATACTCACTGCAGCAACGGGCAAGATTTTCAAGTTACTATTACTATAAAACGGTTACTCCTCACTATGACTCTAGGTATCAAGATTCATTTTGTAAATTGCAGTAAAATACACAAAACCTGAAATTTAGCATCTTAACCACTTTTAAGTGTACAGTTCAGCAGAGTTAAGACATTCACATTGTTGTACAACCATCACCACCATCCACCTCCAGGATTTTGCGTCATCTCAAACAGAAACTCTGTACCCACTAGGGACTTTCCTGATGGTCCAGGGGTTAAGATTCCACGCTTCCACTGCCGGGGGCCTGGGTTCGATCCCTGGTCGGGAAACTAAGATCCCGCATGCCACGCGGTGCGGCCAAAAATAAATAAATCAAAAGAAAAAAAGAAACTGTGTACCCACTAAACAACTAACTCTCTATTCCCCACTCCCCCAGCCCCTGGCAACCACCATTCAACTTTTTGTCTCTATAGATTTGACTCCTCTACGGACCTCACGTAACTGGAATCCAGTATTTGTGCTGGCTTATTTCACTTTGCAAAATGTCCTCAAGTTTCATTCATGTTGTAGCAGGTGTCAGAATCTCCTTCCCTTCTAAGGTTGAATAACATTCCTTTGTATGTATATTCCACTTTTTTTTTTTGGTCCATTTATCCATCAATGGATACTTGGGTTGCTTCCAACTTTGGCTACTGTAAATAATGCTGTTATGAATGTAGGAGGACGAATATCTCTTCGGAATCCTGTTTCAGTTTTCTTGGGAAGATTCTTTTTTTTTCAGTGAATATTTAGTGAATGGTGACCACAAGCCGGAGCCATGGAGACAGAAGATATGGGCCCCTTATGGAATTTATCACCTAACATTCAGACCCAAGACCAGCCTTCTCTTCTGTAATGGGTTTCAGTCTATGCTGAATTGGCTATAGGACTGGTGAGGAATAAAGTACAAATAACTGTAGTTGACTTATTTGAGGTTTTTCCACTGAGTTAAAAGTTTAATTTCTAAGCCCTTTCTCATTCCAATCAACACTCTTAAAGAAAAAAAAACTCCCCCTGCTTATAATGATATTTATCAAGGTACTATAATCGATTTTAACACTGTGTAAAACACAAAAGAATTAGCAAAATAAATTCCTAATAGGGAAATGGACTGCCAATCATATTATTTTGCATTTGAGCATACAAATGACTGCATCATAACTGCACTGAATCTGAAACTGACCTGGCCAAATAGCTTTTCGAGGTTAGCCTCTCGGAGTTTATTTGAAATAAACTCCATGTATGTGTAGTGAAAATACATATACGATACTATCATCAAATGCTTTGAAAGCAGAAATTGTGATTTAAGTCCTAAGTTATCATGAGGGTACAAACACCTTCTGGCAGCAGTGATGACTGTACATGGGTATGTTAATGGTAATGATTGATAATCTAAGATTCCTCATATGCATCTCTGTGTCAAATGCTGTGACCTAGTCTTTAGGATGACATCTTCTCAAAATCTAAAATGGTATCTCCATTTTACAGAACCTCTTTGCATACTGATCTGATAGGCCCAAACTTGGAATGTATAACACAAAAATGCCATTGTTTTCAGATTTGCTACCCTTCACTAATTTCAGTTCAGCCATTTAAGAAACAGACATTTCTATGAGGTTCGTAAAAGGTTTTGGGTTTTTTTCTTCTTATTAAACCCACGAGGAAAAAATATATTTTAATAGGCATATGGCGATCAAAGATATGATTCTCTGCTGGAAAGATTTTTTAAAGCCCTTCCAAGTAAATTCCTCTCAGGAAAGACATTAAATCTCCACATTATTTATGGTGTCTAGATATTTTGAAAGAATGCTAGCCCAGAAGAGAAATGACGGATGCATCCCTCTTTTGCGTCTATGCCAGCAAAATACAGATGTTTTCCTAATTAGGGTATAGAACAGCCACACGGAAACCTTCCAGAACATTTTAGAGGTGGGAGAAACTAAGACCTAGCAAAAAAAAAAAAAACTGCAACGTATTAACCTTGGCAAAATCTCCAGCAAACATGTGACTGATCTTGGGTATCATCATCAAATATGACAGATGCTGCAAAAGGAGAGACAGATCCACCTCTTCCTAATTCCAGCCTTTTCCACGGACAGTGGACCGATATCTCATTGACCACTCAGGACAATACACCCCCAACTCCCCCATCTCTCCTCTACATCGTCAGGTTTTTCCTCCTCTACCAGGACCACACCCACCTTATAAGCAGGTTGTGATATTTCCCATCTTAAGAAAGATGACACACAACTGTCTTCACCCCACATCTTCCTCCCACCTCGGCCCCATCTCTCTGCACTCCTTTTACAATGAAGTCCCAAAAAGAGTTGACGGCGGATCCTCTCCTCCCATTCCCACTGGAACCCACCACCCGGTGGGAACAGCTCTTCCCTCCATCAACCACGATCCTCACGTGCCTATGTCAACCCTTAAACCACCCTCCCTGGGGCCGTTGTAGGGTTTGTCACTGATCACGGCTCTGTTTCCCTCGGCTTCCGGCCACACCACCTTCTAGTCTCCTCCCATCTCTGTGGCTTTCTCAGGGCCCTGGCCGATCCCTCTTCCCCTCCCCAGCCTCTAAGTTTTGGGGCATCTCAGTCCCCATCCTTGGAGCCCACCTCCTCTGTCTAGGCCCACCCCAAGGGGATTGCATCCAATCTCAAGGCTGTACACATCTCCTCTGCCCAAGTGACTCTCAAATTTAGGTCTCCATCTGGAGCCTCTTGCTTGAACTCAAGATGTAGATTCAGCCACTCCTGGACCACTCACCTTGGATGTTACAAAAGGCATCTCAATTTGGCTTTTCCAAAACTAAACTCCCAAGTTACCTAGTAAACCATGTCACACTCATCCACAACAATCCCAGCCCCCGCTTTTCTCTTACCCCCTCTCCTACAGCCCTCTGGAAACTCCTTGGGGCTCCTCCTAACACAAGCACACGCTCTTCCCAAGAAGGGCCTTTGCACTGGCTGTTCCTCCTGCCGGCAACACCCTTCCCCATGTACCTCACTCCCTCTTTCTTTAGGTCTCAGCTCCCAAGTCACAGGTGCCTTCCCCAGCTAACCTATACAAATTAGTCACACTCTCAGCATGACTTTGCCCATGTTTTAATATTTTTCATAGCCTCCACCCCCATCCAGATACAGTACATTTACATGATTTGTCTGTCTTTCATCACTAAATTGTAAGATTCGAAGCGGCAGGATTTCTTGTTACCATGTCTCACTGCTGTAGCCTCTGTGCCTAGAAGAGCGCCAGGCGAGTATTCAGTGCACATCAAATATTTATTGAATGTGTTTAGTCACTTGTGAATTATAGTAACTGCCTTAACAAAACAATGACCAAACTCAGCCACTAGATTAGATATTACGAAACACAAAAATTGAAGAATTGAAATGAGCCTTAGGGGGGGTCATTGTTTTATCCACTGGAATCACTCCAGGAATTAAAAAAATATACGGACTCTCCAATCCAGAGAAGGAAGCCTGGAGTTCATGCACGTAACAAGATGACTAATTATCAGCCAGGTATGGGGACCACTGATGTGGTCCGGCCTCCCCGTAACGTAGCACTGCTGTCTAGAACCACCCTGACAGGTGGTCATGTCTCTGCCGGATGCCTCAGAGATGGGAAGCTCATTACCTTATGCCCTAACTTGTCACAGGTTCAGGGTGTTCATTCTGGAATGCTCTTCCTTGCTCAGTTTAATTCGGCAAATATTTTTTTAAGGCCCTACCCTGTGCCAGGCATGATACTCCATCCTGGGATGAAGGGGCAGCAAGAGGGACTCGGTGCCTGTCCTCAGGGAGTTTCCAGTCAGCTGAATAGCTCACGGTCCCCACGGCTTCCCAGGAGACCTAGCCTGCCCTCTGCAGCAACGCCCTCTTCCACGAAGCAGCTTGTTGAATATTTGAAGTGTGGTGGAGTGTGCCCTACATAGAGCCCATGGCATCCCTCCTCTGGGATGGTGGGTGGGCAGGAGGTTTATCTCCCTGGAATCCTCCAAGCCTTGGTCATATGACCTGACTCCCTGCCCCTTCCCCACCATGGTAGCTTCTCAGGGTCCCGTTGAAAGTTAATATCCAGCCTCCATAGGAACTTCCAACAATCCACTAATCAATCATCTAATGATCAATTTCCATACGTGTCAACTGAACATTACCCACGCCGCGATACACACAACAAACACTGAATTGCAGTCACACCTGCCCACTTAGCACAAAGACCTGTGAAAAGAATTCATAGTAAAACTTGCATTACATGATTTCACAGTTTCCTAGTACATTAAAAACTACAGAAAAGCCGACATCGGACAAAGGTGGGATATGAACTTGATAAAGATTTTTTAGAGCTCCAGTACACCCTGCTCTGTCCAATCAGGGCCTCTGTTAGCAGCCAACTGAAGTTTTAAAACAATCAAGTTTTAATCCTTGACAACAATCCTAAAAAAGGCTGGGCTTGCAAGTTTGGAAAATATAGATTGCTGTCTGAAACTGCCAAAATTACCTCAAACTTTATCTCCTTCACTGACGAAATAGATTTCCTGCAGAAATGAGTGTGAGTGCAGACTTTGGAAAGAAATTTCCCCATGCCATTTCCTGAACTCTGATTTATACGAAGAGTCTCGCAGCCTTACCACCGAGTATTAATATGTGCCTAACGGGTGTGCCCGCCACACCTCTTGGTTTCTGGACAAAAGGGAGATTTGAGCTGCTCAGTCTTAAATCTTCTCTCCCTGGAGGAGGCTGTCGGGTTTAGAGATCAATGAACTGCCCAGATGGAGATGAGACCATCAGAGTCACAGCTGAAAGCCTCAGACGCTTAAGTGCCAGGTTTTGTACAAAACATCCCAATCCGTTTGGTTTCAAGTGCTCCGAAGAACAGGCAGCGAGATGATCTTAGCCTTTGGATAACTGGCTATAAAAGAAGCCACAATTTTCTGGTTCACCCAAATGTCTCAATTTTGCCCCGAGTGGATGTGTCTTGATTTGTGAAAAACAAATAAACTTAACTCTGTGAAATGTGTTTCTCGTAGGTCTACCTTCAGTGCAAGAAGAGAGCTGAACAGTGCCCGGCACACGGCGGGTGTTCAGTGTGTTTCTGTCATAATAACATTCATTTACTGAAGAACAAAAGACTTAATAGGACAAGTATTTTTTATGGTCCAGATGGGATCGTATTACAGCACAGGGACGATTTTAGCCCGGGAGGTCCTCCCCTTCTCATTCCTGCCAACATAAAATGACCCGAGATGTTGGGATGGGAAGGGTGGGGGGCCTGGGACACTGGAAACCCGTGGAATCTGAGAGAGGGGTCCGGGGCCAGAGCTGGAACGGCCAGATGCATTCCGCCCCCACCAGGAGCTGCACATAAATAAGCAGGAGGTGTTACTTTGCTGGGACGCCCAGAACAAAATACTACAGGCTTGGGCGCTGAAACAACGGAAATTCATCTTCTCACAGCCCTGGAGGCTGGAAGCCCAAGATCAAGGTGTCAGCATGGCTGGTTTCTCCTGCAGCCCCTCTCCTTGGCTTGCAGACGTCAGCCCTCTTGCTGCCCCTTCACGCACTCATCCCTCTGTGCACGGGCCCCCCAGTGTCTCTCTGTGTACCCTCATCTCTTCTTTTTGAAAGCACACCGGTCAGATGGGATTAGGGCCACCCTGACAGCATCATTTTATTATTCTTCAGAGGACCTGTATCTCCAAAAGCACTCACGTTCTGAGGTTACTGGGAGTCAGGGCTTCAATGTATGGATCTTGGGGACACAGTTCAGCTCATAACAGGGGCCAGGCCAGCACAGTGCAGGGATGAGGCCCTGAGACCCTGCAGACCACGCAGTTTCGATCCGAGACCCTGTGGGCACGGGAACACTGATGTCCAAATCCAGAGTAGGAGGAGATGGCGGTGAAGATGCAATGGACACTTGACGGAGTGTGTGCAGCTCAGTCTATTCAAATAAGCTGTCCAAACCAAATAAACTGAGGCCTGAATATAAAGGCTCAACAGATTAGGACAGACTCATAAACAAGTGTCACTCTCACCGTCATCATCACCAGCTGCCCTGATGTCCTCGCCACCAGAGCCCAGCAGGAGAGGGGGAGGCTCCGTGGGAGGAGGCTGGATGCAGGGCCCTCGTGGAGTCAGGGGCAGGGGCGAGGGTCAGCACGGGCCTGCACGGGACCCAACAGCAGCCATGGGAACCTTCCCATCCTGGCTTGAAGGCGGGTTGGGAGCCCAATCCCAGGCCAGAAGAGAAGGGAGCTTGAGCGGGGTCCAGTTACGGAAGCCGGCCACCCTGATGGAGGACAGAAGGGCCGTCCCAGGAAAACTCCCTACTCGAGTGCCTGGGCGATGCTGCTTTCATCCGGGCACCCAGCTCACATGCCTCCTGCTGTGCGCTCGGCAGGGCCTCCGGCACCCACAGAGGCGTCTCCAGCGCCCTGCTCCCCACTGGCCTCCTCTGGCCTCTGCTTTCCACTGGAAGCCAACCCACCTCCCCCCGACACACACAGGCGGAAGAAGGGGAGCAGATGCCACCCTGACCTCTGAGACTGTCTCGTGAAACAGTGGGCACTGCTAAAACTGAAGGGGTGTAACTCCTACAGGCTAGTTGGAAAGAGGGGTAAGTATGCACACCCAGGCACTGCCTGGCAACCACCGCTGGGAGTTGATATTTATGGTTTAGATAAAGCTTTCAATTGTCTAATTCTATTCTGGGACTGCTCTGGCAGAGGAGCTTATTAAAGAAGGCGGCCGGTCCATTCTCCAGAAGGCCAAGTGTCAGGGACAGACTGGCGAGTGAACAAATGAATGGCTATTTTCTGAGCATCCGTGCTTTTCCAAGAACTGGCCTGAGGACCAGACACATTGGCTCAGTTCAGCAATGGGCAGTTTCTCTTGAATCAACCAGGTCCACCATCCCTTACAAGGCTCCTGAGTTCTCACAGACTCGTGAAATTTTTGGATAAGCTGCCCCATCAAGGAATATATACCTGAGTATTCAACCCCTATATGTGTGTCTATCCATAACTTATGTGCTAAGAGGCAGCTTGGTGAAGTGGTTCAGAGCACACGGTCTGGGACCAGCTCACGCATTTTGAAATCCTGGCTCTGGCCCCATGCAGTGTGTTGCCTCAACACTGTGACTGTCTGCGCCTCTGCTTACTCATCTGTAAAATGGGGACAGTGGATGGTAACCTTTCACCTTCCCAAATGTCGATAAGTAGCTCCAGCAAACCAACCATAAGGCCAACTTATCTCTAGGCTGTTATTTTTCTTAAACAGCTGAAATTCTCTGAAGATTTTTACCCAGGTAGAAAATTCAGTTTCCAGGTCAAGGGTTCAAAACTATTTTTATAGGTAGCAAACTTATATCATTTTTGGTAGTAGAAACCAAATCATGATGGAGACATTTAAAGATATCACCTTCAAAAGACTCTCCATAGCAGGAATTTCTGTTGAAAAGCTGTTTCCAGCTCAGGGTTAAAATATCACCTTAAGGACTTCCCTGGTGGCACAGTGGTTAAGATTCCACCTGCCAATGCAGGGTACATGTGTTCGAGCCCTAGTCCGGGAAGATCCCACATGCCCCAGAGCAACTAAGTCTGTGCGCCACAACTACTGAGCCTGTGCTCTAGAGCCCACGGGCCACAACTGCTGAGCCTGCGAGCCACAACTACTGAAGCCCGTGCGACTAGAGCCCAAGCTCTGCAACAAGAGAAGCCACCACAGTGAGAAGACCGCCCACAGCAATAAAGAGTAGCCCCTGCTCGCCTCAACTACAGAAAGCCTGCTTGCAGCAACGAAGACCCAACACAGCCAAAAAAAAAAAAAAAAAAGATTAAACAAAATAAATTTTTAAAAATATTTTAAAAAATAGGGCTTCCCTGGTGGCACAGTGGTTGAGAGTCCACCTGCCGGTGCAGGGGACACGGGTTTGTGCCCTGGTCCTGGAGGATCCCACATGCCGCGGAGCAGCTGGGCCCGTGAGCCACGGCCGCTGAGCCTGCGCGTCCGGAGCCTGTGCTCCGCGATGGGAGAGGCCACAACAGTGAGAGACACGCGTACCGCAAAAAAATAATAATAATAAAATAATAAAATAAAATATCACCTTAAAGGACATGTTTTAATTATATTTGTTATTTTTTTTCAATACTTATGAAGTAGCATGCTGCTGATGGCCACTTAGAGTTGCAATAAAGTCAGCAAATCTGGAACTGTGGCTTTCTGGGAAATAAAGGCATGTAACTAACTCATCTTCAGAGGTCTTGTCTTTAAAAACAAAGCAGACCAATGACGTGCTGAAACCTGAAAACTACGGCAGCCTCTGTAAGAAGAGGAGTGTGCGCGGGAGCAGAGGCTGTGCTCATACGGCTGCAGAATCCGCTCAGTGCTGGAGACTTCTGCCCTGGACAGTCTCGAGAGAGAGGCACCTGCGTGCGCTAGATCCACTTTCTTAGGTGCACGCCGTCCTCTCTTTTCTCCACCTTGCTGTCCTCACTTGAAGCTTTTAAAGAGCATCCTCGTTTCTTTGTAGCTGCCTCACATTCCATGGGACAGGTGTGCCATGGTTCACACCCCCAGTCCCCTTCCCATGAGCATCTGGGTTGTTTCCAATCGTTTGGTATTACAAGTAAGACTCCAAAGAATAGCCTTGTGAATTACTTTTCATACTTTTGCCCAATGTAACTTTCGTGTAAATTCCTAGGAGTGGCTTTCTGAGCCAAAGGCTAAATGCATATGAATTTGCCCGGACATTTCTAAACTCCCCTCCATAGTCTCTGTAGGATGGGATAATATTTTAATAGAAATTTCTCTTGTCATACAAATGCCTTCAAACAAGCTCTGTAAATTGCTCTTCCCCCTGCTTTAATGAAATCTTGGCCAAAGCTATATTTTTCAAACAGCTTTGCGGCAATAAATTTATTTTTAGGTATTATAAGTCCCGTCCTGTTTAACGTCAAAGCTTCTTTCTGGCATCCAATATAATGGGCCTGCCTGAGGCTCAGAGAGACAGAGGGCAAGGGGAGGTGTGGTTGGATTTATTTCTATTTCCCCACCTCGATCACAATGATGCCTCAGATTTCTCCAGGACTGAAACAGGGGGGAGTGGACAGGTAAGAGGCGGGAACTTTGTTATCTGACCTCATGGCTGGTAGATTCTGGATGTGGCTGGTGTCTACATGCAGGGGGCTCCTTAGAACCCCTGTCCCCTCCTTCCCATCCCCAGCACAGATGGCACCCACCTGCAGCTTCCTGCAGTGGGCAGAAACCACTGCCAGTCAGTTGGCCTTTACTACTCCCTCCTTAGTCTCTAGCACCTGACAGTCCAACCCAGAGGTCAGCCAACTTTTTCATATAAAGCCAGACAGTCAGGATCTTAGACTTTGGCAAATGGTGTCTGTCTCATGCACTCAACTCCGTCACTGTGGCATGAAAGCAGCCCCAGATGACATGTGAACAAACCATACGGCTGTGTTCCAATAAAACCTTATTAAGGAGACCAGCAGACGTGGCCCACAGGCCTTAGCTGGCTGATCTCTGGTCTATACCACATACAAACTCCCCCTGCTGGTCCTCTCTGGTGGGGTTCCTTCTGTGGTGACCAAAGCCTAGATTCCTGGAACAGTGACACACCTTGATCACTGGAAATAAGCGCCTTATCCATAACAGCAACAAAGACAATAGTGACAAGATTTTTAGACGTGTTCTTCTCTTCTTTGGAGAGTTCAAGGAGAGGAAAAGAAGGAGAAATTGCCCTAAACTATTTTTTAATTATTATTAAGCTATTATTTCCTCCCCCCAAAGATATAACAATGCATCATTTGGAATGCTTTTGGCTGCAAGTAAACAGAAAACTATAGGTTTAGAGTAGCCCAAACAAATAGGGGTTTATTTTTCTCCATATCAAGAAGTCTCTTGAGAAAGTTGGTATCAGATAAACATCTTGGGGAAAGTCAGCATCAGAGCTCTGCTGTTCCCCCTGACCTACTGTTCAAGGTCAGAAGTTGGTTGCCCCCGTGGAAGGCCTTGCATTTGCATCAAACACAGGAGGGAGGAGAAATTATAATCCCAGCCACACCTGCCACCTTTATCAGGAAAACATACACTTTCCCTGAAATCCCCCAGGAGACCCCATTTAGATCCCATTGTCCACAGCTGTGTCCTCAGTCGCAAAGGATGCTCCAGTGAACAGATTCAGGCTGGAGAGAAGAGACTGGGGAAAGTGTTTTAGTTTGATCACTCAACTGAAAATATCTGCCACAGGTCAGGTAACAGAATCATTACCACTGCATTGTTTCAAAAACTAGACATGGACGCACATGATGAGAACATACTCCATACCCTGTGTACACACAGCCCTGAACTTCCAATCAGCCTTGTAATGGTTCTCTTTTAAATACAAAAAGACAGCCACAATCACCACTGTTCGAGAAAAGCCTCTAGGTGAGATGCAGAGACCATGACAAACACCCTGAGGAAAGGAATTCAGAAGATGAGGCAGGAAGCTGAAAGAAAACTTCAAAAAAAAAAATCAATTTTTTCAGAGTAATAGAAGGTCTTCAACTTTGAAACAAGAATAAGGCACAATCAAAAGAGAAACACTCAGAGAAGTGTTCTTGAAAATTAGAATTAAGATAGCAGAAATTAATATGGAAAGTAGAGCCAAAAGACGAAGAGATGGGAAATAGGAGAGACCATACAGGATGGCCCCAGCATCTGGATAATAGGAGGTCCAAAGCAGAGAACAGTTACTAAAAAATTTCTCAGAACTGAATGTCTTGAAATTCTAGACTGAAAAGACTCACCAAGCATCCAGCATAAAAGAAAAAAAAAAAAAAAGAAAAAAAAAGACACCATCATGAAGTTTCAGAATACCACATATCTAATAATAACACATTTACAATATCTCATGTATAGTTCATATACAGTTCATAGACAAAAATCAGAGATCAAAATGGCACTGGGCTTATCAACAGCATCAAGGCAGACGAAAATGTAAAAATAGCTTCAAAACTGAGGGTACTCTACCTAGAAAACCCTCAAGTCTCCACCAAAAAACTAGTAGAACTAATAAATGAATTCAGCAAAGTTGCAGTATAAAAGATTAATATTCGGTTATCTGTTGCTCTTCTATATACTAATAATGAACTATCAGAAAGAGAAAAAAAAATTTTGTTTGTTTTTTTTTGTTTTTTTGAGGTACGCGGGCCTCTCACTGTTGTGGCCTCTCCCATTGCAGAGCACAGGCTCCAGACGCGCAGGCTCAGTGGCCATGGCTCATGGGCCCAGCTGCTCCACGGCATGTGGGACCCTCCCGGACCGGGGCACAAACCCGTGTCCCCTGCATCGGCAGGCGGACTCTCAACCACTGCGTCACCAGGGAAGCCCGTCGAGAAAGTTTTAAAATCACATCAAAAATACCTAGGAACAAACTTAACCTTACCTTTCAGACTTAATACTCTGAAAACTATAAATATTGATGAAGGAAACTGAAGACAATACTAAGAAATGTAAAGATATCTTGTGCTCTTGGAGTGGAAGAATTAATATTGTTAAAATAGCCATACTACCCAAAGCAATCTACAGATTTAATGCAATCTCCATCAAAACACCCATGGCATTTTTCACAGAACTAGGGCAAATAATCCTAAAATTCATATGGAACCAGAAAAGACCCTGAATTGCCAAAGCAATCCTGAGAAAGAAGAACAAAACTGGAGGTATCACCCTCCCAGACTTCAGTCTATACTACAAAGCTACAGGAATAAAAACAGCACGGTACTGACACAAAAACAGACACATAGATCAATGGAACAGAATAGAGAGCCAGAAATAAACCCACACACAACTATGGTAAATTAATCTATAACAAAGGAGGCAAGAAAATACAATGGAGAAAAGACAGCCTCTTTAACAAGTGGTGTTGGGAAAACTGGACAGCTACATGTAAAACAATGAAATTAGCACATTTTCTCCTACCATATACAAAAATAAAGTCAAAATCGTTTAAAGACTTAAATGTAAGACCTAAAACCATAAAGCTCCTAGAACAGAACACAGGCAAAACACCCTTTGACATAAATCGTAGCAATATTTTTTTGGCTCTTTCCTAAGGCAAAAAAGTAAACAAATGGGGCCTAATTAAACTTAAAAGCTTTTGCACAGCAAAGGAAACCACTAAGAAAATGAAAAGACAACCCTTGGAATAGGAGAAAATGTTTGCAAATGATATGACTGACAATGGATGATATCCAAAATATATAAACAGCTAATACAACACAATATGAAAAAAACAACCCAATCAAAAAATTGGAAGAAGACTTGAATAGAAATTTTTCCATAGAAGTAATGTAGATGGCCAATAGGCACATGAAAAGATGCTCAACATCATTAATCATCAGAGAACCACAAGTCAAAACCACAATGAGATATCAACACATACCTGCTAGAATAGCCATTATCAAAAAGTCTACAAATAACAAACACCGGTGAGGATGAGGAGAAAAGGAAACCCTCCTACACTGTTGGTGGAAATGTAAACTGGTGAAGTCACTATGGAAAACAGTACGGAGGTTCCTTGGAAAACTAAAAATAGAAGTGCCATATGATCCAGCTATTCCACTCCTGAGTATATAGCCAAAGAATAAGAAAACACATGCACCCCAATGTTCATAGCAGCCCTATTTACAATTGCCAAGATATGGAAGCAATCCAACTGTCCATCAATAGTAATGGATAAAGAAGATGTAGTAAGCGTATATAGAGTTGGAGAGAGGAAAGGGGGAGGGGCAAGATCGGGTTAGGGGAGTAAGAGATACAAACTACTATGAACAAAATAGATAAGCAACAGGATGTATTGTACAGCACTGGAAATTACAGCCATTCTCTTGTAGTAACTTTTAACAGAGTGTAATCTATAAAAATACTGAATCACTATGCTGTACACCCGAAACTAATTCAGTACTGTAAATCAACTATACTTCAATAATAAAGAAAAACGTCTCTGAGGGATACATCAAGGTGCTGTTGGCCAGAGGAGCCGGGACTGCCCAGCTCCTGTGTCTCCACTCACTCTTAGGTGGGGATCGGAGGTGGTGCTGACTGAAGGACCGGCAGGAAACGGGAAGAGGGCACCAGTGACCACTGGCTGTGTTGACCCCCAGGATCCCCCCACAGAGCTCTGGTGAAGCTGGGCTGGGGCATGAGGCTCGGATTTGAGGTTCAGCAGGTCCCTGCCTCCCCAGAAGCCTGAACACAAATACTGGAATTTCTCAGTTCTCCAGCCAGCCTCACGGTTCATAAACCCAGGACAACAAGGCGTGCGTTCGAAGACACAGAGATGAGCAGGCTCCAAGTGAAGTACCTGCTCAGACGTGGAGAGGAAGGTGAGGACTCCACCCCGACCACCAGCCCAGCCCGAATGGGCACTGCAGCATCTCCTATTTGGTTGAAGCAACCAAGGAGGTGGGGAAATGGAAGTCACCCACGTCCTACAGGGTAAATGAGCCAAAATATACACACACTTACTGATCAAAGGACAACAAAAAATCTTTTGTATATTTTTGAAATTTGTGTATACTGAAGAATTGATGTTATGGAGACCAAGCAAACTATTAAGTAGTAAATTCTTACGCACACATGGGAGCTACACTTGGGTGAACGTGGTTATGGATTAGATGACACGTTAGTGTCCCCGGATCAGGAACTTGGCAGTTTTGTGTCCTCTGCATCCCTGCTCTTCCACATCACAAGGCGCCAGCCACTCAAAAGGTTTTGAAAATCCTTATGTTCAGAGCATTCGATTTTCAAAGGAGGTTTTGTGGTTGTTTTTAACCTCAAACGAAATCTCTCTTTGCCCCCCAACCATTTTCTCCCAGTGCTTACACATCACATCTTCCTTTTCCAGAAAGAAGTTCAAAGTACACGCAGCAATGAGAGGCTCGCTCCGGACTGACTCACAGAGGCTTTCGTGAGTTAGATTCTAGAACACTCCAGGAAGTTAGGATTTTAAAGCAGAGCTTTAAAACTCGGCTTTGTGGCTCGTGGGCCAAAACGATGCTCTCAAATACATTCGGCGGTAGAGAGTAATCATTCTTTTATTCCTCAAATATTAGCCCAGCCTGGGCCAGCCATGGCTCCAGGCAGGAGGGATGCCGTGGCTGCAGTACATTGTGCGGATGCCGATAATTCTGTGCCCCGACCTTAAAGTCTCCTGGGACTCTGCCTGCCGGCTTCTCTTGCCAGCAGCCACAGGGCCACAAACCTGCCCCCGTTAGCTCTCACCCAGGACCAACCGGAGTGGATGATAAATGTCCAGCTCCTTTGCCCTTCAGCTTGGACAGCTGAGTCTAGGTGACATTCCCTCTCAGAGATCCCAGGGGACTGAGCCCACTGCCCACGCCTGCCACCTTTTCCTCACCCGCACTTCCCCTCCCCTCACTGCCCCATCCCCTTCCAAGTGAACTGTCCTACTCACATGCTCGTCTCAGTCTGTTTCTGGGGAAACCCAAACCAAGACACAAGTCTAAGTGGTCTCCTGCACCCCACCGCCCCTGGCACCCTGAGTTTAACTTTCCTTCCTTATTCAGAAACTCTCCCTGACAACCATACTTAACTCCCCTCCCCCAACTCCTCACACCCTGCACACACGTGACCTAGAAGCATGTAGCATAATGTTTTCATACTTCGCAAGGCCTTGGTTCTAATAAAATCGATCCCCAAAGCACAATTTTAAAGCAGATGAATACGGAACCGCTCCAAAAGCTGGGCATGGCAGAGCGGCTCCCCGTGGCCCACTGTGCTGGTGCCGTATCCCCTCCTGGTACAGGCTTTGCTTGCCTGGCTTCATCCTGGAACATGGGTCCCCCTTTCTAAAGGGGTCTTTACCCACGCCCATCACCAGGCTGTACGGTCTCTCGGTACCCATCAAAAATTCTGTTTACTTGCTTTACAATCTGTCTTCCCAACAAGCACGCAGATTCTAGAAAAGCAAGGGCCATCTTTGTCTAGTTGATTGTTGCATCCCTGGGCTTAGGATAGGGCCTGGCATACAGCAGGTGCTTAATAAATACACAGAATGAAGGAATAAAGCATGCTCATCCTTTAAGTCTAGTTCAAAATTCTTTCACCTCTTTAATCCCCAATCACTCGAGTTAGAAGTGCCTTAGTGCAACTGGCAATAAGAACCACGGCATTGGAACAAGACAGGATTGCAAAGATCCGGAGACCCACAGGTGTGGGCCTGCTGCCACTCCCCACTGGTGCCCACACAGATGCTTCTGACGGACAGCCTCCCTCCTTGCTCTGGGCAGGATTTCAGATCCCTAGTACTGCTGACATTTGGGAACAGGTAATCTTCTGTTGGGTGAGGGGCTCTGTCCTGTGCATTGTAGGATGTCAAGCAGCATCTGTGGCCTCCAGCCACCAGGTGCCAGTGGTACCACCCAAACTGTGACACCAAGAACGTCTCCAGAGAGAGCCCAACGTCCCCTGGAGGATACAATTTCCCTGGATCGGGAACCGCTGAGTTAGACTTACTTGCTACCCCTAGGATAAAGCTCTATATCCACCCCCTCTTGAGAGGGCTGAAAGCCGAGAACCCAACACTCACGTTTCCTTTTTGCTTTAGTGAAAATGACCACTGTCCCGCTAAAGACCGGAGGTGGCAAAAACAAATGTAACTGGAACCATCGGTAACAACTTCTAACTTGCACTCCATGAATGCCGTGCTGGTGGCACCCATCCACAAACAAATGGTTACGTGTCAGCAATAAGGTAACCACAGGATGGGGGAGGAAGCCCCGGAAACTCTGAGATCAGCGCAGACAGAACACGGAATGTCCGTTGAATCTCATCATTTAAAATACGGCTCTGGTACGTGTATGTCTTTTAAACTTTCCTTTTCCAAGTAATTCATTTTCATTGATTTACAAACGACTGATCGGGACAGACTGGAAATTTCAAAAGGACACAGTCAGCACAGAGACTTTGAACAGCACGGCCCTAGAGCTCTCGCTCTGGAGAATGCGCACTCCACCTTTCCAACCTGCCAAGTGCAAGGAAGCTTCCGGAACCCAGTCTGCTACAGGTAGAGATTTCCTAAATGGGCAGAGTTAACACTTAATCAGACAACAGCCTTTAGGAAGATGAACGAACCTACCGATTCTGTTCAGGAAACCACCCAGCAGAGGAGACTCTGGCCTCTTCTTGGCCTCCAAATAGCTTCCAAGGGATGGGGCCAGGCTTGCTGCTTAAGTGGCAGACGGAGTTGAGAGACGCGATAAAATGCAGATTCTCAGGCCCCGGTGCAGACTGTCTCGCCCTGTCAGTCTGGCCAATGTATCCTGCCTTGAAAGGGGGTCAGACCTGATTATCCCCCCCTCCCTAGGCTACCTGGAAAACTTTTTGATTTCGCGCTTTCCACCCTTTTCCCCCACAGTGCCCCCTTCTGAGGGGGCTGCCTTGTGGGTGGTTCTCTTGGGTTTCTGGCAGGGGGTTTGCAGGGCAGACAAATTGAAGTCGTTCTCAGCCCACTGCCAAGAAGTGCATTTATCCAGCACGGGGCTGGGGAGGGCTGGAGGTGCACAGGCTCCTCAGGAGGGCCAGGTGTAAACCCTCCTCCCGTGTGTCCTGTCTAGTGGGAAATGGACGGAGAGGTTTACCACTGCCCTTTATGGCTCGCGGGCACGATGAAGCCGGCCCAGGGCATCACCCCTTTACACCGCAAACAGTCCTCTTCATCTTTCTAAAATGGCCGGGCTGAGACTGTGTGTTTCTAGGTACTGGTATGTGATACGCCATATAATAAAACTAGGATACGTCCAACCTGAGACCTGTGCGGGGTAGCCAGCATTAACTCAGAAACAAACCTAAGAGTTTTGTTTCCTTCCTGTGGTGATGTCGGCTCTCCGAGTCTCTTTACCTCTTTGAGAATTCCAAGAGCAAAAAAGCGACTTTTTGATTGAGTAGCGATAGGCAAAAAAATCAAATAGTCCATCTGGGCCAGGAGAGGATGAAGGGGCGCCACATGACAGCCAGTCCAACCAGGCATCACACACACATTCTCCACAGCCCGGGAAACTGGCCCAGAATATGGGACACACACCCTAACTCACACGGTACCCCTCAGTATCCATGCACGAGGCACAGAAGCCAAGGTGGGCTGTCCACCTGCCTCACAGGTGGGTTCTGTTTTCCAAGTGGTATCCGTTGTCACTAACAAACAATGAGGTCCACTGTCAACATTCAGCCTGGGCTGGGCAAGCAGAACAGAGTGAGTGCAAAGGAGGAACCTGTGACAGATGGCAGGGGAGCCAAGTATAAGCAGAAAGCCCATTGTTAGTCCTAAAAGGAGGCTCTTAGGCTCCGGGGAGAAGTGCCTTTCTCAGCATCAGACGGGACCCAACGCCTACCCCTGCTGCCCTCTGCTTGGGGCTGGGGCGAGAGTCTGCAGCCACCAACCCCCACCCTCAGCCCAGGTGGACCCTGAATCCAGGCTTGACCTGTTCCATTCAGTGTCTGGGATATAAAATAAACCCCAGGGCGTGCTGTCCCATACCCCAAGGAAGGGAAAATGCCACCTCTGAATTCCTCTCCTCAGGCCTGACACAGCCCACCGTGGAGGAGAAATCCCTCTCGCGATGGCTCACCTCGACCTTTCCCTTTTGGTTTTAGTTAGAATGGGGTCAGCAATCATTCTAGGAGGAAACAGGAAGCCCAGAGGAGGTCACTCCACCTACCTACAACAAAGGAAGTCAGGCAGAAGAGTCTAGAAAATGCTGGAGATGCTTGAGGGGAAAAGGCGTGTATTTCATATCAAACAGATTCCATTGAAAAGGGGTGACAGATGCCTTACAAAGTCTTTAAAACATGAAACACAAGCTTTCAACATGAGTATTTGTGAGTCATCGGTATTTAAATACCAGTGATCTGAGCTTGTCTAAGTGGGCTTTTCCCAGGTTATGCAATAATTACAGCAATTCTAGAATTAATGCAACGCGACAAAAGACATTTTAAAAATTTAAGCGATTACTCTCTAGTGAGGAAACTGATACCGAAATACAGAAAATAACCCAAACCCTCCCCTCCCCGATCCCCCTCCCCCTCCCGCCGCCCTGTCCCCAGCACAATATCTTGTCACAGACTGTGTCGACACAACACCAAAACCACCATGTGCTGCTGCCTTTGATGAAAATTATACTTGAATCCCAAATTAAAATTATCGGCAATTAAAAGATGGGATAGAATGAAAGAAAAAAAATCCACAGAATGATAAATTTAGAATGAACTTGTTATGGGTTGTGTCCCCCAAACCCCGCCAAAAAAAAAGGGATGCTTAAGTCCTAAACCCCAGTTCCTGTCTTGATAGATGTATCAAGCCACGATGAGGTCGGAATGGATCACGACGGGCCCTCATCAAAAGGCTGCTGTCCTCATAAGAGGCGGCAAATCTGGACATAGAAACATGCGGTTGGGGGAAGAATGTTACAGGAAGACAGAGGAAGAGATGGGAGGGATGCAGCTACAAGCCAGGGAACACCAAGGACTGCCTGCAGCCACGAGAAGCTGGAGGAAGCAGGAAGGATCCTCCCTGAGAGCCTTCGGAGGGAGCGCAGCCCCACAGACACCTTGTCTTTGGACTCCTGGCCTCCAGAACTGTGAGAGAGTATGTTTCTATTGTTTTAAGTCACCTAGTTTGTGGTCATTTATTACAGCAGCTGCAGGAAACAAAGAACTTAAAAGATCTTCCACCAATGGGGAAACGGAAGCATGGGGAGGTTGCCACCTGCCCATCGTCAAGTATGTAATGTCACTAAGATCTGGGACCCTGCAGTTGGTCCAGGACGCTTCCCACTACCCCCAAGTCATTCACAGATAAATAAAGATGGTTCTTTAAGAAAAAAAACTCATTGCGACTCAAATAGCATAATGCAGAGTGGTGAAGTGCTTAGACTGTGGACTGGGGCAGACCTGATGGATAAGCCCGCTCGGGCACTCATCAGTGTGACTTGGGACAAATGACTTGGCCTCTCTGAGCCTCAGTTTCCCCATCTGAAAACCAAGTCAAATAACCGTACGTACTTCAGCAGGTACATGCTGTTGTGAAGAGAAAATGAAGTGATCCAGGGAAAATGCTTAGCATGGTGTCCAGAACCCAATAAGCCTGAAATCAACGTTAGCTATTAATACACAGTTGTTAACGATTTCTCAGACTCTGTCTCTCCAAGTTGTCTGGAGCAGATTCCTTGGCTTGGCCTTTCACAGTCCTCCATAATAAAGCCTTTGATGTTGAATTATTGCTCCAAAGCTCAGGAAGGGCACCCTTCCCCCGAAAGGAGCTGGTGGGAACCGAGCTTTGACTTTCTGGTTCTTTCCATCCCAGTCGTCCATTCTATCTTCATTGTCCTCAGCCGTTTACCGTCTCAATTTTTTCCATCCAATTTCTTCTTGCTGACCCTTTTTCAGCCTCCCCTGCAGTGAGCTTAATGTAATTTGAGGACACCGGGTGGCTTATTCTGGAAAGGACAAACTTTTAAATTGTATACGACAGATACATATCTTCAATCCAAAATCTTCCAAATAACTGTGTATTAAGAAGCAAGTAAGCCCACGTGCCATGATTAAAATGTGAGCCCCCCCAAATAATTCGTTAGCTCTTTACGTACATTCCAATGCTTAAATCCGAGATGCATTTTGCTGTCTGTTTTATCTCTATTAGTGGAGACGACAGAAAATCTTTCAACAGAAAACCCAAAAGACCTTTTGAAACCATTACCAGGTATATAGCCTCGGACCTTCAGTTTCTTCAGTTGGATTTATTGTGTTAGCGTGGAAGTCTTTTTTAAAAAAAAATAATGAAAATTGCTGTAATTATAATCACTTTAGAACACCATTATTGTTATTAATAAGACCAAATTACATGGTTCAAGCAGCTGTTGGTTCTCCACTGTTAGAGAGAAGTCACATAATGGTGTCAGAGCCTCAGCACTCATCTCCATGCCAACGTGAGGCTCCTCACACACGGCCCTCCAGGCGCATGACTGTGATGTCTTGAAGGGTGTCAGGCAGAATGAGGGACCCCCGTTCTTGATGAAAGCATTCAGGGAATGAGCACATTTCCAACAGTTGCCTTTCCCATGGGAGAGCAGGGATGGTGGGGCTCTGGTTCCTGTTGAATCTCCCCACGTGGTCGCTCCTATGCACACCTGGATCCAATTATTCATGATGCTGAACCTTGAGCTTAGCCTGGAGGGAAGGGGAGTCAATGGAGGGATCGGCAGGGACTGGGAGAGTCCAGTTTGTGTCACATGTTAAGTTCCTAATACCTTGGGGTGTACGGTTCAGGGATCTCTGGCTGAAAAGGGTGACAGGAGGCCAAAAACCAAAGAAAAGAAGTCAGAAGGGAGGAAGGGAAGGGACCAGGTGTCTGCCAGGTCATCGAGAACCTGGGTTCTGGAGTCCAGCTGCCTGCGTTCAACTTCTGGTGCTTTCCTCTTTTCTTGTCCCGTTGCCCTGGGAAAGTTTCAGTTGTCCCATCCCCTGTATCAGGGTAAGAACCTGGAGCTGTTGTGAGGATTTCCTGCAGTGGCACATCAGGCACACGGCACAGTGCTAGCCACGAGGGGAGCCCTCCACACTAGCTATGACTATTATTTAATTTTCAAACAATTCTTGATTATTTACTGCTTGAGTGGACAATTCCATTTTTCTCTCCACCTAAGCGAGTTGTATTTTAGGCTTCAGAGAATTAGCAGAGAACACATGCGTGACTCTTGGCGATTAACAGAGCGGGAAAAGTCTTCCTTCAAGTTCAGAAGTCCCCCCATGGCTGCCCCCTCTTGCCTGCTGCAAATACTTGGCTGGTGGTCGGAGATGTTTCGGGGGGAGGTAGGCAAGAAATGAATCCTGATGCACTCATCGTTAACACCTAAGGGTTTACAGTAGGCATTTGGAAAGCGCACACGTGAATTCTCCTGTAAAGCAGCTTATTACTAAATCAGGCCAAGAAGGGGGCACAGACTCTATTTCACTTCCCATCAAATGTAAAAATTAAATCTGGATTGTTGAAAACAGCCCTCCCTGGAAACATGCAAATGTGTAACTGAGCACTCACCTTGAATGAACTATTTCCTTGGCCAAGGTAAAGATATCAGCATAAGATCCTCAATACATTCTTGTTAATTCATTAAACTTCATTATTTTAGAGTAAAGGTCATTGGATTAATTAATAAAGACAAACTATTATTTAGAAAAGTTGTTTTGTTTGTTTTTTTGCAAGCCCAAGAGAAATATTTTCTCGTTCTTCTAGATGCTTTTTTCCCTTCCCCTCCTCTCCGGAGGAAGACAGGCGTCAGGACCCAAACTGCCCAAATTTACTTTACTTTAGTTGAGAGAATTCCCTTCCACTCAAAACATCAAGGCACACATTTCCCAAGGGGCGAATGATTTAAGGCCTGTTCCAAAAGATTACCCTTGGGCCACAAAAAGAGGTTCACACTATCTCATGAAATCTTGGGAAAAAGTGAAATGTACCAGGTTCTCACCACCAGCGCGTGTTCTCACGTGGTGGCTTTTACCCGCTCCAACCTCTTGTCAAGTTAAGCTTCCTCAGCTGACTGCCCCCACCCCCCGCCCCGGCCCTCCCCCTGCTCTCCAGCCACCATCTACCGGAGGAGATGCCAAAGACAGCGCTTAGATGAAAGGCAGCTAGAATCAAAGTTTTGAGCCGAAATACATTTTTGAAGGCTTTTCTTTTTTAAACTAATTAAACAAGTATAGAAGTTATTCAGTAGAGTTTCTTTTTTTAAAGAGATTAGCATGGCATGTCTTTCCTCTTAAGAAAGTCTTGAATAATTTAATTAGAATTACACCAAAGTCATGAGTATGTGCTATTTATGGGGGAATCATAGCTGAATTAAAACCCAAATGACAATGTTAAAAATAAAGTATCTTCAGACACCGTATTCAATGGATAAGAAACACTTGACTTCAACTCACAGATTAGGTAGTTTCGAAGGAAGGAGGAGGGGGCCAAACCAACTCCTGGGGTTTTGTTTTTCTTAAGATGACCGGGCCTGGGCACATTTGTTTCTTGCTACAAAAAGTGCTAGTAATTGAAAATGAGGATAAGATCGCTGTTTGATTTTATTTCTATTTTGTCACTGGGAGACCGGAAGGCTGGCTCAGCGCATATTTTTTTTTCCCAGTCCCTTTACTGCATTAAACACGTTCCCCACACGTGTGTAGCCTCTTTGATCGGCGCAGAGGGGCTAAGCAGCAGGGCCAGCCCGGAGGAAGCTGACCAGCCAACCCCGAGAGAGGAAAGTGGAGCCGGGGAAACGCTGCTCCCTCCGCGGGCAGCCAGCGAGCGAGCCTCCTTGGACAGGGTTGCTCTGAGCTGAGATAAAGCAAGAATCCCTTTGAAAGGGTACTGCGCCTTTGGAGGCCGTCCACGAGCCTCCTTAGCGATGAGACAGCGCGGGGGTAGGGGGCGGGAATATTAACGCTAAGTGATTCCCCCGGTAACAGCAGCATCGCTCCCTGGGCCCACCGCAAGGTCTCCTCGCTGAAAAGACTTGTCGCTCGCCAGAAGGCAATCCCATTAGAGGGAAGTTACAGGTCTCTCGCCTCGCAGCCACACGGAGAGGGAGAGCTTAACAAGTTCTGAAGCGCTTGCACACACCTCCGGCTGCGCCCGGGGCAGGACTGCCACCGCTCCGCGTCCCGAGTGCGCGCGCCCCGGCTCCCGGTCCGGAGCCCCTCTGCGTCCCCGAGATCTGCTCTCCGGGGACAGCTGCTGTTTTGGGGGCGACGCTAAGCTGCGTGGAGGCAGAGCTGGGAGCCCCCAAGAGCCCCCCGGCTGCAGGGCGCCCGGTCCGAGCGGGCTGGCGAGCGCGCACCGACGTACCTTCTGCGGGGGCGTCCCGATCAGCATCTCCAGGTAGTAGCCGCGGCCAGAGTCCCCCTGCAGGTTATCCACCATGGCCAAGAAGTTGGCTGCACCCCCGGCGGGCTCCAGGGCGAGAGCCAGGCCGTCCGCGCGGGGCTCGGCGGGGGGTCCGGGCCCAGGGGTGGGCGCCGCCCCGCGGCTGCTGGCCGATGCCACCCGGAGAGGCAGCGTGAAGGGCGCGGGGGCCGGCGCCGGGGCCGCGCGCAGCAGCCACTGGGCCAGCAGCGGCAGCAGCAGCGCCCGGGCCAGCGCGCCCATGCCCGCGGCGGGGCTCGGGGGGCGCGCCTGGCCGGGCCCGTCCCGTCCGGCGACAGCGGCTCAGCGACTCTGCGGCGCGCTGGGCTGCGGGGCAGGGCTGGGCGCGCAGCGGGGCCGGAGGCGGCGGCGGACGGGAGGAGGACCGGGGAGGAGGCGCCGGAGCCGCTCCAGCCCGCGCCAAGTTAAGCAAGTTGGTCGCCGCTGCCCCCTCTGGCGGGCAGCGGCTGCCCCGCAAGGACCGGGCCCCTCCCCCCTCCCCGGCCAAGGTCAAAGCGAGGCGCGGGGTCCGCCCGGGTCCACCCAGGCCTGCCCTGTTCACCCTCGCTCGTCTCGGGCCGCGCCTCTTCTCCGGGAAACTCGAGTCCCCAGTTTCCTCGGAACGCGCCCCGGCTGCCACGGCCAACGGATGTGACGAGACTCATCGGATACCAGGGGGGAAAGTTTCGGAAACCCTTAAAGGGGCAGCGAGGGCCTGAACTGGCTCCCTGGCCGCGCGCGCCCGGCTGCCCCGCCGGTGCTCCCTGGCCCCCTAGTGGCGGGGACTTACAGGGGTGACGTGGGGGTCAGAGGGAAGCGTAGGGAAACGCAGAAAAGCCGCGAGCATCTCTAGGAGTGAAAGAGTCTGCGCCTCCCCTCGCCAAGTACGTCCCTGCAGCCCTGCAGCCGCCCCCCCCGCCCGGGGTCCTGCTGCTTCTCGGGGCCTCTTCTGTGCCCACCCCCTCCACCCCCGTTCCTGCCCATCCCCCGTCCCGACTTCGGGGGCCCCTGAGTGATTTTGAAGCGGTCTGAGTGGAGGCTGGGCGAGGCAAGGGTTGCGGGAGCCCGGGGAGGACGCGAGAGCTTTGGAGACTTCTCTCTAGAAATCTGGGGGAGGTAGGGGGCTTGGCTGCTGTAGCACCAGCCTCGGTTCTCCCTTTGCGCCCACCGTTTGAGCCGGGGAGGTGGCGTCCGCAGCTGGCTTTGAGCCTGGGCTTCTCCGCCCACTGCTCGACCGTAATGCAGATGCGATGCTGCCAGTAGCTGCTCCTTCACCTGCCCCAGGATTCCCTCAGTCCACCCAGCAAGTTACAGTCATCATCCAAAATCAGGGCCATTGAATTTACAGCTCTGCCTCCAGTCCCCGCCCCCACCCCCACCGCTTCCCGCTCCCCCCGGGCTCTCCGCGGATTATCTAATTAATACTTGTTTAGCCACAGACACCGAGACCCAGAAATGCATTCAGTAACGCGAGCCACAAGGGTTTTTATTTTATTTTAGATACGAAACGCAGGGGAGACAATTCCATGAGATAAAGTCCATCGATTTCTACGGAAACAAGAAGTGGAAAACTCTACCTCCTCCAGCTGAATTGCGTTGGCTGTTTTAAAAAAAAAAACAAGCCCATCTTCAAACAGCGGGGAGGTTGGAGGAAAGCTTCCCTCCTCCCTGCAGTTTCCAGTTACTTCTACTCAAGATTTGATTTTTATTGCTGTCTTCCCAGTTTTAGAATCAGGTCTAGCTCTGCAAGGGACCCTTATGTCAGAGATCTTCAGCTGTATTGATTTTCCGATGGCTTTAACCATAAATCACATTTCCCCAAACCAAATCCCAACTTTAACAAATCCCCAGCCACACAGAGAAAGGCCTGCTTGGGTGCCGTGATATAACCTAAGTTGATATTCCCCATAAATGTGCATAGTTATCCCAGAACTATTACATTCATATATTCACGTTTCAAATTCAAGGTTGTAGAGGAAGTGTAATTTTTTTCAAAAATGGTTATTTATACTCTTCAATGTCCAGTCTTGAGGGGTTTCCAAAGACATCCGGACAGCTCTCAGAAGGCTGTAACCTTGTACAAAGCCCATGAAATGTATTAAGGACATTGACATATGGGCCACATGACATACAAGTTGCAACATTAGAGACATTTGCTCTAGTAATTAAACAGCACAAGAGAAGTTTTTAAAAATCCAGTCTAATTAAGGTTTGTCCTTCAGGAAACTCCAGACTCCATCTAGTACGAGTATTCCTGAGCTTTTCATTTTAAGAGGGCTAGTTTAGGTTTGTGAGTAAACAAGCGCAGTAGGTATAGTCACAGAGAAACTTGTGCAGTTTTAATGGAGGGGCAGAGCTGCCGCATCAGAAAATGATGCAGGCAGAAGGGACAGCATCTGATGACCGAACCCTTTGTGGCCTCTGTCTTTATGGTCTTAGAGTTCTTGATTCCTACTCAGAACTATGGTGTCGGCTGGATTTGGGAAACAATCATTTTACCTCCCAGGTGTTTTAACTGAAATCGTATGTGGCAGTCTTCCCGTTGGCTGGCTTCGAGTTTCTTTTACAGCATCCTTGAAGGGCTTCTCCAAGAAAGAAGCCACTTTCCATGGTGCTGGTGACCCATGCAGTGGGGAGGGAGGAGGTGACCCCCTCACTCCTTGATAGCAGCCCCACATCCTCTCCGGACTGGCCCATGCTCCCTCGCCGCCGCACCCATAGCCTCCCCTTACTCCCCTCCCCCTCCTTCTCCCCCTCCCTCCCTCCAGCCTGAGCACCTCCATTTTCAGCCATACACTTCCTTGGTCCATTCAGGAAAACCAAAGCCCTACAGTGAGATGGACCCTCCCTCCTTGCAAAGAGCGAACACCATCATCGTGTCCCTGGACAGCAGGAGGTTGAGGAAGGGTCTCACCCGCCAGCCCAAGGAGCTCACCAGGGATTCCTTCCAGAAATATGAGGTGCACTTGGCCAGAAAGATTGTCATTGATGTGTATGTTGATGTTCCCTGGCTCTTAGGACTAGCTCTGAGTTCCTTTTTTTTTTTTTTTTTGCGGTATGTGGGCCTCTCACTGCTGTGGCCTCTCCCATTGCGGAGCACAGGCTCTGGACGCGCAGGCTCAGCGGCCATGGCTCATGGGCCCAGCCACTCCACAGCAAGTGGGATCTTCCCGGACCGGGGCACGAACCCGTGTCCCCTGCATTGGCAGGCGGACTCTCAACCACTGCGCCACCAGGGAAGCCCTGAGTTCCTTTTATACCAGCAGTTCTCAGACATTTTGGTCTCAGGCCTCCTTTACACTCTTAAAAATTGAGGACCCCAAAGAGCTTTTGTTTATGTGGATCATATCTATCAATAGTCAGCAAATGAGGAAACAGAACGGAGACATTTTAACAATATGTAGTAATTCATGTGAAAATCGTAGTAACAAACCCATCGCACCACAAGATCAATAACATTTTAATGAAAACTAACTTCTAAGAAAAGTTAGAAGTGACATTTGCATTTTTGTAAATTCCTCTCTGCCTTAATAGGAGGCAGCTGGATTCTCATGTCTACTTCTATGATACATTCAGTCTATTACGAAGTCTCTAGAAAATTCTACCACCAGGCAGGAGAGAATGAGCGTGAACAAGGAAAATAACATTTTTGTATTTTATCGTAAAAAGAGTTTTGAGCTAAAGGACCCCCTGAAGGGTCAGACCACACTTTGAGAACTGTTGTTTTGCACTAGCGTTCTTTGGTTTCTATGTTTGCATCTTAAGTCCTTTTCAACATATAAAGATTCCTTTGTACCAGGCACTGTGTCAACAGCTGGTCAGAAAAGGCAAAATAAGAGCTGGTCCTTACGTTTGCGGACTAGATCGAGGGGCTCTTTCTTTTATCCTAGCGGCCGCCCCCCCAGACTTAGCAGGAGGGGGACCCAGGCCACCTGCAGCCCAGAGGAAGCTTGTGGATTTATCTCTTCATTCTCCTGCGGCTTCATGTCCCACCTGCCCCCAGGCTCCTTCTCAGCAACTTATGAAAGTTGAAGTTAAAGGCGCCTTTTCTCTCGCTTTTTAAACCTGTCCTGATCCTGCCCTTCTGCAGTTACTGCTTCTGATGCGCCCCCACTGGAAATGCTGCCTGCACCCCTCGTCCCAGCTTCTCCCCCTCCCCCACTCACTCCTCACCTCCCACTCTCCGCCCACACATTGATGGGCTGTGTCCCTGTGGACAATTCTCCATCCTTGTCCCTACCCACCCCCTGGGCAGCATTGCACACTGGGCTCTTCATCCACGCCTGGCATTTTCAAGGCTGACTCTTCACGGGAATCACTGGGGATCCTGCCTGCGCCTTGAGGCAGGGCTCCAGAATTGCTAGTTTTCAAAGCTTCCAGCAGAGTCTGGAATTTGAGCCTGGGAGAAATGAGATAAAATGTCAGATTGAAGAGGCTCAGTGCCCCCATAATCCTGAATTGATTTTGAAATTTCAGTATGCATCCCTGAGGTGTTTCATATTTTAAAAAACGATTCCTTGCTGTGTTGACTGAAAAGACCTAGAAAACGTGAGCATCCCCAGTGCCTGAATTAGGGTTGCTAAATAATCATTTCCCTCTACACCAGGCCTCCTTGGAGAAGGCTGACTCCAGGCTTGGAACAGAAACCCAACAAGATGACCCTGGGACATTTTGTCATACCAGAAGGTAAGGATGTTATCAAAGATTCCTGAGGTCCTATCAAGAGCTGGGGCAGAGCTGCAACAATTTAAACATCATTAAAAGTAGTAATTGCAATGGCTCAGAACACTTCAATTATGTTGAAACTTATTCGTTCATAATGTTCTTTTAAAGAGTCCATTGCTTATCTTTGAAGAATGCTGAGGAACCCAATTCATTGTTTTTAAAAACTGGCAGACAAAGGAAAAGAATTGAGCATTTATTATTTTGACTTTCTTGTACAAACCATGCCTCAGTGGAACCACATAACTGATGAAGGGAAATTCCTCTTTACAGAAGTATTGCAGCTAATAAGTGAAGGAATGATTGAATTAGACTGTTGTCATTTTGCAGCCCCTAAAGAATGAATGGCTCTGGGCACTGAGCACACACAGCTGATAACAGCACACAGCATTCTGTGCCTCCTGATGGAAGGCCACCATGCTGCCTGTGAAATGTTCTGGTCAAAAAATCAAACCTGAATGTGATTAAGCCTCTAGACCACAGGTTGGTAAACCGTATCCTGGGAGCCAGATCTGGCCTGCTGCCTGTTTTGGTAAATAAGGCGTTTTTGAAACACAGCCACACCTATTTGCTGAAGCAGTTGCAACAGAGACTGTATGGCCCTTAAAACCTAAAATATTTACTGCCTAACCCTTTATAGACAAGGCCTGCCAACCCTGCTCTAGATCACAAGAGTCCCAAGACCCTTATCAATCAACTGCGATTTAGGATCTTTATTTGGATCCTGATTTGAACATATTGAAAAAGTTACTTATGAGACAGAGATATTTGAACACTAGTTGGATGATGTTGTGGAATTATTAACACTTTAGATGTAATAATGGCGTTGAGTGTGTGTGTGTGTGTGTGTGTGTGTGTATATGTGTGTGTGTGGAGTTCTCATCTAGTGGGGGCATATACTGCAGTGTTTACGAATGAAATGAGGTTTGTTTCAAAATCATATGGGTTGGTGGGGAAAGTACCAGGCAGGGTTCTCAGTGAAATAGATAATCCTAATAACTAACCCTATCCACAGGCATCATTATTATTCCCATTTTACAGATGACAACCGAGGCACAGATTCACACTCTGAGCTCTGATTTCAGATCCTGTGCTCTTCGTCACGGGGCTTGGGCCACCCCTCTGATGTGGATTTTCTGAAGATCACAGGATGGTCGAGCTGGGAAGGACCTCCAGGGGAGCACCTGCTGGGGAGAGCCTACCAACAGCGTCCACGGATCCACATCACTCCTTTGAAAGACATACGTTGAGTGCCCCTCTGTGTCAGATGCCACGTTACAGCCAGAGCCACATGGACCAATAAGACCAGACAGCCCCTTCCGTCAGAGACCACAGACAGACTCTAAATATACTTCTTTTTTGGAGACACCACTCCAGCTTCTGGGTGGAGGAGAGTTGAGGGCGGTGAGCCTGGAGACGGAGACCAATTTGGAGGTCACGGCGGGAGTCCATGAGGATGATGGCAATGGGCACTGAAAAGGAGGGTTTAGCATTTCGTGTTGAGAAGTTAACTCTGTGCAACATAGGGTAGAAGGATGATAGGGTTCACGTTAGCACATGGTATACATCTGTGTTATCATGGCTTCTGTCTGCCCGTGGCTGGTGCCTGTCCACTTTCAGAGCTGAGCCACAAATCCCATCTCACCTTGATCCTCAAACAGTGAGAGGCAGGGGTGACGGATGTCCCTGTTTATGAGGGGACGCTGAGGGACAGGAGCAATGAGCTCCCACCACGTCCTGGACGCTCGGCTCTAACTCACATCCTCTGACTTACTCTCCGAGGCGGGTGTCCTGAGCTCAGGCCGTGGAGAAGGGCCCCCGGGCAGAGTCGAAGATCAGCCTGAGATCACGGCCAGTAAATAGGCAACCTGATATGAATCTGGTCCATAAACTACCCAAGCCTATGTTCTTTTTCCTAAACCACGTTGCCTTCTTTATTTTTTTTTAATTTTATTGACGTATAATCGATTTACAACGTTGTGTTAATTTCTGCTGTACAGCAAAGTGATTCAGTTATACATATATATACATGTTTTCAAAAATATTCTTTTCCATGATGGTTTATCACAGGATATTGAATATAGTTCCCTGTGCTCTACAGTAGGCCCTTGTTGTTTATCCATTCTACATATACTAGTCTGCATCTTCTAATCCCAAACTCCCAATCCTTCCCTCCCCCTCCCCCTCCCCCTTGGTGACCACAAGTCTGTTCTGTATGTCTGTGAGCCTGTTTCTGTTTTGTAGATATGCTCATTCGTGTCATATTTCATATTCCACATATAAGTGATATCATACGGTATTTGTTTTTCTCTTTCTGACTTACTTCGCTTAGTATGATAATCTCTAGGTCCATCCGTGTTGCTGCAAATGTCATTTTATGCATTGTCTTCTTAAAATGACTCATCAGGCAGACCTTGGGACACAGGGAAGTAAGGGCTCACTTCCGACTTCCTTATACCAACCTTCCCTTGTGCATTTAAAACAGGTCATGGCTTTACAGAAAGCTATGTACACTTTCAGGAACACATCACTTAGATAAATAAGGCCCATCAGTATTATATTACATCAGCTGGGTTCCACCTAGGCAAGGCTCTACCTAGAAAGGTAAGCTGCCAAACTCGTGGACGTTTCCAAATGTTTGTCCACCGCCAGCCCTGCTCTTTGAATGAGTGCGGAGGTAACAGCCAAAGGAAGGCCCAAAGACTCTGAGCCCAGAGACCTGGGATCAGCTTCTGCCACAGACCACTGGAACGTCCTCAGACAACGTTCTTCTGCTCTCTCAGCCTTGGTTTCTAAGGAAACACCCTCCTCCAGGGGTGTGTTTTCATCGAATCAGCATGAATGGCGCCCCCTGGTTTGTGTATCGGTGTGGTTTTGCTTGCTTTATTAGACTCCCTTGATTCTCTTTGTTCATGCTGTAACTGCTCCAAAGCCAGGATGCAGGTGCTAGTCACCTGAGAAGGCATGTATTTGGTTATGATTCCTGTGCCATGGGTGGAAACCACTGTCCTTGGCATTTCAGTTGCCAAACCACTTAAGGATCATTTGAGAAAGGTATATATATGAGTCTTGGGATTGCCTAAAACTTGCTGTTGTTAATGTCCAGAAAGCCCAGCATAAATGCTTGCAAAAAAGGTGTCAGGGGCTGGGGGATTCCTGGGGACCACAGTAGGAAACCCCTGTGGTGGCAGGATAATGGTGCCCTAAAGATGTCCATGTCCTTGTCCCCGGAACCTGTGAATAAGTTACCTTATATGACAGAAGGGACTTTGCAAACCTGATTAAATTAAGGCCCTTGAGCTTGGGGGGAACAGCCTGGATTATCCCAATTTCCCAGCTGTGGTCACAGGGAGCCATGATTACAGAAGAACTGTCAGAAAGATGCAATGTTGCTAGCTTCGAAGAGGGAGGAGGGGGGCCACAAGCCAAGGAATTCAGGTGACCTGAGAAAGTTGTAAAGGCAAAGGAAATATTCTCCTTCAGAGGCGCCAGAAAGGAAAGCAGCCCTGTTGGCACTTTGATTTTAGCCCAGCGAGATCCAAGTCAGACTCTGACCTTTAGAAGTTTAAGATAATAAAATTCATGCTGTTTTAAGCCACCAAGTTTGTGGTCATTTGTTACATCAGCAACAGGAAACTAACACACCACTCTTAGGAAACTGTATCACTTCATACTTTAATAGCACAGAGACTGATGTTGTAGGGAAAAACACAGATATTGATGACTGTGAGTCCAAAAAGGATTCAGGAGAGTTGGCTGGAGTATGAAAAATTTTAAGAATAACTTACCAGCTTATTTCACCTATATTTTATGTTTATATAGCAATACCTAAATTGGGCTAAATACCTAAACCCCTTTTCTAGGCATTGAACAAAATACCTAAGTGCTAAGAAAGTATCATATGATGATTTAACGGTAACTTTTTTTTTTCTCAGTGGTGCATGAAATAGTGGTTCTTTCCGCTGAGGTGTGTCTTACTATGATTAGAGTTGGTGAAATTGACAACACCTGTGGAAGTCTTTGCTACATAGTAGCCACTCAAGAAATGCTGTACCTTTCTGGAAAATATTGTCTTAGATTTTAAGACCCTGTCCGGGTCGGTGGCTGTGTATATCTGGGATTTGGGGGAGTGCCCATCTTCACCGTCATCCTTCCTGTCACTCGGCTCTAGGGTGTGGTCGGGATGCCCTCTCTCCCCCTCTGCAACTTCGCTGCTCTTTTCCATTGCACTATGAACGGTTTCCATTTCTCATTTAAGAGACTGGGACTCATTTGGTTATGATGGCACAGGTGAGAGGGTGGAATCTTCACTGCATTCAGTGAAGCTCTGGAGTTCAGAGCTCCCTCAAGTTCGGTGACTTTTACATCATCGTAATTAATTAATATTCGTGCCAATGCAGGCAGAGTCCTTGAGTGGTGAAATCAGAAGTGGGTTGCCGGCCACAGACGGACGCATCCTCTGCACGAACGTCTTCTTTAATGTGCTGTTTTTACTTCGGTCACCGTCTGAAAGACTTAATCGCTTCCCTTTCCTGGTAGAAGTCTGGAGGAAGACAAATTCAAGCTAGCGCCTGCAAAAGCATCTGTTTTGACAGGGGCCATTTAGAGAATGGGACTGTCTTTTATGTGGATTTATGAGTTTGTGGGAGGAAAAAAGTAAAAGCATGAAAAAGGGAGGGAGTGAAGGGGAAAGAATAAGGAAGAAAGGGCAGGAGAAAATGTGAGTCAGACTGCAGTGGGTGTGGGGAACGGCTGGGAAACCGCATCATCTCCCCCTCCCCCTCCCAGCAGATTCCCGTGCCCAGTGGAGTTTCAGAGCCCCTGGCTGGTCCAGTTTAAATCAGAACAGCTTCACCTCGCACAGGAGAAAAAGCAACATGGGCCCCAGAAACCACCCTCTCTCTCAACCTCAGGGCACAGAATGCCCTCCCAACTGCCCTCCCCCACAAGCTCAGGGTGCAGCAGCCCATGTGAGACATCGGGGTGCGGCTGGGGGAGTGAAGGCAAAGGATCCCAAGAGGCAGATAATCTGAAAGGCCCTTGGTCTCCAAAAAGCAGCTAACCCTGGCACTTGACCTCAGATTGCCCCCATGGGTGGCCTGCTGTGTGATGTGGGACATCTGGTCTGGCAAGGTCCTAGCAGGCAGTGGGGACCCAGAGGGCAGTGCTGCATTTCCTTGTAGGATGCCATTGTCAAAGGTGGAAGCAGGGCTCCAGGCAGCAGTGGAATGCCCAAGCATGCCCGGCCCCTGCCCTGAGCTCCCGGGCCCTTGTCTTGACACTGCAGAGACACCAATAAAATCCCATCAGCAGAAACGCTGGAATGGGGTGGGCAAACCCAGGGCAGTTATGGGAGAACTCATTAAAAATCTCAGAAATTCCACCAGAGCGTCACATAGGGTGACCGTCCAGCTGTGGTCTGCAGACTCAAGGACCTCCTAGGCACTGCCCATCCCCCATCCCCGGCTCAAAATGGCACCACCCCCTGCACCCTGGTTCTTAGGTCTGGGCACCTGCGCCCACCCTGCCCCTGCTCCATCCCCAAGAGGAAGCACATCAGCTGACACCCGGCCCCCATCCCATCCTCTCCTCTCCCAAGGACTCCCACTAAACTGGCTACAGAGAGAACCTGCACTACTACCAAGATTCATCAGTCTTAGCTTTTACTTCCCAGTACGTGCAGACGGTGAGAAGTTCCCAGGCACTCCAGGAGAACCAGCGGCTGGAGGGGAGCCACTGGTCGTAGGGGGCAGTGGAGAACTTAACACAGAATTCTAAGACTTTGTTCCTGAGGGAAATTTCAGGAGCTATTCTAAGAAGGAAATAAGAGCTTTTACTGTTAAAAAAAAAAAAAAAATGCAAGTGGAGCTCAAAAAAGAATTCTTGGAGATAAAGACATAATTTTTGAGAATAAAAGAAAAACTCGTAGAGGCAGTGCATGGCAAAAGGGACGGAGCTGAAATCTGAGGTGTAAATGAGCGGCTCAGTGTAGGTCAGGGAATGGTTGGCAGCCCCAGAGTAAAGAGATGAAGAGGTGGGGACCACGAAGGGATAGATTTATGGGAAAGGGAATCTAGGGGACTTTTACTTTCATGTCACAAGTTTCAGGAAGGTAGAACTGAGGTGATGGAGAAGCAAAGACCAAAGATACAAACATTCCTTGAGCGAAAGACATCAGATCAAAAATCCTCACCAAATACTGGGTGCAATTATTGAAAAGGACACCCAGGGATTTATGATAAAGAGGAAATTTTTAAACTGTCTGTCTGGCTGGCAGGGGAGTGTCTCCAGAAGACTGAATGGCGGTAGAACAACCAATCCGAGGTGAACGGGGCTGGTCCCGGTGTGAGCAGCTTTTGTCAGGAAAGAGCTCTGTGCTCCAGGCCCCTCTGTCTTGTCACTAACCTTAAACTAGGCACCCCCATACTCTACTCATCTTAGACTGAAGTGCACTTTTCAAATCTTCTGTTCACGCAATACTTTGCCTAGCTTTTGGTCTTCGTTTTGGTTTTGGTTTTGTTTTTTTTGTGCGGTACGCGGGTCTCTCACTGTTGTGGCCTCTCCCGTTGCAGAGCACAGGCTCCGGACGTGCAGGCTCAGCGGCCATGGCTCACGGGCCCAGCCGCTCCGTGGCGTGTGGGATCTTCCCGGACCGGGGCAGGAACCCGCGTCCCCTGCTTCGGCAGGCGGACTCTCAACCACTGCACCACCAGGAAAGCCCTACTTTGCCTAACTTTTGGATTCTTTCTGTAGATCAGAGAAGTAGAAATGAAGAATAAATAATTAACAGATGGCCAGATCTCTTCCCTAGCTTCCCCTTCAGTAGTCTCACGAACAAACTGTAGGAACAATGTAGCATCTAAAGAAAGACCACAAGGAGTCAACACAGTGGGGGATGGTGATCACTCTGACCCCCCCATCTCAATGATTAACTGAGATTACTTCCGTTTCCCCCCGGCTTTTTTCTTTCTTTCTTTCTTTTTGGCTGCGTTGGGTCTTCATTGCTGCGCACAGGCTTTTCTCTAGTTGTGGTGAGTGGGGTCTACTCTTCATTGAGGTGCGCTGGCTTCTCATTGCGGTGGCTTCTCTTGTTGCAGAGAGCACGGGCTCTAGGCACGTGGGCTTCAGTAGTTGTGGCACGTGGGCTCAGTAGTTGTGGCTCACGGGCTTAGTTGCTCCGCAGCATGTGGGATCTTCCCGGACCAGGGCTTGAACCCGTGTCCCCTGCATTGGCAGGCAGATTCTTAACCACTGCGCCACCAGGGAAGCCCCCCCCACCCCGCCCCGCTTTTTTTAAAGATTTTTTCTGATGTGGACCATTCTTTAAAGTCTTTATTGAATCTGTTACAATATTGCTTCTGGTTTATGTTTTGGTTTTTTGGCCACAAGCCATGTGGGATCTTAGCTCCCCGACCAGGGGTCAAACCCGCACCCCCTGCATTGGAAGGTGAAGTCTTAACCACTGTGCCACCAGGGAAGTGCCCCCTTGTTTCCCTTTAAAAGCTTTCATGGCTGAGCACAATCTTCAGGGGTGGTTTTTGGGAGACACTGAGTCTACTGTCCACCCAGATTGCTGTCTTTCTGATTAAAAGCAAGCTTCCTTTCTACCTACCTTTGCGTCTCTCGAGGATTGATTTTTGAGTGGTAAACAGCTGGATCTGTCGGTAACACCAGGATTCTCTTTCCTTTGGGAGGGAACGGGGAGTGTGGTGTGCCTTCCTGTGCCACTTCTGAAAAAGATCTTACTCATGAAATACATCAACCAAACGGAAAAAATGAATTAGAAGGAGAAATTCAAGAAAAGGAAGGCGCAGTGTATAAGAGACAGTGACCAGTGATACAGTAAAGCTCAGAGCTGAATCTGAACAGCTGTCAAGAATAGGACTGAAAGGCTTAACGCAATTGTTGAGGAAGGATTCTTGAAGCAGAGGAGGCAGGACATGAAAAAATAAAACTGCTCAACAACCGAGAGTCCAACGTCCTGATTATTTCGCCAAGCTCTTTCATTTAGGCGGGGAGGGGTAGGGCGGGGGTGAGGGGGAAGGGGTCTAGCCTGGGTTAGGGTGGGGATGGTGGGAGGGGGTGTGGGAAGGGTTACTTGAGGAGAGAGGGGAGATGCCCCGGGTCCCACAATAAGGACTGAATCCTGACGCAGGATTCTCTACTGTGTCCCATCTTCACACTGCGTTACCTTCCTTATCTGTACAATGGGAGAGAAAACCCACTTCACTGGAGACGATGAAATTAGTACATAACAAATGCCAATCACTTCATCCAGAGCTAGCACATTTTAATTGCTCGATAGTCACTAGCTTTTATTTTAATGAATAACAATGATTATTATTATTGATGTGATAGAAAAATACAGGTTCAACCATGTTTAAACTTTTTTTTTTTAATTTAAAAACGTAGAACTTCATTTATGCCATTATAAAAACTTACCAGGGCTTCCCTGGCGGCGCAGTGGTTGAGAGTCCGCCTGCCGATGCAGGGGACGTGGGTTCGTGCCCCCGTCCGGGAAGATCCCACATGCCGTGGAGCGGCTGGGCCCATGAGCCGTGGCCACTGAGCCTGCGCGTCCGGAGCCTGTGCTCTGCAACGGGAGAGGCCACAACAGTGAGTGGGCCGCGTACCGCAAAAGAAAAAAAAAAAATTACCAGAAACCCTTTCAACGTATACTCTGGGTTTGGAATACTGACACTCCTGCCCTGGTGACAAACCTGTGCCCCATGGCGTCCTGTGGAGGAAATCCCTTTCTAAAGACCTGGGGCAGGCGGGTGTGTTGCCCTGTCCCTGAGTGAGCCAAGGCAGGTGGACCCGGCCAGGCTGGCTGGCTTGGGTTGGGTCTGGAGGATGGCGTTTGTTTGCTTTTCTCTGGGAGGTTGGGGCCTCTCCCTCTCAGGTGGATGGGGGCTGAGCCTACAGCCAACAAGAAAGTACCTGAAAAAGCAAGTCACAGGAGACTTCTGCCTCCGGGCAAAGAGCAGGATGTGGACCTGTGTACAGAGTGAGAAGGTAACTTTTTGTTTTTAGGCCACAAGAATAGGATTTGAGTCACAAGCCAGCAGTGTACTCAGGAGCTCCCTTCAGCCAGCCAAACTCCTGCAAAGGGCCTTACTTCCCTGCATGAAGAGGAGAAAAGGTCAAGAGTGACCTCTCCCACACACCTGGGGGCCAGGTGTTCTCACCTGGGTTACCCTCCCGTAAGAGTCACTCAGGGGTTTGGGTCAGGGAGGGTGGATCCAGAGCTCTCGGTACTGGACTTCCGGGCTTCCTGGGGGCTTGGGGAATGAGGACCTCTGGCGAAACTTATCTTCCTGGGAAGTGTTTAAAGCCAGACAATCACCATTATAATAATTCCTATTCATCAGCCGCCATATGCCAGGCTCTTACACACTTTATCTCATTGAATCCTTAAGCAGCAGTGGGCAGTGAACATTATCACCCCCAGTTTACAGGTGAGGCAATGGAGACCCCGACAAGTTAAGGAACTTGCCACATGGCAGGTGGAGAGGATGCTGGTCCCCAGGCTGGAGTAACGGATTCACCGCATAGCTTCAGGAAGAATTTGAGGGCAATATATTTCCTTAGGCTTTTCTTTCATCAGTACCTGCAGATTACTTCCATCTGAGTGAAGCTTTTATCTGGTTTTGAAAGAAACTACTGTTAACGCATCTGTAGTTTATCAGGGTGTCGTGGAGCTAAGCTCTCCCCACCTCCACCCCGTGAAATGGAAGCAACCTTGCCTTATCGGGACTTGAAGGCTGGTGGCTTTCTATTTACAAATGAGGGTGGTGAACTTGCCTTTCTGCTTGGGGATGTGATGGCTGCAACGGCTTTCTTTTTCCAGCTCTTTGCGATGACCTTGGGCTGGGGCATTTTGTACTCGAAGCTCAAGGCTAAATAAATAAGCTCTTATCCTTGAGTCTTGTTTTCACCACATCGGACATTGAACTTGATGGACTCCCTTGACGAAAACCAGGCATGAACCCTAGGGACGATCTTGCACAACCCAGGAAGGACAATCAAGGGTATGAAAATGATCTTTGGCTCCGAGCCCCAGAAGGGAGTTGGTGAGTTCTCAGGTCCCATCTGACCTGGGCCCTCAAAAGCGTTTGATTCAGGCCTGACCTTTCCACCTTCACTCTTTTTTCTACTGACCTCTCCGCCATCTCTGCCCCGCTTTTCCTCTATTCTCCCTGTTCTCTCCTTCTCAGGTTCTAGCTCCTCCCTCCCCAACCCTTCAGTGTTGGAGATCCCGGGGTACCATCCTTGGTCTGCTCCTGTGTTCTTGGGGTCTCACCCAGATTGTGGCTTGAAGTATCACGTGAGTTTTCAGTATCAGCTCAGCCCTTTCCTTGACTCCCAACACTAGGGCCCCAGGGCCTCTGCCTCCTTGACAACGCACTGGGATTTTTAATAGACCTCCCAAGTTCAACATGATCAAAACGAATTTCTGCTTTATTACCCTTCCCCTCCATCCCTCCCCCAAACCGTCTACATGCTGTGCTCTCCACCTCAGTTAATATCCCGCCCATTCTTCTAGGTGTTCAGAACACAACTTCAGGAGACACTCTTGATTTTGCTTTCCCTCACACCCCACGTGCACGCATCAGGAATCATCTGACTCCACCTTCAAAATTTATGAGAAACTGACCACCCACTTCGCATTCCTCCACTGCTCCCTGGTCTGGGCCACCATCATCTCCCACCTGCCCTAGCCTCCCAGCTGGTCTCCTGGCTGTCACACCTGTCCTCGTAGTCTGTTCTCTGCCCAGCTGCCACAGTGACCTTGTTAAAATATGTCACATCGTGTCACTCCTCTGTTCAAACTCCTGTAATGGTTCCCAGGGGCTCACGTCTTGCAGTGACTTGCGAGGCCCTCTGGGACGGCCCCTCTTCCTGGAACCCTCAGGGCATCCAGCCTCATTGCTATTCCAGGGAATGCTCAGATGTGCTGCACCCTTAGGGCTCTTTGTTGCCTGTTCCTTCTGGAGTGTTCTCCCTCTGGACAGCTTCACACTGCATGCCCTCACTTCCTTCAAGCCCTTGCTCAGAGGCTACCTCTCTATTCCCAGTCACAACCACCCCCTTCTCCCCAGACTGGCCCAGGTGCTCCCTGCCCCTTGCCTGCCTCTACTGTTTTGTCTTCCAGCCTTCCTTTCTCTTCCCTCCCTCCCCTCCCCTTCCTCTCTCCCTCCCTCCATCCCTCCTTCAGTTCCTCCCTCCCTCCCTTCCTTCCTTCCTTCCTCCCTCCTTCTTTCTCTCTTCCCATAGCACTTGTCACTTTATAACAAACCAGACAAGTGAGTCACTCATTCTGTTTGCTCTTTACTGCTCACTGTCTATCTCCCTGCATACCCCCGTCCCACCGCTCATAAACTCCACATGGGCAGCAATCTTTGCCTATTTTGTTTGTTAACACATCTCAAATGCCTAGGACAGAGGTTGGCATGCTGTAAGTACTCAGTGCATATTTGCAGGAGGAAGGAAGGAAGGGAGGAAGCAAGAAAGGAAGGAAGGAAGGAAGGAGGGAAGGAAAGAATTGAAGGAATCCCACAATTGCCCCCAGGGCCCCTCTTCCTTCCTAGAGTCCCAGCAGGTCCTACAGCCTGGGTAGCCCTTACAAATTCTCCTGGCTGATGTGGTTCCTGCCGCCGTGGGGCTGCACACGGCGCACTGCTGGGGTCACCTCTGCTCTGCTGGCCACTCTCCAGTGACATTGCTCTCGTGAGTGGGAGGCTGTGTTAGGTCCTAGCTGAGCTGAATTGTCTACTAAGCTATGAAAATGGCGGTGCCTTGGGCCCAAGACATGTGGTTGTAACCCACTCTTCATCTTCTCCTGGGCGGGAGACATTCCGGGTGCAGACCAAAAGAAACATCTATCAGAGGAAGGCTAGACGTAAACAACAAAGTCCTACTGTATGGCACAGGGAGCTATACTCAATATCTTGTAATAAACTATAATGGAAACGATGTATAACAATTACTTTGCGGCATACCAGAAACTAACACAACATTGTAAATCAACTAGACTTCAATAAGAATAAATATTAAAGGAAAAGCTAGAAGGACAAGCTGAGGACATCAAAATTCTTGTTTGGTTTCTGCCGATACTGACAAGAATATCCTAGTAAATAAAACTTTAATTAAAAATGATGTCATGAGGGTTTAAGTCACTTTCAAGTGAGTGGGCACTGAAGCTTCTAATTTTTGGCAAAAGATTGATGAGATAATTTTTCACCATTTCTGTCACTAAATATTTAGGATATATATAACTTATCTTACACATGTCATGTAAACCCAGTTGATTCCCAGAATATATGTATGTTAAACACTTTTCTAAGGCATGATTCTTTTAAGGCCATTTATTTCTTACTACACCTATTTCCCATGTTATATAGTTTTGCGCTAAAATGTCTTTACAAAAGTCATTGTGATATGTTCCCTTTATACCAACTTTAATGAGAGTTTTTGTCATGAATGGATGTTGAATTTTGTCAAATGCTTTTTCCATGTCCATTGAAATGATCATGTGGTTTTTATCCTTCCTTTTGTTAGTGTGGTGTATCACACTGATGGATTTGCAGATATCGAACCATCTTTGCATCCCTGGAATAAGTAAATAAATAAATATATACATATATATATATGTATATATATGCACAATGGAATATTACTCAGCCATAAAAATGAATGAAATTCTGCCATTTACAACAACATGGATGGACCTAGAGGGTATTATGCTTAGTAAAATAAGTCAGACAGAGAAAGACAAATACCTTATGTTACCACATATGGAATCTAAAAAAAATAAAACAAACAAATGAATATAACAAAACAGAAGCAGACACAGACATAGAGAACAAACTGGTGGCTCCCAGTGGGGAGAGGGAAGAGAGGAGGGGCAAGATAGGGGTAGGGGATTAAAAGGTATAAAATACTATCTATAAAATAAATAAACTACAAGCGTATGTCGTACAGCACAGGGAACATAGCCAATATCTGATAACAACTTTAAATGGCGTATAATCTATAAAAACTTTGAATCACTACGTTGTACATCTGAAACTAATATAATATTGTAAGTCAGTTATACTTCAGTAAAAAAGAAAGTCACTGTGTTGTTTGGGAGCTCAGATTCATAAACTCTGAAATACTGTTAACGTGAGTAGATGTGGATATGGACATAGTACATGGTTTTCAATTCTACTTCTAGCCAGAGACAACACAGTAAGATGTTGCATTTGGCCCCAGCTCTATATGCTGGGAAATTCTGTTGGGGAGGAAATCAAAGAGGAAAATGGAAACATGTTACATTGTGCTTGGAGCCATGTGTGGTCTGGTTACCTTTCCCATATGTGTTCTGGCCGGTCCCCTCTCTTTCCTTCTTTCCTTCTCCCTTTCTTTTTCTCTCTTCCTCCCTCCCTCCCTCCCTCCCTCCCTCCCTCCCTTCCTTCCTTTCTCTCTTTCTCTGTCTTCCTCCCTCCCTTTCTCTCTTTGTCTCTCTCTCTCTTCTTCCCTCCCTTCCTTCTTCCCTTTGAACTTGTTGCTTTCTGAGGTTCACTTTCATGGGTATCTTCTATCAACCAGGCCGACTGACCCTGGAACCTCAGGACCAAGCATCTGAAGTAGAGCAGAGAACCTGCCCAGGAGACGAGCTTGGGCGGCTGGTTAACATTTATTGGGAACTCACTGTGTACACAGGTATAGACACTTTACTTTTATTAAGTTGTTTATAAACAATCAACCCTGTTTCACAGAAGCAGAAACTAGGGTGCAAAGCGGTTAGGGCAGTAGCCTGGAGAGTAAGTGGGGGGGTAGGTAACTGGGATGAGATGATTTTTCATTTGAGAGTATTTTGCAAAATGTAAAACCCTATACAAACCTAAAGGAAGCCTCAGGGCTTTGTTACTTGTGCGTCTCTAGAGGAGAGGAAGGATAGATTACTCCAATGCCTGAATAAAATATTTTACTGCAAGAATATTTTACAATATTAAAATAAGAATATTGCAGGGCACAGTTAACAATATCATTAAGGGCTTCAGTGGCAACTCTTTGGAGCTCTGGCTGCCTGATAGGAGCTTTACATACATCTTAACTCTCACATCATCATGTCTTATGGTGAGGAGATCTGGGATCTGGGGTCAGTTACCCACCAACCAGTACTCACCTCCCTGCATCTGGTTGCCCAGAGTGAGCTGGGTGGGCTTTCCTGACAGCAGTTCAAACAGCGCTCTGCCCATCCTCCTGTTTGGGGAGTACCAACAAGTCCTAACGCACTTGGAAGGTTCCCAGACCACCCCAGTCCACAGTGACCCCTGCCCTCTGCCATCACACACACTGCATATGGCACACACACACACAAACACACACACACACACACCCTACACACACACACACACACCCTACACACGCACACACCCTACACACACACATACACCCTACACACACACACACACACACCCTACACACGCACACACCCTACACACACACACATGCACCCTATACACACACACACACACACACACACACACACAAGCAAACAGACCACCTATTGATGGCTCATAATCCACAAGCCCCTGGGCATCTGCTCTCGTGGGCGAAGGTTTCTCCTGGGCCTGCCCAGCACTCTGACTCCAGACAAACTCCTCTAGAACAAAAAAAGAGGGTTCTGCCCAGAGCATCAGCAGAGATGGGCTGCTGTGAACATCTCCGGGCACTGGGGATGTGGTTTGGAGCCCAAGGGTCCTAATCTTGGGGGACTCTGCAGGCTCTCCGGGGGGACAGTCCCCTGAGAAGCCGTGTACTTGCCCTGCAGAGGAGGGGTTCAGTCACAGCCCCCTCTGTGCCCTGACCCCTGTCCCCTCTCCACATACCCCCTTCCAGCCAAGGCAGCTCAGTCAGGGAACTTGCGTTGGCTGAGTTCCCTGTGTGTGAGGAAGATGAACAGTGTTGCTTATCCCATGATAGGAATTTATAAACCTGGGAGCATATTGTGTCTGCAAATAGTTCTCTTTCCTGATCAATTGACAGAGGTTTGGAAGATCCCACGAGCTTGGCAGTTCTCACCCATCAGCAGCACCTTCTCTTAAGCATGTAGGTTTGGGCTCTAGGGCAGAAGGGATTAACCTGGGTCTTGTCTGCAATCCACTTTCACAACTGAAGAAATCGTTGAAAACATTTCAAGTGACACCTGGGCCGGTTTATAATCACGTCCCTCTTGGGAAATCCCTTGGGGGTAAATGCTCACTTTCTCCAGGGCCCCCTGCTTATGTGGGCAGGGAGATTGTGCCCAGGGTTCCTTTTAAGAATATAAATGTGGATTTCAGATCCATTGGAATCCGTTCAGTCCCTGGTTGATTTTTCCTCTCCCTGAATCAAACTTTTTTTTTTTTTCCTGTCTAGAATATTTGGGAAAAAAAAAAAAAAAAAAAAGCGAAAAGGCACAGGTTGGTCTGTCTGCTGTGTGCCAGCCTGTTTGCATCTGAGTCAATGAATCCCTCTTTGTTCGCTACTACAAACCCCGCTTTGATCTCCCCCTGTCTTGTGTCCGTGTGTAGCACTGTACCAGGTAATGAAAGGATTTTTCTTGTGTTTCCGTTCTTTGTTTTCAAGGAACAACAGAGAAGGGGTATTTCCAGACTAGTGAGTACATTCCCAGAAGCAAGTGGCTGAGGAAGTGTAGGCCGTAGAACGGAGTGGAGTTGGAGAAACCGCATCTCTTACTTAGCTGCTTATTTTCTTTTTTCCCCGAACGGTGACCTACTAACCTCCTCATTACCAGGGTCAATTTCTGTCCTCAGAGAATTGCTTCTGGAGGAGATGGACTTGCAGATCGTCTCAGGATGAAGCCAGTTGGGACGGGACAGCCCAGGGGGGCCATTCCCTAGCACAGTTCACAGGAATGAGGTCCGTCGGGCCAGCATTGTCCACACCCTGCTCCAGAGACCTCATTTGCTTGGTGTAACACCAGGCTCAGAGCCATCTGGAAATACCAGTTTCATCACACTAATTAATTAATAATCCAGGGCTGTGACCTCCCTGCTCAGTGGGACCACGATGGAGAAGAATACGGGTGCTTTCAGGAGAGACACCCGCCCTGGGGAGCCCTGGCAGCCTTTCCCACCCCCCGCCCAGGAATGTGTCCGGAAGTCCTCAGCTCCTGGGGTGGGGGGCGTGTCAGCTGTCCCTGCCGCCCTCTCACCCTGTCACCTGCTTCACAATCCTCTCCTGATGAGGTGCTCCAGGACATAAAGGGGACACTGTGATTGCAGGCAGGCAGCACAGTCACATCCATGGAAAGCAGACGTGAGAACCCAGGACAAGGGTTGGCAGCTGCTTTGATCTCAAAGATCAGGAAAAAAGTCAGGCAAGCGCCTAGAGTCTCAAGACCTTGACCTAATGGCTGGACAGTGTCCGCTGAGGGTGGCCATGGGTCTCAGAACATGCTATGTTTCATGACCTTCACTGGGCCGGGGGGGCCAGATGCTCCTGTCCGATGTCCAGGGGTGCCCTGCTCAGGGGCAGCTGGAGTGCAGTCTTTGGGGAGAGGATAATGGTAGCCATCAGGGGCCGGGGAGAAGCCCTCTCCTGCCCAGGGAACCTCTGTGCTCTCTGCCCCCCTCACCCCTTTCCACCTTCCTCCCTCTCATGGCTACCATCCCATCCCCCCGCCCCTCATCATTCCTTAGCCTCCAGCGGTGTTGGAATCTCCCTTTGGTGGCACTCAGAGCTGGCCATGTGCTACTCCCCAGTTCACACGGCCAGTGACACCAGCAACAACTTTCCAGAGTTCAAAGAAGGTCTCAGGTTCACCACATCCTCCGCGCCTCACCATAGCCACGGGAAAATGGGTAGACTATGGATTATCTTTCTAAAGAGGCATTTATTAGGTTTAATAATAAACATTTTGCCGTTTTCAGACATCACATATTTGAAAAAAGGTTTTTTGGTCGTTGATCAGTGTCTAATAAAGCTTTTCAGGGGGCTATACAATCTACAGCACATCATCACCATCACAAAACCTAGGAGTAGAAAGTGAATATAATGACACCAAGTATGCTAATGTTCTCTTTATTTCAGGGAAAGGATAAGTACCTTGCGTTTTTACAGTGATTTATGTTTAAAAAAATCCACATTCAATTCACTCATTCAATTGGATTGTCTCAGCAATCTTTCCAGGGGTCGGGGGCAAGAAAGATTATTTCTAGTTTACATTTTGAGGAAACCGAGGCTTATATACTTGATGAATTGTTAGGAGTCACCAATAACTAGTAGATTTTGATTTGATTTTAGATTTTCTGACTTTTTTCTACTGTAGACCTCAAAGTCCTTCCTAGAATCATGGCTTCTGGGTATAGACACCAAAAACAAGTGTGGGTGCACGTGTGCATATTCTCCCAACACCAGATGCAGCCATTCAGAGATGCACCTTCTCTGTTTTTTCCCATGACCTACTGAACACAGGCCCCTCGCCGACCCTCCACACACACCTTTCACTCGTTTTTCATGCCTTTTTTTTTTTTCTCCAGTTTCTCCGTGGAAGCTGATGCATCAACACAGTCTTGGATGGCCCCACTATCCCTGGCATTGAGCTGGGGACACACCTGCTGCCCAAAGTTTGCAGAATGTGGCCTGGCTAGACTCGCCTCATGACCTGGAGAAGGAGGGTTTCTGGACAATTTTCCTGATGAATAAAAGCGAGCAGCTACGTAATTCTGCGATTGAAGCAAACCCTCACTGCGGCTTTCCCTACCTGAAGACTGGGGGTGGATTGTCGCAACGATACAGCCCTTTTACTGAACAGTGGCCACCGATCATGTCTTGTCCACTCAGAGCGCCACAGAGCCCATGTACTGTGAGTTCCTGGAGGAGGGATGAGGCCATAGGTTCAGCAGATGGGGAGCCCCAGCGAGCACAGGAACCCATGTCGGGGCACCTGCGCTCCGGAGCCTCAGGGTTAGCTCAGGTAGGAACTGCAAGGTGAAAACAGGAGTGCTGGTGTTAGTGGGACAGTATTAAGGGAGGGCTGGGTTAAACCAGGGTGTGTGAATACCAGGTGATAAGAGAAATTAAATAACATTGTGCCGGAAAAGCTGAAGTTAAGAACCAGAGCGTGTATTTCAGAAGCCTTTTGAGTTCTTTTTACTGATGACTGGGGGAAAGACAAACTATGGCCTCCTAGGTCTTCATGTGGAACAAAGGGTAGGTCTCAGTAATTGATGATTTTAAAGGAACAATGAAGGTAGAGAGAAATGCCTATTACCAGGCAAGAGAAATCACCATAGCGGATACAGTGAATCAGTCTCGAAGACTCCCAGTTCTGTTCCAAAGGTGAAGATCAGCCTGATGCATGTTCTTGAGCTGTTTGGCAGGATCCAAACCCCTTTAAGTGCTCAACCATCAGGCTAACTGGAGCCTAAGGATTGATGACGCTGACCTTTGCTGACCCTTATGATGTCACTCAACTAGGTACCTGGATGGCACCAACCTGGAGTAAGCGTTGCCTCGATTTAATGCTAATATCTCGGCCCCAAGGGCACGGGTTGCTGCCGTATTTGAACATGAAACATATGTTTGAGTTGTTGTCACACTGGGCAAAGGCATCTAGGACTCCACCTCTACATGGAAGGTCACACTTGCCCTTTTGTGAATGTGCCTGCACCCTTGGCTTAAAACGTCCCTGATTTTGCTGTCCGGGGGGGGACAGTGCTTTGAGAGCTCTCTGCCTGACTCTTTATTTGTTACAAATAACAAAGCTTGTGCTTTGACGGAAGGTACTCAGTGTGTTTGTTGGCTATGTACCCAAGTGATGGACACATAGAGTTCAGTAACAGTGGCTGTTGGATCAGAGACACACTTGGGGTGGGGGAAGGAGAGAGGGAGAAAGGTGGAAAGTAAGGAGTGAGGGGGAAGGTGGGAACCAGCTAGTGATGGGTGGGGTCATCTCGTGGGAGAATTAATAAACAGAAACCTCACAAGATGGAGTTGGGAGGCCAGAAGGGGGCGCTCTGATTGCACCTACCACTGGACATCAACACAGATCCCCAGAAAAGAGAAGTGCCTGGTATCTCAGGCAGGAAGGGACCCGGCTTTACTAACCCCAGAAGGAGGAAGGGAGACTTTCTCTTTGCCTGGCAACAGCTCAGCCAATGACAAGCCAGTATCCTTCATAGGCCCAGTTTCCTCCAATGGACCTTTTGTTTGTGAGAGCCTCTCCCACCACCCCTTCTCCTCTCTGCGTTTCCTCTCCTTTGCTTTACTGGGCTAGTAGGTGGGTCCGCAGAGCTGCCTGTCCTGAGTTACCTACCGTTCCTTGCTGCCCCCAAAGAAACCTGCGTGGCTGGTAAAATAACTGGTTGTTTTATTGGTATAGTTTAACACCTGTTAACCTGGTCTTTGCTGATTTAGGAGGGCGGCCCTGATTTATCCCCAGGGCTACTAAGCTCACTTGGAAATTTTAGGTAAAACTAGAAAAACCTGTCTTGTAACTGAAGATACTTTCTTCTTGTCTGTAGTTTTCTAACTGAGATCCGAATACTTTGCCACAGGCAGCATTTACGTCACCTCCACCCTGTCTGAGCTGGCCCCTCCCTGGACACAAGCAGCAGGCTTGCCCCTCAGTGTTTTTTTTCTGTAATACCCCGTTAACTGGGTATTGATAGGGACTTCCCTGGTGATGCAGTGGTTAAGAATCTGCCTGCCAATGCAGGGGACACGGGTTCGAGCCCTTGTCTGGGAATATCCCACATGCAGCGGAGCAGCTAAGCCCGTGCGCCACAACTACTGAGCCTGCGCTCTAGAGCCCGAGCTCTGCAACAAGAGAGGCCACCGCAGTGAGAAGCCCGCACACCGCAATGAAGAGCAGCCCCTCCTCGCTGCAACTAGAGAAAGCCCGCGCGCAGCAGTGAAGACCCAACGCAGCCAAAAATAAATTAATTAATTAAAATAAATCTATAAAACAACCCCCAAAACCAAAACTGGGTCTTGATCATGACCCCGGCGTTCTTTATGCCTTCAATCTGCAAACTGCACTCACTAGGATTAAAAAAAAAAAAAAAAAAAAAAGCTCAAATGTCCTCCCTTTATTTTTCCACATAACGACCCCAAAATCACATTTATACAGGAAAAATTCATCCCCATTTCATCAAGATTCCCTACATGGGTTTATTCCTATGGCTGCCTCACTAGATGTCAATAATGGACACTGGTTTCTGGAGGCACCCTGATTTGCTGATTTTAGTTTTTATAAAGGTCTTGAGGAGCAAATGCTTTCAGCATCCAGTTATAAAGGGCAGTCTGGGGGTTTCTCTGGTGGCGCAGTGGTTGAGAGTCCGCCTGCTGATGCAGTGGACACGGGTTTGTGCCCCGGTCTGGGAGGATCCCGCGTGCCGCGGAGTGGCTGGGCCCGTGAGCCATGGCCTCTGAGCCTGCGCGTCCGGAGCCTGTGCTCTGCAATGGGAGAGGCCACAATGGTGAGAGGCCCGCGTACCGCAAAAAAAAAAAAAAAAAAAAAAAAAAGGGCAGTCTGGTGCCGTAAAAAGGGGCACAGACTTGGAAAGTAAACCAGCTTTGCAGCCACCCTGGTGCCACCACTTCCCAGCTATGGGACTTTGGGTAAAGCGTGTCACCCTCTCTTGACCTCAGTTTCCACCTCTGTGAAGTGGGGCAATCGTTCTCCCCTCGTGGAACAGGAAGACTCCATGTGCTGTCATAAGCCTGGCGCGCAGTGTTCTGGGCCCCCCTTCCCACCACATTAGGCCAAATACTAAGGACACCGAAAAACCCCAAATTTATTCAGTGAATCATTTAAAAGTTGTCAATACCAACGCGACTAAAATTAGAACACAAGTCCACTCTGTGCTTCTTTGTGTACAAAAGGGACAATTCAGAAAACCTTTGGTTTTAGAACAAAAGTCCAGGCGGATCCGATGCCATAGCCTCACTGTGGTTAAATGGAAGGAGAGAAAAATCTGGAGGTTAATACAACATCTGATGGGGCTCTTCTGCAAGATGCCAAGCTCTCCAGGCTGGGCGACGCTCATGTTTCTGGCCTTTATGCTGAGAGGCGGGGGTGACGGGAGCCCAGAGGCCTGGGAGGCTCTAGAACTGATTCGAGCACCACCAGACAGAAGCTCTCCCACACCTGCTTTACTTCTGCTTGGTTCTGATGATGCAGGAAAGAACTCAGCCCTCTGTTCTGAAGTCTGGCTTGTCAGGGGACGGTGGCATGTCATTCCCAGGACTGTGATTTGATAAACAATTTTAGGGCACGTGATGGGCCCCTCGTGGTCTGGGCGCATCTGAGCTTCCTAATTTATAAACACAGAATACTTCCTCATCACCTGTAAGTGCTTTTTATAACCTGGCAGATTATGCTATTTGTAGAAGCCATTACTTACTTCTCCGTCATGCAATTTGGGGCTGATTTGTCAAAAACGAGGCAGAGCCCTTCTGCCAATGACACGGGAGAGATCACAGGACGGACTCGCTCGCGTGAGCCTGGGCCCCGTGGCGGCATTTGTGGCTGGGGCCTTACAGCCCTGGCTGTCCCCGGAGGGCACTGCTGTCTGCTGGCGTCTGCAGCTGGGGCTTGGGGTGAAGGTAAGGATGGGGGAGGCTGTGTTGCAGCCCCAGGTGCAGCGCCAGCATGCGGGGGGCACCCCAAGGGAGGCAAGCCCCGTGCTCATGGAAGCAATGCCCTCCCCGCCGCAGGAGCCCAGGGGTGCCCCGCACGCTTCGGCCGCAGGCGGCCTGACACTGATGCGCCTCGGAGAGCGGCCTTACAGACAAATGAAATACATGTTTGCTTCCAGGAGGGCGGCGGAAGCTTACAAGGCACTGAGGTGAGAGACATGGGAGTATCCCACAGTGAGATGCGTCAGCTGCCTGCTCCCTTTTCCCACCAGGGAGCTTCTGTCTTCATCAGTTTCCCGCACTGGGCTTTTAAAGAAAGACCCTCGGCCAAATTCCGCTGGAGGGCTAGAAGAGCCCCCTTATACACACATGCGTGATCTCCCTTTCCCTGAGGAAGACGGCGGAGCTCGCAGGCTGTGACAGTTACGGCTGTTCTTCGTGAAGCTACCGTGAAAGTCTGCATCCTCTTGGCCCAGCAAGGAGCAACAGTGGGCGTCCTTCTTTATCTAGAAATGAAGTTTCTTGCTTTCTAACAAATGTCTTGACGAAGAGGAAAAGAAGTGTCTTCACTCTGGAAATGAGGCAGGAAAGTTGGGATCGAATGGCACAGCTCAACCTGCCCTGATTGTTGAGTAAGACTGGGTGTGAGCTGGGTTGTGTTCCCATCAAATCCCTAGGTTGCAGTCCTCACCCGCAGTACCTGTGAATGTGACCTTATTTGAAAATAGGGTCATCGCAGACGTATTTCGTTATGAAGTTGTAACGGAGTGGGGAGGACCCCAACCCGATAGGACTGGTGTCCTTATAAAAAGGGGAAGTTTGGACAGAGACATTCACACAGGGAAAGGCCACATGAAGATGAAGGGCAGAGGTGGCGGTGATGCGTCTATAAGCCAAGGAGTGACAGAGATTGTTAACAAAGCCCCGGAAGCTGGGGGAGAGCCTGGGATAGATTCTCCCTCACAGCCTCAGAAGGAACCAACTCTGCAGACATCTTGATCGTGGACTTCCAGCCTCAGAGCTGGGAGATGGTAATTTTCTGTTGTTTAAGCCACTCCATGTGTGGTGCTTTGTTATGGCAGCGCTCGGACATTCTTAAGAGAATGGTGGGCTTCCCTGGTGGTGCAGTGGTTGAGAGTCCGCCTGCCGATGCCGGGGACACGGGTTTGTGCCCCGGTCCGGGGGGATCCCACGTGCCGCGGAGCGGCTGGGCCCGTGAGCCATGGCCGTTGAGCCTGCGCGTCTGCAGCCTGCGCTCCGCAGCGGGAGAGGCCACAGCGGTGAGAGGCCCGCGTACCGCAAAAGACAAAAACAAAAACAAACAAACAAACAAAAAGAGAATGGTGACTGGGAACCAGTTCTGGGTCCTCATTTCTGTCTTGGAGAAGCATAACGGCCTGAGAAGCTATACGGCCTTGAAGCAGGGGCAGCCTGGCTGATGTGACACAGTCCCGCCCCTTTGCTCAACGGATCCCAGCATGCGGGTAGGGCAGGGGTTCCTGGGCTGCTCGGACAGAAAAGGACCCCACAGGGCAGAGGATCATCAAGGGAAATCTCTCCTCACTCTGGAATGTCCAAGATAGGTTTCTGAGTAAAATTTCTTGGGAAGAACAAGTTCTGTGGGGAAGAAATTTGCATGCAATTGATCCAAGCCAAAGCCTTTCTCACCTGGGTGATGCAACTTGCCCGGGTCATGCTGCAATCTGCCTCTCGGCTTGTGGTCCACGGCTGTCTCTTTCCCACCTGTGACCTCGCAGAGGTCTGCTCCACAGGCAGAGGTTCTCCCGGACAGCCCAGGCCCTTTCAGGCGTGAGGCCACACTGATTTTCCTGACGCGCAGTTCTCTCTTTCCCATCCCACTTTCTTTCCAGAAGTGTCCTGGACACATCTGTACCACTGATTCCTCTTCTCGTTTCTCCAAATGAGGACACAGCCAACCACCTTCCCTAGTTTCCACATCAAGGACCAAGTGTTTCTAAGGTCACGGTGCCCTAAGGAAACAGGTGGGCATTTATAACCAAATAAATATAAAGATCCACAAAGCAAATGTTAGTAGTGACCAAAAGCAGTAAAACCAAGGCCGACAGAGACTGTGCCTTCCCGATGTTTCCTACAAGACCCACTGCCAACCTTGAGGCTTTAAAGTGTGCTGGGAAAACCCTTCTTGTTCCCAAATATTAGTGCCCCCTCCCCACCTCTGCAGCCTGTCAAACGGTCCTCAGAACAAAGCAAGAAGAAGAAAGCTGTCTCAGAGTTTTTAGAATGACTAGCGTCTTGGATTCTCTAGAATGACTGGTATGATAGACGCTTACACACAATGGCCACTTGATACCTGTGTATTGGTGTAAAGTTGCCAGAAAAATCTCCCTCTGGGAGTCCCATCCCCAGTTTAAAGTTAAATGGAAGAGAGTGGCTTCTGAAAGGGCCTGGGCACCGAAGCTTCCGGGGACAGTCTTTTAACTCCCTCCCATTAGCAACAGAAGGATGAGCAGAACAGCTCCTCGCTCACCGGGGGTTCTGAGGGTGACATCCAGGCTGGTCCACCTCAAGGCTCCATGTGTTGGTGGGGCACACGGATGGCCCTGGAGCAGAGGCCTCTGCAGGAGTCTCCTGGCCTTGCTGTCTGCCAGCTGTGTGGCCTCACACAAGTTCCTGAACTTGACCCTCTGCCCCCTCATCTATAAAATGGATGTAATACCAGCCTTACAGAGTGTGTACAGTTCGTGCCCGCGAGGCACTTTACACAGCGCCAGGCCGACCGCAGCCCTAAACATACGTTTGTGAAATGAGTGTGTGACGCGGGCAGCCAGCTGTGTGCAGAAAGGTAGCTGCCAGGATGCCTGGGACGTCTTGGGGGAGAAGGACCTTGGGAGGAGAACGCTAGGTAAACTTCACCCGAGTGTCCGTGTTCGTTTCCTACCCCAGTTCTTTCGATCAGAACGGGGGTGTCGTGTCAAGCTCACGCCGTGGATCCCTTTTCCTGCAAACGCCTCTTCTGAGCAGTTAGCAAGAAAAGTCGTTTGAGTGGATGAAGCCAGAAGCCCATTTGGCAAGAACGCCGTTTTGGAAAATGATCAGCCGTGTGGGTTGGGATGAGATTTTCTGCACATTTTCATGATTTCTTCAGCTTCATGTACCCTGACAGCAACATTCAGCTGAGGGAAGACCAGGCAGCAGACGGAGATTTTTCTCAAACTTCTTTCTGAGCCAATTTCAAGATATAGAGAGGGGAAAAAAAAAAAACCCTGTTTTCTCTTTTTAGTTTTGAAAGGTTTCATACGCAGACAATTTTAAATTTCTTTTTTTCCACAATGAGATGTTTGGAGATGGCTGTACAGGAATGGGGAGGAATTTGTATTTATCGCGGAATTCTCACCCCAACGCCCCTGCCCTTTCCTATACTTTTCACTGACCATAATTCATGGGGCAGATGGGTAGTGTTTTTGCTAAAGAGACAGAGAGAGAGAGAGACAGACAGAAAGAGAGAGAGAGAGAGAGAGAGAGAGAGGCGTATTATGTAAGGATGTTCAAAATGACTACAGTGAAAATAGGTCTGGATGAATTCCATGAGAGTAAATGTGCAGAGTCGGGAGTTTTGGTCTACTCAATTCTTAGCCCATGTGGTGAGCCATCCCATTAATTGATTGACTGGCTGATTGACTGACTTATTCAAATATGTACTGAGCACCCAGTATAGCCAGACAACAGGTGTAGGCACTGGGAATACAGCAAAAAACAAGGCAGGAAAAACTCGTATGCTTGTGGGCCTGACCTTGGGTCGGGGTGGGGTGTAGTGGCACAGGAGAGGCCACGTTGCAGCCGTGGACACGAGCCACAGCCCTCAGCAGAGGCTGAGGGACTCGCCTGGGACTCTCCATCCCCCTCCCCACGTGCCGTCAGTTTCCTGGCCATGTCTCTGTTTCAGGCCCCATACTCCTGGCTCCCTGTGCAGGTGAAAACCTCCACTGCCTCCTTCTTTTGGAAATCAGACACACCTGGGCTCAAATCCAGGCCCTGCCACTTACCAGCAGTAGTGCCAGTGGGGCAACGTCAGCCCCATCTCTGAGACTCAGCTACTGCATATGCAAGACGAGGCTGACAGCCTGCCGCACAGCTGGCAGGAACATCTGAGAAGAGACACAAAGTGCCTCCGTCAGGGCTGCTGCACAGTTCACGTGCGGTGAGAACCCACCGGGCTTGCTATTCTCTCTGGCATTTCAGACCTGAGGAACCCACGGGGGAAGCAAGAACCTCCCTCTTTCCATCTCCTTGGATGCTGGGCGAGGCCTTTACAGCATAGGGTCTGTCACTTGCCCAGGACCCAGGAACAGATGGATGGAGCCGTGGTCACTGCCCACCCTCTGGGAAGTGCATCAGAACAGTGGTGAGGGGCTGCACACGCGTCCTGCAGGTTCCCCACACTCCTGCCAGGCCTGGAGAGGCGGGGCGTGGGAGGGAGAAGGTTACTCCACGACTTTCTTAGTGAGCTGGACCATAATGCCCTTCGTTTGCAGAACGTCTGGCTCTCATGTCCTGGTATCTGTGTTCACATATCCAGGGTCTCCACCAGGGGCAGCGCCATGGTCCAGCAGCCCTTACCTTAGAGGGGAGGACCTGGGGGTCCTGGGCTGCCAGGGACACCGAGATTCACCGTCTCCACCCAGGGAAGTGGTGGAGGGCCCAGATGTCCCCTGGCCAGCTCTCAGGTGTGGTTCACGGCAGGCCTCTTGGGGCACCGCAGGAAAAGCCAGCAGACATGGAAGACGCTGCCCCGATGTCCTGAACTGACTGACTTACTGGGGGAGTGGGTTAGAGTTGGGCTTCCCCTTCTTGTTGCTTCTCTCCTGAAAAGGGGGTGCAAGGAACACTCTAGCAGATAATTCCCAGCTCAGGCGCCCAGCGAGCCAACCCACTGCCTCCTGCAGAAGCCACCCAGCTGGGCCATAAACGGAGGGGCCAGCAGACCCGATCCTGCAGCCCCCGGCAGCAGAGCTCCCCGCCTTGGCACTGGGTAGCCCCAAATTTGCATGACGTGAAGAGTCCTTGCCATGTGGGGTGGGGCAGGGCAGGAGGCTGGGACATGCTTGGTGGAGGAGGGACACCCCCTTGGCCCAGCAGTCCACCAGGAGCCACGTCTGTCACCTGTGTCTCCTGCTCTCGATTCGCCTCTGGCCCCAGGCACAAGCTATAGGCTTTCGCGTGCCTGCTAGTGCCATTCATTTGTTTTAAATTTAATAATATTTATTCTCTGGGAATATCTCCCATCAATCCTAGTTTACAGTGTGCCGGGCACGTGCCAGGGCCTGTGGGAGACGGTGGGTGGGCAGGAAACTTGGTTCTCAGAGTTCTGGAAGGCTCCAGACCTGAAGAGTTCTGGGTTTTCAATGATCCCAGGACTTAAACAGCGACAACAAGAGAACAGCAACCATACACAGCAACACAACGGCATCAGCGCTCCCCAAGGACCCGGCAAAGGTGAGTGGCCCTGGAAGTGAAGCCTACACGCTGAGTGGCCCCGCTCCCTGGTCGGATGAAAGGTTGCTTCTTACACAAGCCCAAGCTTTCCCCAGAATCGCTGAGAGGTGCGAGATGACAAGAGTCAAGATTAGAAAGAAAACAGAGAAAACCAGAGGGATGATTCCATTCGGAAACAAGGTGTGTCAGGAACCACCCGTGCTCCAATTTAGATCTGGAGACCTCACCTGTGCCCCGAGCTCTTGTCGGGGTGGGTCTTGCCGGCTGCACAGGTGTGCGCCCTGACAGCACCCGCTGCTGCACCCCCTGTTCCTCTCCTCACCCAGCTCCCTCCCTCACCACCTGCAGTGCCCCCTCTGACCCCCTCCCACTGGCACCACCTGCTCAGAGGACTGGGCCACGGGTTCCCCTCCAACGGGTGCCCCTGAGTGGGATGTATCAGGCTTCTGGGGGCGTCTGTGTTGCCGAGACTGCTGGATACCGGGTGCTCACGGCTTCTCCCAGCTCCCTGGTATCGATTCTGTGTCCCCACCACCAACCCGGCCCCGCTCAGTCTGCCCCTCGGTTGGACTCACCACTAAAGCACTAGCCACGAGCACTCCGTCTCTGGCTTTGCTTTCCAGGGAGCCTGGCTCCTACTAACGGGCCCCACCGACCCATCCACGGAGTCCTGCCCCGTGAGGCAGAATCCCAGAACTTGCGGCAGCCGGGAGGAAGAGCTGTGCATTGCAGGAGTCCCTCGAACATCTTATTTAAATTGTGTTACAAACACGTGAAGTAGGTGGGACTTTGTCCAATTTACAGATGGGAAACTGAGGGAGAGAGTAGTTCAAGGGCTTGACTAAGTCCCCAAAGCTTCAAATGGGCCTGGGGACTGAAGGCTGCTCCTTCCCAGGGAGGAAGAGGAGGGAGGACAGGGGGAGAGGAGGCCCTGGACCTCACTGCCCTGGGTGGCCTCTGGGTCACGAGCATAAGCAGATAACCTCTGTGTGTGTGTGTGTGTGTGGGGGGGGTGAGTGTGCACGCGCTGCGCACGCGTGTACGAGCATGCGCTCACGTCTCTCGAAGCTCAGTGTCTGCCGTGCGGTCACGCCCCCTCGTGGAGCTCAGTACCACGGGGTGAAGGATGCGGCCCGCAGCTCACGGTGGAAAAGTGCGAGCGGGGCCCTGCTGAGCCCGGCGGGGTGAGCTGTGAACTGCGTGGGCCCGTCCACGAAAAGTGGAGAGAGGCTGGGGGAGCCCGAGTGTGCTGAGATCCACAGAGCCGGCAGCCTCGTTCACGCAGGCTGTGCCCGCAGGCAGCGTGGGCGGTCGTCAGGCTCGGGGTGGAGGGGATGGGAGCGCCAGCCTGGCCCGTATCTGGTGCTCACGCCTCGTCACACCGGGGGCAGGGCGTTTACACAGGCAGTCGAGGCCCCATGCGGATGCCAAACGCAGTCATGCTGCCCTCAGAGGTGCGGTGGGCGTCCTAGGTGACTTGGGAGGGGTGCGCACACGCACGCCGAGAAGGGCAGCCCGGGCCATGGCCTAACAGACACTCAGCCTGAGAAAGCTGAGAAAGGGTTTCTGCGGACACCGTCTCTAAGCTTTCCCCAAACGCTTTATCCAGGGTCCTACGTGAGAACCCCTGCACAGGTGCTTTTCGCCTTTGAATGTATTTAAGAATCAACGAGGGTGCCTGGGAGGAATTCGGATGCGCAGCCCTGGACCTCGGAGATGGGAAGATGGTGGGGAGGGGCGGCAGGGAGAACTGGGGCTGAGGCAGTGACGTGTTCTCGGTGTTTGAGGGCCCTATGACACACACAGCTTAGCTTGGGTTCGCTCCCAGTGCAGAGCCTGCAGATCACTTATTTGGCGAAGCGATCCCAGGGACTTGGGAAGACATGGAACCCAGCAGAAGGAAGACACTCCCACCGTGGGCCTCTGAGCTGAGTCCTGCTGGGGGACTGAAAGGGGTGTGATCACCCATCGGCTCCATCCCGGACTCCCAGTGAGTTAGCTGCCTGGGTTAATCAGTACGGGAAACAATCTTTTGTAAATGCAAAGCTGTTTTTTGTATATACTGTTGGGATTTGCTTCATTGTTTGACATCAGATGATGATGTAAGGTTCTAGAGAGTGAATATTTTGCCATGTTCAGTTAAAAGTGTGCCGTATGTTACAGGTTGACACATTGATTGACCTGATTTATGCAGAATTAATTAGTCTGATGGTGTAGCTTTAGTATGCTGCACATGGTACTGGTAGCCCGGGAGTTCATAGATGGACTTGGGACCCAGCAGTTTTGAAACGTGTATATGGAGTTTAAGAAATTTAGTTTCCAGGTGCAACCCCCATCTAACTAAATTTTTCCTTCACCTTGTACACTTGACAGCTGAAAAAAACATAACATGGGAGTAATAATGGGTTAAAATTTACAAAATGAAGTACTGTTTTGGTGTGGGGGAAAAAACCCCACAACGCTTTTAAAGAAACGCTCAGGGCGTGTGAACTCCCTCGCTTTCCCACTTGGCCAGGTGAGTGGGCTCCTACAGATGTTCAACTTCAGAGCAGCAGAAAAGTCCTGGGAGGGAGAGGAGGAGGTGGGCGGGGCCTCGGGGGCAGGTGCTTCCAGCTCCTCCCTCGTGCAGCTGGTCGCCAAAGCAACGGGCCCAGAGCAAAAGGTGCGCTGAGCTGACGTGAGGTGGTGCGTAAAATATGTCCAGCACTGCATCCAAAAGACAGATCCTGTAAACAGTTGGACGTCTGAGCCTGGAGCTCAGGGAGAGGTTAGGCTGAGCTATAAATGTAGGAGTCATCTGGGTAACCATGATACTTAGAGCCAGGGCTGGTCAACGAGGGCATAGACCAGAGAGGGAAAATGAGCGGGTCAGGGCTGAGCTCTGAGTTTCCCCGTTCAAAGGGGATCCGAGAAGGAGTGGAGTAGAAGCAAACCAGGTCAGTGGGTGTCCTGGAATCCTAAGAGGTTGAATAAAGACAGAAAAATCATCAACGCGTCACTGGTGCGCTTGTCAGGAGTGGTGTCCATGCAGCAGGGGGGGACACCTGACAGGAGGGCAGAGGGGAGGCTGGAGTCTGCTTTTAAGACGTTGGCTGTGAGGGGAGCAGATGTGGAGGCCAGAAGGAGAGGACAGAGGCTGGGCACCTACTGGGAGGCTGGGGTGGGAAAGTTAGTCACTACTGTGCGCCAGGAGGTGTTCCCTTTCCTTTTACATTATCTGTCGTTAACTCTAATTTGATGGCTGAGGACAGTGAGACTTAGAAAGGTTGCATTACTTGCCCATGTTCAGATGGGTAAGGGGCAGGGAGGGCATGTGAAGCCAGGGTCATGGATTCTGAAATCTATTTCTTTCGGTGACCACACTCTCGTCGAAGGGGCAGGAGGCTGGGTGACACCAGCAGGGGGCAGTAGTTCCTCTTCGTAGGAACTTGGGTTCTGGAAGTTCACCTTACCATTCTAAGCTATTTTCCAGAGTGACAAACAACAATTTAGTTTCCGGCCAGTGAAGTTTCTCTGATGGAGCTGGTCATTACAACGTTACTGATGCCTTTGGGACACAGCGTGATGGAGAGTAAAAAGCTGACATTCCACAAGATGTTCTCAAACCATTTCTCCACGGCCCTCCATCCTCCCACTCCCTGTATTTTCGCTCTGCTGAAGACCTAAGAGCTCAGTCTCTGAGGATCGTTTGTGAAAATAAGGTAAGTGGATAAGTTTGTGAAAGTTCTCCACTTGTGTGCTTTTCCTACCGCAAATGCTCTCAGGATAATGCCGAGTGAGCATAGTTAGTCCAACCAATGGCAAGCAGCAGTAACGGGTGAAATGCAGATTGAGTAAAACGATGTCCAAAAGATGGCTGGTCAGTTATGGACATAGCTGCCCTGGGAACCTGGTACATATCTTGACTGAAGCCTTGAAAACAGAATAGGAATTAAATTCAGCATACTCAGGGAAAACAACTCAGAGCGGCTTTCTCCATTTTGAATACTATTCCCAATGATGACCTCTAAGTGACCAGCAGATGTCAGCATAATGTAGGTCTAGCAAGACCCTGCCTCTAAACAGTGAGATCTGTTCACAGACGCCCAAGGCCCCAAGAATAAAGGACGGGCCTAGACCTGCAGAACCATAATGTCTTGTATTCTTGCCTTTGTCATAGCGTGGGCAGGTGTTTGAGAACAGCTTCCTAGTTCAAAGAAAATGCAGGAGATATTCAAAGAACTGAAGGAAATAGAAAGCAAACATTCACTTATATTAATCTCATTCAAAGGTCTTAATGTAAATATACGATATTCTAGAACATTCTAGAAATATATTTGTGGCTATACATGGTGTCCACAGCATATGGTTGGTATTTTTTTTTAAATAGGCTAAATTAACATGTATAACATCATCTTTTTATGCCATGTACATTCTATACATTACAATTCTTAAAAATTAAATAAAGCGTTTTCTTTTGTACAAAAATACTAAAGTTCTTAAGGAAACAAACCGTGTGGCTTCTCTCTCACAAACTTACGCAGCTGGAAACATTTTTGCCTTTTCTTTGTGGTGACAGGAGTTTCCGGTTGGTCATTCTTGGTGGCCCTCTCTGAAACTAGAAAGGGGTAGACCAGTTGCTCCGGTTATACCTTGTCCCATAGTTCTTGCCCTTAGATTTTTCTGGGCCAGCATGAAAGGAGCCAATGCTTAAGGAAGATCAGCTCAGTAAAAAGATGGATAAGATTGAATTATTGCCCCATAGGAATTTATACCCAGTGGGGGGAAAATTACACACATAAGTAATTCTAGTACATATGCTTGATGCTGTTTCTTTACCTGGGATGCTCTATCCCCTCTTCCTCCTTACCTGGCCCACTTATGCTTATGCAGGAAGCCTTCCTAAGCCTCCCCCCCACCCCCCGCCACTTTGCCTAAGGGCAGCAATTACTCTTGTACCTGCTTCTGTGTCCCAGGGCCTTCGAGGGGCCAGGGCACAGGACTGAGTGTGCTAGGGGATGGGCGTGTCCACAGCGACCCTTCATCAATGGTGGATGGGAGATGGTGAGGGTCAGGCAGGACAACCTGTGGCACATACCACGTGGTCTCCCAGACATGCCCAGTGGGGTTGGGCCCAGGTGCCCACAGTGGTGACCATGCAATGTGCACGGACTCCCTCGCTTCTCCGTCTTACTCCCCACTCCCACCAGTGTGTCTCAGGATCCCCCAAATAAACCCTTGTCTCAAGGTTTACCTCTAAGAGAATCAAGCCTGGGAACAGGGAACAGTCCCTATCCCAGCACATCCCAGACTTCTTTAGAATTGCCTGTTTTCTGGTCTGTGTCCCTCCCAGCCTACGGGCTCCCTGAGGACAGGGGCCATATCTAGGTCCAGCTCTGTCTTTGGACCATAAAGATCTCTCAATAAATCTTTACTGACCTCTTGAGTCTTACCAGAACTTATAGTATAATTAGCAGCTTGAAGGAAGAGGACCTTACCCTTCCCAGACCTTCCTTTGCCTAGCTGATTGGAGAATAGTTTTGTTCAAAATTTACTTCTGAGCAAATGAGGCCAAGAAATTCTAGATTTGTTTCCATATATGACCAGTTTTCTTTTTTCATTATCCATCACATCCCAAATCCTCTCTCTTCTGGGTTTGAATACCAACTCCACCACATATGCCATAGGAGCCGGCTTGTTCCTACCACTGCGTCTGTGCACCTGCTCTTCTCTGCCTGGAATGTGCCCCCAACCCCCTTCTTCTTTCCCTGGGATGATTCCTGCTCACCCTTCCAGAATCAGAGTGCATCACTTTCTCTGAAAAGATCTCCTTTATCCACAGGTGAATGTCCCTCTGCTGTTTTCCCATACAACGTTCTGTACTTATTGTTAAAAAGGAGACCACCATAACCTAACGGCTGAGGATGCAGACCCTGGAGCCAGGCTGCCTACTCTTAATCTCAGCTCCATCACCCACCACCAGTGTGACTGGGGCAGGTTACTTAACCTCCTTGGACCACAGTCTCCTTATTTATTATAAAAAACAAGACAGGGCTTCCCTGATGGTGCAGTGGTTGAGAGTCCACCTGCCGATGCAGGGGACATGGGTTCGTGCCCCGGTCCGGGAGGATCCCACATGCCGCAGAGCGGCTGGGCCTGTGAGCCATGGCCGCTGAGCCTGCGCGTCCAGAGCCTGTGCTCCGCAATGGGAGAGGCCACAACAGTGAGAGGCCCGCGTACAGCCAAAAAAAAAAAAAAAAAAAAAAAATTAAATAAATAAATAAATAACCCAAGACAACAATAGTTCCTGTCTCACAGGGCAGTTGTGGGTTGTTGTAGAGATTAAAGCAGAGACACACTGTGTTGGAAATACATAGCGTCGTACCAAGCACATTTAAAGTACTCAGTATGTTATCATTTCATTATGTAAGAGGAAGTGGTGGGGTATTTGTGTGTGTTGCTCAGGTGCTATGATTCTGCACTCAGTTCCGGTGTGTTTATTCCCCACACCAAGCAATTCTCTGATACCAGCTGCGTGGCCTACGATTTAACTCAATTCTGATACTATCTACCTGGAGGTGGCATCAGAGCCCACAGATTAAGGGCTCAGTCCTACAAGACTGCCACCACCCCACTTCACATGCCAATCACAAAAGTTGTCATCAGTACCTGTGACCAACTGGCTATAAATCAGAGTTTCCACGACCCCCATCTTGGGTTTCATTGATTTCATAGAGCAGCTCACAGAACTCAGGAAAACCCATTTACTCACTAGATTACCAGTTTATTACAACGGACGCCAAAGGACATGAATTAAGAGCCACATGAAGAGAGAACATAGGGAAGTTCCTGAACAAAGGAGCTTCTGTCCCTGTGCGGCTTGGGGCCTGGAACCACAGCATGTGAAAGCCTCCTGGTTCACCAACCTGGAAGCTCCCTGAAACCTATTCCTTTTGGATTTTATAGAACTTTCATTACATAGGCACGACTGATTAAATCATTGGCTGTTGGTGATTGATTCAACCTCCAGCCCCTCTCCCCTCCCAGGTAATCAGTGGTGGGAGTGAAAGTCCCAACCGTCTATTCACGGTTGGTTCTGCTGGCAACCAACCCCCATCCCTAGGTGCTTCCCAAGAGTCACAGCATTAACGCAAAGCAAAATCAGTCGTGATGGAAAGGGGCTTGTTATGAATAACAAGACACTCTTTTCACCTTTGAGGCTCTGAAGTGATTTCAGGCCTTGAGGAGAAAGACCAAAGGTTTTAACAAGAGATTCTCCCATTGCTCTTATGCTCAGGAAATTCTAAGAGTTTCGGGAGCTGAGAGCTAGGAACACTGAATCAAAACCAGAATATATACTGTTGGTCCCCTGGCCATTCCTATCCACAGATGCAGGACCTGTGGGTACAGAAGGCTGAGTGTTCTATGCCATTTGATAAAAGGGATTTAAGCACCTGTGGATTTAAGTATGTGGGGTCCTGGAACCAATCCCCCCACTGCTGTGGATACCGAGGGATGACTATATTTATTATAGGTCACAGTATCACAGGTGCATTTCTCTGGAAAGCTCCCTTTAATGTGAGGACTTGGTCAGTTTCCCTTTGTAGCCAGGAATCAGAAATTCTGGGGGCCTGGGAGGTAAGAGGTTGAGCTCCATGAAGTGAAAACATATTAACCAAACAGTGAGAAGAACGTGGGTGACACATGTCAGTTTCCTTCCTGTAGGAGCCTGGCTCTCTCACAGCTGGGTCCCTTTGCACGTGTTGTTCCTTCTTCCTGGAGCTGTGTCCCATGGTGTTCCCCTGTAGCTCTGTCCCCTGGGGCGGGACAACTTCTCCTTCAAGATTAGCTTGTGGCACCCACTCTGAAAATGCTTCATTAACACAAAGGTCTGCAGAAGCCTCCCACTGTGTGTCCTCTCACGCTGTGACTGTCTCTGTTGCTACCTTGACAATGAGTTTGCTGTAATTCTTGGCTTTCTCTCCGCCTTTCCCACCAGAGTGTTCTACTTTTCAGTTATTGCTCAGAGTTTATGCTAAGCACCTTCCAACGGTATAATTCCTCCTCCACTGTCACTTCTGGTATTTATGCTCTACATTTTACTTCTTCAAATGTTATAAACCCCATAGTTATTATTTTTGCTTTTAACAGTTTACTAACTTTTAAAGATATTATATATAGAAACCCTTTTTAAACCTACCATTTTCCATTTCTGGAATTCTTCATCCATTCATGCATATCTGACTTTATACCTGGCATCATTTCATTCTCTGTGGAAAACTTCCTTTAACATCTTTGGTTGTTCAGGTGTGCTGGTAAACAAATTCTCCCACCTTTTGTTTGTCTGAAAATGCTCTTATTTCACCTTTATTTTTGAATGATATTTTTTTCTGGATATAAAATTCTAGCTTGATAGTTCTTTTTTCTGTTCTCTAAAGATGTTGTGTCATTAATATATGACCTTTTTTGTTTTTCTGATGAGAAAAATGAGGTGTTCTTATTATTGTTCTCCTGTATATAATGTGACATTTTCCCTCTGGCTGCTTTTAAGATTATCTATTATTGGTTCTCAGAAATTTGATTACGATGGGCCTTGGTATTATTTTTGTGTGTGTTTATTCTCCCTGAGGGTTTGTGGGTTTCTGTTTCTCATCACATCTGGAAATATTTTGGCCATTATTTCTTCAGTTATATTTTTTGTGATCTAATACCTCTTTCCTCTTCTTCGGAAATTCTAATTCCTTATTAGACCACTTAATTTTGTCCCACAAGTTACTGAATTTTTCTTTATTTTTCTTCAGCCTTTCTTCTTTCTGTCTTTAAGTTTACTGAATTTTTCTTCAGCCTTTCTTCTTTCTGTCTTTAAGTTTACTGAGTTTTTCTTCAGCCTTTCTTCTTTCTGTCTTTAAGTTTACTGAATTTTTCTTCAGCCTTTCTTCTTTCTGTCTTTAAGTTTGGATTATTTCTGTTTCTCTGCCTTCATGTTCAATGATCTTTTCTTCTATAGTGTCTAAAGTGTAGAATATCCAGATGATGAATGCTTTATTTTAGACATTGTATTTTTCTGCTCCAGAGTTTCTAGTCTGTCCTTTTTAAAATAGTTTTCATTTCTTTATTGAGATTCCTCAATGTTCCATAATCATACTCATGTTGTTCCTTCAGTCTGTGACCACATGTATAATTGCTTTGAAGTCCTTGTTTGCCAATTCAATAATTCTTCTTATATCCGGGTCTCTTCTTAATGACTGCTTTTTCTCCAGGTAACAGGTCACATTATCCTGCTTATTTGCATGCCTATCAATTTTTAAATTTTATGCCAGACATTGGGGACGCTAGCTTGTTAAGTGTCTGGATTATGTTGTACTTCATAAAGAGTGTTGAGTTTTGTTGTGGCAAGTAGCTAATTTACTTGTAGTTCTGTACGGTTCTTTTAAGGTCTGCTTTTAAGCTTTGCTAGAGTGGGTGTAGGGTACCTTTGATTCCAGGCCTAGACAACCACAGTTTCTGAGGGTCAGCTGAGTTTCCACGGAGATCTATTCATTCTCGCAAGTTGGGGCTCTTATGTTTCCCAGCTCTTTGCAAGTTCTGGGATCTCTATCTGGCTCACAGCTCGCTGGCCGTCCTTCTTTGCCTTCCTTGTGGAGTTTCACCTACATATCCACAGCTTAGTATTCAGCCAAAGTCTCAAGGGGACGCCTACACCAATTTCTGGAGCTCCTTCTCTGTGAAGTTCCCTCCATCTCATACTGTGTGCTACGTACTCTAATTGTCTTAGCAGCCAAACTCTGATCTTTGTCTTCTCTGCTCAGCAAGATTACTGTGCTCTGCTTGGGCTTACCTTCCCTATGCCATGGTCTGGAAAGTGCCTTCAGGCAGAAAACCAGGGGCATAGTACAGCTCACCTCATTTTCCATCTCTGAGATCTCAGTCCTGCCGTGTCTGATATCCAACATCTGCAAACAGTTGTTTCATATACTTTGTCCAGTTACAGAGCTGTTGATAGTGGGAGGACTAGTCCGGTGCCAGTTTTTCCCTTTGACTCCTGTGGGTTAGGAGGAGAACTGTAGATGCAGAGGCAGGGATTTTAAATCTGTGCATCCCTAACTCTTACCCATTGTACAAGCTCATGGTCAATGCCTGTGCAGCGTGGTCATGGCCCCAACCAAAGAGGCCACACCCTAGTTCCCTGGAACCTGTGAATATGTTACCTTATGTGGCAAAAGGGACATTGCATGGGATTAAAGATCTTGAGAGGAGGAGGTTACTCTGGATTATTTGGGCGTGTCAGTGTAATCACAAGGTCCTTATAAGAAAGAAGCAGGAGTTGACAGCAGGGAAAAGAGATGTGAAGATGGAACCAGAGGTTAGAATGATGCACTTTGAAGATGGAGGAAGGGGCCATGGACCAAGGAATGCTGGTGTCCACTAGATCCCGGAAGGGCAAGGGAACAGATTCTCTCCTGAAGCTTCCAGAAGGAATAAAACCTTGATTTTAGGTTTCTGACCTCCAGAACTCTAAGAGAATAAATTTTTGTTTTAAACCATTAAGTTGGTGGTAATTTGCTACAACAGCAGTAAGAAACTAACACAGCACCTTATTTTTATTTTTCTATGGACTAAGTGGAAAAAGTCCCGAGGAAATTGAGCTTACTCAATATTAATGCCTTGGTGATCATAGCTAGCAATTCCCTCAATTCCTAAAAAGTTTTGACTAGTTAGATGTGGAACAAAGTGAGAACCCTTCAAAAAATAAAGAGCTGAAGAGAGGCAGGTAAAGGACCCAGAATGTCAATGTTGATTGGGGAACAAGGTCTGGGAGGAGCTGTCTCATCTTCTCTGACACATGAGGAAGAGGAGGAGATATTTATGATGTGAGATTGATGTGAGAGTCAGCCCTTCCCTGGTGCCTGCTGAAATGATTCTTCTATAGCATCCATCATCCAAATCTTAGCTGAGTTCCTTAGTCAGAAGCTTGGGGACTTTTATGCAAAAATCCTAGAGTAATTGACTACATTAGCAGGAACGGAAACTGTTGTCTGGATACATTGTAATTTATAGATATATTTAAGTGACTTGAATAAGCTCATACTGAGGTGGGATTCAAGCCTAGGCCTTTCTGACCCTAAAACTCAGGGCCTGAACCACCATGCAGTTTTGCCTTAGGCCTTAGTAAAGGACCAAACCTACATGAGCATCTTGGGGACAATCCTCCAGCATCGCCCAGCTTTGCCTGATTGGCTACCGAATGAACAGGTGTGTCCTTGCATGCATCTCTGAATCCTTACGTTGAGGAATAAACTACTTGCCTCTTTGACTTCTCAATTTTCCCTCCTTGGAAAGAAAACCCAGGTCTGCTAAAATGAGAAGAACTAATTTATTCATATCATTGAGCCTCTGCCCCTTCTGAAATTCCTCTCTTGGTACCCACTCTTTTGCAGAGAGCTAAAATACTCAACCCAGCAAAGGAATGAAAGAAAAGAGGCCTTAGGGCTATTTTCAGCCTCACCTCTCTCTAGCAAGAATAGCTGGTGGTTTACTGCTAAGAGCCATATCCTGGACAACAGTCCTCTATGAAGGTCTGTCCATTTCTGGGAGGCCACGACTCTAAGAGCTCTCACCTGTGGCCTGTGGGTGGCGTGAGCTCTTCTGCCCGTAATTGACAGCTGGCCCCTCAGGACACTTCATTTAAGTCTCAGTCCCTGAGCTAGAAATTAGTCTGCCTTTGTCCACACTTTCTCTGTCCGCAGACTCAGTGTGATTATAAATAGCTCTGCCTGTTCCAGGGTAAGTAATTCAAGACTCACACTCTGGTTGCCATTTGATTGTAATCATACACTCACATCTGTGTGCATTGCATGAGTTTTAAAATGAAGAGGTGAGTATCAGCCTCATGATGCTCAAGACCAGTACCTTGACTAAGGCACCTGTGCTTCTCCTCATCCCCAAAAAACTGACATCAGCCCAGATGTTCAGCGATTATGGAATACCATACATAAGATCCAAACTGCCACTTGGAAAAACTAGGAAAGACCTTCTGGTATGTTGGAAGAGGACCTTTTCTGACATACCTGAAATATAGAAGGCTATGGAGCATTTTTTGATTAAGCCACACAGACAGGGCTTCCCTGGTGGTGCAATGGTTGAGAATCTGCTTGCCGATGCAAGCGACACGGGTTTGATCTCTGGTCTGGGAAGATCCCACCTGCCGCGGAGCAACTAAGCCCGTGCGCCACAACTACTGAGCCTGAGCTCTAGAGCCCGCGAGCCACAACTACTGAGCCCGTGCACCACAACTACTGAAGCCCATGTGCCTAGAACCCGTGCTCCGCAACAAGAGAAGCTACCGCAATGAGAAGCCCGTGCGCCGCAACGAAGGGCGGCCCCCCCTCGCCGTAACTAGAGAAAGCCCGCGGGCAGCAACGAAGACCCAATGCAGCCAAAAATAAATAAATAAATTAAAACAAAAAAAAGACACACGGACAGAATGGGTCCTAGAGGGGGCTCTAAGCTTTAGAAAACATGTCACGTGCTTGGACTGTGGATGGCAATTTTAATACTCCTGCATGCTTGACTTCTAAATGTCTCGCTGGTGATTTTATCCAGGGCATCTTATGGGGACACACATTCATTTAGTGCTTTTGCTTTAGCAACCGGTTGCTGCTCAGCTTCTAGGCCCTGTTTCTGGTTGGAGTGAAAAGCAAACCGAGCCATTGCTAAGATAATCATCTTTCCTTTATTTATGCTAATTTCTTGTTAACATTTAAAATCAATTTCTTATTTTGATTTGGTCTTAAATATCGGATACCCTCCCTGTCCTCCAAAGGGCGGAAATACTAAACAGCTTATTTGGACACCTGATGGGCTCACCCCCAAATTTAATGTGAAAAATGATTGGTTAATACATGTATTCTTTGAATGATTTATATTCAAAATTTGAAAAAAGTAAGAGACTTGCCTCAGATGGACGACTCAAATGTATTTTTCCTTTATCCATTTGGACGGCTACCTCCACTCTTGATCTTGGAGGATGCCCCTCACTGCAGGCCCTCTACCTCCCCGTCCAGTATAAACTCCCAGGGAGACAAATGCCCCTGGTTCATTAGTTTATACATGCAGTAAATATTAAGCATCTATTGTGTGCCAGGCTGTGTTCTAGACACTGAGCACAATTCCCTACATCATGAAGCCTACATTCCAGTGGTTCCGTTTTATAATATCCACCCTTCGGCAAGGCCAGAATCCTTCCTGCCACATCTGCTCTGGGTTGTGGCTGCCTTTGGTCCTTCAACACCAAGCCCATCACCTGAACACCATCACTGTCACCACCGTCTTGACCCTCATGCATTTGTAGTGCACCGACACATACAGGGTTGGGTAAGTCACCCTCACCACTGCGTGCATGGTCACTATGTACATGTTTGCAAGCCCGCACTCTTACTTTGTTGTTTATTCATTCTTGTGTTCATTTCTTTTTGTCCTCATGCCCCCCACTTCCATTCACTGATCCTCCATAGGCAATCACATTTTAGTAATGTGCTTCATGGGTTTCTTTTAATTTGAAGGTCATCTTTTTAAAAGGTGCACTCTTGTTTTCTGGGTACCTATTTTAACTTTATGTAAATGATGAAGAATGGGGCCTCTTGAGCCAGACAGTTTGGGTTCACATCCTAACTCTGCCACGTACAATCTGTTGAGCTTGATCTAGTTGCATTACCTCTCTGGGTCTCTGTTTCATTATCTGTGAAGTGGAGCTGATAATAGTAACCCACACCACTGGATTGTTGTGAGGATTAAATTAGTTAATACGAGTGAGGTGGTTAGAGACATGTCTGGTAGTAGTCATCCTCCATAAGGGTAAGCTACCATTATTACTAATCTTTCTTTAATGGTAGGCTGACTTGTATTCTCCACCAAATGCTAGAGAAAGAGGCACTGATTAGTTTAGTTGATTAACATTTGTTACTCAGGCCCCTCATTGTCTCTTATTAGCTGATGTGCGGGCCACCCTGGGGTCAGTACCTCAGTCCTGGGGTCAAATAAGTGGCCCCCCTCTCAGCAGAAAACAACTTAATGACACTCCCTGAGCAGGGCTTTGGGGCAGGACCATTGTGGTTAGAGGTCTGAGTCCAACATGGAGACAGAAGCCACATGGTGGGTGAGACAGCGGAAGTTTAAAATAAAGAACTTCTAGTGAAATAGCATGTAAAACACTGACCAGCTTAAACTGGTTTTGCCTCCTTATATGAGTTGATTGATTAATCAAACCACGAGTTGTTTTACAGGGGCAGCACTGCGCACGTGCAAGATGGGAAACCGTGTCTCCAGGATGACCCTGGATCCAAGAATCTTCGGTCTGTAGAGCTCAAAGAATAGAAATGTTGCCCCTGGAACCTTACAAAGCGAGAAGTCCTTCAATAAGGAAAAATCTGGCTTCCAGCAGCTTGAGTAGCTTACATGGACTGATTTGAGACTAGCCAGCCAGCTTCCAAGTTTGAAATTCCCCTAACTCCTCAAATTTCACCCTATCTCCCTGGATCGGTGAGACCGATTTGAGCCCCGCCGACTGTCTCCTTGCTGGTTGACCTCTCAATAAGGCTGTTTCCTTTCTCATAAGCCAGTGCCATGATACCGTCTTTTAGGCATTTCAGGCAGCAAGCCCTGCTAGGTGACACTAGTGATGATAAAAGAGTAACTATAAGGCATAAGGAAATACCAAGAAAGCTCAGACTCAGAAGGAGCTCAGATCTCATTGGAGAAGGTGTGGTTCAGCCACTGGATGGCAGGAAGTTTGCTTGTTTGGCTGGGCCAACACTGGTCTGGAGCTGTGGGACAAGTGATAGGACACAGCCCAGGAACTCAGGTGATGTGGGTGTGATGGGTTGGGAGCCCTTCAGAGCTGCAGAAAAGCTGTCACCAGGCCGAAGCTGCAAGACCTCAGAAGGATGAGCTCTGGACCCATGCTTGGGGCTACCACCCCCCAGCCCTGGAAGTCCTCACAGCCACACGTCGACCCCTTCTACTCCGGACACAGCAGGGAGCCTCTTCCTTCTATGTGTCCCTCCAGCGCCCTCTACCAAGAAAGCTCAACGTAGTGCCTGCTCGAAAGGAGGTGCTGAAAGCGATTCTGTGGCTGGTCACAGAGCACGACAGGGAGTGTGTGTTCATTGCTGAGAGGCAGGAGTGTGATGTGGACACATGTGTCCACTCCACACTCTACTAGGTATAGAAAACATTGCCAGCTAAATTATGGGGGAATCACCCTCTGCATCTGACACTTGGCCCCTCTGGAAAATTGCTAGACTACGTCCAGTATTTATCGAGCACCTACCATGTGCCAGGCACTGTTCAGGGGGATGTGCTGAGGGGAGACTGCAATACAGGTGGGCAAGGGTCTTGTGCTCGTGGGGCTCACATTCTAGAAAGGGAATTGAATAAACTAATATACAAGGAAATCGGTAATCACCAGTGCTGTGTTGGTTACAAGAGGATGGTGGGCTGGTCAAGGAAGCACTCTCAGGAGTGACACGGCCCCTGAGGTCTAAACATCAGGAAGGGGCCGGCCAGGTGAAGACACGAAGGAAAGTGTCCCAGGAGCAAAAGCCTGGCCTGAGATGCTAACATGCACCCCTGAAATCCCAAACAGTCATAATCTACTGACCCTCCCCATTTTAGAGATAAAAATTATATGTATGAGCTGACAACTGATTCCATTACTTCACATATATTTGTATGTTATTTGGATATGCATTTAAAAAGCTTAAACCATGTTGCTGTATTTCCTTAGGGATTCTTGGGTTTTCCGGGTGGAAATTTATTTGTGGCTCAACTGCGGGTCCTGCTCACACGAGGATCTATGGGAAGAGATGAGACGTGCCCTTAGGATGCCCCCCTCACTCATCCCATGCTCCCAAGGGACAGACATTTACCCATCCTTCCTTCTTTCTTACCACCTTTGTTCTCTGCCTTCCTGCGGGAACCACAGCCCCAGAGGTAATCTGCGCCCTTCTGCTCCTTTGACAGAAACCTCCATTAAGGTTCTTTTCTCCTAAGAACAGCTCCACGATTCGAACTCTCCCTCATCTTTCCTCCCATCTCTTCCCACCGCATCTCGTATCTAATCAATTACCACTGTTCAGACAGCTGTCACAGGGAACACTGGAGCCCATGAGCCGCTCTGCTTCAACCTAGTAGAGGATGAGATACTTTAATGTGTTAGTCCCAGGTGCATCAGGGAACAAAAAGATAATTTTCTACAGCGATGCCTTTGGCATCAACCACAGGCATATGGAAGAGATATTTGTGGGACAGGGTAGGGGATCTACTCTTCCGTGTATCCTCAAGTCTGGTCCAAAATAAAGCAAAATGAGCTCTTTTTTTCCTTGCATGTGTGTGTGATTCAATGATCTCACTTTATTTTCTGTTCCCATTAGACTTACTTAGTGACACAAAGAATAAACAGCAACAGATGAATGCATAAACAAAATGTGGTCTATACATACAATGGAATAGTATTCTGCCTTAAAAAGGGAAGGGACTTCTGACACCTGCTACAGCATGGATGCACCTTGAAGACAGTGCTCCGTGACATAAGCCAGTCACAGAAGGACGAATACTGTATGATCCCCTTATGCGAGGCACCTAGAGGAGTCAAGTTCAAAGAGACAGGAATTCAGATGTTGTTTGCAGGTGCTGGGGGATGAGGTGTGTGTTCAGCGGAGACAGAGTTTCAACTGGGGAAGATGAAAAGTTCTGGAGACGGATGATGGTGACGATTGAAAAACAATGTGAATGGACTTAATGCCCCTGAAAGGTACACTGAAAATTGGTTAAGATGTTGTATGTATTTGTTATATATATTTTACCACAGTCCAAATAAAGCAGGCAGGACAGGAGTCCTGAGGCTGCTGACTGCTGGTTTCAGCTGAAAGATGAGGAGTGAAGGAATAGCAAGTATTTGTTCCACAAATCGGATGGGTTACTTCGTGGGGACGACCCCGAGGTGCTCTAGGGTAGCGCGTTTTCCTGGAACAACTACCGCTTCTTTCTTGGTGACTCTGGCCAGCACCATTTTTTACAAATGGCTTTCTTCAGATTCCAGTGTGGTCTGAGCACAGAGCTCCTTCTCAGCTGGGAAGCGGCATGGCCTTTTCTTTTTTTTGGTAGCTCATAAGGAACGTTTTATTCAATGCTGAAAATTTCTAAAATCCTATCCATCATCAGCTTCCCAACTCCATTTTTTTTTTTTTTTTTTTTTTTTTTTGCGGTACGCAGGCCTTTCACTGTTGTGGCCTCTCCTGCTGTGGAGCACAGGCTCTGGACGCGCAGGCTCAGCGGCCATGGCTCATGGGCCCAGCCGCTCTGCGGCATGTGGGATCTTCCCGGACCGGGGCACGAACCCGTGTCCCCTGCATCGGCAGGCGGACTCTCAAGCACTGCGCCACCAGGGAAGCCCCAAACTCCACTTTTAAGGCGAGGCTTTCCTAAGCCTGTGGCACAGGTACTTACATACTGGTGGCCTCTGGCATCTAAAAAAAAAAACCTTGTATATTAAAATGGAATCGACTTAAGATGATCCTGGTAGATCAAGAAAATATTTGAGAGTTTCAAGAGCTGTGCTTCTCACTAATTTTGTTTCTTGTTTTTTGTTTTTGGCTTTGAAGGTTTTCCCAGCCTAGGTTTTGGCAGAACAGAAGAGCTAGACATTATGGGGAATGAACTGCAGGCAGGAGACAGGCTCTGTGGAGTCCTGTGCCTCTCGAATGGTTGATGGTGATTGTTCTGGGGGAATGCAGACTCCACCCCAGTTAGTGGAGCATGCAGTGGGGTACTTCCTTCATTATTGGAGCATCTGAAGAACGTTTTGAAACATAAATGGTAGTGTTTGACAGATTGCATCTCCTATAGAATGTGCTCTAGTTTGGCTGAGCATATTGCAATACGCCTCCCCCCAAAAGACTTTTCTGGGTTTCTGCTATTTCCCAGAATGTATATAAAGAGAGGGCTACTCCCTATAATTGCATCCCTCTCTAACATATATAAAACACATATTTACCAATTAGCAAGCTAGAGAGGGGTGGCCAAATCTACAGAGTCTGATTGATTGAAGCGATTCCAAAGAACAGGTTTCATTAGGCCCCTGATTACCATTATATCTGATAGAGTATTTCATATTCATCCTATGGAGACGTTTGTTGAGTCAGAAGCCTATGTGCTCCTAGAAGGAGTAAAAATAACTAAGATTTGGAATCCTCGAATAAGGTAGCTTTGGCTGCCTAGGGTTCTTAAGCACCAGGGAAGACATGCTCTAGAAATTCAGGCACTCAACCAGTGCATTTCATCAGTTACAATTCTCTGTGATTTGAGAGGAGATCCACTTGGAATCAGCAACTGGGTTAGTATCATTTGCCCATTGTGGACTGCACACATTCTTCTTACCTACTTTTCTTGATTTAGAATAGAATTTATAAAATGAAACCCTCAAACCACAGCACCTCGTCAGACTTGGAACAAATTCTTCGGTTTCTGTCCATCAGCCCATCAGATCCACCTGCCTCAGATGCTGCATGAGAAGGTGGTGACACAGGACTGTCACCTGCATCACCCTCCTTGCTGATGGGGTGGTGACATGAAGGTCTAGATTCCAGAGCAGCATTTTCAGAGGGTCTAGTGGGTGGCAGGGCCCAAGTGAGGGTCTCTCCCCAGGTGGGGCCGTGCTTTTCCCACCAGAGCAGCTAAGGATGTGATTGAGGTATAGCTCCTCTAAGCCTCCTTCCCTAATCCAAGGGGAACAACCTAACATCATTATGCATTTATTTCCTGCTTAAACTGGCCAGACAGCTTTCTGCTCTATGCAACCAAACCCAGACTGATCCAATGTTGTGTATAGATACATATATTTGGAAGGTATTAAAAGGCAGATTGGAAAAATGCACACCAAATCCCCCACAGTGGTTGCTTTGCGGGAGGAAAGGAGGGGAATGGAGTCAAGGTTGGGGGAGAGATGGACTTTGACTCTATCTGTGATATTTTATTCATCTTATTAAACATCAAAACAAATATAATTAATGTTTAATTCCTGATAATAGAGTATGATGATGGAGTGTGGGAGCATTTGCTAGGTTATATATTTTTTTCTGTAAATTAAAAATATCCACAGAGGGCTTCCCTGGTGGCGCAGTGGTTGAGAGTCCGCCTGCCGATGCAGGGGACGCGGGTTCGTGCCCTGGTCCGGGAGGATCCCACATTCCGCGGAGTGGCTGGGCCCGTGAACCAAGGCCGCAGAGCCTGCGCGTCCGGAGCCTGTGCTCTGCAACGGGAGAGGCCACAACAGTGAGAGGCCCGCGTACCGCAAAAAAAAAAAAAAAAAAAAAAAAAAAAAAAAATCCACAGAACCACAAAAATTAAATTCAGCAAATGAAGCATGGGACAAGAAAGCATAAATCATGCTTGGTGTGGTGGGTGGTGGTGGTGGAAGGGGAGTGACCAGTGAATACTCACCACTGCACGCCTTGTACAGTCTACCGTATGCAAACCTCAACCCTAGTTGTGCAGTGCGGAACCTGCAAAGCTGCACTCAGCAGCCCTGAGTTAGCTAGTTGGCTGCAGGGAAGGGCTCTATGCACAAGTTGTAGAAGGTAAAGTTGACACGTTAGATTGTCACTGGATTCTGGGGTTGTGATTACCAGGTCAAGATGCTGAAGATTTTCCAGCGGAGGAATGGCTTGATCTTAATGTATATGTTTGGAGGATTAATCAGGCATCTACGTGTGGGATGAATTGAGCGGAGGGAGTGGAAGCTGTGGTGCTAGTCAGACGATGGAGGGAGAGCCTGGGCAGCTGCATCACTCCGACTGGTGATTACAGAGTAAGACTCAAGCCGACTGATAGTAGTCAAGTCAAAAGCTGTGTCCTGAGCCAGGAGCCCCCTTCCTGCTCTCTCTCTGAGGCGGCCCCACACACCCGGGAGCTGTTTCTGGAATATCACGCCCTGAACGAGTGACTGCCCTGAACATTGTGGCCCAGGCTCTTTACTACATGCCAGCTCTTCTGCCACCTCTCGGACGAAGCTGACACAGAGCGTTTGTTCCAGGCTCCAGCAATGGTTCTTCAGGGACTAGCGTCCAGGGCAGTGAGAAGTGAGGTTAGGGGACATTACTTTCCCATTTCACTGATGAGGAAACGGAATTCACAAAAGGACAAGGGCCAGAGAGGACACATCTAGAAGCAGCAATGAAAGCTTCATAGAAATGTGAAATTACTATGTCCAGAGGATGACTTTATACCACGTGGTGTCAGCGTGAGGAGTGGCATATGGTAACTCGCCCCAGATCAGCCAGGGCTTCTCTATCAGCTGCCTTGTCTCATAAGTTCCTGTGGAATCCACTTCCACTGATGTTCTCCCAGAGTTGCAATGCCGATGCAGCCCTCACCCACTTTATTAGAGGACCTGGGTGTCATCCGCGTCTGACAGGAACACGCGGGATCGCCGAAGCCACCAGATGCCTGGAGACAGGCATGGCTTCTCCCCCAGAGCCCCAGAAGCTACCAACCCTGCCAACACCTTGATCTTGAACTTATAGTTCTGTTGTCTTAAGGCCACCCTGTTGGCGGCAATTTTTTGCAGCAGCCCTAGGAAACTGACACAAGCAACATGCAAGATTCTCATGCGATCTTATGTTAAAACCTACATCCTCAAAGAAATCTGCTCTATGGCACTTGCTTTCGTGACTGGGGGTAAGTGTTTCGTCTGTAGCTGTAGAGATTTCTCCACGGCGAATGTGGAAACCCTTGTCTTCATCTCAATCTGTGCCCTTCACAAGGGAAATTCGGAAGGCTTCTCAGAGCTCATTGCTCTGGGCTTTTCCATGCTACCTCCTGTTACTTTCCTCCTACACACACCAGCCCACCTGCCCTCAGGAACCCAGTTTCTGGGTGTGCAAATCAGCAAGCTACTCACTGTCAAAATCTCTCCCATGAGGGTTCCTCCTCTTGGCTTTAGCTGAAACCTGCTTTTACCTGAGGACAAGGTTCCCGTGGGCTCTCACAGGGAAGCTTGTCCTCCTGCGTTCCTGGACCACAGGGATCCAAAGTGGGGTCCCGTGCTCTCTGTCCCTCACCTGTAACCCCAGTCACGCCTTGATCCTTAGGAGGCGTGCACCTCCTTGCGACACTGCCCTTCATCACTTCTCCCGGCCGTGCTCCGTCCTCCGCCTGGCCACGCCCCTCATCCTGGGAGACCTTGGCTCTAGACCCATGGTTGCCCCCTGATGCCGAATCCTGACATCCTTACTTGGTGCTCTGGTTCTTAACCTTCTCCTCCAGGGGGGTCCCTATCTCACTCCCCTTTAGTTTTCACTCTCCGTGTTTGTTATTCCCAGAACCATCCCCTGTTCTTCACAGCCAAATTTGGTGAAAACTTGTTCACACCCATGGCTTCCATTTCTCCTTCCCACCCAATCCAAGTCCTCTGTCACTGGGTGTCCATCATACCCTGAAAAGGCTGCAAAACCCCGTGCATCCTTCCTGGTCCTTCTTCACCTGCCTTCCCTGCAGCCTGGCCACTGTGGACCACATGCTCCTTAAAATATGTCCCCCAGCCCCTCCGCGCTGTTTGCATACTTGCTTGGTCTCCTGTCTACATCTGTGCTCCTTTTTCATGTGTGTGGAGCTTCATTGTCCTGCACTCAGATACTGAATGTTGGTCCTTCCCGGTGGCTGTCCAAGGACATGTTTTCTTTTCTTTTCTTTTTTCTTTTTTTTTTTTTTTGCGGTACGCGGGCCTCTCACCGTTGCGGCCTCTCCCGTCGCGGAGCACAGGCTCCGGATGCGCAGGCTCAGCGGCCACGGCTCACGGCGGCCCAGCCGCTCCGCGGCACGTAGGATCTTCCCGGACCGGGGCACGACCCCGCGCCCCCTGCATCGGCAGGGGGACTCTCAACCACTGCGTCACCGGGGAAGCCCTTTCTTTTTTAAAAAAAATATAACATTTATTAAGCCCTTAGCATGTGCCAGGCATGACAAAAATCAGTAACAAAGTAATGGACAGTTGTTGAGAGCTTACCTGGGCCACAGGTGCTGTAGCACTATACGACTTTAGCAACAATAAAGTTGTGGAAATACCAGCTGACATTTACTGAGTGCTAACTATGTGTCAAGCTCTGTGTTAAGTGATTTTGATAATAACAAAATAATAAGAAGCCGATAGCCGCTGCTGCTGTACCAGGTCCCTCTGTAGCCCCAAAGTGCGTGCGTTATCCCACTGAGTTTTCCCAATGACTTTTAATTTTTTTTAATAGTTAAAAAATTTAAAAAAAAATTTTATTGAAGTGTAGTTGATTTACAATGTAGTGTTAATTTCTTCTGTACAGCAAAGTGACTCCGTTATACATATATACATATATATATATATATATACTCTTTTTCTTATTCTTTTCCATCATGTTCTGTCACAGGATATTGAATATATTGATAACTCCCTGTGCTCTACAGTAGGATCTTGCTGTTTATAGGACCTCTTTTCCATTTGCATAAACCCCTGAACTACCTCAAGCACGTCTGTTGTTTCCATAATGACCTCTCCCGAGAACTCCCCAAACTGCATTTACGTCCTGGACATTTCTCCTAAGCTTCTGCTGAAATGAGCCACCTTGGCCCACGAGACAACTCCATCTGGTGTGTTCAAAATGAAAATAAATTCCCTGCCCCCAAAGCCTGTTTCACCTTCTAGAATCTCTTCCTCAGGGACTACAACATCTGTCAAGTTGCCCAAGCCAGATGGCTGTGTGTCTTCCTTGACTGCCGTCTCCCTCCCCCACCTCCCAAATCCAATCCGTCCCCTCACGTTGTTTCTAGAAGCATCTAGTTCTCTCCATTTCCTCAGCAGCTACCCTTTTCTGCCATCTTGGACCTGGATTATTGTGACAGCTCCTGACTACGGTTCCGGACACGAACCTTCCCAATGCGCTTCTCTCTGCAGCCAAGAGTCTATTGAAAATGCAAATGTGTCCACGACTCGATTTGCTTGAATGCTTCAAAGGCCCCCAACCCCCATTCATGCCGCGGGACACCTTCCTCCCCAGTGCACCTCTTGCTTCTAGAACTCGGCCCAGGGCACGATGCCCATCCTTCTCGTTCTCGTTCTTTCCCTCCCCTCGCCTCTCTAACTGCTAAGCTAAGCCTTTGTCCTTAGATTTTCCCCTCCCTGGGAAACCTGCCTCTCCCTCTGCCCCCATCCTTTGTTGACCAAGCCGCCCTTATCATCCGTCCGTCGGGACCGACTTCACCCTCTCTCTGAAACCATCCCCAACCCCCCAAGTGGCGTGCTTCCTACTTACCTTTCTGTAACACTTGTGTGCACTTTACCAAAGTGTCTTCGTATGTTGCACCCCCCTCTATTCTGTCAGCTGTAATCTGTCACCGTGTTTTTTGTTTTGTTTTGTTTTCTGCGGTACGCGGGCCTCTCACTGCTGTGGCCTCTCCCATTGCGGAGCACAGGCTCCGGATGCGCAGGCCCAGCGGCCACGGCTCACGGGCCCAGCTGCTCTGTGGCACGTGGGATCCTCCCGGACCGGGACACGAACCCGCGTCCCCTGCATTGGCAGGCGGACTCCCAACCACTGCGTCACCAGGGAAGCCCTGTCACCGTGTTTTGTCCTCTGTTCTATCCCTGGTGATTAGCACATCACAGTCATTTAGTACGTATCTGTTCAATGAATGAATAAAAGGGGGTTTGTGAGAGTTAAATGGGATACTGCACACGGCTCATACTCAGCTCTTGCAAAAACAGGTATAGATAGTTTGACTCTTTGAGATTCTTCACGTGAGATCATGTGGTGTTTGCCCTTCTGTGACTGATTCTCTTCCTCTGCAGCACGTTCTCCAGGTTCATCCCCTTTGTCCCATATGGCAGGATTCCCTTCCTTTTAAAGGCTAAGAGTAGAAAGGTGGTTTCCAGGGGCTGGAGGGAGGGGAAATGGGGGGCACTAGTCAAAGGTATGTGCTATCGATTATATGCAGAATCTAAAAAAAGATAATACAAATGAACTTATTTACAAAACAGAAACAGACATCGAAAACAAACCTATGATTTCCAAAGGGGAAAGGGAGGAGAGGGATAAATTGGGAGCTTGGGATTAATGTATACACACTACTATATATAAAATAGATGAACAACAGGACCTACTGTAGAGCACAGGGAACTATGCTCAGTAAACTGTAATAACTTAAATGGGAAAAGAGTTTGGAAAAATAATATATGTATAAGTGAATCACTTTGCTTACACCTGAAGCTAACACAACATTGTTAATCAACTATAGTCCAATATAAAATTAAAAATCCACAAAGTTTTGGTTACACAAGAAGAATGAGCCTCAAATCTCCACTCTATAGCCTATAGTTAATGATTCTGTAGTGTTTACTTAAACGTTTGCTGAGAGGGTAGATTTTATGTGAAATGTTAAGACAGCAGGAGGAATCTTTGGAGATGATGAGTATGTTCATGGCATTGATCTTGGTGATGGGTTTGTGGTGTATCCTTATCTCCAAACATTAAGGTATGTATTAAATATGTACAGCTTTTTTGTAGGTCAACTCTACCTCAATCAAATTTGTTTTAGACAGGTAAAGGTATTATTACTGTGAAGAGTGATAATCCGAAGCCCAAATGTCTGGGTGCAGTGCCACCCAGGCCATGGCGTTCAGTGGGTGCATGAAGGTTGCAGCAGGACTATACCTTCCAGGGCTGCTCCTCTATGATTAGAGCCAGGGCCTGCAGTAGCTCTGTTGCCCTGACAAAGTAGTTCAAGTCATAGTTGGATGCAGTTTCCTGTCACTCATGGGAAATGTCACCTTGTTTTACATCAAAGTGTGTGCCAGCCACTGCTCAGGGTGATGCTGGATCCTTGCAGGCATGAGCGCTGGGAATGGGCTCCAGCCTCAGAGAAGACACTGTCTTGGGCTCTAGTGAGGGGCTGACCTTTGCACCCTCAGATGGCCTTGAGGCTGGTGGGGGGGTTGGGAGAGCTAGAGCCACTCAATCAGGAATGCTGAAATTCAGTTTCAGGAAATTTAAAGACACATGTTTAGGACATTGTTTAAAGACGCCCCACAATTCTGTTTGGTTGACTTGTAGAAATAATTCTCTCTGACCTTGGACAGATTTCTTATATTTTCTCATTCTTGGTTTCCTCATCTGTAAATTGGGTACAATTTCTACTTATCTCAGAAGGGCACCCTAAAGAGCAAAAGACTGAAAGCACACATAGTCCCTTTTAGTTGGTTTGTGCTGGGCACCTAGCTGTTTTCTGTTAGCTGCAGACCAGCACAGCACTGGGAGCAGAGCCCCCACGTTCACGGAGTCCAGGTGGCACACAGTACGCCTGCTTGCAGGGAGCATTGGTCTACTTGCCTCTTTAACATACAGGGTGTCTTAGCTTGCAGTTTGGGCCACAAAAGGAAGGATGAAACAGGATGAAGACCAGCTGGGCTGTTGAGTTAATTAGTGGTAAGAGATTTCCCCACTCATAAGGAGGCAGGTTGCAGACCCTGGAACCAGGCTGCTGGAGCTCCATCAGCAGCTCCAATCCCGGGCTAAAATCTGTATGCACTGCTCCTGTTGGCTACTGTAGGTTCTGTTCATCTTTACTAATCTGCTTAGAATTTCCCACTCATTTCTGGCACCTGGCAATTTCTCCTTTGAGATTGCTGTGTATTTAAAATAAAGAATCATTTTTGTTATATTTTATCCAGCATTTCTCTTTGTTTTTGTATAGCATGCGGTAGAACTACACCACAATTCTCTATATTGCCAGAAATTATTCTCCTTTAACATCCTTAATATTATGTATGCCTGCCAGACTTGCTAGAGGTTAGTCTATTTTACTGGTCTTTGTGAAGAATTAGCTCTCAATTTTACTTATCAATCTACTAACTTTTAAAGAGGGGCTATTTTTATCTAATTATCTCCATTAATTCTTTCCTTTAGGTTTACTTAATGTTTAGTTGTTTTGATTTCTTTAGTTGAATGCTTGCCCCATTTAGTTTCAATCTCTGTAGTTTTCCAATAAAACCATAATGGTTCTTTGAATTACTGATGTTCTCCATCCTATAGGTGTTGATAACTAGTGTTCACATGGCAATTTCTTTTTTACCACGGGAGCTATTTAGCAAACTGCTTTTATGGTTTCCAGTTGACTAGACTCTTTGGGGGTGTTCTTTTAGAGTATTTGACATTATGATCAGAGGTCATGCTAATGTAAGCTTTCTACTGTTTTGAAAATAGTGAACTTTTTTTTTGGAGACAGCTTTTCTTTTTGATGTGAGGGAAAAAGATGGAGAAACTAAAGTTAGACTCAGAAAGGAAGGGGAGTATGGAAGGAAGGGCAGGAAACCCTGGGCAGACAAGCATATTAGGTTCACCTCCCAGTGGGCGCCGGCAGGTGTGGAGATAGAGAAATTCCAGAAGGAAATTTATCCCATAGGCTCCGTTGTCAGTGTCATTGCAGAAAATGAGGGAGAGCCCAGGGCTCAGCTGTTTCCTTCTCACTCGTTCCTTCTGAGCTACATGTTCTCAGCTCACTTCAGTGTTTCCTGGTGCCGGATGCTGTAGGAGGGCACAGATTGCAGCCAGGTGAGGGGCTGGCACCCAGTGTTACTGGGAAATGGCCACTTTTCCCACTCTGTTCCCTGCCTTGCTGTAGCAGGAAGACTAAAGAGACGGGAACTAAACATTCCTGCAACACAAACCCACCTTGCAGGCACCGCGTATACCGGACTGGACTCTGTCAATTGCTATGGGCTACACCTGTGACACAGCAGCGACTGATGCCCTTCAAGGACTCCAAGGCTCTGCAGCTTTCTGAAGGGCAGGAGTAAGTCCAACGTAGACTTGGAGAGGCAGCAGAGCGTCACAGAAATCTTGAGAGTCAGACCAGCTTGGGCTCACGTGCACATCCACTGTGCATTAGCTGTGTGACCTGCTGAGGGTCCTGACCTGGTTTTCCACGTGTAAGGAGCTGTACCTCATAGGGTCAACACAAGGGGTCCTTAGCTAGGCTTGAGGGAGCACACTCAGCACCCTCTTCGCACGGGATCAACATTAACCCCCTTGGCAGGTGCTTCGTCCTTGACCTCCCTGTAGCGGCGGGCACTTCCGTCCTCTGGAAGACCTCTTGCATCCAGGCCACCCTGTCCTGTCCCTGCAGTCTGGGACCAGCTTCCTCCCGCTCTCCTGGGCTGGAAACCTCTGAGTCAGAAGTACTTAGCTTCCTCCTCCTCGCGTGTCCCACATCCCATCAACTGTCACATGCTCTCGAGCCTCATTCTGCAGCCTCTCACATCAGCCATGGCATCTGCCCTCTCTTTTCTATTCCCATCATCATCCCTGTAATTCAGATCCTCAGTACCTTGCATGTGGACCTGGGCAAACACCTTCTCATTTGTCTCGGCTCTATGGTTTCTTCCTCTCCTCCACCCGACACACTGTGGCTAGGCGAATCTTTATGAAGTATGGCTCTGATTTCATGGGTTCCTTGCTCCTGCATTTTTAGTGGGTTCCCATTGCCTACCAAACATGGCCACACTCCACAGCCTTCCATTCGGGTCTTCTGGATTGGAACCCCATTGCTGAGTCCAAGCTGTCCCTCCGTTACTTTCTTCCAGTGTCTGTGTTCCTGCTTCAGTCTCCTTGTTCTCTCCAACCCATCTCGAGCTCTATTCATCTGTGCCGTGGTCCTCACTCTTCCGTCAGTGCATCCCTTCCTCCTGTAGATCACTCTCCAGCTAACCCACATAGAGACATCTCCCTCCTTGGGTCCTGCACAGAACTCATCTTGCACTTCACAGAAGATGTCAGGGTGTAGAGAAAAGACAATGCACTTGGAACTTGGTCATACTTAGGGCTTTTTTAAAATTAATTTTTATTGGAGTATAGTTGATTTACAATGTTGTGTTAGTTTCTGCTGTACAGCAAAGTGAATCAGTTGTACATATACATATATCAACTCTTTTTTAGATTCTTTTCCCATATAGGTCATTACAGAGTATTGAGTAGAGTTCCATGTGCTATACAGCAGGTTCTTATTAGTTATCTATTTTATACGTAGTAGTGTGTATATGTCAGTCCAAATCTCTCAATTTATCCCTATCCACCCTTTCCCCCTTGGTAACCGTAAGTTTGTTTTCTACATCTGTGACTATTTCTGTTTTGTAAATAGGTTCATTGGTACCATATTAACTTTGTAACCCAGCTTTGCCACCATTATCTGTGGAAACTTAGGAAAGTTACTTTTCTTCACTGAATCTATTTATTTACCAAAACCCCCCAAGATGTTATATCGTAGTGCTGTTGAAAGAATGAAAGAAGATATCATGTAAGGCACAGAGCACCCAGAGTGTTAGTTTCTTTCTCTTATGGAATCTTTTATTTCTTACTTGATATAGTCATTCAGGGACATCTTGGTCTCCTCTAAATCAAAGTATGCATGCAAATAACTTAGCCCAGAGCCTGCCACATGCTCAACAAATGTGAAGTGTTTTGTTGTTACGGATTTTGTTATTGCTGGAGCATAGGCTCTATAGCTGTGAAGGTTGTGCTTTATTTCCTGGGGTTAAATAAAAGAGAAATTAAACCTTATTTGAAAAATAGAAAAACTTTGGTGATGTTCATGAATGTATTGATGTTTTCAAATTTGAATACTTGCATTTGAAATTCTAACTTTAATTCTGCCTAAATTTCTTGAAGTTTATTTTCCTCTAAAATCACTGGGGTCGATAATGCGCCCCAGGTTCACCTGCAGTACCATCATAGCGTGAGGCCATAGCTAGGTTGTTATCAAAGAGCAAGTCAGTGTATTGTTAGAATTACATAACTATAGAACAGTCATGAACCATTTAAACAGAAATATCAATGTATGTAGGCCCAAAGCCATTCTTTCCCGGTACACCAAAGAGTTCTCATTCTTCTAAATTCTTTGATTCCCAAGGGCTAGAAGAGGGAATTCTAACCAAAGAATTGTTTGCTATAAACATATGTGTTATCTCAATTTCATTTTAAAATACCAAGGATTTGAAGTGAAAACTGTTGGTTTTCTTTTTAAGGTGTGATGCTCCTTTTTTGTCCACCCTGTTATCCAAAACTCAAGGCAGCGGCCTCAAACCGTCTTTGAGGTTGTGGATGGCAGGATAATGGTACTCCAAAGAGGGCCCTGTCCTAACCCTGGACTCTGAGAATATATTACTTTACATGGCAAAGCTGAATTGAGGTTGCAGGTGGAATTAAGGTTGCTAATCAGTTGACCTTTGAATAGGAAGTTTATCCCAGATTACCCAAGTGGACCCAATGTAATCACAAGGATATTTAAAACTGGACCAGAGAGTCAGAGTCAGCAACAGAGAAGAAGATGTGACAATGGACACATCACCAGAAAAGAAAAGCTGGAAAAAGAAAACAAAACAGATTCCTCTTAGAGCTTCTAGAAGGAATCCAGCCCTGCTGACACCTTGATTTTAGTCCAGTGAAACCCATTTGGGACCTCTGGCCTCCAGAACTGTAAGATAAGACATTTGTGTTGTTTTAAATCACTAAATTTGCAGTAATTTGTTGTAGCAGTATTAGAAAACTCATACGGATGTTGATACCAGAAATGTGGTGCTAATGTAAAAAAAACACACTTTTTTTTTTTTTTTGCGGTACACGGGCCTCTCACTGTTGTGGCCTCTCCCATTGCAGAGCACAGGCTCCGGACGCGCAGGCTCAGCGGCCATGGCTCACGGGCCCAGCCACTCCGCGGCATGTGGGATCCTCCCGGACCAGGGCACGAACCTGCGTCCCCTGCATCAGCAGGTGGACTCTCAACCACTGCACCACCAGGGAAGCCCAACACACGTATTTTTTTAAAAACTATAAATGGCCTTGGAATTGGGCAGTGGGCAAAGGCTAGAAGAATTGTGAGGGGAATGATGCACATAGAAATAGAGACGTTAAGGACTGCCAGTGAGGACTCAGCAAAGAGTGAGAAATATAGTGGAGAAAAACATGTGAATCATCACGTACAGACTGATGGTAGAAATATGGCTGTTAAAGATGCTGCAGGTGAGGGCTCAGAAAGAGATGAAGAGTATGTTATTGGAAACTGGAGGAAAGGAGATCCTTGTTATATACTGGCAAAAAGATTGGTGAAATTGTGTCCTAGAATTGTGTGAAACGCAGAATTTGCAAAGAATGAACTTGGGGATTTAGCTGAGGAGATTTACAAGCAAAGTGTTGATGGGGAAGCCTGATGTCTTATTGCTGCTTAAAGTAAAATTCAAGATGAATGATATAGATTGAGTGAAGAAACATTAAGTGAAAAGGAATTGGGACTTGTTGACTTTAAAAATTCTCACTCTACCCACAATGCAAAAGATGCTAAAATTTGCTGTCAGAAGAGCATTCTTCAGAAAAATTTGAAGGTGTGGTTATGCAAATTTTTCCTAATATCAAAAGACTGGAGTATTCAGTCACACAAAAGTTTCTTTGAAGAGGTTATGAGTGTGACTCACAGATCCCCTAGATCTAATCAGAGCACATCTAGAAAGCTGGGAGCATTGTACCACAGCCATCTCAGCGGAAGCCGAAAATACAGATAGGATTATCTAGGAAAGACTTGTGGAGGAGCCTTTTGTCTGATGGAATAAATCCCCATGATATATAAGGGAGATCCACAATGTTCTTGGGAATCTTATATGAGGGAAAACACTGCCAGTTTGGACTAAAATGCCAGTTTGGAGAGACAGTATGAAAGTTAAAAAAAACAAACAACAACAAAAAATACTATTGATCCTGCAAAAGCCCACAGGCAAGAAACAGGCTTATAAAACTACTCAGGCTGCTTTTCATGAAAAAGGAAGGATGGCTCAGAAGGTGGAGTCACAAACTTGGAGGGTGGGATAAAGAGCCACAAAGAATGGTTCCCACTTGTTAATACCTCATGAAGCTTGTCTGACTCCTGTGACTACTTTTGTTCTTTCCATTTTCACCCCTTTTAGCTGAATGTCTATAACTGGTATTTTATGTTCGTCTCATCATTCATTGTATATTGGGAGAAGATAACTTGTTTTCTAGTTTCATGGATCTACAGATGGGAAGGAATTTTGTCTCCGGATGGATTATGCCCCAAATCTCACCTGTATCTTATTCTTAGGTGATGAAATTTGGGACTTTTGGTCTGATGAGATTTCGATGAGATTTTGGAATCTGAGCTGATTTTGTTATGAGTTGAGACTTTTAGGGACATTGGGACACAGTGAATGTACTTTTCATTGTTACCTACAAATAGGGCAGGCTCCAACAGAACTGGTCAAAAATGAGGCTGTGCGGTGCGAGATTAGGGATCATGGTAATAATCAAGTAAAAGGGTTCAGATTTCACTCTGCATAAAGTGAGGAGTCTCTGTAATGTGCAGCATTAGACAGGAATGGGATATGCAAAGCCAATGAAAATTTTCAAATAAACAACCCTCTGTATCCAGACCTCAGTTCCAACCTTAGAAAACAATAATCATTATTTAAAAGGAAGTGGCTGGAGTGTTGATCTCAAACCCTTAGACTATTTAGACTCTTGCCTAGCTTTTTCCCCTGTCCAGAACAGGTGCTCTGGTCCAAGAGCACTGAACGTCTTTTGGAAAATAAGCAAGAACCCTTTCATTATGACTCTCAAAGAAGGAAGATAGTGTGATTTTGATAATAACTATTAAGTTAGGATCTGGCAGTCAGGACTATGGACTCTGAGCTTCTGGTCCCTCATATAGACTCTCCTGAATTTGGGGGTGGAGAGCTGCCTTGCTGGTGTTCTATCACTTCATGAATAATGCATTTGGCAAACTTTCTTGTCATGCCTTCCTAGATGGAAATCTAGTTGATTCCCAGTACTGTTGTCAAATGCATGCTTAATTAAAACTCTTGTATTGATCATGTGAATGGAAATAGGGGTCCTCACCATGTTTCTCACTCTTTTCCCCCCACCCCACCTTCAGCGACCTCGTCTCCTTCTGTACTTGTAATTGCCTCTATCAAACTAATAGCTCTCAGACGTCTAGATTTGGTCCAGGCTTATAACCTGCATAACATGCTGAATCTCCATCTGGAGACGAGACTATGCCCTTCCAATTCAAGCTGCCTCGACATGCACACTCTACCTTCCCCCGAAACCTGCTTTCACCCATATCTCCTGATTCCCTCATAAGTGAGCTCTCCATTCACAGAATAGTCCAACTTAGAACGTGATCTCAATCGCCTTTTCTCTTTTATGCAGTTTGCTCATCCATCCCCCAAGTGATCTCTGTTTCTTAAATCTCCCTCAATCCCAAACTTCTTTCTCATCACCACTGCTTTAGTTCACATCTTCATCATTTGTCTCTCGCTTTTTATTGAAGTATAGTTGATGTCCAATATCATGTAAGTTACAGGTATACAATATAGTGATTGACCATATATATATACATATATATTTTGTGGTACGTGGGCCTCTCACTGTTGTGGCCTCTGCCACCATTGTGGCATTGGCAGGCGGACTCTCAACCACTACGCCACCAGGGAAGCCTGTGATTGACAATTTTTAAAGGTTATACTTCATGTATAGTTATTATAAAATATTGGCTGTATTCTCTGTGGTGTACAGTATATCCTCGTAGCTCATTTTATACATAATACTTTGTAGGTCTGTCTTCATCATCTCTTGCCTGGACTACCGCTGTAGGCTCATAAATGCTCAGCTAGTCTCAGCCATCGGCGCCCCCTACAGTCCTCCAGCCCACACCTGCAGCGGCTCTTTCCTGTCCACTCCTGTTCTTGGGTCAGTGGGGCGGTCAGTCAGCCCTGACTCTGGCCACATGGCTGTAGGGATGATGACATTTCCTTGATACCTTTTGTGCCTGGATGGATCGCGAGTATCTTTTTGTTGGATGGCAGGGCTTGTGAGACACAGCCCGGGGAATATGAAGAGACATTCTTCCAGCCCCGGGCAAAGGCAGGAGGGTAATAAAGTGGGTGGAGCTGACACAGAGAGAGAACAGAAGCCAGAAGGCTCAGACGGCGCGCGTGGGGTGCTGAGTCCCAGGTGCCGGCGTCTCTGCGGAGTTCTGGTTCTCCCCTCCTGCGTGAGTTCACCACTTCCTGCAAGAGTTAAATCTTGCTTCTGTCACAAGTATTAATTTTGCTGTCTCCTCTCTATTTCCTTTTTTTTTTTTTTTTTTTTGTGGTACGCGGGCCTCTCACCCCTGTGGCCTCTCCCGTTGCGGAGCAACAGGCTCCGGACGCGCAGCCTCAGCGGCCATGGCTCACGGGCCCAGCCGCTCCGCGGCACGTGGGATCTTCCCGGACCGGGGCATGAACCCGTGTCCCCTGCATCGGCAGGCGGACTCTCAACCGCTGCGCCACCAGGGAAGCCCTCCTCCCTATTTCTGAACAGCCCTTTGATTTCCCATCAATAGTAGAGAAAGTTCCAGCGCGTTGGCAAAGCAAGGGCCCTTTCCCTCTGACCTCTGACTTCCCCTTTGCCCTGGAGTCCCTCGATGTCCCCCACCTATGCTATCTTTCTGAGGAAGAAAAACAAGCAGGTTATGCTTTTCTGAACACGTGTCTTTTCATATCTGGATGTCTATCAGTGCTTCCTCCCCTTGCCTGCTGGGTCTCTTCCTGAACAACCCCTCAAGCCCCTCTGCCTGGGGAGCTCTGAGCCCTTTTCTCTGTTGGAAAATAGTTATTTCTTCAGATCTCAGCTCAGATCTTCTTTAGGAAGCTTCCCTTGACCCGTCACCTCCCTCCCAGTCCCTCAAATAAAAATTAATTATTCTGCTCTGCGTAATCTCGGCGACATGCACTTCCTTCTTTTGTTGTAGTTCGCGCTGTGGAAGTTAAATTATTTGCTTAGCTGCCTGATTTCCTCAGGGAAACGTGAACACCGTGAAGCTTCTCTGTGCTTTGTTCAGCACAATGCTTGGCCTTGACTGGGTGCTCCACAAACTTATATTAACTTGAGAATTTCACTGGAAAAGAAGGTAACAAGGGAGATTTGAGATTTGGCATAATTCCTGTGAATGTATGTTGACTCCGGGTGAGCGGAACGTTTCTGTTGTAAGTGCTCTCAAGCTCAATGTCTAATACCGCATGTCATGATTTTTCTGAGGATCAGAGCCATTGATCTGTAGTTTCCAAAATCCGTCCCTGTTAAAACTGGGACGGCTGCCATGGTCAGTCTCTTGATGGCATGTCCGCTCAATGGGATCTCTCAGGTAACCAAGGGAGACTGCTCTGGGCTGAACCGTGGCCCCCACATTCCTTTGTAGAAGTCCTAACACCCAGGACCTCAGAATGTGACTGTATTTGGAGACAGGCTTTTTAAAGAGGTAGATGAGGTCACTGGAGTGGGCCCTAGTCTAATCTGACGGGTGTCCTTCTAAGGAGAGGAAATCGAGACACAGATACACACAGAGGGTTGACCACGTGAAGACACTGAGACAATGGCATCAAATGCCAAGGAGAGAGGCGCCAGGAGGAACCAACCCTGCTGGCACCTTGATCTTGGACTTCTAGCCTAGAATAAACGTCTGTTGTTTAAGCCTCCCAGTCTGTGGTATTTTGTTATGGCAGCCCAGGCTAATACAGGTGCCTTTTGACCTCACCTCAATTTCAGGATCCTGGGCAGAAAGTTGATCAGCCCAGAGACATGGACATGTTTCGGAAGCTGAGATTCTCCTGAACCTGCACCTACTCTGGGCTTTCACCCCTTGGAGTGTTTATTCTGTCATTCTGGCTTGGCAACAACCAGCGCTGTCTTTAGTGGGCTCCTTTTATGGGCAGACGTGGCTAGAGCACATTTTCTCATAAAATCTTCACAAATTCTATGGCATAGATTCTACTATTGGCCTCCGTGTAGAGATGAGGAAAATGAGATTCAGATACAGTCGGTGGCTTGTCTTAGGTCATATTAAGTAGCAGAGCTGAGATTCAAACCAGGAGCGACCGTTTGCGCCCTTATCGGATTGCCAGTACCGATTCTCCTTGAAACCCAACCCAGAAGGGGAACTGATATTGACTAATTCTCTGTTTTTTGCTCTGTCCTCTCTTATCCACGTATCATCCTCTATTCTTGCTTCTCACACATTTATTGGCTTTCTCTACACGTCAGCACAAACGCACGTGTCTTTCCTGGGTTTTCTTTTCTTTTTTTCCTCTTGTTTTTGGCAGTGCCACATGGCTTGTGGGATCTCAGTGCCCCACCGAGGGATTGAACCTGGCCCCCAGCAGTGAAAGCCTGGAATCCTAACCACTGGGCCACCAGGGAGCATCCTGGATTTTTGTCTTGACCACTGTGGCTATGTAAAAAAAAAAAAGTCATCCTCAGAGCTTTGCACAAGTGCCCATCCTGCACTTTTGTCTTTTCGATATAAATTTTGCCTGAGCGTGTCACATTTGGGGAATTTTCCTGGCATATTGCTCTGGTTTGGGGTGTTCCCTTCATCTTTCAACTGTGGCTCTTACGATCTCTGTTAGTCTGAGGCGCCGCTCGGCAGGAATCACACTGGTTGTTCGCAGTGTCCTGTGCCTCTTTCACTCACGTGAGGATAGCTTGTGGCTGCATCGTACCAACCCCTTCACCTCTTCTGAGCCTTTTCTTCCAGCACCTCTGATGGTGGGTGGTGGGTTCACTCTCGTCTTTTCTCTAAGAAGTTTTTACTGGTGCCTCCACTTTCAAATCCTCTAGTAACCACACCTGTGATCATTTATAGATTGTGTCCAGGGGAAATTTGCCAAGGTCTAATGGGTCTGTCTGTCCAATGCTCATGGACACAATGGACCCTCCCTCAATCTGACCCTGGGAAATTGTTGCCAGGACTATAATTTCAGATTTCTTCTGTAGCAAATACTTGCCCCATCAACATGGCCTCTTTCGTTGAACCACACTGGTGTTGGACATGCCATGCTCTCCTGTCCCAGGAACTTTGCTCATGCTGTTTTCTTTGCTTGGAATGCTTTAGCCTCTTTTCCCCTACTTCACTGGGATGTCCTCCCAGACATCTGCAGACTAGTGGCTTCTCCATGTGTTAGGGTTTGCATTGTGTCCCCCCAAAAGTCATGGGTTGGTGTCTCCACCCCCTTCTAGTTCAGAATGTGTCCTTATTTGGAAATAAGGTCATGGCAGATGTAATTAGTTACAACGAGGTTATACTGGAGTAGGTCAGGTTCCTAATCCAATATGCCTGGTGTCCTTATAAAAAGGGGAAATTTGGACAGGGCTACACGCGCACAGGGAGATGCCATGTGAAGATGGAAGCAGAGGTCAGGTGATGCTTCTATGACCAAGGAGCCTCCACAGTTGCCAGCAACCCCAGGAACTAGGGGAGAGGCCGGGAACAGACGGCCTCACAGCCCTCAGGAGGAACTAACCCTACTGACACCTCGATCTTGGACCTCTAGCCTCCAGACTGAGAGAGAATAAATTCTTTTGGTTAAGCCACCCAGTTTGGCGGTGCTGTTAAGACACCCTGGGGAATTAATACACCATTGAGATGCCCCTCTGTCAAACTTCTCCTGCTTAATCCTGCCTATGATTATAAGAATTTACTCAATGTCTGTCTTTCCCATTAGCTTCTAAATACCACAAAGGCAAGAATAACAGGTATGTGTTGCCGAGTGTCAATAGAACTCAGGTCTAAGCATAATGTCTGCTTAATAGTTAGTGTGTGAGAGAAAAAAGGAAAGAAAGAAAAAATGAATGGGAAAAAAGTCTTTAAAAATTATGAACTAGTTTAGTTTTCTTTGAATTAGGAGAAATGTTATCATATTTGAATTTAAAGATTTCCATTCAGTCCTGCTCAGAGATCTGCGGGCTTCCACAAGAGCAAAGTTTGAGAACCACTGCTCCGAACCAAACGTACTGTTTACTTTTCTCCAGTTCTCTTCATTTTCATGTCTCTCTCCACCTTTCTCCTTCTGCCAAGAGTTTTCACAACTCTTGTTTTCCATATCTGAGGTCTCCCCATCCCTCAGAACTTAGCTTCCCCCATGACATCTTCCTTAACACCCCATTTCAGTGGGTCTCAGATCTATTTGGCCTCTAACACACCTGAGCTGTGTGCACACACCAGCAGAAGGAGAAGTTGGGAAATCTGACCAGCTATGTATTTAGAAGGAAAGAGGCATAGCTTGGTGAATGGTTTATCCAGTCTTTGTTACAGTTCTTTCCAGACGATTCTGACGTGTCCTCATGATGGGGTTTCTCCCCACCGTTGAGAGTAGCTGCCCCACACAGGATGCAATCTTTCCCTTCTTAAATTCCCAGATAAAGTTTTTCCAGTCCTTGTCTTATACGAATGATCACTTTTGACCTTTGACCTTTTTTTTTTTTTTGGCATTATCACTTTTAATGTTCTATGAAAAGGGAAAGGCTGATTTCTATGTAAGAGCCCTACTGTGGTCAAGAAGAGACCTGTACCGTGGGATAGGCTGCGGTCTGATGGACCCCTCCCCTCCAGGGGTAAGAGGCAGAGCTGGAAGTGGGCTGGAGTTAGGAATTTGACTTAATTCTATGATTTGAAAACAGTAGCTCTCTGTTAATGATGTCCTCTGTCCCTTGCAGGAGGCTGGGTTTGATTCATGGTGCCAGTCTTCTAGGTTGATGAGACTGGGGCATTTGATGCTGGCGATGCTTCCCGCCCTGTGGGGAAGGGATAACACTCCCTCCAGCTCATTAAAGCACCGCCTTCTTTATCCATTCCTCTGTCGATGGACATTTAGGGATATATACACAATGGAATATTACTCAGCCATTAAAAAGAATGAAATAATGCCATTTGCAGCAACATGGATGGACCTAGAGATTGTCATATTGAGTGAAGTAAGTCAGACAGAGAAAGACAACTATTGTATGATATTGCTTCTATGAGGAAGCTAAAAAAATGATACAAATTAACTTACTTACAAAACAGAAACAGACTCACAGACTTAGAGAACAAACTTATGGCTCAGGGGGAAGAGTTAGGGGAGGGGTAGATTGGGAGTTTGGGACTGACATGTACACACTGCTATATTTAAAATGGGTAACTAACAAGGACCTACTGCCTAGCACAGGGAACTCTGCTCAATATTATGTAACCACCTCAATGGGAAAGGAATTTGAAAAAGAATAGATACATGTATATGTGTAACTGAATCACTTTGCTGTACACCTGAAACTATCACAACATTGTTAATCAACTATACTCCAATATAAAATAAAAAGTTAAAAAAAGCTCTGCCTGGACAGGGTCCCCTCCTTGTGTGCCAGAAGCAGTACTGTTCTTCAGCAGAGAGACATGGAGAGACGGCGAGGATTTGCAATAGTTCCAGTGCACACGTGGGAAAAAACAAAACCAAACTAGGCTGGTTTCGGTCTTTGCTGGTTTGTATCAGCAAAGCCAGGCATGGAAGGGGATTTTCTCATCCTCGTTTTTTGGCTTCAGACAGGCCCCTATGTAAATGACCTCCTATACCTTTATCTGGCTTGTTTTCAAAGAGCTGCAAAATTAGATTTTGTGATTGTTCCAGGGAGCTTATGCTAGATGTATGTTATTTGTCTGTAGCAAACTGTTGGCCGGTTGATAGCGCTCACTGGCTCTGGTCATAAGGAACTCAGCACCTTAGTGAAGTGAAAGTAATTTAGTTAGTGATCTGGTGACTGGCCTAGCTGAGGACATGTGTATTACTTTGTAAAAAGGCATACAGTTGGGCTTCCCTGGTGGCGCAGTGGTTGAGAGCCCTCCTGCCGATGCAGGGGGCACGGGTTCGTGCCCCAGTCCGGGAAGATCCCACATGCCGTGCAGCTGCTGGGCCCGTGAGCCATGACCACTGAGCCTGTGCGTCCGGAGCCTGTGCTCCACAACGGGAGATGCCACAACAGTGAGAGGCCCGTGTACCACGAAACAAAACAAAACAAAAAGTCGTACAGTTGAGTTTTTCAAAATCATGATTTTTGTTGTTATACAGAAAATCTGGAAGTTACATATGAAAGCAAAACCATTGAACATCAATAGAGAAAGGCACCAGGGGAGTCATCTGACACCCAGTCAATCTAAAGAGAAACCTCGACACCTTCCTACATCACAAACATCTTTTTGTGGTCCCCACAGAGTTACACATGGTCCACATCTATCATAGTGGGGGCCAGCCGAGGGCCCAGGTGCTGTGTGTGCCTGCAGAGCTGGGTGTAGAAGGACAGAAGTCCCAGCCTCCATAGTAGAGGCTGAGGCTGGTGGCAGAGGCTACCCTCAAGAAGATGACAGGGAACAGTCCTATAAAGCCAGGGGCTCACTAACAGCTCCTGTGTCCCCGGCTGTGTCCTGCTGGTGGCTCCAGCCTCCCTGGTCTGCCTGTTGCTCCTCCAACAAGATGTAGGCTGGCATTTCTTCCCACCTTCCACGGGTTGTACAGCCTTCCTCCGAGAAACACCTCCCCACCTCAAACACTTGACCATAAACTTCAGCTCACGTAGATGTCCTGGGAGATGTCCTTCTTGATCCCTGCCCCGTCCGCCCAGCGTCCTGTGAGTTGGGTCACGCTCGTAGGTGCTCCCGTAGTGCCCTGTCCGTACCCCCCATCCCAGCACTTCTCATGCTGTGTCTGTTGCTTAACTTTCTCTACCCCAGGATGGAGGCTTTTGTAGGCATTTCTATGCTTTTAGCTTTCAGCATGGTGATTCACACAGAGAAGGAAATTGATGTTTGTTTCAAGGATGGATGGATGAATGAATAACCCCAGAGCCCTGACTCATACAAATGTCTGGACTGACTTGGAGAGTGGACGCTAGAGCCGAACTGCCCTGTGTTCATGGCAGCTGGATTTGGGGGTACATTCCGAAGGCTACGTTCAGGTGAGTACATATGTATTACGTGGTAACATATTGACTATCGCAGTACGAAGACTCTTTCTCTCACATGCCTCATAAATAGTACTCATTAAATATAAGTATCCTTATCCATTTGTCCTGACACTGGAGTGTAGGTGTGCACAGAGGACAGGAGACCTCAGAGGAAACTCTTTTGGAAAAGCTTTCGCAGTGTCTACCCAGGAAAAGAAACACTATAGGGAGAGGAACTCAACACAGACCTGCAGATGGGGGAAGATGGTGTAGACGCACATCTGGGCCTACTTGTTATGAATCATGTCATAAAAATGATTCCTACATGAAAACATTGAGGGACCCTCCAGGTCAAAAATGATGGTGTTTCTCCTTAAAGCGGAAGAGAACACTCAATTCTGGCTCTTATGGTCTGGGCTTTATTCATATTTGGAGTTTGGAGTAACCCAAGGGTCTTTCTCCCATCGACTGGAAGCTCCCAAGAGGACGGCTTGAATTCTGTGTTATTCTTGTTAGAATTTCACCTCCATTCCCCGAGGACATTGGGGATCCACTGTGCCTACCTGGTTTGGGCACTGGACTGGCATCTGAAACTAGAGTTGATTTCCTACCTGAGGCAGCAGAATGTGGAGAACTGGGAGAGGTGGGTGGAGGAGGTGGGAATTCAGTGAGGCGGCTGAGTCCAACCATGTCTATTACTGTCTGCCTAGCATTCCTGCTTTGAAGAAATATGTTCCCTAATGATGGTTATGCTATGTTATATTAATTGTGCATTATATTATATTACATTACCTTATATTACGTTATCTCATCTTATCTTATATATTATATTATATATGTTATATGCACCTGCTGGGCTGTCAGTCATGGTGCACTCCACACTTTGGCCACAAGGGGGCACATTGCCCATGCTGAGTCGATCATCTGCTGTCACTTCCTGGATGCAGGGATTACTGAACCTGGGGTAGGCTCTTTACCGAAGCTGAGACAATTGGAACACTTCCTTGGAATTTCTAGACTAACAGTTGAAGGTAAAGTTGGATTGAATAGCTTTTTCCTCCTCTTGGTTCATGAGCTGTAAGAATATTGGTCTGGGATTATAGCAACAACATTCCTGCCATGGGAAGAAAGTTCACTGGCAGACAGAGCCCAGGGGAGCCCAGCAGATGTGGGAGGGAAGGAGTGTTCTGGCAGTGCTGCATCCTGATTCTAGCTCCTAGATATGCAAACTAAATAACAAGAGTCTCTCCCTCCCTCTGCTTTGCTCAAAGGTGACCGTGTGAGTTAGGAACCTCCAGAGAACAAGACAGATTGATTGATTGATTGGGATTGGTTCACATAATTATGGAGGCTGAAAAGTCTCACGATTTGCAGATGGCAAGCTGGGGACACAGGAGATTCGATGGTGTAGTTTCAGTCTGAGGGCAGGCAGGCCTGAGACTCAGAAAGAGCTGATGATTCCGTTTGAGTCTGAAGGTAGGAGAAAACTGATGTCCCAGCTTGAGGGTAGTCAGACAGGAGGCGTTTGCTCTTACTCAGCCTTTTTGTTCTATTTAGAGCCTCAAATGACTGGATGAGGCCCACCCACATTAGCGGTCAGACAGGAGAATTCTCTTACTCAGAGGAGAGTCAGCCTTTGTTCTATTCAAGCTCTCAGTGGACTGGACGAGGCCCGCCCACATTGGGGAGAGCAATCTGCTTTACTCAGTCTATCCATTCAAATGTTCATCTCGTCCAGAAACACCCTCGCAGACACACCCAGAATAATGTTTGTGCAAACATCTAGGTACCCTGTGGCCCAGTCAAATTGACATATAAGATTAACTGTCAAAAGTCCACCCCTTGTCAACTTGGGACTCATATACATCTCAAAATTAAATCATATTTAATCTTTAAGTATAAATATAAATACACACCTACACCTATTCATAGAAAACTAGGCAGGAGATACTCATGACACTTATAGTTTTCGTTTCTGTAGCTGGTCCTGCGGTTATAGCTGGTATTTATAACTACATTCACCTACGACCCATTGCACAGTCACTTTGCCCTCAGCAAGTGGGTCAGCTGATTGCTGTTCTTTACCCAGGGTGGAGGGTTAACCCATACCTTCATTCCTGAAGGGTCTGGGCCATCACTGGTCCTTCCTGGATGGGACTGTTGGTGTTTTCCATTGACCTTCTTTTGATTTTTCTAGGTGTAGAATTATATCTAACAGTAATTATAATTATGCCCCCTCCTTTGAAAATTGCTCTTTTATTTCTCTGATTGCATTGATGAACATTTCTAGATCAGGCCTAAATGATAGTGGTTGATGGTGATTTATCACTGCCACGTCTCTAACTTTAAAGGAAGTAACTCCAGTGGTTCCCCAGCTCTCTTTAAATGTATAATTGTAGTGAAATACACGTAATATAAAATTACCATCTTAACCATTTTAAAGTGTACCATTTAGAGGCATTAAGACCATTCACATTGTTGTACAACTATCACTACCATCCATCTCCAGAACGTTTATTATTTTGCCCAACTGAAACTCTGTACCCATCAAACAATAATTTCCCAGTCCCAGCCCCTGGCAACCACCATTCTACTTTCTGTCTCTGTGATTTTGACTATTCCAGTGCCTCATATAAGTGGAATCATACAGTATTTGTCTTTTTGTGACTGGCTTATTTTATTTAGCATATAATGTCCTAAGGTTCACCCATGTTATAGCATGTGTCAGAATTTCCTTCCTTT